>OY482667.1:26793707-29193707 GCA_960531205.1 Andrena bicolor
GATTTTGAATCTTCCTCGTTCAATTTTGAATCTTCATTCAATTTTGAATCTTCCTCCTTCAATTTCGAATCTTCCTCGTCCAATTTTGAATTTTTATTACTTTCAGAATTGGTTTTCTAGAGATTGCAATGACATCTTTATGCACTAAACTTTTAAATATAAAAACATTCTTTGTTATTACCTTCGTAGTATTTGAAGCTTCCTTTGTGTTGCATATTTCCAGTAAATTGTATTTTTTGAATTTATAATAAAGTGGAGCGACGCACATGAGACACATCCCACGTATCACTTCGACTATCACAGCAAGTTCTGGATTCTTTAAATCCGCTTTGTTTCCAGAATTTTTCTTGCTTATTATTTCCGCCAGATCCTCGATAATCACATCTCGTTGTATGTTACTGTTACTGTGACGACTGTAATTAACTTACATATTAACATCTGTGTTAAAATAGCAATTAAATAACGAAACCTAATTTCATTACTCAGAAACCTACTTAAATACAATACTGAAGGTTTTCGGCTCTTGCGCGAAATACTTTTCAAGCATCGAATTCGCTGCCAGCTTTATCTCATTCATGTACGCTTTACACACAACTTCGATCGGAAGTAATCTTAATATGAATCTTGTGCGCTGTTGTTTAGTCTTATCCAATTCTGTAACAATTTTGGTGACTAGTTCCAATGGATTCGTCAAGGTACTTTTTATAAAAATTACATTCTTCACTCCAGTGTCGACTACCTAATAAAAGTATTAAAAAACATATTATATATCCAGTTGCGTTTAATTTCTCAAATTATATAGACGATACTTGATAAAATGTACCTGAAACCTTCTGGCGGCGATTGGTTTAGAATATTCTGCTCGCAGCTCATGAATTTCTTTATTTAAAGCAGTCGATATATCTTCCTCTTCGTCGTCCTGTTCTGTCTCACTAACAGACTCATCCTTCTTTACTGTGGACACTTTGGTATTATCATTATCGGAGTCCTTGAATTAAAAAAAATTGATGTCCTCGTGCCTCGTATTTTACATCATATCTTTCGAGACCACCGTACCTTTTTGGTATCTGATCCATAAATCTGATCGGCGAACTCGTTGAGTAACTTATACGCATCGCGTACGCAATCTTTCTCACGGAAATTGCACGTGCATAAGAAGCCCATCATACCTGGCTCCAAATTAAATTGCTTACGTTTCTTCTGGTCCCTACTATTATTCTGATAGTAGCTTTTCTTTCGCTTTTGAATGTCCATGTTTATCGTAGACCAAGGGTCCGTCACGAATTCTATGTTTGTACAGAAGAAAACACGCTTATGAACCTTATTTATTTAAATTGTGAAAAATGAACATATGTCTGAAAGAATTGAATCTTATTTAATGTCAGAAACATTAACAAGGTCCATATGGTCGCGTTTAACCAAAATTATATTATTGGAGATTGCATCACACCCATGTAATAATACAAATGTTTGTGTAGTTAATCTTACTTAAATATTACTTCGATAATTACTTACACTGTCTACGTTGGAACGTTAATGTCGTACAATAGTGTAAAACTAGGAATTAGTTTTACTTTCAGTACAATTTCTTGCTCGTGTTTATAACGATTGACCTTAGTATATATATATATATAATGTTTGTGTGGATTTAGCTTTCGCTGATACCACGGAGTTTTGTTTTTCTTCCTTTTACTTTATCCTTTGAATCTTGTGTTGTCGTTTGATTTTTTTTTTTTTTTTTTTTTTTTCTGTTAGGTAATTTATATTTGAGTATTCATGTTAGCAAAGGCCTGAGCTATGTAGGTTATAATTTCTATGTTATTGCTAAAAGCTAGGGCCCTAATATCGTATGGGGCTTGTATTCCTTTTTCCTGAATGTATTTAGTGAAATTGTCTGTAATGTCTTTATTTATTGGACATGTGAAAATCATATGGTTTAAGTCTTCCTCTTCATATCCGCATTTGCATTTGGGTTCAGGTATGATAGAGAGTTTAAATAGGTGTGCATTTGATCTATGGTGGTTGCTTCTAATCCTATTTATTATTGATATCGTTTTCCTATTTGGCTTATTCTTATATAGAGTGAACCAAGGTGTGTTTAATTTTGTATTTTCCTCTATTAGTTTATAATAGCTGTTGTTACTTAGTTGTGACTGTGTCTCTAATTCAGTTTTCCAATTTAGTATAGATGTAGATTTGAGAGCATTTTTGGACTCTCTAACTGTAAGTTTTGTTGCTATATGTTTTCCTTCCTCTCTTCCTGTTTTTGCTAGTTGATCTACTCTGTCATTGCCCTCTACGTTAATGTGGCCTGGGCACCATACGAATAGAATTGTTTTGTTAATGGCTTGGCATCTGTAGACAAGAAATTTTATTTCCATTATATACTGATTTTCTTGTATGTTGTAGTTTAATTGGGTTAGTTTCTTAATGAGATGTTTGGCGTCTGTAATTATTTTGCAAGAATTATAACTGCTGGTTTTGAAAAATTTAATCGCTTCTATTATTGCTATTGCTTCTAATGATTCTGATGAATGATCATTGTTTAGACTGAATGATTCACTTTTATTTATTTGGGGTACGTAGAATGCTGCACCTGCTTTTACGTTTTCTTCGTTGATGTTGTTTCCTATAGTTTTCTTGTGACCAGATCCATCAGTGTAAATATCTATTTCATGAGGTGTAAGTTCGTTTAATTTTTTGTTGAATGTTTCGTTTGGATTGTCTGTTTGTTTTGTGATGTCACCTATTTCTGTGTTCACTTCTATCTTACTGAATTGTGTTTGTATTGGGAATTCATATAAAATAGGTAAATTTGTGTGATGAATTTTTTGTAATGTGGATTTTATACTATTCCATTTTCTTATTAGGAAAAAATTATATTGGTGGGTATTTGATTTTTTTAGTAAAGTGTCAATATATTTTAGTTTTGTTTTAAGTTTATGTGATGTGTGAGCGTGGCACTTTACTAGGTAATTATTTGTTAATATTTCTGCTCTTTGGTGTATATTCAATTCTTTAGACATATGCCATACTATTGTGTTAGGGGTTGAAGGCATTAGTCCTAAACACTTTTTTATAGCCGTTTGGGTTAGAGTATTGATTCCCTTTAGGTTGGTGTTAGATGCATTTATATATTGTGGTAGGCCCCATTCTATCATTGTCCTTACAGTAGCTTTATATATCAGAAGTAAAGTTTCTGGGTGAGCTCCCCAATATACTCCCGATAACCATTTTAAAATTGTTGTTGCTTTGATTATTTTTTCTTTCAGATATTTGATATGCGGTAGCCAACTTAGTTTGTTATCCATCGTTAAACCCAGAAATTTTGCTTCCTTCGATGGTGAAATTGTTTCCCCTTCAATGTTTATGATGAAATCTTGAGGTTTTCTTTTCCTGGAAAATATCACAAGTTTTGTTTTTTCTGCAGATATGTCTAAATTTATTGATTTAAGCCAATCTTTGAGAATTTTTAAGGAGTCTGTTAGATTCTTTTTTATTGTGAGATTGTTTGAGTTTCTTGAATAAATAACTATATCGTCTGCAAACTGAAGGATGGAACAGTTATCTCCTATGTGGTATAAAATTTGGTGTAGGTAGATGTTGAACAATAGTGGGCTTAAGATCGATCCTTGAGGAAGACCTTTTCTACATGTTCTTGTGTCTATGTGTGATCCGTTTAGGTAAAAGTGAACTGTTCTTTCTGATATAGTATTCTGTATAAATTTTACTATGTTGGATGGTATTTTTAGATTATTTAGCTCGTTTACCAGTATTGATGGATTGACATTATCAAAAGCACCTTCTACGTCAACAAATAGAGCGCCCAACGATTCTCTCTTAATGAATGCAAGATAAATGTCTGTAGTGAATAAGTTTAGGCTGTCTTGACATGATTTATTTTTTCTAAATCCAAATTGAATATTTGGTAATATAAGGTCATTTTCAATATAATGTTCTAGTCTATTTTTGATTAATTTTTCTGTTAATTTTAAGATGTTTGATGCTAATGATATTGGTCTATAACTTCCTTTCTTTTGTTTTGGGATCAAGGTGGTGTTGTAGACTTTCCAATCAGCTGGTATCTCTCCATGCTCGATAATTTGTGATATGATGTCCGTAAGTCTAATTATTATATTATCTGGTAGGATTTTTAGCATTTCATTTGTGATATTGTCTGCTCCTGGTGTCGTGTTAGGTTTTAATATTTTAATTATTTGTTTAATTTCTTCTATTGATATCTTTTGGTTCCATACTAATGGTAGTTCCGTTAACTTGTTATTTATATGTATATAATTTGCTGTTAGTGGTGGAGCAAATTTTTCGGCATATATTTTTGCTGTTTTTAACTGATCTTCCGGTGTGCTGTTGCTCGATTGATTCCATATCTTACTATTTTTAAATGACTTTATAATGTTCCATATGTCTCTTAATTTTGAATTTGGATTAAGTTCACTTATTGTTTCTTTAAAGCTGTTTGATTTTTCATTTTTTATTATTTTTCGTGTCTTACTTATTTCTTCCTTCCATTTGTTTAAGTTTTCATTCGATGGATTGTTTTTATAATCTAGATATGCTGCTTTCCTGTTATTTGTTGCTTCTTGACAATCCTTATTCCACCATCTGAGTGCTGGTTTATTGTTATTGTTCTTCCTTGTTGAATCTATGTGACTGTTATTTATTGTATCTTGATTTTGATGTTGACAGTTGATCTGTTTTGCACCATTTTTGATGAGTGTTTCTTGTATAATGTTGATTAGCGTCTCGTATTCTTCCATATAGTTGGTTTTTAGTACTTTGTTTTTAAAATTTGTTTTTTCTAAATCCTCTCTAGTTTTAATCCAGTCCACTTTATTTGTTGTTAACTTCGGTCTGTTACTTGTAAGTTTTTGTGGTTGAGTGTTTGTTTCTATGCTAATTGGGTGATGATCACTATTCATAGGGTCTGTAATGTTATTAACTATAGTGTTGTTAATAAGGTCTAGAGATACTATTTGCAAGTCCGGTGCGGTTGGTCTGCAGTTTATCTTGGGTATCATTGTTGGTTCGTATTTGGGAACTATTGTTAGATCTAGTTTATTCACTGCATATATTAAGTTTTTTCCTGTAGAGTTTTCAGCTTTACTACCCCATGTTTTGTGGTTGGCATTGAAGTCTCCACATATAATATGGTTTTTGAAATTTGAGATATTTCCTATTTTATCTAGTAGTTTGTGCCAAATTTTACCAGTTGTCTTGATTTGTGGGGGTTTGTACAGGTTGGTTATGTATAGGTTTCCATTTTGTTTGGTTTTAATTTTAATTGTTTGTATTTCAAATTGATTGAAGTTCGTGTAATCTTCATTCGTTTTGTCATATATTATGTTTTTATTTAAGGCAATTAAAGTTCCTCCGCCATGATGAATAGCTTTTCTATCATTTCTTACTATGTTGAAATTTCCAATGTTTAAATAGTTCCCATCTTCTAGCCATGTTTCTTGAAGAGCGATTATATCATATTCCTGTGCTATGTTTTTTAGATCCTCCACTTTATTTTTAATTCCTCTACAATTCCATTGAAGAATTTTCATCTTAATTAATATTCTTAATTTCTTTCTTTTGTTTGTGTATTTAATTTATAATAATCTTGGTATATCTAAATTAGTTATGTCTTCTAATGTTTTGGATCTGAAATTCTGACTATTTGTGAGTTTTTTAATCTCTTTTGAGTTACTGATTTTCGTTATACTTTTAATTTTAGGGTTCGTTGATGTTGCTATTAATGTGTGGGTATTGTGTGCCGGTATTTTTCCTTTCCTAAGGTATGGGAAAGTATTATTTGCGTATGAGGTTTTTGCAAATATCTCTTCTGATTTTGTGTTTTTATTTTCTTCGTCAATTGTTTTATTCTCTGATTGGATTTGATCGTTGTATGTTTTTAAGTTTTCCATTTCTATATTTTTATTTATATTCAGTTGTGTCTCTGTGATTCTCCTGGAAATGTTGCTTTTAATATATCTTTCGCTTGCGGATTCTTTTATCTTAGGTTTGGTAAATTCTATATTTTCTAATGTTATTGGATTTAGGTATTGCTTTTCATTCCAGTCAAATAGCGCTTTTTTGTTTATTTCTTTGTAATAAAGGCCTATTATTTGGTTTTCACTTAATATGTTATTTTTCTTGATTATTTCTTTGGCTTTTTTATGATCTGTGTTGTAGTAACTCATAGTGGTTGCCAGTATTTTTTGGTATTGTAAGGATGGGCAATTTATATCAAATGTTCTGTGGTTTCCTTTACAATTAGAGCATTTGGTTAACGCCTTGCAGTCATCGGATTCCTTATGGTCTATTTCGGTGCATATTTGGCATCTTTTTTGGCTTCTGCATTGAGTAGATATATGTCCGTATCTTAAGCAGTTAAAGCACTTTTTGATCGTTTTCTTTATTGGTGCCACTTTGCATTTCACATACCATATCGTCATGTTTTGAGGTAGAGAATCTCCTTTAGCTACTATTTTAATAGCATTTGTTGGGATTAATTTGTCGTTTATTTTATCATATCGCATCAATCTTTCGATTTCCGTTACTTCTGGGTTGTATTCGTGCTCTTCTATTCCTTGTTTAACCTCCTCCATAGTCATCTCCTTGGGAATATCATATACTACCATTCGTCTATAAATTTTGTAGTCTGGAATGTATGTGTACCATTCTGTTAATTTGTTTTTTGCCTTGTCTACGAATTCGTTTGCATGTATTAGGTTATTAAAAGTTAACTGTAATTTGTCTTTTCCCAGTTTGTTTATTTTTTGCAGTTGGGTTGCAAGTGGGGCAATCTTTTTCCCTATTTGTAGAGGGTGTAGATTACCTAAGTTCTGCGATTCATCTTTTGCAGTCATTTGTACTATGAACGGTCCAGATATATTGTTGCTATATCTATTTTTTTCTTGCATTTCCAAGAATTTGTTTTGCTTAGTTTTTTTATTTATTTGTTTTATGTTAGTGATGTTGCTTGTTGATGGTAATGATGATTCGTCCTCTTCTTGAATTGATCTCTTTTGTTTGTTAATTTGTTGTGATTGTGTAAGGGAGGGTAGGATTGTGTTAATTCCTATTATTTCCATTACTTGGTTGTTATTTGGAATCAGTATGTTGTTGTTGTTTATTGTTTGGAGATTTTGATTGTTTCCAAAATCTAATGTGTTTTTATTTTTTGTTGTTTCTTGTGCTTTATTTTCCACTTCCATTTCCTCCATGTCTCGTTCGTGATGTGATGTGTATAGTGTTATTATACGATTTGTAGGTTATATCCCTATGTGTCCGTCTATTACTTCTTACCTTGAATCAATTCGTGAGAATAATAATGTTTCTATTACATTCTCACTTATTTCTTACTTCTACTCTAAATAGGTAGAATTATAATTGGTAGAATAATACTAGTTTGCTTTCGCCACTTAACTGCCGTGCTTACTCGTTAACGTTCAAACCGGAAGTCCCATTTGACCTTAGTATACTTACCGGACTATACCCACGTGAAATTGAAATAGTGTTTGTAATCAAAACAACACACCGGCAAATGGCAACACACCACACACCCATCTATATAAGCATGCGCAGTTCTAAAATGAAATACCTATATATGTAGCTAATAATCTTGGTTGGATAGTAGTTTTATGCCCGTGGGGGAATTTTCAAACAGAAACAAATGTAAAATAATATAAAAATAATCCCTCGGCTTTAATAAAAGGTTTATAAAAGCCATCGCGCATTTTGGCGCAGCGCGGCGACACGAAGAGATTAGTTTATGAATAATTGATGAGCGAAGCGCGGTGACAATTATTATTAATTTCTTTGAATCGTTTCGTCAAAATCCGCGATGGCCTTAAAGGAAATGAACGAAAATATGTTTTTATTTCTCTAATAAAATACTGTTTTTCATCCACACATTGTATACCTTTAGACATCGAAATGAATTAAACTTCGTAAGCTTCTTTAGTAAAATAAATATCTTTATTATCTATGTAGCTTCCTCGTAAAAATATATTACAGTTCAAAGAAGATCTTTCATTATGACCTTTCGACGAACAGCATTGCTGAATCCTTCTTTGTACTTATACCACACACCATGTTGTGTTAGCAAGTTGCGCGAATTGTTAGATTCTTTATCCGACCTCTGTTGATCTGGACTTACCTTAACAATTCTTCCAAAGAAATCCTTGTACGTCTGTAATTTCATCGTTATTATATTACAGTATTCAATGGCAAACAGATTAAATACGAAAGCAAGGAACATGCGAACTTACGATCTCTTTCACTTCGGGTTTAAGTTTTTTAGGATTTTCTGCAGCGGTAGAATTGGGTGTCTTAAATATACCATTCTGTATTTTCGCGTCCGTTCCCGACTCTGTTTGTTTCGTCGTATTGTTAATTTTCGCCGGATTCTTCGTGCCGTATATTGCATTTGCGGCGCGTCGCAAGCGCTCAGCTTCCAGCTCCTGAACAATTATTTGTTTCACCGCGTACGCCGGCTCCCGACGCTGCTTACAATCGGGGAAAATACCGATTTCGAATATGTTACTGGAAGAAGTAAAATTAATGCGATTCTTGCCTAAAGCTTCACGCTGTAGCTTTCAACTTACGGATCTAGCTTGTAGTCATAAATTCCGTCGAAATTCTTGTCTTGCACGAACGTGAGCCCATACTCGATTAGAATGTTCACCAATCGAGCAATGTCGACCCTTTCTTTAGCCGAATACAAGTGTCCAGAAACTGTTCGTAAGTGCGGGCACAGTAAATCTGGTAGATAGGAAGCAATATCGATAGCCAAGACTGTACTATCGTGACCACTGCTCCGATGAATAGTTGTCAGAATCCCTGTGCTTTTTGCATGCTTCTGTCTCACCTATGGAAAACAGACATTCACGTTTAAATTCGTAATCATAATTGAGCATTTCTTTTACATTCGATACTAGTTACTCTTACTTCGTATGCAATAGAAGGATAAGACAACTTAGTACTTATTGGTTTGGCAAAATTTAAGTGCCACGTAACGAATGCGTAGTTCGTGTAAGGCATAACAGACCAAACTTGAAGAGTTGCAACCAGCGATGTAATTTCGTCGTAGAATTGAAACCACTCCAAACACTCGACCACGGGATTCAGCTTTTCGCTACAAATTTCTGGGTAGTTATGGAATATGCCCTGCGCTAGTTTCTCCGACTCCCCTGAGATAAAAGACAATCACGTTATTGACTGACCGAATACATTTCATTGAATTATTCCTGTAATTGCATAAACTGTTTTACCGCGTTGCACGGTTTTCAGAACAAGACGAACTCTTTCGGGAAGGGGAAATATTCCATTCCTGTTCATAGGTATTTTAAATATTTGTTTCCACGAGTCGAATAATCCCTTTCGAGTGTCTTTCAACGCGAACGATAAATTGTCTCCCAACTTCGCACCGCCCATGTATTGCAGAGCTCCCAAGCACGACCTAATGTCGCAGCCAGATATTTCTGCTAATTGCAAAAGAGCGTCGTGATTCACTTTTACACGCTCCTTTCGCGCTACTTGCAGTAATCTGTCTACCAGTCTCGCAGGACTCACTTCAGGGACTGGCACGACAAGGGCGGCCAATCGAAGGGCTCTGTGAAAAAAGTAGTTTTCTACATGAATTTAACGTGCTAATAGATTAAGAGCGCACAAGTATGAATATTGAATAAAAAGTTTACCTTAACGAAGGAGTATACGGTTCGTTACAAATGCATATCACAGGACGGTGGCAAATATTCGACTGCTTACCACCTTTCCCCTTATCCTTTTTACCTTTCGCAACTAGTTTGCCCTGCACAAACTTGAGCAAGAGCTCGATCGCCGGTGCTGGTGCCCCATCAATTTCATCTAGAACTAAACAATTCGGTCGTGGGTCGTTTCCCATCACAGCTTTCATTTGTGTCGATGCGAGAAGGACTTGTCTACATTTAGGAACACAGAGCGAATTAGATCGAGAATCAATTTCACCCGCAAAGTTTTAAACTACCTAAAAGCATCTGGACTTCTTTCGTCGCTCGCATTAACCTCCACTACGTTATAACCAGCATGTTTAGCCGCTAAGTGAGCTAACGTAGTTTTCCCTAATCCAGGCGGCCCGCTAAGCAGCACTATTCTCTGTATCGGGAAACCTTGCTTGTCCACTTCTTCGACGGGCTCTTCGGTCGTAAATTTCTTGCTCCTGAATATAGAATATTGTTGCTTCTTCTTTCTCTTTTGAACATAATTACGATTGAACACCACCTTATCCCAAAGCTTTATCCAATGTAACAAGTGTCTGTTTACACTTTCGTCTGAAAGTAATTCCAAGTAAGACCTGGGTCTGTACTTGTCGACCCACAGTTCGCTATTCTCTACCACTTCCATGTCCAACGAATCAGAAGTTTCACGACTGGCACGCTTAACATTCTCCATCATCTGTGAAATGATATTAAAATTGATCAGATTCGTTACTCGAGATTGCAGATAATGCTACGCTAGGTTCACCTACAATTTCTTCCGCTTCTGCTTTCAATTCATTGTACGGTACCGATAGTAGATTAGAGAACGAATGTTTACTTGGCTTTACATCGGCCTGTTCGCTTCTCACTCTAATATATATACGCTGCGCATCGTGCGGTCTGGTTACAGCTAGAAAATTCCAACGAGGAACTCGCAAAGATATCGTCTCCCGTTTCCTGAAGAAGAATCGAAAGTATTACGCCTGTTTTACACGCGATATGTAAGCTGCTTTTTGTCAACGTACTCTTCGCTATGTTTTCTTTGAACAGAAACTCCATTGGCGTTGTTGTGAAACTTTTTCCTGGCATCCAGTAGTGCTCTGATAATTTCTTGAGGCTGATCCCATCTTGGTTTCTTATCCCTTGGTTCTTGAATGTGAAATACAAATGAAAATCATACTCGGACATAACTAATAGCGAAACTGATGTGTTAAATTATAAGACACCTACCAAATCCATTTATATCATCTATATCTGAAATGTCACCGAATAACTCGTCGTAAGTACGCTTCGCTGTGTTCTCTACTTCATAGTTATCGATAAATCCAGTGCCTCTGCTAGTACTGGGAATACTGAATTCGTCGTGGTGACTAGTTGTGGGAGTACTCGATTCCTTATGTGTAGTATGGATTGGAGTGTTTAATTCTTTATACAAATTATGATTAGATGCAGGTGTAAGTGATTCCTTATTAGGTGTAAGAGTATTTATTTCATCTTTCTTTTTATGGTTTTCTTGCGAGGTTTCAAATTTCTGGGACAGCAGTGCTTTCTTCCTTTCGGCGTCTAAAATGTATTAATTAAAGTTAAATGACAAATTCAAACGTTGATTCCGTTCAAAAATGTCGAATGGAATGCCGGTAATAAGGTTATAGTTCGTTTACCTTCGATTTCTCGTAAAAGATCGTATTCATCTTCGTGAAGTAAATCAAATTCTTCGTCTGCATCCGGGAATTCGGTATCCATAATTAAAATTTACATTAAAACATCTACGATTACGAATATTTTAATAACTACGCGCTGTCAGTAAAACTTAATTCCTGACGTATAAACTTTCGTCGCGTTTATTATATTTTCCCGCTCATTTTTCGGCGGCAAATTTGAACCGTCATTAGAGTAAATAAATTTTACGTATTATTATAAAAGTTAATCGTTGATGTGGTAGATAACTTAAGCCGCTTAATAAAATTATTTTCTGAGAAAGAATATCAATTAAAGGCGTTGTAACGTTAAATAGTTACACAGAGTGATTGTTACGAAGTGACCAAAGTGTCAAATAAGAAAAAGACTATCGCACAGTGGAAGTGATGATCTTTTAAACAGAAATATCAATAACATTCTAATGTCAGTCATATTTTTTGAAAATGACACTCATATTCATCAATTTATATTCGAAAGTTTTAAATTTCAATATCTTTCCCGCGCTACAAAGTGAGATAAGTCCGCCCTGTTTGAGAAACGGAGAGCATGCGCCTTGCGAATTCGCGCTCTCTTAAATGCGGCAATAAATATATTTTACATTACAAATTTCCTAACTAGTTTATGGAACATATGATAGAATTAATTTCAGTATGTGTTCTTTTTATCATCTTTTTTTATATCAAACACCCTCTATATCCAAAAATTCTAATTCTGTAGTAAAAAAGAAATAGTCGAAGTAGCTCTCACAGTATCTGAAACATTCTTACATCATCGCCCTACTGTGAACTGCCTTGTCTCGTCAAGTATGTGCCTCGCATTCGAAATAACGTGCAGTTATTTCGCAGACGATGCTTAGAATAACAAAGACCATCTTTGGAATGCTGGATGAATTCGACTAAACGTGGCATTGTCTTTCTACAAATTGCATCGTTTTTTCAACCGTTATAGCATACATTGGCATGTATATCATATAAATATTTCGATGTGTAACAAACTCCAGCATTATAAATAGTAAAAAGCCTAAAAACTTGGAGGAAAGCTACTTTAGTTAAATACACGATACAATATTGTCTTGAACTAAGGACGGGGTTCTGCCTCGAAGTAAGGTGAACCCTATCCCCTCCACTTCTTCTGTTCTTGCCGCGATGAATGAGTCGTCCCTGCATAGTCTTCCTCATTCTACGCGATAAGATAATAAAGTCAAGCCGAAAAAGCTCTGTCTTAAAAGAGGATAACGTTTGAACCCTTCGAGAGAAGTTTGTATTCCAAAAAAATTATCTGCTCTTAAATGTCACTCGAAAAAACGATATTTCATGCGCGCCAACCTAACAGTAGCGTGTAATATATTTTCGGCGCGTGGAGATACGCGTCAGTCGGTACGCAGCGCTGCGCGAGTAACCTCGTGGGGTGGGTTTTCTGTTTCGTTTAAAAATAACATGTACGTAAACAAACATCCCGTGGCTCGAATATGCAGGTGGCGTTAATTCTTCAACGAACTGTTAGAACTCAATCCCTGTGAAATTAGGTAACGTGTCACTTCTTTTCTACATCGTTTTTCTATGACTACCTATTATCAAGGGTTAGCTGTCACCTGTTAAGCATGCATTGTCGATCGAGAACCAAGTGTCGAGCCGAGGAAACAATTAACTAATGCGGTTTGCAACAGTGTAAGAACATGGACTGAACATTTGCTTGACGAAAGTTCGCGTTATTAGCTTGCGTGCGACGAGCAGCCCTACGGGATTAAGATCGCCAGCCACCGTGAATCCGGTTTCGCGTAAGTTGCGATCGATAACTCTGTTTGGGTCTCCTGGGCGATACTGTTCCCCGCCCGTAAGTAAGCCAGGTCTAAGTGTCATGTGCTCTGTAGAGGCGACAATTGAACCACTAACCAAATTCGCAGTACTAGAGTTCGCAGTACTTAGAGCGTTCGTAAAGCAATAACCTAAATAAACGCGCACTTAATTCATGACGTTCGGCTTGAAACCTTTCGACTCTGAAACTGAATGAATTCACCAAGTATACGAAGTGAGACATGCACCGACTAGGAATGCTAAATTCTGCCAGGTGACTGCATCGTTGAGAGCGGGGCATGCGCGTCGGGCACACCTTTCCTAGGCGTTAATTTGATTTTAAAAACAATCCTGCTGGCCCACCATTCTCCAGAAACTTAGGTATATTACGAAGTGTGGTTGGTACAGCCTATTGTTTACTGTTTCCTTTTCCGTCCATGGGAACTTCTTATTACCGTGCGATAACTTCGCGTGACCGCTAGTTTAGATAAGAGTGCGCACAGGCTTACGATTGTGCCGTAACAAAATTCTTTGATATCCAATGGCAGTTAAAGTCAGTCGTTTCCTATATGTCCTAAAATATACTTGATGCATACCGCGATATTTGTGCAATGTGATTAAATTCAACAGTTGAAAATCAACCCCACCCTATCTACTCCAGTAAAATGGTACTAAATATCGATGTATTGATAATTATTTTCAACGCACCAATGCATTTCCTACGAGTTAAATTCACGGAATTAGATTGAGAGTTTGTGTTTTGGACAAGGATCTGTTCGCAGGTGGTACGAAGTATGCAGACCTCCTCGTCGAAGCAAACGATCGGCTGCATCGGAAAGTGCACGACCGGTCTGAGCCGCGACGAATTAGATCAGATCACAGATAATATAAACAAAACCCTGGCCCATCCACGTGGTAGGGAGATTTTCCGAAAATACTTGAAAAGACGCGACCTCGAGGACAGTCTCGAGTGTCTGAACTTGTACGAGACCTGTTGTTATACTATCGACGAGGGAAAACGTTGCCCGTAAGTACAACTCGAGATGCAATTATTAGAAACTACTGTTGTCGTTAATTAATCTTGACAATTCCTCTAAATACTATTTTCGAGAGTTATATTCTGGGCGGTAGCCATTTTCAAATAGCACATAGGTGTAGAGACAAGGAATTTATTGTCAATTTATTTGCTCGGTCGATATAGTAGTTCTCTGTTAAATAAATAATCGAAGTTTACGTCCTGGTTTAGTAAAACTCGATCAATTCTATCTTTCTATGATTAAGATATGATTGATAATTACGATATATGTGTTTCTAATTAATAGCCACTCCCTGGAGCCACTTATCGAGAATGCCGAAACGGTCAGAGAGATGGTGGAAGATTTGGAGGGCGTACCCGAGCTAGATTTGACGCTTTTGCAGAAATTCAACGAAGCAATAGACAGGAAGTCCGGGCCCGATGTATTCGATGTTTTGGTGCATACTAGGGATTCCTGCCGTAATTTTCTCTGCTGCGTTCACGAAAGTTTCAAGAAGTACGCGTCAGAGCCGTGCCCATTGTCGAAAAAGTAGACGAACTTACATCGAATTTTCAACGACCCCAACGAACGTTGTCTGCACTCGTGCGGATATTATAAAATTAATCTCCATTTTTTGCATTACAATCCCACGAAATTCAGAAGTGTTCTGAAGCGTAAGGGGAGTGAGCGTGCTGGAAACGATATGCGTATCAATGTGAGACTGTAAATACAGAAAAAATTCTGTATCATACGCGTTAAGGTTGCGATAATATTTATTGAAACTGTACATGTGTAATTTAATAAAAAACTTGACCGAAGTTGAAATGTGTTTTCTTCCATCATTTCAAGATCGATCGGCATCGTTCAAATTTTTTTCACCCGTATCAGCGTTCAATTAATAAGTATCAGTTAATGAGACGCAACGAGGACTTTATGGAAGGTGCCGGTGCAAAGAAAATTTTTATATCCGTAGAGGACTACGTCACGAAGATAAATGGTATTCACGATACCGTGACGGCTTTGGAAGAAAGCCTGACGATTTCGCGAAGCTTGGAGGCGGAACGGTGGCTAAGATATTCGACGTTGAAGGCCAAGAACAAAATAGTAATAGACGATCTGAGGAAAGCGAATAAACGCAACAAGAGCATGCTGAGTACGTAGAAATTCAATTGGAAAAAGGGATCGTATCACGAGGACTAAATTCTTCTAGATCTGTTTCGCCAGAGCGTCACGGACATTCGCCTTGGCGCCGAGCTCTCGTTGCCGGAATCTTTGAAGAGGGAAGTGCAGAGAACCTGGCACCAAAAGTAAACTTCATGCATTAATAAACCATGGAAAAACGTGTCTTTCAATCCAAACTCTTCATCAGGTACGATGCGCTGTTGACCCGAAACGAGCAGCTGAAGAAAGAAGTCACAGCAACGAACTGTCTTCTCAAAGAAAGAAGCAAAGAGGTAGCGAACTCTTATCATCATTCCAGACAGCGTTTCAATATTATCCAACGGATTCCAGATCGATGACCTCCAACAGAAGATGTTGACCCTGGGTGGCAGACTCGCGGAGCGCAACGAAGCTGTTGAAAATATCTGCAGGAAGTATTTGAGGCTGAAGAAACGGAAGGATGAGCAAGAAGCCTTGCTGAAGGGTTCTATCGAGACGCTACAGGTTTAAACACCTATCAAAAACTCGATAATCTTCCTATTGCCCCTTCGAATCCTTGGAATGATTTATCGATTGCAGGAGGCTCTTAAGAAAGCAAGCAACGAAGTCACGAAAGGAAGCTCCGGGGTGTCTTTGCTGCCCAGCAAAGACGCGTTGCTGGCTCGAGAGACTCGCCGCAGCGACCGTTTGGCCTACGAGAATTCTCGTTTAAGGGTCCTCCTGCAGGAAGCGAGGAGCTGCTGCAAAACCAGCGGGAGCAGCACCACCATCTCCTTTGAGAAACCAACGTAGCTTCGTTCGCCTAACACATTATTCTAACCGAGGATTCCGAAGTACCAAGAACGCGAGGTAGCAGCCGTGCAAAGCCATATGATTGTCCGTTTTCAGTCACTTAAGAACTAGATCAGTCGTGGGGGTCATGTTTCCCCTCTTCGGGGCCAATGTTTAAGGATATCGTAATTATGCAACTGGAGGTAATAACCGGATAACAGAGTCACGTTAAATCGGGTTAGCGCCGATCGATGGCTAGTGCTTCACTATAAAACCAGCAACTCTGCTGAGAGTCGTCTTATTTGGTGCTGGACAGCATCGCGACCACTCCCGAGCACGGCTACTTCCGACCACGATGTAAGCGAGTTTAACGATTCCACCCCGTTGCCAATTCCGCGAACGATGCCAAGTGCCAATTATTCATCCCTGTTCCGCAGGCGTCAAGACGGAACGACGCCAGGCCTCAGAAGGATTCGACAACTGTAAACTCCATCGACAGCATTATGCCGAAGATACACCAAGTGCTCCTCGCGATCTACTCCTTTATTTTCGCCCCGTTGATCGTGCTAGCGCTAGTATGCTCGTACATGTGCCGCCGCGCGGTGGACGTGGTCCTGAGGATACGGCTGAGGGATAAATACGCCGGCCTCCTCGACGGCATGGACTGCGTCTGGTCCGTGGAAGAGTCCGCAGCCCTGTCCGTGAACAACGTCCTGCTGATCCTGGAGAAGGATGCTCGCCACTCGAACGTTAATTTCCTGGAGAGCTTCCGCGACCTGGCGAAGCGCCGGCTGCTGGCCTCGCCCTTCGAGAAGCTCCTTTACAAGAGGAAGAAGAAGCTTGGGTACTACTACTGGGAGAGAAGCGAGGAGATTAATTTGAAGGACCGTGTCAGGTGGCTGGAGTACGAGCGCACCAATTGCGACGGGTCCTGCGACAATGTTTACAACGGTCATCTGAAGAGGGTCCTGTCGAACGTCTGCAACCAGCCTCTGCCTGAAAACCACACCGCGTCCTGGGAGATCTTGATCGGCAAGTGTTGCCCCAGGTCCAGTCACCATTACCTTCGACGACTGGAGGAACGTCTGACCAGCAGAATCAAGATCCCAGTTCTGTTCCGTGTTCACCATTCGTTGGGCGACGGTATGTCCCTTCTGAAGTTCTTCAGGGAAGTGATCGTGGACAAAGAACCGATTCAGGAGACATGCCTGCAGCTGGAGGGCACGAGCTTGGGGATGAAGAGCCAGGATCTGAAGAAGGTCGACTTAGTGAAAGCTGAGGCGAATTTACCGAAGCCTTGCTTGATAGGGGACAGCAGTGTGGAGTGCTCCTTTCCAAAAGAAGTAATGTCCGCCTCCATGCCGTTCATCCATTTCATGGTCTTCTCGCAGCTCATTAAGATGGCGAGGGGACAGTTCGATGCTCGTTTGAGGTTCCTGCAGAACGTCACTTTCGATGATTTGAGGTGGGAAATGAAGGCGTTCGTGAAGCGGGGGAGGGAGAAGTTGGCGAATTTCATCATGGAGAACGTTTTTAAGAAGACGAAGAGGTGGCTGTGGATGGCGAAGATCGTTGTTAGCGCGCCTGCTTGTTTGATCCAACAAGCTTTCCGTAGCATGGACAAAAGGTTTCTACGGTTTTCAGTCTTTCACCTTTTTCTTCACTTGGTGTTCTATGGTCTTCTATGTTGGTAACGTGTCTTCTGATTTTAGCGCACTCCACGGAGCAGAGTTGACTGGCGAGAAGCTGGTCTCCTACTGGCTGGAGGACGACTTCAAGAACCCTGGCGATCAGAAGCTCTTCACGAAGATCCAGAATATAAAAAGTATCACAGGTGCTAGGTTCGGGGACGTTCTTCTGGCTGCTCTGTCCGTGAGCTTGCAGAAATACTTCCTTCGTGTAAGCAACCTATTTTAAAACCACCCTCTAAACCGTTCTCCATCCTTTCGTTGAACAATTTCGATGACGCAGGTGAACGAAGCTACTCCGACTACATTGAGCGTCGTTCTGCCGATGAAGATCGAGGAATGGAGCGACGATCTTCCACTGAAGAACACTTTCTCGGTCGGAATACTGCCCCTCTGCATTTCGCAGATAAACGGGAAGGCGTGCACGGACCCCGTGGAAAATTCGCAAATCCTAGAACGCCTTGGGGATGTGAAAAGCGCGAACGATGCGCTGAGGAGTGGTCCTGATTACAGGGTGAATTTCTTGGTGATGAAGTACCTCTCAGCCATCCTTCCAGAGAAGCTTCTGCGACCTATTCTCAAGAGTCACAGCACCATGGTGTTCAGCAACTTGGTTGGCCCTCAGGAAGTCAAAGTTCTAGGCCATTCGTTAAAGAATATCGTTTTCTGGATACCCAATAGGCAGGCCTTTCATTTTTTTTTTAAATTTCTTCTGCAAAACTTGTGGTCATCGTTTGGTTTGCTGACGGAATTGTTTCTAGGAGCTGCACAGGAATTGGATGCTCTTTGTTAACTTACCGGGGATACTTGCACCTGTCTATGGTCGCTGATAAAGCATTGGTGCAGGACGAAAAAGCTCTGTCGCAAATTTTGGAAGACACCGTGAACGAGATCGACAAACTCTACGACAAGCTAACGTTGTCGTTTTTCTCGAGGAAACTCCGAAGAAGTGCCTCAACACCCATGAAAAAAGGTACAATGGTTTTATGAAATACAACGCGACGGATACTAATGTTATTTAATAATTCCAGCAATCGGCGTGTTGTAAAATTCTGGAGGAAGTATTCTCGACCGTGGGATCACAGTCTGTTTTCAAATCGAATCATTTTGTGCTGACAAAGGAAACACTTTACCGAGAATGTTAACGTTTGTCGCAGGAGTACTTCATTATTAACACCTTGTAAATATATGTCGATATTTATACCCTCGTGACTCATGCTTCCATCGTGTATGATTAAAAATACATTTTTTGGGATATACATATAAAGGCTCCACTAAATATATTCTCCGAAATGCTTTGCGAACACTGCGCTCAGGAGCTAAATGCTTTACTAATTGCAAAGGCTGTACAATTTTCGGAAAGGGTGGTACAACGTGTGTATAAACGTGAGAAATGAGAGATTCAAGATGCCCGCAAACGGAAGTTGCTCCTTTTCCACCATTTCTGACTTTTCTAACGGTCTTTTCATTTATAACAAACCTTCTAACGATCCATTATTTGCAATGGTATCTCTATCGAAGAAAGAAAGAAGCTGCATGCGCAAATCGACCGACGAATCAACGATTCGCTTTTAAGAATACATAAGGCCAGAAGACGATGTCGAAGAGGGTGTTGAAGAATGAGAAGCTCGTACGTCGATGGCTGGAAATTTTCGGCGTTGCGTGCACTATTGAACTGGTTTTGGCACGCTGACTTAAGGGGCTCTTTACTCTGAACCGACTCCTTTTCTTCCTTTTACCCTTCTGGCTGTTTGCGTCGGAAGAAGCGCACACGTCTTCTGAACTCGTCCCCGCGTACTTGCGATGCTTCGGTGACCTATTAAACGAGATGACAATGACAGTGACGACTGTCGATTGGACTTGAAGAGAGTTCGATAAAGCAGGATTTAAATCGTGCTCTGTATTAATACTTGAACCACTTCTTCCTTCTGTCGTCTTCTGGAGAAGAGCTCTTCAAATCGCTGTCGTCCTCGCGCTGGTTGTTGGAAGGTGGCTCGTGATCGGTGCACGATTTGCAGGGACAGTTTAATTTTAGACTTCGCAGGATCGTCAGAACACGTGGATCGTCGGCGTTACCAATAATAGCCGTGGATTCATCGGCGGACGCCAACCCACGATCGCTCTCCACCTCTTCGTCGCCGTCTGTTTCTGAAGCCCTCTCTTCATGCCAAACTGTTCTGCGTGGAACACGAAATTTGTAATTAAATTAACGTTCTTTTAAACCTTTGTTTATGGCCATAAGCATGCTACAACTAACTTCGATTTCCTCCGGATCGCCTTAATGCGAACCATTTCTTGCTTGCAAGTGATCTGTTCTTGAACTTCGTCACACGATCCTTTTACTGTTTGTAGCTGTTCTGTGTCGGCACTTTAAATTGGTAGTTAGTAATTTATAATGTATGCTCAGGATAAGGAAGGAAGGTTGATCGATTTTTAACTGACTTGTTGGGGGTGCAAGTTGTCGCGGAGGATCTCCATTGCGTGGGATCTTTTGCGTTACATATTGTCACTTTCTTAGCCTATGGTGTGTATTATTATTGTTAATTGTGATTTGAGCAGCGTACTGTTAATGTTTTTTTTTAAGCAAAGTACCGGAGGATATTCTTGAGGAGTATGAACGGGGAAAGCCGCGACCTTCGCCCTCGGAATTCTGCTGCCTTTGACCTGAAGGACTGGCGACTTTGCTGGGGAATTTTCACAGTCGTTCGGACTCTCGATTTTCACTTTCTTCTCTGCAACTGGATTTTTATCGCTAGTCTCGACTACCTCTAAAGTCGCATCTTTACACGAAGCGTTTTGCCCATCCCCTGTCATATTTCTCTATACGCAATAAATTCTACTTTAAGCCTTGATAAGAGGGCGCGAAGATTGGATAAACTACACGATACTGAGCAGAATTAATTTAACCCTTATACGGAATTTGTAAAGTTACAGAGATCAGTAAATTTCGGTACAATTGACCCAATATCGTATATTTACAAGAAATAAGCATAGATTTATCATTAATATTTTGAGAACTTATTAAATTTCTACAATAAAAAAAAATAAATTAAGGAATAAAATTAAAAAGGATTACTATTATTATTATTATTGGCGGTTATTAGTTATTTAAAGATATGAAAGAGTCTCGGTCCAAAAAATACATTAGTAAAGAAGAAATGAGGATTCGTAACTCGATTTTGGGTCACAATGACCCAATTTCCGTACAAGGGTTAAGTAATACAGTCGAAGGTATCCGAAAGAATTTAAATTCCGTTATTCAGAGTGGAGAATTAAGTAATAAAAATAATTCCCTTTCAATGAAGACCAAGAAAATTGCTCCACGTTCCACAAACAGTAAACGAGACTTATTTATCTTCTATAAATCTTCTTAGTCTAATAGAGGCACAAGATGCAGCAGTATCTACCTCGAAATTTCCTCCACACCTTCATCAACGAAACAACTACTTCTACCACATTCTATTCCCTTAGATACTTGGCAATTTTATCAAACAACACCCAAGATATTCCAAATATCACAGTTACTGCTCCACCTTCTGCGTAAAAAAAGGAAAGCGGATTTTCTAAAGAAAGGTGAACCTTGAAGAAATTCGACGCAGTGTCGACGTCGACAGTACCATTGCTGGTAACATTCTCTTTCTCACCGACGTCCCTCTCTTCGTCAGAGACGCCCGAGGACGCTACCCCGCGGCACGCGCCGTTGCCATCGGGCGAGTTCGCGTTTCTTTTGCAGCGCGACTTCAGCCCGCGTGCCTGAGATCTTTTCTGAAAATTCTTCTTTGACATAACCCGGCTTCTTATGCGAGTCCTTAGGGTTCTCTTTCTAAGGGGAGCTGCACTAACCATCGGGCAGCGACCGTTCTTCTTAAGTTCGAGGAAATGTGGCACGTCCGGCTGGCTGACGGCGGCGTCATAATCGTACGTTATCTGCTCCTTCACGCAGCGGTTCTTCAGGCCCGCGCGCGGGCTATGGTATCGTTTGCTCGTCGACGTTTCATGGATCCCACGTTGCGATCTAGCGCTCATCGTTTCCTCGGCATGACTAGGATCACACCTGGGAACACGTTTCACAACATTAAGTGGGATTATGATTGCCTCTTTGTTCGCCGCTTCTAAAACGTGTACTTAACATTTAGTACAATTATAGCGCCGCTCTGACTTCGAATAATGGTACACCGCCATTAACTGAAGTGGATAGAACGTTTACACTATGATGTTTGCGAAATCGTTTCGCAAGAATTAATTACGCAAGGCGAGGTAGTTGAAATTACAGCCTTCATTTCCAGAGGATTGTAAGCTGGATGAAATTCAATCTTTCTAAATGGAAGAGCTTTAGAAATTCCAAGCTACGATAGCTGTTAGCTTATCAGACTTCTGTATTTCTGAAGAGGATCATCAAAAATTCATATCTATATTTATTCTCGGTAATATTTAACATTGTCGCAGGCTCCCTGAATGTTTGCTTCAAGCAGAATGACATCACGTTCGTAAAATTCAATTTAATGTAAAGTTATGCCGCAGCGATTTGCATGTTGCAACCTACACGGAAACCACCGAGTCGCGTGTATCCGTTTCCACTTGCTTTCTCGTGTCTCTGCGCGGCTTTAATTTGTTCCACAACCTCAGAATCGCCTTCGAGGATCTGCGCTCGATCTTCGTCAAGCTGTGCCGATCCACGGAGCTGCAGCGTTCGGCCAGCTTATCGTTCCATTCCGAGACGGTTTCACGCGTCTGCGCCACGGGCGATGTCGAGCGATTCGATTTGCGACGGGGATGCGACTGAAATCGGAAGCGCGTTTTCCTGAGATTCGCCAGTATTCCCGTCTAAGGAGCTCACATTTTCCAGATACACGCTGGAACGCGGCCCATAGCTTCCTGCTCGACAGTTTCACGCGTTTGGTTAAACAGAAGCGTGTCGCTTCGAAGCTCCAAAGCTACCTCGATCGCTGACCAGCTGAAATTATTTTAACGACAAACCGAAGTCTATGAGACGCTTTTAGAGAAGCAATAACGTAGCCTGTTCACTAGGGTGGACCTTAGGTACTCTTGACGAAAATTATTTTGCGAGATTTTTTTGGTCCCGTCCCCCAGAAATGTGACACTCGTTGGGAAAATGATCTGGAAAAAATTTCAGCTCGATTGGACCACGGGAAAAGGACGCGCCACGAATTTGAAAATTTTGAACTTTTTAAACCTTGACATAAATATACATTATAATATATCGTTGAATTTGTATTTTTTTTCTGTTTAAGAATACATACACAGCATATTCGATTGTTAACAAAAAAACATCCGTGACCTTGAAAACTCGAAAGGGTGACCTTGAAAAAAAAAAAATTTCCTCCCGTTATATTCGCCTCTTTATATACTAAAACTTTTGTCTGAAGAGTTTTTTCATATATCCATAAACGATGGAGATATTAAATATTTTTGATTTTCATTATAACGCTCCATTATACAAAAGAAAAGCAGTTCTAAAATTGAAAATAAGTTATTATAGCTATTATGTAAATTAAGAATGGAAATGTCATTAAAGTATTGCGTCCCAGATTTGCTCGTGGACTCGTCAGTAGGGCCCAGCAGAACCTGTCTCAATTCGCGATACAACGTCTTAACACGTTCACCTTAAATTTAAGCTATCATGTAAATTTTTAAATTATGGATACCCTAAGCGTTTCGTCCCAGACCTGCTCGTGGACGTTCGATAAGACCGAGCAGATCTTGCCCTAGACGCGACTGTGTTAACAAACACAGTCTTAAATGCGTCTCAAAAATGCAAATAGCCACGGAGGTATTTATTAGGGATTCCTTTATATTACAAATGTTTTAAAAATCCTTTGATAAATTCTCTTTTGTGACGTCAGGATACTGTTTTCTATATTCCATTACATTCTGCAGTATAAATTGTTTCTCTTCTTCATTTTTGGATAATATTTTGTTATATTCTTCAATAAGTTTAACGCCACGTTCAGCGGTGTCATTTACTACTTTTAATCCTTTCACGATGTTTCGCCCAATTTGGAATGCCTCGTCATCATCCCATGTTGAAGGGTCTTTTTCAAAAAATGTGGTAGGTATTAAAAACCTTTCAAAGAATCTTTTGGAATCAGGAGAAATAAAATGTTCCATTTTTTTGTAGACGAATTGTTCCACATCCTTTGGAAGGATTTTATATTTTTTAAGACATTCGTTATCGTCACTGCTTTCACTGGCATTTATTGCCTCTATCATTTTTATTTTAGTGTCATTCCCAATGGCACTATCGAAAAATGATAATGCGGCAGTTTCTGGTGCCAAATACCACAAATGATTGATCATTTTGTTCATTGCAGTGCGACTTATTGTATCGTCAATTTGACGATAAGCGAATAAATTTTTTATAAATTCAAAATCTTGTCGCGGGGCTTCTGTTGCGACTGGAGCTTGTATCCACGCTTTTAAATATAAATTGGCGAGGAAAATACAAATGTCGCGAATTCCAGTGGCCTTTTCGCTGGTCAAGATAAATTCTTTTCGGAATAAATATATTTTTATACAATATATGGCCTTAGCCATCCATCGAGCGTGATGAAAAGCTCCTGGAACTCGAAATATATAATTTTTTCTAGGAGTTCCGCCTAAGAAAAGAACTGTAAGCTCCAAGAATTCTTTATAATCTTCTCGTGGCTGTTTGATATTTTTCAAGGTGTGCATTGCAAACTCCAGCACTTCAGTACTATTTATAATTGTAGATTGGTGGACGTACTCGTCTTCAATTCCTGCCACAAAATTTGATTTATTGATCTGGGGCCAAGCCTGTTGAAATTGTTTGAAAAGTGGAATATTTGGACCCGATGATTTCTCTAACTTTACATCAAAAACACTCCGTAAAATAAGTTCGTATATATGATGCCGGCAAGGAAAATATAACAAATCTCTTTCAAATTTTTGTTCGAGAAGGATACATGCGCCTTGGAAACGTCCCATGTTTGATGACGTTGTGTCACAGCAAAGTGCTTGCACTTTGCTACCTAAATCCCATTTCTGCACTAAATCGTATACTGCAGAAGCTTGTTTGTCTCCAGTACCCGATAGAATTGCAGGGATTCCAAGCAGCTGCTCAATACCTCTGCAAGTTATTACTACAGGTAAACGATCAATTTTCTCATTGCCTATTAAAGCTGGCAACAGCTTTCCGTCCCAATGTAGTGTAATAGCACCAAGCTCACAGTCTTTGAACGCTACACGATATTTATCAGCAAGTTGTGCTCGAAGATCCGTGCGATGACGCCGTATAGATGTTCGATTAATAATTAAGTCGCCTAGGTCATGACCAAGAGCTTGAGCTGTTGCTGTTATTATACGAACAGCATCACGATCGCTTACTTTGCACTTGTCAAGGGTTGCAACAAGTTTTGGCGTAATTATATCAATTTGCGCACGTCTCTTTTTAGGGTTGCTTGGACCAGCTTCATCCACGGGAATAATAAAATCAATATTTTCACCCTCACTTGATAGGTGACCATCTTCTTCGCTGGATGATTTTACTTTGTCCATTGTTTCGTCTTGATTTAAACGATATACAAGTGTCAGTAAAGGCCAATATATCTTATATTATATATCCAAGATAACGATCAGTATTTTGAGTTTTAAAAATGAATTGCATAAAGAATATTTACCTTGCACAGCTTCTACTTTACACTGCGCCTGCCTTGATTCTTCTTGCTCCTTCCGAATCGTTTTTTTCTGTTCTTTCCTGTATAATATATGATCGCTTCCAATCATAGAACCAGGACGACCTTTTTTCCGTTGATTTAATAGAAAAAGTTTGTCTTCCTCTATTTTAATAGTTTGTAACGCATCGGCGGGTGCAATATCAAAAAGGTCATCTAGCTTGTCTAAAAACTCCTTCTCCCGATTTTTTTGCGTTTCAGTACTGCGCTTGCAACTTTTATGCAAAGCCGCCCATTCCTGATACAATGCATCTAGCTTGTCAATGCAATGCTGTGGTCTTTTCGTTGGAATTCGCGCTTTCTCCCAAAATATTTGAACTTCCTTAATAACTAAAGAAGCACTAGCCTTAAGATTCAATTTCACGTTCCGCATATTGTGAAATAGAACTCTTAAGACTTGCCCGTTGGATGGCAATTTTGCACCGATAATTTGACTTTCGTCATGATCGAGTAAATATAATTTTTTCCTTATACCTTCCATTTCACTTTCACTTTCACTACGATGTGTCACTGTTACCTCGCTGAACGCTCAGAACATAATGGCCCAACTATGAGTTTTCGGACCTTCTGTCCCATCCCTTCCTGCGCAGGTATAATTCTAACGGTTTCTGAGGGGTACAAACTGATTACCTGACTCAGCTGTAGCTGCATTTCGAAGGCTTTCAAAACTCACATTTCAATACATGTACGAATTAAATATTTAAGAAACTGTAGTATTGTCAAAAATGCAACTATTTCACATGAAATTTAAAATGTTCCTTTATATACCATTGTCTACCTTTTTTCTACAAGCTGTAAGGGCGTTTAAATGAGAATGTTTAATATCTCCATCGTTTATGGATATATGAAAAAACTCTTCAGACAAAAGTTTTAGTATATAAAGAGGCGAATATAACGGGAGGAAATTTTTTTTTTTTCAAGGTCACCCTTTCGAGTTTTCAAGGTCACGGACGTTTTTTTGTTAATAATCGAATATGCTGTGTATGTATTCTTAAACAGAAAAAAAATACAAATTCAACGATATATCATAATGTATATTTATGTCAAGGTTTAAAAAGTTCAAAATTTTCAAATTCGTGGCGCGTCCTTTTCCCGTGGTCCAATCGAGCTGAAATTTTTTCTAGATCATTTTCCCAACAAGTGTCACATTTTTGGGGGGCGGGACCAAAAAAATCTGATGGTCGAGAAATAAGGTCCACCCTACTGTTCACGTCTTTCCCGCCTAATTTATTTATCTCTCGCTCATCAGTTACACTAAGTAGAAACGCCTTCCTTAATATTTCCTGCGATGTAAATTACAAATTATTCTCTGAACCGTTACTCCGTGTAGACCTGCAGACGGCAAACGGTTATTATCTGAGTTGCGGTCTATGCAAAAGAATACGGAAAATAAATCTAGAGATCTTCTCGTAAGACAAGAACATCAGCGCTGCTGTTAGAACGGTTTGCAGCAACTTGGCCTCCATTCCCTTGTACAATCCCATTATTCCTTGCTTTCTGCGGGTAAATAGATACATACAGAATTCATTCACCTTCACGAGGGATTCATAAAAAAAGCGATATACTCACTTCAATATGTACAAAAGAATTTGCAACGTGCCAGCATTTGGCGGAAGATTCTGGAACTTGTGGCCATGCTGGAAATAATAAACAGCATTGAAATAGACCATAAGAATGAAGGAATCCTTTCAACCAAAGTACTCACTCTAAGTTGTGCCTGAACCAACTGCAGCGGATAAGTTAACGCTGTGGCGACTGCCTTCGCCACGGCGCCAATGACGAAGAACGTCCACGCGGGAGGTTGTAGCCCGTTGAAGGACGCGACGACTCTCCGCTTGATGGACTCGTAAGTCATGAACTGAATGGCCGGGTTCGCGACCAGCGCCAAGCTTGGCAAAGTTCCCGCCCAAAGTTTCTTTATACCTTCGTATTTCCACATGTGAACGAGGCCGTCTGGAAAAAGAGCAACGGCACTATGTGATTACAGTGCGCGATCGCCGGAGACGGGTGCGTGTATTCAACGTCACCGCGCTGCAGCGAAGCGAGGGGGGATAGACAAACACACGAGGAATTGAACAAATAGGTCCCTACATAATCTGCTGGCAGGTTTTAGTGTCAAGATTGAATTGAAAGTGAGAGAAACTTGTACCCTGCATAACATAGTGAATATCGGAGCCGTTGAAAATGAGATTCAATATGTGCCGTTTCGGTTTGAGAAGTTGGACGTTGCACCTCGTTTGAACGCGGGATAGGAAGCGTGAACGCAGCTTGGTAATTAATGGCAATCGATGCGCGGATTCTCGTGGAATGCTGATTTATTCGTTCTTGGTAGCCGGGACGTACCGTCAGTGCTGGATTTACCCCTTAGGCTAACAAGGCTGAAGCCTAAGGCCCCGTTTAGTTGGGGGTCCCTGATTCTAAATTTTTTCTTCGAAAAATTTATCAAAAAATCTTGACGAGGGTCAATGTTATATTTAGTTTTGATATTCAATGTTAATTTTGAAATTAAATTCTTATTTAGATTATACGAGTATTGTGATAAAAAAAATCAAATCAGCGTTATTTTATTTTTTATATTTAACCGAGGCCCCCCGAATATTTAGCCTAGGGCCCCTGAAAATGTAAATCCCGATCTGCGTACCGTACAACGTATTGTATTCGTTGTTGTTCGGCTCCCGGACCTGATCGATGCCCCTCATCTTCAGTTTCGTATTCACTACCCACAGCGGCGTTGTCGTGAGAACGTTGATTATACCTGAAACCATCAAATTTAATCGCAGGAGGATAAGTTTGATTAACGAAGCAGGAATTAATGAAACGACTTGAGTTTTCAAAGGAATGCTTTAAGCTGGGTTTACGCCGGCCGAGTCCCTCGGTCTGCTACTCGGTCGAGTGAAAATCTTCGACGATTTGCCAGCCGGGTTACTCGACCGAGTATAACTAAGGTCGGGGCCAGATATATTGGCCGGTGAATTCGTTTTCGCAGCTAACGCACACCTATTCTGATGTATGTATTTCTCCGCTAAGAACTCGGTTTGGCCTACACGTCAAGAGCTTGGCGCCATCCCCACCACTTCTGGCTCACTCTTTTTCTGGCAAGGCGAGAACGAGTCAGAAAACGTTGAGAATAGAAGAATACTCCTCACGAAACTCACCGGCCAATATATCTGGCCCCGACCTTAGGATATGCGTTCAGACTGGCCGAGTATTCGCTCCAGTGGGCTCACTCGCATGGGTGGCCGCAGGGGCAGTTGCCCCCCTGGCCTTCGAGAAAAAATCGCTTATTTTTCAAAACTGATCTTCATTAAGGTTTATACTAAAAAAGGGAATATTTTTATATTTTTAATTAAATTGGCGTTATAAAATGGGTTAAAAACAGCAAGAGGGGTATATTTTTCTTTACCATCATCCCAAAGTTGCCCCCCCGCCCGCCCTGGAAAAGAGTCTGCGGATGCCCGGCCTCTGTTCACTCGACCGAACACCGTGTAAACTCAACATTACTTTAGCGTACGAGTGAAATAATACCTGCGATCGACGCAACCAGTAGATCGTTTCCAGCCGTTTGATTTCTCCTATTCCGGAGCGTCTTCAAGCCGTGGAATGTGTAGAAGTAAACGAAATTGCTCGCGCATAGGCTCTGCAGAACTGGTACCATTCCTCTGTACAAGGTCAACCTTGAAAGGAAATATTTTGTACAGAAAGAAATTAGGGGAGAAATAATTGAGGGACCAAGTACAGGGTGTTCTCAAATTCGTGGTACAACTTCGTTAAACTCATCTTTACCAACATCATTTTTTAGAATTTCGAAACATCCGAGGAAACTGAAATTTTATTATTTTTTGTACCGTTCTTCTAAAAAAATAAACTAATTAGACTACTTCTAGATTTCTACGAAGCACGTAGGGTTTTCTAACATTACTTAAAAGATAAAAAACGTGTGCAACTTCATATATTGCAACGTTCCTTGAAAAATAGGCAAATGCTAGATAGGAAATTTTAATTAAGGAAGGCACTATAAGCGCGCAAAGTTTGCGCTATGAATTTGTGAATACTGTGTAATAGGTTTAAGAATATGAAGACGAGGGACTAATGAAGATAATGAGAAGAAAATCGCTTCCCATGGATAGTAGGTGTTAGAGCCGCTAGCAAACATTATTTCCTACAACCACTTATCTGAAAAGCAAATTCAAGCTTAGTGGATTTAGCGTTTAAACAATTCTCGCTCCTCGGCGTGTTTGACGCGCGGGTATTTATGACGAAATCGAACGTACGGTCCCTCCTTGGCGACGAGCTCGCGGATCGTTGCGAGCGTACTCTTCGAAACTCGGCCTTCTTCCACTAGAAATAAAATATAAAAAAAGGGTCATCATTTTGTGATGGATAGCGCAGAGGAGTCCGGGTACCATTTAGGTATATTTTCAACGCGAGTCCCCAACACCATTTTTTTACATTTACGCAACTTCGAACATTAGTCTGTCATGGGTTAAATATAAATTCGCCGTCAGAGGTGATTTCGTAAACGATAAAGAAAAAGAGTCTTTTCTTTTAATTAAAAATGTTAAGGTCATCTTCGTCATTATCTCCAAATTTATTGGTCGTTCCATGCAGTCATAAATATTATACCACACCTTCTAGGTATTAAATTGTCATTAGCAAATTAAAGTTTAACGAGTTTGAACATATTTTAGATAATACGTAATTTGGTAAAAACTTTCTTACCGACCGAGCGATTTGTTTGCATTTCGTATGAATTTTTATACTGAATATTTTCTACCGCAAACGCACGGTGAATATTTTTTTTTTTAAAATTGTTCTCTTTTTGCAGATCGTGTTTTTTATTTCTACACAATATTTTGAATAGACTCACGTTGCAATCGGCTCCGCACAGTGTCCAACGGAAAGAACGTTGCCATGGAGACGACGCTGCCCTGTAATACAATAGACGCGATTGATACAAAATAATGCACGAACCCATATCGCTGTATCCAATTCCCAAAGTGTTTCTAAACCACGTGTATATACTTACGGCTGCACCAGATATCGCGTGCACCAGCGTCTCGTACGTCAAAAGATTCGCATTGTGTCCCCCACCACCCATCTTGCTCGAGAGATTTAAAATTCGTAGACAAAAGAGTACTTGCGCGGCACAGAGCACTGAAATCCCGTCAGCCGACAATCTCACCGGGCCCCATAACGATTGAAGATCAATAAGCGCTCCACAAGCGTGATATCGAACACAGATTTCGACCAGGGAACGAGTCGAATTAGTTACAACACTGTTACTACTGTAGCACTGCAATTCTGACTCAGCACGGTAAGCAATTCAACTTCGGACTCGTATCGTTCTGCTCGCAATCAGCGATTATCACAGACCGAACAGCAAAAACGATCAAACCTGCAAATCGACCACGATCGATAAAAACTGCGATCTAAATATCGAGGATCAAGCTTATTGAGATCGATATCGATCATAGATCACATTTTTAAAATCCCATCCCCACACTTAGCACGTAGTTTCAATCTTTCAACCGTCAACGCCGCGAATCGAAATAATCCCGAGCCCTGTAATTCAATTACCACCGTCGATAAGTGCGACACGCGCCGCGACTAACCGCAAAGCCAATTGCTGTGGGTATAGCGAGAGAACCAGAAAAATGTCTCGAGGCCGTTACGTCGACGTGTACTTTCGCGAGCACAGCTCGCGCTCGTCGCGTTCACGATCTGTTCGCCGTAGCGACTACTTGCTCGCTGGACGAGCGGCACGCTGGCACTGTCGGGGGATAGGATTTCTAAATGTCGTCACTGGTAAAGAGAAACCCATGTGTCGGGCCGCGTGTAACGTGGTTATGCGGAACGAAGCCTTGTGTCTACAACCGGCCGCTTCGTTTCTGGTGTTTCGTTTTCTTTTTTTCTCTGTGCACACGCGAGCATTCGGTTCGCGAGTCGACGGGAAAAGCGACGCGGCACGTCTCGTGGCCCTAGGGCTAAGCTCGATGCGGTATTGTTGATGGATCGGTCATAGTGTCGCGCTCGATGAAATTACCTCGGCCATGACAGTGCACCGCGAATAATACGCTTGCGCGTGTCTTTGCGCGTGCGGTTATAACGATAGCTGGCGAGGTCGATGGCGTACCTAGCGCATACGGTACGCGGGCATGCGCGTTAATCAGCTTCTTATCTGGCGTTTTTTAGTTTGAATTGAAGGTAAAGATAAATGTGTTTCGAGTTCTGTACATACCTTCGAGTAAATAAATTAAAGTAGTTTAAGGAGATAGGCTTCCGAGTACATTAATTCCGCGATATTTCGACGTTTTCGTACGGTGAACACTGCGGTACGTTAACGTGGGAATATTCTAATATTTTCACGCTTCAAATTTGAAATATTTCAGCACCTAAATATATTAATAGCTTAATACCCCATACCTCAAATATTACGGTATATTTTAATACCCTAATACTTTCACACCCCAACGCTACAATTTCTAAGTACTTTAATAATCAAATATTCTTAAATTCTACGATACATCGTTACTCAAATACCTGAATATTCCACCACCCAATACGTTGAATACTTCAACGTACCAAAAACTCCCAAACTCAGTTCCGCCTCATCTACATAGTTTTTCCTATTTTTACATATTGTCGGTTGTCGGTGAACATAATTCAAACCTGACCAATACAAAATATAATAAGCCTGTTGTGGTTATGCAACAAATCGTCCGACTGTGGTAAACAGATAAACGTTTTTATATTGTGCCATACATATTCAGTATTTCTTGTTTTCACAAGCACGCACATGGCATGATAAATGAGATAAAAGTAAATTATCCAAGCAGGTGCGTCTCCAACTGGGGGCAATCATTTATTTTTAAAGCCGAATCCTCGAAAGGGAATATTTTTAAGTTTATAATTAAATTGGCGCTACAAAATGGGTTGAAAGAGGCAACTAATCGTCGCCTACTAACTTGACTCCTTTTCAAAGTTGTCCACTGCGGGAAAAAAGTCTGCGGGCACCGTTGTCCGGCAAGTCAAGACATTCAGTTCACCTCTCAAACGTCATAATGCGATTCTGATCGAATCAGTGCCGTTATAAAAACAGTCGATCAAATTTTAATCTCTTCCTCGAGACTTATTGCAAGCTGATCTTCCATGATTCTTAAGCTCCCTGCTTTAAGATCCGCCTACCTCAACCTGCCCGCTAAAAACATGAAGTAAGGCACGCGAAATGGAGAAGCGGACGAAAGGAAGACGAAGATAAGGAAGAGATTAAACGAGAGGGAAGTGGACGGGACCAAGTCCCTCATAAATAAAAGCCCAGTTATTGCGATCGCGGGGTTATAAATTGCCGCCGCAGAAATCCACATCTTCTTCTGTAAGCAGAAGCTTCTTCTTCAGCGGAGGAGCGATAATTCAGCCGATTTCCGCCGAAAGCAGGGAATTCTAGATGCGCGGGGCCCCCCGGCGAGGCGAAATTTCGCAGCTCGTTCGCGGTTATCGTCGGCCCGCTTCAAGATAACCTCCTATTTATTTCACCGCTGGGAATTGCCCCTTTGCCAGCGGTTCGTTAGAGCCGCAGACGGGTCTCGAATTTCCTCCCCGCCGCCCTGCGCCGTTAAAATGAAATCCACCCTTTCTGTTTAACGACTGAACTCGTTCCACGGCTCCCACGAGCCTCGCGATCGGTCCAGATGTGATTTCCGCCTCGCACCCTCTTCGCCTTACGTTCTTCTCCAGCGTACGGGAATATTCCAGCGATCGGTTGCACGCCTCGCGAACTCCGCACGGAACAAGTTGAAATTCCCCGGCAACTTTCCAAATATATATTTCGGCCTGCAATATCGACGGTGCGCGAAGTTTCTCTACCGGAAGAAGTTCACCGGGAGACACAAGAATTCACTTTCTTGCGAGGAAACGGGAAAACATTTTTCTCTTCTTTCTTATTTAACCGGGCTTTCTCAACAAATCGATAAAAAAGTATAAATAAAAGCCAAAGATTTTTTGCTACATGTTGCACACTTTTTGTGATAAATAAAATCCCAAAGATCACCTATTGTTAGACCGATTTGATGGGAAAGATTCCTTAAGGGTTACATACCCTCGACAGGTCGGAAAATAGGGTGATTTTTCTATTTTTTATAATGTAGTCCTTGCCGGCGTCGATTTTGACAAAATTTATTTTTCAAATCTGGCAGATACTTCAATCTTCTTTCGTTAATAAAAAACAAAACAAGACACTAGTCGAAAATCGTCGTGCGAAATTTTATTCAAATCGGTCTTAATATTTTATAAAAATATAGAATTTATATTAATTATATAAAAAAAGTTGAATTCAATTGTTAAATCTACTGATGATGCGGGGTGAAATGTATAAGATGATAATGGTGTTTGAGACATTTTTAGTACAGCAAATGCTGTAACTACGAACAGGACTTGGAAGAAGGATCTGCTATGGCACAATTTCTCAAGATACCAAATTTCTTTTTGAAGAGATTACAGCTTATTTTATACACAACAAAATGTACATCTTGATTTTTAAATAACACGCTTCTTCATTACCCAAACAAAAAATCACAAAAATGACCCTATTTTCCGACCTGTCAAGGGTATGCAACCCCTTAAGCTGCTGTTCCACGAGGGTGGGTTACTCTGCCTTCGAAGAATAATAATTCAACCATTAATTCTGAGGTATCGACGAGGCTGACACTAGTGTCCCTTCGTTTCGCTCATATTCTTATTCATCCGAGTACTTTGCGGCTTTCACTTGTCCTCTAAAGTAATCTGGTAGAGTTTCGAGTTCCCATTTTGCCTCCAGCAAAAAGCTGCTCCATTCAGTTTGGTCCCATTAAGTACACCTCTTCTTTCAGCTGACAGTAGAAAGTGTCCGAGAAAGAAGGTTCGATTCTTTTAAGGTAACGACCTTGAATAACAGAAGAATCGCGAAAGTGTCCCATACACGGCCCATTCAGCATCGCACAATAGGTTCCAGCTGCCCCCGACGAACGCAACCCTCTTCGACTCCCGCGCCCCTTGCTGCAGTCTTCCATTGACGCAGCTCCACGCTCCCCGTTGTCGATGACTCAGCTCCCCGCGTCGCGTCGTGTGCGAGGCCCGAATAATACACTTTCCTCCGTCGAAGCCCGCTAATGAGAATGTATCGCAAATGAAACTCGGTCCAGGTGGCGCTCTGATCGTAGTGCTCTGAGCATGCGCGTGATGACGCCGTGACGTGGAACCAATCAACGCCAAGATGAGCTTGGCTTTGCGCTGGCGTTAATTGGTTCATCGTCACGGCGTCATCACGCGCATGCTCAGAACACTACGATCAGCGCGCCACCTGGACCGAGTTTCATTTGCGATACATTCTCATTTATGTCTGGCCCGTGATAAATTGCGTTGCATTATGAGCAACGACAGCGACACACGCGGGAAGAGCGGCCAGCGACCCCGTGAGCGGGGAGACAAAAGGCGGAGGTACGAGCTGGCGCGCTCGTCCCTTTGAAAAGGAACGGCCGGCCTTTAATTAAAAGCGAGCGACTGGGAAACCGCTATTAATTAGAAAGGGTAGAAAAGAAAGAGGACTCGTAACGCTCGCGTTAACGCTCGGCCGATAAAGGGGACGCACGCATGATCCACGAGCCTCGGCCACGCCTCGCCCCGAAATTCCCGGAGTTCTTCGCGGAGTTTAATTGAACATTCCGCGCGCGCGGAATTTCGTGGTCACCTAGTCTCCCGTACTGAAACTCCCTCTAATGAGTTCCGGCCGGCTCGGGCCTCGATACTTGAGCCGACGCGGCGTCGGGGCTCGACCCCCTACGGCGAGCTTCACCCCCAGCCCTCCTTTGTCGCCAGAGATTGGCATTTTCTTACGCGCGCCGCTCCCCTCTAGCAGCACTTTCCCCGATATTGGTCGGCGTCGCGGCACCCAGATGTTGCCGAGCGCCGGCAACCCCCCGACAATCCCATCCTCAGCGCGACTCGGTCTCATTTGCGCGCCAGACTCCGTCTGACGGATCTCCCTGAGCGATTACTGCGCGGCGGCGACGCTTCCTGAATAAATACTCGGGGAAACTGGCCAAGAACAAAGAAAGCGGGTCGCCATTAGCGGCGCGGATAAGGGGTCGTGCCGCTTCAGCCACGATCCTACCGGCAAGTGTTCTCCACTCGCTCCTCGGCGAACGTGCCACCGTGGGAGTCGTTTTGTTTGAAGAATCCGCGGCGAACGTAATTGCTGCTGTTATAAAATGTAGCGTCGGGAGACGGGTTCCATCCACGGGTTCGACGCGCTTGCTGCTCGAGGATTTATGAATAATACCCGAGCACCGCGAGCGCGGGAAAAAAGAGTTCCCTCCCCGTCTCCGGGGTGCTGTACGTCGTTCGGAGATTTTTTTCAAGTCTCCGCGGGATTCGTCGCTCGCTGAATGACCCGCCAACCGAAAGCAACCGCGCGGACACTGGCGGTTACTCTCAATTAGCGGCGTTTCCCGGCGAATTCGCGATGAAAGAAGGGTCGATTTGCGCGTCGCGCTGAATGAATTAAGCCGCGACAGAGGAGGTATGAATTCGAGAAGCGGGACTTTCTTCAGCGGATGTCGCCGGCTGACGATTACGCCCGTTAAATCGGGTTGGTTAAAGTGGATTAAAATGTCATTCGCCCTCGGACGACGGTCCGGGGTAATATCCCTTTATGTGCGGCGGGGATGAACGGGGGGGGGGCGAGGTCTGATTCCGTTGGAAAAATCGTGTTAGATCGGGAGAGTCGGGAGCGGCGCGGATCTGGCGGGACGGCTGGCTGCGGAGGTCGATTTAAATAAATTTCAATCGCGGCTTCCGCGAGTGATTTCCTGCGGGCAGATCGAATCGAAGTAGGGAAGAGCTGTCGGGGGGAGAAATATCGCGAGGGAGAGGCTGGGTGAAGCGGCGACCGAGTGTATAAGACAGTGGCCCGAGAGTTTATCGAACGATGGAATTCGATTAGCCATTAAATGGCCCTAGAAAACGAGGTATAAATATTTCAGCGTCGAGAAGCTGCGATGGCGAAAGGTTTTTTGGTGATTCTGGTCTGTTTTTTTGGGGACTATGAATATAACACGGAATATGGAGGATTAGAATTTCTTATTAAGGAAGATTGTAATCACTTCGGAGACGCTTCCTTTAGTTACACCTTGGATAAATAGAAATTTGAAAGTGTAGGGTAAATCCGGGTGACGCGGTCGACCTAATATAAAATGGCTATTGAAACTAATATAGGAATTAATTATTTTATCAGAACAAACCTATATGTTCAGAATTTTATTCTGATTCAGAAAAACTGGTCGATAGTTGCTTTAAGACAATATTTACTGTAAATCGGGTTGAATACTGAAGTCATGACATCTGAGGTGCCGGGAGAAATGGTTTTCGTCGTTGGCAGAGACCACTCACACAATTATTCATTGGAAATTAACAAAGGATAAAGCAAAATTATTTATGATGGACTACAACTAGAGATTCATTGATATTTAATTTGTTTACGCCAAACAAGTGAAGAAGATATCAAAGAAAAAATGAACTACCTACTGGCGATTAGCAAAGCAAATGGATACAAAAGTGAATAAATAAACTAAATAAACTAAAATAATAATAAAAAATAGCAAAAATCATAAGTCGACCATCTCTCCTTTCTGCAGCGAGAGATGGTCATCTCGTTAGCTTTGAGAAGAAGAGTTAATATGGCCAAATACTTTGGCTGCATTGACCCTCAATATCTCTACTATCTTATTATCGCAGACATTAAACGAAAATAAACTTAGAAGTATATTTTAAATACGATTCTGTACAACCGTTGTTTAACCTCAATTCACCTTTTAAAGCCTATAAATCCAGAAAAGCACAGAAGGAAGCGAAATGACGCTATTCGTTCAACTGTTTTGCTTTTACAGAAAGAATTGGTCTGCACTTTAACGCATTTTTACGAACAGAGCCTGAAATATAGTAACTCGACCAACTCTCCGGCTCGACCGCGTCTCCCGGATTTACCCTATGTATATTTCTACTGTGCTTCCTTTTTCTCTCGGGCTCTGGGATAATTTTATTTCCCAGCACGTAATGCAATTAATTCCAGGACAAATAGCACGTTGTCTCGCACACCCCAGGGACTAATCAATTCCCGATGTAATTAATTACTTTGTTCTTGAAACATAAAATGACCCCCTCTGCTGTTTTATTTCTGGACGAAGATAGCTCGCGAATTATCGTCGCAGCGCATTAATCATTCGTAAAAAGGAAATATAGTCTGACTAGGACTGGAACGATCCCCTTAATACCTGAATGACTCTACGTCCACAGATTTCTTAACAGCGGTCTCTCAAGACACTTTCCGAGGATGAAAAATTCGAGGCACGGATGTACATAGAATCCAACCCGGTATTAAATTAAATCCAATATCAAGTGCGCTCACGACCAGCCTTCCTTCCTTTCTTTCCCTTAAAAACGTCAATTTAACTTGCGACTGTATCGCCGGTAATCCGCACTTTGGGTCGTAAAAAAAAAACAGGGTGGACTTATAGACTGGGACAGAAGTGCAGCAGTCGGAAAAGTTAATTAACGTATTAAACGAGTAATTGGCCTCGCCCTGGGAAAACCCGCCGGTGGAAATGTCTTTTCATTATCCTGCGGGGGCGTTGGCCTGAAAATAGACTTCCAAAGCAGTCGCATAGATAGACAGTCGCGATTCGAGTTGTTACAACGTTTTAAATACCTCGCGTCCGTTCGTGCTGGAATCATAATTACTTTGTTCTTGTAACCTCGTTCACGTGGCCACGCAGGCGACTAAAGGTAGCCGAGAATCTTTTCTGTGTCGTCGGTATTAGAAATGATTGGGGGGACGGTGTACCGAATGCTATTATTAGTTTCGATAAAGAGGCAATTACTGCCTATTAGTAATTTTCCTTCCGATAATGGAGCAGGCTTTCAGCGACTCCTCGAAGGAAAAGCACCGATGGAAAGGGTTCCCGGCGCTTCGTGGTATTTCAGACACCAAGTCGATATCGTTTACGCATTTATTACAAGAAAAACACGGATTTGGTCCGAAAATCAGGGACGAGCATTGCGAAAAGACACGTGACCTTTTGAGTTCTGTCTCCACGCGCTTTGATTATTACAGTGACGATTATTTAATTGCAACGCAGCACTTATGCGCAGTGACGCGGCGACACTGTTCGAAGCGCTCTGTACTTGCGTTACGAGAGGCTCTGAACGAGTCGAATACGATTCGAAGGTGGGAAGCTTCGAAAGTTCCTAGACTAGCTACGCCGAATTTTAAAGTCGTGGAGCAATGAGGGAGCTCGAAGTACTTCGCCATGGGAAGAGAATATTAAACAAGGAATATTTTTGGTGACGCGAAGTCAATATTAATTAAATAGGATCAACGAAATTAGGAAGGGAGCATGAATTTTAATAACTCTCGAGGACCTCCACGTTCGAAAAATATTCGAAGCGACTGAAAGCTTCGCGATAATCGATCAACGCATCGAAAGCTCGTACACGGTCGAAACAATGGCGCACCTTTCCGCTCCGTATGAATAAATTAACTATTTACATACACGTATACGATGTTTGGCTCGTATCGGTTCGACAATCGTGCTTAAACAAACTGCAAGTTTCGCGAGCAGCCGGCCATTATGCTGGCCTCTGTAGGACCGTATCGATTTCGGCTCTCAGATTCATCTCCATCGATCAGCTACCATTAACTCGAAATCTATGGAAATCAATCGCTTAAATCTATCTGCAGAAAAGTGGTACGAACCTCTACGAAAAATAATATTAGCCGCGAGCGGACGAGGAATTGGCGCGTTATTCGCTTAATATCAAAGGACCAACGTTCGTCGCGAGTTTGGAATACCTTGAAGGATACCGGGATGCCAACCGAACGGTGCTCGCAGCATGAGAATTCGGTAAGAAAAGGGTAGAAAAGGACCTCGCAGCCGCGAATGACCGACTGCGCCGGAAGCCATCGCAAAAAAAAAAAAAACAACCGCCACCCTCGCTTCCGCTAATTATACCCAAGTTTCCCGGTTCGCTCGTCGTCGATTAATTAATCGAACGACTCGATCCACGATTACACGTTATTTTAAACAGTACGATTTTACTTCCGGGACGCTATGCTAGAGCTATTCCTTTAATTAATTAAGGCGAGCAGCATGGTCGGTTTGAAACGCTCCCCTCCCCCGGCGATCTTCGCTCGCGACCCGCCGCGCCCGCTGTGCCCTCGGTTTTGATCGCGACAGCCCGGCGAGCGGCATAAAAAAAAACCCGACAATAATTCACGCCTCCGCGAAGCGTCCCGCGGAAGGTTAATTAGCCGGTCGGCGGACAGTTTGCCGTGTCCACGTGCGACCGTTCCTCGCGATCAACGTCGTCCAAACGTTCTCGACTCCCTTCTCCGTCAGTCGACGCCGACCGAGGCGGAGGATCTCCCCTTCCCCGAGATGACGGTGATCGTCGTTAATCATCCGACGTGAACGCGTATCGCTCGCGAAGATCGTCCTCGGGCCAAGAGACCCGTTCGTTACGAAATCAGGTTCGCGAGTACGTCCGGGGGTATCACTGAATGGAGCAGGTCTTCCTGGCGTCGGAGGAGCGAAGGGTGATCCTTGATCCCGGCGCGTTGTTCTCGTTGCCGGCGGCCAGCGAGCACGTTTTCGTCCTCATGATCATCAGATCCGTCCTGATGCTGGGCCGGCGCACGTTGGGCGCCACGACGCCGCAGGCGTCGCTCAACCGCCGCTTTATGCTCAGGGTGGCTTTGTGCTTCGGCTGAAAACAAATTGTCGCTCTTTGAGATCGCTCTTTTTCCCTCTCTCTCTCTCGCTCGCTTGTTTTTTTTTATCGCGGGTAAAGGGCCACGCTCGTACTCCGCTCAGAGGAGGGCGTAATTGCCTCGCGGCGCACTGCGAATCGTCCAATTTCACGCGTTTCCGAATTCGAGCTCTATTTACGTTTAACCGAAGTCCCCGGCGTCCCGCTCGTTTTAACCCCCGTTGCGGAAATTTCTGAGGTGTGTCTCTTGAATGCCTCGGCTTTTCGGCTATTAACTTTTCGGGAGGGTTAGGTTAATCGCGGAAACATTTAAAATTGAAAATTTTTTCTCGGGGCGAAATTTACTTTATTTTCGTTTCTGTTTAAAAGAAGTCTGCTTTGTGTAGTGTTAAATATTCCGCAAACAAGGGATTCTAATAACCATAAATTTATAATTAGTATCCCATATAAAAAATAATTGATTAGAGGGTTCTAATTCTAATTGAATTTTCGGATCTTCACGGGTAAATTTCACCTCCTTACAGTGAATTTGGGAAACAAAAAAAATTGTGTTATAAATATCGAAATATTTCCAGTTTCATAATTTTTTGAATTTCCGAATTGGGGATCTTCCCTTGTTAGTCTACTTATTACTCTCTATAGACTACTTAGTCAATTAATTTTCAACCATTTCAGACAAAATTGGTGAAATAAAAATAGTGACAAGATGAAATCGAAAAAGAAGGATAAGATAAGATTGCGTACCTGCGACGGTGGTAACATAGTGGGGGAGCCAAAAGTGAGGGGGACCTTCCTGTGGTGATTGGGTGCCATTTCCAGGGGTAAGCCAGCCACTACGAAAAGTTGGTAAAAAAGCTCCTCCACGTGAAAGTTCCTCTTGGCGGAGGCCTCGACGAACACGCAGCAGTCGTCCTGGCTGTTGCAGTACTCTTCGGCTTCCTCCACGGTAACTGTTCTGTGGAGGCACGCGCGACGTGTTTGTAACTGGGTTTGCTTGTTAATTCATGAAACATCGATCGAGCAATTTCATTTAACCACGTTATTACAGCTCGAAACGTCGTTTTATCTAATTACGCGTGTGTGAGGGTAGATGGTTCAAAGGACCGGGGAACGCATCAACAACTAATTATGCAAATCGCGCGGTAGATATTCTATCGTAAAATTTAAGATAAGAACAGAAATTGAAGATAGAAATTTAACGAAGCTTTTTACAAACAAAGATAGGGTAAACGGTTCTTAGAATTCGAACAGTGAAGGGCTTCTAATGTCGCCAAGTATATCGCCAATTTCACAGTTGCGTGAAAAAATGATTTTTGTCGCCTGTTATAGTTAATTGTAAATAATTGTTGTAAAATATAATTTTTTACAGTGAGTGATTTTTTTGTAGGTATTTGTGGAATAACAATAGTCTTTTGCTTTATAAAAACTTTAACCGTTCGTTGACACACTTCATTTTTCGATCAACTTTGATATGCTGGGTGGCTCACACCCAGAGCAATTTTTGAACGACTGCCAGTCTCATCTACAGAATCCAATTATTATGGAAAAATCATGAGTCAATTTCAAGGTCCCTAGAATATATTCCAATAGCTTTTTGATTTAAATTTTTTCACAGTTTTTGTTAAAAAAATTAGATTACCAAATGCTAAGAAAAAATGAAGAAAATGTTTAAAAAATTGTAAATTTCACAAACTTCAATATTAGAAGCTAAAAATCTACCCAGTTGATGTTGGGATATAATACTTTGAGAGAAAAAATAATTTGTAAGCGGGCTTGTGAAAAAAGGTATTTATTTTGAATATAGAATTATAGAGCGTCAAAATCAGCTTATGGGTGGCTCACACCCAAAGTGTCAACGAAGGGTTAATATTCATAAAGAACAGTAACGAAACGAAATAAAATATATAAGTGGGAGGTAGGTACCTATTTTCTAAATCTAAAAAACAGAGGATTTAACGAATAAAATAAAATAAATATAAGGAATCTGGGAAAATCCAACATTTTTAAAATAGGCATGCACCATTCCCTAGTTTAAAAGTAATTATATGGCCGATATAAAAATAATTCACAGGTTTGATACTAAATTGGAACATGCATTACCTACTTTTCTACCGCTTTTCCAAAAAGTTTTACACTTCTATTGCTTTTTATTGATTTTAATTTTCTCTTTCTACGAACTTAACGCTACTATTTTTGGAGCTCTCGGAGAAAAAAGTGACTGCTCGACAAAAGCATGGTGCTACGTCGCAGGCAGTGTTCTCATTCATTAGCGTTGGGAGCATTCGAAAGTGGAGCACGGGATTGTTGATTAAACGTTAATTAAGTTTGAGCGGGCAGCATGCACGGCCGCACGTACTTCACGTCCTTATCGCATTTATTCCCGACGATGACCATGGGAACCTTCAGATTGAAGTGACTCTTGCTTCTGCTCTTCGTGGCGCTCTGGGTCGCGCTCACTTTAGTCTCCAGGATCGATTCTCGCAGCCTGATGGCCTCTTCGAAGGACTCCCGACAGTCCAGGCTGAACACCACCACGAACAGGTCCCCTGCGTCGCAACATTACCAAAACATTCACGATTCGGTGGGAAAAAGTTCCGAGGTTCTTTAAAATAAAAAACTTGCCGAAACCAGTCGACTTAATGAACGAGAATCTTTATTCATTGGCGAGTCGTGGATTAGTTACGGACTTCTTATAAAAAAATAACGATCAAGAGCTAGTTCCTCCGATCAAGCCGCAATTAAAATTAGTTTGCGAAACAGATTTTGGACTGAAATTCTCCTTCGCGCTATTTATATTCCTTATTATTGTATCTTTGCGCAATAAAGACGCATGATAATAATAATTAGATCCCAATGGAAACGTGATTTAATGATGGACGGGTTGAAAAGAAACCAGAATCTTCCCAAAAACTTATATTATAATCGTTTTATTATTGAACGACTGTCGAGCCACGGAAAAGTCACGATTCCATTTGCAAAGTGCGTCGCGACTGAATCGTAAAACAGTCATAAACGATTTATTGCAGGCTATTAATCGAGCCACGAAAGAATCACCAAGAAATAACAAAGGAGTGTTTACCTATTCAAAATTATGCCACGAAAACTGCGGCCAGAGTTCAATCGCGCTTCTCCTCATTCGAAGCAACACGCGCAGTCTAAACTGTCGACGATTTCTCACGAAGGGATTGCTGAACAATCCTATGTAGCGATCGTGTTAACGAATATTTCTTACTGGCCGTAATAACTGCATTCACGGTGGTGTATAAATTCGACATAACTTTGTTAACGAAATAGAGGCTTCTGGGTATTTGAATTTTAAAGCGCTGCACTTTCGACCGTGGAACGGCGGCGTTAAGTTTCTCGTAAGGATCGTTTATCTTCACACGGTATCCGTTCGCATGCAAATTATTCAGAATCTTGTTAAGGCCTGCACACTGCTGGACTTTTTTACACGACGACTCGTTTGCAAGTTGTTGTACGTGAGGGCACGTCTGTTTGTGGACATTTATATACGCCGGAGCTATGCGCAGATCAAAGGAAGTTCTTATTACATTTTTTAATGGCGTTTGGTCGCGCGAAACGTTCGATGTGACAGGATATTTAAATAAATTTTGCTGGACAGAGTTCTTCTAGCATAATGAGATTTTTAGAAAAAGAAGCACAATATTATTATTATTATTGCAAATGTGGGAACTTGTAGCACGCGTGTCAGAGATTTGCTGGCTTTTGAATGAAGATTTATTCGAATAAAAAATTGTTTGTTGTTTTTGAATAACTTTATTTCACTTGAAATTTTTATTCGAATAATGTCCAACTCTGTGCTGAACCTTCAATGATTTACAGGTGACATTAATATCTGTATATTAATCTAAAATAATTATCAGGCACCTAGATGGTTAGATGTACTTACTAAAATATTTTTTACCAGCTTTTACTGTACGAATAATGTCTATGCTAAGTTATGAATTCACTCTTATGAAATTCTATGTTAATTTGCAAAGTTATGAATAAAATTATAGAATAAAATTTGTATTGATTAATTTTCCCTCTATTAAAAACTGCCGGACATGTTAACAATTCGATAATTATTATTTACAAATTTTGGCACGCGCAGATAAAAAGGTTCGCTTCCACTGCTCTAGATTAACAAGCGTCTGCCTTCCCTTCCGTGAAATATCAAATATTTTAATTCGAAAATTGTTTGCAAAATTATTGGTAATTTTCTACATGAAATATCGAGCCTCTGTGTTTAAACCTTCTTCAACTTGTTCCGCCCAAAATTTGCCACCACCAAAAAGTTGCCGCCTCCCAAAATTTGCAGCCCTAGGCTGTAGTCTACTTAGTTATTGTTAGTCTATACAATATACATTTACAAATCCGCTCCTGGCCATAACCCAGCACCTATATACATAAAATTACTATAGGTACCACAATAAAGGATATATAGAACGTGATACACTGCGCTGCTAATTTTTACCGAGTGCTCTTATGTCGAAACCTAATTTTATGCAAATGTATTTAAATGAAGACAAGTTTCCACGAAAGGAACCAACATGATCTACATCATCTGTCAGTTACTGTCTCCGCTTTAGACTACCTGCGAGATTTTTTTCTCTCAGACGGAGCTGCAACCTTCCCGCACGCTCTCTAATCGCGACCCGACAAAAAGAAATCAAAGCCCGCCCGTTCCTCACAAGAAAGCCTCTAAGAGCTCCCGCCCGTTAGCATTATCGACGGTCATTTAAATAACGCAGAAAGGTTAACAAGATTTATGAATATTCATCCAAGTGTGCCCATTTCCATCCTTCCGAACGCGATCCCTACATTTAAACCCAGCCGCGGTGCTTCGTAGGGTAAACGCACCAGTAAATGAACAGTTAAGGCTAATGAATGAACACTATTATAAAATTATGTTTGCAGAGCGATTGATTCCACGTGCTGCAAAAATTGTTTGGATATGAAGCAAGAGATGAAAAGAAGTCTCTAATTAATTAGTCGCTTACTTTAATAACGTACTTTACTCGTTTTAATAAAAAATGTTCATTCACTGGTACGTGTTCATTTACTGGTACATACACCCTACGCCGCGAAAGAAAAGAAGCGAGGAAATCGATCGACACGTTTCTCGGGCTAGGCGAGGCTCTCGATCCGCCTGGTTTTCGAGCCTGCAGGACAAGTCGGGCGGAAGTTTGCTGGCAGCGATAGTAGATTGCAGCCCCGTCGGTGGTGTCACTGAAATGACAAACACGCCCTCGGACCTCCGCTTTTTAAATCACTGTTGCCGCAACAACTTCCCCCGTGGCGATCCATTACGCGAGCAGACGCTGCTTTCCCGCGCAGCCACGCTTTTTGTCGCGATTCGAGGTCGGGACGGTTAACTCCGATCCAATTCATCTGGCTCGTTGCTACAGCGCCCGAGCAGCGTCCCGGAGCGACGGGGTTCAACCACCCCACTTTCCATTTTCTTTCGAGACTAACCACCGCTCTGAAACACCGGAGCGTCGCTATACACTTGATCAGACTTCGATCTATCCCGTCTTGCCGCTTCTATTCTATTTTACGGAGCCAGTAAACCCGAGCCGACTGCCTCGATGATTTCCATTTCACGCAGAATGGAGCCCCATCGACGTCGTTCTTCACGCACCGGCTACCCACGTGATTTGCGGCGAGGTCCGCGGCCCGTTTGTTGAAAAATATTTATATCCCCCGGGAATGGCTTGCAGGGGAGAGACAAAGCAATCGGGCCCAGGCCTTTGTCTCCGTTCTATTTGGAAGTTTCTCTTATTCGCGGATAAGCGGTGCCACGACGCGCATCGTCGATCACTGCACGTAATAACGGGACGCGAACGGCGGTATTTTCTTTCCTGGTGGTTAATGAACGTGGATGGTGATAAGTAGAGTGACGGAGGGTCTTCTTTGATTCATTAGAGTTCTCAGTCTTTTAAGGACTCCGAGCTTTGAGAGGAATATTACGATAATACTGGCAGCAATAAATAATCCTTGATACCCGAGAATTTATATTAAATTAACAGCGAAGGGTAAGGTTTCAGCACTCGCTATTATCAAATCTACTTAGGCACAAGTTTAACTGGTAGATTGCGGAAGGGTCGACGCTGAGATGAAGGGCGGAACTGGGTCACTTCTGATTCGCAGTAAACTTTGTTTATCTTGATATATCAGAGAATTAACTTGTTCGAACTTTTATATTAATACACTAAAGCAGTGATGCATCCAAAAGGGGGTGGGTATCTCCCAAAGAAACGGGAGAAAGGAGATTAATGTAATCACGACTGAAGTAATTTAAAAGCTTTGTAAAAAGAGAAGAAAACTCGATTTTATTCTTTAAATAATTATCTACTTAATGAAAAATATTTCTGTCCCTTCAACTCGGCTTTTCTGATTGTGCTACTGAATTAAAGTAGTAAATGAATTTTTTTATAAAAAATATACAGTGTAAATACAACTGTGCTGTAAATATTCGTGATATTCTCTGAACAGTGTATAAAGAGAAACGAAATACGGGTCAGAATAATTGGCCCACCTTCGCCGATGGGCAGTTAAGGAAGTTGTTGGTAATGAGTTTTTCTTTTCTTGACGTGGCGTTAATATAATGGATTGAATATCATAGTAGGGTTAAGGCTTCAGTATATAGCCATTAGCGCCCATCAGCGCGAGCCAACGTTGTGGTGTTCTTGGAATATCCATTGACTTTGGAGTATTGGGAAACCAAGAATTTCGATACGCCAACTAGTGGCAGAAAATTAAACTACTGTAAGTAGGCCGAAATCCGTCGAAGTCCATACGATTATCAGTATTTATACAGACATGTTGTGAAAAACGAGTGTTTTTAAATTTTTTTGATTAATAAATACTTTTCAGTGTTTTTAAATTTTTTTGATTAATAAATACTTTTCAGTGTTTTTAAATTTTTTTGATTAATAAATACTTCTCAGTGCTTTTAAATTTTTTTGATTAATAAATACTTTTCAGTGTTTTTAAATTTTTTTGATTAATAAATACTTTTCAGTGTTTTTAAATTTTTTTGATTAATAAATACTTATTCGGAAAGTTTGCTGGGTTTCGGGCCTACTTTCATTAGTTTGCAAACTCTCCACCACAGCGCTGCAATCTAAACCACGCCTCCACTTGATTTCCCAATACCTACGTTTCCTTCTTTACATGATTCCGCGGGTCCGCGAATAGACCGGGCGAAAGCCTTGTTTCTCCACGGTTTTTCGCTGAATTCTGTTTCGTAGCAACGAAACGTTTTTCCGAGACGTCAGCTGCCTTGTTTCCAAGAGTTTCTTCTGCCGGAAGTGCGCGCGGAATGGAAGGGAGGGAAAAGGTAACGCAGCGGCGGATGGATCGTTGAGAACGCGATCCGAATACGTAACGCGGGATTCCTGTTTCGTGTCTCCCTCGAATCTGTTATTCAAAGCACATCGTCTCTTCTTTAAAGAAAATCGAGGTAACTATTAGTTGCTGTTTTTCTTACATTTGTTTAGCGAAGCTTTGCGAGAAATGACAATGATCGATCTTGAAAAAATCTGCACCAAAAAAGTCTGCACACTTCAATTTTTGGCAGAGTAAATTCAGGAGAGACGCCACATTTTTAATATCTTCTGATCGGAAAAAGAAAATTACATGGATAGTGTGTTGGGTCTTTTTATATCGCCGCTTGTTTACCTAAGTAGGAAAACAAATTAGTGCCTGCTCGGCTGTCGCCGCGCGTGACGTGTCCTTGAAGCAATAAAACAACAACTGTGCGAAAAATTACGTTAAAAGTTTCTGTACGTATGCGGGACATTAATTCCTATTAGGGGCCGTTCTTAAATTACGTAAGGGTAATTTTGTAGACTTATGTAATATATTTTACATTACATTGGTTCGGTTATTAAAATTCTTTTAAAGATTTATTTAATTCATTTAACTCGCTTTCGGGTGTGCGATGAAACATCGTTTTTTAGAGATGCTACCTGACTACTTCTCCAGCCTTGTAAGAAAATGTAAGAAATTTGTGACCTCCCTCCTCTGCAAAAGCCTTCCGTAATTTAAGGACGACCCCTTACAAGAGTAACGGGGACAGGACAAAGTAACTACCTATTTCATTATTTAATGCGGTTTGTTATTAAGATTTAAACAGTATTTTTGAGATTATATATTTCTACTTTGTTTTTCGGAGAGGTGGCATCTCTTCGTGAAGTGATAGGTGTTTTAATTTGCTTATGATGATCTAATTCTTTTCATTTTAGAATGCCGAGGAAATATATCCGTCAAAGTAAAGTGGCAAGGGGTCAGTGGACTGAGGAAAATCTAAAGCTAGCTACGGAAAAAGTACAGATATATGAAATATTAAAGCATCGTGTCCTAAATGGCTCCGTGGGGGAGAAAATTTAAGAGAAACAAATATAAAAGAGGAAAATTAGTGCAATTGGCATCTCACCCCCATGGCATCTCTTCTATAAAATGTGGAACCTGTCATTTTTAAAATTATTATCGATTTTCCATGTGAAAAGTTTAGAATTATTTTTGTTTTTCGTACCTAGTATATAAGTGTGTTATTGTAATAAAAAATAGATCTTTTTTATTAGTACGAAATCAAATTTTTCATTGACTCTCACCCAAAAAGGTGCCGTCTCTCCTGAATTTACCTTAATTATACTACAAAAGTAGTGTGTGCCATAAAGGAAAGTAGCGTCGAATGCTCTCATCGAACGTAAACCTCCACAATTAACCATGTTGCAACGACGCAAGAATTACTCCGCGCCATAAGGCACCGGCGCACTTCTCTTCCTGCTGTCAAAGATCGGACAGAAAGCAGCGGTAATACGATCTCCGAGAAAGCAATTACAGCACTGTTGCCATAGTGGCGTTGCAACAAACCAGGGAACCCACCCACCCCGATCTGCCTGAAAACTTCACCTCCGCGCTAGAATTTTTTCCCGGAAGAACATCACGGCCCGTTTTCTTAGTAGATTGAAGCAATCAGTGGTTCCCGTTACGCGACAGTAAGTTTATTCAGGAATTAGGCTACCTCCTCCACGGAGTGCCAAGTAAAACTCTGTAAACCTTCCCCGCGACCGCAAATATCCCTGAACCGTAAGTAACCGCGCCAAGATCGCCCTTGTCCCATCGCAAACGACAATTCGATTTCGCCGTGCATCTCGCTCCAGCTTCGCGGACAGCCCATTCATTCCGTCACCCCCACAACGACGGGACAAACATTCTCGTTGAACATACCGTGCACTTTGAATAAGCGCGCAATAAAGCGACATGATAGCGGCGCTCCCACGTCTCCGGCCTCGTTAACGATTCCCGTTTGCCCGATAATGATATCAGCGTTAACGACGTCCACGTCGCCGCGGAGTGGAATATCCGCGAGACAAAACTGCAGCTGCTCCCCGAGCCAGGTGTAATCACGTTCCTCCGAACACCGCCGTGGCGACCGTTTCCAAACAACGTTACCGCCGCAGGAGCTCGCTAATTTCGCTGCGGTGGGCGATCCGCGGCCACCATGTCGAACGAGCCACTCCGAGGCATGTTTATCCCCCGAAATAATCGGCCGGAGCAGCGCCGAGGTAGGTTATTGTTCCTGGGCATTGTTCACCCCGGTTGGTTTCGATGACAATTCCCCTGTCGCGCTCTCCGCCGTGCAAAAATGAATCCGTCACTCGTCCTGCTCGCGCTACCAGCGGCGGGTCGCTCGGTCCCTCCCTTGGTTTTTCGCGAAATCCATAGCCGCGACGGGAACAATAGCGCGCGGCGAAATCGACGCGAGAGCAGCCCACCGTCGGGTCGCCTCGATTCTGGTCGATATCCCGCGCCAACCGATATGGAACGTCCACGCAAGCCGCCCCCGTGACGAACGCCCCGAGTGCGAGCGGTGCACGGCTTGAATGGACCACCGGTTGCGCCCGCGGAGGAAATCGTTATCGCGTCCAGCGGGCTGCGCTCGCGGCCGCCGGGAAACTTGCCGCGGTTCACAGTCGAATGGCGCAACAAGGTGCACGGAACTGGCGAGCTTCGGGGGTGATGGTGCTGACTGTGGCGGAAGGGTCTCCGAGCTTGTGTTGTTACTTCCTTAACGATGTATCGGACCTAGCTTCAAAATCACTAGCTTTTAACCCTCGGTTGTCACGCAGCGTTTTTAAGCAAAACACCTTTTTGTCGGAACTCTTATTCATTCAATTTTTTTTTAAGTATGATGACAGTTTAAATGTCAACTTTCACCGATGGGCATATATTCTACAATGTCCAAACATTGTCCCAGAATTTTTTACACTTAATTTAACAAATAGTTTTTAAATAACAACTGATTGAAAATTGACAGGGTGAAATTCACCCAGTGTGACAACGACGTTCGAAAAAGTAGGTGTGACAACCGAGGGTTAATCTTCCTGATGCGCTCCAAAAATTTTAAACGAAATTCACTAAACGTTTGCTGGGTTCTGACGATTTTAATTGTCACTGATTTTACATGTACTGTTATGGAAGGAGACGATCTTGACAGATAAAACAGCTGATAAAATTTTTAAGAAATTGTACCAATGTTTTCAATTTTTTTGTAGATGTGGTGTATGGATAGATGAACGTATCTGCCGAGTTTCAATTGTTTTCACTACACCGTTTCAAATACATAAATTATAACTTGAGAAAATTGTGAATTCTAACTTTTGGCACAAGTTTAGCAAATAATGCTTGAAAAAGCGTGTGAAAAGTGAATAATACCTTTCTAGGAGTAAAAATAAGACTCCAACTGTCGTTCGAATTCTTTACATCTAGATTTACTATGCGTAAGACGTAAATATTCAAGTATTTCAAATTTCAAATACTTTTGTCTAATTTTTGTAGGTAAATCCCATTGGAATAAGTTTTTGGAAAAGGGTTCCCAAGAAACTCGTTTTTTTATATAGATATTTGGGTTTCGGACAAGGTTGGATTGAGACTCTTAGAGGCTCAAAGCAATTAAATGTTTTGAAGGCCCCTTATAAAAGGCAATGTACGATTTCTTAGACATTTCCGAAAATTTTATTAAAAAATGTTTCTAACAGCCAACCTAACCCAATGAGACGTTTAAGATAATAAATAAGGTAAAAAGCTAGAAGTAGATAATAAATGAGATAATAAAGGAGGTAGAAAGGAAAAAGATCGAGGAAGCTTTAAGGAAACCGCGAGGGGCTGCAGGAACGAACAATATGTTTAAAGGACGTAAACGTCGACAGAGAACGTATATCAAGAAAAATAGAGTGCACCCAGTAATAAAAATTCTACTGAAAAATGAATAACTAAGTAAGCTTCAGGTTGATATCGTTCAAGAAACCACCGAGTCAGTAAAAGTCATCCTCCTTTTTCGAAAAACAACTGCCGAAGCTCCCGCTGGAGCCTGCATGTCTAGCAAGGATAGCGTTCCCCCTCGATAGCTGCAAAACGAAAGCAGAAGAATCCGGAGATCCAGTATGTCCCATCTCGAGACAAACATCACGTGACACGCTTGGAGAGCCGGCTAAAAACCGAGAAACTTCAGCGCGAGTTGAAAAATAAGCAAAGCGTGCAAAGATGTTAGACGAGAGCTCGAGAAGAAGCGCTCGCCGGAAGTCAACAACTTCTTGCGCCCGGAGACCTCCCGATTTTTCCGGCAGATTTTTACGTAAGAGATAACTCTAACGTGGTCGCGGTGCCTGAGTGAATTGGACGGGGATTAACGGCACGGAATGTAATTGGGTTTACAGATGAAAGGAAGAGCGGAGCGAGACGGAGAGGCCGAAAGAAATCCGTTTAACGAAACACCGTGCTCCCCAATTAATTACAGCGGAATCTTATCGCGATTAATTGCGACCGGGACGATCAATTTCGTTGAATTGTTCTATCAGGCGCGGACAGAGGACACGTCGAAGGTAAAGGGTAAAATAATTAGCGCCGGGGGACTTGGTTGCTTCTTTTCGAATGGGATCCCTTTGCTCGCCTCGTCCCCGGAGAGGGATACTCTCGCCACCAATCGCTTTTACGACCACGTACTTTCCCCGGGAGGATATTTTCCTCCGCCGGGGACCATCACCGTGGTCGGCCATTGTTTCGTCCGCGGAATATATGCCAAGCATTGTGCCACCAAGCCCCTGGAATCGAAAGGAATCCCCTTTTCCTCGCGCCGAGAGACGTCTAGACCTTCATTGTCTTTGAATTCGGGTCGCCGTCTTCGGGGCGCGATCGTTCGCATTATACGCTCCTCAGGCGAACAGTTTCTCGGTCACGTTGCTCCGTACGACGTAGCCCCTCGGAATCTCTCTGGCCCGAATTCGCGGGCTGTTGTGCCCCTCCATGCAAATCCGCCCCTTATTATTCATCCACCCTCCCTCGGAATCGTCGAACTCGTAACGGCCTTCCAGTCGGCGAGCGTTAAAGTCGAGCTGCATTGATTCCCAGGGTGAATAGTCCTCGGGGTGGACAGTCGCTTAAGGGGGTATATCCGTTTGAACCCTCGGAAAATGTGTACATTTTGTGGATTTTTTTACAAGTCAACGGTTTGATGCAGATTTCCCGTTTTTTTACTATCTTTACATAGTATTATGAACTACTTAAAAGAAAAGTTTCAGTTGAAAAACTATTGTTTTTTGGAAGTTATGAACACATGTCCAAAAGTCTGCCGATTTTAGATGGCTAAACGGTGGCCCTAAAAACTCGCGCTACGTTCAACCAATTCACTTCCAATTTTGCATGCAGAATCATAATAAGATTTCACATCGTCCAACGAAGGCTTTTTTTATTCCGATTCCCCGTTTATTATTTATAAAGAAAAAAGGTGGATTTTTCTCTTAGAAAAATCTAACGTTACCTTTGATTCCTCACCATTTCTTTATTTTTCAAAATTTTCAAAATTGGCTTCGTTGGACGATAGCTATTGACATACTTTCTAAGAAAATTTTATTGTTTTTGATTTCAGACACGACATACAGCTGTTTTCAGGGCCACCGTTTAAGTCTAAAATCGAAAGACTTTCGGGCATGTATTTATAACTTCCAAAAAACGATAGATTTTTAACTGAAACTTTTCTTTTGAGTAGTTCATAATACTATGTAAAGATAGTAAAAAAACGGGAAATCTGCATCCAGCCGTGGACTTGTTAAAAAATCCACAAATTTTACTCATTTTCCGATGGTTCACCCCCTTAAGTGGGAATTCTTGGGCCTCCTTGTCGAATTTATTATTTTGAAATTCCAGCCAATCCCGAGGAACGAACCCCGGATAATCTTACATCCAGCTGAAAGGGAAGGGAAATTCATTCGCAGGGCGAGGCGAGTATCTATATAGAAAAGTACCTTTTCGGGTACCACGAACTTTGCCCATCAGATCCGACAACGGGTAATTTAAGAATCCTTATCACCCGGCTGGGTGAAAGCTTGGCACGCCACGTTAATTCCAACCACCTGCTTTCCGAATGGAAAATTAATCATCTGCTGGGACGCTGTGTTCGTACATTATAAACTCTGTTAGTGTGACGTTGTCGCGTGCGAACGTATGTACATATTCAGCGATTAACGCGCATTGCTGGCCAGCGGAGCCAACCCCGCAACCCCCCTCGGTTATCCGTTATCGGGCGTCTACAAAGTTTCGGATCATGGTCTCGAAGCCGGCTTTAATAACGGCTTCTCGTGCCAGGGGTAATCTTGATGCTGGGTAAAGGGACTCGGCCAACTTAATAACCGGCCCGCAGCTTTTTTCCCTCTATTTTGCATAGCGGGCGTGTTCGTACTTCGTGCGTCGCTCCGCGAATATTCGCAGCGTGCAGCGTCCGAGGGACGATGGCTCGCGAGGCATGTACCGCGCGTATAACTGGCCCGGATCAAATTCTTCAAGGGAAAAACCGGGTCCAGCACAAAGCGTTCCCTCGTTCCGGGGGATATTTCGACGGTATGAATCCGCTCTCTGTTGTCCCAGGATTGTTTTGTTGGCTGACCAGCTTTCCGCCAACCCCTCGCATTATTGCCGAACATTTCTCATAGTACTCCTCGCCGGTCGATTTTATTAAATTTTTTGGGAATAGTGGATTTGTTATTTGTATAATTAATGTTCGGCTGGCGGTGCACGGGTCATTTTGGACCCAAGTATAATGCTGTTGCGTGAAATAGTGAATAGGGGAGAGTGGGGAAGACGGAACGCCTGAGTTTGGAGTATGATAAGAAAACATCTGAAGGGAAAATAGAGATGTTAGTTGTTTAAATAGACTTTGTTGAGAAAAATATTTGGCAACGAAGGAAAATAAGATTTTTCAGGGTAGGTATTGAAATATTACTCTGCTCTGCCTAGTAGGATGACCTGTTCAGTGAATTGAACACTTAAACCGCGTGTCTGTTAAAATTGGTGTTCACAAATCGCTATATGGGTTATCATTGTTTTTTGTTCGTTGCTTTTTTATGATTGTTTTTTGGTGCAAATTTCAACGTGAACAGAGCGTGATAGAAGTTAATTTTTTGTATTATATATCAGCAACAGTCATTCACTGGACATGTTACTTTGGGTATTAGAGATTGTAGACAGCTTTAGAAATATAAAAGATGAGTTGCTGTAATAAAGAGAAACTCTAAAAAATATAAAAGATGAATTGCTGTATTAAGGGTAATAAGTAGGCAGTCCATTCTGTCTAAAATGAAGCATTTCAGTTTCAATTATGTAATAACAAAGAAACAAACTGAAACTGAGACTTGTTCTTTGACAGGAAATTTATTAACATCATAAGCTTTAAAAAAAAACATGTTTCTTTAGTCAAAAATATGCATTATATATTAAAGAAGATTTTGAAAAATGTTTCTTTCATTTTGCAGAGGTAACTTAAAAACGGAGGTTCCAACCGATTCAAATCAAATTCTGACACGTTCACAAAATGTGTAGTTTCGGACCGGACCTAAATTGAAGTTAATGAAAACTCTTATTCTTTATAAAAAAAACAACCAAAACCTTATCATATAATTTTTTTAACTAACGATTGTCTAGTACCCTTAAAAAGCAGCCCCAACGTGTGTGTAATAGGTGAGGAATTATGGTCCCAAATGGACCCAGGCACCACTACTGTGCGGTCGCCCGAACTGTCCGCCGTTTATACGTTATTAAATGAAGCACTGATGTGGAAATTCAAAGTTCTATATTTAATAAGCACAGCGCGGACCAAAAAGTGACTCCGATCGATCGACTGCTGAATAAGTTGGAGCAGAAAGGGTTGAAATTCGTTGGCCACTATGGCCACTGTGTGTAATACATCGAGGTACAAATTTAGCCAGAAACAAAGTTGCTGATATGAAGTACCTATTTTATGGTTACCGCCACTCGCGACGCGGTAATAAACTGAGAGAGGGTCAATTACTGATACCACCACTTATTGAACCTTTAAACAACAATTTCCCAGAGCTTTTATTAGTGAAATTCTTTTTTCTACTCATAGCCTCATTTTTTCTTAATAATCCAGTTTTCTGCCTGTTCCCCATTTGTAGTTTATTATTAAAATTTACACGAAGGACGAATACCTTATATAGACCACCGCCCTTCAGAATATTAGATTTAGGGGCACGAAATATGTATGTCGACTTGGTAGGGTAGTTCGATTTTTTCTCTTCTCCCCGAGGCCTTCATAAGTGACACGTACTTGTGCTTTCGCGTTCCGTGCTCGGGTTCTTCTGAATTTTAAGTTTCTTTTTCGCCGAGGATTTGGAGTCCAAGATGTTTATCACACTAACCACCTACGGTACTGGAAATATTTAAAGCAGCACTCAGAAATTTACGTAGCACGCAGAATTTTCATGGCAGTATGATTTATAAAATGATTCCTATTCAACTTATTTTTGTGCAGATCGTGAGCTACATTTTGGAATAATATTTTCCTTCGAGGTAATGTACATTTAAGCTAAAAGATAGTCATTTGGTATATTAAGATTATGAAACGAAGGGGGAAGAAGACCTTCCCCTGAAATTTTCTTAAACTTCCGCCGTATCGTTTGCACCTCCATACATAAATTATCCGAACGCCTAAAACTACGAAGATTAAACACACTGAACTCAGCAAACACCAATTTCGTTCCCTTCCCTTGCAACCTACAAAATCTGAGTGTATACCTCTCGAAATACAGATTTACAACCCAAGCTTCCTCACAAATTTCCCAGAACCTCCACCAACCACTAAATTTCACACCCACACTCCGTCCACACCTTGCAACCTTTCATCCATACTTTTCCAAAAAACCACACACGTTCCATACACTCCGACTTCGAAAACTTCGAAAACTTCCTCTAACAACTTCCACATCAGCAATCGCCGAGTTCCCTGCAACCATTCCTTCGATACAAATCTTCCTCTTCCCACAATTCTGACAAACATATTTTTCTAAATCAACACCGACACAACTGTCTAACAAGAACATAATTTTAAATACAAATTTCTTAATATTATCACAATTCTCCCAGATTGTACCTCGCCTTTTGCACTCCTCTACTGCTATAAATGCCATTCAAGCCTATCTTTTATTTTTCTTCTTTCTCGCTTTCATATATGTTTTCTTTTGTAAAGTGTGTTGCGCAATAAAGAATTATTATTATTATTGACCAGCAGATGTAAGCTTTTAGTAAAATCTGTGGCTAAGTTGCGGCTTTTCACCCCTCTTTGGGTTAACGCCATTGAAGGCCGCCCATCCTCGTCGACACAAGCGAGGGTCCCGTCCACAAGTAGTAGTGGGCTTTCTAACACCGCCCAACTTCCTCTGCTCGCATCGGCAGGCGGCGGAGATATATACACGTTGCTCGCAACGATATTTCACGCGTGTCCCGATCGCAAGTTTATATCGCCCCGTTCCTGCAAGCGCCCGATAACTTTCCCTTCGCCCTCCGTGGCGGCGATATCTAGAGAAGCATTCAGCCGGATTGGCAAGAGGACATTATTGCCAGCGGTGGTGTGGCAGTGTCACTTTATCGAATCGAGCCGGCTCTCCCCATTCACAGAGCGTCGCGTGCAGCCTTACGGCGATCTCGCGCCCCTGCCTGTAGAACGGCCCGCGAAATGAAGAGTGAGTGCCAAGCTGGCCGGGGGCAGTGTTGCCCGGGGTCGTTTCGCAGGTCGTTAAAGCCTCGTGGCGTTCTCCATATTGGTTCGTCCCGCTTCGCAGCTGGAACCGCTGTCCTCGCACCGGCCACGGTTTATTGCGAGATGCTCCGAATAGACTCGCCAGCGTTACCTCGCCTCCAATGTATTCCGTTAATTGAAATTACGAAGAGTGTGTAGAGGACGTGGGTCGTCCTCGTCCCCTGGCAGAGGAATTTCACTTCCAGTTCTCCACGTTTCGGAGCTAAGAGACCTGGAACTTCCCTCCACGCGGGACACGTGGCTGGGCTCGTTGTCGCGTATCAATCAGCAGACTCCCGAGTGAAATTCGCGACTAGAGTTTATTGTAAGATAGGTACGTCTTTTGCAATGAGAATTAAAACGCTGAACAGACTGCCGCACGATTCAGTGCGGTGTTATGTGGAGGTTTTACTGACTTCCTTGGGAATGGTTGCAGAGATTTTTATATTAAAATTAAAACTGGGGGATGAATAAAGGGAGTCACGTGGGCATCCCAAGTTTTGGAATCTGTGGTCCTTTTATAAATAGGTGATGAAATATCGTCAAATATTTATTCGGGTGGCCCTTATTCTTCAACTTCCGATTTCCCTTGCTGTCACCTCCTAATATGCTTCCATTTCATAAAAAAATAATTCCTGAAAAAGTTTCTTGCAGTTGAACAACAGAAAAGGGTGCCTACCCGGCCTTAAAATTTAAATTTCTCGAAAATATCGAACTCGATTGAAATATCTAAATTTCGTTCAAATAACATTAAAAGACCATTCAATTTTCTACAATCATTATATATATAATTTTATCGTGCTTCCAACTATTTCTTAAATAACAACCTTCGAATAATCGACACCTTTAAACCTCTCCTTTTGAGTGGCTCAGGTCCTGCGGACCTTTGATTCCTACATTTATGAATGTGCCTCGTGTAACGAGATATGTATTATAGTTATTCCAGGCTCTTCCTAACAACGTCTTCCCTGTCTCTCTGGACAACGATCGTTTTAACGACTCGGGTTGCAAATGAACAGCGTGGACTCCGCCAAAGTTGCACGGTCGAAGTGCGCCGAGCTGGGAGGACACTTAGGATTCATGTAGTTCGAAGTCCCCGGGGATTCCGCGGGCTTACAAGTTTCACTCGTTAGTACGTGGACCCCGGCGAATTTTTCAACCCGCGCCAGTGTAGCAGGAATAGGGTCGTTACACGGTAAATACCTTAGTAGCAGGAGTTTTATACAAGTTTCGCGTTTCCGGGGTTGAAGCTGCTGATCTTCACCGCTCGTAGAAGCGACGAGGGGGAAGTTGAGAAGTTGCTACGAAGCTCGATCCGCTTCGATACGCGAAATAGTGTTATCTGGCTGGCAGCGAGGGGTCCGCTGTGATCCTCTGATTTTCATGGGTGATTACCGACGCTGCCGCGCAGATTCCACAATTTTCCAGAGGTATTCCAGGGTTGGAAAACATTGGCGCCGCGCGATACGCTTTAATCTACGCGCCAATCGAGGGACAAACTGCGCGGCCGTTCGCGCGTTTGCTCACCGTTGTTATTTATCGCGCGCCCCGCGAACGCTGATGCCTGTAATTAGTCGCGCGCAATAATTACGGAAATTCAGAGCGAAACAAGGCGCTCGGCTTCTTGAGTGATATTTTACTGGGAGATAAACGGGCTGTTGCGATGTGTTCATTAATCAGTGACACTGTGGCCGTTTGGAGGGGGTGGTGTTTGCATTTTGGGGTGCACATTGACGACTCGAGATTCTTTTGATGATCCTTTGAAAGTGCAATGTGGTGTTTGTGTGTTGAGTGCGATGCTTAGAGTTGGGAGAAGAAGGATAATTGAATTCCGATAAATTTGATTGAGAGAGAGAGCTTTGTGACGTTTAACGTATGTTTTTTTAATTGACAATTCTACGAATAACTTAGACCACTTGAGGAATAAAAGTTATGGATTTGTGAGTCAACAATATTCAAGTTGACGGAGCATACATGATCTACAAACACATTAATGCACGCGAACTCTCCGAGACTACATAAATACACGAGAATCTCTATACCTATCTAACCGGATTTACTACTCGGCTCCGCTGGAAATTTAGATTATGATTTTATGCAAATAATTTTGTTTTATTTTTTTTGTGAAAATAGTCACATTCATCTGGATTAGATAGGCATAATGAGCTGGGACACATTTCGTGACCACAGAGTTTACCGTTCGAAAGCTTTTAGGCGACTGTGAAATACAGAAACACTTTCTGCTGTATATATTAAGATAACGATTTACGGTAAAGGAACCAATAGTTGACCAGCTAAGAGAAATCCTCCACGTAAACAATAGTAACTACTTTCTGTGACATTCAATAGTGAAAGTCGATGTCTAAAGATTCTCTTTAAGCTTTCTAAATGATGTAATGAGAAGGATTTTGTAAAAAGGTCGTTTTTCAAAATTCAGTGACTGCTTCAGAAGTTGACCAGTTTTGAAAATGAAAATACTATTGCTAAAAACCTTATTTCCCTAATTATGTTTGTGACACTTTGTCAACTACTGATACAAAGTCAATTAGTGGTGCGTTTACATTAAGGGGATCATTCCGGTTAGACGGGTTGAAAAAATCGATTTTTAAAACATTTTTCGAAAGTATACATCCTCAAGAATGTACTCTTAAATTTTCAGGGAAAAATTCCGACTATTTTAGCTTCTACAAAATCATTTTGTAGGGAGCGCAGAGACTCGGCCTTTATACATGAAAACTCTGAACGCGTTTTTGTCAAAACGTCACTTTTTCACATCGTGAAGATAAAATCTAAAAATCTATAGAACCGATTGCTTCATAAATTTTGCTGTTTATTCTCCACACCTACGACTCTCTCAGGGACTACAACCATATATTTTCAATGAGTCTAACCTACTTTCACAATCGAAAAAAGCAGGAAAACATTTTTCTTGCATTTTACCCGCAATTTTCATAATTCTGTAGATAAATCAGTAATTATAGTCCGAGCGATAGCGACAGTTACACTGATAAAGAATCTGTTTGGATTTTTACGTTCAGATAAGTCTAACAGCTGCAATCCCCTTTGTTTTTAAACCTGCCATTAAAACCACTTTCAAAAGCATTTTAAAAGCAATCCTTTTACTACTATCATATTTTTTATTCACTACAGAAATATAGTTTAATAAATAGAAAAAAGTTTAATTCCATTACTTAATTATTATCGTCTCAATAAATTCCTAAAAATCGTTGAACGAGCCCTTAAAAGAATACAACTCCAACATCACAAATAAAATTCAAACTGTCCCATTTTACTTTGGCCACTGTATTCTTTCGGAGAGTTTGCTCTATAAAATATAAGAACAATGGTGGTGAAAGGAATCGTCCCCGATCCCAGCGCTTTTCCACGCGATTTCTCGCTAGGTTCTCAGGAACGGCGATTACAAAGACAAAAGAGCCCGGTCAAAGGGAAACTCTAAGCGTTACAGGAGAAGGGCCAGAGATCTGGCCGGGCCTCCGCGCGACAGGCGTAATCGGATGAATTTCGTGGACAGTTTCGCCCGCGGGCTGGCCAGCGTTTCTCGTTTTTCCGCCGCGGTGCACGTCAATTCAATAATTCGCGGAAGTGATGCGCGTGGCGGGTTCACGTGGCGGCCGTACGGTGCACGTAGGGCACGTGACGCGTGCGTGTGGTTGAAAACCGAATGATCAATATACGCGCACGCACACCAGACCACCCGGGGATCACGTACGTGGCCCCCGTCACGTGCGACATGCGTGATGGAAATGCATTTTTCCGCGGGTGGAAAGCGAGACGGCCAGGATCGCGGATCTATCTGCCTACCCTAACGATTTTTTTTCCTCCCCGATATCGCGTGCCCCGGACCAGCGCGGGGCCAACCAGCAATTTGCATCGGCAATGGGGGGGAGGGGGAGGGAAGCGTGATAACTGAAAACACCTGTACTATCGAATCTGCATCGTTACGTGTCGCGGCGTATACTTCGACGAATGGAGGCCATCACGAAGGCCTAGAAATTACTTTATTGCGGCTGACGTAAGCCGGGGATTCTTGCACAGCTATGCAGTCGCTTGGAGGAGCATGGAATTCTAAAAATAGTAGGGAAATAGCGGTGTAACTCCGATTCCTCGTATTACATTAACCTTGCAGAGATTCCCTTCGACCACCGAGCGAAATCGGACACCGAGGCGCACGAGTAATGGCTCCACGATTCCGCTATGAGCCCCGATGTAGAGCATTCCCTTGCGCGGCGGGAAATAGAAAAGGGGGACGGCTGAGAATATATACGAACTCGATTTAACCGCTCGCTGCTAAGTGCCGTTATTAATTCCGCGCCCCGAAACGCTCGCATTTTCCATGATCTCCGCGGTGCAACGCGGTGCAACGACAGGTGGCCCTTTTCCGTAAATTTCGACCCCTCGCGCGCCTACCTACCCACTTCTATCCGCTCCGCTCGACGCATATCTGCCGCGGGAAGCCGGCCGCAAATATTGACTCTGCGCGTTTCGCAAAATTGCGGGGAATCGGCGAGAGCGTGGCGTGCATCGATAAGTGCGCCCCGAGTACCCACGTCGGGGGATGGGACGGGGAGTCGATGTTGCCCGTGGATTTTCGTACGGCTGGCGCGCGCTGAAAGGAATCCACTCGAGAACTACTAACTTCCACCCTCTCGATGATGATGTACTGTTCAGCGGGGTTGGAGTTTACGAGCAACGTGTACAATATTTCGGCGCGCATATATCGGGGGTCGATCGAGCGTGGCCGGAAGCTTCGGGGACGGCGCAGCGGGATCGAAGAAAGGATACTCAACAAGTTGTGGAAGGAGGTGTCGGCTGAAAGGGGGTGAGGGTAGACAGGATCGAAGGGGTGATACCGCGCGAACCCACGGTGCAGAGACGTGTTTACTCGTCGAAGACGTGATTCACGAGACCCCCCACTCCACGGACGCCGACGTCGCTCCGTGGAAAATTGGCGTCACGTCGATGGAGCGTGGCCCATGGTTCCGAACGGGATCAGCGCGCTAGGATCGCTCCCGCTCTAATGGAATTACGAATTTTGCGCGGCGAACAAATCTCCTGGAAATTTCTAAATGTCTTGGCAAATTTAGGGGAGTAAACGGACCGTAGAGATGTGTTTTACGATTACTTCGCTTGAGATATATCACTATCACTGGCTTTGCAGTGTCAGTGTTTGGGAATTGTGCTTAAGGGGACTGGGCAGTCGAAGAATCGATTTCTTTATTGCATTTTCCGAGAGGACTATCTTTTCTGAATAAAATGCCGCTTGGTTTATATTATAATTGGCGAAATTTTTATTTGGATGCTAAAAAGGTAACTTGTAGCGTCGCCTTTGTTCAGAAACTTTAAACGCGTTTTTCTCGAATCTCTTTTTCTCTTGGTTTTCGAGTCGTTGCGAATGAAGGGAGGTTCAGATTGACTTGGAAAAATTACAGGAGGTGTAAAACATGTGCCATTTCAAGCGAAAACTCTGATATGGGTCCGTTAAAATTCGAGATTTTCATAAAAAAATTAAAAAGTCACGGATTTTTAGTGGCGCACTAACACGACCGAATTTTTCTTGAAATAATCGCCGGTTTTCGGCCACCGATTTAATAATTCTGTTTTAATTTTAGCTTTTACTAAAAGCTTTTGTTATCATTTTCAAACTTTTGGGGGTATATTCTACCAATCTTCAAAGACGAGAAAATATCTTTGATGCTTGTTTATTTCATTTGTTTGGATAGCAAATTTAATTTGCAGGAATATGTTTATCCGGTATACCGCGAAAGAATAATTGTGGGCAAAGATTATTAAAATGGCGTTCATTCAACGTTGAAACTACCGAAAATGGAATTTCTTTTTTATATTTAATCGATATAAAAAGCTGGAAAAATAATAAAAAAGTTAACATATTAGAAATATATTTGTTTTTCTTTTATTTCAGATGATCCAGTCTAGTCGTCCGAAATATCAACCACCACCAAGGGGTTAAATTCAACTTCACTGGAAAATATTAATTTAAACAAACGAAACAAACAAGCAACAAAGATGTTTCCTACCTAGAAAAAGCATCAAGTGTGAAAACATGAAACAAAATTGTTTTCTACCGTGACGAGTGTATTAATAAAAGCCGAAAACATTTTTAAGGATATATTATAAAAATATCTTGTAAAAAATTCAATATTTTTCCAGACTTTCGACCGGAGGATTGCCTTAAATAATTCCGAGTGATTTTCACTCCTCCATCCTATTTGACATTTCTTCCTCCAAGGAATTCACTGCACTCCCTTTTTACCTCCAGTCTTCTCGTCCACAGTTCGCTATACTTCACCCTTCGTCGTGGATACGTCAAGCGTAATCCCGCGAGCCGAAGCCGCAGTCGGCGAAAATGGCCAACCCTCGGTGCACCTGCAAGCCGCGTCTTTGCGCGGGGTGAAAGCCATTTGCTTACGTTCCCCGTTCGACGGTTATTGCACGATCCTCTCGCGACCCCGTAGCTCCTGTCTCGAGGAATAAGATTCCCATAGGAGCTCGACGACGTCGCCTGTTAAGCGACTCGAATTTGTAAACGTCGCAGGAGATTTCGAGACACATTTGCTCGCGTTCACTCAAGGTTTACGCACACGTACCAGCTGCGTGGCGGTTCTGTGGCGTGGGTGGCAATGGTCTCACTGTTTCAGTGTTAGTAACTGAGAGAGATGTATGATGAGGGATGAAAGACTATGTGTATACCAGAGTAACGAAGAGACCATTGACACTGACTTCACTAATATGTGCGAACAAAGTCGCCCTTATTTTCAACCTGCGATTTCTTTCGCTCTCATCCCCCAATATGACTCCATTTTATAAAAAAAGAGTCCCTGAAAAAGATTATTGCGATCGGACAACAGGAAAGGGTGCCGACGAAGTCTTCAAGTTTATGTAAAATTCATCAATGGTTTGAATTTGAAGAATTTCACAAAAATGGTAAGCCCTATCTAAATTTTGTTCAAACAATATTAAAAGAGCATTCAATTTTCTACAATTACTGTATACACAGGTTTTTCGTGCTTCCGACCATTTTTTAGATAATAGCGTTTGAATATAAAGAGGTCCGCACCTCGCCCGTCCCACCTCCAGAGTTGGGCATCATCTAGATAAAAATAGAATAAAATAACATTTCAAATAATGTTAGCTTCATTTGAAGCGCCTAGGATGAAGCTACTTTATCGAAGTGCCTTTAACTTCGATTTCAAATAACGGTTCAACTTTCATCTTAACTTCATCCTAGGAAATCAAATAACCGACCTGAGCCTTTGCGGCCTGACCCGCGCGCGGTCGCCTACCGGTCAGATTCTACAGAATCTGAATTTGTTTATTTTTCATCGTATCAATATGAAAGTGACACCAATAGATTCCTGGCGTTCTCCCGATTAATTGGACAGAAAATAATTGAAATCGGACTATTTTTAACGAAACGGGCTTTGAACTCTGCAAAAAGATTTCTCACGTAATATCCTTAATTATGGTCCGAATTATATAATTTTTAGGACCATTTTCATCGGGAAGACATGAGGAATCGATTGGTAATACTTTTATCAACACTTGTCAAAAACATGAACATTTTATGTGGCCCGTCGGTTTTATTGCTCTCGGCGGTCAACGGGCGGTCTACTGGGGTCCGAAGGTCCTCGCTCGCAGCGAGAAAGCAAAACAGTGGGGTGGGTACGTCTTTCCCGATAATCCGAGCCCACATAAAATGTTCATGTTTTTGACAAGTGTTGATAAAAGTATTACCACTCGATTCCTCATGTCTTCCCGATGAAAATGGCCCAAAAAATTTTATAATTCGGACCATAATTAAGGATATTACGTGAGAAATCTTTTTGCAGAGTTCAAAGCCCGTTTCGTTAAAAATAGTCCGATTTCAATTATTTTCTGTCCAATTAATCGGGAGAACGCCAGGAATCTATTGGTGTCACTTTCATATTGATACGATGAAAAATAAACAAATTCAGATTCTGTAGAATCTGACCGGTAGGCGACCGCGCGCGGGTCAGGCCGCAAAGGCTCAGGTCGGTTATTTGATTTCCTAGGATGAAGTTAAGATGAAAGTTGAACCGTTATTTGAAATCGAAGTTAAAGGCACTTCAAATAAATCAAGTTATTTTATCTTAAGATAACGAATAAACGGCAAGGACCTTTTATCTAGATGTTATTTAGATGTTATCTTCGCCCAACTCTGCCCACCTCTACGGCGTGACGTATTGTCTATATGCGCGCAGCGCCCACCTCTCTATATTCAAACGCAATTATCTAAAAAATGGTTGGAAGCACGAAAAACTTATATATACAGTAATTGTAGAAAATTGCATGCTCTTTTAATCTTATTTGAACAAAATTTCGATAGGGCTTACCATTTTTTAGAAATTCCTTAAATCCAAACTATTAATGAATTGGAAACTTTAAGCCCTGGTCGGAAACCTTTCCTGTTATCCGATTGCAATAAACTTTTTCGGGGACTATTCTTTTATCAAATGGCACCGTTCTAGGAGATGAGAGCAAAGAAATAAAACAAAATTTCGACACGTAATAAATAAGAGTCAGCCTAATGTGCGAATCTTTTTTAATCCTGCCTTCCTGTGTCATATTGTCACGTATAATCATCAAAGTACCTTCTTTCCCACCGGCCCACAGTGGTTCCAAATCCCAAAAAGCTGGCCAAAAGTCCAAAAATGAAGTTTCTATATAAGGAACTTTCAGTATTGGGTTCGCTAGTAAATCGCTTTGGGAATTTATTTTGGAAGCTGCTATGTAACGAGCGTTATTATTTTGTTTTAAAATTAATGTCGAATGTATCTCTCGCACGCGTCCCATCGAGCGTTCGGAAAAGGCGAAAAATAATATTGTATTTCGCAGTGCACTGTGAGTCGTGTAGTATATCAATTTTAATTTGGTAAAATGGATTTATCTACTGAAGATATGTACAATTAAAATATGTAAACCAAAGTTTAAAATAGTAACGTACTTAGTAACAAATTAGCAAGAAATTCTTTGAAAATGATTGAAGTCGCGAAAAGGAGAATTACATTCAAACAGAGAAACAGTTTGTTGTTCTTCATTGTTCTGTCACGAGACCTATTAAACGTTATTATATGAACATTTTACTATAAAACTACGCAAAAATTGGCTGCGGATAGCTGCGGATGCGGATTCTGGGCAACTTTTTATTCAACGTTGTAGAAATCTGCCAAAAGGAATCAATGAAGTTATATAGCCAAATTTATTTATGCAGCAATGTTTGTTACTTCAATAAATGCATCATTGTATTTTTTAGGGCATTTTATACACAGAGTATAAACATTTTGCGAGTACAACTAACAATTTCTCTGTATACTTGTCCGCCATATTGGATTCGCCACTTTTTTTACTTTTAAGTTCAGAATCGTAGTCAGCGAACCCAAAAACATAAAAATACCAGTTTTCATGCAAATCGAACGAAGTTATGAGTTTTGGCCACGTTTTCGGGATTTGGGACCACTGTGCGGCCTTCTAAAATTCTAAACCGAGACGCAGAATCTCTCCCATTTCTTTTTACCCCCCTTAAATCGCCGAAGCACGCCTGCAGCAATTGTTTCTGCGGATGTAAGCTGACGGACTTACCAGTTAGGAAGGATAATCGTCGCATCGCGGGAAACGGATGGTTCCCGCTGGTGTCCAGAAGATCAAGCTGATGGACCTCGCCCCTAATCCTGTACAGCTTCCGGTGGAAGTCCTCGATCGTCGGTGTATAACTTTCCTCGAATTTGTTGGACAGAAACCTGGGGACAGAGGACACTGTTTTATACGATCCACCGCGCGATTCCTTGGAATAGGTTTGCTATCTGTTAGATTTGATTACAAACGGAGCAGACTTTGGAGAAGGTTGGTTTGTGGGCGCGAGGATCTGGGGTAACTGTCGCGTGTGATTTATCGCGAACCTCAGGCTAGAAGGGAACCTTGATTTTCTTACTTCGTGGCTAGATCCTTTAAGTATAAATTCCTATTCGTTAGTTATACGACGTCGAGTCACTTGATATTTCCAATTTTTTGCTCTAAATAATTATTAGGGTACAATCAATAGCTATTGTCAGTGATAGGTAGTTAATGAAGTCGTAGGCAGAGTGGGGCGAGTTTGAAGCAGATATTTTCTGCCTCTGCGTCAAACTGATGAATGGAACCTAATTTAGAATACGGTTGCTTCGTGCGATTTTAAGTAAGGCCTCGGGCGCTTTCTCCTTTATTCTTATCTTGAATAACCTGATCCTAATATGAATACGGTGGTCTCGTTATTTCTGTGCTGATTTACGAGTTTCAAATTCTTAAAACGTTGATAGCAAGTAACTTTCAGCCATTAGTCATCATTCAAAGCCTATCGACGAGATCGGAAGGTCATCTAAACACGTGATCGCTGACAAAATGATTTCCATAAAGACAACAAACATTCCGACGTTTGAACAGCATACATTAAAGTGAATGTATTTTAATGAACTCGATCTACAGGGCGATTTACAGATGACCCAGTTCAACGTCACGGAAGAGGGAATAATTTAAACCAACATTCAATTCACCGCTCGAAAAATTCACCGGCTGTCAGTAACTTTGTTCTCTGAATAAATAGCTAATGAAATTCTCATTTATTTCGCTTTTATTTACACGAAGACAGATAGGGGAGAGGTGCTATAAAAGGGACACTTTTGTTTAGCGTCCATTTCTGACAATGTCGTTATAGGTATTTAAAAAACAACTACACCACAAGAAAGCGCGTTTATTTCCCTTCAATAAAAGTATATTGCAAACTCATCAATTGTAATAGAAAATAACAAAATCTTCGATTTACAAAAAAGTGGGAAATGTCCCTTTTACGACTAGGTGGTTTTAAATGGGACAGTATAAGTCATGAAAGGGACACGTTAATAAAAATAAATTTATTAAGTATTACAATTATAATTCTAAATCTCAATGATACAAAACAACGAAATCTACGAAAAAATTAACTCTTTGTAGTATAAATCATCAATATTTTATTATTAATGACACGTGGAATAGAAAAAATCCCGGATTTGTTTGAAATAATAGACTTCCATCGTCATGGAAACATCAGCAGTACATGTGTATGAGAGGGACAGCCATGAAACGGTTGTCCCATTTAAGACTTATTATGCTGTCCCTTTTACGACTATACGTGAGTTTAATATAAAATAACCGCAAAACAAAGAAAACAATTAATTAAGCTTACCTGTTAAGCGATTTCGTTTCAGTTGAATACAGGCTATTTTAATGATATAACACTTTAACACTTTATATATACCTTGAACTCAGAAAACGACACAGAAAACCAATGAAAAATTTCATTTTTACTGCCGAAAAACATCAACCGTGGATTACTACTCTGTTGCAAGTGAGACCGTAGCGAAGTTTACGTCAAACGACTAGGCACTAGTGTTGTAATAAACAGGAAAATAAGTTGCATGTGTAATGCGTTTAGAATTTTGGGAATTCGATTTGTCCCTTTTAAGACGTGTCCCCTTTATAGCACCTATCCCCTACTTAGCAGCGTGATGGTTGCACCTTACCTTCACATATCGTAATGTGTTTAGTACTCTTTCTCTCGAACAGCGTTTTCCAATTAAATTTTGTCACGGAACCCTTTCGTAATCACTAAAAGTTCGTGGAACCCGCAGCCTAAAAAGCTTTTTATTTTGTGGGTATGTGAAGGGTTTCAAAATTTATAGTCAGGTGAGTAATTTCCTGTTGAATAATTTACGAATTTTTTGAATTGTTAAATTTCTTTATAACTTTCCGCGGAACACCAATTGGGAAATGCTGTTCTAGATTAATAAGAAGGAGGAACAGTTTAGAAATGTACACTACTCAATCTACAAATTGTAGATATATTGTGCAATAACAAGCAGAAAATAGAAGCTCATAGAAGTGGAAGATGAGACAATATGTTGACTGCTGTTTTGTCAAAAGAGGTTGAAATCCCAAGTTTTTAAGGAAATTCAGGAATACTGAGAACCTTTAGGCAAAGTCTAGTATCACAGTGACGTACGCCATCGTTGCACCCCCGGATTTATGCAACCGTACCCTGCTACCCTTGGACACCACGCGGCTCAAATCGCCACTTGTGTCCTTAAAAAAATATTCCCAGAAAGATCGAAACAGTTAACTGAATTTTCAGTATTTTCAATATTTTTAGTTTTCCTATTTTCTTTTCAACCACAGCGTTTTATAATCTGAGCTCTATTTTGTAACAACCCTAGATACTAACGTAAATGATTCCAGCAGTTAGCGTTTACCACCGTATTCAGCACGGACTTCTCATCTTTGTCCACAAAAAAAGAATTTTTAATTTCTTTGCAACTTACATCGGTTACCACTTTAATCTCCTCACATATAAAATAGAAGACCTGTCTGTATGTTCCCCGTTAACTTCCAAACCCTTTGATGGATCAGGCCCTAATTTTGCACAGTTACCCTCTAAGACCATGAAGGAAATGTAAGCTAGCATTAAACCTGTACACCCCAATTCTCCCCCTGCGTTCATCCCCTTAACACCATTATAATTTAAGTTTTACTTTAATCTACTCGAGTTATCAATAAAAAATCTCATCTACCCTTCATTCCTTCTATCATTCGCACCACGAATGGCCCCGTGGTCCCTCGGCTTTAACCCAACTTAACCAAGCCAGCCAAACATCACGTTCGGCGTCGCTGCGCGACCCTGCCCACCGCCAGCCACGCAGATCGGATTTCGCGTGGAATTAAATTGTTTGTCCCATTAGCAGCGATTGGGAGCGAGCTGGTCGGGAACGGAGCCCGCGTTTCGTCCTCCGATCGTGCGAAACCAGCTCCCGCCAAATTCGATCGGCTCCTGCCGCCCCCGTTGCCCGGCATCGTGGCGAACTTTTCCACCGCGGGGGTCGTGCAGAAAATTTTCCCCGTCAATAATTGCAACACAGTTTCGTCCGGTTGCGTCGACGCTGATCGTCGGCGGTGGACGTTTGAAAAGCGGCTCGACAGGGCCGAGGAACGCAATTAGTGTTTCGTCAGAGCGATCGGGATTGTTGGCAGGGCGGGGGATGTTTTTCGCCCGGTTACAGCCGCTGACAATGGACGGTGTCCGGCGCGGACAACTTTCCAACAAGAATTAGACACGCCGCTGGGCAAATTGAACGCGAAATTATGGGAGGACCCGGTAGTCCATTACCAACTTCCCGTGGAAACGCGTCGACACACGTGCCGCTTGATGAACCATGGCCTGCAACGCGATAGCCGTTTTATCCATTAAAAGCTTGCTCGCGGCCGGGTCGGCAACTCGTTTCCAACTGAATCGAATTCGAAGACGGGCGGGGACTGACAAAGGGAAACCGAGGGTATCAGCTGCGCGGTGGCGCGCACTTGTTTGGCTGGTGGCTTGTCGCGAGGGTGCGAAGGGTTCGGTTCAATCGACTCCGTAAGTAGAGCTCGATATCTCGTGGTGCAGTCGGGGTGGTAGGCTGTTTTAGATGTTGGTCGGGAAGATTTGGCAATATCATACAGGTCTTCTAAATTGTTCGTCAATTTCCTTGTAATTAATTAATATAAACGATATCTACCGAATGGTAAAGCTTCTTGACAAAAGGTTCAACAAATTCTGATAGTAGGTGCCTTGAGCATTAAGCTACAATGTCTAATATTAAATTGCGTAGAAATTAGTGGCAAATAGGAATCATAGCGAAAAATATCTTAAGTGGTATGATATTGGAGATTATATTTCAAGTCTCGTTCTCCGGGATTACACATAGGTAGTACCGCTACTTCCGCTAGGCTGAGTCACAAGATTTAGAGAGTATAGGGTAAAAACTGTCTATGGTACGCCCCTGCGCGCCATGACGGTCACCATAGTTTCATAACGTTTCTTGTGCTCGCTAGAGACACATCGAAAAAAGAGAGTTTTATAACCTTGTCCACTATTTTTTCTAAAAAATGGGGAAAAGAAGTAGAGACAAGGAGACAGAGAAAATCCTCAAAAAATTGAGGAAGCTAGAAAAGAAAATCAAACGAAAACAGTCTGTCGACATATCCGATTCAGGTACATCTATTCTTTTCTTTGATATTATTTTTCCATGAGGTATTGGCTTCGTGTTCTCGCAGTGAATGAGACACGTTTGCGCATTATGGCTGGTGACTTTTGCACGAAGGAGGCAATAACAACCAGTGCTTTACTTGAATCTATGTCTGTTTTTTCAGACGATTCAACCCTCATGTCGAATAATGAAAATCGTCCAAATAACAGGCAGGTTGATAACCTCCCTGTACATGACGATTTAGAAAGCATTTACTCGTCTAAGGACGACGATGTTAATGGACAAGTATCGTGTGATCAGTCCAAATCATCGGCGCAGGCCCCAGACAGTGAGGTTATGGAAATAATTTCGACGCCTTCGAGAAAGACGTCAGATGAGGTTATCAACACGGTCGTTGAGTCAAAACAATTAGATGAGGAGACTAAAAAAGTTCTTGGGGAAGACCCAGAGAGTGGAAAACGAACAGACATCGATCTGCATCCCGACCTAGTGTCCAGATGGTCAAAATGGGTGAAAGAAGGTTTGGCCAAAGAAACAAAAACGGAGGTTTTGGCCAAATATTCCAGAAAAGGAAATCTTTCCTTGGAAGCTCCCGCTTTAAACGCAGAAATCGCTGCAACGTTGAACGAAGCTGGCACTAAGCGTGATAATTTGTTCATTCAAGAACAAAATTTTGCAGGGACAGCACTTGCAGCCTTAGGGGAAGCAATTACAATGATCCTCAAGGATGAGGAGGAACCTATTGTTAGGATGAAATTATTAGAGCGATTAGCTGACACTGGGAAGTTGTTGACTCAACTTCATTTCCAAATCTCATCAGCCAGGAAAGCCTTTATTGCTCCTGTACTGACTAAACAAGTTAAAGACTTACTTCAAAAAACCACCCCGGGTGATTTTCTCTATGGAGATAAATTAGGAGAAGTAATCAAATCCGCAAAATCGGTGGAAAAACTTGGCAAAGAGATTAAAGTACAAAAAACCCCTGTACCTTCAACTGTTCCCAAAAAACCCAACCCCAAGTACTCAGGCCGTACTTTAAACTGGCGAAGCCCTTATTCGAGACCGGGAACGTCGAACCAGGGCTACAGGACGTCACAGACGTCCTCGAAGTTCTCGAAAAATCAACAATACACCAAACCGAAACAGACTCCTCATGCCAAAATTCAACCCACCCAGCAAGAAAAACAACAATAGTTGACGTAAGATATACGGCTGGACGTTTAAAAAATTTTTACCAAGCCTGGGCGGCGACTACACGCGACAAATTTGTTCTTGAGTGTATTAAAGGATATAAAATAACCTTTAATCATCCTGTTTATCAAAGTAGAGTTTTTACTGGTAATAATTTTTCAAAAGAGGAAGAAAAAGACTTAGAGGAGGCTATTTTTAAATTAAAAGCTAGTGGGGCTATAAAAGAATGTAAACCAAGTCAAGGTCAATTTATTTCGCCATATTTTTTAGTTCCAAAACCCAATGGTTCAAAACGTTTTATCTTAAATTTAAAAGATTTAAACAAATTTATTAAAACGTCTCATTTTAAACTTGAAGACTTAAGAACAGCAACAAAGCTTATCTCAAAAAATTCGTTTATGTGTACATTAGATCTGAGAGAGGCTTATTTTTTAGTAAATATTGATAAAAATAGCAGGAAATTTTTACGCTTTATTTTCAAAAGTACGCTCTACGAATTCACGTGCCTCCCTTTTGGTTTATGTACCAGTCCATTTGTTTTTACCAAAGTAATGAAACCCGTGGATAATATATTAAGAGAACAAGGGTTAATTTCCACAAGGTATCTAGACGATATTCTTTGCGTAGGATCAACTTACGAATCTTGCTTGAAAAACGTAACAATCACTAAAAGAGTACTCGAATCTTTGGGTTTTCTGATAAATAAAGAAAAGAGTATGAATTTTCCGGCGACACAATGTAAATTTTTAGGATTTATTATTAATGCGAGTCAAATGACTTTAGAGTTAACTCAAGAAAAAAGGGAAAAATTAGTAAGACTAATAGAAATTTTTTTACATAAGAAGTCTTGTAAAATACGTGATTTTGCGAGTTTAATAGGGCTATTGATAGCTGCTTGCCCAGCGGTTCCTTACGGTTTACTCTATACTAAGGTATTAGAAAGAGAAAAATTTATGGCCTTAATTGTGCAAGATCAAGATTTTGAAGAAACCATGTCGATATCAAATAATTCACATTTAGACTTGAAATGGTGGAAGAAGCATATCCCTATTGCAAAACAACCGATAAGGCATCTTAATTTCAAAAAGGAAATTTTTTCAGACGCCTCTCTTACAGGCTGGGGAGCTAGTTGTAACTATTCTCATACCAATGGTTTTTGGACAACTTCAGAACGAAAGCTACATATCAACCACCTGGAATTAATTGCAGCTTTCTATGCTTTAAAATGTTTTGCTTCAAATTGTCGCAAATGTGAAATCTTGCTCAGAGTGGACAATACAACTGCTTTAGCTTATATAAATCGAATGGGGGGCATTCAGTATCCTACATTAAATCGTTTAGCTAGAAATATTTGGCAGTGGTGCGAAGAAAGGGATATCTGGATAGTCGCCTCTTATATACCCTCACAAGAGAATACAGACGCTGATAGAGAATCGAGAAGAACAAACATTGATACAGAATGGGAATTAGCAAATTTTGCATTCAAAAAAATCGTGAGCAGATGGAGTTACCCAGAGATTGATTTATTTGCCTCAAGAAGTAACACCAAGATAAATAAATTCTGTTCTTGGAAAAGAGATCCAGAAGCATGGACCATTGATGCGTTCACACTGGATTGGAAAAATTTGAAATTCTATGCCTTTCCGCCCTTTTCCGTAATACTAAAAGTATTACAGAAAATAAGAAATGATAAAGCGTGTGGTATTTTAGTTGTACCAAATTGGCCTTCCCAGCCTTGGTATCCTGTGTTTATATCTATGCTTATGGATAAACCAGAAATTTTTTCACCATCACCTAATCTCTTATTATCTCCCTGCAGATCCTTGAAACACCCCCTGGCAAGTCATCTTTCCCTGGTTGCAGGAAAATTATGCGGATAGCATACAAAAAGAAGAACCTGTCTGAAAATGCCATCAATATTTTGATTTCATCCTTAACAGATTCAACATTGCGTCAATATAATTCTGGTTTAAAAAATTGGTGGAATTTTTGCAAAAAATTCAAATTGGATCCTTTCCAGGCGGGTATTGAACCTATGTTACAATATTTATCTCAACGTTTTGACAATGGAGCCTCTTACGGTACTCTCAACACCGAGAGATCAGCAATATCGCTCATCAGCCTCGATGATTCCTCAAACAATCCAATAATGACTCGCTTCTTCAAAGGTGTATTCAAATTACGACCTACAAAAGCGAAATATGAATCGATTTGGGATATTGAAGTAGTCTTGAGATGGACAGAAGAGTTAGAACCTCTCGAGACCCTCGATTTAAAACAATTGACCTACAAACTAGTAATTCTAATGGCATTGGCAACTGCACATAGAGTTCAAACTTTGGCGTTAATAAAAATCAACAATATTTCTATTTCACAAGAAGGAGTCCAGATAACAATAACTGAGGCAATTAAAACTTCGAAAGTAGGAACGGATCAACCAAAGTTCTTTTTACCATTCTTCAAAGAGAGATCAAAGGCATGTGTAGCAAGAACCATTATTCGTTACTTGGCAGCAACCAAAGACTTGAGGAAAAGTGAGAAAACTCTATTTATTACTATAAATAAACCTCATCGGGCGGCAAACTCACAATCCGTCAGTAGATGGATAAAAGAGTGTCTTAGACAAGCTGGAATTGACACACGATTCACAGCTCACAGTACACGACACGCGGCGACTTCGGCAGCTGATCGAAAAGGAATTGACATTAATATAATACGGAAAACAGCCAGTTGGTCGGGACAATCAGAGGTCTTCGCCAAATTCTACCGAAGACCGATTTCTTCTGATCGAGGTGTGTTTGTTTCAAAAGTTTTAGGAGATCTGTAAAACATAGATACATATATATATGTATTTCTTACAATATTAATTCTCCTCTTAATAAAAAAAAAAAAAAAAAATAAAGAAAGTGGAAAAATTCGTTAATGTTAAAATTGTAACTCTAAACATCTACCTATGTGTAATCCCGGAGAACGAGACTTGAAATATAATTGAAAATCAAACGAACTTACCTGTAAGTGACGTTCGATTGTAATTATATGAGAGTCTCGTTCGAAGGGATTACAACCCTCCCTTAAAAACCCTCCCAATCACGAAAATTTCCTCTTTCTTGTTGACAAGTGTCTATGTAGCTCTGAAAATTATGAAACTATGGTGACCGTCATGGCGCGCAGGGGCGTACCATAGACAGTTTTTACCCTATACTCTCTAAATCTTGTGACTCAGCCTAGCGGAAGTAGCGGTACTACCTATGTGTAATCCCTTCGAACGAGACTCTCATATAATTACAATCGAACGTCACTTACAGGTAAGTTCGTTTGATTTTCAATTTTTCCGAGAAAAGTTTTCCTTAGATACAAGGGGTGTACAAGGAGCGAAGATTTATATAGTAATTATTATTATTATTATTATTATTTCAACTTTATTACCCTTTAAACGTGACGGAAAAAGAAATAAAAGTAAATGATGTAGTACAGATTAAAGTAAAGGCGAGGCCGCAATATAAACTGTTAGTAAGCCTAACCATAATATAAACTAAAAATTACTTAATATAATAATTAATCGTGTGTTTCTTCTGCGTGAAAATGGGGGAGTAGGGATTATTTATACAGGGATTAGTAAAGGTCTACGCACACATATCAGTTCCGTGACGGTTCAGTGCCGTCAGTGTCAGAGTTAAAAATATCGTTTCCCTATTTTGTAATGGAGCAGTTCACACCTGTCTGCGTTATATAATTACTCGCACTGAAACACAGAGATCAATATGTTCGTAGACCTTAAGAATGATCATCCCACCCCTGTGAAAGTCACAAACCAATTTCTGTGTCTATTGGATTAAAACTTCGAATTGGATGACGATCTGTGGTAGAATTTAACTTATCAAATTTCCTAATCAGCTCAATATGAACAATACTCCACTGTTGAGTACCTTGTCAATGAACTTTTAAATCAGCCGAGGATAATTTGAAATCGTTTCTCAGTGACGCAAGGTATTTAGATCAGATTTCAGTCAGACACGTGGCAGCCAATTTAATATGAATTGAAGGCGTTAGAGGAGTGAACGCTACAAGCACCGTGGTATGTTTGATCGAGTAAATCGGAATTTTTCGACGAAACTCGAATACAGAAACGGTGCATTCCAGCAAATCAGTGACACGTTCGCTGTCGACACACGCTTGTCCATTCTCGCCCTCCCCCCTCCCCGTCGAGTTAAAAATATCACCCCAGCTAAAAGCTTTCTGGTTTTGGGGCGGAAGCGAACCGATACATTCAGGGTCAGTTCACAGCGGGCGTTCAGTCGACCACGAGCAATCGACCGTTCCTAGTTCGACAGAGTATTAAACAATGTACTATGGAAGTTTTTACGTATTTCTGTCCTTTTTCGTGGCGGGAGCGAGTACGTAACTGTTAGGGGTAAATGAATTGCTCTATCGGTGATGTAATTCTCCTTATAAGCCCCCTACGACGTTCGAACATTCGCCCTTTAATCTTTATAGGAGCTCCATAAATGCGACATGTATCGATGTTAGCTAAAGTAGATTTTGGTAGAGAATTTTCGAGTTATATTCCCTTGAATCAGATTTTCCTTTTTAGCACATAAACGGATCATTAAGAAACTCAGAGTTATTAATACTGAGTTGTGCCAGGTGTATTACACCTTTAAGTTAGATGCACAGGTACTTAGTGTCTGTGAATACAATGCTTAACAAGACATTCTACCTTTGTTTCTACAATTTCTCCCCATTTCAATAGGTTTAATTAAAGGTGTGGCATAATACGTGGCGTGACTACCTTGTTTTAATTCCCTATAGTGTTACAACTATAGTCATTGCGAACACACCCGTGGTTCTGGTGTGTTGTTCATAATTCTAGAATATCTACACGCGTGCATGGCACACGCGGATCTAATTGAATAGATTCTAAAATTTCAACCACCGGGAATCTGCATATATATGAAAAAAAGTTGCCATTGCTGGTCGACGATTGAACCCTCAGTGTGAATCGACCTTTATTCTGTTGGACGTCTGACAGGACGTTGCAATCAACGTCCGGGGAGGAACCGAAGAAACCGGAACAGGTGGTTTTTGCCTGGCATTTGAAGTGTGACGTTAAGCAATTACTTAGTCTGTTTCGATTTTCGAAAAACAGAGCAGGGAATAAGATGCGTTCCAGTTGATTCAAAAATATCGACGATTCTTCGAACCTTTCTATCGTCTTTATGTCGAGGAGGCTTTCCATTCCCCCGACACATTTTTACGCAGGAATAAAAATGCATGATCGATTCACGTGCTCCATTTTAAAAAGCAGACTGCAGGTTACCAAAAATTCTGCGCTAAACGACCACCAATTTGTGCAATTAAGGCAACGCCGGTATATAAGTGGATGTTTACTAGGTCAAAGAAAAAATCTCCCGCCTCGTTTATTGTGGAGAGACTTTGAGTTCGTGGCAAAGCACTGAATCGCTATTTTAAAAATTATGTGGGCGGATATTGGTGGGACCACTAGAAGGAACACTTTATTACAAGCAACGCGTGTACTGCTGTAATTAGTATGCCAACGTCCTACAAAAAAAAGGTAGCTTTTTAACTAGAAAAACTAAAACTGAGGGACTGCGGTAAAAATTATGGTAATGACGGCCGGCGGGCACCGTTTTAAAAATTTGGGAATGTATTTCAACTTCTAACCCGACGCGTTTTCAAATTAAAGGATTAGAAGTGTACCCCATAAGAGTGTAATAAAAAAAGAATCGAGACTTTGATGGTTAAAAAAATGATCCCGAGGGAAATTCTGTTCGGATCATCGTATTTTTCCCTTCGAAACAGTGTAACCTGTTTCGAAAGGCACACGTACTTTCCTACATACACGAGGAAGCGAGTTATTGTACATATGCAGATGTCCCCATTTAAATTCCCCCACTCTTTCATATATTCCACCCACTCCCCGAAGGGATAAAACAATCCTAGTGTACAGTACTATCAGCATTGCCAGTGCCCAGGGGAAACATCGTAACACGTTTTCCTCTGCTTAGGAGAAGAATATCAACTAGCTTTCAGAAGCGAGTATGTTTCTACCTCGAGCTGTTGTTCGTGAAAGAATTGTTTTGCCACTTGTATGCAGATTGTAGAATCTCAACTGGCGACCTGGTGTGTTCAACACAGCATTTCGATGCTTGAAGGTTTATATTCTCCGGCGTTAAAATGGACTTAAGGTTCTCAATTTCGATGCTGTATAGTCGACGAAGGGAGTGATGGAGCAGTCATTGGGGAAGACTGTAAAGGGGCACTTAAGCACATGTGGTACGAAAACGATACTCCTGGAGATTAACCCGCCAAATGTCCTCCACTCTACTGATTACTTTCATAGTAATCTACTATTAGTGCTACTAGTAGTCCACTCTAAGGTACTTTTATTATTGAATACCGAAGTAGCTCGTTTCCACCCGATTTTCAGAGGAAAAGAGATGTTACCATTCGATTCGCCTTCATTGTCAAGAGGTTTCCAATTTTTTAATAAGAATCTCTTTGTATACTTAATACTGAACTTCTGTTGGATTCCGAGGCAGGGAGTCGAGTGCAATACTTTTATAATTTTAAGAAATACGGTTTCGGCGTTTGACAAAGATTTTGCTCTGAAAGTCACTGAAATCCTTAAAGTGGCCACAAATGGTGCATCTACCCTACTTCCTGTAGACGCAAAAATAAAGGCAGCTTTCGCGAGAAAGATGGTAGGTGTACATACCGTGCTACAATTGCAGTTTTGCCAACTCGAGCGCTGCCCAACATGACGAGGCGATAGCAGTTCCTTGGCGGAGGCCTGCAGGCGTCCTCCTGCGAGGACGTGGACGCAGGACTCGGGCTGACTGGTATCGGGAGGATGCCATCCTCCGAGCCTGTGGGCCCCTCCACCTCGGGGCCCGCCTGTGCGCCCCTTCTGCCCCGATTGATCCTCTGCTCGGCCTCTTCCGTCGCACTTCCGCTTCTGCAGAGCCTCTGCACGCAGCACAGAAGTCGGCCGCACGCCTCCAGCTGCAACAGACGTTACGCTTCCTTAGCAACAGGTCCAAATCCCTTTCAATAGGTAATAACAATCATTTTTACTAATTTCAAGTGAAATGCTTCCTGGGAAATAATCATATTTGTTCCATCTTCCCCATCAAAATGAAATTTTATTTAGGGTAAGTAGTTTAGGTCAATGCTTTTGGGGCCGAGCTGTGAGGGAGCGAAGAAGCTTTCGCAAGGGGCGTGGTGGTTTGGAAATAAGAATTAGGGGAGCAGAATATTTTGAGCATGGAGTTTAGGAGATTCACAGAGATTTTGAAGTGTTTAGATTCTAAAGTTTAGAGAAACTAATGAATGAGGGAAGGTTCTGTTGGAAATTTGTTGATGCTTGATAATTAATTAGTTAGATTAAAATGAATCAGTCTACGTCTAATGTATCTACGTTAAGAGAATTTTTAGAGGGCCCTTCCTCCACGAAATTGGCGATATACATTCCAACAGATTTTCAGAATTTTAGAAAAATCCCAGATCACGAGCGTATCGACATGGCATTTACTCCTCGAGCAACATTGTTTTCAAATCGTTCGGGGTTTATTTACGATTCGCGACAGGATTTCGAAGCTGTCTCCTACCCCCGATTTAATCTTTGCCTCGTGCACGCTCACCAAACAATCGGGGAACGCCGGCAACTAAAAAACATAGCGACAAAGTGTTTCGCTATCACACAAGAGCTGCATTTATTTCACTCGAAATAACTGAAGCTGCCGTTCGAGCAGCGGAATGCTCCAGCAAATCGAATATACTTGGCGAGCGGCGTGGAAAGGAGAGCAGCGGAATTACTTCACGCCGGATTAATTATTAACTCGCCCAGAATGAATATTAAACAAAGCAGAGTTTCGTTTGTTTACGCCTGGATTCGTTGGAATCCTACTTAACCGAGGCGCGATTCCACGGGAGGAGAGTATGTACCGTTCAAAGTGCAATAAGCCTCTTACATACTCTCGTTCGTAAATAATTACTTGAAGCTCATTAACGTGAAAATGGATATAATTGCGTGCCGAGTAAATGTTCCACCCCTGTTCCGATGGTTTCGTGACTTTTTAACGTCACGAATTCTTGTTTGGAAGTCGATCACTGCCTACTTATCAAAGTTGGGTATTACGCGAATAATTTTTTATTTGTAAAACTTATTCGATGTTATTCGAATAAAAATTTATTCGTTATTCTGGAATAACTTCATTTTATTCAAATTTAAAATTTTATTCGTATAATGCCAAACTCTGCCACCTATAAACGGGATCCTAACTTATGTCAAAAGGATGCGTTGTCTTCACTGGAGTTATCCCCAAAAGAGTTGAAAACCCACAACTGTTTCCTCCTCGACTAATTTGTAGTTTATCGTCTGGTCAACGTAGGAGAATATTATAACAATATTAAAAATAAGTAGAGAAAAGGGACCAAAGTCAGACACTTTTGACACCTCTTCGTAAATTCGAAATAACTTTTCACTGTAATTTTTTATATGAATTCTGTCAGGGTAGGTTTTTAAATAACTAATCAGAGGATCTTTTACCTTTAATATATTAATTTTTACGTTAACATTAAGAAAGCTATATGTGCAAGAAAAAGCAACTGGATGTCCGATTTTGGTCACTTTCCTCTACATTTGGATCCGCAAGATGCAAATTTTCTAGAAATTCCTAGAGCACACAGAACCACCACATCCAGTATATAAATAAATCCCCAAAGAACCCTTAGATTCCGATTTTCGAAGGTACGACATCATAATTCTATTACTTCTCCTCCAAAGAGTAAAGCGTAGTACGTATTTAAAATAAAGTTTCTCAGTGAAAACGCGAGTGCTTTCCTACCGCGTAACAACGCCCCTGACAATAAAGCCTGTTGATAAAATTATTTACCAAACGAATCTCCCTTAGAGTTATAACATTCCACGGACTTTTCGCGGCACACCGCGGACAAACAGCCGGCGGACGAGAAATATCGCGGAAGCGGTTTGTCAAGCCGAAAATAAAGTAAAATACGACACTCTTCTACGCGCGCGCTCCGTTTAATCCAGACTCCGCGTACTTGGAAACTCGCTTTCTGTTCATCGAGCTGCCCGCTCTTTTTATTGCAAATATTCGAAGCGGTACATTTAACCGCGCAATGTTCGAAGCAGTTTATTTCCCCAGCCGCAGATTAGATATATCGGATCCACACAGAATTCCGTCGAATATTTGTGGTTCGTTAAGGCAATTGCAGGGAACAATATACGTGGGCTTTTTTTATACGCATTTTTTATTGTCTCTTTTGCTCGTGTGGCGGAAGAGTTTCTTTCTGCAGGATGCTTTTGTACAATTAAACTTCGGCCGATCGTGTTTTCCCCGCACGTTCCGAGTAAAAATCAGCGCGATTGTTCGCCCCGTGTTTGCGGGTGTCCTGATTTCTAGGAACAACCATTTCGAGTTCGAATATTAATGCACGCCGATGACACGATTTCTTTCTGGCGAACGTGATCTCTGGCTGTCTGCCGGATATCCGCGCCGTGGGAATAAATTCACGGCGCTGCGTTCTCGGCGGACTCGACGCCGAGCGATTCTTATGCGTTGTTCGCACGCGAGGCAGCGTGCGTGGCAGAAATCGTATACCTATACTACTGGCAACCGAGAGGAATTCAATGAAATTCGATTCTCCGGGGCCAGGTTCTTCTAAAAGGTTTCTAGTAAGGTATAGGCTATGAATGTGGTCTGAGTTGAACGAGGGACTTTCAACTTTAATTTTATCAATAGCAGTAAATTGTTGAAAGAGGGAAACGACCGTAGTTATTAATGAATAGGATTGCAGGTCGTGTGTTGATTTGTGTGATTCAGTCGTTCTTATGTCGAAGTATTATTGTGTTTTATTTCAGTTTGATTCATTTTATTCTATTCTAGACTTAATCCATATCTACCCCAGATTTATAGTATATACTGGAAATATTTATTGCATCACTTTGAAATTTATCGCTTTTTCGATTTCTTCTATTCTTTTTATTTTTTAGCATACATTTGGGACTGTGGTATGTTTAATATTTGCATATTCTGATGGAGAATTTAAAGCTGTATAAAAGCCAGTTAAAGTTGAATTTATTTAACTGGCAAACAAAATGGCCCCTTTTTGGGGCCGTCAAAGAAGTTACCGTGTTTAGTACCTTTTTAGGTTGTCCTAAAAGCAAAAGGTGCCCCCAGAAAATATTAGATTTTTTTATTAATGTTTAAAAGTGGTAACTTTCTGTTGGCTTTAAAAGTGTGTTGTCACGTTTAATGTTATGTAGGGTTTCTGTTTGTTAGTTAAATAAATTCAACTGTAACTGGGTTTTATATAGCTTTTAATTCTCTTTCAGAATATGTAGTTTTGAGTTGATATTGAAACGTAATAGAAGTAGGTTGATTCGAAAAAGTGATAAATTTTTTGTCCGCTATTATACAATTGTCAAAGCAATGTAATATTTTGGTAAAGATAATGAGCTACACAGTCCTGCAATAAATAAATTTCGCAACAATATTTTTCTAGTACTAATAATAAGAGATAAGTTATAACGTGTTTATTCCAATAATGCAATAAGTATTTGGAGTAATGAAAGCCTCTAAGGAATATTTTTAAGAAATATAGGTGAACTTGAGAAAAGTTACCATTTTTCTATCCCTCAAGAATTATATGTTCTTGAACAAATTTTTAATTTTCAATAGTTTCTTATGCACATAAAGGAGTTCAATAGATCGTTTTACTTTCCATTTATTTAAAAAAATATGTATCGCCATGCCTTTGAATCACGAACGTAACTTGACCAACAGACCATGAATCCGGAACAAAGTTTAATATCGCCGTTGCGTATTTAAAAGCCAATGCTTATTTCATACATTAATTAGAAATTTCTCTAGTGGATGAACTTTTTGCCTCTCACTGTCCGACCCCGTTTTCGGTTCTCGTTAGCGAAGCCGGGCGTGATTGTCAAGCCGACTAATTAATTGATAAAACTCTATGCCCACCTGCAAATTAAAGCGAGGAATATACATTCGTTAAATTTTGATTGGACATTTTACAATAAACGATCGATCACGTGGTAATGCGACGTGATCGGCCGGAAGTCGTCGCGCCCGAAGGAACGTTTTTTATGTCACTAAAATGCACTTCGTTTCGCCCGGAAATACTTTAATTTAAAATATTTTGATTTAAATAACACAGAGACGAAGTGACAATCAAAATTTCCAACCTGTACGGGCGAATGAAAATTAGTTCGGCAAAAATTTCTTCGCAATTGGCCAGGGAAATCTCTCGTATTCAGTTTCGAGCCATTTTGTGCGTTTCGTTCGATTTAATTTAAAAATAAAAATTAAAATACTACGAATCGAGTTTGCTCGCTGCTCGTCTCGGTTCCCCCCTCGTAATCCGTCTCGACGTGTTCTATTATTAATCTGGATGGCACAATTAACTTGTACGGGCCGACACGTCGAAATAATTCCGTTTTATTCGTAGCTCGCTAATCTGGAGGCGAATTTATCCACACACCAGCCAAACATCGCCTCCGTCAATTTCAATAATTACCCGATTCGGGACGTCCTGATGCAAACCGATTCGAACAATGCTGATGCTCGAATTCGGTCTTTTATTCGTGGCCGTTATTTTGGATGTATAAACCTGTTCAGTTAAACACGAGACTGTTTATGAATTTCGTGTTGTAGCAGCGATTTCCGCACGTGACAGTAATTTTAGTCGAAAAAGCCAGTCCCTCTAAATCGAAATAAAAAAAAAGATTGAAATAAACTTCGTGCGATTGATAATTTGGAAGATATATAAATTGAAAAAATTAATTTTTTTAAAAAATTAAAAACTTTGACGCGTTGTATTTTATAAACAAATTTGAAACCAACGAAATTATGACTTAAATCCTCCCTAATTATACATGAACTCTGTCATTCTGCAATTTCATGAAAATCCCACGCATCAGTTGCAAAATATGGTGATTTAGTGAATCTTCTATTTTCCATTACTAACTTCTCATATTAGCCTTCTATGTCCAGCAGTCAAGAGGAAAAAGAATCACAAGAGCGTCGTTAAAAGTGTAACAATGTCGTAATATCACACAACGACCTCGTCAGAAACAATAAATGAAAAGTGAAACGAATATGCTATCGTTTAAAACGAAACAGCCAATTCTCCTTCAAACTTTGTCCCTTCTCTTTACGGCGACCTCTCTAATGCCTTCTGTAACGCGGCAACACAATTTTCATGCTCTCCAAACGTGAAATCTTTTTTAAAAGAGGATTACCACGCAAGAAAAAAAAACGATACTTAGGTCTTTGCACTTAAAAAAAAATGGAGACGAAAGTGAAAAGGCACAGGGACGTTATTAATCATCGGTTTAAAGGCATCATGGACGTCCTAGCGATCTTTTAAAGCTGAAATGTTTGAGAGAGGCTGCTTTTAGGCTCAGCTTTCAACCCATCGCTTCCCATGTTATACCCAGCGACCATGTGAAATATGTGATGAGCCTTCGTCGTTTTCCAGGCAGCACGTCGCGGCACGAAACGTACATATATCAATTTCGTAAGCTGTCCTACTTCGTGTCACGCATGTCGCTGATCAGGTTAAAGTTGAGAGGCTTCTTGCCCCTAGGAAATGGTGTTCAAACAATGCTGAATACATGGAACCTCGTATTTGAAAGTAATAATTCTGTCTTTAATTTGACTGCAATAAATCGTCGATTAGGAAATATGTAAATGAAACTGTACAGGTTGTTGCAGAAAAGGAGGTCCTTCTTTGGAAGCTAAACTTGTCTGAAAATGAAAATTGTTTCGGGTCGACGTGCATTAGTGTTGTAGAATTCATAATTTCCCGCTTTGTATGTAATTAGGTTAGGTACAAGCCGACTAGCACGTTGCCGCACGGTCTTCCTAGAAAATAAAAAGGTCCTCCCTTGTTCTTTGTACTTTGGTATAGCAACACGTGTCTCTCAACTGGTCCTTTTTCTTTAACAGCGCTTTGCGCGGTAACAAGCTTTCATAACGCAACAATTAAGGGTGGACCAACGTCGAGGCACCCCAACCACCATTGCACAACCCTTGCGTCACTCATCGGGATCTGCAACATCGAGTAGAACCAGCATTGCCCAACTTCAGTGGCACGCATTGGAGGTCGACCAACATACACGCGCCCCAACCACGCATTGCGCAACGATGTTAGTCAAATAAGGGACCATTTTTCACCCCCTTACACACGATAGAGCCGTTCCAATTTGTTTGTCCTGCCTGTACCTATCGCCGAGTTATCGAGCTTCCCATCTAAAAAAGCATTCCGCGGCCAATCGAAACGAGGTCCTCGTTATCAATTCGCCGAGCAAGCTGGAAAAGTACGCAAATTCGTCCCAGTTCTCGTAACGAGCACGATAAACTTGCTCCGTCGAGTATGTAACATGCAAATAAAAACGGACTGTGCCGCGGCCTGTGATTCCTTAATCGCCTGCGACTCCATTAATTAATGGCGGGACAGCCGGGTCGCGGGACAAATGGACGGGGTGGGGGGTGATGGAAGAAAGTTGATTAAGTCGATTGGCGCGGGGTCCAATTAGTCCGCGCAAGAAATCCACTCGAACAAAGTGCAAAACTGAAAACGCGGTGAGAAAGATTCCCTAGCTAGGGTTTTTTTTCGAACGGTCAAGGCCGCTTTGTCACCGACACCCTCGTGGAAGGGACGCTTTGGGCTCGACGACGGCCATCGATTCGAACCAGACGTTTCTGCCGCTGAGTGGAAGCAACTGCTGCTATAAATAATTCAAATCATGCGTGATCCAACATCGCCCCCGTTATCACGGAAAAATGCAAAGGCCGGTCGATAAGAGTCGGCGTTGTTTTCGCGGAACTTGGCCAGCGTTTCCATAGTTTGGATCCTGAAAATGGGGCGTACCTGTGGAACGAAATGGAATCTTTGAAAATGGAGTTTAATTCAGGAACGATTGGCTTCGGTTGCTTTTCAGCGTTGGTCTATCGTGTGCAAAGTCGTTAGGTTTTGATTGGCGATGGTTTGCTGGTAGCAGACAAGTTTGCGGAGGATAATTTGCATGCAATGAGGGTGGTCGACGACAAATTACTCGATATCGATCCGCCACATGAATTTTCCACGATGAGTATCAAATTTGGTACGCCGATCATGGCACGGTTACGGTTCTATTCAGTCAAAAGTTCACTTCAGGGTCAGGTATTCGCGGAGGTGACCTACTTATGCTCGCGGGCAAATAATAGAACTGTCACAAATTCTCTGCGTTTCCTTTCGCTGCAAACTTAAACGCATCGAGTGCACAGTGGAAACGGGGTGGCTTTCCAGGGGACCTGAAACTTATGCCCTCGTTGCAGGTGGAATACAAAAGCATAACTGAATTGATTTAGTAGCATTTCCCAGTACTATTTCCTTATTCAATTCTCCCGGCGTTTTTATCACGACCGCCATAAAAATAAAAAAAAAAGATGCTGAAGATCGAGTAATGGTATTATCTAAATAAACAGATGTACTCAAAACTCATTGCTTTATACGCAATATCCTGTGAAGTACAAGAAAAAAAGGGGCCAAGCTCCTTTGGCAGCAGTTCCTGCATTTGCTTTGCTAACACGTAAACAGCGAAACTAGGTGTTACTTTCTCCGAGCTGAAAACTGTATCCAGAGAGGCTGGCGAGAAGCAAAAACAGTCTGCAGGAATATTTTATAAACTTAAAGCAGCTCCCCCGGAAGCTTCTGTTGCCCGGCTTGCAGCTGCGGTGGAGTGCAGGCTCGATTCTCTATTTTCTTGGGAGAGGCACAATCTGCGTGAGAAATTTTGTGATCTTAAAAGTAAAAATTAAGCTTGACGATGTTAAGGGCGGAAGAAGAATTAACATGATTGAAAGCTCCATTAAGCTCGCTCCCGGTGCTTGTGTTTTTACACACCCTCGGGTGTAAACGCGGGTTAAGTCGGGCATGTTAGCGCACGAGGCACTTTTGCGCTCTAAATATTTAACAGCCGGGCGAATCTTGAATGCACTGGCGTCGAACGTACGCCAGATGCGCGCGGATTTATTACCATTACGAACGCAATCGGCGGTTATAGCGATTCCCGAGCGATCGCGGTTTGCCCGAGTAATTTCGCTCGTACGCCAAGGAATTTTACGGTGAACGTACAGCCGTAGAATTTACGGCGTACGCGTTGGAGAATTATTTAGGAACACCCTTCGCCTTGTATCATGCAGTTTCCTCGTGCTCTCGATGATTAATGGATCCCACGCCTTGCGACGACGTTGGGGCGTGAAGTACCGTGCCCACAGTGACTGCGAGACATGTTAATTAATTTCAGTGGACAGCTATGAGCTGCTTTTTGTTATAAAAGTTTCATGAGCTTCTTACTCCCTTCCAGGAAGGAAGAGCTCTGGGTAATTTGAGCGAAACGTTAGAAGCTGCTTTCAGCGAGAGTATTCAAGCTGTGACAAATTGTTTTCGCGTAGTCGAAGGTTCACTCGAGGTCTTCACGTAACTCCAGGAAAGGTGTCGGAGCAATGTGTCCATTTCAAATGAAGGAGTGTAGAATAAGCGAGGTGGGAACTCGACTTGACGCCATTGCTATACGTCGACTGTATGAAGGTTAAAAGGATTGGGCGTGAAATAGTAGAAAATAAACTCGATACATCTCTGTCCTGTGAATCGTATTTCATTCAACGTTCAGGATCTCCCCCATTCACTCCCAGTGTATAACACGTGTCTCGGAAATAGTCTCCAAGTGATCCCGAAACTATTACACGGGTGAAAAAAATAGCGGCCATCTTTAACTGCGTCGGTAAGAAAGGCCCCTAACACTTTTCCCAGCCCATCCTTTACACCTCCTTTGGAAATGCTCTGCCAGTAGTTCCCTTGTTAAAGTTCCGGCAAACTTTAATCCGACAAAAGAACCTCTGCGCCAATTTTCCAGCCAGCCGGGCACTTCCAAAATTAATGGGACACTCGTAACCGAGTCACTGAAGAACTCCCCGATATCCCGGCAATCTATGCAATAAAAGATAACAATGTTTTCGCGGAAATAGCAGCGGCTGTTCTCGGGGAGGGTGGCTCGATTTCGCGGAAACTGCGCCGGACGATCAACTTTTTCCCCGAAATTTAATCTCGAAGGATCGTCCGCCGCGGGCCCGGCGAGACGGGAGGCTTGTCGCCGAGCGTCGAGGCAGACGAACAGAATAGCCCCGGAACAGACGTCGTCTAAGGGGATACGTTTGCTTAAAGAGGAGGGAATGAAAGTTTACAGGGGCAGCCCTTGCACCAGGGGTTCCTAAATAAATTTGTTTTTATCCCCTGCCAAGTCTTCAGGATTGCCCCGGGCCTTTCTCCACCCGCCTATCACTTTTTCCTTTCTCGCCGTCCGCGCGTCTCGCTGCTCCCTTCGAGGACCCTTAACACGACTGTCGCGACTGTTTCGCCTCTCGGTGGCCCAGATCGTCGTCAAACGGAAAAATCACCGAGGCCTGTGTTCCAGTAACGGGTAATGATTTAATAGTACTTTCCTTTCACATCTAAAAGAGCTGCCAGAGTCTCCATTCTAGCCTACAGAGTCACGAATCCTGCGACAGATCCTCATAAATCAGTGAAAGGTACCTACATGGATTTCGATACAAAGGGTCGCAGAGAGATTGACAGAGGACCGTCTTCTCCATTTCCGAAATTGGGGTGTAAATGTGTCCCCCCAAGGGATTCCAGGGGAACAACAACCTAGGGGTAGTCCTTAAATTACGTAAGGCTTTTTGGCGGGGGAGGGGGTCACGAATTTCCTACGTCTTCTTACAGGGAAGGGGTAAGGGGGCAGGTAACGTCTTACGTAATATTTTTTAACCTAATTTTCAATAGATAAAAATTATATTATTAATGCTCCAGGAACGGAGCATTAGTTTAAATAAACTAAATTAGTATTTAGATTAAATGACCCGAAACCTTATTAAATGAATTATACAAACCTTTAAAAGAATTTTAATGACAGAAAAAATGCAATGTAAGGGAGGGGGTTGGAATATAAAATGGAGGGGGAGGAGTAAGAAATCACTAAAATTACGCTTATGTAGTTTAAGGACGGCCCTCGAGTAATCCAATGAAAGCTGAAACTTCCCAGCAGAACGTTCCACAAATTTAGTAACGGGCTAGAAAGAAACAGCACAAATCGACGTTGCAGTTACGATATACCCAGAGAGCACCTTAATAACGAATATGTGATCAATAATATCGCTAATGGCGCAATGCCACCATAACAGTCAGCACGCTTTAATTACCTTTCACGGATACCTACGTGTTACACGGATTCCGGCATCGGTATCACCCCCGATGGGATTATCAATAATTAAACGCATTCAACTATCGCCGCGCTATTGTCCGCCCGTAATTGGTCGCAGCGCGCACGAAGTTTCTCATTTTTCCGAATCTGACGTAACGCGCGGATCTCGTGTCCTCTGGAGGCGCTTCGTTCCGAAAATTCGAGCGATCCTCGTTATAGCAGCACATGGTTTAGTTTCCACGGGAAACGCGGCGCAGAAGCAGCATCGTAGCTAGCACTGTTTGCCGAGCTTCTACTTTTATTTCGCCTCCTTTAGCGACGGACCCGGCAAATAAGAGCGGAACGAACTCCCACCCCGTTCTTTTTTCACCATTGTCAGGGTGGTCTCATTTTATTTAGACGGCGACTTCTCTGTTCGTACACACGGGCTGTATCAAATATTATCGCTCAAAACATCCGTGTTGCCTTTTACGATGGGAGAGAATCGAGGAGGTGAATATTGTGACTGAAGGATGATTTTTTTGGGGGACATTTTTTTTTAAATTTCGTTGCTTGTTTTTCCTTATTAAATGAAGCTGTATGGTGTGTTGAAGTGTGGGGGGAGGTGGAGGGTTAAGTGTTGGGAGTGGTGTGATTGAATTAGAAGTTTGTCAGTGTGTAGAATTTTAATATAAATTTTTGTGTTTAGGCTTGGGTAGAATAACGTGTTCAGGCCACTTTGTAATTTTATTTGACGAAATAAAGCTCTTCGAACAATTTGTTTCGTCATAGTTTCGACAGTGAAAACCAATGAAATTTTTAGTTGATGCCCCAGTCTGCACACAAAGAGACAAAGGGACCACTTCTAAACAGCGAAATTCAATAGAATTCTCACCACACGGTCCAATGTCGATCGACGAATTCGTTTCTCCGGACATATCAAAACTGGTAGTCATGAGCATTTGGTTCTCTGCCCCTCGCGCACGGCTTCCATTGAGTCAGGCGTATCGAAAACCCATTTTGAAATATTATTCGACGTGAAAAATATTTGAAAATGTTAACAATATTGAGAAACTTAAATACAATTTCAAAATATCCAAGTCGTTCAAAATTTTTGAAAATTTTTAAGGCTTGCTAAATTCAAAAAGGTATTCAAACAATTTAAAATTTTCAAAGTGATTGAAAAGAGATTTCAGACGACCAGTTAATTCATTTCGTCGTTCTTCAAATTGGATTAAAGGAAATCCACTAAGTCCTCTTCAACTACCACTTGTTTCCCTTTTAATTTTAAATCGTGGAGGAATTTTACCAGAATTCGATCCGAGTTTCTATCACTCCAAAAATTGAATACACATTGGATTACGTTATAGATCAGAGTCCATGAATGTTACCCAGCTTACGCGAGATAAAGTGTTCAGCATTTACCGTCAAACGCTCTCGCCACCCCCGGTGGGTCAGCTGTTCTCGATGCACGCTTTCGCACGTCGACGGAATGCAAATTGGGCGCGTGCATTTTTCCCATTTTCCGCGCCCGTGTCCGGCGTTCATTTTGCATACCGCGCGCGCCGATTAACGCGCGAAAAAACACAGGCCACGGGTTGTTAAAGTCTCGACAACAGTTTCTTGTAATCGCGGCACATTCCGGAGAGTTATTACCACGCTCCCGTTGCACGAACCTCTATGGTATCGCGCGCGAAACGAGGACGACCGGGGTGGACTGTTTGGAAAGCTGGTGATCACCGAGGACGTGTTTTGCTTTCGAGTTTCAGAGGGGCCACTGATATGGTTGGCTGCGCTTACGAGGTAAGAAGAATGTAAACGTCATAAGGAGCTTGTACTTGAATTCACGATCCTAGTATGGAGAGGGATGAATCTCGAGTAAATAGTGAGTAAAATAGAGGTAAGTACGGTGAACGATACTTCTTGACTTGGTCCAATGTTTGCACTCATAAATAAAGAAACCAGAGGGGGTGTGATTTAACCCTTCGCGAACCCGCGGGGTGTGTCGCACTCTAAGATATGTATTTGCCAATATTTCTGTAACTTTTGAGATCGTAATAATAAAATTTAAAAATTTTGTGAATTTCAGAAAAAATTATCCACAACTACTTTCTCAAATTTCAACATAGGGTAAAGGACTCAATTACTGACACCTGACCAATTACTGTCACCTTAAGCTATTTTACTTAAAATAACGAATAAATAAACTATAGTATATAATTTATAGCATAGATTATAGGTTGAACTACGTAATCCTTTTTGTGTATGACTTTACAACGTTAATTTATTTGTTATTTTAGGTCAAATAGCTTAAGGTGACAGTAATTGGTCAGGTGTCAGTAATTGGGTCCTTTACCTATCAACATATAAATTTTCAACCTATCAACATATAAATTTTCATCATATCAATATATCAAATTTCAACATATCGACATATCAAATTTTAGTAACTCAAAAATGACGCTGGCGTGCAGTGATTATAAAAAGGTGTGACCATGAAAGGTTGTCATTTAGTTCCACTACAGATATCCAATACTCACTTTCCTTATCCCCCAAAATTGAGACAAATCTACAATATGCATACACCGTCACAATCTTTATTGTCATATATCCAGATATCTCAATTTTTAAGTAGTTAATGTAATAACTTTGAACTATCCAGATACTACTGTTGACTTTCCAAGAAAAACTGGAAACTTCCTCATAAAGTCTTAGTATTGAAAGAAGAGACAGATTATTCCTTCATCCCCGACCACAGTTCCATCCGAAAGTTTTATTGAATCGCCCTCGAATCAGCCTTGCCACTCGCATTAGAGGGAGCAGCGTTCTTCTTCCCATTTCCCCGCGTTTTTCCATCGAAAGGAGCAATCAGGGAGACCGTCAATCACGTCGCGGCTGTTAAGTCCTCCTCGAGGAATCCGCCAGGGATCCTCGCGGATCCATGGCCCCGCGATCATCCCTCGACCAGGATGCCGGCGAGATAACAGGTAACGAGCGGTAGCTGTACGAGCAGTTGCCATTTGCATAGCCGCCACTCCGTCTACGGAACTCACACTATGTTGCTGGCAAAGGCGGGCCATTACCATTTGTAGCGCCTATTCATGGCTAAACCGTAGGCGCGTCCCTTGGGACGCGTGTTTACACACCCTCCGCCTTAATAATCCAGCCTTAGGTGTATTGACTCGTCTAGGATCGGTATGAAAATATTTTCAGTTCACCCTAGCTTCCTAATATCTAGGCAAGGTGACCAGGTGCACCGTGATAGCTGCTTCGATGCGTATTTGCTAAGTGGTCGCGGTGTTTGATCGAGGGTGATTTTATTGTCAGACGGATATTTTCAGTTGGATGTTCAAAGGAGGTGAAGTGAAAATCTCCTCGGCAGAATCCTCTCTGTTATCCGTTCATTCGGGCGTGATCGTTCAATGGGGATGGAATCGGTTTCGTCAACGACTCGGAGAACAGTGGCGCCACACCCTTTGACGAAGATTCGTGCAGCGCTGACCCGATTATTGACAATTCGAGCGAGTATGAGTTTAATTAATTCCGATCGATGACACTTTTATCTGCGGTAAAGGAATTTTGAGGATTAGTGTACTGGGCAGGAATTTTGGGTGGAATTGGGAATAGAACAAGGGATGTTAAAGAATTCCATAGATATTGTTAATCTAGTGGAAATATCTTAATCGTCATTTTCGATATTGGAGATGTAATTTACAAGTTACATGGTCTCTAGATTCGAAAATAAGGTTCTTCTTGAGTATTATCGAATTTACAAAGTATCGACGTGGGTGTTGTTAATGGATGTTCCATGTTTCGGAGAAGAATGCAATTTTCAATGGGGGATCCGCTAAAAATTCCAAGAATTCTGAAGATCTGGAAGCTCGTTACAAGCGCAGCCAGCAGAATGGAGCTTCGGAACGATATAAGGAAATAATTTGCCGCGGCGCGGTTTTGTTGGCGCGGTAATATAAAGCTGGCAAAGCATGTCCACTTGAGACTGTTCAGCGCCCTGTGAAATTGGCTTCGCAACTTTCGCAGGTGAGCTACAACTTTGTTAACCCGCAGAAGTTTTCTCCCATTACTTGGACGCAACTTGCTGCTTCAACGTTGCCCCCTACCACCGCAGATTGTCAGCTTCGCTGTTCACGGGGGCTGAATGCTGTCTTTGACTTTCTTTATCGCCTTCAATGCTACGTGATCTAATAGTTCGACAGTACAGCTCTAGGCTTCACCAATACAGCAACTCGTGTTCTTTCGATCTTTATGTGTCGAAGGCTTGGAAATTTTATTTTGAAAAGCTAGGAGGTTGAACGTTGAGTCAGGGATCGAAAAAATTCTGGAACTCTTATTTTTAAAAATTTCTGGAACCCTTATTTTTAAAAAAATTCTGGAACCCTAGTTTTTAAAAAAATTCTGTTAAAACTTAAATGTTTCGTTTAAGAAAAATATCTGTTCCTGTGAAATTGTTATTGAAACTTCTTTAGAGAGCGTTCGCATGGAACAAATATTTTAGAGCCTATATAATAAATGTTCCATGGAAACAGTTATATTAAAATATTTATTAAAAATGATTCCATAAGATAAAGAAAAGTATTAAACTATTAGGTACTAGTTTTATTTAACAATATAATATCGTATTCTTCGTGTTTATTTAATAAAAGGTGTGAAAATCATAACATAAGTAATTAATAGTTTCATAAAAAGTAGAAAAGAGAATTTGTTAAGAATAATGCCTAAGTAACATTTTTTTTATAACTTACTTGAACCGAAATACACAAAATTCTATCATATCTGCGTAGAAATTATCTACGTAGGTAAATATTACAAATAAATAACATAAGCAGAATATCAATTTAACTGCAATAATTATATATTATTGTTGCAGTATTATTCATCGAATAATATTCAGTATTTGTTTCAACGATTGAGAACTTTCCTAATATTGATGGATAAAATATTTGTTCCTGTTATAGAGAAATTTTTATTTTTATAGTTTATAACTTCCATTCCAACTAAAACTTTTATTTACAAGAACTTTTACTTTATCAGATCTCATGGGAACTTATAATGTGAGAACATTTTTATAAAAGTTCCACGATCCATGTTTCAAATAGAACCTATTGAAAAGTTCCAGAACTCTTTCGAACCCTGCATTGAGTTCGTTGAAAAGCTGAATACTGGGAATACTAAAGGCTTGAGTTAGAGCCACAGTTTTCTTCAATTTTTCAGATATATTAAAGAACAAAAAGTTAGAAATATGATATTCATGAAGTGGATATTGGGTATTAAAGGATCGTTATTATTTTATGGTAGAAATGTTTCACAATAAAAATCGTAGAAGGGATATTCGTAATTTAGAGAATAGCTTATTTATTTATCGCTTCGTTATTCTTAAATTTTTCATGCATGTGGCACGAAAAACTTTTGACATACATACTCGAGCAGGAAGCATCAACGAATTAACGAGATTAAATTAAAGCAGGAAGGGCCATTTATTTTCCATTAAGCTATATATTTTCAATAAATAATAATGGCTGTTATTCATAACGAAACGGAAGTTTCATGTGTCAACTGAAACCCAAAATTAGCCGCATTTCCGCTATAAATCAGGTTTAAACGAAGATTACGAGCATTCAGCAGAGACTTTTCGCTGGAGTTCAATGAATTTTAAAGCAAACACGATCATCAGAAATACCATTATATGGAAAGCTTGCTGACACTTGCCCCAACAAATGGGTCAATATACATAATGCTGCTCAACGACACTGCGTCATTAGCTCCGCAAATTTCCAATCAAAGTAAATCCCAAAATGGAAGGAGTAAACAGAGCGACGGTTTATCATAATATTTCGGTGGCCAGTTAAAACTGAAGGTAACGCAATTTACCAACGCTTTACCACCGCATTAACGGCAAACCAATTATGCCACCTGACTCTACAGGGTGTCTCAGATCCACTGATACAAACTCTCAAAAAGAAACGTCAAAGTTCTAAAAAAACCCAAATCTACGACTAAATTATTCCTGAAATATTCAGTTCATCAAATCACAAATCAATAATCTTTTGTACCTACGATCACTGGTCCCATAAAATAACAAAGCCTTTCAAAATTTAGGTGTCAACTACTAAATTAATTAAAATAAATTGATTAGAATTTCGACCGTAAATAAGAGATAATTCAAAATTAAAGTGGTTTCAGCGCGCTGGTTCGGTCAGTTTAAATTTTTAATAAAAGCTATTTTGCAATCTTTATATTTCCGACGTTTCGGTCATTGATTGTGACCCTTATCAAGGAAAGTGAAATTTTGAATTAACTAAATTAATTACGTTCATACTGCAACAGGTGTACCAAGCAACCACGAAGTCTCCAATGCGCAAGACCGCACCGTTTCACAGTTCTGAAACATCCTGTATTTCCATGAAGCGAGAAGAGCCCCGGCTACCAGCTCGTAATTACTAAATATTAATTGTTACTGCAATTTCATTCAACGCCGCACACCTGCCAGCCATCGTATCCGGCGCAGTTATTAATTTCGCGATATCAAAGAAGAGATTGCACGGTTGGAACCTTCGTGACGCCGATGTCAATGGAGGATTTCAATTTAGCGCGTTGCGCGCGGTGCCGTTGTCTCGCGTTTTTTTTTTCACACGAGCGTGTTAGACACCGTCGATGGCTGTGATTCAAAACGTGCCCGCCATTCAGCGCAAGGAGTCAAGCCATTCGCCAGTTTCCTTCTTTTCCGTGACGCAGAGATTCAAGGGAGCCTGGCAACGAGGAAAGCTGAAAGCACGATAACGATAACGATTGTTTTCCCGCGCTAGGTTCATTATCCCGATGGATCACATCCGGGCTGCTCGCTTAACAGATGAAAAGCCAGCCCCGTTGCCTCTCTGCACTTTTATCCATCGCTCTCGCTCTCGGAACGATGACGCTCGTATTATACGAGCCGCTTGTTGTTTCAACGAAACACGCATCCAGTTAATTAATCGTGCCTGTTATTTTAGGGGAGCGTTTAATTTCCGAATTTCATTCGAGCTCTGTAAATCGATCTCCTCTTTTTTTTTTAAATACGAATGATGAAATGGAGGCGAAAAGAGGATCAGAGATGGGAGGTATTCCGTCGAGTCGCTTAGAGGACATGGTTCTTCTGTTGAAAGATCTTCTTTCGTGTCGTGCTTGTATGCAGGATGAAGAATAACGAGAAGAAGAGTAATGGTGGTGGAAAAGAGGCAGTTGCCCCTTTGAGAACGTCTTTTCCCGTAAAGAATGAAAGTACAGGAGTGGCAGCCTGCTTTCGAAATTACGACACGCTGCTGAGTTACGTTGCATTGTAATATTTTTCCATTTCGAATGAATTTCTAATAGAACTCGCGCAACTGTTTCGCGATCGCCGGTAAGCTTTTATTGTGCAAGCTTCAATATTTAATACGAAAACTCGTACAGAACGTTCACCTACTGGAAAATGTTTTCGAATTTTTAAACTCTGTTTCGTCGATGTGGAGTGATACATTTAATTCATTCATAACAGTACACCATGTGTAATACTAAATTATTATTGCCCTAATCTCATAACCGTTCCCCCACTCCAATTCCTCCAGCTTCAACTATCATTACTAAAATCCTTAATTCCAATCTTCCCATTTCATTTCCTTTCACCTCGCAGAGAATAATCAGCTAGCTTGAAATCACTCCGAGGATCAAGTTTCCCCATCAACAACCAACCGTCCAAATCAAACTAAAATTCACCAAGAACCAATTCACTGGCTTGTTGCTAAAAATTGCATACTAAAATCCTTACGAATTAATGGAAGCAATTTCCAAGTGTTTTGCAACAATAGAATTATTATTAAAAATCCATATGGGGGAAGACTTGTGTGTTTTGCAATAGCTTTCGATTATTACCAGATTTATCGTCTCGGAAAGACTCTTAAATTCGCATCGATGAAAGGTCAAGAACTATAAACATCGTCAGTTTTACCAACGAGCCAACGATTTACTGAATCGATCAATTAATTACTATGCCCGTTGGACGGGAGGCCAAGAGCAGGCGCACGGACAAGGAAACAACACGAAACGTCCAGTGGCTGTCGAAAGCAAGGCAGACAGCCTCTCTGTTTGCGATTTCATCGATTCGACGCTGGGCGGTACGTTACAACGCGACACGGGGAAAAACGAATAATAAATAAGAGCTGTTCGAGTTATCGATTCCGCGATGACACGGCCGAATAAAGAGCGGGTTGTCGACACGCCGGCGTGTCGGAAAAATTGTTCTTGCGTTAACGCGAGAGAGCCAACGATACATCGAAACCGGGGGTTGGCGGGGGTGCGGAGGGGAGGGGAGGGGGGGAGGATGATGGAATCGATGGAAACGGGAGTACCAGCGCGATACCGTTCTTCGGCCATGTCCATAACATCGACAATCGGATTATAATGGCATCGTCGATTGTACGCTCGGTTGCCCCAATATATTCGATACCCTCAGAGGAGATTTCGGTTGTTCCGCTTGCTCTACTCGATTCTGGGACCTGTCACTCCTTCGGGGAACCTGTTTGATCTTCCAGCCTTTCGGTTTGCTTTCATTTTCAAGGATCTTCGACGTTTCCGCGTTCCAAATTCTTAAAGGTAACTCCCCGCCCCTTTCGTTCTGCTTTTATTTTCAAGGATCGTCGAGGTTTTCATGTTAGAAATTCTTGAAGGTAACTCTCCCTCCCCTTTAGTTTTGCTTTTATTTTCGAGGGTCTTCAAGATTCCCATATTTCAAATTCTTAAAGGTAACTCTCCTTCCCCTTTGCTTTGCTTCCATTTTGAGGTTCCCATGGTTCAAATTCTTAAAGATAAGGGGCTCAAGGTTTCCGCGAGTAACTTTTGCCTTTTTTGAAAAGCCACCCCAGTTCTCTAGTACTTAGGCAGGTATTAACAATGAGAACGCATTAATTTCATGGTTGCTTAAAATCTCGCGAGGCATTTAGCTCGGAAGATGCAGCCCGGCTTGAAAGTTTCTCGTTCAGCTCTGTTCGCGGGGGGAATTCAACATGGAACTTCTCGAGTATGCGTCTGCAGAGTATAATGAGGGAACTAAGTGATTTCAGATATCCTACATTTCAATCCCTCGTGGAACAAACGCGTTGTGTTGTTCAACAGAAATTTCTGCGACTCGCCTCCCCATTGTACCTCCTTTTAAAGAAGATTGGCGCTCATTTGTGGCGAGGTGGTTAGCTCGAAGCTTACCGGTCTGCTCTGGATCCTATTCTCTTTCTGTGACAGTTCCCCGGACTTCCGCGAAGGATTTCTCGGTCGGCAGTAGCCTTTCTTCCAGCGTAAAACTGAAGATCAATGTATTTGCGGAAGATGCTCGCGGTAGTAATTGTGGCAGCACCGTCGAGGTACCAGGTGCTTTCTGCGGGCTATTATCTCCTCGGTGGTGCACGCCGCAATCTCTGTAAGCGGATTCGTCCATCGGTTGGTAGTAAGTGCGGATATAACGATTTGATAATGAAAGACATTCTCGTCGATCCACGTTTCCGTGACGCACTAACTCCACCATAAAAATCATTCCTCTTCGACCCATTGGTACCACCATCTTCAATCCAAAGGAAACTAAAGAGAACAAGCCATCAGACACGAGTTCGTTTTTTCGACGAATCAGAAAGCAGATTGGAAGATATTTTGAAGGCCTGACAGCTATTCAATATTTAAAGCTACACTTATACATTTCTATATAATTCTCTCATGACGAAAAGAAAGGAGAGTGGAACTTCTAAACCCTTTAGGTACAAGCTCGAAGAAGTAGCGAGCAACTGAAGCGACGTTTTCCTGTTGCACGCGACACAATTCCTCGCAGCAGATTCAAGAAGAAGGGACTCGTCGAAAGCCTGGACAACTCAATTCACGGAGTCGCCTGATTCGGCAAGATGCACGAATACCCGTGCAACAATCCGATCGACCGACTCTTGCTGAGCCATGTTGCAGAGGATCCAAATGGGGAGATGTAGGCCATCGGTTTAAGGAACCTGCTCCTCTTCCCACAGCTCTAGAGAATACTCCGCGAGGGAACATTCTTACAACCTCGCGTCACTTTTACGACCCCCTCTTTCAACTATGGACGACCACAGGGGTCTTTGGATTTCGCTGCGGTAAGAGTGAAGGAGCTCGCCGAGATGGCCGAAGCCGGTATCTTCATTAGTCTTTAGGTACTTCTGAAAGAGCACAGTTAGGTACAGTTTCGCGAGCTTATAGCCTGCTTTCAGATTAATATTGCAGGGAGTTTTGAAGAGGGTGTCGTAATAGGAAGTGATAGCTAGTAGCTGGTCCTCCCTTGTTCCGTCAAGTTAGTCGAAGGTTACCGTCGATATCCTCCAAGCTTTGTAGTCCTAGGTCAGTTACAAATATCCTCGAAGCTCTGTGGTCTCCCACTCGTAACACACAGGACACTGTCAGAATTCCCTGGACGAGTTCCAAGGCGGTGGAGTCGTAGCGGGGGCCGTTAATTCATAGCAGTGAAAACGAAGTTACCGCGGGGGGATTAGTTTTTCATAATCCACTCGGGCGAGCCGCGTTATATTACACGGGATGGAATTCCATCCATGGTAGCGTCTCGTCTGTTTCGAGCGCCGTCGCGTATATAATTACGCCACCGACGATTACCTCGCCCTATTTAATTCTAGCCTGAACCCTTTTGCCTCCAGCCATTCCTTCTGATATCGCCACGGTGGGCGAGGGGTGGTGCTGAAAGCTGACTCCCCCGGGGGACGACGCTCGGCTGTTTCTTTCGAGGAACCTCTTGTGCTGCTGTGAACCAAAAGTCCACTTGGGAATTCGAGGGCGTACGGGGTGGGAATAGGCGATCACTCACCGGGGTTGTATGAGTTTTTTAGGGACCCATGTGTGAAGTATCTCGACAAATTCTCTTGCGACTTTAATCATTTGGCTTCTCGAGGCGAGTGTTCAGAATTTCGAAGAACGACGACGAAGATACCAGGGAAAAAGATTGAAAAAGATGATGGGGAAGTAAACTTTTACAATGACAATTACAGTATTTGTAAGTAAACAGTGTGGGTGATGTTAATTCTATAAATGACACGGTAGATTAAGCCTAATATAGTCTGTTCAGCTAGAAGATAAATATAAAAATATGAATATTGAATGCTATAGTTTATAGCTTATAGTTTGATCGCCATGTCCGTATATTCTTTTGTGTTTGTGTATGTGTTTTAGTTGTAAAGTGTCTCTATGAGGTTCATTGTATTTTTTTTTCTCTTTTTTGTTCGAAACCTAACCTAACCCGTACAAGTGAAATAAATAAATAAATAAATATGACAGTATGGGAGAATCACGGCCCACTTAAATCTGTAAAATATCTAACTTGAATCTATCACAACAAAATAACCCCAAAGCACCTGCTATATAAAAAAATAAATAAAGAAAACGAGTAATGTAAAACAGCTACGGAAATCTTTAATTCAGAAAAAGTACTGTAGAACCTTATATATATATTATACTCTTTAACAGCCACCAGTAATTGTCAACCTCGCATTTAAAGCGAACATTGACCTTTCCAAGTGCCCCCTGCTATATTAAAAAAAAAATAGCCCCATTGGCGAAACGTGAAATGAAAAATCTGTCAGTGAAAAATTTCAATATCCTCAGCTCGCTGGGATATCGAAGTTTTCGAGCGGGCTGCGAGTAAAAAAGCTTGGCGAAATTCGCCGAGTTTCTCTCGTACACGTATTTCTCGATATGATCTACGTGGATCGTCTGCTCGATTAGCTGCGCTTTCGTTCGCGAGAGCACGTGTTTCACGGTTCATGGGGCGCGGGGTGAGCCACGTTCATGTTCGACTAAGTCTTTTGCTGTTTAATAGCCGGCTGACTACACCGGGGTCTTCATCACTCGCGTTACGGCCTGTTTTATCAGCCACCCGGCTGAACTTCAACCGCTGCCTTATTAAGACGACGGACCGCGCACGTCGCCGGCAAGCTGCTCGTTTTGTAATTAGCTGCATCTTAAGGGAACCGCGATAATTCCGCGCTAATGGGGAGAAGACACGCCTCGCGTAACTTTCCCTGCCGCGAACTAATCGCGATGGACCCTCCAGACGCTTACACGTAATGCTTCAGATGCATTACATCACCGCCATCCTACTTTTTGTTCTTCGCCCTCGGAAATTAGATTGGACAAGTTCGGCGCCTCCAGGAAATACGGGGCGCGATCGAAGAGAGGGTGCCAGGCGGGCGAGAGGCGATTCCTTGGGAAAAAATAAATTAAAACTGTAGAATAAGCTTGCACTCGACTACAGAGGAACAGAATTTATCAGGAAATATGGCGCAAATTGCGAATGGAATGAATACTCTTGCACAGATATAATTCGAAATTGTAGAATAACTTTCGTCAAATGGGGTTTCATCTGGGAAAATGAATTTCAAGGTAGGCAGAGCTGACTTTTAAATAATCAAACTCGATTTTCTTGAAAACAGAGTCCATTCTAAATAAATTATTGTAGAATTTAATTTCGACTTATTTCTGCTCAGGGATTCAGTTCATCAGCAGTTGCGCCATATTTACTGTCGCGTTCTACTAATTCTTAGTCAAGCGCATGCGTGCCTAACAAAATTTCAAAATCGATTTTCCGCAAAACTAAACCACGGATGGAGAAGTTTTATTATACATTTCTGATTCATTTTGCATAAGGAATCACCTTCCCCCGAGTTCTCAGTCACTCAGATCTTTCAGAAGCTCGGTATATTCCCTTAGAATAACTTCTGACCGACAGTAACCTAATTGCTCCCCCGAAATAGAGAAATAAGTGCCTTCTCCCTAATTCGAAGAATAACCAAAGGAGTCCCTTAATGGACGTCTACGTTCCCTCCAACAAAGAGGCTCACCCTTCCAGCAGTGGCGCGGGAACTATTACCAAGAAGAACCCAGCGCACTCTCTAAGGTTACCCTTTTCGTGTCCCCCCACGTAACGTCGCGATGTTTCCAAGACTATTGACCCGATAATGGGTTCCTTGAACACCAGTTGCGCGATGGAGAACTTTTCCTATAAATAAAGCGCACGATCGATCCCACGCGGCGTATATTTAACAGGAGGAAGCAGTTTAATAACCTGGAAGCGTTTCGTAGCCAGGAAACAAGGAGCAGCGTTACTCTGATTGAGTTACCTCGTCTCGTGTTTCGATTATGCGCCTGTGCACGCGCAACCGCCACCCCCCTTCATCGAAATTTCCTCGCCCGTCGAACTTATCCATCTGGGGTATCGGGAACGGATGAGCGCCGTAAATTCTGCCACGGGAATTAGCGATTACCCGTTCGAGATCTCGGGGCTCGACCAACCGAAACACGTGGGCCTCGGGAAATTCGTGTAGAAGGCAGTTTTCCTTCCCCCTCTAACCCTCTCTCGATGACCGATGAATCCTGCGGGAACGGTGCACGAAGGTCGAACTGGAGGAAACGAAGTTGTCGCTGCAAGCGAATTACAGCCAGAGTCTCGATAACTCGGGGCCACCGTGGCTCGTGTCTCGCTTGATGCGAGTCGAACTTATAGCGAGACGCGCTTAATTCGGGGTCAACTTAATAACGGACAGGACCTTGCTCGTCCTTCGGATTCTGGGAACAGTCTGGTGAATTTACTGGGTATAAGATTGCTGGGCAGGGGACAGGTGTAGATACTATTTGGTAAGTGGAAGTGGCGCGGGACGGAGAGGTGTAGGCATTGGCCCGTATTCATAAAAATAAGGAAATGCTTAAAAGTAATAAGTATAAGTAACAGCAAATACTAGTACTAATACTAATACTTTTTGTTGTTTTGTATTATGCATAGGTACGTGTTTTACGTATTTACTGGAAAATAAGTAAAAACTATTTCTAATAAATACTTCATACTTTATTGCATACGGAACTGAGTATTAGCTTGAAAAATCACTAGTAAAAGCTTAAACTTGCTTTTATGCATACGGGCCATTCTACTGGAATTCACTGGGAATTAAAAAGGGCTGCATGAAAGAGGAGTGATCAATGTAGGCGTAGGGAGAATGTAGGTAAGAGAAGGGAGGTAAGATTATCAGCAGGGGAATAATTTAGAATAGAAGTTTTAAAAATCTTCTTAACAAAAGTTTCTTGCTGGGTAATGAGATCTTTTTAATAAGATTCTTTTGTTAATGGTAATAAATTGTACGATATTGTACTTATAACAAGTTATTGCCAAAGTACAAGGCATTCCTGAGATGTCTGACTAAGCGCTGAGTGTTCTACTTGCGCTTAGGAACGTCCACGATATGCCAGTTAGAAGTGGCACGTTACTTTATTTTCATAGGCAGAGATAAGCTTACTAAAAGATAAAAAAATACTAGATAATATCGCAAATTGGGAAAGTAGTCATAATTCTTACAATTCCAAAATTTTACAGGCTCGAACGATCTCCATCAATCGATAGCATTTAAACTTCACAAGATCAGAAAATTATATAATACATTCACACTTTTTCAAACAAGTAGACTTAAAATACCTCTCCTTATTTATTTCTTTTTTCATCAATTCTCGTTCTTTTCCTATTTCTCGACGCTTTAGCTTCTCTACAAGCTTTTCTTCTGTAAAAAGTGTCTGGACGTTGAAAAGATGGGGAAGTCAAGGGAAAGGCCAAGTGCCGTCCGAACGGAGCTGGTCTTCAATTTCCCGGTAGCTGTGTATACAGACTTCTTCGGGAAGGAAACTTCTCAGACAGCGTTGAGAGCAGGAGAGCCAGTGCATCTCGCTGCCGCTACGGAATATTTGAGGAAACAAGAGGTAACAAGAAGACCGGAATCATTCCCTGTCATCTGCAACTCGCCGTCCCTAATGGCGAAGGATTGAACAAACTGCTGTCTGTTGTAACCATAGCTGAAGGCGGTGTTCCACCAAACATCCAAGCTGTTTCGTTGCCAAAGAACACCGAAGATAAAGCTAAACTACGACTTCAACCGAGTTATTGTCCATCCCGTCTTTTGGTAATTTGTTTTTCACTTTCCCAGCTCGTTTAACCAAGCACCGCAGCGAACCGAGTTGAAATTAAGCATGCCGGGCCAATCAGCGCGGCCGTTCGTCCCCAACTCGATCTTAATTACCGTAGTCCATCGATCTGTCGAGTTCGAGGCGAACTCAACGGTCCCTTTCGAAATCCTTCCTTAACTTCTGTTACTCACCGTAACCCACCCGCTGCGAGTGGTCTCCACTCGAACAGCATAACCGATCGCCCCCGTAAACCATCCCCCTTCGATTTAAGTAACGTTCACCGAAGCTCGCTGACTTGTTAGACCGCCCTGCCAAAGTGACGAGCGCGGAGCAGCCGTGGCAAATAAATCGAATAGACTCCGGACGACGGGAGAAGGATCTTCACGGGAGAGAACAGACATCCCTAGACATTGTAATTTCACGCCAACGTTTTTACGCGTGATCGAGTTGCACGGACGTAAACTGTATCACGCGAGCCTCGCTCCTCGACTGGAGAGGATTCCACTTTTCTCCTGGCTGGAGATTCGCGTGTGCCGAGGCAGTTTCGTTTAAGTGAGCTGCCGCTAAAAGTGAGTAGCAGACATAACTTGGATCTCCATTATACTTCTTCTGAGTAATTCAGATTCCCTTGGAGCACGTTGCAAATGGAAATTGTTTATACAGAGCGTATAGTTACACTTGGGAACCACTTCGACGGAGGACAGGGGACAGAATCAATGAAAAAAGTTTAATAAACATGCGCGCTGTTTCTACCTGTTCCTCAATTACAGCCACTTCTGTATTCCAGCAATGTGCAGCTGCTTACCTTCGTAGGAAGCGCTCGAAATGACCACCTTCGGCCTGAATTCAAGCCTGCAGTCGATGTTGCCATACGGAGGTGGCCTTCTTCCAATAGTCCACTCGATTGATTGCTTAAGAAAATTACGTAAAATCGACCCGTTAATATACGTACGAAAAGCTGCGATTAAGAAGTACTGGCATATAAAAATGGCTATAACTTCGAAAGAAGGTCAAATAAGGCACGTGTTTCCACGAACATTTTTTATTGTTACTTTGTCCCTCGCCCACCGCTGATGTCCCACGTGTTATGATATCCCTTGATCGTATATTTACACGAGGGGTAGAAGCTTATGACATTCGAAGGCCTTCGCCGAAGAGCGAGGACGTTAACGAGAACGATATTTCGGTTGAACGGCGTAATCACTCGGTGAGCTCGCTGAAGAACTCCCGGCGTCGTTAATTCAAGGAGTGGCGGGCTTAATTAAAACCTCCCCTTTCGGGGTGAACGTTGAGCACACTGCAGAGCCCGCGTGTGTTTGTTTCCGCTCTCTCCCCGACGTGTGTCTCCAAAGGGGCCGCTCGAATTGTTGCCCTGCAACCCTTTGTCTATAAAAATGTTTTCACGTACAAAGAATATCTCGTCCCTTGAGCGTCGCTGGTTTCTTCCTGGAAGGTCGTTTTATTCTTTTCCCGCCGTTTGTCCGAATCCACGCTCTATTGATTCCGTCGCGCCGTTAACGTTGCAAGAGCGAAACGCAATTTCGACAAACGAAACTGCGGAAAGAGGAGACGGCACCTTCGTTTCGAGGGAACGCGGAGGAAGTAAAGCGTGGAATATAGTTCTTCTTTGCGGACGTGCACTGTTGCGACTTGTAGAATCATCGCGTAATCGAATATCGAAGGTCGTGACGAAAATTCGGTGCTCGAAAATTCAAGCTTCCCTGTTTCGCCACACATCCGATAGGTTTCAACGTAAAGTCTATGAAGTTAATTTGTGTCCAGCGTCGTACGGAAATTTTAATGTCACATCAGAAATCTGCAGAGAGAATTATAAATACATAGAGAAAAAGGATGCTGAAGAATATCTCGCTGAAAGATTCTGGTTTTAATGAAACTTTGTGCAAATGTAGAGCATGTTGGGATACGCGAGAAGCAATTTCTTCTTCTCGAGGAAATTCACTCTGAAATCCACTCTTAAAGTGATCAGGTTTTTTTTTTATTAATATAACTTTCTAACGCTGCGAGATGGAACAAAACTTTAAGTATAAGAATTATTCAGCTTTTGACGCTCCATTATACTACCGAAAGAGAAATAACGTTGTATTAAAAAAAAGAAGAAACGTGAAAGCTTGAAGGGTTGATTTCACCCGTTCAGAGTGAATTTCCCCGGAAAAAAGAAATTGCTCCTTGCATATTCCAATACGCTCTACGTCCACACGAAGTTTCATTAAAATCAGAATTTTCGAGTTGGGAGCGTTTCCTTGTCAGCCTTGGATCCAGCCTAGATTGGCTTCGTCTAAATTTAACTGAGACTTGGTTGGCTACGGGTTGCACGTGGATTAAGTTGTCTTAGGTTCGGGGTGTACAACAAATTCGAACAGGTCCTAAGTAAATTTTGGTTGGCCCTCAGTTAGGCGCGAGTTACGTCGGACAAAGTCCTGTGTTAGGTTGTTAGACGCTAGGTTTGTTTATATCTGCACTGTGATTCGAAGGTACCATAGGCGTGATTCCTTTCCAGAGGCCTGCCTGCAGCATGAAATCAGGTTACTCATCCAGCCCCTTTCAGACGCAAGCCGCTCATTCGAAAGTGTTTAGTGCGTCGGAACGTCGAAGCAGTCCATTTGAAGATTGAACTCTGAATGAACCATTGGTATAAATCAAGCTCGAACTCTATGAAACCAGCCGCCTATAGACTCTACGCCGACGGGAAAACTTTCCCTGTGAAAGCGGGAGAAAATACGGTATCCCGGCTGCAACGAGCTTTTCGCTGTACGTGTCAATATTTCTCAACAGAAATTTGATTAGCGAGGCGAATTAGATGATAAATGGACGCGGAGAGCGTAAAAGGGGTCTAAGAAACAATGCGCGTCGAGCTTCCCCGGATTTCTATGGCTTTGATTCGTATCGGTAATGGAGCAATGAACACCCCCTGTCCCGCTTCAACTGCATTGCGTCACTACAACCTTATTTCAATTTCTAAGGTGACTTTACGTAAGCCTCCATTGTTCCTCCCCCGAACCGTGGAACAAAGACGTCACGCGGATGCAGACTACCTCAAAAGAAGATCCCACAGAGAGGGAACCGAGGGATGGCGCCGTGGGCGTCAAGCAGGCTACAGCTTTTGGTAATTAAACGCGCGATTGTCCCGATTGATTGGCAATTGCTGTTAAACAACCGCGTCCACCGCGCGACGTGTTTATAATCTGTCTGGCGTGCTCGAAAAAGGGGAGGAGAGGGGGCGAAAGAGCCTGTATCAGAATCGATTCGTCACGCAATACTGCAAATCTCGTAGCCCCCTGCTCGATCAGTCGATAATCGATTGCAATCGTCCGTTCATCGCGTTTCATCCGCTCCCAACGTTAGAATAATTTGTTCTCGATAACCAGAGCGGCGATCGGCGATGGACGATTTTCATCCTTTCCCCCTAGCGCGTTTAAATTGTCAATCGAGCCCCCTCCGATCGATTAAGCACCCCCCCACCCTGCGCAAACGAGTGCTAGGGGGGAAACAATAAAGGGACGTGACGAACGCACGAAGATGATTTGATAATTAGCGGTCGAAAATCCTACATGCGAGGGTGTGTGTGTGTGGAGGCAGGCTCGATGGTCGACGCTAATGACGATGAAATGCTGCACCGCGTTCGGTAACACGATTTCGATAATTGAAATCGATTTAATGAGACCTGGCTTTTTCCCGTGAACTATGATCGTCGGTAGGGGGAATGTCAAACATGGTCCAAGTTTTTTGGGTTAAAGGTGGGGTGGTTTTAGTGGAGTTTGACTTTTGGGGTGGTTTGGGAATCTACGAGAGTTTAAGTTTCAGCAAGTTCGAGTTAAATGAACGCGGGCAATTTACGGGGGAATAATAATTCCATTGATGATTTAGTAACCATCGTGGTACAGAAATAAATGACACTCAGACGCGACGAGTCTACCCCCAAAATTATCTTTCTATTAGGTCTATTTAGGCAGAAGATTATTTTCTATAAATAACTAACTCCTCAGGTAGTAGCCTGATAATATTCCCAGCCCAGCTACCCACGTAAGTAGCAATTAAAGAAAGGAAGGCAACCTCCATGTACCCCGAGTCTCTCGAAGAAGACCTGCCAGAAATTCTGCCAGAGTTAATTATACCGAGAACACAGAAACCTTGTCCAAGAAGAAGACTCCGTAGCAAACGAGAAATACAGCTGTGACATTAAAATGTCCCAACGAGGGGAGGCGAACGGAGCCTCGATCGCAGGAGGAAGGTGCATAATTTGATTGTCGAGGATCGCCTCGCCCGTTAATTTGCCGCGAAATCGAGCGACAAGTGTTGCGTAACGAGCAACGCGACAGATGCCAGCGTCAAAGGAGACGGGCAATCGCGCCTCCTCGAAGGAATAAACGTCACGGGCCATTGAATTATTGTGATTCGAGCCGCGAGTTCGCGATGTGTCGATGCGCCGCCAGCGGGGCCGGGCGCGCTTTGTGCGCCCGGCCGCTGCTCGATGTACCGCGAGAAATTCGATGCCTCGCGATCTGCAAGCACGGGAATCCGTGCTCTTTCATCACGGGAAAATATCTTTAGAGAGGGAGAGGGAGGTAGGGAGGGAGGGAGGGTCGCGGGATCTCCCGGGGAATGCCAGTCGCGTCGCCTCGATGCGGAAAATACGCTATTACGGATGCTGAGGACCGGCACGGGGGGTTGGATTTGCGAGAGGGGCGTCATGTACACGTCACTTTTTACATTCGGAGTTCCTATCCGTTCGTCTGTCTATAGGTATGAAAGCTTGGAGATTCTAATTAGGGAGAGAGAGGATTTCAGATACTGGCGAGCAGGCCGGGCTCGTCCCTGTAGGCAAAATTAGACAGCTGCCTAAAGCGTAAAGTTTACAAGAGGCACGAAATGGTCTTTTCGTAGTTAGCATTTTTTAAAATACAGTTTTAAATGAAATATCACAAGTTGTACTACAAATGTCTTGAGCTAGGAATAAAAATTCAGAGTATGTTCATCAAGAAGTTCAAATAATTGTATTATTAATAAAGGGCCCAAAAAGGCTCAAGCCGGGCCTGGTGGTGACGTGTAGGTAGCAAGGCACTGTGTTCCAAATAGGGCTGGGACTATTTGTCAAATTTTTCGGTATTCGAATATTCGAATAGGTACTTCAGTTGCTCAATTATTTGGCGAATATAATTGGAGTAACCAAGTATTCGAATAATATTCGATAGATCACAATAATAATATAGCAGTATTCAAATAGTATTCGAATAGTATTCGAATATAGCAGTATTCAAATAGTATTCGAATAGTATTCGAATATAGCAGTATTCAAATAGTATTCGAATAGTATTCGAATATAGCAGTATTCGAATATAGCAGTATTCAAATAGTATTCGAATAGTATTCAAATAGTATTCGAATAGTATTCGAATATAGCAGTATTCGAATATAGCAGTATTCAAATAGTATTCGAATAATATTCGAATATAGCAGTATTCAAATAGTATTCGAATAATATTCGAATATAGCAGTATTCAAATAGTATTCGAATAGTATTCGAATATAGCAGTATTCGAATAGTATTCGACTGATAACATTCGAATACTGAAATATTCGAAGTTTATTCGTAGCATTCGAATACTTGTAAAATATTCGAAAATTAAATTATTCGATTATTCCCAGCCCTAGTTCCGAACACTAAAAAATCTTTTACTTTTTAGTCGAGACACAGCGTCACCTTTTGTAATCCTCCCTCGTTTCCATGAAACGTTCTACACCCCTGTTTTATCCTCTCCCCTGTTTCAAAAATCCCTTAAAATTTCCAAATTAAAATTTTGCGCTGTACCGAAACTGTACGTAAAAAACCGTCTTCAGTAAAAAAGTCTCATGAACTATTCCTGATAGTAACTCCTCGGACGATATCTAAAAATGGTATTGGTATAGTAAGTGGGGCTCGATTACAGTTTGAAGATAAATCGTATGCACGTACATTAGTATTCGCAAATTACCCCTCTGAAGCTCTGTGAAAGCTATGAATGCATGAGTAGTCAAAGACATCGAATCGAATCGAATCGAATCGAATATGGATGGTGAACGTCTCTACACAGTGTGGTTAACGCGTGGATCATACCGTGGGTTAGCTCTAGGTCCTAGAGCCTAGGATGTGGAAGAAATGAAGCAAGTTCATTGTACTCTCAAACAACAAAGTTACGGTCTCTAATATAGCCTGTGGAATTTCCTTTGCAAACAAGGGTAATACAGCCAGCGACCATTCGATTATTTACCCAGTATCTTGCGGGATATCAGGCCGAGAGTTGATTACCACAGAGATGTCGTTAATCTGATTCGTGCAAGTCGTTTGAGTGGCCAGTAATTTTGGGGAGTTAATTTCCCGAGCTACACGAGCCCCAGAGCTGAGTTTTCTTAAACGTGGCTGGTGGCATTATCCAAAGTTTATCGCTCACGCGACATAACATGGGAATGCTTCGCCAACGTATATAACTAGACTGCCAGAAAGTAGAAAAGAAACAGTTGAATGTCGCTACCTTGGGCAACGTGATGTATGATAGAAGCAGGTAGCTCCGTAGCAAATAAATAATGTGACTATGCACTGGGTTTCACATGTCCACATAAAAGGATAGGCTGCGAGTCCTAATACTTGTCTTTTACTTGCACTCCACAAAGTACAGTCCTTCCCTCTGCAAACCTCCTCCTTCTCTACCCTCCTAATGCCTTCGAAGTGGGACCACGGTAAGGGGTCAAACTCCGCGGAGCGTTGACTTCGCAGAGCGATCAGCGCTCGAAGTGCCCGAATGGCGCAGTTGATTCGTGGACAAACTTGGCCGTGTGAGAATAATTGCAACCCCTCCCGAACTCTTCGGCGTCGCATAGTTACCCTCCGTGTTCGATCTTAGGAAACTCCGTTCCGCTTATAACCGAGGCCCTCCCCGCGCCATCCGAGCGCGAGACCGACGAAAATTCGATAAGATGCGAACACGGCGCCGAGTATCCCGGCAAGTTTCGGCTGTCGAACTTCGGCCACTCACCTACGCGCAAGTTACTAAACGTTTTCCTACTTTACTCGAGGTCCATTCAGCTCCAGCGCAACCTCCACTCCTGGAGAACTTGGTACGCCTGTAGAAGGTGCGGGCGCATCGTCAACTATCGATTCTACTTGGGACGAGGGAATTATGTTGACGGATTTCGGCTGCCAATAACCGGCAAACAGTCGGGAATCCGACTATTGAGGAGCTTGCAGCGACGGGGTGCGGCTCTATTGACAGTTTTTCAGTTTATGGCCTGTGATGTTTGTAAAAAAGAATATTCTACATCGTTTCGTGCAGGTTTCATCCAAATCCGATAACAAGTGAGCGATTTATTGCAAATTTTGAATCCGCACCCATCGCTGTTTTGCGCAATACGAATGCTTCAGATATGAAAAATTTGCGAAAAATAGAAATAAAAGCTTATCGACTCAATAACTACTACTTATTGTGTGCAAATATATATATTTCAATTAGTGTTCTCTTTTTAATCTTAAGTCAGGGCAATAATTTTATAAACAGTTTTTTTTATAATTTATTTGAAGTTGGTAAAGATAGAGCTACGAGATCCTCAATTGCTTTCCTCCAATGATCACTGGTTTGGTATATTTTTGTCCTTTATAAAACCACTAAATTTACGGTGTGCTGATTTTTTTAAAAAGTGGGCCATCTCTCCCCGACTTACCCTAAGTAACTTTTCGTCCTGGAAACTTCTCAGGACACCGTCAACCCCTTAATAACGAGTGTTAATGTTGCGATCCAATTCGATTATATCGACATTCCCTCAGATTCGTTTAAGATTCTCAGAAAATCACAGTGAGAAATGGTCTTCTTGCTACTAAAAATATTTCAATTACCCTTCATGATAGAGAGCCATCGAAAACGAAAAATCTTTACTTTCAAATAACAGTTTTTCATTTGCTTGTTTCGCAGATTTTCTTCAGCATCGCAATCTTCAAAGCCACCTACGTACTTTTAAAGAATAAATCGATCTATCTTTATCGAAGTGGAGGTTAAAACGAATTCAACGAGCAGCCGCAACAGCGTGCGTCAGAAACGACGTTTTAAGCCCCATTAGAGTATTCTGGATGTAAATGTTCGTTGGTATATTTAAATGAATAAATGAAAAGTAACCACGGTGGCTTTTATATACACCACGGTGAACGAAAACAATAAGTCGGATAATGATTTTATGACTCTTCTAGCGCATGAATATTTGAATGTATGCCAGCTCCCCGCCGAACGTCCCCATCCATCATTCACGAGCGATCGTTGGCAGGTCCCATTCGGATTACAGGAAGACGCGGACGTTAAACGTCTCCATCGTCGGAGCTGTACTTATTTCTCAGTTTACCAGCACCGATGGTAGCCCGGCCAATCAGCTCTTTCGACGAGCGCCTAATCAATGAAGAAACAGGAACCGGGAGCTTGATGGGTTCCCGTTATAGCCCTTATTCCGCTTAATGTCCTACGGGCGTTTCGGAATTTCTGTCGCCCTCTGCACGCTCGTCAGAGACAGTGTCTCGTGGAAATGGCCATGGTTCATTGCCTCCTCGAATAGGTCTCCGCGGATCGAATTCGGGGCACGTATATCCGTCATCGATCCGATGGAATTTCAATGGAGAATCTCGACCGAGCGAAGGGAGGCAAGGGAAAGAGAAAAATCGAGAACCGAGGGTTATCGGGGAAATTTATTATTTGCCGGGGAAGGATACGCTGGAGGCCTAGGCTGCGGCTAATTCGTTACTGACCGACGTTAATTACAGTGGTCCGTGCGCGAAAGCGCGGCTGTAACGTCGATACTTGTAGCGGCGGTGTTGGCACGCCGGCCGTGCGCAACATTCGCGATACTCTTCCGTCCTGCATCCAATCCTGACGAACAATCGTAAATCCCTCGCCCCCGGTAGACTGCACACCGGCGTGCTCGCCTACGTGCCCCGGAAACTCGGCAATCTTGCAAACACGCGGTAGCGTAGCCCCGGATTTCAACGGAACGCTGCCCTCCGGCCGCGAAGCCTCGGTCTCGATTTAATTTTTAAGTCCGAGAAGTCTTGAACGTCGGATATTCGCGGGCAGGGCAACACGAAGAATAGAAGCCGCTCCGATGGGGAGATATCGGTCCAACGACGATGAATCGATGATTACGAGAGTTTCGTTCGGCGAAGAAAAGGGGTGGGAAGCTGCTCTCGACAGATCGCCGTGCTTCTATTGCGTCGTTACGGATATTATGAGGAATAAGGAGAAACGCTGGCGGTGGTAAATGCAACGTAGATCTTCGGGGCAATTAGTTAAAGCCGAGCAAAAACGGAGAGCCGCGGGAAACATTTGATTCATGGATGCTCGGTGGATTAAGCGGGAACGAACGTGTTTAATTAAAATATGACATCAGCATTTGATGCGGTAACTACAAAAGGCCCGTGGCGAACATTGTACAAATTAAATATCGTATTCAAATAAGGAACGAACGTAATCGTAAGTCTTACAATGAGCACATCACCAGTATCGTGAGTAGTGCTCACAGGTAGTTCGTCTTTATTTTCAGGTTTTGTACAAATTTTATTTAACTCATTAGTTAGATGCCATTTGGAGTAAGCGAATGTTATCTGGTCCCCGCATCAAACGATTTGTATTAAGTTAGTGGAGAGAACTTAACATAAGTTTCTCCCATTTGTCTCTCGCGTATTGCGATGTCCCATGCACAAATTTAAGCATAATAATTATGATACCATTATGAATAGGTTGAACATGAAAACGTTAGACAGTAGAAGAACTGTCGCGGATGATATTTTTCTATTTAAGGCCATTAATATTCGCATAGAAAGTTTAAAATTGCTTGAATTAATTAACTTTAACGTACAGTGGGGGACAAAAGTATGTGGACACTTTTAAAATTGTGTAACTTGTTCAAAATTGGTCCAAACCAGTGGAGTTTTTTTGAGAAGCTAGAAGGATTAGTTTCCTAAGTGACGTGTTTCGTGATTTTGAAAAAAGTTGCAATTGGTCGGAATAGCAAAAAAAATTACGAAGAATTACGAAATTCTCGGATATCAGCGATTTTCGACCTTATTCTCCGATCTTTTAGCGTTTATAGCTCAGAGTTAACCGATTTTGATGAAAATTTAGGCGTGTATACAAATTACTTCAATCTACAAAAGGCATTTTTTAAATTTTCATTACGAGCACAGACAAAAAAGTTGAAAAATAATCTTTCCTATTTTTTTGCTATTCCGACCATTTGCAACTTTTTTCAAAACGACGAATCACGTTACTTAGAAAAATCCTTCTAGCTTCTCAAAAAAAAAACTCTAGTTGTTTGGACCGATTTTGACCAAGTTATACGATTTTAAAAGTGTCCACGTTCTCTGCAGTGTGTGCCTGTTTTCCATATCGATATGTTCAGGAGCAATCTTAAGTATAATGACTCCATAACTTAGAATCTGTGGTTTGACTAACAATATTAGCCACTACGTTGATTTTTTCCCTGCCTCTATAAACCAGTTCAAACGGCGATTCTCTGTGACAACAGACCTACTTCTGATCTCCTGCGATGACGTTGTGTTTAACAAATTATATAATACTGGTCTACTGCTCGCGAATAAAATAAATAAATGAAAAAACCACCGCTTAGAAATCTCTCTCGAACACTGTTAGGAACCATTCTTCATTGTTTATTATTCTCCTTTCGTTTTCTGTTTGCCCTTACTACATCTACTTGTATTCCCAAATGATTTTAACCGTTTATATGGTAAATAAATAAATGAATAATTCATCCCCACGGTGTATTCATCATCCACGGTCCACGCAAATCCAACGGAATCCCTGGCCCCGGGGATTCAATGTTTACTAAATTCAAGGGATTCCGCGACTACAATTATATCGTCAGCCGTGCATCGTGCCGCGACTACGTAGGGCGAGACGTCAACTTCAACAAGTGGCGCTTCAATTTGCAAGCATCCATTGACCTTGATCCCGCCCTTAACCTTCGCCGGCGGTTTCGATTCGGTTAACCGAGCCAGAGCGGCGGAAGAGCTTGAAAAAAAAAAAGAAGAACGCGGAGCTGGGGCACGTGCCTTAGATTTGTTGCGTCTTGCTGAATAACGAACACCCGACGCGGTCCGCAGGGTCGCGGGCGTGCAACGGTGGCCACCGTTTGTTGGACGGTGCAACAAGTCGGGTTAACAGCTGTTTCTAGCCAGGCGTAGTTATACGTGCAGAGTCACGGCACCCCGGATCTGGCCGACGTCCAACATCCGCCTCGCGATGCCCCACCGAAACCGTCCGTCCCGCCCGTGAATAACGGAGACCGTGCAGATAAGAGATATCACGCGAGAACAACCGGTCGACACTGATTTACATCGGGCGCCAAGCGGGGCTAAACAGACAGCACTGCCATTGAAAGCGCGCGGCACCTGCACCCGGTCGCGACTGAGGCTATTTTACGAGGCGAATTCTTTGAAGGAGCTCAGTCGGAGATTGGAAGATCGATCGCCGTGATTGCGGTGCTCCGATGGTTTCGGTTTGATTGAAAATTGTTCTTGTGTTACCGTACCTTTGGGTCCGGGCACAAGTGGCGGAGTAGATATCGGAATAGCGGCGTATTCGCAGTGGCCGATGTTTTGTATCGCATCGCGGATCTCCCGTGCAATGTTAATTCCGCGAGCGAAGGTACGCGCGATCGGTTCCGAAGCTGATTGCGCCCGTAACGATCAGTCCGGGATCAGATTGCAGAGGAACGCGCGATCGATGCATCGGTGAGAAAGTCAAGTCACAATTGCGGAACTCGCTATCTCTCTCTCTCACCCCGCGCCTCGTGCCTTTATTGGGAATCCGTGTGCAGTATTAACGGGCAAAGGTGAGGTCGAGAGACGCGCAAGGACGCGGTTTGTAAAAGATTCGTCGACCGTGGATAATTAAGACGAACGGTCTAGCGGCTCGGAATACCCGATTTACGACGAGCCAGTCCGTGAAAAGACGGTCGTATCGGCGACAATTATAATTGATCCTCCACTGGGTTCAAGAACCCTCGTTTCGCTCCAAGTATCTTTACCACCGAGCGTCGTTAAATTAACATTCTTGTCCCCGATTTCGTAGCGAGAGAATAAGGCCACTCACGCACACGTAGGATTGTTGCGACGGTTGCATAGGAAGCCGTCGAACGACGCCCGCTCGAATCGTCGAGGATCCCTTTTTTACTTTTTTCTGGAGAGCGATATCCCGGAGAATAGGGGAGACCGGGTGGAATAAATCCTCGGACGTCGTCCTTCGGCGAAGGTCGGCGGGGAGGAGGACCCGGCAAGGTGGAGAATCGAGAGGCACTTACCTCAGGGACGTAGGCAGAGCTTCGCAAGATGAAAAGCTGGCGGGCAGGGGCTGAGACATGCACCGTTCTTGGACCCGTTCAGGTCCCGGTCGTGGTTCCTCGTCGCACCTGGAGGTGTTTTGTTGCTGTAGTTCACCTTCCCTGCCGGGACACCGTGAATCACTTCTCCGTGCGCCAGCGACGTGGCGAGGCTTTAACTCCGGCGGAGCACTGTGCCAGGAGCGACGCCGCACTCGGGCTTCTCGGCTTCCCTCGCGGCTTGCCCTGGCTCCTCCGGTGTCGTTCCCGCGGGCCACAACGTCACTGATCTCGCGGCATTCGGCCACGCGATTATCTGCACGAGTCTGACCGAGACGAGCCACCAGAGCAGCGGAGAAGCGACGCCGGTGCGAAACGCTGACTGAACCACTGGCAAACCACCGAGGGGTGGTCCGTTCGCGGAGGTCCCTCTACTCTCTCTCCCGCTCTACCTCCTCTCCCCTCTACTCCACCCTCCCTCCTTAGTATTTCTGTTTTACCCGGTCACCCCTTTCTACGTGTCCCATTCCCTCGTTCCGCGTCCCCTCGTCCTGCACCCCCGTCTCCCTAGCTCTCTTCACCCTCGTTTCTTCACCCGTGTGTTCCCTGCCCCCTCGTGTCCACTGCCATCGTTTTCCTCCGACTCTATAGCCCGCTAGTGTCTGCCTTCCTCTCCTTCGCTCACCCTTCATCGGCCAGCTCTCGCCCCTTCTCCCTTCATCCTGCACCCTCCGCGCTATCTCTCTCTCCCTCGCTCACCCTTTCAAGCCACCCTCCCTCCTTCCTGTTGCTCCACTCTCCGTCCCTTTAAGTAGGTCTCTCCGTTCCTCCCTGCTTCTCCGTCTTCCTCGATCGCCACCCCACCACCACCCACGGTGCTTTCATCCGCGCCACGGCGTTGGCATAACGGCGTGCACACGTTACAGAAGGAGGCACAGGCCGCCCGCGATCCTGCGATCCTGCGCGCCGCCATCAGGTGCATCCCCGGCTGCCGCGCCGCCCTGCAGGTTTAAGCCTCCCTCACACCGGCCTCTACATATTTCATGCGGCCAAATGTACGACCGTTCCGCGGAGCTACGTTTTACTCGCGCAAACGCTCCTGCAAGACAGCCTCCGCGTATGAGGTCCCCCGGATACGTGCCTCGAGTTCCACTCGCTTTCGAAGACAGAGATGGAAAATGTCTGTTCCAATTCGAATTACGAAGAGGCTTCGGTTTTTAAATCGTTTACGATTGGGACCGGATCGGGGGAATTTATACGCCCTCGTAATTCCAATTAATAAAGTCCTCGGAATTGCTGACGCGAGGCGTCGCTGCTTTGTCGCCGTGGATCAGTAAAACTTTGACGATCCATTCGAACGCTTTGCGGGACCGTAAAGGGTAAGACGCCTCTAGGTTATACCGCTCCTAAAGTTCCAGAAACGCTACACCCCGCGTCGACATCAGAATTCCATTTTACTTCTGAAGGTAGAGAAAAGGTAGAGAAGAAGAGGAAATAGGATACAGTTTCAGTCTGTAGTTGCTCGTGTCTCGCATGTAAAGCGGCGGCCCCCGCATCCCTCGTCACGTTCAATTAAACAATCTCCACGGTGGCTCTGCATTCGAATTGAGAATTCTCTTGGAAACGCTGGTGATCCGCGTTGGCAGCCGACCAACGCCACCGGGCCTGACGGCTCGCGCGAACTTCCTGAAGCGTTTCAGTAAATCGCAAAGAGCCCCGGCATTTGCGCGACCGGTATCGGGCCAAATGTCATCCCGAGCGGCCAATAGACGCTCGATAAATGTCAGCCGATTCACGTTCTATCCCCGCGTTTCGACGCCTCGCGTTTCCTTTTCGTGTGTAAACTATTGTAAATCGCGGCGAGTCCGACGTGTCCCTTTCACGCCTGCACACGACCGTTTCGTAAACCGTCCTATCAGCCCGTAGGACTTTGAGCTGACCTTCTCCAGCCTCTTTAGCATATTGATTAGGCGGCGTTTTGGTCCACAAAGGCCTCGTAATTGTAACGCTATACGCACACGTGCAGCCAGCCATCAGAAACACCTTCCTGGTACATGACAAGAACGTTGCCGCTTCAATTGGCGTAAATAAACGGGTTAAGTATAGATCCTTCGTCTTTGCGGATATTTAGTATGTTATTCTTCGTGGTTATTTACGCTAGATTCGTTTCACTGCTCTGGTTCGATTGTAAGAATAATATTTTAACTTCTGGGGAACTCCAGTTCTCGAGTACAGTCGAGATAAAAGGTATTGGTTGCTGAAGGCTACCCGAGATTTATCCCCACTATGTCGTTTCCCCACCTCACTTCGACAATCTTCTTCTCTCTCCTTTCTTTACGAAAATCAACCTTCTCTGTCTTCCGAACGGAGAGAAACTGTCATGGCGGCCGGGTCACTTTGTTCGGACGGTAGTAGAGTGCAGCCCAAATGCCACCGTTTTTTGAAGTGTTTCAGTCGGATTTAGTGGATGATTACGCGAAAGCTTCTGTATTTACCTCGATTTACCAAAGAAAAGTAAGTTGAAGAAGCTATTGTTCATTGCTAACGTTACATTCCATAAATTAGATCACAATGCTTTCGTGATTGCTTCCCGCCGTTACCACGAGTATTTCGAACGAAGCGAAATTCTCTACGTAAAGATAGAATCTATTATCTTAATTCGCCACGGAAAATTCTGATGTTTTCGTGCAGACTATCTTAAACCTAGTCTTTCGTTTTTAAACGCTTGATTTTAGTGCGCGACACGTCGAATATTTTCTAACGAAACTTTAAAACGAGCATTATTGCAAGGGTTGCGATAAACGGTAATTTTTCAACGCTACTTGCCTAAATGTTTCGAAAATCTTTTCTGCAATATAGAAATTAATCAATAATTTCAAGAAAATCATCCTCCTTTCGATACACTTATATGCATCGTTTGTGTGCTTTTATTGCAGATCTGAATACATGGTTATGTTATTACGACGATAAGTGCGGGTCACGTGGGTGCGTCTACGTATAATTCACTGCAACAGTCTGATCGAGAATGACGTCCTTCAATTATGCCTGGTCGTTCGAAATTACCGAAGGTATTAGAAATTTTCATAATTAAAACTTGAATTGTCTGTTCCTTTTATTGTCACACAAAAGAAGTTTTCACAATACAATAACTCGATCTTTTCACGAATTACGACTAAACAAATTATATGCCTCGGTTATTCACTTTAACATGTTACTTTGTACTAGCACTTACCAGAATCTTAAGTTTCATCGCTCTATAAATTTCTTTCATCACGTACGACTCTAAGCAATTCTTAAATTTCACGAATGAAAGTAGTTATTGATAAATTAGTGTGATGCAATTTGCTTGTTCTTTCTGACTGGAGAATTGATAAGACATAATCATGTCTCGTTCCAAGCAACGTTTATTTACAGTATTATACTCTTTAACTTTCATACATAAAGCTCTTCCGACTACAACGTTCCACTTACAATATACATTACGATAGCTTATAAATTGGGCAGTATTACGTTCATTTCATTTAAACATGTACGCGATGTGTCTGTGGCTTCTCTGGACGCAATGTTTCCTCTTTCGTAATGGTTGCTACTCTGGGATCGTCAGGCCTGAAAACTGAAATTTACCAAGCATTAGAAGATTCGATCAGTTTCTCTTGAAAGTGTTGGACAGAAGTGTAACGATGCAGAATGAATTCTTATTTGATCCGTTAAAGTATCGACGTAATCGTCGTGTATTGATAGGGTTGCATAACAACATAACCTAACTCTACAGAAATTCGAGGGTCTACTCACTGGTTATGTCCATGTAATACTTCGGCGGTCTGTCATCAGAATTCGTTGTATATACTGAATATGCCGACAGGCCCACTCCTATGACAAATAGTGGCATAACTGCCATGATTTCTGGGATTTCATCCCAGCTTTTACGCCAAAAGTATTTCACTTTAACTCCTGCAATATCGTCGAATCTATGATTAATTTTCTTCCATTTCGCCTGTATTCTGATAACGTACCCAGTGGTTGGCCCCACAGTTTTTGAAAGTCTTTCTTGAGTACGATATCTCTCATAATCCTCATTTTTGCGGATTTAGTTAACTTGTTCGCAACCTGTACACAGCAGAACGTAAAAGCCTCGGAGTTTTCACTTGAGTCTCGAGGCGAGCTAACAATTCGATCTAACGCGCGGGTAATTCAAATGTGCTTAGGAAGGACACTCGCCCTTTTTGTTAACGCCACAGCTGAGTCGATCAGATCTAGTTTGATTTGTGCTACTGCCTTTCTAGTATCTTCTTTTGCATTAACAGCAATGAGTCGCAGTTTGTTTCAAGGGAAAAGATTGATGAAGAATTTGCAATCGAGAAAATGAGAACGCTTCGGCGTATTAAATCTTATGATACATGAATGAAACATGGTAGATTTAGTCATTTTTTTTATTGAGAATATTCTCCACTCTCTTTTAACGGCCAATGAAACATCTTTTATCCACATTAAATTAAACGATTATTTCTTTTGTCAATGGGAGTGTTCCTAAGAATGCACTCATAAAAATATTCTGTTGTAAAATATAACAGATCGTCTGCAGTGTACGAGTAAGAGAAGCTCTTTCGGTTCGAACTGTTAATTTCAAGTCACCTTCAAGTATTCGAGCATCTAGAATTTCTATCGAATTCAAAATTTCATTTAATCGTCGATTGAAACTACGCCTGCGCCGCATCGGCCGTATCGTGACGCCATCTCGCGACCGGCGTGGCAAGTCACAGCCAAACGACAGTTATGGCCGCCATCGCGAGGCCTTTAATTAGTGACAAGTGATTTAGAGGGGTGTTTTTCGCGTTCAGTGTTAAAGGAATCGAACACGTTTAGCTGGGGTACATGGCACAGGCCCTTGGGGGCCTCGACAGTTGGGTGAGTACATGGATCTCTTTAAATCGAGCGGCGTGCACGCGAGGAATCAACAGCGCGCGCGGCTACTTTACACCCCTGTTCCCACGCACGACTTTTTGCATTAGTCTCGCGAAACGATTCCGTTGCTCCTGGACGCTGTCATCCGTGACTCTGTATCCCTTCCAGTCCATTGACATTCACGGCCGCCGACGATCGGGGCTTGTCCGCCGTAAACAGACGCGCCTAGACTATCCGGAACATGCGCTCGCTCCAATTATGTCATTCACTGTTTCCCATTGATAACGAGCTTTCCCGAATAGAGTTTTTCGCGCGTGTGCCCGCCATCTTGGTCTCTATAGAAATCAAACGGGATTGCGATCGAACTGTCCCTGGCGCAGATTTTCGACAAATGTTTACTCTATTTTGGGGTTAAGTCGGGCCTCCCACATCGCTGGACTTCGCTCGAAACTATCGATAACGTTCGATACCCTCGTGGTTGCTCCGTCTGCTGTCAGATGACTCCACGTGTACGAACTTGAGCCGTATACTCGTACTTTCGAATTTTAGCATAATTCTTTCAGTTGTGATAGAAAAGTCTTTAACTTTGTTGTTGCCTGTTATCGAATTGCTAAAGATAGCGTCCCATTTAAGTAGTATTTTTAGCGTGAATGACCTTTGATTCGGTATTATCCATTTTATATTGGCAAATATACATGATATTGTTAATTAATTTATGCCAGTCATTTTAATCTGTCAGTCATATTAGGCTATCACAAAATCACTCGCCAGTTCGAAGAGGCAAGCAAGCCAAATATCCGGGCACATTGTTTTAATACCATTAGCGTTTGCTCGTTTGCTTTGGAAGATAGCAGATATTGCGCAGCGACCGAATCGTTGCAAAATTGCACACTAACTTGCCCGTGAACAATCCAATTTGCCAGCGTTGTGCGGGTGACATATGGGCAATTTAGCGGGGCTTCTTTGAACGACGCGTTTCAGAATTCGTATATTACGCGCCCCGCGGAACGTTAGCGGAGATTCTTTGATATTTACTGTCAAACTCGCAGAAGCGAAATGTCGCGCGACACGCGCGCGCACACACATTGGCGTGACACGGTATTTTTGTTTCGCGGCACCGCTGCCAGCGACCGTTCATATTTATGAAATACTTTTGTCTTGGCCGGCGGGTCGAAGCCATTGGAAATGATACGCGGTTTCCCTTAAATTTCCTGGTCGAAAGGAAGACAGCCCGCCGTCGGCCGAGTCACGTCCAAATCGTATCGATCGTAAAACGGGGCGAAATTATTTTTAGACGAAATTTTCGTCGATCCACTGTGGCAGGGAACGTTACAGAGCTACGAAACGCGGAACTATTTTAAATACGAAAGAATACCATCGTTCGGATAGCTTTCATCAAGCCCAACGATTTATGAAGTCTGGGGAACAGAGGTTCTCAACTTCTTCGACTTCGCGATTTATGTATTTGAATAGTAGATTCGTTATTCAGACATTTAAACAGAATAGGAGTAGAAGTTGGATAAAAGGCTACAGAGTAAGGGACACTGTTTGAGAACCACTGTTCGGAGGTGCAAGACGAATTTGTATTGGAAAGATATTTGAATATTCAAACCGTGGGTGTAGAAATGGATAGACATAATGTTTGGAATTCAATAATTTTCAATCTCGCGAATCTTCACTATACAAGGTGGCGCGAAAATTCTGTTACGATTAAAGGAGAATCTCCATGCTTGTTAGAATCGATCTCAACTATGTGATTTTGGAATTGACTACACACAATTAATCAAATTCAAAGCCACACAAATTCAGACTTACCTACTTAAGGGGTTCGGACACAGTAAGGGGCCAAAAAAACAGACGATTTTTAGGCGACGATAATAAGAAAAGTAAATAATCGATTAATATAAGGTTTTGTGTTTTAGTTCACTATATTACGAACTATAAAAAAAAGCTTATAACATTTACAAAATAGCATTTGTATGCCGTGCAATGTCTCCATTTAAAATGTCCTTTTCCTTCGGATGGCCAACTGGTGGGCCGGATTTCGGGAAATCGGATGAACTTTTTGGATGAGCTATTTTGTAAATATTATAAGCTCTTCTTATAATCCATAATATAGTGAACTAAAACACAAAACCTTATATTAATCGATTATTTACTTTTCTTATTATCGTCGTCTAAAAATCCTCTGCTTTTTTGGCCCGTTACTGTGACCTAACCCTTTAACTCCAATTTAATTTAAGTCTATCTTACACGTAATCTATCCATTAGGTCATTGACCCCATCTCGTTAAAAAAGTAATCTATATCAACAGCATTACTTCCCCTAGAAAGTTATTTCTCACATTCTCCTCTACCTCCAGTCTCCACATTTCATCCATTTCCCTCACAAACAACCCCGTTGTACTCCAATCATCCACCTCGTACACCCTCCATCCCATCTCTTGCTCCGAAGTACCATCGCCGTAGAATAATTAAATCTACTACGCAGGAAAGTAATTGAAGGCGTAAAAAAGCGGGGCTACATACCGCGATAAATCGTCTCCCGCTTAATTGGTCAGTTTTTTTAACCTCCCCCCACGACTGTTCGATGCGAATAGTTCGACGAAAGAAAGGAGCAAGAATTGACATTGATCGATTCGCTGGAGTCGCGGGGTGGGTGGGTGGGGGAGTTTCGCGATAATTACAGGCGCGCTTCTTGCGGCGCTCACCGGACGAATTCTGGCCGAATGTTGGCCGCGATCTCGCCCGTTTTTCGGGCCGTCGCGATGCGGAATTTTGGAATCCTCCGCGAAAAAGCCGCGCGACGCGACTCCATGCGACAAAAAGCCACGCTCCCGAACTCGGCCGACACGTGCTTCGACGGGACCACACACGTGGCAACGAGTTAAACGGTAGCGCGACGGCACGGTTCCCGTGCTCTCTTTATGTCTTCCTTATTTCTTGAAATTTTTCTGAGCTCCCCCGACGGCGCATCCCCGTTCCTGGAACGGGACCAGTGTCCCCTTCGATTCCGCTCAAGTCGTTTCTTTGCTACCGCGGCAGCTATGCAGCTGTGAATCTCTCGATTCGATCCGATCAAACTTTCACGCATTTTTAGCTTGGGAAAGTATGTAGACTATTCACTGTGTCGATCAATCTTCACGTTATATTGGATTAAATCGATGCAAGAGTTCGTTCGCTTTATTCAAGCGAAGTGTTTATTAAAAGTAAAAATATATTACAAGTTCATTTAATTAAAAAATATTTTCCTTGGCTATTATTTTGACTGTTTTATTTTAAAAGTAAAAATAGGTGTAGTAAAAAAATACATCTCGGTACACCATACGTCACTTCACAGTGAGCGAACGAAATTTTGCACCGACATAATATTTAGAGTGCACTTGCAGGGTGATGGATGGGGAGGTGAAGAAAATTATTATAGTAAATTGCGGTTCGATGAAACAGTGGCAAAAGTGTTCTCTAAGTAGTTTTAGAAGCTTTCTTGTTTCAATCCTCGATACAATACAGTATAGTACCTACTATAGATGGAAACGATAATGAAATTTATCAAGTAACGTAAATTGGGGGAACATTGACATGCTTTTGGAACCTTTCTGCTATATAATATAAAAATTAACATTTTTACATTTGCTTTAAGAATCCTATCATAACATTGCGTCGTTTGTGATTCTACTTGCATAAAATTTGTATCCTGTTCCTTCCTTATTGCATGTTAATTAGTTAAATTTTACCCAGATACAGGGTAACATTGGCACTTCACATATAAATAGCACTAAAAAGGTAAACACCTCAATTTGTTTCGTTTTATCTTCAATGCACTCTCTTTTATATTTTTATGTTTTTAATTAACATTTTTAAATTTGGTTTAGGTATTCTATTATAACATTGCATCGTTTGTGATTGCATTAGAGTGGATGTACCAGTAAATGAACACGTACCAGTGAATGTCCATTTTTTATTAATATGAATAAAATAAGTCATTAAAGTAAGCAACTAATTAATTAGAGACTTCTTTTAATTTCTTACTTCGTACCCAAACAATTTTTGCAGCACGTAGAATCAATCACTCTGCAACCATAATTTTATAATAATGTTCATTCATTAGCCTCAAGTGTTCATTTATTGGTGCGTTTACCCTACAAGTGTAAAAATCTATAAAATTGTTTATCTTTTCCTTTTTAATTCATAAGGATTTAAGTAGATGTCGATGTTCCCCCAGTTTACTGTATCATCTAGTGAGAGTCCTTTACAGTTCCTCCGATTTAAAATTATCCGCATTTTACTGCTCCCGTTGCTCCATGATCCTTCGCAGTCTTTGCCAACGCGTTCCGCCGACCCCTCGAGAAACTATCGCCGGCCCGGCTCGTTTTGCATTTCCACGGGGAAGTCTAGGCGGTCAGCTCGAGGAACAGAGATCCTCGGGCAGATACGTGCACCTATCTGTGTACGCTCGCGTAGCGAGTCGAACTGATTTATTCATGGCCCTACCCACGCGGTCGCGTTCGCACCTGCACGAGCGTCTTCCTTGTCAACGATAAAATCTACGCCTGCTGGCGTTTGTCCGATTTCCTGATTCACCTTGCCGCTGGTGATTCTCGAAATTCGTACCGCTGCCGGCAGCCTGGGACATAGAGTACATAGGAAATTGTCAACGTTTTCGAGGTGTATTTCAGTCGAGACGACACGTTCCTCACCTTCCTCGATCGTAATAATTTGCAGGCAGCGATCTTTCCTTGAAAATAAAAGTAGACCTTCATACAGCCTTCTTCAATTTTTCTACTATATTTCTCTACGGGATTCTGCAAACTCTAATTCATAAAAATTAAAATAATCCTGCACCCTTTTCAAAAAGAAATCAATATATCAAAAGTATTCTACTTACATCAGTGGCACACTCAGGATTTAATTTTGGGGGAAGCCAGTTGAAGGGATAAAAATTTTTGAACTGAAAATTTAATAAAATACAGTAGGTGATTATGCAAATTTATTTAAGAATAAAATCCGGTTTTCTATTCTTTTTACAAAAAGAATACTGCATACTACGAAATACTCCCTTCAACAATTTCTCAATTTTCTTTCTTCTCCGGTACAAATTCCAAACATCTCACACTCCTAAATCAATACCTAAGTACTTAAATAAGTGCATCATATCAATCCAGGATTCTGTCGATAAAAGCAAAGAGAAAGGTTAGACAGAGTTGACCACTTCGTAAGTCGAGCTGTGCTCGAAAGAATACAATGTTTCGAATACACGTTGATCAGTGTGCAGCGTGTAACGAGTTACCGAACTCTTTGTTAATTAGCGGCCGGATTTACGACGTAACAAGGAAAATCCGAGACGGACAAATCGTCGTGGTCTTCGCGGCTTGGCAAGCGACGCCGGTCGCCGCGAAAACAGTAGCAAGAGAGGACGGCGCGCGGCGGGAGAACGACGCTGACCCGCTGCAGAAGCGAATTGTTTCTGAAACGGCGCGGCGTCGCGAACGGGCAACCGGTGCTCTGTAATATTTAGGTTGACTAGACCGCTCGCGAGCAGACATGTTTCCTTCATCCAGCTAAACGTTACGCTGATAAATCTCGTCCGTCGTCCTGTAACCGCTACTGCTTATTATTTGCACGTCGTAACGCTCGGTCCGCGCCCGAGACTCAACAATTCGCAGCGCGCTTCGTCGTCGACGATAGTGAGCTTGATGAATGAAAATGCACATCTTCTGCTGATCGACATCGCTTTTGAAATTACTTTCTATTTGTCATTCGATCTTTTTTTATCATTTTTTAGGTGCTCATTTTGTGTCTACGTTTGGGTCATTGAATGTTTTTTATTAAGGTGTATAGAGATCTAGGAGAAGTTGTTTTATGGTTTAAAATTGCTACAAGTTAGGGATAAACTATGTGCAATTTAACATTCTTCTGTAGGTAAAATGGGTGGTTATTTTAGAAGCAACTTAAACTATGATTCTTCTGGTATTTTTATTAGAATAATTTATACTGCAGAGGTTTCGTCTAAAAAAATATCTTCCGTTGAATGAACCCTCTGTGAAAATATAATCTTCATCAAATTAGAATCCTTCAAATTCCTAGTCGCTTTTAAGGGATGTTCACCAAAGTGCATAAATATATAAAACCGTAGCCCTCTTTGAAACATTTGTCTTTCAATCTTCCTCCCTTAAACTTTCCTACTCTTCTACCACCAGGAAGTAGTAGAAAGTAGAAACAGCCAAGTTCCAATTTGTGATTAAAACTAATTCTTTCTATATCGCCATGCACACTGTCGTTCATAAATATTAGAACACCTGCTGCATTTGGAGGAAATATGATATTTGGTACAGATTCAATACTTTTCACTGCTTTTAATTTAAAATACCAAATAGAGTACAATTTTTAGGACTTCCTCAACAAATTTACAGAATTATTTATTATCTACTCACACACCACGTGTCCTAATACCTAATATCGTTAGAGAGTACATAGCTCAGAAAGATTGGCACAGGGCAAGGATGGAATGAATTTGGTTCCAGCGAGTCCAGGGAGCCTCGCCTTGCCGAAGCGCGAATGTACGCGGTTTTGGCGACGGCTAGGGCCTCAGGGTGTACGGTGCATTAAATCACGAAAATCGCGCGAGCTGCCAAAACGACAATAATACTCGCCGGTGCACACTCGGCCTACGTGTCTTCTTGCTTCTTGTACGGTTCTCGCATAATAATGCGTCAGAGCGTAATCTGTGCCAGCCGCCTGGCCACTGCCAGATTCAAAATACGTAAGCGTAACGCGGGACGCGGAGATGTCCGAGGGCTTTGCGCCCGCCCGCTCGCTGCTTGTCGCAGCCGCCGACCGATAATGTATACGAGTCCCGTTTCGGCTTTAATGCCTCATCCCGAATACTGTTTCCTCGGGCGAACCGTAATTCGCCATCCACGAAACCGCGTACAGACGTCTCCCTGGCGACGAGTCAAGAATCGAACTTCGCTCGCGTCGAATGCTGTTCGACTAAATCGATGATTTTTTTTTTTTGGTAATTGGAGGACTGTGATTGAGTTACTAGCGGGAATGTTTATTGGTTTTATTATTTTAAGGGACTATTGTAGTTTTGGTGATATAAGAAACACCAAGTTCTGTGTCATAATTATTGTACACTTTCAGATATGACCTTTTTATTGGTACTAACTCCCAATTAGAAATTATTTTTATTGAAAGGGAATATATAGAGATTTCCACGGAATTCATATGTCGACTAGTCAATTGTGTTAGGAATAATATAAGTTAAATTTAATTGAAAATAGAAATTAGTTGATTCGACATATTAAAATTTAATTGGAGGTTTAGAAATTAATATAATTTGTGTTAAATTTAATTGAAAATAGAAATTAGTTGATTCGCCATATTAAAATTTAATTGGAGGTTTAGAAATTAATATAATTTGCGTTAAATTGAATTGAAAATATATGTTATTTGATTAATCATATTAGGATTTAATTGGAGGCTCAAAAAGTAATATAAATCTTAAAAAATTAATATAAACTTAAATCTTCATTATCTGTTCTTCGGTATTGAAATTTTTTCCACTTTGCACTATTCTTTCACCCTCGCTTCTGCCCCAAAAAGTCATCAACACCTACTGCACCATTCTAATTCAACTATATTCCTATGCTAGTTGGGTTCATTGCTAGTTCATTACCAATAAAACCCAATCCAGCACGTATGTACCTATTACAATTCTCACTACTTCCCACTCAATTCCTCGCTCACAGACACACCAGTAAACTACATCTGTCAGTAAACTACCGACTCCGCTGTCAGTTCTCAGCGGTGGAAGAACAATTTGGCTGAACGTGCTGCCAATCAACGTCAAATTTCTTGCGAATATAGTATCATTTTGGTGCACGTTGATAGAGAGGACTGAAACGGCGCTTCCAAAGACAAAGTAAAAAAAAGCGCGGCCCGCGAATGGCGCGGAACCGAGCTCGCGGTCGCTCGCCGCGAACCACGAGAATGAAGTTGTACTTCGGTGCCAAGTTCCGGCGACTGCCAAATTGAAGTCGCCGGCGAAATAACGCGGCCGAAGCTTTTGCGCTCGTCGTGCCGCTTCCATCACGCACATACGCCCGCCCCGCTTCAGCCTCGCTAGTTTATCCTGTTCCCCTAGAATCTACGTGGACATCAATGTGTACGTTTAATTTACGCGCGCGAATCTTGCCCCGCACGCTCGATGCGTCTTCTGGCACACGTTCAGGCGGCTGAAAGAATGCCCGCTGACGGAAGATTATTTTTAAATCGTCAAACGTTCGACGAGGAAATCTTCATTTGCTGCGTCAAGGCGGCAGACAGTTTTTTAGTATCAACCTAGGGGGAAAGAAAGCTGGATGGTCTGGTTAGTTAAATCGGCGGAGTTGTTGGTGGAAAGGATAATGAAAAGTTCAAATTCGAATTCTTAATTTAGTAGTTCATTAACATATATTTCTTTTTTTAATTTCTAAATCTAGGTTTTGTCTTTCTGTGTTTGAATCTAATTCTTCAATATTGAATGTTGAGCTTTGAGCTGCTTGAAATGCAAAAGATAACTGATTTTAAATATCAAGTTTAGAAAGAAGGAATCTGGGAGCATTGCTAAGTTGATCGATTTTTGACCTAGAATAAAAAACTAAAGGTTTTTGAGTTCTATATAAGATTGTCTCGGGAAGTACCTACATACACGAAGAAATTAAAAAATAATGTTTTTTTGTAAGAATCGTGCGTGATTTAACAAAAAGTGAGGTGAAAAATTGTTGAAACGTTTTCTTCAATCACGCACCATTCTTACAAAAACAGTATTTTTTAATTTCCCGTGTACTTCCCGAGATAGTCTTATATAGAACTCTACAATTTTTGTATTTTTGCTCTATATCAAAAATTGAATTCGAAATCTTTCCGGTCTCGGAACACTGTTTTTCAGAAGATGCTTCTTTTGTTGAGCTAGAGCATCGCAATTTTTGTATTAAAAAAATTAAAAAAAATTGTTGTCATACTTCAAGGTATGTACAATAAAGGCCTTCAAACAGATTTTGTATTCCATTCACTATATTCGCATAAAAAAATCTCAAAATCGGACTGCCTTTCCGGGCTCTACCATGGCATTATCCCTTAACCCTACAGTACACACTTAATTAAAATTACACCATCGCACACATTGGGTCTTACATGCCCATATTCCCAAATCTAGAAATGCATGGATATTTTGAGAAAAAACTTGTTTAGGTTGCACGTAATCGATTGCACTCAATCTTTATTAAATATTTAATAACAAAATGAAATGCTGAACCAATATCTCTTTAACACTACGAGTCATCGTTATCTGAATCTTTTTCAATAACACGAGAACTTTTCACTTGGGCCTGTCAGGTCCGGATTAAACAAAAATTGGCTTTTTTGCCAAAACTACAAAAAAAAAATGAATGTGCCACATCGAAACACTTAGAACTAATGGACCACAATTAGCAGTCTCGCGTGCGTAGCCAAAGCCGACATAAATTCATCGAGGCAGGAAAAAACTGACACATCGTTCCCGAGATTCGCCAGCCAGCAATTCTGAAACACAATGCTTAGCACGGTTCGTTATCAGGACAACTGTAATAGACATTTCTCACCGAGCAACAGGTGCGACACCGCGTATATCATTTTGATTAGAGCATCGCCTCGTGCACCCTAGGAATTCTCGAGGGAAGAGCTCTTGGCTCGGCGCTGCTGGTTGTTAACAAAACTTCGTTATAGTCACCTCGAGTGCGCAAAGCTAGGATGCGCTCGTCCGTGTCTTTCCCCCTCGCCTCTTCGCGTAACGACCGCCCGCTTTGTGCCGTCCCCGATCGTGATTTCGGCCCGTTCCTGCTAATTTAACCCTTTGCTGTCAAAGTCTCCACGCGATCGTCGAGCAATCGCCTTCTGGTGACGTCCTCTCTTGTCTAACGATCGAACCTGTAATAAGAGACTTTCGCGTTCAGAGGAGGATTGTTAAGGGCAATGTTCGTGAAACGACTGTGAAGGTTAGAAATGTTGGAATATGAATCTCGGAGGAAGAGTTTATGTGTAGCATGGATATTTTAAATGGCTGGGATTAATTGGTAAGTACATTAAATAAGGGAAGGGACAAATTCAAGCCTTTTTATAATCATTCAATTTTTATAAATGGGAGTATTTTTGCCATTCGTTTTCCCGTTGTGCGATTTTACTGAGAATTTTTAACTTAGAGGCATGGAGCATAAATAAGTGAACAATTTTTATATTTAAATTTTTCTTCTACATAGGTACTTCGCACTATTACAAGGATATATTTAAAAAGAAACGGAAAACGCGATAACTGTAAACGCTGAGGTCTTCAGAGTGAATTTCCGCAGAATGAAAAAATTCACACAAAGTTTCATTAAAATCAGAATTGTCGGCTTTAGAAGTTTTCTTATTAGTTACACAAGCTTGTAGACTGGTCCCACGCCAAATCAATCACTTTTTGCACTAACGTCAGGGATTTTGTTCTAAATGAAATATAAAGTGAAATTAGTGAGGGTTTAAGTCATCATTTTGCTGGTTTCGAATTTATTTAAAATATACAAGTCCTCGAACTTTACAATTTTTGCTTACTTGTATGAAACCGGATTGTACTCCTATAAATTTTTACCTCGAAAACCATTAATCGCATTGAATTAATTCAATATAATCCCACACATTTGATTTTTAAAAGCTACGTCCTTTCCCCGCTCGCAGCGCGCCGACAAGCACACTTACGCCGCTTATCGCTGCTGGCCGTGCATTATCCCGGCGTCGCAGCTAATTACCGATAAGATCGATAGCGGCAATTATTCTAATCGGTTTTAATTGAGACAGGCCGCTCGCTCCGGCGAGCAACTGGAGACAAGCGCGGTTTCGTGGCGCGGATAACGAGCTGCGTCATGTAGCGATCAGCTCGAACGGGAGTCGCGCGGAGATAAGCGTGATTCGGAATCGCTGGCGGGTTTAGGCGACGGCGTCCCGTGGCGCAGTAGCGAGGGGCGCCCGTGGCTGCGACGCGGCTAGAGCGGCGTGATTAATCGGGATCGTTAATTGTTTAATTGGTCGATCCCCGATTAGCAAATTGAACGTCACGGCGGGATTTATGGGGCGAGCGAGGCGCGCGTTAACGGCGAATTCGGCCGGTTTTGCTCTTGTTCGGTTCAGTTGTTGGTGTCTAATTCAGGACCAGCCGGCGGACTTCGCACCTGTCATCCTCTGCCAAATGTCTCGAATCATTAAAGCAGAAAACGTGAACGTTTATGTTAAAAGTATCCGTAGGAACGGGCATAAGACCGCCACTTGGCAGGCCTGTCCTGCTGCCAAATCCTTTTTCCCCGCCCCCTCGGGGACGGTCCTACGGGCGTCCGCTTAATGACTCGTCAAATCGGCCGTGCGTTCGCGCGTCAAGAATTAGCTCCGGTTTAAGTACCTGTTTATCCACAGCCACCGCTGAAGGTTGACCGTTTCGTAACCAACGTTGGGCAATCGCCGGTTGAATCGGGCTAGACTGCCTCGAGGCGCTCAGCGGCTCTCGGGGATCCCTTTGCGGTTTCCCTTGAGGGTGCTTAGCTTGTGTAGTTAAGTGGAACGGGGGATTATTGTGGTTTTAACACCGGGAGTACTTGCGATTACCGTGGAACTGCGTTGCCGTTTATAAGTAGATTTTCGGGGCACCTGTTGTATTTGCAGAAAATGTGATGTTTGGTACGGATTGTATACTTTTCATTGGTTTTAATTTAAAATAAATTTGTTAGTGTTCTGAAATAAATTTGCGACGTTTTTCATTATTATTCATAGCTTTTGAAAAGGTACCAACAAAGGTAAAGTAGTAACGGTAAAGCGATGGGTGTACTTATTAGTTTCTTCGGTAATCGCGTATCGAGTAGCATAGGAGTCAATTCGGTAGCGTCGTGTGATATCAAGGCGCAAGTGTTTAACCGTTTGATGTATTTAGAAATTTAGCAACTTTGCGGGTGGGTGTTGCGCCAAGTTGCAGGAATTTCACTTGTCGTACAAGGTGTCTTAGAAATAGATGACCAAAACCTTGTTCGCTTATTCTGTTGCGATTGAAAGTGATACAAGATCGTGTGATCATATTTTTACAAACATATTCTGAGAATCTCAGAGTTAGATATGACCACAGTGCTTCAGAAAAATGCTTTTCTTCGGATATCGACATGCACAGTCATTGCTACGCAAAGAAATATCCACCAACCTTATCTGATCACAAGTACCGTCATTGTAAACCATTACCGCGTAGAAAATGATAAGAATCCTATCTCTTTCAATATTCTTGCGAAACTCTATCACGAACAAGAAATATTCGTACCTCAGAAAGTCAACATTTCCACACACATAATCATAGGTACTACTTTTTTCCATCCAGTAAGTAATTTTAATTTTAATCCGTCCGACGCTGACAATTCGAACGCTTAACATACTCGGTGTGCGGGACTCCCCTCATCGCATCTATTAACCACTGTCGATCAACGCCTATAGGCGTTCTCCGCACAGAGGGGTTAATAACACTAGACTTCTTACAAAACTCCGCACTTTACACTTCCAATTACATAAAAAATGATGTACCGTAAACTGGGGGAACATTGGCATACCCCGGAGTTACGTTGTTTTACGTCAGATTAGTAAAACTTAACCTTTTAATGCTATTTACATGATATGCCAATGTTACGATTAGATTTTAGTTAAGATGTAAAAAATAAAATGAAATAAACAAATTTAAGTGTCAATGTATCTTACTGATGTCAGATTAGCAAAACTTAACCTGTTAATGGTATTTATATGATGTGCCAATGTTACCCCGTACGGTATTTAACATGCATTACAGAAGAAAAAGGGCAAAAATTTTATGCATTTTGACACTTGTAGTATAATCACAAAAGATGCAATCTTATGATTGGATACTTAAAGCAAATTTACATGTTTATACATGTTAATTTTCATATTATATGTATAACAAAATGTTTCAAAAACCTGCCAATGTTCCCCCATTTTACGATACATATTTCTGTTACCCCAATTTCCAGTCTCAATAAAGCGGTATTATTATTATTGTTACCCGAAGACGAGTAGAATAAACTCCCACAATTTAGCCACCCCATATATCCCTCGCTATAGAGTATGTTTCGCGAACACGGCCGGCCGTCTCTATATGAATTATCTTTGAGTGGTTGAGTTATTGCATTCTAGCGGCGCGATTCTCGAAATAAAGACGTCTCGGTCAGGGAGCAGGGAATCTCGCCTCGCGACAACGCATTTCCGAAAATTGAAGTCGCGATGCTCTCGGGCCTATATTAGAGAGGCCGCGCACCTGTCCGCCTTCGTCAACGACCAGTCCAGATTATTAGCTTCCGAGTGGCCGAGCCCCCTCTCCGATTTACACCCCGTATGTAGATAAATTGGCCCGCCAGGTGGAAATTGCCCCTTTCGAGTACGCCGGAATGCCACTCGACTCTATCGCGAACCAATCAACTGGACGTTTCGCCGTCTCGAATGCAAGCTGGAGCGAGCAGGAATTTCGGAACGATAAATTTGACGCGTGCTCGAATTTTGCAGACTTTATTATCGCGTACGTGTATTGTTATCCGTTTATGCGTTTATTTATTGTTCACTGTAATACAGAGTTGGGTACTTTTGTTCGCCAGTATCTAGATTTCTCCTCTGCTTTGCTGATATTCAAGTGAAATCATAGGAATTTGTTTTATTTATTCAAACGGAGCGAGAGGGAAGAAGAAATACAGAGATTTGAGATTATCTCCGCGTACCATTGCATGGAATCTTTCGCAATACTTGCGTAATATGAAAATCTCTGCTATTCGCTTCAGAAATCTACAGAAATGAAAGTAGAGGTATATTTCTCAAACACCTGGCCTTTGAAAAGTAGATTCCTCCTCCGTTTTAACAATTTCGAATTAAAATCCAGGGAATTAATTTCACTCTGACGAATTTCGTACGCTGCTCGTTTTAATAGTGAGTCCCTTTTTGTAATTTGAGATAAATTCGTCAGGTTCAAGGCGACTCCACAACTGGATCAGAAAATATTATTCCAAGATTCATCTGGATGCTAGCGAAACGACTTCTGTATGACGCAAGCCCCTTTTGTTTCGGCGAAACGCGTTAAAAATCGGTCACGAGACCGTCGTCGTAAACAGGCATCGCCGGCACGAGAACCCGAAATAGTTAAGCCGAATTCTCAGACCAGCGTCGGCTTAGGCGCTCGTCGTTGCCATTTGACAACGCCTACGCGTCCGCCGCGACTGGATTAGAATTCACTGGCAGATTTAGGGCCGGTTTCGTAATGGCGATTAAAGGCACTTCAAGACTCGCAGCGGTAGCGCGATTAAGCCGAGACACGCGAGCTATCCAGCGAGACGGTATGCACGATCGATCTTCCGTTTCGATGCGCACACGGCGAAGTTCTTGTTAAATCCAGGAGAGTTGCGAGGTTATTGCAGGCAGGGTACTCCGAGGAGAATTTTATCTGTTTGTGCAGGGTGTCTTGGAAAAATATAAGCGTAAAAGGGAGTGAAAAGGTTTCTATAAAAAATGTCTTCAAAGTTTAATGGTGCCTACATAATTCTCAAAATAGGCGCCATAATTTTGTTGTGTCGATACTGCATTCATAGTTTTTCTTTTTTACAATTCTTTCACTGATAGAATTGTAAAGGTGAAATGTACAGTGATAAAGGAGGCTATTTATAAAAGTATTATATTTATTATTTATGTTTTTCTGAGGTTGATAAATCTAGAATTCAATTACTGGAATGACGAAGGTTTTGATAAATGATTGGTTTGATTCTTTGATGCTGACCAAATATTTCCCTCGAGGAGGCAATATTTGCAGAGACGCCTTGTGTATAAAATCTTCTGATACCCACGAAAATAATCAAAATTAGTGGAAAAGAGTCAGATCCATTTTAATACAGGGAAATATTTTTTAACACTGACACTGGCGGCACGGAACCGTCACGGAACTGATACGTGTGAATTCGCCTTAAGACTCACTGGACTCGAATAATTCAGCGACTCGAAAACGATAGGGTGGGGGTGTCCGCGGGGAAACCGGATCGTGAGTGGCGTACGAGTTTCCAATTCCTCGACAACGGCGATCTTTACAGCGTTCACGATCGCCCTGGCGGCGGAGGGACGCCGTGTAAACGCATCACGCGGACCGATCCTAATGATTTCCCTTTTGGAAGTGAACGCCAGGCCGATTCGCTGACCAGTTTGTCTCGTCAGACAATAACGACGACGCTGGCGGCGGCGGTCCGTCGCAATGAATTCTAATTACCGCGGCAATTCCCTTGGTATTTATGATGACCGAGTTACAGTCCCGCTCCGCAGCCAGCAACGATTCTCTTCTTTTTTGCGCCAAGTCAAACGGCTGGAATCGTTATTGCACGGTGGCGGGTTGTTGGGGAAGTTTGATTGGGCCCTCGTGAATGTAACTTGCAAATTTCTTCGTCGCTTATTATATAAGCTGGTTTCCAGTGGTGCGTTTTATGGGGAGCCTTTGGTGCCAGTGTGAGGCAATTTGAGGGACGAGGTGTATTGATTGTAATTAGATTGAAATTTACTGTTAGTTTGATTTAGGTATGCGTAAGTTTGAAGTGGGGGATCTTTAAGGTGGGTTTTGAAAGTTTTTAAATTTTGTCTGATTTTCAAATTAAGTGTGATAACATTTGGTTCCATTTTTGGAGGCTTTCCCAGTGGAGTGTGGCTATATCCCTAGAAAAGTCTTTAGTCAGACATCATTCTCCAGAGTTAACATTGTCCTTTTAGCAGTTTATTTGAAGTCAGTATACAGAAAATGAAGTTACTTGGGACACGAAGTGCCTCCTCGAGGACTTTACTCTTCCATTGAGAACAGTTCCTCAAGAACGACCCCTCTGCCGATGGAATTCAATAAAAGCAGACTCCCAAGTCTTTCCTCTATTCTGCAAACTCAGAACACCCTAAGAAACTTCATATAATCCTTCTGAAACTGCATTTAACACTCATTCTTTGAAAAGACCTCAGTTGGTGGTCTTCCATCAATCACAGCAAATTCGTTGCAAGAGCAACGTCAAAACAGGTCCGAAGGACCCCTTCTCTTCAAGTACTTCATCCTACAGCTTATTCCTGGTCGGGTGTACACGGATGAAGCCGTAAAGCGGCAGATGCGGTCGCAATTAAAAATAACGCGGCCGACTATGTCGCATCTCGCATGCAACAGTCTTGTTAATCCTGACGAACCGCGCTCGATAATTCCCTCGAACAAGGAACACGCGAGATACGGGGTCGCAGAGGTTGGCCAGTGATCCCTCGCCAGTGACTGCCGGTGTCCTTAAAGCGAGGAACGACTCCCTAAAGCAGGATTACGAGCACACGGTCGCGATTCAGGCGACATTTTAATCCGTCCATTCACCGAAAATCGGTCTTCGTGAATGGAAAAAGAGCTGGATGGGGCTTAAGCCTAATCCACGGAACTTCCCCTCTGTGCTATATAGCTGCCACGTGGTGAAACAGATTGTTAGAATCTCGTTCCTCATTCGTCTGTTCCTTTTATCTTTTAGTCTTCTTGATTGTTACTTCTCCGTGGCCCAGTTAGAGACTCAGGATGCAAATAAAGTACTCAAGTGCCCCACTCGGGGCACGTTGATGCAACATGTCTCGACCTTCAAAATGCCTTTCTTCAAAGTCATGGTTGCTGAGAGTCATTAATAGTATTGAATATGGAATTAAAAAAAAAAAATAAAAAACTGACAAATGTCACAACTAGCCCGGTCTGCCCTATGAACGCTTTTAAGAGATGTACTTGGTATTTGGCTTGGTCCGAGGAGACCATATCACAGTCGGTAGCCTGGTCTTTCTTTTTTTATCCTTGTCCTCGGGTCGGTCAGCTCTCTCTTAGACCCTGTCCTCCCCCGTTCGCCTCGCCACGGCTCGGCTCGCACCAGGAGGCAAACCAATTACATTATTTATAACCTCGAACTAATCTGATTACACGACGGCGCCACGCGTCGCCTGCCCCGTGAACCGATGCCATCGGTCGTTTCAATTTAAAGGCGTATCCACTGGGCCAGCCGCTCGAAAATACCACTATCGAGACTACATCGTGCCGATGGGGGACTTCCTCCGTCACGAACCAACGACGTCCCTTTTGTTCCACTCGTCACTGTCCTCCATTCGAATTTGCCCCGCGTCAACGTCGTTAGGCTCCGACACCCACCTTTCCACGGATCTACATTCGCCCGACGAATTCCAGGCTTAACAGTCGCTTTTTCTGCTCAGGATTAAACGACCTCCGTTCAATTTGCTGGCGAATACGGTGGAGGATAATCAGGACTTCGCTACGTCCACGGTATCTCTGAAGGTTGCGTTCTAAGACCTGACCAGTTTCGGGGTGTTAGACTCTGACGAGTGTCAAGGCTTATTTAAGAGTGGGTTGACTAGTTGGATGGATCAGCTGGAGAGTGAAAGGGCCAAACTGTAACCATGGTTCAGTGATCTGATCGACCTATTCCTTTTCTTCATTTTAATACTCATAAGAAAACAGAAGCCTCCTACTATAATTATTAAAACTACGTTCCATCGATCTTCTTCTGCCACAAGATCTCGCGGGGATACCTAGAAAGGAATGAAGATCGACGCGAGTGCTGCTAGTGCTAGGTCTTCCAAGCCTCCTCCAGTAACCTCATCTATCAACAAAGTATCTCTGAAGAATTTGATGAAGCACGAAGTAAAAAATCTGCAAGAACAACGTCAGCTTCGGGAGCAGACCTAACGCACACCTATCCATCAGCCAAAATTGAAGAGCTCAAGCAGTAGTGAATCCCTAGGAACAGAGTGGTCATTTAAGTCCCTAGGGATGTGCTGTCCCCGCGAGACTTAAAAATAAAGGTGGGGTCGGGGCTTTACGGGAGAAAACGTCGAGACAGAGGGGAAAAAAGAGAAATAAATCATCCGAGCTGCCTGGTCTGTCCGCGTAATGACGTCAGCGGATCGGTGACTAGGTCAAGGTGTCGAAGAGAATCCTAATTGTCCGTGGACCTTTCGTTCTGCTTTGCTCTTGGTTCTGTCGCGTCCCCCGAGAGCCGGTTCGTTCTGGTGCCATGGGACGATCATTTGGCAATGAAATACGGACACGGTTACATCAGTCGGCCGGGGCTGTCGTTAAGTGATATTTGCATCTGAAATTTAGTGGAGCGTCCTCTTCGCCTCGCGGTCCCGATAAACAGCCGCCGTTTAATTCTGCGCTGCCCCGTGGCAACTTAATGGAAGTTTCTCTGCCCGTTACTGCGCGCAATATGTGCTGTAGGATGACTGTGCTCGATGTCAGGCGTTAATGTCTCACTGATATTCTATTTTAATCGCCGTCGACGCTGCGACGGTTCTTCTATTAGCAACTGGTCGAATTTGTTACGTTATTCGTGGTCGTCTCGAGACGTCTCGGTGGCTGTAGGATGTACTGTAGCGTAGAGATTGCTTTATGGGAAGATTCTGCTAGCATTCTGAATAGATACTGACAAGGAAACGTTACCAAACCGAAGATTCTGATTTTAATGAAATTTTGTGTGAACGTAGAAGGAAATTCTTTTCTGTGGAAATTCACTTCGAGGGGTTGAAATCAGCTCTTAAAGTCATTGCGGGTTTTTATAGAGGGAGGTTGGTTTTAAAGTTTAATAGAAAATTAAATAATTTAATAGATTATATTAAAATTTAATTGGAAGTTTAAAAATTTATATAATGCGTGTAAAGTGTAATTGAAAATTAAATAATTTGACAGATTACATTGAAACTTAATTGGAGGCTTACAAATTTATATAATTTTTGTAAAGTTTAATGAAAAATCAAATAATTTAATAGATTACATTAAAATTTAATTGGAAGTTTAAAAATTTATATAATTCGTGTAAATTCTAATTGAAAATTAAATAATTCGACAGATTATATTGAAACTTAATTGGAGGCTTACAAATTTATATAATTTTGGTAAAGTTTAGTTGAAAATTAAATAATTTGACAGATTATATTAAAGTTTAATGGGAAGTTTAAAAATTTATATAATTTCTGTAAACTTACCCTCACCCCCTGAATCAAATAACAAATCGAAGCAGCCTCTATCACAACCCCACGATATCAACCACTATTCACTCAAAACCTCACTTCTCCTCTTACCACTTCAAATACAATTTTTCGCAAACGATTCTCCGCTCGTATTTCGGGAACGGCGGCTCCAGCCGCTCGTTCCACCGAGAGATCCCATCGGCGTGTACCGTTACCTTCGATTTCTCACGAAACTGCGCGGCCGGCCGAGGATTCATAGCTCGCGTTCCGAAACTCGACCCCGGGTATCCGTGCTGGTCCGCACATAATTCTGCCTCGTCTTTCTTGTTCGACAGGAGTCCCTTCTCGCCCCGTGGTTTCGGCGCGCGCCGTAAACATATAAATCCGCCGCGTATAAATGCATCTCCCGGCTTTTACGATCGCCGGCTGTAAATTTCCGTCGGCGTTGAAACGACCATATAAACACGCGCCGCCTCCCCCGTTGTTTCGTGACCGCCGTCAGGGGTGGCGTGGCCCGCGGAATTCACGGCGCCGATAGCGATGGGATCGATGCCGCGGTAGTTCTGTCTCGCCGGGGGTGGCGAACTTCTGGCAAAAGAGCGTTATCTTTTCTCAACTGCACCTATATTTCCGAAAAACTTTCCGTAGGGACCTGGGGGTGTTGTCGGTGATCGAAATTTATAAAATAGATATCACGCTGCTCTTTTCAAATAAATTTGACATTTAATTCGAATATCCTTAGTGAAAATTTTATGGGAAGTAGCGATGCATTTGATACGAAGACCCGAGTGTTTTGGTGATTATTGGAAGGTATTAAAGTGAGGTACGTATTGTGATGCTAAGGGTCGTCGAAATGATAGATTGAGTGTTCGGTATACGAAGTGGGTATATGACTTTTGGTTTCTTAGTCTTCAGGAAATATTGAAATAGTACTGGAATGTATACAGTTATCTGTTGGGAGCAATCGAAGTGGTGCCATAATTCATCCGCCGCGGTATTTGTTTCCAGGCACCGAACTGGTCCAAAAGTTGATCCTCTCTGTGGAAGTACCGACCAAAGATCAGAATAACACGGCTCAGCATCGATACTCTTGATTCAGCGTCACTCCCATCGCTATTCGCGTATTTCATTTTCGCGAGGCCGTGCTCACCACTCCGGCAAGGCCTGCACTATTTCGGTGTGCCTCAAGGCGAACAAAACATTCGTAGAAAGAATAGACTGGTTCGCAGCTCGCGATACGACAGAAAACCAACGAAACTCATCCTTCTCAAAGCCTTCCAGACCTAACACGTAGCACTCGACACCTCTTCCACAAATATTCAACAACTCCACCGGCGAAATACCTTACATTCGAAATGCCACTTTATCTTCCCATTAAAATTACGCAAAAGCCCGGAATTTCGCGTGTATCGCGATTCACCGCGGCACGCAACGCGAAGAGGCACAGGTCGGCCGTTTCGTAATTGTGAATTCGAGGAACCCCCGAGCGCGCGGTTTTTTAATATCGCCCCCGGAGATTAAGCGCGATACAGCTAATGTACGAGCAGATAAATCAAACGGGTGTAATTCGAATGTATACGTTCGCGTCCGCGTGACAGCTCACTTAACAAGTTTTAACCAAATTTCCTTAGCCACGGGCGAAGAGAAACCGCTGGTCCATGGGCGCCGGGGCCAGGGGCTCGTCGCAATTAAAAGCCCATCGAATTAATTGTCCCCGGTGTGCTCGCCCGCGGTGGCTCGCGTGGTTTCGACCACTGTATCGGCCGTACAATCGTCCAATAAAACAGCCGGACGTACGAGCTGACGAAATTAAAGGCCCGCGACCGCGTCATCCAGAAATAATCGGCCTGCGAACCGTTCTCCCGGCTGAAAACCCGAGACACGACTTTAGCGCTATCACGTGTCGGGATCTCGTGTACCGAGCCCGAAGGACCCTTACGAAATCCAATTACGCCGGCCGTTAGGGTCATAGAGAATCCGTCGGGCGAGAAAAAGGAATTATTAGTTGGCATCTTTTTCGCCGCTTTCTCTCGTTTTTGCCATCGCTTCTGCGACGGTGATGGCCGTCTTGAGTAACGTCGCCGTGAACTATGATACCCGATCGAGCGTGAAAAAAAATTCGCTACATCGACAAAGGTAGGGTAGATGTACCGTTTTTGGCCATGTGCATAATTATCGCGTTTTTTTAGTTCGAAATCGCTTGCAGACACTTAATTATGTGTAGAATTTCAAACCGTAAATATTTTGTTTAGTATACCACCAGAAATATAAGGTTACATTTATTGCTTACGCGAAAAGTGGCAAATGGCCACAAACGGTGAAAAATGGATTTCTTATATTTTTTAACTATATTAATTCTTTAATGATTTCTCTAGTTAATGGTAACTTAGACATTAATAGTAAAGCTTTTAGTTTTCTGATTTGAAGTACAATTTTAAAGATAATTACGATGAAAGTCACTGAAATCCTTAAAGTGGCCACAAATGGTGCATCTACGCTAATCGAGCAACGGCAAGTTGCGTATCCATTACCCAGGGAAATGTACTACGTTCTCAGACTGTGCGTTCTCTAAACGACTTTCACGCGACCCGTGGAAAATTTTGCGTTTACCAGTCGGTGGATCGAGGAAACGCGAAGATTAAAATATTACGGTTATCAATTCTGACGGGAGTTTCTCTCGTTAGACTGTATCTAGCGAAACCTCGTTGCACGACTCTGTCCAATTACACGTTGCGAAATCGCGTATGCAGAACGTCGAATTGAAGTGGCTTGCGTCAGTTTATGACAGAGCTGACGCGGGGATCGTTCCATGAGAATCCTCGTAAGTGTGATATAAATTTATATCTGATGCTCTCGAGCCGGAGGAGCGGTTCCGTTAATGTGCACGCGAATTCGCGAGACTTCTCGCATGAGAAACGCCGCGGCGAGGGAGCGCGGAAATGTGCCGTGCGATTTCAGCGCTGCGCGCCGCGATACACCTGCGTATCGCGATAGATCGTTCCCTTACAAATTGGCCCCGCCGGTAACGTTACGATACATTTCTATCGTATAACGCGGCGGAGCGTGGGCACACGCGCGGTTCCATACATCGACGCCCACGCGCGTCTGTCGAACCTAACCTCTTTCATGGTTCGATTAATGCAAGAATCCGCCACGGTTGCACGCGCGTGTATTTCCGCCAATGTCGTCATGGTAGAAAAGGCTTTGTCTATTCGTCGAAGACACCTCGTTTCCTGCTCTCCTCTGCAGCGATAGTTAATTAAACAGCGATTGAAAGGGTCTCGTGGATATTAGAAGCAATAGCGACGTCTCGAACGCGCATGCGTAAAGCGGAGACGGTGGGCGGAGCCATCCCCTCTACTTCCAATCGCGAGTTCTCTGCGGATAGAGGTACAGTATTGTCTCTCTGAGGGCTCGAGATGGAACGCTATGTGTGCGCCGGAGTGACACGGCGTCCGAAAGACGGAGCGAGACAAAACATCAACGCGTCGTCTGTCTCGTACCGTCCTCGCTCGCTTTCAATGGCTCTCGCTCGCTCTCGTTCCATCTCGCTCTCGCCTTCGCCGGACAAGAGTGAGACAAAAGTGGTGGGGATAGCGAAAAGCCCACAGCGGGTCCACCGAATCGAGCCCTCAGAGAGACAATACTCTAACTAGATTCGGGGTTAGTTGGCGATCTAGTATCGAAGTATTTTGGTATTTAAGTAGCTCGTTTTCCATCCCCTAATTTTACGAGATTATTTTGCCAATGAACGCATTTTTCAAAGTAATTTCGTGATATTCACCGCTACTGTTGCTATAATTCCCGCGAGCAAAGTTAAAGAGGCCGAGAACTGTACGGTAGCCACGAACAATATTTTCGCGGTTCGGGCGCCCGAGATCACAGGTTTGCGTGTTTTTTCCAGTGCGAGCCGTTTCGAATATAATTCACGCGATAATGCTAAAGGAAGTAACACGGGGGCAATTTGTCCTCGTCGCGGTGGCGGCGGCGAGCATGTCGTGGGGGGATCAGCGTCGTAAATCAGGACTTTATTTTCGGGGGAGAGGGGAAAAAAGAGGAGAATGATACTCGCTCAGGTCCCGGGCAGATTATATTCTCCAGAAACAGATGTTCGGCTCGAGTGCCTTAATTAAGAGGTAATTATTTATCCACCGGTTCCGTGCGAGTTTCTTTAATGCTCGTCGCAATTAATACGGGGTTCGCGCTGTCCAACCGGAAGTCCACCCTCCAGCCCCTGTATTCGTGTTCCTTCGAAGAACGATGGAGGCAAAAATGATTCAGGAAGACTGTATTAATTGTAACATTATTTTTGCAATTATTCTACCCTCCTTTTAGCGGTTCACGGTATTTACTGCGAGGAGAAGGAGTTAATTTTCTCTTCGTCAATATTTAAACATGCTGCAAGCGTTCTTGGTTAAGTAGTGCCCCGTTTATCAAGTTAAGATACTTTCTCATCGATTTCCCCGCGCGTGTTAACAACACTCTAATTTTATACCTTGCTTATCGAGCGACACGCGTGTATCCGTTCTCCTTTCCGCGTTAGGCGCCACTCGAGCAACGCCATCGCGGTGCGCTCCATCTTCTACCCATTTTTCTTGGAGCTTGACAGCTTCTCCTCCCGACGCTCCGATCTTAGCTAACGAAAATCCAGGGTGCACCGTTGCACACGTATTTTTACTTCCTTGCACCATCCACGTTGTCACTCACTGCCTCGCAATTACTCATCGGTATAGATAAACCCCGTTCACTTAAATCCCTTCGCGATCTTCTCGATCTCCTCAAGGATTTCATTCGAATCGACGCGACACCAAGTTCCAGGCACATACCGAAACGTTTTCACCGTTGGAAGTCCACTAATATTCCCAGACTTCCTACACGCTCCCTTCACCGATATCTCGCGAGAACGAGGTTGGAGGCAGAGCTCCGTGGCACAATAGTACTGATTATTAATTCAACGACCGATCCTCGTAACAGCCCCGTGATTCACCCGACTGTCACCACCGAGCTGGATTGGCCAACTAAGGTGGCTCTCCGGCGAGGTGCTAATTTCACCGCGGGATTGTCGCGTGCACCGTAATAAGGGGGCAAACGCGGCCCATTGTCAGCCCTATACGACGCGAATTTGTTTCCATTTTTCGCGACGTTGGCACCTTGTACGTAGACGGCGCACAATGGAATGGAGAGGATTAAGAATGCCGTGGCGGTTAGCGTCCGCGCGAATTAATGCGGAGGCTTTATGGGGAGCCACGGGGTTGAACAACGTGACCCGGCGGGTAATTGGACGTCGCAGGTTGCCACTTAACGGTGACTCATCCGCGAGCGAGCGGATTATCTCGCGCGATCTGCTCTCGATGAGCGCGCGAAGACACGCGACGATAAATCGCTCCGAGGGAAACGGTGCTAGAGAAATTGCGAGGCTTGTTGAAGCCTCTGGGCTTTCGTGATCTTTAGCCATCGATTACCTGTCGTCAACGGTGGCGCTGAAACTTTGTCGTTTGATGTGCACTCGGGTTCGGGGAGGAATGGAAGATTAATACCTTGAAATTAGCGTTAGTTAAGTTCTCTGTAACTAATCGTAAGTTGGAAATGGTGTTTAGAAAGTGGGGTTACTAACCAGGAGCTGGGAAATCTAAGCTTCACCATTCAATAAAACAAGATCCTTCGAAGGATCAAAGTGACGTAGAACCTGCTCGCTACTTATAGACCGCTGAAAAATTAATATTTCTGATAAAGTATTTTAAAATTACCAAAAATAAAGTTCTAGAGACCAAGACTCATGTCACCTATCCACCAGAGTCTTAAGGCGGAGTCATACCTATCAGTTCCGTGACGGTTCAGTGCTGTCACTATCAAGACTTTCAAGAAATTTTTGTTTCGAATAACAGTCGAAGCGATTCGAAACTTCTACCCAGAATTGAAAGCGATTGGATTTGCTTGGGAACCATGATTAATGAGATTCGAAGCGATTCGAGTGTTTACAGGATTGAATAACTTCGAATCGAGTTCAAAGCCGCTGTGTTGATCCCATCACTAGCTGTCAGTGTCATTGGTAAAAGATATCGTTTCCCTGTTTTGTAATGAAGCAGTTCAAACTTATCCCTGTGAATTCCTGCCAGCACTGAATCGACACGGAGGCGATATGTTCACACACGAATCCACCTTTATTCGACTTTAGCTCTCGATACCGCGTCCACTTAATTTCCCGTTACGTAATTTGTCAACAACGCAGTCGCCAAGCTAGAATAATTCTCAGTTCGCAACCTAGTGCGAAAATATTAAATACGATCCGTAGTTACCGGTCAGCCGATGTTTTACGAGGTTATTTACTAACAGTTATTGCCGTTGCGCAACGGTCCTTCCCGAAAATTAACGAGGAGGCTTCCTCGATCCACGCAGCGGCGTCTGTTTTGCAAGCCACCCTTGACGGAACGCCCGGTGCCTGTGTTCCGACGGGCAAGCGTTGAGGCTCGATGACGACACGGTCGCGAAAAAATCGGCTGGCCTGATCGGAGACAGCGAACGGTGACGTTCGCGTTTGTTGTGAACGCGGTGGAAGGCGAGTGTATTTCTGAAGCCGGTGAGTCACTCGACACCCACGCGTCCTCCGCGCGCGCGCTCGTACAACACAATCGCGCGGGACGTGCGCGCGAGCACGCCGCTCACCTTGCCGCGGATCGCGTGCACGCGAGTTCTTTTTCTCCCCCCGAGCGGGTTACGCAACCGCCCCGCGAGCGTTATGCCAATATTCGCGCTGGCCACTCGAGAAGAAAGTGTTTTACCGTCCTCGCCAAGGCTGGCCGAAATCGTTGCATTTTCCTGGCTCGTCGTGCCACGTCGTCGACTTCTCGCCTAAGTCCCGGATGCTTTTAGTGTGACTTCGTTGCTGCTTAGTCTGTTGAAAGGGGTAGATTTTTTTGGAAGCCGTTTGTGATCTCGAAATCAGTTAGGTATACAAGTCCTCTTATGTTTTCAGTGGTATTTGGCACCAGAGTGGAAGAATTCATAATTTGTAAAATTAAATGTAGTGCTTCACAAGTGTAATATATTATTATTATTATTATTATAATTAAAGGGAAAACTCTTAGTACACAAGTAATTACAAAAAGCACATAAAATACATAAGATAGAACCCAAACCATCTACACTAAGTGACTATTAATTAACCAAACGTGTCATTGTTTAAATAACTGAATAACCTCGCCCGAAAAGTTCTGAGCGGACCTACGAAAGGGTCCACCTCATCGAATTGCAGATTAGCATACCGCATTATTAATAGGGTTAATTGTATAATAATATATACAGAAAATATTTTTGATTGATTTTAGTACAAGTTAAATTTATATGAAAGCAATTTGTAGCTTAAGTATTATATTCCAGGGTCCATCGATACTAAAGAACGATAGAAGTGCAAGATGGTTACCCATGATACCATTTCATTCAAGGTTAACACAAGTGTCCTTCATATACCAACAGCTTAGAATTCCTCTATGCTAAATTACTGTGATAAAAAATCAAATCTTGCGATACCGCTAATTCGATTTCCACGAACTTGTCAGATTCTTGTCCCACACAAATAATCCGCGTTGCGCAACGATTCCTTCCCGCGTTTCCAACGAATTTAAATCGCAGCGCGCGTAATCCTCCAGAAACCCGTTCGTCCGTGCACCGGGAAACTCGATCATCGATATGGGGAACTAGTTGCCAGCGTTCGTTCGTGTCATAAGCGGCGACAAGCCGCTATAAATAAACATTTACGATACATCGATCAACCGTGCAACAAGCGTTAAACGAGCCGCGCAGCGCGATACCAATTAAAGACGAAAATAAGCGGTGGCGAGCGAGACGTTAAATCTGCAATGTTAAAAACTTATCGCGTCACCCGTTCGCGTGATACATTTTAATGATCGGGTCAGGTTCGTGATCACGTCGTGGAGACGCGCGTGCACCTCGGACCCCACCGAAAAATATCTGTCCCCCGGGGTAGAGGCGCGTGACGGGGATCGATTATCTCGCGGCGGGCTTCCGTTACCGGAGATTCGAAAGGGTAGGTCTGAAATTATTTTGCTTGGCAGGTAGAGAGTGGCTTCAGGCACGCAACTAGTGAATGTGAGAAATTAAGGTTCTCTCCTTTGGGGGTCATTTTGCTCTAATTTTCTGAGGCCACAGTATGCATAATCTGATCACCTGTAGAGATTTTAATTAGGTACTACCTACTTCTGAATATCAGAAATTGAAGAGTTCTCGTAAAAATACTGTAGGTGCCAAAAATCAAAGTCTATACTATAACATTACTACTGGCACGTAGAATATTTTCTGATAATTTTTTTTTAATTTTGGCACTTACAGTGTTTTCTATAAGGAATCTCCAATTGTGCAGTGGAAAGAGTAGTGCTACGAAATTTTTGAAGATGATAGGTCTTTTCCTTGGGTATTCGTTTTGTTCCAATTTTTCGAATTTAATCTATCTGAATTTTAGCAGCGTCTAAATCCCCAAATTATTCTCACACATGACAAAGAAACTCCAAGTTCCCCAACTCTGACTACGCTACCTCATTCTAGCTCCCCAGAAACTGCAAACAACGATCCATAATGAGAATCTTATCACCTGCAGAAGAAACCCACGTGCATATAAAAGAAACGAAGTCCCAGTAGCCGCGTTCCACGTCGACCTCCCAGCCGTTGTCAGAAGCGGTTCCCCGAAACTGTTTCCAGAAGCAACATCGTTATTATTTCAGTTTTCAATCGGCCCGTGCCACTTCCCCACCCGGGTTCGTCGAACTCCTCCCCGTCGTCCCTTATTCGCCACCTCGCTGCACTTAGCGTCGCTAGATTCCCCAGGCAGATATTAAAAACAGCTGGACCCAGGCCACACGGTCGCGCGCGCCTCGACATCCTACGTGTCGTTTGCGAGCGACGAATTTATCGCCCCTGCCGCGACTTTAAGTACCACCCCGTCGCCGGCGAAAGAGCGAGGGAACGACACTCGTCACTTTCGATATATCGGCGCGTACCGCCTCGCGACCATCGCCCGAAAAGTTTCGTGCGATAAGGAACGAAGGGGACCCCGGTGCCCGGGGTGGTGGTGCCTCCGCGTCGCACGGAAGCGACAGCGGCGGGTTATTTATCGCACCGTTAGCCTCTGACGTTATCGCCGGTAGCGAGTGCTTATTGTTTCTTAAATTCTCCATAATTGAAATTTACTCCTCGCGGCCTCGCTCGTGTTTCTCCCGCCGGCCGTGTCGCGCGGCCACGATTCGAGGTTAATTGGTCCCGGCCGAGAGAAAGTTGCTCAATTTTGCAACGCTGCGAGGTTGCGAGGTGTGCCTCGGGTCGGTTGCACAGGGGCGAGGGTGGGGTTGCGTCGCGAGACAGATGAATTTTATTTCACTGCTTTTCCCTCGGTTTTTTTTCTCGGTAGGTATGTGCAGTTTGGGCAGGTGTGTATGTTGGAATGTGGGCGGAGGGTTTTGATATTGAGGAAAAAGTTGTGTGGTTTGTTGATTCGTTGAATGACAGTAAGTGGCGAATTTAGTATTTAATCTTGGGGAGAGCCGAGTTGAATGGATACAAATATTTTTGAGGAGAATTTATGTATTGCAATTTGAATGAAATTCATTGGGTGATTATAAAAATTTATTTAAAGAATAAAGTAGCACGTTTCATTTTTCTTACGAAAAGCAGCACGCTTCAGTTTGCCACGTGAAGAAGCACATTCTATAGTTTCTGACGAACATTAGCACGTCTTCCGAAAGGCGAAAAGTAACATATTCGACTGCTTAGCCACGAACAATAGCACATTTCCTACTTTGTGGCGAAAACTAGCTCATTATTCCGTTTCGCCACGAAGAATAACACGTTTGAGTTCTAGGTACTGTAGAAACTATCACGTTTCGGCGCGTGGTTAGTTTAAATTGTTGAAGTGCATTTTGCGCTAGGAGAATTCAACTTTTGAAAATATTGTTTAATAAATAATAACCCCATCTAATCTCCCAAAGGAAACACGCGTGAAAATATCAATCTACATAATTGAAATACGGTATTTTAATGTTTAATAAATTATGGAAGGTATTTGACGCGCTCGATGTTTCCTAGTCAACCATCAAAATGTGCTGCTTTTCGTCGCTACAAACGGAAACATGCTAGCAACGTCGCTCAAACATGCTAGTTTCCGCAGCGAAAACCGAAACGTGATAGTTATCGTAACAACGAAGACAAACGTGCTGGTTTTCGTAAGAAAATTGAAACGTGCTACTTTTCGTTCATGATTGTCAGTTCTGCGCGTCGATATAAGTCGAGATGGTAGAATAGGTACATTTCTTTCGTACAAAATAAAGCTGAGTTTCTCGAGAATGAAGCAAGTGTAGCGTAGAATTATCATTGAATCGTAGACGAAAACATAAAATTATCCCCAAAACCCAGGTATAACCATAAACTCTAAAGACGCGAAATATTTCATGACAAAGTGTCATAACTTATTACGCATTTTAAGCACTTTGCATCGTAAGTCGCTCTTTTCCCCTGAAAGTATCCAAAACCGCGACTAAAATGAATGTAAATCAACTGAATTGGTCTTGCACTTTTCATCCCGCACGTCGAGAATGTTCATTACGCGTGGAAGGAGGCGCAGCTAGCCCGTAACCGCCAGTAAATCCCAAGTGAAAGAAGTGCTTGTGCTCGGACCAAGAACAATGCTCGAAGTCGATACGCGCGGATGCGATTTAATTCGTTAATTATCCGAAACAGTTTAAAGCACCGTCCAAGAAAACATGTCGGCGGATATCTGGGTCGATCCAGAAATAGCTTGAATGCATCCACCCGCTCCTGCCTCCCTCTCCTCCTCCTCCTCCTCCTCTTCCTTCTTCTTCTTCTTCTCTGCTCTTTGCCTTCCTCCTCCTCTCGGATTCGTCGGTCCTCAATGAAACATCCTCATCCGCCGCGGGCAGACGATCTCGTTCTCTCCTCTTTTCTCCGCTCGTTTCCTCTATCGCGGATCAGCCTCCTCGCGTTCTTTCTCTCCCGCCTCCCCCATCGTTTCTCCCCATCCCCGGCAGAGACACGTTCAGCGTCGATTAATCTGCGAGCGTCGCCGCCTCGATTGCTTTTAAATTCGCGCGGCAGCGACGTAAAAGCGGCTTCTGGTAATGCACAGCCCGACTCCGGGCCATTTGTAATGACGCAACTCCCGATTATCTTTTACGAGGGGCCGATTATTTACGAGTCGATGCCCCCGGGCGGTGAATTATGCCGCGCGAAAATTACTTAATTTCTCAACGCCCCGATGAGCCATCGTCGTTAATCCGTTCTCGATTCCGGGCGTGGGGGGTGTCGGTGCCGCGACAGGGCGCCGCGTGAGACCTCTTGGAACATAGGAACTGGTACCTTTCAATTCATTTTTCATCTCAACGCTCCTTTGGAACGATGAAAAGTATGTTCATTGTAATCTAGAATGGTTAAAGGTCAGTTCTATTAAGTATATGAATTCTTTTCCAAGTGCAACTTTTGGACTATGAATTATTCGAATTACTACCCCCCACGAATTATTCGAATTATAATAATAATAATAATAATAAGTCGTCTTTATTCTTTTATAATAATTGTTACAACGAGTTTGACTTTGAGACGCAATTACTACCCCCATGAATTATTCGAATTACTACCCCCATGAATTATTCGAATTGCTACCCCCCATGAATTATTCGAATTACTACCCCTATGAATTATTCGAATTACTACCCCCCATGAATTATTCGAATTACTACCCCCCATGAATTATTCGAATTACTACCCCATGAATTATTCGAATTACTACTCCCCATGAAGTATTCAAATTACTACCCCCCATGAAGTATTCAAATTACTACCCTCTTCTAGTCCAACTATTCACCCAATCCCTTCTAAAATTCATATTAAGCTTTCCACCCCCTCGCATCAATCGAGTCAGTAAATAGCTACCCGAACTCAGCAATATTAAATTCCTCCAAGAACCACTGTCGAACCCACCTAGCCCCTAAGGGTGCCATTCTGCAATTTTACGAGCTCTCCGCTCTCCGACAAGTATGACTACGAAGAGGCTCGTGAGATTAATCTGCTTCGTGATAAACGCAGATGGAGCACAGAGAAATCGATAAACGAATCCTCCATCTGCACCGTGGCGGTGGGGGAGGGTGGTCTGGTTCCCTCGCGTGGAGGTTTCTTTTCGTTGGGCGGCGAGCATCGTTTAACCAGCGGCGGTTATTACAGGAGACAGACGGTTGCCCGGTTGGACAAAGTGGTGCCATATTTTAGGAAGGATTCATGACTAACGCCGCCGTGTCAACCCGGCGACGTTCGCTCGCCCGTGTACAAGGCCCTTGCACTTTTGTAATGGCTCTACATTTGTTGGCGCGCGGCCGCTTAATTGACCAATTTTTAATGCCGCGCGTCGCGGTATTTAAGGATACACGGATCTCTCGGATTTCGCGCGGCACGCCGCGACTACATTAGCGGTTAATACGCTGGGAACGATTATTGAACGGCACATTTGCTCTTGAATATACACGCGTACGCGTCCCCGCCGTGCCTCGCTTCGTAGCGGACGCTGTGGGAAACGAAGGAGAAGTTTCAGGGTGGATCGTGATTGAGAACTCAATATATTTGTTCGGTTACGGAGCAAGTTTCAAGTGTCTGTTTAGAGTAATTTATAGAACGCAGTGGTCTATAATCTTTCTTTGTTGATTTTGCAGAATGTGATTGCATTTTAAACTACAAATAGGCTTCGAATCTTCAAGGCTCAAGTTCGAAATATCTGTCTTTCCTATTTTTATGTTACTCTGTAACACTTTTAATACCAAACACTTGAAACTTATATAGGTACACTTTGAACATAAAATCACACAACTATACTTTTGGATGCAAGAAGGGTCTCAGTGTAAGAAGTCAGTTTCGAGAAAAATATCTCTCAACATTACGAAGTAAATTTTTTGGTACATAGTGAATTTGTTGTGAAACTGTCTATAATATCTACTGAAAAATTTGTAGTTTCATTATTACAATTGGAATTGTGTAATAAATTTACCACTGAAATTAATCTTAATTATAAATTGTCTCGTGTTCAGGTTGATGTACGTTTGGCTTATATCGATTCACAAAAGTTGCCATAGCTTTGTCAATTTTGGGAATACGGCAATGGAATTTGGAGGGCATATGTAGAAAAGAATGAGAAATCTATGTACGCGTTTTATTCAAAAAGGGCCTGGATGTTCTGACACCCAAAGACGACAACGTAAAATATTCTATTCGAAATTAGACATTTCAGAAAATTCAAACTTACTCAAAAACTACTACTTAGTTACGCGATATTGAATTTCCCCGCACCGAGAGAAAACCGAGAGATCCCGCCCCCTCGAAGCAGACATATTGCCCCTCTCTCCACCCCCTGCGTCTTCCTTTTTTGTTATCGCGTTCACTTGCAGTTTTTTTTAATCGCGGAGCGACACGGGCGGTGCTATCGCCCGCGGACGTATCGTTTTGCCGCAATTAGTTCGTGGCCGACGCTGCTCTAAATCGGGCGGCGATCGTAAATCCACCCCGACACCGTCCCGGAATTCATCCTCGATGCGACGCGATGCGCCGCGGAAAATTGGAGCGTATCGCGCGGCCGACTGTACCGGGTGGTCGCGGAATGAAGGCCCTTCCGCCCTCCTTTTTTCCATCGAGCGATATTACTCTTGCGGGGACTTTATTCTTGGACGCCAGCCCCCTGTCCCGATCACGCGATTCGCGGCTCCTCTTCCGTTCCTTGTTCCCTTCTTTTTTCTGCCTCCGGGCAGGATCGGCGCGAAATGTTCGGGATTCCGTGTCGGTTCGTTTCAGCGTCACGACCGTGCGATTTTTATTTATCGCCGATTCTTTCATTTAGGTCTGCGTTCGGTGGTCGCGTCTTTTGGATGAAGGAAAATTGATCGTAGGGGAAGGTTACCATGCTCCTCTTAATGTCGCACTTTAAATCCTATCGTCGCAGGATATTTTAATTATGACATTGAACTAAACTTTCTGTTTACAACTTCGACACTTTTCGGACTTAATTACATTAGGGAAATTTTAATTTATTTTTGTTAAGTTTCCTCTCGTATATCATATTTATGATTAATTTATATTTGGTTCCTAGTGAGGAAGAGCGTGGGACTATGGTGACTTCCAACAATAATAATGATAGCGATGATAACGTTAGGTGGATTGTCACACGAAAGTGATGATAGCGCAAGCTTACGACAGACGGAAACCACAGAATTTCGGGGATGAATGTGACGACAGAACTCGTTTGCACGGGGTGCTGTTTCAAGAGGTGGTCTGGTTCGATCGTGACGTGACGTCACGCGGGCGTAATCGGTGCACGGGGCTTCCAGAGGGGGCGGTTCGTGAGAAATTAATCTTAGCATTATTACCACGGCGACGTCTTGGTGGTCGCTTTATTTTCGACGTGTGGCCCGACCCACTCGTTACGAGCAAATCTGGCCAGCGCTGTTAACACCTTTTGCCCCTTCATCGTCGATCTAGCCGTTCTAGATTATTTTATCAAATTCTCCCCAACTCAGACTAACCCACAAGCAACTCAATTTCATCGAATTTTATGTAAACTAACCCTAATGCAAAGCTAACCCAGCTGCACTCGTTACAATTAACCGGACCTCTAATGTTTCCACCTTCATCCACCAATCTACTTAGTCTTTCAAAATGATTGTGCTACCGACCTCCATTCTCGAGTGGCTCACTAGGCTCCGATGCCTCTGATTTACGCGACCGATAATCACCGTTCGATGTAAGTTGCCCCTTTCAATTAATATCAATCCCACCGAGGGCACTTTAATCGCCGAACGTCCGTACGATTGCTGGAGCACTCAACTTCGTCGTCCGACACTTTATGGGAACATAATCAAAAGTCCTCGTAATCGAAACGCATGTTCGTAGCTTGCAAGTGGAATGAATTATACACTTGCATTTCAATACAGATACAGTGACGTAAATTCGGTCGTAAAGTGCCAGCGATTAAAGGCGGATGCACGCATATCAGTTCCCTGGTAAAAAATATCGTTTCTCTGCTTTGAAATGGAGCGGTTCACATTTGTTCGTGTCAGTAACAGACAGTCACAATATAAAGAGACTTAAGAGACCACTGACACTAAATCGTCACGGCATTGATACGTATGAATCCGCCTTAAAGTGGAAACCTCCAGTCTCTTGTAAACGACAGCGCACTTTAAGATTCCAAGTAGCCACATATCCTTTAGTGGGATCAATGGGAAGTAAGTTATAAGATATAGATATAATACAACGCACGACCCCAAGTAACACTCGGCTGTTTGTTTTCCCACGTTTTTTCAACGACCTTGCTCGGACGCTCGAAACATGTTTACCTTCACGCCTGGATGATTCGGCCCACTTCCCTATTTCTCTTCCACTCGCTCCACATGCACGGTCAGCGAAATAGAGAAGTGGGGTCAGCTCAGCCGGGCGTTAAAGTAAACACGTTCCGAGTACGTCGGAACAATAGGCCCGAAAAAAAACGTGGGAAAGTAAACACGCGAGTCTGGGCTTAGGGTCGAGCGGTTGTATATGTATCTCACCTCGCATTCAGCTCTCATCTGACCCAGTAAAGAATGGTGGCCTAAAGTGGAGGACTTGAGCTGGGTTTACATTAGTCCAGTCCAGTGATCCAGTACAGCACTGGATTAGAACTGGAATAATGTAAACAGTGTGTTCATTCCAGTACAGTGCTGTCATTCCAGGAGATTTCGACTGGATCGAAAGTCTACTTTTCGATTGTACTTTTATGTTTTTTTTATCCATCTTTTGCGTGAATTCATTATTATTACACTCTACCACTTTCAACGGTTCAGAAACGACTGGAATAATCAAGACATCGACTGATTTCCAGTCGAACCACTCGCTGGATCCAGCGACTGGACTAATGTAAACCCAGCTTTACTGCATTTTTGTTGAGCACTGAATTCAGGACTTCGAGTGACTTATCTTGACACCTGAAATATATTTTAACTCCTAGCTTATTTTGTGACTTCGTTATATCTCCACCACCAATTACAAGTTTGGTAGTTGAAAAACGGTGGATTCGTGGATGTTTCTACGCGCATTAGACAAATCTTGTATTTGTGTGACAAATGCAGAGAGGTCGATGGATTTACTGGTGGTTAGTTAAGTGATTTGTATCGAGTTGGGACTTCGATTTCTTTTGTTCTTATTAATTGATTTACTGGGTCTGAAACATATAAATTTCTAATTCCTCAAATTCGAGTATTCTCAACGCTCCATTGCACTAGTTATTATATTTAAAAATACGAGACACTCATCTTAACGAAGAAAGAACGGAAGCAAACTTCGTCTCAATTTCGTCTGCAAACTCACTCAACTTCTCATTGCAATTCATCCTTCCTCACATACTAGAAATCTTCACCAGTCCACGGTTTCATTAAATTCAACGTTCCCCCGTCCCTCGTAGCTTTCGTTAATATTGATTCACTCGAAACCTGATTTTCACTTTCCTCGAGTCGCCATCGACGCCCGTCGAAGCCCGCGCCATCGACAGCCCGACGAGATGCTATCACCAGGCCAACGGACATTTCACGCCGACTGACTGACGTCCCGCGTAATTACGTTGGAAGACGCGTGTCGTTCTACCGAATAAAATGATTTCCGAGCCGACAATGGGACAACGAGACTGTCTCTTGCCTCTTTTTCACACGCTCCGTTCTCACGCCCTCTGCGTGCCTCTTTCGAAACGTCGATTCCCAAACTCTCCTATCCAGGTTTCAGGTGCCCGTGCAATTTCATCGCCCAACTATCAGCAGCTGCTCCGTCACGAAATTCAGCAATCTCTGCCATCGAAGAGAAAGTACGGATCTCGAAAAGCTACAGGATCTTATACCTCTTGCTCTTTCAATCAGAAGTTTCAAGGATACTCCAATACTGTCGACGCAAGAGAAAGATTAGCGTGGAATTTTGTTATCGTTCGCGATGGGTGGACACGATAAATTATTAAACGGGAACGCTTCGGTTTCGGTGTCGCTTTCCGCGAGGCAGCGCGGCGGGGGGATGAGATGAAGTCGTTACGAAAACATCCCCCGAAACGGCTGTCGCTTTGATTCACCGTTTCCTGCGGCTCGGCGACCGATTTCGTTGTATTTCCGTCCTCGCGCCTCCACCGCGTTTCCTCGCCACCGCCCCGCGTCCGTCGCGCTTTTCCTCTCAACCCCCGATATCTGCTGGCCTGTCTTACTTTCTTACGACTCTGTCGTTTCTTTCCCTTCTTTTCTTTGGGCCTCTGGCTTCCAGCGGAACGTCGTCCACGCGCTCGGGGAAAAAAACACGTCGACTGTCACGGAGGGTAATGCCGGCTACGCGGACGAGCACGTGCGCTCGAGACACGTATTTCAGTGTTCCTCGATGCGTCTGGGGATTTGCAGGAGACGCAGGATGGTTGCAGGGTGTTGAGGGGTGCTGGAGGTTGTATAGCGCGAGGTATCTTCTTGTGGGTGGAAGGAGAAAAGGGTTGGAGGGAATTGTTTGTTGAGGGAAAGTGAAATGGAAGACTTTTCTTGTGTCTCTATGTAATAATAGGGTTTCGACTTAATTTAGTAATCGTTCGTTTCGTTTGGTTATAGATTTCTGCCATGAAATTTTATTTTAGAAATTCTTTAGCTGCATGTTGTAGGATAGCAAAAACTATAAAACTTTGAATTCAACATTTTTTTCCACATATTTTACGGTTTCGCAGATATTCGCGATAATTAGAAAACCCACAATTTCTATTAGGGAGTGTTTCACCCTTAGCGCTGTTTCATTGCCAAAATAAAAAATGATTACGTTATTAGCATCACTCGAGCTACATTTCTACAAAGTGTTTTTTTTAATTTTCGAGGAGAATCTCCCTTGTAGGTACGTCCAACCGAGAATAATTGCATCCAGAGCAATTTCCATCCCGGATCAATGGGAGGATTATTTTTTATTTGATTTGATGAATATATGTAGAACTCCATAGACACAGAGATCCAGTATCACAATCGTAGGTGAAGGATCGTGATCTATCCTCAAAAATCAACACTGATCCACTTTTCGCGAACTAGCGCGCCAGCTCCGCGGAATTACGAATTCACCGTCTATTCTGGAATACGTGCGACGTACGACGCGTTCGTGTCGACACACCGCGTGCACCGCCCAGGTGTGTACCCGCCCTAAGGTGCACGTGCGTCGTCGCGCGCTGATTTATGCACCGAACGGAGGTGAGAGCACGTAGGCCTAACGAGTGCTACTATGACCTAGTTTGCTCTCCACACTTGCACAGATCGTGCTGACGTATCGGACTTCCTCCGTGAACTCTGTCGCAAACTTGAGCCGCGAAAATTGGTCAAAGTGGACGAAATAAATTCACGGGGAAAATTGCAGTGGACCCAATCGTTGATTGTTATTCCCTTCCGCGTGTTCCCATAAACTGGAGCTCACCTTCCGCGGACGCCGCCACGACGAAGACGCGAGACACCGAGTGAAATAAATTCCCAGAGGAGCATGGTGGCTCTCCTCGCGCCTTTATCTCTCGTCATCGCTTTCTCCTCGTCGCTGGTGATTTACGCCGGTCTTGTCTTCCTTAATTAGGTTAAGGCTCTCGGTTCTCTTCTGCGATCGAGGAGGGCCCACCACTTCCGATCCGGCCGCGCGACACACTTGGACCGAAAACCCTTGTTGGACATTAATCGAGGCGCTTGTATTGTACACTCGTGCCCCACGATTTATACCTTAAGCGTTCGCGCGCTTTCGGGGAACCGCTTTCCGCCGGGATTTATTGCATATTTACATCGTTCCTCCTTCACGGTGTTGTCGTAACAATGTTGTTCTCCCCTGGTACACGCGCGGCGCTTGTTTTCGCGCACGAGGATTCCAAGATGGCGGCGCGAGACTGGCGAATGCGTCTCCCTCGCCTCGAAGGTTAAAAACGCGTTTTCTTAAACGCGAATTCATTTTAAGTAACTAAACGGTTTACAAATAATTCTGTGGACTGGCAGCAACTTGGAAGTGACGTTTGCAGTTCAGTCAGATATCTTGGGAGTTATAAATGTTCAGGTTTACGGTGGGTGATAATATGAGGTTACTGCGAAGTAAACATGTATGCGCTTGAAACAAAGAAGTGATGAATCGAAGTTTACATCTTACATCTTTCGTGACACCGTTGCTGAATCATCTCGAACGAAAACACCTTCGGAATTTTTAAAAATCTGGTGTAGGTGATTCTACAGTGTCGCGAAAAGTTGTAAATCTCTCAGTGCTCCTGTCACTGCTGCGTCTCGTGCGTTTTTCTCACAGCGTCCACGGTGGGCAATGAAAAAAATATAGCAGGAGGATTGGCAACGTTTTAAGTAGTAACCGCCTTCTACGTCGCGGTTGGTCGGCCATTGCGTAGCTGCAGCCGTCGAAGGCCGTTCTAGGTCGTTCGGTAGTTGCCATTAGGCAATGCCTCTCGCGCTGGTTACCTTACGCAGCTAATTCGACGCGACTTTTGTCCTTGCGGGGATTGAGAACGCGTCGTATCGCTGCAAAACTCTTTAGAAATCTGCCATCTCGAGGCACGTTATTAACAACCTGTCTAAAAATAAAAAAAAATTGGTACTCAATTTGGGAAGGCAGTGCAGGGCAGTAAATCAGCTGCGTTGGTACAGCAGCGAAAGGAGCAAAATACGGATTCGACTTCGTGTTTATTTTTTTACAATATAAACTCAATTGTATGGAAAAGTATGGTGCTTAAGATTAGAGAGCCAATTAATGTTTGACGCATAATTAGAAGAGTGGAATTCAAACAACAGTATTCTTCTCAGTCACTAATCTTTGTACTCTCTATCCTCAATTTATCAGACAATTTTAGAGAAATTGCAACTGTGTTGAATTCTCAAATGATGTAAATAAGTAGCAAGCTAGACTAGTCTTAGCATAGATATAAGCACACATTTAGCATCTGAATTATTCTCATTTGAATCGATCCCTCCACAAATATTTAAACACACCTTTACCTTAGAGATAAAGGAACGAGACTAGAACTGCAAGCAAGTATTTTTAGCGTCGTACTGAGATCCCCGTCACGTGTGTTTCAGGAGAAACCTCCTCGCCGCAGCACCGATGCAGGGATTGTTTTGGATACTGGCAGACCACGGCGACGTTCACGAGGAAAACTTTGGAATTTATTAACTTGTAAGGTACGTTCTTGCACGGGCAACAGCCACCCAGGACACGACAAAGTGTACTTTCGTTACTTTCACGCCGCCCCCCCCCTCCTCCCTCCTCCTTTTCCCTCCTCCCTTGTACGCTGCTGCTCCGTTGGTTCGTTTATTTGTTAGCCTCGCGATAAAACTCCTCTGGCCCGTGCTCCTCCCATCCTGCGCCGGTGCAACACGCTCCTCCTCGCCTTTTCATTTAAACTGCCTCCACCGCTCGTAAGAAATAATGCTGGAAAAAGCCCGTCCGCGCTTCGGTTACCAGATATACCCCCGTTTTTAACGATCGCACTTAACCGAGCCCGCGCGCACGCGGAGTGCCCGCGAAATTTGCGATCGCGACGATGTTCGGTATAAATACGAAACCTTTAGCAGCCGGTACTCGCTCTTAACCCGCTCGCTCTGTCAACAGGAACTGCTCCGCGTGCTCCTGATGAAACTTTGAAGTTTTTAAAGTACCGTTATAAATTTCCCACCGTTACCTACTCGTGCGTTTATGCACTTTTTCTGGGGGCCTGGACGTGGGATGATGATGACAGTGGTTATAATAGTAATTCATTTTAATGAGACCGGTACGAGCAGTTTCACTTTTGAGATTAACCAGCACTGGGCTTGATGCTGGTCTTTGTGTCCAAGTCTTTTTTGGGGTTGTGGTAGTTTAGAGGGTGTGGAGTTTGAAAGTGGGGGTAGTTTGGATCAGTGATCTTGTAATAGAGGGGTATTCTCTGAAATAGTGAGGGTAGATTGTTTCTTTGATACCTGTAGCTTGATCTAAGAGTAATCTAAAGCTGAACTAATCTGAGTATTGAAACTCCGAGGTCTGAGAATCGAAATTAGAGTGAATTGAATTGGTTAAGATATCGTACTGGTGTCCAAGGTATTCTGGAGTAAAATTGAGCACAAGGCAAAATCTCAGATGACTGACTCTGATTCTATCTTCTCACTGTAACTTTTACGAAATACCTAACACTATTCTTACAGACAAGCACAAAATATAAAACTGACTCTCAGTACCGCATCTCCTTTTAACGATCTCTCTTTTCATACCCTGCACCATCCATCTCCCTTATCCAAACGTTCAACAATATTCTTCCAACGTCAATGCATATTTCAGTAACACAAATGACTCCTCTTTCCACTCCTAATGTAACTGTTTTACCTACCTCGTGACATTTCGATAAAAAGATGCAGCAGAAAGTCTACCAACCACTTGGAAATGGATTCTACCATTCGCTCCATAAAGCGCTACATACAAAAGTGACTCGACTTCATGGAGAAGATCGCTAGTTCATGGTGCAATGGCGTTATCAAATCCTCCTCCTCAATAAAAGTATACGTCCAGTGTAATGGCGCCAGCTTTTCGCGATTCCTCTTACATAGGTGAGCGATCGCCAGCACGGTCTATGGTCAAACTATAAAGGCCATCTGTTCGCTTTTAGAGTCTCTTTTATACCGCGCGGTGACGTCACCCCGCGCTGACGATAAACGTAGATGAACGCCCACTCGTCGGCTATCGTGCCACCTTGTCCCCCTTCCTTCTCTTGTTCGTCGCCCTCCTCGCCGACCCAGTCGCGCATTTTCCACCTTGTTCCCTATATACGCGTCCAATTCCTCCCTCCCCAACCACCCCGGGCTGCAATGAGCGACGCGTCCGTATTATACGAGCGGACTTTAACGATCGGCCGCCTAATCGTCGCGAGCCGTGCTTCGAGGAAAGGGTTTCGCGTGGCTGGAGACGCATTTGGCACCAACAACGCGGCTGGACGTCATTGTCATTCGTAAATCAATGAATGTACCCTGGTTTGGGCGAGATCCACAATTACGAGAGCTGTGGCTGGGTATTTTCGACTGCCGGGCGACCTTTGCGTGGGGTGCCTCGCGAAATGTGGGTGCAACCACCCTGTCTGTGACTGTCTTCGAGTTTCGTAATGGGAACTCGGGTTGAAGTCTGCCTGTCACATTTTTGCACCTAGTCTACGTTCTTTTTGTCAATTTACAGACGTCGAATTGCTCTGGGAGCAAATTCATGTTTTTTTTTCGAGAGGCCTCCTTGCGGATGGTACCCTTGCCTCTTTCACGCTCGTTATTAAATAGTACATTTTTTTGGGACGAAAGTTACTACTCTGTAATATTTCTTACAAACTACGTCTACAGCATTAAGGGTAAATACCAAATAGCGTCATTAAGGTAGAAGCGATATTCAAAATTAATACTAACTGTTATGCAGTGCCGGGTTAAGAACTATAGAGGCCTGAAGCACTTAAGGGATTTTGAGGCTTCCTTATACAGGGTGATCAATTCTTAGGTATTTCTGATAGTTTAAGTAGAAAGTGTTTCTAACAAAAGTTAGATTTTAAAATGCAGAATATTTATATGGTCCCCTTTCTCCTCATCACCTTCCCACGTGCTTATTTTGTTTATTGGTTAATCCAGCACTGCTGCATTGCCAATAATAAATGTCACTTCTTCTCCTTCCCTCAAACCTTCACTTCCCTTAGATCATTACCCAAACCTTAAACACTACATCTCCTCCAAATTTCACACCAAAACACCACCAATTTTCGCCACACTAATCTTCACCCTCCAACAAGCTACCCTCACCCCTCTACACGGCCAATTCCCAACCGATCGTCGAGGAGCCGAAGATTCGCACAGGTCGAAGCATCGACAGAATTCGTCGCGCTATCGGGAGCGCCGCGTGACGGCACTTGGCCGAGGCAGGGGGCTGATGGGACGTTGGCCCGCAGCCAGGCGTCCCGACGCTTGCCGAGAGGGTGGACCGAGGCCGGCCGAAGACGGCGTCCCGGCGTCGAGCGTCCGTCAGTGCGTGTGCGACATGGCTGCGAGGCGCTACGGCGACCTAGACGCCCTCCATCTCGCGATGTGAACACACACCTTCCGTGTGCCCTCGAACCGAGATCGCTGAACGATCCAGAAAGTTCGCCCCGAAGTTCGCGCGGGCATCTTCTCTCACTTCTGCGCCTATCTCGTAACGGGTGTGTCGCGCCGCGACGACGACCCCCCGCCCCCCCTCTCGCGCTCCGCGTCAATCGAATTCGCGACGATCCGGATCGTCGCGTCGACGACCTTCGACGGTAACTCGAACCGAACGTGCGCCACCCTAGTCGAGCATCGGCGGCGGGAGGTCACCGTGACACGTTCGTCGAACTGCCGATGAACGAACCGCGGGAATCATCGAACCCGCGCAGATTTCTGTTTACGTTCCGAGAACGCTGGCTCCAGCTTCCTGGGGAGCAGAGTTTGCTTCCCTAAGGCCGCCTTTTGACTGATATTCCGAATAGTAGTGCTTGGGGAGGGCTAGTGATCGGGTAGGGTGACCAGTGACTGCTCTGGATCTGAAGGAAGCACCTATTTTCGGAGTTTATTGGAAGCGAACGGTGCACGGTGAATTGAAGGGATTACTGATGTGACTGAGGACCGTCGAGGAACTTGCGACTCCACTCTTGAGGGTTCTTCAATCAGAGTGCAATAGATGAAGGAATCACTCGAGACTTTTAAACTCCACCTCGCCCGCATGGTGGGAGAGGAAGATTGAAAGAAAGAGATCGCAAGGTTCCACTAGACACTTGACGTTGAAAGTGATGCTCGATCCCTCGTGCCACTGTCGGGCAATGCATCGATGAAAATGTAGGATACGAGTAGAAGGGAATAGCCACCAGAATGGCGAGATAGAAGCTGAGAACCGAGTGTCCAACGCGTCGCCAGAGAAGAGATCCTAGACGATCTTGTCTCGTGGAAACGAACCTGAACGTACCATTCCTACGGCGGGACAGAGTTGCATTCCTCCTAAAGAAACTGTTGAGATTTCCGACTCGGTATATCCAGTCTCTCTCGACGTTGTAAATAAATGCTCACGGGATCGTGGACCAGAAGTATGCGCCTTATGGACATTCGTAGACTAAGTCACCAATTAACCTCTTAATCGAACAGTGCTAAGGACACAGTGATGAACCAGTGATTGTGCGGAAAGAAAGTTAGCCCAGGGTATCATAAACTCTTTGATAGTTCGTGGGCACCCCGAGGATCGTCCCGCTGCACGCTCAGACCGCCACCGGCGCGAAGCGATCGTTTTAGCGGTATCGCGCATAAGGGACCGGCGAATCGAATGGCACGTCCCCTCGGAGATAAACATGTCAGTCGTGGGGTCTGTAGGGTGTCGGCGGGTCGGCGGTGATCGACGTTATCCGGGATTCTCGCTGATCCCCGGGCCGCGCCAATGAGCGAGCTGGGCAGTGCGTGTAATCCGCTAGGCCGCCCGTCAAGATCGTTTCGGCTGTCGTAGCTCGACAACCGACTGGACAAGTTATGTCGGGCCAGTGACGCGGCCCGGCCAGAACTTTCAGGGGAGAGGCCGATGTGTCTGTCGACGAAACGGTGGCTTCTACTCCGCCTGTGTGAGGGGGACGAAGAAGAAGAAGAAGAGGAAGAAGAGGAAGAAGAAGAAGAAGGGGAAGAGGAAGAGGAAGTGGAAGAGGAAGAGGAAGAAGAAGTGGAGGAAGAGGAGGAGGAGGAGGGTGAGGAGGAGCGCGTGCTTCGGGGTATCCTCCCGTCGTCGTTTGCACGCGTGCAGCTACCCTGCGGCGTGCACGTGCAAGCCCCCGTGCCTCCCTCTCTGTGTGTACATGTGTGTATAGTGCAGGAACCTACGATGGAATATCGGTGAGGTCACGAGGTCACCGCAGAATGCCTGAGCCCAGGGCGAAGCGCTGTAAACACTGTGACGGTACGGGCACACTACTTGGCCTCGAGTGTGCGCGCTTTCCTACGCCTGCACAGGCAGAGCAGTTTTTTTTTGCCGACAGCTCTACGCAACCCCAGATTAACCACGATTAATAAAATGATTCTCACCCTTTCCTTGTTCTCGCTGCTTTCACCTGATTAACCCCCAACAACCCCGCCAGACGGCCCCAGCTAGGAGGCTCGAGGTTGACGTGTGAGAACCGTGTGGCGCCATTAACGACCGACTGACTCGTAACCAGGCTTCCAGGGTGTTACTGCATGCTTTTGTTTTTTGTGTTTGATGGTGTTCGTAGGAGGCAGAAGGTAGCTGCCCTTTGGTAGGCTTTGATAGACGGAGGTTTATTTGGAGGAATTGGAAGGTGACTTCCTGTGTTGAAAGCATTGTTTATGGGGATTGAGCAACGAGTTGAGGGAATGGAGCGTTTTGGCTTTTGAAGAATTAGAGATTTGGAAGGAGCCGCTGGCAATTTATTTTTGCAGGACAGTATGGACAGGTCGAGTCATGCCAGCGGCGACTTTTGGACCGTGCAATATTCTGACACAGTCTACCTTGCAGTATAGTAGAATTATTAGGCTCTTAAGCCAGTATCATATGAGAGTGATTTGTTAATACGCGTTCGTCTAATAATTCTTCGCGTCGCATTAAGTTATTTTATGTTTCTTATTTGTTCCTTCGTGGACAATGCGTCATCGCCAGCTGCACCTGTTCTCATCAAAGATCGTGTTATAATTCGTGCAACGGAGCTGAAGAGTGATTATATTGTGATAAGTTTAAGTTATTAAACTTGACATTAGTCAAGTTGATTAACTCGAATCTCCCAGCCTCAATGAAGTCGTCTTAAACCTATTTTTTCGAAGTCTGTCAGAAGAGGATTTAGCTCTTAGTTGCTAAATAAGAAAACCGTTATATTTTATAATAAAATACTAACCACTGTTACGATGCCAGTCATACCCGCAATAATTCAAAAGTACTTAATACCTTTTCCAGAGTGATTAGCACTTACCAAATAATACATCCAAGTTAGTATACCAACAACATCGATAGAAAAATTAATTTATTACGATCATTAATGGAGAAACTAGAGCCAACTATCTACTTCCCATGCAAATCATGAGGAACACCAACGTGCAGTTAAAATCGTCTGGCCACAAGCCCCCGTCACTAGGGATGAAACGCGCGAAAAGGCAGAATCCCCGAGGGAAATCTCGGTCTTAATTAGGAACGTAGAGGAGACCATTTTATCTGTGGGTCATTTATTCCGCGGCTGCGGCCGGACACTTGGACCAGGCTTGAGGCAGACCAAGGCGAGCGCGCATAGCGCATTCCAATCGGATGGCAACCACGTCCAACTGCGCTCCCCTCCGCTTCACCCTCGTCTCGCCTTCCCTCTTCTTTCGCCTCTCGCGCTCCACACCGACAGTATTTTTATCCCCGGTTATTCACCCCCTTATCTGCGAATAGAGGCGCCCCTTATCCACCTGGATTCATGCCTTCTTTCCGTCTCGCCTGCTGGTTCCCCTCCCTTGTGCAGAGGACGCGTTCGCCAATAATTCTCGCGACGATACTTCTTTCGCTTGTTCTCTATCTTTGAACCTGATAAATTGCGCGATAGCAAACAGTAATTTCTTAACTGTCCATTAAGTTTATTCCTACGTTTAAGTTCTTCCGATAGAAGCTTACGATCAACAACTTCGGTTTTTCACTTCGATCTTGTCGAATTTCGCTGATCTTTTTAACCTTTGCAGCCACTAAATAGCACAATACTAAGATGCGTTTGTTTTCTGTTTCGACGTTCGCAATCGCCGCTGTTCAGGGTTCATTCTTCTCGATAGAAGTTTATAATCGGCAGAGTCTGAGGTAGCGTCGTAAGATACAGAAGTAACGGCCCGAGTATCGGTGTTCCTCGGTAGAGAGAGAGGGTTTCATAGAGAATATTCGCGGGCTCAAGTTTAGTGTCGAGATTAGTCAGCGCCGGGCCGGTTTATTTGAATTTCCATTCCCGATTGATCGTCTATGCAAACAGTGAAAACATTCCAGGATGGTAACGATCACTTCGGGTATTGGCCTACATTTTTCCCCCGGGGCGATCTTATTCGCCGGTCGTTTCGCAGCTGTACCTCTTTTTGTTTTTCGAAACGTCGAACCCGAGATTCGGCCAGATGGCTGCGATTAAAAAAAGGATTTACTCCCTCTTTATCACGCGAGCGCCTTACGTTTCAGTTCCCTCCGACTGTACGTTCCTTTGCATCGGGAATTCTTAAACAGAATTTATAAATACAGAGCCAGTCTCCTTTTTACGTTCTTCTCCATAACGAATCACTACATAGGTTTTTCGTATCGCGAATAAAATCGCAATCGGACTTCAGAATCCGGGAAAATGCAAGGTAACGCAACCTTAGGTGGTTGCCCAAGGGCAAGCAGTTCTAAAATGTGTTGCAAGTTATTTACCACTTATCGAAAGCACCTAGTATAAGTTTAAATCGCAATTCTAAAATGTGTTCCAAGTTATTTATCACTTATTGAAAGTAGTATAAGTTTAAATCACGATTTCCAAGCACCTTCAGTGTCCAACCCAAGCTTGAACCTCCCTCGTCCATCACCCACAACCATCCCACGCCAGCGTCATCTCTTCTTCCTTTACTCGATCCCTCTGGCAAGGGACTCGCCCGTAATTCCATTCCTACATCTCCCTATTCCATTTTCATTCAGCTACAAGATCAAACTTGCAAGTTTCCCAGCCAGCTAATGACGCTCTTCCGCTCCGAGCCGTGTCGCCCGCGATCAAAAGCAACCTCCAAAATACAAGCGTTCGCGAGAGCTCGGCTACTATGTCTAGGATCGGTTGTTTGTCAAAAGAGGAGCGGCTCGAAGATGCCAGCGAATGCCGTCGCAGAGGGCAGTGTCCAACAGGAAGTCTAGGTGCACCGGTGACGAATGAAGCTGATGGCCGTGTTTCGGCTTTCACGGGGTAATTACACGTATCTGGTGTCCGCGAAGTCGGGTCGATAATGGGGGTCTAACTCGAAAAGAGGCCCGAAACGCATCGCGAGCCGACGGCGGGACGGTGATGTATGGTGCAGAGACGTGGCCGATGATTACGAGGAATCTGTTCCGTCGTCCTTCGACGGGCTGCTCGTTAACGAACGTCCGCCCCTTTTAATTACTTTCACCATTAATCAGCGAGGTGGCCCCGCGCTAGGGGTTACTGCCCCCCTCGGGGGGAGCAAACACGCTGTCACGAGTTAATTAACCGTCTCGTCGGGACTCTGTCCAACCAGTGGAGTCAACTTTGAACCCTTCCGCCGTGGCGGTTTATTCCTCCAGCAACTTTGAGCTGGTTCCTGCTCGTTTCGAGTTGGGTATCTATATTGCGTTCGGGGTACGTTGGGGGGTGGTAAGTTTGGGATGTAATCGAGTATTGGTCTCTGACTAAAGCCGGGGATCCACCTGGAAGCCTAAGCTGAGCTATGCTATTCTGGTTGTGCCAGGAAGTTTGAAAAAATTAGCTTGGATCCGTATGGAACCGTTTTCACCAAAAGCTAGGCTAACCTCTGCTATGTTTTTTTTGTGTTTTATAGCACAGCCGGCCATAGCATAGATTAGCTTAGCTTCCAGGTGGATCCCGAGCTTAAGGATGGGGGTTTCTGTTTCGAACTAAGGTGAACGCTATTCCCTCGACTCTCATTCTACATCTACCCGATACGGCAATAAAGGGAAGCCAAAAAAGCTCGCTGTTAAACCCATACTTGTCGAGATCCATAGCGCCGCATCCTATCTTCACCCCCAAATTTAAGATCATCCGCGCGGACGTCGAAGTCGTGATCTACAATGGCAATTTCCATTGGAAATCTCGACTAAGGGGTGCTTACGCAGCAAATTCCTCATCGATGTATCAACGCTTAATAATACGTGATCGTATCGGAATTTTACCGAACCGCGGAGTCGCTACCATCGCCACTCTAGTTTCGATTTCCACGCGCCTCTGTATTACGGATTTGTAAATCACAGGAAACCGCTGAAAAATGTCATCGCCAGATGGTCGAGGCTCACGATCGACCCCGAGGCACGCTCGGTAGGTATCGGCCATTTCGAGCCCTCTCGTTTCACCTCGACAGAGAAAGAGATCAGGCGCGTGTTCTTCAAAGAGCAACGTTTACCGGAGGACAGTGAAATATCGCTCCACCGTTGCTCGCCTTTATTTCCGCGGCTTTTTATTCCTCCCGTTACATAAGCCCCGAATTATTTCTGGCATTGGCTTTTTCCTGCCCTCCCTTTCACCTTTCCCGCCGCTTTGTGATACCACCCAAGGCCGCCGACGTTATAAGATCGCGGGGGATCGTGGGCGATGACAATCGTACGATCGAGGAGAGCGGCGATCCACGAATTCTCGGACAACGCCGACCACCTATAAATTTCTCATCTAAAATTGTCTTCCTCGTTCGAACGACACGCTCCTATCCATATCTCATTCTCTTTTTATTTATATTACACTATATCCGTGCCCTCGCCGCGGCGCGATCGTAAAACATCGTGCAGTTCTTTTCCAGAGATCACAGCGATCGAGATTAGTCCGTCACCGATCCGCGAGCGGCGCTAGTTGGAAAATATGAACTACGGCGGAGTTAATGTGATTTATAGAGATGGCTCTCGAAGGCGAATGGCCCTCGCCTCTGGGGACCATTTAATGGCCGTTCTAGCGAGCGTTGCTTATTGTTAGTTAAATCATCTCCATCCGTTAAACGAAGACGAAACGCGACTTCTGATGTTCGTTCCTCGTGTTCGTTATCGCGGGATCGAGGAGGATTTATTGGTCAGAACTTGTGGGGGTTGAATTGGATGTTCTGAACAGGATGGTGTCACTGAAACTATCATTATTTTTTAGATTTCATATTTTAAGTCACATTTGGTTCCAGTACTGACTTTTCGAGGGAAAGAATTTGTTGGCAGTCTGAAGTTATAGGAGAGTTTACATTTTTGTGTAGCGATTATTTTCCTTCGGTGCATTTTGAATATGAGTAATTAGGATGATATTCCTCGTCAAAGTTGCGTACCTTGTAGAATTGTTTGAATTTGTGTGAGAGTTTGTGTGCCTTGTAAGAGACCAGATTGAGCCAGCAGCGTCCAGTTTCATCTTTGGACAGCTTAAACGAAGTCCACACGACGATCCTCGGACGGGGTTGGTATTAAAAGTGATTCGTAGGCTCGCGAATGGCTCGTAAACTTGGAGCTCAACAGCTGTCGATGAGGAATGGAATCTAAATTTAAGCCTGACCGGCCCAATGAGATACATTCTGGTAATCTGGACAATAGTCGGTGGAATTTCAGACCTTTCTCAGCTACCAGTCGACTTCTTTGCAAAATTCTTGGTTGTTGCATCAGGGAGTTTTCGAGTCTCGCTGCTGTTTGTAGTTTCTAATGGATTTAAGATTCGAAAGTAAGAATATATTGAGTTTTTGGGTAGACAAGAAAATAGTAAATGGGTAGGAAAAAGGGAAAAGTGATTATCTATAAAGATTCCCATATCTCCTATCTTCTGATGGATTCTTTGTGGGTCTAAGATTCACTGAACTTTTTGATCCATGACATTTCAACAGTTTACACATAAAAAATTTGCAATCAAGCGATCCTTCTTACAAATTTCTTCGATTTCTATATTTCCAATTTCAAGATGGATTCTTCACAGGTCCAAAAAACCGTAAAGTTCATTACCCCCTGAATTTTCATCCCCCACCATTATCAATAGAAAAGTAATCCGTTCACTAACAATATAAAAATTCACAGGCGACCATTCGAGTGATTCCACTCAATAGATTCATCAAAGAATTAAAAACAATCACAATTTACGAACTACCAAAATTCACCCTCCCCCTAGAATCCACAGTAGCACAAAAATTAACGACCAATGGGATCCCTTTGAAAATTTCATCGAATCCCAGGTCGACCGTCCTGCGACCTTCAAAGGACCAGAGGGACGAGAATTTGGCAGCTCGCGGTTCTAGAGACGCCTAGCTTGATTATTTATCGGGGCGGTATGCGGGATGCGTGGGCAGGCTTCCCTCCCCCGTGTTCCCGCTCCTTTTCGTTCGCTGGCCGCTTTCCAAACGGCGACACCCTCACACCTACGGGCTCCTTTTGCGCGACGGTCGTGTGCGTGAGTGGACGCTGGCGTTTGTACGCGTTGGCTGCATCACTCTCTCCCTCTCTGCCCCTCGGCTCTCTTACGTGTACACCTCGTGTGTACGAGTTACGTCGCCGCGATTACGCGCGCCCCTGGCTTCAGCGTGTTTCCTCCTTTCCTCCATCGGAATGGCCGTTCTTTTATTCTTCTATCCCAACGTCGGCCCGCGAGTTTGTTATTGCAGGGGTAACTCCGCGCACGAAGGATATTTACGATCGACGGGCCGAACCGCGGTCGATTTATTGGGCAATGCTACTGCAGAATCCTAAGGGGATGTTTAGTTTTCTGGAACTCGACCGTGTTCTGCTGTTTCCCTCGATGAAATACAATTGTTGGATAGGTATTCGACGGAGAATTCGAAGAGCGAACGTCTGCCACCCTTGTTTCAGTTCTATATTATCAATTTTTTTTTTCAAATAGTTCAAGGCTAAGGTAGAAACGAGTGACTAATATTCCACTGATACTGACAATAAGCGGCATCGACGCACTCGGTATCCATAGGAAAGTTCAGAAGCTCCCAAGTCGATGAGTTGTCGTCGATCGAAATACGCGGGTGATTAAGAAGCGACGGGAATGAATTTCTTTATTCATCGAGAGGTCAACGCTTGACGACAGGCTGGTATTCTCGGACCCGAATATTACGTCGAAGAACTATAATCGTCAAACAGGAAAATGCACGGCGTATTAATAGATTTCTCGTAAAAATAGAACCGTGATGCATCGCGTGCGCTCGCGCGCGCGCGAGCCCGCTGACACACGAGATCGTAAAGCCCCTGACTTTTCTAAGATTCATCAGTCTTTCAATTACTCCGCGGAAGAAGGGAAATTTCTTCCTTTCCCCTCCTTACGTTTTTCTGTTTTCGTAGGATGGTTGCAGCTATGGGGGGGGGGGGGGCGGGGTTAGTGAACGCGTTCGTTAATGGCGAGGGAGATCGACGTGTTTTCGTCTATGGACGAAAAAAGGGAGGGAATGGTACGCGAGCCGATTTCTATTTTCGATCACGCGATTGGACTTATTTATGGGTGGTCCCGGAAGGGAAGGAAATCGACGGGACATGGAGCTGTGCGTTTCCGGTTTCGAAAGGTGAGGGAACCTTCGGGGAAATTGCACTCTTCGCGATTTCAATGATGTTGCATTTTGGAACTATCCACGGATTTAGTTATTTAATGGTTGAATGGTGCAGCAAAAATTGCAAATTCCCGAGCATTGGCACCCAAAGATTTTTATTTTTTCGACAAGTATAAAACAGGTCAAACAACTTCAATGACTTCAAAGTCACAAAAGTGCAATAAGGTCTTTTTTTAATGATAAATTCGAAGATTTTTATAAATAAATGAGGCATAACCCAACTTTTACATAGATGGGAAACTGTCCTAAATAATTATATAAAATACATTGCTCGAAGTAAGTACCTATAACCAGTTTTCAGGAATCGAATAACGAACAAAATTTATGCAAATCCCCATTATTTGCTTTTTCAACCTCCCAGTCCCCAAATCTCCCCCTTTTCCTACAACCACTTAACCCTCCATTAAAACATGATACACACCCTTTCAAAGCCAACCCAAACCCCCTTCATTTACAAAATCCATCACAAAGCACTCAACCCCTTCCTCATCATAACTACTCCTTCAACCACTACTCCATCCTCCATCACCCCTTTTCAGTACAACGCACACAGCTCCCGGCAAAAAGCACCAGCCAAAAGTCACTAAATCTCTCGACAGCTCTGACAAGAAGCACTAGTCGTTTTCGAACAATCCCCCGTAAATTTATCCGCGTTCGATCAAGCGGTCCCCGGCGGAGGACGGCGATCAGGAGCGAAAGGGATCGAGGGAAAAGAGAGTTGTTGACGATCGGGACAGGTGCTGGTGCCGCGTGGTCGCCTTTATCGAACGAGATCGAAGATAATCTCTCGCCATCTCTCCCCTTCTGCTTCTTTTTTCCGCGTACCCCTCGGCCGCCAAGGCGGGCGCGCGCGCGAACACAGGGGGCGACCGATCTCCTGTTGCTCTTGGCAGCGGTGCGCATGGTTTACGCGGCAACAGCTGTGCTCGCACGCACTTTGCTCGCGCAAAACATCGCTAATGGACCGACAACCGCGACCGAGTCAGCCTCGCTTACGCGTAAATATAGTGAGCCTGCCGGCTCTCTTTCTCCCTTTCTTTCCACGGTCCCGTCTCTCGCTCCCTCTGCCTCTGGCCTGGGCTGTCGGCCGCGGACCGGAGCTTCCGTTGGATTGCAGGGGAGTTGGAAGACCCAGTATCTATGGTTTTCGTGAAATGAATGCACCACTGGGGTACTTTGTGTGAGAGTTCCTTGTGGATTTGGGGAGCGTGGTTTGGATAGTGTGGGTGCAGAGAGTGTAGAAGGGGTAAGAAGTTTTGGGGAGAGTTGACGGTCAAATGTTGGAACTTAGGATTAGAACGGAGAATTGTGATCCTTGAGGACCTGGGACTGGGGATCGCAGTGTCCCAGTTTGCTTAATCTAGAATCTGAGTAGAAGTTTGGAGGTTTGGCGTGTTAGGTGCTGGATACTTCAACACTTGTGGTAGGAAGATTGTTGCTCCGATCGTCGAGGGTGTTTTAAATTTCTCTGGATAATCTCTTGCAGTTTCTGGTTGGGAGTAGATAACCCTGATTAAGTAGAAGCTTCTGCAAAGGCTACTTAAACTTCGAAGAATGGTTTTTAGTCGAGTTATTTGCAGTGGAGTTTTGAGTTTAAATAGAAGCAACTGCTTTAAGACAAAGGATGTAATCAAAAGGGGTATCTTACAATCGATCACTGGTACCAAAGTACGTAATACATTACCTATTAAACGCTAGAAATAGTGGGAATGGAAATATCTACTGCAGCGTACTCGCTGGTGCACTGTCTGACCATATCGTCTGTATCTACTTCAGACTAGCGGTGGAGAACTACCGATGGTACTTACGATAGTTATCGATGGTTCTCACTATCGAAATTTGTAATGATATTACAAATTAAATTTGGGATTCTGAATTTCAGCTGTTATTATTTTTTAATTGACTAACCTACGATTTTCAATACCGATAATTATCGATAGTGAAAATAGGCCATCTATAGTTTTCGATAGTGAGAACCGTCGATAATAACTATCGTAAGTACCATCGATAGTTCTCCACCACTACTTCAGACCCTGTGTAGGTCAGATACATACTGCGTTACCCGTGACTACATATCAAAATGGAACCCTGTTTGACTTTGCTATTATGTTATTCTAAAATTTATCACTTTATAGGAAGTTATAATCTACGCATTTCACCTTACATCTATCTAAAACAAATTCCCCACCCTCGCCACCATACAATATTAATATATCCTCGACAGTAACATTTTATTCTGATTTTATCTCAATGACAAAGGCGCAAACACATGATACATAATTTTTTTTATTCTCTTATGGTACCTAGGGTAAAGAAACCAGTAAATGACCGAATTGTTGAATGAGAAGCCCAGTAAATGACCGCATACTTTTATTAAGAATTGTACTTATTAATGTTTGTTTAATACGCAAAACTAAAAATATGGGATATTAAAAGTGCAACTACACTCTATTTATAAACAAATAGTAATTTTTAAATTTATAATTGACATTTCTTTTCCTAATGGTCATTCACTGGTATGCGGTCAATTACTGGTTGGTGTACCCTACCGACTTCAGTCCCAGGGTCGTGACCTCCATTAACAAAACACCCCCTGCACCCAGATACAAGCAAGCCCGGAAACCCTGACCAGAGCACGTATCACAACATATCGCGAACGACATCGCGAGGTGATTGATCGCGTTTATTGTGCTGGCCAGAGGAAATCGAGGTGGCCACCGATACCAGCACACGCGGATAGGTGGTACCGCTTGGCCCCGTGTGTATACGCGAGCAAGATGTGTGCCGAAGCTAAACATTCCGCGGTGCATTCACCCTGGCATTGCTGTAAAAATAAACGGATCGCCAACGGTGTGTATCCACCTCGTCCCCGAGGTCTCCGTTTCATTTACGATACCGCTGAACCGAGGCCCTGCGCGGCTTCTCTTCCTGCACTGCTCCACCGCGAAACGGAGGCCTTGCACCTGGTCCCCATCGCGAGATAAAGGTGCGCCTCGATCCGTGGAATTACGGGAAATGGGGGGACAGCTTCGATAGTAACGCCAGCGCACCGTGGCTTCATCTTCTTCTGGAGGAAAGGCCGAAGGAACTCAAGGTCGAGCTGAATCGACCATCGTTGGGTTCGCGAATGCCTTACGTAATCGAGAAGCTTGGTTGGAACCGCGGGATCAACATCTTGCGGTGTCTGATATTGTGGAATGGGTTGTTGGGTCATCAATTTTTTTTTAGTAGGTATTAGGCACTTTGATAAAAGTTTTGTAGCAACTCTATAGTTACATAAAAAATTAGTGGTAGCTAAACTCGCGCACAGTTTGACTTATCATGTTATTCAGTGTAAGAGGTAACCTATTCCTCACTGAACACTTAATGTGTATAAGACCCAAAAAACTGGACCTCGGTGAATATTTATGAAGGGCACTCCAAGCATATTTTAAATTCTCAGTTCGATCTACCCCTGAATACCCTTGCTTGTTCTCCATTTTCCTTCTTTTCTGCCCTACCTTCTATCTAATTTCCAATCTCCCACTCCAACTCCAGTTCAGATCTCTAGATTTATTTCACCCCCTGTAGAGTACTCTATCTCCCACTCCAATTGAACCTAAACTGCCCTTCATAAGTATTAGGACACCCTCTGTATTTCCACAAAATCTGATATTTGGTACAGATCGAATACTTTTCGCAGCTTTTAATTCCCGGCTTCAATTTAAACTATCAAATACCTACAGTAAAATGTGTTGAACTTCTTCAAGAAATTTCCAACTTTTCTCACAATTCACTCTCTGCGGCTATCTATAGCCAAGCATCAAGTCGTAACCGTTCCCGTGTATAGAAAAACACTACTAACGTTTTGATTCACTCCACCGTTCTTCTCCTTCATTTTTACGCTTCCCTGACCTTGCTGCTCGCCTGCAAACAGGCTTAGGACGTTCTGGGTCGAGTCTTACTGTCGCTCGTAAAAGTGATTTAAAAGTGCAGCGTAAACGGCGCCGAATAGTGGATGATGTAAACGGGCTGTTCGTTTAGACCCGGGCCCGACTGCGAAATCCCTCGGCCAATAGGAGGACAAACGCGATGGCCGTGGAAAGTTGTTCACGGGGCTTCATAAACTTGCCTACGGTGCCGCCGTTCGGTCATGCTCCAGCTATTTAAGAAACAATGACGCGCCTCGCGCGGCATCTGCATTGTTCTCGATAGCAGGAGGGTGGGTACGTTGAGAAGTGACCAAGATAAACTTTCTACGGTCCTTTCCTTCCTTTCCCCGCGGTTCGGCTGAATTGCCTGACCTTCCTCTGTGTCTAGCGATCAGAAATCTTCCACGGTAACGACGACGACTCGCGGAGGAAAGAATACGCGGCTCGAGACGTGCCAAGTGAGTCAGTGAGCTGGATGGTCCACGAAATTAGATCGCCGCGGATGTTGCTGCATCGCTGTAACCGGCATTGATTCATCGAATCCGTCGTCATCCAGCAGATGCTGCTGGTACACAATGAACCGTGTATCGCTGACATTTTTAATCCTTAAAAATCCGTGTGAACCACGATTAAAGCAGAAAAGAATATCTCTTCCACACTGAGATTCACCATATTCGTCCCGCGTTAACTATTTTCAGCGAATCATCCATGCATTGGTCATAATTCCTTTCAATTCCCTCTGCGCCATCAAATTCTTTGTCTCTCAACAAAAATATCGCGTTGAGGCAATAACAATAACTCCGATGGGAGGAAACTGAAGAATCGAGAGGGAAATTTAATTCTGGATTCTTGTTTCATCGCGACGGAGAGAACAGCTTCCTCTTCCCTGATAAGGACATCTTCTAAGAATACTCTGAATCGAGTTGACCTCTGGCGACAGTTCTCATCATTTTGTTCGTATCTCCACGGTTTTTCGGCGTTGGTGCTTAATTGTTGGTCGGTGTACCTTTTACGTTGGACACTGTAGACTTTCCTTCCTAATTCTAACCGGGCTTCCCCTTCGGCTTCTCGTTTTGCTGGCGCAAGAGGAACGAGCAGCGCAGCTTATTCCAGAGCTTTGTGCTCGGGCACGGTGATGAATTCGGCGGTGCTCGAGGATGACCGTAATTCATGCGTCGACGGGGTGTCAGGTGGCGCGTCTCGCGCTTAAGTAACACGGATTTACAGAACGCGGCCTGGAACAAGGGGTAAGCAGATGAAAAACGACGATCGGACAAGATATGACGACGCCTGGCATGGACTTGGCGTCGGGTCTAGGAAGCGAGTCACCTCCGCCGTTGTAGCCCTTAATGAGCCCAACGCGAGACTAGTCCAACCTCTTTAACTCTGTTTCTTCTGTCAACTGCTTCTGTCCGCTTCGCGGCCCCGCTGCCTTCGTCGTGGTCGTATTCTCCTTCGTCTTCTTCCTCTTCTTCTCCTTCATCTGCCTCTCCACCCTCATCTGCATTGCCCGGCCGGGGAGCATGACCTGGATGGTGCCCAAACGAAATACCATCATCGTTCCTTCCTTTTTCGCGCGCCATTTTGGAGAACCGGTCGTCGCGGTGCTCCACTTCGCGCGGCCACTGTGTTGCTCGGGTAAACAGCGCTCTGTCCTCGGAAATTAATCAAGGATTGTAGTAGATTCTCAGTTTTTGATTATAGTAAGTATACTTAATTCTCCGATGTTGTTTTTTCTGTGGGTAGTATCGTTTTGACTTTTTTATTTGAAAGCTGAGAGGGGAATTCTTTTGGTTGAGGTGTAACCTATTCCACCTCCAGGGTGTAAGAAGCTTTATGTAATTTTCTGAGGCATTCTCTTTCTAAAATATAATTTTTTTCCTGGGGTACAAATAATTTGCTCAAACAAAAGATATTCAACTAGTGGTGGAGAAGTATCGATGGTACTTACGATAGTTATCGATGGTTCTCACTATTGGAAACTATAGATGGCTTATTTTCACTATCGATAATTATCGGTATTGAAAATCGTAGGTTAGTGAATTCAAAAATAATAACAGAGAAACCAGCCCAATTATTTCCAAGTTCCTCAGCCACCCCAACGTTCCAACTGCCACTCGAACGATAGACGTAGTACCTCGCGAACCGAGCATTCGACAACCAAACTTGTTGACTCTGGCCGGCGTAACGCTCTAGATATTTACCAATCTCCGTCGCGACGGTGTATTTCCAACGGGAGCAGACAGCGAAGTGGGCAGATCGCGCCGAACGATCGATAATGGCGCCCGTTCACCGCGAAACGCCTCAATGCCAATGTTAAAGCTGCATTCTTGCCCGAGGACGAAATTAACCGGCGCGTGAATGCACCCCGCGTCGCCGAATCTTGCCAAAAACCGTTTCCATTATCCGCTTCCTGTCGCACCTTCGCGTATGCCCACCTCCGATGATGAATTGGCCGCCGCACCGACCACCTCCCCCCTCCGTCTGGGACGAGTCACAAACCAATCACGCCGGCGAATATACGATTATTTATTTTTAAGCGATGAACGTGAAGCCTGTCGCCACGCACGGGAGTATCTGCAAGCACTTTGTCACGGATATCGCGCCGGTGGGGGAACAAATGCCACGCTATTCGGGGAAAGTTGTACATTAGGAGCTGTTACGAAGGCATTACGACACCGCTTCCCCGATTTGCTCGCGGATAAATTTCATAAGGACAATTCAATCGTGTTCACTCTACAATTCTCGTAAAATCGGCTATATACTCGGTGATACATTTTCTTCTAAGAACATCCATGTTCTGGAAACCCGAGCTTTTAATTCACACTGAAGAGACACAATCGAGGTGTCCGGCGCCGATTTTTCTCTAATAAAAATATGTTTTTAAGCATACAAATCTAAGACACATATATTTATTTATTTTTTCCCAATCTCAACTTTAAGGGGTGAAAGCACACGTTTTATTTTCGTCCCCCAGCTTTTCCAGTGTCATTTCCGTAATTGTTAAATTCTGTAACACTTCATTATAGAAATAATTCTCTCTGTGAGATTAATTCGCAAATTAAAATTTTCAGATTCCCATAATTTAAAAAACTAAGTAAAAATGATAGAATTTTAGAATATAGTACAGCAGAGTTGTTTCATCCTCAAAATAAAAAAATTCATGTCTCTCAGATTTTTGTGCTTAACAAGATATTTCGGGGGGAAAAAAATCGGTGTCGAACACCTCGAAAATCGATTGACAGTGAGTCACAGCGAAGGAACGTTCGCGTGGTCATTTTAGACGGTTAACGCGGGTGATACTGTCGTACAGGATGACGCGTTAATTTGCCCGCTGACTATGCTGAACTATGCGGCTGTTAGAACAACAGCTTAACGTCGTTCTCCGCTCGTTCCCCGCTGTCGCTTGGAAACAAGCGAGTTTATCGAGTCATAACGGTTGCGCGTCGCCCGAGAAAATTGGAAGCCGCGCGCGCCACGATATTATCGCCGCGATGACAGCCGTTCCACGATTCGTACAGGCCGGGGTGCTCGCTTTAATGACTCCATAACTCTGCGCATCAGATCGTGCAACGACCACGCCGAGGATCTCGCGCGAGGAGTCAGCCAGATTATTACGCTTTCCGAGTGTATTTATTCGTGTACTTCATTCTGACTACTTGCATTAAGCTGTGGGGTTAAATACATCTGATCAAATTGAATATCAAATTTAAACATTCGAAATCCCTGTCTCCTGTACTCCAACTTCGTGAAGTATAGCTCTTCAATTTTATATTGTTTCTAATCTCTTCCCAGTGGCAGCCTTTCAAAACTCATTTCGTAGGACAATAATCACGGAATAGATGTATTTACATTTTTTACGGTAATCTAAAGTGTGATTTTATCTCCAAGTGATCTAGGCTAAGTGGACTGAAAATTCTGGGGAGTGCTGAATTTTGGGAAGCGACAAATTTTGGGCGAAAGAAATTGGAAAAGGTTTAAATACATAGGCTTGAGAGAACTTTCAAATTAATTCACTTCTTTTTCAAGTAGCGAATTGTGAATAACTCGTATTGAATTAATTTTAAAATTGCCTCGACTCCTTCAAATTAAAATATTGGACGATATTTCGGGAAAAAGGCGGCAGACACTTGTTAGCTTAGGGGCGGCAGATTTCCAAATTCGTTTCTGAGGATGTGGTAGATGGATTTTCATTTTTCAATATGGCGCTGGGAAGAATGATGCTTGTTCGATTGGTCAAAGAGACTCAGTGGCGCGAACGATAAATATCGCCCGTCATACGGACATGGTACAAATCGGTATTGGCTGTTTTTGCGCATCAGAGGCGCGGGCCGCCGCGAAAAACGCCCGTTTCGATGCTGACATTTACGTTGCACCGCTAACTGGTTCGACGGATTTATCCGCGACCTTGAGAATAACGGGCGCGATTTGTCCTGGTCGTAATACGCTTTGGATCCGTTAAAAGTCAGCGTGCCTTCGCAATTGGCTCCCGACAACATTGTTGCTGTAAATTGCCTGATTTCGCAAAGCTGCTCCCGCGAGGCCTCGTTAGTCTCGGATGTTGTTGTCATTCTAAGCTCGAGAAAAAGTGGACAGGTCTCGACATTCATTGCTCCCCTCTGGCTGTTTCAAAATTTCGGACACTTTCTTTATTTAATTACAATTCATCAATTATTCCAAGCAAAGGGTCGGAGGAGGACTCCTGGCACCCGCCGAAGAAAAAGGAAAAAGATTATGATTAATAAACCACGAGCGAAGTAATTCAAGAGCTCTGTAAAACGAAAAGAAAACTGGACTTTATTCTGCGAATTAATTTTCATAGTCACCTAATGAATTTTATTGATTTTGAATTAAAAGTATTTTTATCCCTCCAACTCGGCTCTCCCCAAGATTAAACCCTGAATTCACTACTGATTCCAAGTAACGAATATCGAAGAATATACGTCGAAAGAGCCAAAGAAGAAATCAGCTGACACACATAGCTACATTTAAGCCACAACTCTTACGTTGACAGTCGAAAAGCACAAGATTCTCTATGATTCATCCACGAGGTAGAAGATCGCAATGGATCGCAACTTTGGTGGGAATTTATAACACAGCTTCGACCATAAATACTGGCAAACGCATGATTGCCTGGTTTCTCGAAATACGACGCGTCAGCCGCGGCCATCGCGTTAATTCCACATGTCGGTCAGCGTCGATTCCGTTTCCACCGGGCTTCTATACCGATTTCGCCTCAGCGGCTAGATCGATCGCGGGGGTACTTGTAACAGGCAAGGTTGCCGGTGTGGAAACCGGCGGACGTCCTCGCGCCGTGTCCAGCGCGGTCTCAGCCTGGCGAACGTGTGATCCGTCGCGGTCGAGATCCCATGAAAAACGGCGGATTGTTTCGCGGCCAGTAATTCGGTCGCGAACGCGCTTGATTAATGCGCGCCAGCTTATTCAATTTCACGCGGCAGACGGCGTATTATTAATCAGCCAGGGGAGCGTAAAGTGTGCGCTCGGGCGCATAGGTGCGCGCGGGAGACCCTCCCTCGCGCGGAGGCTCGCTCGGTTCGGCCACTAAAATTACGAACGGCGACAGCTTAATGCCGCGAATTTGTCAAAAGCCCGGGGCGTACACCGGCCGTTTAATCAGATGGGATACAGTTGCGTCAAGCGGGTGACAGTTTTTGCTGGCGCCCTTATTACCAGGCATTGTGCGTGAACGCGGCCGCGATTCATCTCAATACGTCGGGGCTAAGTCGCGGTGCACTTAGAAGCGCGGTAAAGTTGCTTGGTGTAGGCTAGGGAACGATGCTTTCATTGATGCTTCGTTGGCGGTGACCTTTGTAGGTGAATTTTTCGAGGGTGACACTTTGAGTGACATCGGCACGAAGACACGCCGAGGATTTGCCACCTTTCCACTTTCAAGTTTCGATCAGACTATACAGCAAAGTTGGAATGGTTCTGTTGGTGGTTTAAAGGGAAGTTGACTGGGGGGATGTCAATTTATTGGACGTTGGGGTTGTAACTATTGGAATATACGATGGGGGTTGGAACTATTATGGATCGAAATGTGTTATACTATACTGAATTGAAATGTACTGTAGCTATACGTGGAAGGGAAGATTTTTCTTGAAAATGAGTAGGTACTAAATCAGTTGAGGTCTTCTTATTCTTAAATCCAGAGGGTTCAGTATAGCTAGAGATGGACAATACTTTATACTTATTTTATACAGACTCCAATGTCTATATTGCACTGTATTCAATCCCCTAAAAGTACAAGTTGCAGCTGCAATATATATCGAAGCCAGGATGACGCGTTCGCCGATAACTTGGCAGCTCGATAAACAGCGATGCTGCATTTACGGTTCCGTCAGACGTCACAGGAGTAGTTTCGAGTAATCGCGACCGTTCGACATTTCACCCACGCGGGCGCCGTTTATCGAACGTGCCAGAATGGATTTTCTCGCGAAAATGCCGTACAGGCGATATTGTAATCGACCAGCTGCCTAGCCCGGAAATCCAACCAGGATATTTCCGAGGTGATTTCCTCGCCTACGACCGCGATGAACATGTGAGCAGAAAATTTACAGTCACCCCCTGACGAACGGCAAGTTCAAGAACGATATTTCAATCATTGACGTTAGGAAAATGCATTTGGGCTTGTGCAGTGCTGCAGCTCCGGAAGACAAAATCTTCTTAGAAAGCTGAAACTCAAGTTCCATTGTAAATTGTGTAAATCGGTTCAGCTAAACATTCGAGCTGTTCTTTGTTTGGCTACTTCGAGGAAACGCAAATTTTCTAATTCCATTTTGGTCCTCACTCTTGGCAATGTCTACGAAGATTATATGAATCATTTCCTCTTAGATTACTTTGTATTGTGGAAGTTACTGTCACCCACGTTTTTCATAAATCTCTTTAGTATTCTGAGCTTTTGTGTAGTGTAGGGTATCCTATAGTCGGAATAGAATCAGTTGGCTGCTCAAGGTTACTAGAGAGGCTACCTCATCATATTCCCTCGCGCTATTTAGACTTACCTCCACTAGGAAACCTTCCGCTTCAGACTTGACTTACACGTTCAATTTTAAATTGACCTCGGTTCCTCTACTTTTATTCCTCCACGCCTATCGATTATCCACAGACAACAAAAGAATCCAGACGAAATCGTTGAAAAACCCCCTTTCCACGTCAAACTTCTCCCACCAATTGATTTCTAAAACTGTTTTCCTGTAGAACACAACGATCCACGATTTATTACTAGAATGTAGACAAAACAAACGTATTTTGTTATTGTGTTCTTCAATTTACAAGATCCAATTTCCAGGTTCACAACTGTAATTATTTCTACAGATTCCCCTGTTTTGCTAGTTTTATGCGACGCAAGAAATTTCAGAGCGACGAACGTGACCGAGACTTCCTACGTGCGGTTATGCTGCGGTCCACGAGCCCGAGATTTTCGCGCTCGAGGGCTCGACTAGACCGTCCTTGCATTACGGATATTTCCGTCCGAAGTATTAGACGGTATAAAGGCAGAACGTGTCTCCCCTCTGCCATTCCCGGCATGGCCAGACGTTGGCAAACGCTATGTAAAGCGCTCGAGCGAACCTTTCTGCCCCTTTTTTGCCTTTAAACGACCACGGGTGCCGCCTCCCTTTCGTCGCCCGTCGCATGTGCGTGCGCTCGAGCGCCAAATCAACCTTGAGTCATCGCGACACCCTTCATTACGCTTTTTCCCGGTGAACTTTTAAAAAAATTAAAAAAATGACGATTAGGTGACGATTTATTGATGTGGAAGGAGTGCAACGTTTTGTGATTGGCAATGATCGTTTTGGCTTCCTTGCCAGCTGCTATGATGTTTTGTATTCTGCAGAGGTTTAAATTGGTTCGAGAAGTAAGAAAATTAACGTTGAACTTGGGAGACTTGAAGATCTCATGGTTTTTAAGAGTTTGGAAATTCTCTAAATTAGTAGGAGTCTTGACTCTGGTGGGAGTGACACGGAGAAGTGAAGGAGAAATGAGAGATGAGGATCTGTGTCTAAAATGCGATGATCAATAGTGGTCGATTTTTAACCCTTCGTTGACACTCTGGGTGTGAGCCACCCATAAACTGATTTTGACATTCTGTACCTTCCATATGCAAAATAAGTACCTCTTTCCAAAGCTGACTTACAAACTATTTTTTTCCTCAAAATATTATATCCGAACAACAACTCGGTAGATTTTCAACTTCTAATTTTGAAATTTGTAAAAGTTACAAGCTTTTGAACATTTTCTTCGTGTTTTCTGGACATATGGTAATCTAGATTTTTTTTTGCAAAAACTGTGATAAAATGTCAATCAAAAAACTATTGGAATACATTCTAGAGACCCTGAAATTGACCCATGATTTTTCTCATAACAATTGGATTCTTTAGATGAGAATGGCAGACGTTCAAAAATTGTTCTGGGTGTGAGCCACCCAGGTGTGTCAAACTTGATCGAAAAAGGTGTGTCAACGAAGGGTTAAATCGATCTTTATTATAAACTGTTGTGACATTTTGCGTCTACTAAGGCCCCACATTGTCTACTACGAATTTCCAAGAGACCAAATTATATTTCAAAAACCTTTCCACCGAGTTCCGAAACGCTGGAACTTCCTATGAGCCCCGAAGGCGGTGGAAATATAGAACGACATTGAAATACCGGATCTATATTAAGTTTATCTTTCCCGCGAATAACAAGCTGTTTATATTACTCGTCAAACGTTGATACAATCTCTACCCCGAGACCTTCGGGATACATTAGGCCACGGGTCACTCTGATTACCCGGAACTCGCAACTCCAAGCCACGCTTGAAACGATCCAACCTCCTCCAAGTCCAGTAGTCTCTCTACCAAAATCCAATCCCTTATTTTTCATTGAAATTCAAGAGCCAATCTTGTCGCTCCCAACGCTAGCCACCATTTTACCCTTTCTGGCCACGTTTCCTCGACAATCGCTGTAACCGACTGGCGCACTTGCCACAGCCGCCAGAATATCGCCGTTATCAAGGCTGGGATTATTTACGGCTCCATTTTGCCGGGCAGGAATTCCGTTAGCGTTCGATATCAAGGATGCTCGAGCGTCGATAGTAGCCATCCCCCCGCGATCACAGAGCGATCATTTTGCCAGACGTTTTCGTGGAAGGTGCGAAGAAGCGAGCTGTGCTCGATCCTAAACCTGTTTCAGAACGCAGTTAAGACGTTAAAGGTCCGTTCCTTGCCGCCAAGATATTCGATTCGCGTGTAGGAACATGCACAGCAACCTATAATATCGGGCTATATTTACGCTGTCTTGTACACCACGCGGAGTGACTAGCTTTTAATGAGTACGCGCCTCGACTTTGACCACCGTTTTTCTTTCGTATTTCTTCCTCTGTTCGTGGCTGATAGGGATCAAAGGATTCGACGTTCTTCCTCCTTAACGTTCAGATTAATAATTATCCCACCTTCTTCTGTGGCTTATCAGTAATTTACGACTCTTGGGATCTCTAATCGATTATCATCGCTACCCTTAAGCCAACTACGAGACTCCAGAAAGCGAGACGTTAGAGAAGTGACGGTCGATATTTAACCCAGAAATGCAAGTGTTTGCGCCCCGATCGAAGGGAGCCAAAGTAAGAGGATCGATTTATCGATCCCCGAGCCAGCAGCCGTCGCCTTGACGTTCCTCAAGAATTCAGCACACTTTCGTTCCAAGGGGACACGCCGGGCCCCATAAAGTTAACGATCGCGTTCATCGATACACCTGACGTTTACAATTGCAGTTTTTCGACCGATCGACCGGTGTTAAAACGGTGCAACAGCGATAAAGCGCATTATCGAGCCCCGTCGATGGAACATCCAAGGGAACCAGCCCGAGAACCAAGCGAGAAAGCCTGTTCGCGTTCGGGTAAGAACGGTCGGTGTGCTGTGGACTCGCCGTAATGACTTCTTTCGAACGTTTCTTCTGCTCTCGGTGTAATTTTCGCCGTGGACGTAATCGGCCGCGAATTTTAACGAATCCACGCCGCGGCGTTTATAGCAATTATCCTTCGTGCGACGTGTATTTTCGGGAAATTAATATTTATTCTTCGTCCACTTGCAAGTTTTTATCGATCACGAGGCGTTCGGCTGCTGGGACGTGGTCGTTGGCTTAAGCTTAATTCACACCGTGCTTTGGAGCCGTTCGCGGTAACGCGGGCTTCCTAGACTCATACATTATTTAAGGTAATTTACTTCAAATGAAATAAGAAGTCTGGGAATTTAATTGGCTCCTCAAGTTCAGCTCCTCCATTTTAAATCATAGTACACACGATTCTCACTGCCACTACGTCTCAGTTTTCCTCTGTATTTGCCAAGCAAAAAATCTGACGTTCCTATGTACTCGTGTTCATAATTTAATTACCGAGCAATTATTTCAAGTGGATTAAAATGAAGGAGCAACAGCGATAGATAGAGTAGATTAATTCCTATTTAATTCCTACCGCTTCCTAAATCCATATTGTGAATCCAGCCTTAACCTCGACCTTCGCGCGGAAAGGGGCAGGAAGAAACAAGATCAGCGTTTACGTATTTAAATTCAGCGAGTGCAGAAAGAACTGGTGCCCCGTAATCAGCGCGAACCCTCCAGACGGACAGCTTTTTGGCGGAAGGTGTAAACGGCCGTGCTGGCTGTTTAAACTCGTCCCAGATCGATGTGCAAACGACTGGAGCAACGGTCGGTTAAGACATTATCTTGACGGGGCCGTGTAAAAAAAGTCGCCGTTGCGAAACGCACCGCCTCTCGTCCCGACGACGACCGCCGCGCCGCTTTTCTTATCGCGTTCTCTCGGGGCGAATTCAATTTTGCGCTCGTAATTTAAGCCCGAAGTCGGGCTGCGGCCCGAAACTGACAGCCCGAGGTTCTCGCGATCACCTTTTCTCTTTCACATCGTCCGAGCTTCATCTCTGTCTCCTTTCCGTCCCGGCGCTGACTTTTTTTTTTCCCTCCCGCGTTTATTTCTCGCGTGTTTATTCTTACGAGCGTAAAATCGATTTCGAACTGTGCTTTATGGGCCCCTGAATAATGTTTTGGGAACTTGGAATCGCTTTCCTGAGAATTGTCTCGGGCGAACCAGACAGCTTCGCGAGAAGACGTAAAGTCCCGTCGCGTTTGGAAAAGAGGAACGTCATTCGCTTCTATAGTCGGGGCAGAATCTAGTGACTGCTGGAGGACGCTGAGTTGGCTACCCCCACCATTTCGTTTTGCTTCCCCAACTACTGTACTTTCAATTCCGTCGCACACATCGGCAGATATAAACTCCCCTTCCAGACGTCGAGACAAATCGAGACGATTTAAAAGTGGAAGTAGTGTTTATTGTGTATTATACAATTGAGTTTCGAGAGAACAGAAAACTGTCCTCGGTTCTTGTCGCTGGGAAGAATAAAATATTACGCAATGGCGAATCGAAAAGAAAAATAAAACACCAGATGGCAAACCAGCGAAAATCGCCAGGAGGAAGTCAAAAAGCCGAAATATCTTCGAGACAAAATGAAGTTATTTTCGGGGCGCATAAGTTTATTCTCGCGAACGTAACATTGACTTTGAAACCGCCTCCGTGTCTTCGATCGAGACAGGATTAAGTTATCATCCCCGTTTATTCTTGTTCTCTGGAAGTCAACTTTGGAACAGACGCAGCGCACAGTGACGCGCAGGACTGCGAAGTAAAACGTCACACGATCGACGATTTATTGTCAGTTGCGTCACAGCGCGGAGGAGGGCAAAAGGAATTGGCGATGCGAGGAGAAAGGAAATAAGGAGGACGGCTTTTGAAATAGATCGAAGAAGAAATCGGACGTCTCGCTCTATATATACACAAGCGACGCCGCGCGGCATAAATTCGTGACTTTGTTTTCCAACGTGACGCTCGCGCGCATCCCGCGTTTCCCGCCATTCTCGCGGCCGAGGAAAAACAAGGCGGATAGCTTTACGAACACGGCGAACGTTTACGTAAGAAGAAACCCGCGGACCGTTTCTGTCGAGGACTCGACGCGTGCTTCCGGGGTGAGCCGTGGCTGCTTCTCCTAGAAAAACCGTCCGCGCCGCGATCGCGACGACAGTGGATCGACTGGACGATGATGTACGCGATCGTCTCATCCTTGGCTCACGGGAGGAAAGTCGGCGGGGACGGAGCGAAGCAAAAAGGCTCCAACGATCGATTCGAATCGTTGTTTTCGCCGTGTCCCCGTGTCTCATCGAGCTGATCGCTTGCTATCGTGGGAATGTCGCGGGCAGGTATGGGGATCCGCGGCCGGGTCACGTGGGTTGGGAAAAGTTGGGAAAAGAAGCGGTTGGAAAGAGGTATTCAGGGTACGAGTCGCCAACTCTGTGCGTACCTACTTTCTCGTATTCCGCGTGGACCAAGTTCTTGCAGTAGGTGCTGTGCCATTCAGAGATGTAGTAACTCACTTTGGACCCCTGAAGTGGTGTGTGAAGGGATGATAAGATAAAACCTTGGGGCTTGGTAAAAGCCAACAAATGTGTTAGGTCTCGATTAGGTCTAACAAGGGGACCTTACAGTTGTGGACATTGCTTTTCGAACGACAATATATGGGGGTCGTAGTACTCATGTAGTATGAAAATACCATTTCGGCTTTTTGCATGGTGGGCCTTCGTTTTCGAAATATTTTGATTTAAAGTTTTTAGCGTACAGTCGGGGACAAAATTATGTGGACACTTTTAAAATCGTATTACTTGTTCAAAATTGGTCCGAACAACTTGAGTTTTTTTGAGAAGCTAGAAGGATTAGTTTGCTAAGTGACGTGTTTCGTAATTTTGAAAAAAGTTGCAATTCGTCGGAATAGCAAAAAAAATAGGAAATTTCATTTTTTCAACTTTTTTGTCTGTCCTCGTAATGAAAATTCAAAAAGCCCGTTTGTAGATTTCAGTAAGTTATATACGTGCCTAAAATTTCATCAAAATCGGTTAACGCTGCTCTGAGCTATAAACGCTTAAATACCGCAGAATAAGGTCGAAAATTGCGGAAATTCACAGAAATCAGCGATTTTCGACCTTATTCTGCGATCTTTTATCGTTTATAGCTCAGAGCAGCGTTAACCGATTTTGATGAAATTTTAGGCACGTATATAACTTACTGAAATCTACAAACGGGCTTTTTGAATTTTCATTACGAGGACAGACAAAAAAGTTGAAAAAATGAAATTTCCTATTTTTTTTGCTATTCCGACGAATTGCAACTTTTTTCAAAATTACGAAACACGTCACTTAGCAAACTAATCCTTCTAGCTTCTCAAAAAAACTCAAGTTGTTCGGACCAATTTTGAACAAGTAATACGATTTTAAAAGGGTCCACATAATTTTGTCCCCGACTGTATGTAGTATTCCAGATACCTAGCATTTATACCCAAGAAGGTCTCGTGGCCACAACGGTAGCGCGTCATATTGTCATGCGGGCGGTTTGGGGTTCAAGTCCCCGCGACTCCCATAACTTTGTTTTCTTTTTTTTTTACAGTTTTTCCCGTGGAAATATATTTTGTGAATATTACGTATTATATAGTGCATTACATATTGAAAAGCTTCCATTCCGTACTTTTGATTTTCATATTTTTGCGTTTAGGAATCACCTGCTTGTTCCACCCTTTCAGCCGCGGTCTGTATAAGCCAGCGACGAACCGAGAAGCGTGTGTCAGTAAAACGCGAAGTGTAGATATTAAAACTAGAAAGCGGACATCGAATGATGTATTACAACGAGGGTCGAAGTGCCAACCGACCTCATCCGCCCTCTTGTCGGCTGGCACCACTCCACATTTTCTAGAATGACTCACGATAAGCGGGTCGGGTATTCGGCTAGTCTGTCCCACCGTCTGTCGATGCTTGTTATACACGCTCTATGTTCTCCCCCCGCAATATTCGCGCGACTAAGTAACGCTGAGGAGTCTTGGACCCAGCTTCGGTCTTCCTTACCACCGACTGTCTTGCCAAATAAAATACATCCCCTCAAAATGAGTCCACCTCGAGGTTTCTCTGTTGAGAAGCTCCTACGTGTTGCAGCAAGCAGTTGCTGTTTTTATCGAATCAAATTTTGGTGGTGCAGACGCCAAGATAAATGGTGATTCTCAACGAAGATAAAGGACTCTTCAGGATTCTCAGTTTAAGGGCTGATTGAAGGCCAGAAAGAAATTTATTTTTTGGAGGGTTAGATTTGGAAATTGTTAGAGTTAGGAACGCAGGTTGCAAAGGGTCATTGCACTTGAATATTCTTTCGCTTTGGAAATAAATGCTACAAACAGTAATAATTGTGATAATTAAATCATAGGACCTGATATTAATTCATAATCGACCACCCCGCGAAATCCACGCCTTTCTCCCTCGTAACTTAAAATCCAACGCGCGTAGAGAGGGTGTTCAGAGTGCCATCTCTTAAAAGAAACGGCAAGAAGTATTTGTAGATTATTTGTAGAACGATTCAAGTTATTTCCGACCCCTAGCGCTATCGAAAAAGAATTTTATCGCCGAGGTGACACGGAGCGCTCTAAAATTCTCATGTACAGGATGAATACGAGATCTCGCTAGCTCTCAAGGGGTGCGTAATGGCCGTCGTTAATCCTTCCTTCGAATCTCCTTCAGTCTCTTCGCGCCACAGTTATAATTGGTACCAGTAATCCTCGAACACAGCATCGATCATATAATAAAGATGTCGCCCTCGGTGCCTCCAGTTCATTAAACGTCTCCTCCGCGGGCCTCGCGAGCCTTTTTTCCAGCGGCGCTCGAGAAGATTTCCGAGGGGAAGTTTCCGCGAAGCCGTAACTTGTCGCGGCCGCCGCAAATCGGCGAATAAAGAAATCGTCGAATCGGGACTCTTCCATTTCTTTCGCGGCACCTGCCTTCCATAATTCCTCCAGAGTGGGGGAGGACGCCTCGCTCCGCGAGCGCTGCTTGCCCCGTTGCTCCCTATTAATCACGAGTTTTTTCACCCCCGCGGCGGTAATTTCGCGGTAATCACCGACAGACAGACGGATACAGTAAAGCACGCTAACGAGAAAGAGCCTTGCTAGGCCGAACGAAAGACTGCTGGGAGAGTTATTGCGCTTCGTGTGCAACCAGAAACAGCCGCCCCCTCCCCTCCCGCGAATAACGTCGCGGCGTGGGCGCGAAATTCCCCCGTGTCAGGCCTCGGCTGACACATTTCAAGCTTGGTCACTCTGTCGCGTTGTTTTCCCTGTAAAAATCCCGGCTCCCATGCGACGACGGAAAATTTCGGGAGAGACGGGGGCGCGTCGAAAGAGCGGGCCGCGAACATATCGCGACAAAATGTCGCCCGACGATTGAAAACGCGCTACGAGTAAATTGGCCGCGCGTTTAAAAGTGGAAGTGCCGATCCGGCACTTCCTGCCTCGCTCATGTCAGATACGAGAGACGCCCGCTGGCTGCAATAAACGTCGTATCGTCCCCCAATTACGTACCTACGTGTCGCGAGGAATTCGCTGAAATATTCGGGATCATTTATCTGTGGGAGGTTTGGGTTGAATGTTGTTAGATATTATATGGGGTTGTAAGTTTCTCTGGGAAGATTTCTGGCGTGGTTGGGATATTTTGGGAGTGGGGGTTCTGGTGATTAGTATTTTAGAGAGATTTCGGTGGGGGAGTTTTGGAAAAGGAATCGGTTCCTGATTTATTATAATTTATTTGTAGTTTTGAATTATTTGATCAGAGGTGTGCGAGTTCACACTTTGTAAAAATTCAAAATGTGAGTAAATAATAAGGGTGTAATCAGGGAGATATAGTTATTGAGCTTCCCTGAAATTTTATAAATCTCGTGGCGCGGCACGCGTTATTTCGCGCCTGTTTGCGAGCTACTGTCCACGTGGAAGGGGGAAATCTTTGTGTCAGCGGGTAGACGTGCTTCGCCGCGCGATATAAAAATATATAAAGTGCAGATGTAAAGATCGCGGGTGAACCGGTGCGTGGTTCACGCCGCAAACTGAAATGTTTGCGCGAGACTCTGCCTTCGTTTTTCGCCTTGCTCCTGATTTTCCTTTTACATCGGAGCAGACACGCGCGAGCGTAATCCTCGAACGCCGAGCGAATTCCTTCGGGGCCAACATATCCGCCCTCGAAGATGAGATCACGTTTCAGGATCACGAGGAATCTGGATCGCTCGTGATATCGTCGGGATTCGCGAGTCTACACCCACTTGAAATAGCGGGAAGGAGGATAATTTTAAGTGGAAAGGAATTGGAAGGAGGAATATTTCAGGAAGGTGCTAACGCGGGGAGGAATTTGAAATTTTTTCAGGGTTCTCATATGTTTTAACTCGTTAGAGAAATATTCTAATGACCACCTACCTTATTGAAATATCACAAGTCCTACCTGGTCACGTCTTTGAGAAAATGCATTCATTTTGATACTTTAAAGTTTGACCGGGTAGAACTTGGAATACCTCACCAAAGAATTGGAACTTAGAATATTTTAGTAAGCTTTTGGAACAAATAGAACTCAGAAAAATTTTAACGTCCCGTCTAGTTCAACACTTTATTGAAATATTCCAAGTTCCAACCTATCCTTCTATCTTAACGTTATTCCGCAGAGGGGGAAAGTAAGAAGTCACATTACTTGCAATAAATTTATTGAAACACTTCAAGTACCTACATGTACAAAAATTTATAAGTTTCTCAAAACTATTATCATTTTATTTAAACTTTTAGATGATTTCATAGTAATCTTTCATCAGAAGTGAGATTTTTAATTGTTTTCTGTGTTAAATTATGAATTATTGCGACAATAAATAATCGGAATGTACATTCGTGCAATTATGCATCTTTCCTCAGAATGTTTATGTTGTCTTGGATTTGCGCTATTTCTTTTTAGTTAACCCCTCAACCCCCACCTTAGTATTTCGTACGAACCCTAAGTTTTCCACTGGTCACCGGCCTTCGCATCTCGCACGGACTCTAAAGCCGTATTTCCTATACCGCCCGGGAAAACAGTGGAGGTTTTCGTTGCAAGACCTATCGTGCCGAATCCGCCGCGGTCTGGACCGTATTTCGTCGGCCAGTCAGGAGGGGGACGGCCGTTCCCCTTCGGCGAGGCGAAACGGTATCATTAGTTATCGCGGCTCGAACCGGAAAACAGAGGCAGAAAGTTCGGGAATCCTTCCAAGCCCTCCGCGCCGGCAATTCAGATTAGGTCTGACCGCGTTGCTGACCGGCCAGCTAGATAGAACTCCGGCTCCTCCGGGGGGATGCTGAAGAGGGAAACTGCGCGCACGAGGGGGAGCAGAGAGGAGGGGGCAAGACGTAAGAAGTCAAGACGCAAATAGAACTCCCAAGTTAGCCTAACGGGCTCTGCCAGAGGCTAAGGATCGTGGAAAGGGGCTGAATGGGGGACGGTGGAGGGGGGGATCGTTGGACCAAGCACATGCTTACCAACCGTCTCATCGCTCGCCCGTAGCTTTCATCCTCTTTCTCCGGGCCCCTTCCCGACACCTTTCACGCCCGTTTCCGACTCGCCTTCCGTCGTTATCTCGCCACGTCCAAGTCAACTCGATAGACCAAACGGATAGCGTGCTCGCTGCCTTTCGCGCCGCCGTTTTAGAGACGACACCGTCCGTCAGGCGACGTCAGGGGTACCAGCGGCTGCCGAGGGGCCCGTAAAGTGGAATAACTCGTTCCAGGTCGGACCGCTCTGTTATCGTCCCAGCGTCCATTTATCTCGCGCTACTGCCGCGAGTAAACTCGATTCGTCAATTTTTGTACCGTTCGAGGGAGGCTCCTTTGGTAGATCTGGTCGATTTGGTCGATGGTACTGTTGCTGAGGAATTGGGCGATGGGCAGGCAACGGGGCTCAGGTGTTGCGGTAGGAAATATTGCAGGTGCAGTTCTTTTGAATACTGGGAAGAAACAGTGAAACATTTATCAAGGTTAGAGTTGAGGCCTTTTTTTCGTCTCTGAAATAAAAGGTGAGGGAAAAGTTCCTCTACTTAGCTTCAAATTGAAAGAGTTAGATGGTTAGAAAGACTTTTCTTAGTTAGAGTCTCGTTGAGATATAGTAACTTACGAGTTGAATGCGGGGGACGTATTCGATGTACTTTTTGGGTATTCATTTTTTGGGGTCCTAGAGTTACCAAAACAGCCAAATGCTTAATTCTACAAAATCTTGGGAAAAAATTAGAGAAGATAATACTGAATGATTAGCAAAATGCTTAATTCTACAAAATCTTGGGAAAAATTAGAGAAGATAATACTGATTGATTAGCAAAATGCTTAATTCTACAAAATCTTTGGAAAAATTAGAGAAGATAATACTGATTGATTAGTAATCATGCTAGGCCTGAAACATTGAAAACGTAACCACGAATTTCTTTGAAATTAAGTTGAAATTTCATTGAATTAATATAAAATATCCAAAGCAGCAGAACTCGAGATGAAAGTTCGCAGAAGTCTGCGCAAAATCTGCACCCCCGAAATGCAGTTGTTATTCCCCACGTCTCCGCGTTGCTCCCAGTCCATGGTTCTCAGCAACGCGAAGAAAGTTTCGTCGAACCTATAATTTTTCCCCAGGACATCGACTTTCTCCAGCGCGGGGGTTGGCGGGGCGAAGCTGACGCTGCGGTGATTTCATAAAGCTGTCGTCAGCTGGATCCTCCGTAACGGAAGCTCGCAGGGACGTGGATCCGCGGCTCCTCGAGCCCTACCCTCGGCAGAAGAGCAAATATTGAATTAAGGAAAGTGGCGAGTGGGAAAGTCGTGCTTCCACGACGCGACGACGGGCCCTCGACGTGCTGACTCGTTGATCGGCCATTTTCTTTTTTTTACGCCCGCGCGATCAATCTCTCCGCTTGCCGTGCGCGCTCCAGCGACTTCGAGATAAACGATTCTCTAGATGAGTGTCCACTGTCGGCGGGATTTGATTTGCTGTCTTAACATCCAGCTAGATCACTTTTCTCTTTGATTGATTTAGGACTTTTAGGAGTCTAATTGTAAGGGAGGTGCGAAGGGATTCTAGTGGATGAGAGTTGGATTTTTTGGTAGTTGACAGGGGTTGTGGGAATTATTATTATTATTAAGCGTCTTTATTGCAAACAAGAAAAAACAAGCAACGAAAGTAAACAAAGACACAAGCACAGGCGAAGTTCAGTCACGACTGTTTTTCAACTTAACCTACTTAACTTAATGAGGAAGATTTCCAAATTGCTTCTGGAGACAGCGAAGTGTCAGTGGTTTTAGGATGCACGTGAATATTTCTGTGGCTTTTAGACTTCAAGTTAGTATGGAGAAGTGATAGGATTGAGACTTGCTCAGTTTCAAGGGTTCTTTAGTGAATGACCACTTAGGTTCATAGTTTAGCTGTTAGATAAATAGGAGGTAATAGGCTTCTCAATGGACGAAAATTTTTGGACGATCGGTCCCCTTTTGTACCATCTCTGGGTCCTGGGTTCCCTAGTGGAGGACCACTTTGATAGTTGTTTGCGTTTCATCTTATTACAAAGGCAAGATTCCAGTTCGACTCCCAATTCAGCAGTTAAATGAATTAAAATGTATTCTTTCCACTCCTCAAAAGTGAAAAGATTCAGAGTGTGGTATCTTCGCATCCTCTCTTAGTACTTGAAGCAAAATTCGTGGCATTTCCACGATCCACTTACCCTGATAGAATTTCGAAACGACTGATCCGAAAGCAGCCAGACTAGCACAACTCATACAAAGCACGGCGAAATGAGAATAGATTCGTCACGCGGCGCGTTCAAACGGCCGCGAAACACGGTTGCTGGCTCCCGTTGCTGATGCTCGCTGCGCTTCCGCGAAATCGTTGCGCTCTCGAGCACGTTGCCGTGCATCAGTGGTTCTTAACTCACCCTACTCTCATACATACTTTCTCAACATAATTAATAAAACCAAAAAAATTCCACGTTCACACATAATACTGACAACTCTGAAACATACAGTGTGGTGTAACAGTGGTTAGACCGCAGCCTCGCCTTTCACTCTAATGAGCTATACATTAATTATCTGCAAAGTAGGTATTACAGATTTCCCCTGTATATTACTATTGAATAATACAGACAATTAATAATAAACATACAGTCAACTATCAAAATTTGGCATTCCTAATATCCAAGAATTTAAATTCCTCGAGTAACCTAAAAGAATCAATATCTTCAATTTTAATACACACCTCACGTGCGGAAACCTCGCACTTCCTATCATCCACCGTACACACCAAACGCCCAAACGCGTTTTCCGCACGGAGGCATGTGCTCCACGGGCCGAATACGTATTTCAGTACCGAAAGCACCAAGAACCACTGAAGTAGATCGTTCTCCCGCGGATATGCACCTACGCGGCCCGTACGTGAGCGCCCGCTGGCGTCGTTACGCATTACGCAATTGCTCGTCCATGGGTGGATTAAAAATTGCCCTCGACCCAGCGTCCCCCCCTCTCCTCCAGCATCGAGATACGGGCTGCATACGTAAACCGTGGCTTCGCGTAGGATTATTTACGCGGGATGATAACGAGGTTCGGTTAACGAGGTTCCGTATCGTACGATCGAACGGGAAATTTCGTTGTAATTTACGCAACGAGCCGCGCTCGCATTATGCAAAAGGATCTCGACCCGCGCCGAGCGGCTTTTTCTCCTTCGAGAAAGTCCTTGGCGAGGCAGTCCTCTCGCGCTTTAAAACGTTCCCCCGGCTGAAATTGTCGGGGGAATAAATTTCGCACGTTATTCGAGCACGGGGGACGCGGGTGGACACTGCTTGAATTCTCTCCTCGAGACAGAGACGAAGAGGAGGTGTACCTTAATGACTTCGTTTGGTAGCGTTTGTCTGATTCAAGGAGGTGTAATGAGAGGGAGGTAGGAGTTTCATCAGGCTTGTGTTTCGCAACCGAACGATGATATTTTGCTTCTGGTCGGCGAGGATTTTAATTGTGCAATAACGAATCTTTTGTACTTTCATCCGAGGGATTTGGAGGGAGTAAGTATACATTTTTGTCTTGAATGATTTCGGAGATATTCAAGGTGGTAATTCTTATTGGCCCACTCTGTATACATTTCGGTTGCATGTGAAGCCTGTTCTTTTATACTCGACGAATGGAAATTCGAGGGAGTTTAATTAGCAACATTTTCGAAGTTTGTGGTGATCGCAGAACTTTTTTTATGAAAAGTCACCCGAGGAATGTCTCAGAAGATTAATCAAACCCTGTGGCAACACAGTGATGTATCTAAACGCTAGAACTGCGATACGAAACAGTTTTAAGCTTGCACGATGAAGTACTAACAAGAGAATGTATACATATTTGAATTCATTTGTGCGTCAGTAACAAGTGTCTTTAAAAGGCCTACCAATTCTATAAGAATCCCTATCATTTTTTTATGCATAATTTATACTTGTTAAATTTAAACACGAACAATCCATTACATCAGTCTTACCAAACCCCCAAATAAAACAATCAATAACATTCTTCCACCACCCACGATCACATAAACTATTCCATGTTAATCTCACTCCTTAAAAAAGAAGGAAACAGGTGAAATTTAAAAAAAATTTCATCTTTCCCCCACCCTTGCGCTATGCAACATTGCAACCACGAAACGAGATCCAATTTCGCTCACCATTCACTCCGAGTCTCGTAAGCATTCTATTTTGTCCTTTCCGCGCGGCGACTAGATTTTAACGATTGTTTTCCTGAAAACAGAGCCGAGGATCGATAAATCGCGGCTCGCCTAGCGTTAAACGCTCTTACAAGCACTAAACGAAATAACAAGCGGATTTCTGTCAGGCGATTTCGTTCTCGGGGACATTGGCAGCCGCCGCGTTATTATTTTAACGTGGACATTCTGGCGATCCTCACCAAGATAAATAACAATGCTTACGTAACTGGGCATGTAACGTTCGTGATCCAAGGATACACGCACACGTCTTCGCCCCCGAAATTCCCGTACCCGTACGTTTTATGCGCTCGGTTCCACATGGAATTCACTTCGATCTCCAACCTCTTAACCCTGTTATTAAACCCCGATTCTCTTTCTTCTGTTCCAGGTAAGCGAGCTTCCAGCGACTTTCTTGCCCTTCGATCCACGGAGGACGGTGATTCTTGGTAAATTAGTTATTTGTTCTTTTTTTTTTGTTCGCGGCTTGGTTTGGGGTGTTTTGAATCGGGAAGATAGAAGCGGTGCAAAAAGGGGGGTTAGTGGTAAGGTGAATTTGGAAGAAATGTTGGGGGAACTTAGAAATAAGAATGAGATATATAGCTCCAATCAAAGGTCAAGCATATCTCCTGAAGAAATTAAGGAAATCAAATATTTACTCCTCCACGAATAAAAATTCTCAGTGCTCGAACTCCATAGATCTAGTAATATTCTCAATTCCCCAACTTCAGTATACACAATTACTCAATAAAGTATCGTAATCGTCAGAATCTAAGTTACAATCAGAGAATAATGAAGCGGCGAGCAAAATTCTCGGAATTCCCAGAAGTCCGAAAACACAAACTGCCAATTTCGAATAGTCAATGGAACCGAATCTCACACTTTCCATAGATAACGTCCCAATACTCCTCTAGGAGAGGAGAGAATAGCAAAGTCAAAGCTGATGACACCGGCGCAGAGTGGAGCAAAGTGACGAAGTTTGTGTCAAAATCAAAGAACTTTTGATAGAAATGAGATAGAGCGATGATTTTTTTTTAATTAAAGCTGAAAGATTGCAGAATAAGGGAAAATTAAAGAAATTATGGTACGAACGTTTTTTAACCTTGAAAATCTGTGATAAACTTGAAATATTACAACAAAATTGTGATTTATCCAATACCATGTACGGTTAGATTTTTTTCTTGACATGTTGTATATCATTTCCTGTAGATTTTGTCACGCTGATTTCAAATCCGTTCGCAAAATTTGGCTACTACCTCAGGATTTTGGAAAAAATCGATTTCAAGTTTAACACAGATTTTCAAAGTTAAAAAACGTTCGTACCAAAATTTCTTGAATTTTTCCTTATTCTGCAATCTTTCAGCTTTAATTAAAAAAAAAATCATCGCTCTATCTCATTTCTATCAAAAGTTCTTTGATTTTGACACCAACTTCGTCACTTTGCCCCACTGTGCGGCGTAGCAAGTTAGAGAAAGGCGCATCCTTGGATGCGGTTGTCGGGCGCGGTGGAAAACCGCAAGGGAGGAATTCCTCGAGAATTGAGGCGATCCTGCCGAAGGTCCTTGAGCAGAGAATAGAGAAAAACCGCGACGACCTTATAATCGTTCCGCTAGGAATGTTAATTCCGTGATATTTCGCTGGATAACGCAAAGCGTCTTCCTAGCGGCGGATCAAGGAGGAAAAATAATCGGGGATGATTGAAGAACATTTCCAGCGTCGTTTTGACATTTCAGTTCCATCCGGTGAATACCTGCTGGAAGGTTCGTTAATAATTTGTTCTACTTTCAATTCACTGACTGCTGTGACCACTTCGGTGTCTCAGAGACATAGGATTTCTTATTCTACGTAGGAGTAACTGAAACGTCGATATTTACGAGATTTGTTCTGGATACGAGACCAGCTGAATGCTTTATGAACTCGCTGCTTGGCGGTGATAGTGGCATAAATAAAAAATGTCAAGTTAAACAAATTATATGATCGGTATCCCACTATTAATCAAATGCAAGTTTTCAAACTGTTCTTCTTGTAAAATTTATATTGTTTGAGTTATGCCACTATCAATGCCATGAATTTGACTAACAGTTGAATGCCGATTATACAATTTCTTTACATTAAATTTGTTTGAGTTACGCCACTACCATAGAGTTCCCTTCAGTAACATCTACTGCAAATATCATATGAACCATAAATTCCAGATGAAATAGGAATATTCATCTACCTATACCTATCGCCAACTCTATTCAAGACATTCCAACCAGAATTTCTGATAACCCCGAGCTAAATCGTATTCAAAAGCATTCATCCTGCATTCCAGAAAATGCACAATACAATCCCTGCTCTTTCTTCTCAAGTTTTCCTCGACTCACCCCCAGCCTCGTCGACTTGGCATTCAATTCAGATATCCTCTACATATAAAATTCAATATCTCCAAGCAAAGTGCGTCCTTCGAGGCTCGTCGAGCCAACCTCTCATAACTTTTCAGGAAACGTCCGCGTTCCTCTCTTTGCAATTCCTTTCCTTATCGTTTCTTGCCCCCTCCCCTTATCTCAGAAATAATTTTATCACCCGTCCAACCAGGAAAAATCGAATCCCCACCGCCACCACGAGTTTCCACTTAACGTCGAAACAGTGAATCGGACAGGCCCCTTAAAGTCGTTTTTATTTTCGTTGTCGCGAGTCTGCGCCGCGAGGAGGGAGGTCCTTGAGAGGGTTCGTAGACACGGGCCACTTCGGCAGCTATTAACCAAGTAACTAGCGGCCCTAAATCCGAGCGACACTTTCTATTTTGGTTACGGGCACAGAGCACGCTGACAACTACCGCGGACAGCTTTTTATTCGACAGCGGCCACGTGGACGGAAGGGCTCCCGTGTCAGCTCTCGTAAAAGAGCACTCGACGAGGATGGAAAAATGGCGGGCGAGGGGTAGCTGACGCGCATTTCCTTGTTCGAGCGTGGTTCCAAGGGAATCCACCGACCCAATTCCTCCGCGATCGTCAACAACGCCGGCGAGCCGTACGTTTATTTTCGATCGGGGCTATTTGTGGGCGAAAAAGGGACTTATTTCCGATCCATTCTCCTTTTGATACACATTGTTGATGGAGAGTTTTGATAAATTTAAAGGACAGTCGTGATAAGACTACTGTGCATTAAGTCGTGAATTATTCGATATTTTCTTAATTTTTAATTAAAATCTCTGTTATAGGGATTCACGAAGATAAAAACAGTTCCCATTCGTTGAAAGATTGTAGAATTCAGTGGTTAGCTGAGGCTACTCGAAGATAGAGTAATATTTACGAAGGTCACTTAGGTGTAATTGAAAAATTATAGTGTTGAAGTATATTCCATAAATTTATGAATTAAAGGAATTATAGTATACCTAAATATATTCAAACTGCAATAGAATATTTTGGGGTTTTATTATTTATTTGCATGTATGAAGTGAAGTCATGAATTGAATAATCTTAAGAGCTTCTTTTCAATTAATTCAAGTTCCCAATCTTTCAAACTACGAATTATCTTCTATTCTCCATTTCCCATTGAAAAGTGTTGAAAAATAGAAAATTGGAACTCGGAATGAACGAAACTGTATCGTCTTATGTTTCATCCAACGTGCCGCCCTCGATGCATTCGCTCAGGCGTTCCACGTGGCCAGCGGAGGGAAGCAATTTTTGACGGGCGCGCGTCTAGTGCTGGCACAAATCTTCTCTTCCTTTCTATTCGCGTTTCTGCCGGCCGTTATGCAACCAATCCCCAAACGGGGTTTGCACTACCAAACATCCGAGGCATGTTGAGCTTCGGGCATTCCTAACACCCGGTATGGCGACCAGCTTTTCGGCTTGCGACTCGCAAGCCCGTAACCGCGCGAACACGCTTCGTTGAAATTCGAACGGAATACCCCGTGATCGTCCCAATTGTCCGCCTAAAATTACACCCCAATTTCTATAATTACATCCCTCTAGAAACTAGTAGAAAAATCTTCCTCTCGTCTGCTTTCTATTTGTCTGTCTTCCTCGGCAATATCGAAAATTATGAATTATTGATCTCTTATTGCGCAAGGATAACGGGTGAGTTTTTTTGAAACGATCTATAGACTCGGAAGCGAATGTGTTTTCGTGAAAGACGTATAAATACGTCGAGATGTCCCTGGACACTGCACGTTTAATCATGCACGCACGGTTGTTGGCAGAACTGAGCTTATTAAGCCCTGGCCACGCCTGAACGTTACGGATCAAACTTGAGAACACGGTTTAATAAGGATGGTATTAATACACAGCCTATTTTCTGGCGCGAAATATCATTTTAATGCCTCGACAGCGGGCCATCGCGACGATGGCTGTATCATCAGGATATTCTTCGTTGATAGTGTTTTTAGTCAGGAATTCTGAGATTCTGGGATGGAATAGCTTCGAGCTTGTCTGTTTTTTTAAGTCCCTTTTTGGTTTACCTTCGTAATGCAGAGGGATTGGAATTGGTTCTGCTGTTTGTTACGAGGTGGCTGTTGGATGTTGACTTCTGTGAATTTTAAATTAGTAGGTAACTGATATTATTGATTATTTCGTTCACTTTGAAACTTTCCCTTTCCAAATTTCGTTTCAACTGGCGCGTAGTTTGATAGTTTACTATACTGAAATAATTGTAGATAAAGCGAGGAAACTAGGGGAAATTTAAGTGATCATTAATGTCCCATACTTTTTTGGTACTATAATGTACTTTTGGATACAACTAGAGTAACTCTTTGCATTCCTAGTAATAGTATCTTACGACTTTATTACACTCCCTCGCATCATCAAAGCACTCCAGCATCCAACTTTTAACTCACTTACTATAAAGCACCTAAGTAGATATCTCACGCTAGAAATCCATCAAAGCATCAAACCCATTAAAACTCATCCCACGCACCATCGTTACACCGCGATCAATTTTCTATTCTCTTGTTCAAATTCCCCCAACTTGTCCCCTTCAAACCCTCAAAAAATCTCCCAGAACATGCCATGGCAGCAACGGTTCGATTCAAATTCCGCCTCTTGAGCTTTCGACGGGTTTACGCCCGCGCAATCAACTCTCGCCACCCTCCAAATAAATAACGAGAACCGAAATCTTGCTCGTCGAGGAGGGATGGGGGACGGGGAGGGGTCGTTTAATTCCCGATGAATAAAGGGGAGGGTGTGGGGGCGTTGTATCGCGGGGCTTGCTTGAAATAATGAGCCGCGAGGAGTCAGCGAATTTTCGAGAGAGCTCAATCAACCGGCATAATGCCGCTACACGCACGCCATTAGCTCACCGCTGGAATATTAATTACTCGGCCAGGTAGCGCGCCCTTATCTCGTCATTTCGTCGGCCATTATCTTTCCCCTGTTAGGCGCGATTGACATAATTATTAAAGGGATCCGACGGAGCTGATCCGTTGATTGAAATTTTACTACGTCCCCTTGGCGTAATTAATCTGTAGGCGGAAAAGGATCGAGTCGAGCCTTCATCTTTCCTTTCACGGCTCCACAGATCGAGCTGTTCAGAATGGATTCCCTTCTTTTAGAATTTCATGTTTAATCTTTGTGGCTGAGGTTGGTGTAATAGTTATAGGACGAAATTAGGTGGGATGTTTGGAGTTGGTATTTGTAAGGGTTCTGAGACATGCGGCTGCTATCGGTTGTGGAAATTTAATTCATGGATAATGAGTTTACAAGGAATGGTAAATAGAATTTTTTAAATAAGACTGTTAAATATTTAAAGGTAATTTAACGAGTTAGAGACAAATGGAATCCACTGATATCTAAAACTTATTTGTGCACCCTTCTCTGTATTCCTGTTACATCTCCTCTTAGCCTCAGTATTGACTTCTTTCGCTCATATTTTTAGTTTCGCTGTTTTCCCCATAAAGAGATAGAGATTAGCAACATCGAAGTGCCTCAAAAATTTAGGAGTGCAAATATGCAATCACCGTTAAATACTGCTACCCAGTGTATGCATCAATTTCAACATTCTCCATCACTAAACATGGACTTCCAAGTAGTCTCTACTATTTTTCGATTCAGTAATCCAATTTAGCATCTACATATATGTAGCAGTTCAACCAATAATGTTCCCAACTTCAGCCCACAAAGTCATCGCGCTTTGTTTCACAAGCTGTCAAAAAAACTACCAAAATTCTTTCAAGCCCAATCCCCCTCTGAAACTAAAATAACAAATCTGTAGATCTGTAGGGAAAGATGGGATAGTTGATCAGCGGGGATACAGTTTATATCACAACTCAAATAATTAAATACAAACAAAGCAAACCATTATTATTATTTTAATAAAAAAGAAAAACTGTGATCAACTATCCCACCTTTCCCCTATCCTTTAAAATTCATCGGCCCCAAAGTTCAAAGACTCCTCGTTGAGGCCCCCCCTGAAGAGAGGACCGTTTTCTCAACGATCTCGACCGCGCTGCGGTTCCGGTTGCAGCTAAATCGAAACAGGAATTCGACGTACGTTAAGGACATCTGCGAGAAAAATGTGGCTCCGTTCTGTTACCGGTTCTCGGGGCGGTCAAAACGCGCGCACTTTTGCTCCACTTCTGCTCGGCTCTCGGGGACGAACGACGGGGCCGATGGTGTATCGCCGCGATAATTATAACGGGAGGTCGTTTATTTCGGTTATTTACTTTGGGCGTACGCGTACCAGCTCTTGTCGTTACCTCCCACGATTTTGTTTACTCCCCGAAGCCATTGTTGGGATTATATCGGTGACAAACGAGCCAGCCGCTCTAGCCGTGTCCTCGCATTTATTCTCCGAGTCAAACCAGAGGTTAAAATTACGTTTAACGCGCTCTTAAAATTCTCGTACACGCCCGCTGGCGATTAGTCACGGCCTAACGAAATATTATCGCGGCGCGTGGGTGGAACTCGAGTTCCAATCGGTAGCAATCGGAACGCCATTAACACTTTCAGGGCGCGAGCTTTTGAAAGATGCTCCTTCGGTCGGTCACGCTTTGCTTAGCTCGCCACGCCCTTCAAAATCTTCATGAGGGTACGATTTGGTAATTAATATTTTGAAAATTAGTCGAAGGACAAATTAGTCAATTTCAATGCTTTCCCTGCACCTTGCGAATCTCCTGGAGCTTTCATTCCAACTAGGCCCACACTGAATCTCATTTGAAATCTTTTTGAAACTGATTTAGTGCCGAGCTAGAAATCTGCAAAGAAGAATACTTGCGTACAGAGTGATTTCATCAAAGTACCATATAAGGAAGGTCCACCTAAAATACTATCTACGTTCTAAATACTGAATCTAAATGCTAACTACATCTCTAGCACCCCTATACCTATTACCAAACCAATTCAAATTCCCCAACGAACCCATTTAAACACGCGATTAATTCCACAAGTTCCCCAACAAAGTTTCCAAAACGTTCAGTATCCATCAGGACCCAGTACAGTTCCCCCCAACATACACCAATTCCGTGCCCCACCGCCGTGATGATACGCGCGCCGGGGCGTCCCGAAAGTCGCTGTAACTCGCGAGACGAGGCGGACGTGTCGTGGCCGGAGCGTCGATCAGCGTTTCCGCGCGTCCTTTCATCCCGTCGATCTCGCGGGACGAGCGTGGATAAATGAACGCGGAGGGCGACCCCTTTCGATCGATCTGCGTGGGGCAGGATCGGTCAAAGGCGCTGCGAGCACAAGGCAAGAGTTTGCATCGCGGCCGAGGCAGAAAGGGCGGCGAACAGAAGAGGGACAGAGTTTGCCTCGGATACAACAATGCGCTTAATGAACCCCGCCTGGCTTATTACCAGCGTATCTCACGGTCCGTTGCTCGTCTCTTTCTTATTCATTGTTCGATCCCTGCACCGCGATCGTAAACTCCCACCTCCGCCTCCCCGCCTGGCGTTCGCCGGGCCACGAAAGTTCGTACGGCACGGTGATTCAGCCCGGCTCATAATAATCGCTAACGAGCACACGGGCCCCTCCGCGCGTCTTCTCTGCTTTCGGCAAATTCGCGCCGCGAGGTTTCGATGGTTTTCGTCACACCCGCGACGGGTCACGTGACGGGGTCACCGCTTTCGGGACATTGTTGTGTAATTTCCAGTATTGTTTCGAGTAAACTTGCTGTCGACCATTTCCTTCGTACGGTTTTTCTTGTGTTATTTTGGGAAGCAAGATTGTAATGGTGTGTTTGAGATAATTGTCTTCCTAGGTCTGAGGGAGTCGATGCAGAAAAAGCTGGACTATTTTAGTTGTTTTTAGGCTAAGCTTTGGGAAAGCGTAGGATATATCGCTGTTGATTGTTATTCTTCGAGAGCGGGGAAGATGGATTGGGAGTCTCAGCGTGTTTTATGGGAGGGACATGTCTTGTGGGCCTTTAGATGCTGTTTATTTGAAGGAATAGCTCTTATTTCTTGGCTTAAGTCACGTATTCTACTTCGTAAGTGTCTTTTCTTCGGCAGAATGGGGTGAAAGTCTGAGATCACCTAGAAAACCTCGAATCTAGTCGTGGCTCATCCTCACGGACTCCTTTCAGTAGCTTTTCTGCCTGAGCGTCCGCAGCTAGAAGACTCGCTGTTGCTACTTAGGTTTGCCTACTTGATAGTTTGCAACAAACGGTCGAAAAGTGGTTCGTTCTTCCAATTGTAAATCGAATGTTAATTCTGCCCGTCGAGTGCTCCACGCCACGCTTCACTTTCGATCCCCCTGTCGAATTCGAATGGTTCAACAGAAACATAAACGTGACAGTAAGGTTTTTTATTGGGCAGATCGCAACACACGTGAGAAGTTGCTCCGCGGTCGACCCGTCGCTGCTTAATTAAGAGATTTTTACCGTTGCGAGCATGAAGCGTCGATTAACGAGCGGACGCGCTCGATAATAAATTCTTTAATTATGATTTAAGTATCGCCCTCGACTGTACGCGCGGTTTAAGCGCGCGATCTACCAGCGAGTCGCTAATTCAACCGCGGACGTTTTACGAACTCCGTTGCCCGAGTCGACGTGTCGATCACGGTAATTTAATTCCCCGCGGTGATTCGGCGAAATTTACGGGCGAGATTAATTAAAACGACAGCGACCGGTGCTTCCGTACAGCCCGGGGTCGTTAATCGTTCGCTCGTGATGCGACCTTTCAATGGAACGCCAATTCTCCCAACGTATTTTTAATTTACCACGAATTTCAATCATAATTCAAATTCCATCCGCTGCCAAAAACTAGGAAGTGAAAGTTGAGGGTAAAAATTACCTACTTCAAGGCAATGTTTAAAGCGATAGCAATATTAACCGGTGAACTGTCAATGTATCATATATGATCAAATGGAATAAATTTTTTTTTCAAACGATTTGAATGGAACTTGGTATGTAATGGTTTTTGGGGTCGCTGAATCTGAATTTCGCATCGGAATTGTAAAATTCAATATAGCAGACTCAAAATAGCGAACCAAAATGGCCGTCAATTGACAAACGTTGGTTGGGAGTGTCAGATGAAAAAAATTACCCCCGGAATCGGTTCGGCGACTCAAAAAACCCCTGTATACCAAATTTTGTGTGATTCACTTAATTTTTTGATGGTACCAGTTTGGGCCCGAATAATGAAAAGGACCGTGGCAATTAACCGGTTAATAAATGATACTGAATGATATAAGAGCGTTTCAAAATTTAACCCAAATAGGAAAATTTTAGAGCAGATAAAAGTGCTTCCTTTAAAGAAAATTGAAAAACGTTCAATCATCCCCGCTTGATACACCACAATCACCCTCCTCCCTCGAACACAAGCACCCCGAGAAACAAACTCCCCCTTTCAACCGTCCCGAAAACGTCATCAAGCATGCGCGATAAATAAGCAAAACGTAGATAGACTCTCGTACACGTCGAACTGTGTCAACCAAAGACTTTCGGCAGTGGTGCGCGAGGCGGACGTGCGTTTTATTTCGTCATGGATGAGGAACGGTCGGAGGGCTGCGTGATCGCGTGAGCGCGCGCGTGTGCACGGCCTAGTGCCAAGAAACCGAGATCGCCAGGCTGCAGCATGCAGTTATTTCACTTATGCGAGCGCGGCTCTCTCGCTCGCTCGAGAGGATTCCGGCTTGAACTCGCCGACAGATGCGAGACGGTGTCTGTCGGCCCAGTCAGCCCCCCCGGCCCCCCCCCCTACTTCCCCCCATCAGCATTTTAACGGCCGAATTATTGAAATAAACCACGCTCCCCGCGCCGTATATCGCGCCTATTTGTATCAGGAAGTTCGATCAGCTGGCTCCGAATATTTTCATGCGGTCCTCCGTACCCTTCCATGTTTTTGCTCGACGCTCGCGAACCCGTCCCTCCGCCCTCCGCCGTTCCCCACGAGAAAAACAGTGTGCTTTTGAGATCGTCGTCTTCGATCGTTGATTGGCACGGCTCGATCGTGATCCCGCGCACGTTTCGCGCGGTGCATCGATAAATTCGTGCTTCTCTCTGTTCTCGTTGGCTTTGGGGGATGGAGGGAGAGTTCTGTCGGGAGCTCCACGGCAGACGTGTACAGTTGTTGGGAAAATTTTAACGTCTGTTGGGAGACACTTTGTACGCTTGTTCTTGAATATGCAGCTGCTCGACGCAGGGTGTTGCAGAGTGGTTAATCGTAATTCAGGGTTTTTGTGGATGGTTTTGGTGAATCGTTTGCGAATAATTTGGATCTGATCGTGGAGCAGAGGATTGGACTGTGAGAGGAATAATTGATGCTCTACAATCTAACATGAAGAGACGTGTAGGAAAATACAAAAAGAATTTAAGGTAAAGGCCCAGTAGTTGACCTTTGTTCAAAAAAACATGAAAAATAAGGTTTTTAGAAGTGACGATCTTTTGAACAAAGTGCAGTTAGATAACTGCACTCTCTTTACCTTAGAAAGGAAGAAAAGATTAACTAAGGAAACCGTGAGAGGATGAAAGAAGGAACAATTGTATTCTCAATACCTCCGTCATTTCTCCATAAAAACTCGAGACACAAGCTGCCATCCTCCCTCTCCAAAGATGAATCACAGCCATCGCCTTACCTCAACCCTCTTCCATCATCTTACTAACTTCCCAACCACCTTCTCTCTCCCCAAAATCCTTCTCTCTTCATAAAAACCCCAAGACACAAACTCAAAACCTCCCTCTTACACACCAAATCCTAACCCTCTCATCCCAGCGATATCCACGCATTGCTACCGATACCCGCCACAAATATCTCTCGCGAAAGAGGTCCCCGTAGAGTCCGCAACGGTAGAGTTGCACGTCCGTGCCACCGATTTCACCCACGAGCGAGAGCCATCGAGGCTGCCTTCACAAATTCGCCTCGACGTGGAAACGGGAGAATAAAGAAGACGCGGCGAAGATAAAGTCGGCCCTGGCGTTGGCCCCGGCTTCGTCCGCCTGGCATTACGCATTCAGCTTACGCGTTATTATGCACGGTATGGGCTAATAAAAAGTTTTTTTTCCCTGCGCACGGGCCGACCAGTCCGCTCTCGTAACGCTAACATAGTCGGCGGACGTTTAACGGGCGCAGAGCTACGCCCCCTTCAACGACTTCTTCGCGCTCGTTTCGCCGAGTTTTCGTCGGCGTCCGCCGATTTTTCCCGCGCCGCGTCCGCGTGGGCTCGTTTATTCCCCATTATACCCCCTTATTATTCCGCGGTGCTCGCGTGCGCGCGCGCTTTTTTTCCGCCGTGCCCCGGCGAGCACTTTTAGGAACGGGTTTCTTCTGGATCCGGTACGCGCGCATTTGCGAGCGTCCACCCGGTGGAAAAAGTGATTGTAACGCGAGCAACGCTCGCGTCAAGCGTTCCCCGGGGGACGACAAGGATCGGTGATTACGCGTGCGGCCACCGATTTGCATAGTTGGGGAATTGAACGGGCTAGTTTATTGCTCGCTTGGATGAGGTTCAGTCGAGGAGGTTCGAATGGAAATCTGCTCGGGTTGTTTTAGACTTTGTGCTTGCTGCTTATCGAGCTTGCTTTGGAATTTATCTTTTAATAGTGACAAGTTTTTTCAGTGCCCTCAGATTCTGGGAATTCTTACTCGAAGTTGATTTATGTTTTTTTTTTTTTCAATTTTTCCTGGTGTAGTTTCGTGACCACGGCTTTGAAACCTGAAAAGTGATGGAAAATTTTGAACCTTCTGTATCTAAAGATGTAAAATAACACTTTTTTCAATTTCTGAATGCAGGATAATTTCTCAGAAAACTGTAGATTTGTCCCTTGCCGGATAAGGCAGGCAAGTAGAAACGCCCTGTATGGGGTCAGACATAGAACAGTGGATTTCAAACACTGAATACTTTTTAGTATATTGTATTTTAAATTTAGTTACAAGTGAACAACTACTGTAATACCAAAGGTAGCACAAAATTTTTAATTAACCTTCACTATTTTTTATTTATTATACAGTTGAACTTAAAAATTAATTTACTCTTCTGATTGCTTATCAGAGGCTCACGTTAATCAAACAAGTTACTAATATATCATGTAACGTTTCGCAGTGGTTGGAGTTGAAACATGTTTACAACGTATTCGCCAGGAAAAATGCATATTTGTCGCCAACCGGCTCATTCCAACCGTCACGCCACGTCGAAAGAGGACGACTCGCGAAATTCATTCGCGGCATCGCGCGAACGTCTGCTCGTCGACGAGTGACGAGTCCGTGTCGTCGACGACGTTTGGTTCGTCCTTCGTCACCTCCGTTTCCAGGTTCCACCTGCGCTGTCATATCTGCAAGGAATGCAAATTCTTGATTCTTAAAACACTTAACTTTGCAAAAGCCTTCATGGATATGACTAAATTCGATATGACAAAATTCGATATGACAACTCACATATGAATTATTGCTAATTTGCTAGATGAAAAAAAAGTGAATTGTTTTCAAAATTGTCTTAATCATCTGTGTTTAAATCTCTTTCGATTCATTTCGCTCAGAATTTGCTTTTAAAATTGTCTTAATCATCTGCGTTTAAATCTTTTTCGATTCCTTTCGCCCAGAATTTGCTTTTAAAATTGTCTTAATCATCTGGGTTTAAATCTTTTCGATTCCTTTCGTCCAGAATTTCCCATCCTGCCTCAAAAATTCAACGCTCTACGTTGCAACCTACTTAGCCTATAGATATACAAATCCACCCCTCATATCGCAAGAAACAGCTCATCCATTAAAGCTCCGAGCATTTCACCACCAAGCCATAGAATATCCATTACGAACATTTTTACATTATAAACGAATCAAGGGCATAATGGTGGTCGCCAGGCTTAAAGGTTCCGAAGGATCTGACCTTATTCCACGGCACAGTGGAGTAATTATAACGAGCAGACGGATGCTGAGGTAAACGAGGCGTAGTAATGAACTCGGTATAGCAGCGATAAAAGCGCTCGGTAGCTCGTCCCCCGTGAACCATTGCCCGACGGAGGAGGTTTTCTGCCGTTGCGTAAATCTGGCCTCTGTCGTCGTAAATGCAAAATAACTCCGCGCTCAACGCGAATCCCCGGTTGGTCTCGTCGACGAGCTGTTTACGAATCCGCTCGCGTGTGAAGTCGCCTCGCGCACGGGGCGAAGGGGTGCGGGACAATGTGGGCCTCGTTTCACGCTTTGATGGGGGTTCGGCGAGAGAGCTAGAAACGGGAGCACGCTGGTAAATATGGATCGCCTACTTGGACGCGGAAGTTTCGCCATCGGGGAGCCTTTGAATTCTGTGATTGTGAATTTCATTGTTGGGCTGGTCTGTGTTTTAGTTGGATTGTTTCGTGGGATTGGTGGGGGAAGAGATTTGTGATTGAAGAATGTGGGGTCTCCTTTAATTAATTATATGAGCAGATTTGAAGCTTTCAGAACGAAAACGGACTAACGCACATTGAACAAAAGTAATCTTTTCTATTTTATATGATTAGTAGAGCCTGTTGGGATACATTGCTGCTACTAACTCAATTTTGCAAAAGGTGTGAGTTAGTCGATTTCTGTTTTTAATACCTTGTTTCATTATGGATCAGTTTTGACCCGTATTAATATTTCTAACTTCAAAAACCGTTTTTCAATAATATCTCATTCAATAAGCTCTTGAGGACTTGGGACCAAAATAAACCCAGAACTGTGCTGAATGTTTGTATATCTGTGTAGTGTTTCAGTCCTTAATATTTACACAAAACACTTTCTGTTGCTCTGATTTTTTCTCTTTGCTGAACTCCGTGGTTCTGCATCTGGCAGTCGACAGATTTCTGCCACTTTTCAATTTCAATATTAGGTATACACATTTTATTACGTTTGGAAGTCTTAAAAATTGCACATGAAGTACAAAAATAAATACGTGCTCCTGAAACCTAGGTAGTCAATAATTTACTGACTTTTGTCCCCAAAAAAACTCCTCTACTTATACACTGTTTACATTGTTATATAAACTATGGCTACTACAAACTTATAGACAACGAATGCTATTATAGTACAATCATTCCCCCGAAAGATTTGCTTTCCACGCTTCTCAGCGATGATATATGGACATTCAAGAGAGAGAGAGAGAGAGAGAGAGAGCCTGAAAAACTGTCATGCAATACTCTATAAATGAAATTTACTGAAACTTGCAACGCTGCGAACACTTTTATCAGAGCCAGCGAAGGAATCGAGGGAAGGGAAAAGGGAAAGACACGCGCGAAACAAGTTTCCATCGCTTCCTCGTTACAAATGGGCTAATTTAGAACGTGAAAAACCGCACATTCTTTCCACGTTTTCTCATCGTGTTTTATTGCACCGTTTAAGAGCTAAAGACGATCGTGTTTGCAAAACGAAGCGAGGGAAACGTCTGTCGTGCTGCTCGCACTTGCTTCGTGTTCGCTTTAATTTATGCGGGAATCGTTGGCGCGTTCGTCGAAAGGCGTTTCCTTCCCGAGCGGTTTTTCCTCGTCCCTGCGCCCGACGCTTGGCAACTTTCTAAGCAGACGGGAAAACAATGGAGGCTGTCGAAGCGAAAGCCTGCTCACTGTGAGACGATGGATTGCTCGATAACCGTTTCGAGTACTCTGCCAGCAAATGGAAATTGAATTTTTCTTTCCTTGCGGGTAGGAAATCAATTCGAACCTCGTTGCTGTTTCCAGGAAATTCTTACAATGAGCTTCCCAGTCGTAAAATCGAAGCTACTTTCTATGATAACTTTTGCGTAAAAGTTTTCTCCAAATTCGAATCTAATTCATTGATAACTTGAGTTCTCCTATCAAACCTTACTCTTTCAGTATAAAACGATCTGTTACAAGTTTCACAAGTACCCACTTCAAATAAAGCTACCTTAAACTTCAAACCAAACAGTCGCGCATAAAAGTAAAGTGAGAATATATTGAAATTCCAAAAACATTCACAACCACATTCAATATTCCAAAGATTTCGTGCAAATTGACGCCTGCTCTGCTTTTGGGTCTCAACACCCGCCACAGAGCGCATCTGAAAGGTTAATTGATCGAGCGCGATGGCGATCGTGGCAACTACTGTCTGCTGGAAATTAATGAAACTGAGCAGCCTCAAACTCGTATGATGGATTGCGATTTCGTAGTCTGCGCGGCGATTCGGGGAGAACATCTGGTGCGCAGAACCTCTGCTCCGAACATTCGCGCCTGAATACTAATGTATTAATAAACACCTGCAGTTTCATGGAATTCAATAGGCGACTTGAACAATAATCTCCAAACGACGTTCACATTATGAAGCAACGCGTTTCACGCGCAATACTTTTCCGACACCCGGTATGCACATACGCACCGCATCGAAGCGGTTAAATTTACGGCATCCTTCTCTTATGTATCTTCCTATTATTGGAAATTCGTTCATTGTCATCCCTCTCCACGTGCTGCCCGCAACTTTATTCTTGTATTCTCTTCCTTAATTTTCTTATACTTCCTGTTTGCTTGTCCTAAATTCTGTCCACCTTTTTACCTCCAATCCACCCTTTTTTTATAGGGTTAGGTCAGTGATTCCCAACCTGTGTGTCACGCGGTGTTTTCTATGGGTTCGCCTCGGTTATTTTTAGTTGACGATTTTAAACACATATTTATTTTAATATGGTTACATATTACCATCTTCTAAAAATGATGTAACACTCACTTTTATAAATAAAAGGAAGGAGATATTTACCTTACCTTCTATGGGGAGGGAGTTGACAAGTTATTTGAATATTATAAAAGGGGATCGCGACTGAAAAAAAGGTGGGAAACACTGGGTTCGGTTCTAAAACACCAGTAATGCTGAATTTGTAATTGGTGAGGTAATAAAGTCGTCATTATTACTATTATTATTACCTGCACAACCCACTTCATTTCCCTCGCGACGTCGTCAGCGGATAACGCAGCAGCGATCGGTATCGCGTCACGGGGAGCGATATCTTCATAGAGGAAGAGGGAAGCGTGGCCGCGACGGCGGTCCAGGATCGGCGTTATGATTCACGGCGATCGTAAATCGGCAGCCGCGATCTCCAGCGGATAACACGCCCGGGCCCCGGCGGATGCGATTTCACGCGCGAGATCGGTACACCTCACGCGGAATCCCGCGCGGAATGCTGCTTTTCTTTTTGTCGGCGCGAACGGTAGCGCGGCGGGGCGACGCGGACGGGCCTCGCCCAGAAACGGGGCCCCGTTTCGTCGGCGCGTCGGAGAGGGGAGGCGGTCTATTTCGCGAACGGTCCGCGGTAAATGCCGATTCGCAACGCGCGATAACCCCTTTTTTGATTGCGCGGGAAGCCTGATTGAGCACCCGGTTCGCGAGGTATTTGAGAAACGAGCTTGCGGGCAAAAAGGGGAAGGAGCGTCGCGCTGACTGGTACCGCGCGTTTCCTTCGCTCCCGTTCTGAGTTTCTATCGGCTCGGATCTGTTCGTTTGTTCCCCGGCTTGAATGGAAACGAGTTTGCATAATGGTAAAGTGGATACTTCGCTGGCGCGAGTTTCTTGCTCGTATTGTGCGCTGGGAGGGTAGCGGCGTGTTGCTTCGAGCGAGGAATTTTGTTGGAGTACTCTGAGACCTTTGGCGAGCTTCCTGTATGGTGTCTGCGAGTTTGGTGATGGGGTTATGTTGGGCGACGCTCGATCTGTATATCTATTCTTCGTTCACATGTTTGCTACCATTGTGCACTTTCGTATTCGCCTTCTATGTTACAAGTTGAGTCGTCTGGGAATATCTGATTTTGACACTGCAAATGAAGGGGACCCATTTTCTTTTATCAAAGAAAAGTGACGAATTGTTAATACCACATAAACGGCATCAGTCTACACTTTAACACTATTCCTACCACGAACCGGTCAAGAAGACCGTTTTTACAATGTCGATTAGAATTTCCTATATACAACGTAATGGAATCGCCTTTAAACTTCACGACTTTGCCTCAAATATACGTATAATACATTTTTGAATATTCACTTCTTGTTTTATTGTTTATTTTCTGAGAAAAATTTGTAGTCTGTCTTACCTAACGCGACCGGTCAAAAGACGTGAAATGTGTCGGTAGGAATAGTGTTAAAATGCCTCTGGGAATTGAAGAAAGCAGGGAGGCTGTCGTTAAACAAACAAATTAAGGAAACAAATTCGAATCAGAAAATTGCAAGCATCTGTGACAGAATTAATTTCGTATTAGTGTAAAATGAGCGTGCTAACTCTTTTCTTTCTGCCAAGAAATTACTTCCACGCGAAGTTCAATTTGAGAAGTACTTGAAACATCGTGAAGTAGATGTACCACGAAATAAAACCCGAAAGCAATCATGCCGAGGGATTCCATAGCTCCCATTCGATGGACGTGCACGTGCACAGTTGTCCGCGTTGCGTGGGCGTAGTGCCGTAACACCGGGCTGCACGTGACGATGTTAGAGGGACAGGAGAGGTCGAAGCGCGAGCTGCAGTCGGTGGAAACGGTGTTAACTTCAAGAGGTCGTTTCCCATGGCCCCTTCAGCGGCTACGTGCAGCATGAGCCTGCAACTCCCGGTTAATTCGTGGCGCAATTACGCGCCAGCAGGGAAATCCAGCCCGTGCTGGCCGCGCGACGATCCACTCGAATCGCGAGAGACACGCCGATGCTTCGAGGGGAAAGGAAACGCTGCGGAGTCGCGATGGAAATGTGTTCTGACGCAAAGGTTCTCGGGTATTGAGAAGTATGATAATAGAAATTATTTAGTTTGTGAAAAGTTCTGGTAGTTTACTGTGTTCAAGATTTTTAATTAGGGAGTGTAATATTTTTTCTTATTGTAAGGAATCTGGTTAGTTCTAATTTCCAATTTAAAATCGATTTGGTATCTACTACTGTATTATGAATATGATGTTAGTATTTACTATTTATATACAGAAAGTTATTGTATTGTTTAGTATTCTTCAGCAATTTTCTTTCCACAGCTTTTCGCTTTGGATGACTTTACAGCGAAATCTATGTTCGATGCTCGAAGTTGCCTTATGTCTGACTACACGGTAGTTCTTTCTACTACTACTCATCTTCTGCTTCTTCCGTGACTCGATTGATTTAACACCTTCTGTTCTGTTACAATTAAATCCCTTCAAAATAAGCTCTGTCATCTCCAAAAAATTTATTAATTTTCTCCGTCTAACTGACATTAAAATTCTTCAACGATACAGAAACTCTATCTCCGTAACGACTACCATCATCAAAATACCAACGAAACCACGACCCCACTCCTCACAATAATCTCTCGATCTAATCGCTATTCGATCGCCATCCAATCCCACCATAAACATCACTTAACCCAACCACATTAATCTTCAAAGAGCGTCGAAAAAAATCATTCGATCTCGCCATAACCCCGTCCTGATTGCGCGAACCGACACAAATCACGGCGGAACACATTTTCGACGTTATTTTTTGCTCGCCTCGATATCCCTCAATTAATTCGGCTTTACGACGTTAGTTCATTTGTAAGACGCGCGTCGTTATGCAAATGGAAAGCGAGCGGACGCGCGCTTAATGCAATGGAAAAGGAACAGTCGCCTCGCGTCAGCGTTCCGCCAGCGAATCGGACCGACGAAAAGCACATAAAATTACGTAATTGCCGATCATTACGCGGATGTTTATAAAGCCGGGCATCCGCCAAATTACATATTCCGCGTTAAGCTTCCGGGCGTCTCTCGCCCGAACTTGCCAATCACTTTAATGAAATGTCACGCGCGCGCCCCGCGTAATTACGGGCCACGGGACGATTCTTATCGGAGCCGGCAATTTCGCGTAAACACCCGCGGCCTTTTTACGCTTTGCTTCCTCGTTAATTTGTCGGTACGCGCCCGGTGGACAGTGATATTGGCTCGATCATTCGGCCCATTACCGGGCGACGTGTAACTCCGGCCCAACACGCCGGCTTGTCGAGTAAATGGAGCAATTTCGTGGCCTACAAGGCCCCTATTTGGGGAATTAAACGGAGCAATTTATGAATGAGATTACCCTTCCTGCTTACTGTAAATATATTGTACCAGGCTTCGGGTGAGATTCTTATTACCCGAATCACGGACTATTAACACATCGGCCACAGCAAATGTATGTGCGTCTAGAGTAGGCCGATTATTTATCAAGATAGCGACCGAGATTTGTAATAATTATTTAGGAATAATAAAACACGCAATGGAATAATAGTTGACAATGAGAATTGAGGATATAAAAATAAAACTTGCATGTTAGAAAAATAATTTCAAAATTATAAAGGTACATTTTGTTCATAGAAATTAAATTATAGGTATGTATTTCTCTTCTGTTATAATTGATAAAAAATTAAGTGCGTATTTTTTTAAACCCTGCGCCACTCGCGATCAAAGTGTTAACAGAAAGACTTGTATTAGGGAAAACAAAGTGCACGTTTCGTTATGCAGAAATTGAATGGAAAATTATGAATGATCCACATTTGACTGTTTCTTTAACATTGTCGTCTAGTGCAATCGTCGCAGCTATTAGAGATAGCGCTTCGAGCGGCCAGTCGACTCGCGTTTTCCGCCAAACAGGTTGCGAATCAAGGAACCTGCTCCCCGCGTGTGGAACCGCTCCAGATAAGAGTACCTGCTTCGCGGCACAGTTGAGCGTTAAACAAAATCGCGAGTGGAAAAGCGGCGCGAGCTATTCCCCTCGTAAATAACGTTCGGCCGCGGCGGGTCGTTCATCAAATCGACGGCCTCGCGGCAAATCCGTAAAACGTAGAACCTGAAAAACCAGAACGGGACTAGTCGGGGAGCGGCGGCGGCCTGGACGAACATCCTGGCCCCATTAATTGAACGTTCCTCCCGTTCGTGGAACAGAGTGCTCGTTAATTTGCGCGAGATAAACACCTGGGGATCCGCGGAAGTGTTCGTCGTCCACGGGTACGTGTTTACAGAAGCACGGCCGTGGAAGAATGGGGTGTGTTAATGATAGCTACGTGGACTGCGTTTGCGATGCGAGCCTGGCCGTCGTGATGCATCTCACATGGTGGATTTCGCACGCTGCTTTTCTTCACAGTGCTGGGCTTGGATCTTTCGTTTGGGGTGGGGTGGAAAGCTGAGGTTTTTCGCTGGGGCTGTGGAAAGTTGAATTTTTTTTGTATTCTTGTGAGTTTGAGTCTAATTGGGACTTAGGATTTAGGACACTTGGGGTTTCTCTTGTTTTTGAGAATTCATATTCTAATTGGGACTTGGGACTTGGGAAACTTGGGGTTTCTAGTATTCCTAGGAATTAAAATTGTAATTGGGACTTTGGATATAGGAAACTTGAGGTATCTAGTATTTTTGGGAGGTCAAATTAGAATTGGGACTTGGGACTTGAAAAATTTGTAGTTTCCGTTATTTTAAAGAGTTCAAATTCTAATTGGGACTTGGGGTAAGGGAAATTTGGGGCTTCTAGTATTCTTGGGAGTTAAAATTCTGTAATTGGGACTTAGGGTGAAGGAAATTTGGAATTTTTCTTATTCATGGAAGTTCAGATTCAAATTGGCACTTTGGATATAGGAAATTTGGGGTTTCTAGTATTCTTGGGAGTTCAAATTCTAATTGGGACTTAAGTTATAGGAAGCTTGAGGTTCCTAGTATTCTTAGGAGTCTAAATCCTAATTAAAACTTAGTAGTTAGAAAATGTTTAGTTTCTGTCATTTTGCGGAGTTCAAATTCCAATTTGATCTTAAACAATTTCAACTTTGAGTTACCAACTTTCCCCAAGCACTATTCTTCTTAAACACAGAACATTATAACTAACGTCATCCCAAAGCAATACATTTAATTCCAGAAATCACAAATACTTCCTCCTTTACAAGCTTTAATACCAGTGTACACCGTCAATTTAAACCTTGCCGTGCCAAAGCGGTATACTCGAAGGGTTAAAAACCTCAAAGCCCCGAGGAGGAGGCCTCCTCCTCGCGTACGCGCGCGTCGAATCGTGTTTACTTTGTAAACTCGTTGCCCGCAGCGTGTCGAGGGTTTCGCGTCTGGCGACGGGCCGGCTGTATCGATCTCTCGGAGCCCGATCCGTTCCGCGGAATCGATTGTTCGCGGGGTTTTCTTGCCGACTCATTACGAGGAAACGGCCACGGTATCCCCGGCGTGAGCTTTTTCCTCCCCTTGGCTTTCCACTTGCTGCTTCATAGAAATTATCCGGCCCGGAAATGGGTCAAAGCCGCAATTTCGCAGCTATGCGATTTCCTTCGATCGCGACGCCGCTCGTTATTGTTTTATCCCGCCCGTAACGATGGAAACTCTTTTTGCCCGAACCCCCGTTCGGGGAAACGATCCAGTGGGAAGCTGATCGAGACGGGGTTGAGGAAGATACTAATGGAAGAGTGGAAGAAGTTGAGGGAAGGGAATAGTGTCGTTCCAGTCGATTTAAAGGGAAAGATTCTTGGGCTGCTGGTTCTAAGTGGTAAGAAGTGGAGGATTCTGAGGTGGGATAGATCTACTCTGGTAGCTGCTGTGGTCTTAACGGGTTTTGATGTCAGGGTAATAGAGGGGTGTAGGTTGGTAGATGTAATGGGACTTTATGTTCCACAGGAGAGATAACTCGATTACTCTAATCTTCCAAACTTTGTGAATCTTAAGAATCTACGAGAATTAAAAAATAAATCTCTCTTCATCTTCGTCCCCATTTTCCCCTTTTCATTTCCTCTTATTTCCACCCATTTCATTTCCTCTCATTTCTCCCCCTTTCATTTCCTCTTATTTCTCCAATTTTCCCTCATTTCATTTCCTCCCATTTCCCTTTACTAAACTCAACACAGTGCTCCAAAACTCCCACCCCAAACATCCTTCAAACCTTAAAATCTTCAAAAATACCAAGACCCCTGGCACAAGTACCTAACACAGAACCTTCCCAAGAATCCCATGGAACGAGGGAATTACAGCATCGCGCGTTCCCAGCGACGCTCTACCGTATCGCGTAACAGCAATTACGCTAGTCCATCGACAGCGCAGCCAGCATAGTTCGGGTGCCAGGGACGAAAGCAACAATCCCGTGAAAGCTCGAACATTGCTTTTTATTATCGTCCGTGTTAAACGATATTACACCACGTATTGTGCGGCCAGGACTATTAAAATACCAGGTTAATATCGCGAAGACCGGTAAACCAGTACCGGTACCGCTACTGGCTGCGATCTGCGTACAGCAAGGTGTGTCGCGATACACCTTCCCCCCTCACCCCCTGTATCGCGAAATCGTCGTAAGAATCGTAGGCTCGTAATGGGCCCCGTCGAGTTCTCGATCTTACGTAACGATCGCTGTGAAATACGAACTGTCTGGCTGCAATTGTGCGAGAAAGACTATTCCGGGCGAAAAAACGGCTGGGGTTGCCGCCACTCTTCGGGATTCTGCACTACCAACTTATTTTAACCAGCTAATGGAGCATTGTAACACACACCTGTTCGAGTAAATTAAGAAAATAATATACATCCTAATATGTATCTTCTTTTGAATATTTTAAGTTGGATAGATTCTCCTAGTAACACTCTAAACATTTTAGAAAGCATTGAAAATATTTACATCGAAACCAGACCAAGCTATGAGTTCACTTCCCACGTTTGATACTAAATTTTTCATTTTCCAAAACCTTGCACTACTTAAAGAAACTCCTCCTCCCCAAAATTTAATATAAAAAATGTATTCCGATAAATTTTTCCAATTCTTGAATTTATCAGTGCAATCCTTTTCTAAGTGTTTTTTACGATGTTTATTCAGAGACGTCGAAACAGTTCCGCTATCAGTGCTTACCCGATTAATATTTGCTACCATCTCGTAATCGACGATATTTCGCGGTCATCGTGCGTGGGCGGCTGGCCACTGGTCTCCAAACAAACCTTGCACGCCACCTATGGCGAATCCTGGCGATTATTTTTTTTTTCCAAACGATCGCGCGAATGAACGCCTGGCAAATGTTACCAGCCTTGGTCGCGTGACGTCATCCCCTTATCTTTGGAATCGCGTCGATTGTTTTCGCAGCGAGCCACACCGTTCCGTTGGCCTAGCCAGGATCGACGGGAATCTGTTTCCTGGTTTGAAATCTTGACTTATTGCCCGCGTCTTCGCGTGGGCTGCACTGTTGGGCATTGGGCAGCGCAGAACGAATCCGTGAAAGGTTGAAGTTGTGTAATGCATGCAGGATTTCGATTCGAATCTCGATCTGGATCAAGACGTTCATCTCGGAACCGTGGTCTGTTTCTCCAGTTTTTGTTTAAGCGAGCTTTATACTCGCGTTTCTGTTCACTACGGTAGCCTAATAGTCTTGTTACTGTTAGGATGGCGTCTTAGTTAAGCTCAAGGTTCCTTCTTGTAAATTATTTGGACTACCGAGCTCTAAGGTCTTGTCAGTGAATGTCTAGGAGCAATATTTGGCAAAGATGGCAGTAGAATTGTTTTCGCGCCACAATCCCGCGAGATTCGCGAATCCTCTTAAATTGTTATCTAAATTTCAAATTGGTTATTATATGCTTTTCCTTCCGTAATTTGATAAAAACAATTGCATCCACAATAAATAAGATTTAGAAGGAAATAAATGAACGAACTACTCCCATTTACACTTAGCATAACCAGTCGCGGGGAACGTAAATAAATAGAATGTTCATTGACTTCCAAATCACTGATCAATTCAAAGATTCTCACGATAATCTCGGAAGATTCACTCGGGGTGAAATAATAGAATATTCAGTGAACCGCGCGTTTCGATAAAATCAAGTTGCCTCGAAACGTAAAGATCCCCTTAAATTAAGTTGTTCAGCGTCGAACGAGAAACGGGCGAGCTTCCTTCAATGTTCCCCGGCTTATTAACGACCGCGCGCGAGTTGTACCGACGACGTCTTAACGAGCTTGCAACTGAAATCACCGATATTTAACACCTCGTTCGATTTAACGTACAGACGAGCGGAAACGATCTTATCGATCCGCTGGAAACGCCTCGGCTCGAGTACGACGCTTTCTGGCTGGTCGATTAAAGTAACATCGGAATTAATTTGATTTCGCTGCCGCACGACGACGCGAGCGCGCGCGAACCAGATCGTAGGATAAACGGTAGCTATCCTCCGGGTGCATCCTCCGTGATAAATCGGCTAGCTTCCAGTGGCCATCCGTGAATCAACACTTGCGCGTTAAGTGGATCGCTTGGTGCAAGTTAAATGGATAGTAAACGCAAAGATTTGAATGTACGAGTAATGAGTAGGGAAAGATTGAGGAGTTCAGAGGAATCGGAGGAGCAGTATTACCGTTAATGTTTGTTATAGTTTTGATGTATTAATTTCTGATAGGTAAAGGGAGATCTTTTTTTCTCTGGTGAATTGAATAATAGATTATTCGGTACTTACTCCAAAATTTTATATAATTTCTTCGTTAGTTTGGATGCGTCACAATTCAATTGGGAGTTTAGTTGAAAATTAAGGTTCAAGTGAGTTCGAAGTTCAGTCGAAAACTAAGCTTCATGATAATTCTAAGTGTCGTTACAAACTAAGCTTCAAGTGAGTTCTAAGTTCAGTTGAAAATTAAGCTCTAAGTGGGTTCCAAGTTTAGTTGAAAACATCATGAGTTTCAAGGGCAATTGAAAACTAAGTTCCAAGTGAGTTCCAGCTTTACTTGAAAATTAAGCATCATGAGTTTCAAGGGCAATCGAAAACTAAGCTCCAAGTGAGTTCCAAGTTCAGTTGAGAATTAAGGTTCAAGTGAGTTCTAGGCTCAATCGAAAACTAAGCTCTAAGATACTTCTAAGTTTCGTTAAAAACTAAGCTTGAAGTGAATTCCAAGTTCAGTTAAAAACTAAGTTTCCAGTGAGTTTCAAATTTATTTGAAAACCAACCTCCAAGAAACCTTAAAGTTCTCATGAAACCTAAATTCCCAGCGAGTACCTACCAAGTTCACACCGCCCAAAAACCCCAGATCCACGTAAATCAAGCGATCTCACGTCTCTGCCTGGAAGAAACCACCTCGCCATCCCACCGATTGCCGGCCACCGCCGCGCGCGACGCCCCGAATTTGCAACTCTTTACCCCCAGCATCGCCCAAGATAATTGCACGGTGTATAAATCAAGCGGCGCGCGAAGGGATCGCCCGATTCCCGTGGCAGCGCAACAAAATTGCCCCCGGGGCGATGCCGTAATAGCCCCGCGAGGGTTATATTTTAATTTTTGACGCCTCCTTTAAATTATTATCCGGCAATTAAAAATCCCCGGGCGAGCGATCTGTCGCGGCGAGGACACGGTCCGCCATATTGCTGGCCGAGGCGAAGTCGTGTTTAAAACGCAATCGCCGCGTCTTTTTATGCATATTCAGATTCCAGGTCGATCGGGGCCCCGAGAAGAAAGGGGGTGAGGTGGGGCCTTTTAATTTTCCGCCACACCTTCACGTGGATCCCCCGTGATCCGGATCTCCCGTGCGAGCTTACGAAATCGAAAATCACCGTCGGTGCCTGTCGCCTGGCTCCTCGATCGAACAACACCCCGGGCCAATAAGGCGACCGCGAAGGGTGGGTGGGGGGGACGAGGGGCTTCTTCCACTCTTTTAATAACTATACTTTGCGATTCGTTAAGCTGCTTCGTTACAGTGCGCGTTTAAAAGAGCCATCGTCGGTACGAGGGAGACGGTCGAGCGGGCAAAGGTGAGGGACAGAGGACCCGGGCGAGCAGTGAAAAAGATCGGGTCTTAACGGCGCGGAAGCTAGTTATCTCTCCGGACGAGATATTCCCGTGGGCCTCTGGGAAGCCGACCGATCGATCGGCCACGCTCTCCCGCGATTCATCGATCGACCGATCCGGCAATTTCGAACGGGGGGCCCCCAAGTCCGCCGGACGTTTCTCTGTCTCCCCGCCTAGCGGTGTATACGCGAGCGACAAAGGCGATTTACGATCATATTCCCGGTTAATTATAGCGATTGCCGATTCGTTACGACCCCTCCGAGCGGCCCGGGCGCTCGCCCGTTCTCGATGCAACCGGGCCACTTTGGAGACAAACGCCTTCCTGGGCGGCGTGCGGTTTTTTTTTACCTCTCGAGACGTATTCGAAGATTCGGGGGGTCGGGAATGGGGCGTGTGGGATGTGTTTGTGGGCTTTGAGGATATCGTCCGGGGGGAAAAGAAAGCGGATGATGGAATGTCGAGGTGATACACGGTGGAAGATGAAGCTCTTCCGTCAGAAGAGTGAGGTGAAATGAGTTATGTAAGTTGATTAAACCTTTTACTGCTTATTCGAGGCAGCGAGTCGAGTTTTTTAGGCTAACATGCCTGGGGTGGCTAGTACTGGAAGCTTTGATGTATGAGCCCTGGATTTTTGCATTTTAGTGAGACGTAGGAATATTCTTCTGAGAGGAATACAATTATATCTGGAAGCTTCCGGTAGTACTTAATATTACTTCCTTGGGAAGATATGAATTGTAGAGTTTCACAAAATCAGAATTTAAAATAAAACGGATCTGTGTGCAACAACCAATCTATCCAACCGGCAAACATTAAAAATCGGACTACGACAGTGATCTGAATATTTGAAAACAGAATTTCTTAAATACAACCCCTGTAAATCTCATCACCGCACAGAACGATTAGAAGATCGCTGTCTTTTACCTTCAGAAAAACTCTCACTAAATCCAGTAGCCCCCAAAGAGGGTTCAAGGAACTACAGAAACCCCCAGAATTGAAAAAGGAGGGAGAAACAGCGATTCCTATCGTCCGCAAACGATATCGTTGTCACTGTTTCTCTGTTGCTGCCGAAAATTAACGATCACGTCTGCATCGAGGGGAGGCCCTCCCTTGTCTGCGTACGCGTGTATTTATTCCCGTGTAGGGCGATCGTCGCTCATTGGCTCGGGGCCCCGTCGATATCGGCATCGGCGTGCCACGGTTACCACGGGTGTCCAGTATACTTCTTTCTCGCGCACAATAAGATATTTATCGTCCGCGTGGATGGAAGCCGAGGCCGTGGCCCCGAGCCCCCCGAAGTCACCATTGTATCTACCGGGAGTGATGTATGGCCGTGGAATTGGTAGGAATTGAAACTTGTTACCGCCACGAGCAAGAGATACCGGCGAGATTTAAGCCCTGTCCTTATGCCGCCGCCGTCCAGATAACAGAACCCCTTTCGCGGCCCTGCAATTGCTGCACCGGCCGCGCACCGATTCCTACCTCCGCTCCGACGATCCTTCCAGCTACGTACACGCGAAAAATCCACCCTGGGTCGAGCAGTTCCGCGAGCTACCCCTCGACCGACAACCGTCAACTTGAAGGGAGCCGCTACTGAGGAATGGTAACTCCTGGTGAGCTTGCCTGAGCTCTTTCAGCTGGGTGAATTTGGTGATTTAGGTGACGCCCTGGGGAATACGGGGAGGTGAGACTTTGAAAAGGTAGTAGTTTGGGTATTGTAATATGTAGATTGTAGGAGTTCAGTGCTTAGAGTTTTTATGCATGGAATTGCAATGCTTGAAGTTGTAATATATAGAATTTCAATGCTTAGGGTTATAATGCATAGAAAATACCAGTGCTTAGAGTTCTAATATATGGAATTCCAGTCCTTAGAATTTCAGCTTTTGGAATCCCATTGCTTAGAATTTCAACTTATAGAATTCCAGTTCTTGGAATTTCAATTTATATAACTCCAATGCTTTGAATTTTAGTGTATGAGATTCCAATGTTTAGAGTTCTAAAGCACAGAATTCTAGTGCTTAGAATTTTAATGCATAGACTTCCAATGCTTAGATTTCTAATATAGGAATTCCTATGCTTAAAGTTTCAATGTTGAAAGTTCTAAAGCATACAATTTCACTGCTTCCGGTTCTAATCTATAGAATTCCAATACTTAGAGTTTTAATGCATAGAATTACAGTGTTTGGTGTTTTAATGCATAGAATTCCAATACTTAGAGTTCTAATGCATAGAATTACAATGTTTAGAGTTTTAATGCATAGAATTCCAATACTTAGAGTTCTAATGCATAGAATTACAATGTTTAGAGTTTTAATACATAGAATTCCAATACTTAGAGTTTTAATGCATAGAATTACAGTGTTTAGAGTTTTAATGCATAGAATTCCAATACTTAGAGTTCTAATGCATAGAATTACAATGTTTAGAGTTTTAATGCATAGAATTCCAATACTTAGAGTTCTAATGCATAGAATTACAATATTTAGAGTTTTAATGCATAGAATTCCAATGCTTAGAGTTCTAATTCATATAATTCCAAAGTTTAGACTTTTAATATATAAAATTCCACTGCTTATGGTTCTAACGCATTCAGTTCCAATGCTCAGGGATCTAATGCATAGAATCCCAAAACTAAAGGTTCTAATATCTCCCAATACCCACAGTCCAAATCTAAATTGCTCCAATACCTAAAGTACAGACCTTGTACAGAAGATACGTAGACCATGACATGTAAACCACAGCTGGACATGCAAAGTGCCGACGCTAATGCAAGCAAAATACTCGACCCCGAGAAACTTACAAAAACCCACCGACACACCGATCAAACTCGTCGCAAAAACCACTCACATAATCGGCATCCTCCGACAAGCTAGAAAGCCGGAGATCGTTACCAACGATGCCCGCGTTTAGACTTCCAATACTCCAAGCGGATCCGCGTTCGAACATCGTGTCCCACCGCGATTCCTCTATGGGGGTAAAAGAAACCCGTGTATGCGCCCGGCCAGGCGGAAGTGCCGAGAGATTATCGTGGAATCGATAGGCTGTATGCAGAGGGGGAGGCAACGATATCGCGGCGGCGGGATAGATCGGGCCTGGCAAAAGTCGCCGATAAGGGAAACGTGACCAGTTGACAGGGATAATTGCAACGTAAGCCGGTTGATCCCTATCCAAAATCGTTTCTCTCTCCGCGGCGGAAATAAAGTCCCGATTGTGGTGCACGGAGGGTGGGAAGAGGGGCATCCTGACAATTTATTAAGACGATCAGCCCGCGATAAGCCAGGCCCATTCAACGGCCCCCGGGGAGATCCTGCTCGATTTTCTTTTTCGTCCGTTTCGATTCCAAGGATTCGATAACGATCCCTCTCCCCCTCCAAACCTCCTCCTCCTCCCCTGTCGTTATTCCTTCGTCTTCCTTCTATCTTCATTCCTCTTCCTTCGTTCAACTGGCCCGAATGGTTCGCGGCATTAAGGTCGAAGCGAAGGAAATTTGTACGACCGGTCGTCGTTGTAGATTCGGGACGGGGAATCCTTCTCCCCTTCCATCTCTCTGGCTTGATCATTTTTTTTTCTTCGTCTCCTCCCTGTCTCTCTTTCCGTCGACCTTCGAGGACCCGCGACAGCGGCCCTCGGATAAAGATGGCCGCCCCTTATCGAACATCCGGATCGCGACGGGGAAATTAAGATCGTAATTCGTTCCCCGTTTCGTCGGGGTAACGGGTTAATCCGCGCGTTGGACTTTGGATGCTGGGGGAGGTCACAGATTTGTGAAATGAAGTCGCGATAGGAGAGGTGAATTCTATGAAAACAGAGGGAACCAGCTCTTCACTAGATTCGAAGTATAATTTACCATTTTCATCAACTTCAAAATACTATGGTACTTTTTTAATTCAACTAGGTATTGCGCCCCTTGGTGTTAAACTGTAGCACCCACTGTTAAGACACACGAGTGCGCAAGAAAGTGTATATGTACGCGCATGAGGAGAGAGGAACGCGGAAATCAGCGGGAAAAGTAATTAACCGCACGTAACTGCGCCGGTGGGTAATAGTATGTTAGTCCATTATCATTTCTTTATCTACACCGTAATCCTTGTCGCGGAGTTTCGACAAAAACGAGTCACCGAGCACGTCGAATTCCTGCCGATTCGTTACGAAAGTCGAACGACCGTTCGCGTTAATTTAAATAATAATTTACAGGAATTCACATGGGCCGGAGATACCGAAAGTGGGCGTGACGAGACGCTAGTAAACAGGCTCGTAAAAATCTTCGTCCCTAATCCGATTACCGAACGTCACCGTGTCTCGATTATATTCGAAGCACGCCGTGGGTGATTAACACCGCGGGGCTGAAAAAGGAACACAAGAAATCGACCCAATTTCATCCCCAATCGCTTCGCTGTATCAAACGAGTGTCATTCCGAATTTCTCGAGTGACAGTGTCAATCACTCCACTACAGGTTCTATTAGTTTCGTCAAAAGCAACTGGAGATGCTTAGATTTTCATTTGTCTTATTAAAAGAGACCTTTCTTGACTGCCACTTCAATTTAAAAGATTGCATGTGAAGGGTGAAAGTAAAAACAGGAATGCCCATTTTTTCGTGATTTTGCGAATTATAGCATATTTTGCAGGTGACAGTTGAGACTATAAAACTGTTAAATCACAAAAGGTTATAAAATTCAAATACTCCGTAAGATACCATTGAGTCCCCACTCTTTGCCTAAGCATAAGCTTCAAGCTTGTGTTGTCAAGGTAAAACAATAAATTATATAAGAAAGTTAAATTCATTGAACCTAGCTTCTTTACTGGTGGACGAAAGTATTAAAACTTAATTTTCTCCATAAATCTGTTTTAAAAATTAAAACGTGAAATATCGGCGCACTGATTCGGTCAATATTAAATAAATAAAAGCTATTTTGCAAGTTATACTTATTCTTTCCTTGAAAATGGTCGAAATTACGACCGAAACGTTGGAAATTTTATTTGTATAACTTGCAAAATAGCTTTTATTTATTTAATATTGACCGAATCAGTGCGCTGATATTTCACGTTTTAATTTTTGAAAGATCTACGGTCGAAATCCTAATCCACTTTATCTAAATAAATCTGTTTTGTGAAATCCCCTATTTTTCCCCTTACCCTTTATATATAAACTACCCTTTATATATCCCTACTGTATTCCAGTTCATATTTTACTACAAAACTACAGCCAACATTTCCTCGGTTCAAGTACACTTGGGTACATTCATATCCATTTCACTGAACATCATCCCTCCAGCACCACTCCACGCACCTCCATTACTCACCCCCTACCACCCCTTGGATCGGCGTCAGAAGCTACTGTTAGCCACTCACGCGAGCACATAAATAATACCTGTTGCCCAGTACGGTACAGAGCAGCCAAAAAGAAATACAAATTAATTTACTGCGCGAGGGGTTAATTACCCCCCGAGCCCAGCACACCGTCCCGAGGACGCGACACGCGCTCGCGCCGCGTCCCTTATTAATTGCGCACGGTTACGCCGACCCTGTATCCCTCTTATTTGTTTACCAGCTGAATAATTAGCCTTGTCGCTGGCCGGTGGCGGTGGACGGCTGTTGGGTCTCCTTTAAAAGGACGGCTAATGTGATCGCGCGTAGGCAGGAGGCGTGGGTTTGGTCCGCAGAGGCGAGCCGAGCCGAGGCGCCAGAACAACCCCCGAGGCTCTCGGCTACTGCGATTCACCCACGGGGTCCAAGGCGGCCCGCTTAATTAGTAATAATTAGTAATTACGCGGCATTGGTCGCTGGGTGATCGGTGAGGGCAATTATCGCCGCTAGGCTACCGAACCAATCGCCTTCTCTCCTGGCGAGCGCTCTTTTAGCGACTGACTAATTAATTAGAACCCCCTCGCTGGCAATTAGCGAGCCGCGATTAGTCATCCCGGCGATCAATTTGTCACGGGCTGGGCCCTCTGCGCTCCTCCAGGGAGTTTCTAAGGACACTGCTTGGTACTGGGGAATTTCTGAAGGGATTCAATTTTTCAATTGATTTTTTGTGTCCTTCAGATCATTGGAGAGGATCGAATTTTTTAAATTTAAATTTCAGGTACCTTTTGTTGGGACTTTGGTGCTTTTCTTAATACGTCCCCTGTTAATATTAGTTGTGGTACCTTCTTTAAAGTTTCAGCTCTTTTTTGTTCCACTTTCGTTTCCAAACTGAATTGAGAAATACCGTTTTCTTCGAACGAAAGTGACACTTGCTATAAATATGATGGACCAGTATCTCACGTAGCACAAAACGTGTCATCTACTACAACTCAATTCCAAGGAATGAAATTTCCCTCCACGTTTTCCATCCCCCTGATGCAATCTCGAATCCTTTTGAACACTCCAGGAAACTCCTGACTCGCTCAAGTTTTCCTATCACGGAGCCTTTATAATGTTTACGTGGAAGTCCTTATCACCCTCGCCCTCGAGGCCATCCACGTTTCTCCCCCGAGGCGAGAAAGTGAACTATTCTTGTCGCGAAATTTACGTCTCATCGGGAACGATTGTAAATAGGCGGAATTTATTTCGCGGCCCCGAAATCGGCCGTGGAATATAATATAGACACGGTCGGATATCGTCGGCGTGGGTGGTGACATTTGTCACGGTTTAAGTGTCCCGGCGCGCGATAGGTGCGTTATTGTCGATCCCGCGTCGGCCACGGGAACTTTTAAGGCTCGTAAAACGACGATAAAAAAGACATGACGGTGATATTTTACTATTTTACTAGACGCCCGTTGTCGGATGGAATCTCCGCGCGGCAGATGGAAGGGCCGAGGCGGGTATGCGGTGTCGCGTTATCGTGGAAACTCATCGCGACGAGGTTTCGACATTCAACTCGAGGATATTTCGATGGAGGGTGGCTTGGCCGCCTATCTTTACTGTTGCACCAAGAACTTCTGGATAAAGGAGGTGCGAATGTTCAGAATTTAGTGCGGGATCAATTGTCCAGTTTCGAGGTGAACTGTCCCTCTTCAACGTGGCTGAGTCAACGTATGGCTCTTTTTGTCACTTAACGTCTTTCTTTTCTTATTGTAGGTAATTGATATTTGGAACTCTAGAGATTGTATTTTTTTGGGGGGGGGGGGGGTTATAGGTCAAAATAGATCCAAAAGGTTAACAAGTACATAGCTTACTCTCATGAATGTGTTAGGATATTATTCACCATGGAATAACTTCTGGAGATCTGTAACAAGTTTCTGTTTTTAAACTAGTGCATTGATCGCAGTCAAATTTCTTTATTCGAGATGTTGCACGAGGTTTAGAATCGCAAGTGGGAAGCGTGATAGAACTACTTACATAGAGATTTTTTTATGAATTTTATAAATTCTATCTTCAAGTCAACCATTTAATTAATTTTAGTGAAATCGAACCACAACTCTCGCGGTTACCGTTCGCCTATACTCATGTGTCACCGAATTTAGAATTCGCGTGGGTTCGCGATATCGATCTCCATCGAGGAGCAGAAGAAAGCCGTCAAATCTTTCGAGTCATAATTAAATTTCGAACGTGTCTCTACCTATAAATCGACGAAATTATTCTTTAATCTGAGGAATATCAAAGCAGTCAAGCGTCTACGTATACCGAGCCTAAGTCACGTCGTCGAAATCAACTGACTCAGTGGATCGCGATCCACCGGAATATATATCGTTCTCCTCTCCAAAATTTATAACTGCCAAAGAGTACTTTGAATATTGCGCGCCGTAATGCCGTAACATTTGGCTGGACTGAAATAACTGAAAAATGATTTCCTGCGTCCATTTCTCAGTGGAGGCGTTGAACGATCGTCACTAACAGGGAATCGATAAATTCCCGTCTGTTTTATCTGTCCACTTGACGGCGTGCTTACATAAAAGAGGGAGTTTAAAAGAAAAATACTCGCCAATGCTAAACAATTCTTAAGTGAAAGAATCTTGCATTTGTTTCCACATTCGCCTTCTCTAACTTCTTCCACACTTTTTACACGAACACTGCATCTTTCAATAACGCACCCAGAGGGGGTATCAAGGGGCCCTGGCACCCCCCAAAGAAGGAGTTTTGTAAAAAGAAAAGAAATCAGGATTTTACTCTTTAAATAAATTTTTATAATCACCTAACGACTTTTATTGAATTTGCATGAAATGAAATTGCATTAAATAGATTTTTCTTAAAAATATTTTTAACTCGGCTGCCCCCAAAATTAAATCCTGAGTGCGCGACTCGCAATCTATTACACAGATGTACCCGAGATTTTTTTACCCGCAAAATTGTTTCGCCTGGCAAAGACCCTTTAGCGTCGTGAAATCGTTACCAGCAATATGGGTATCTTTTTAAACGATAAAGGATTGCCATAGAGGTGTTCGTGACTGCTTGTCGAGATACGATCTCGATTCAGGATCGTCCTGGCCGTGTCCTTTCGGAACCGAGCGCACTTTCGGCACCTCGGACCCGCCGAAACGAGGCTTTCTCTCTTCTCGCCACGGCGGACCAGTGTTAATAACGCGGGGAATTTTTTCGGGCCCGCGACAGGACAAATTGGCAGCCGATCGGCGCAGCCGTGATCTCGATTAATCAAAACTCGATCGGCCCAAAACCATCGCCGTTCGTTATTGCTCTTAATTCGCTGTCACGAGCGTACGAGACACCGGCGGGGATCGGCAAGTCTCGTTTAATGCGGCCCTCGATCAACGTATCGACGAGGGGACACACTTTGTTTAAAGGTAACGAGCCACCCCTTCTTCCCCTGCAATTTGTCAGAGTCGTAATTCCAGTTGAAAAAAGAAACCAGAGAAGTATCATTTAAGATAGGTGGAAGATAAGGGGCGGGGTGGTAATTCAAAAAAATGAACGTGAGAATATCGCGTTTTCGGTAAACTGGGTGGGAAAGTGATTTGCATGGTACAGCGAAGAGCGAGCGATCTGCAAATTGGGACTCTCGTAAATGACGCAATGCACGGCCGAGTAATGTATTTACATCGTGCAATGTGAAACGAAGGAAGAAAGTGGTATTTTGTGGACGATAAAATGAAGGATTCCGAATGTTAGTGTCAGAGGGATCGGAATGGAGGCCAGCATTACAAAATATCAGCGCGAATGCATGAAATACAGTAGGACCCTTATAACGAAGGAGATGCGCTCCAGATTACACGCGTCCCAGAGCTAATATAATTAATTTAACTTGTTGCATAGGTAATACACTTGGTCAGTTAAAGTGGATAGAAAAAACCGAAAGCAACCTAATCCCACCTACAGATATTTTTAAATTACTTTCACTCAAATAAGATAATATCGAGGGTGCACATGGAAAATCCACGAAGTCCATTTTTTCTAAAATTCATATTTCACTACCACTAACATTTTCAAAACTACTACCCACTTTAGGTTTCCTCGATTTCCCACAAATTTTAGATTTATGACCTTGGAGAATTTTCCTTGCACACCCAGGATATATTATTATTATTATTATTGAACGTCTTTTATTGCATAATATAACAGAGGACAATAAACGGAAGAGCAAAAGCACAGGCGCAGTTCAGTCTGGGACTGTTTTACAAGTTAACCTAAGACGGTAACTTAACCTATTTATGAAAATACAGAGAAGAAACTTAATGTAAAAAAGGAAGACGGAACAAACTAACCTAGGCTTAATATAAAATAGTAAAATAATAACCTAACCACGGCTTGAAAGAAGTCAGGATAACAGACTAACCAGACGCAAAGAGAGCAAAGAGACATTACCTATTGAAATGAGATATTTTACCGAAATAATACGCAAGCCTGTATCGCTCGCGAATTAGTCCAAAATGGTATGAAAGCCGATTCGAGAGTTACAGTTACAAGACGGCCAAGATCGTGCAAACAGAGAGTCCTCGAAGGGGCAACCGTGCGCGATTTTAATCTGCCCCGACTGTGTTCATCGATACCAGAAGCGTACGACGGCGATTGTATCTCCAGCCGCCTGCTACTTTATGGATCCATAGAGACACGTGGTAATAACGCAGTACCTAACCGAGCCTATTAACACATTTGTTCTGCGCGCTATCGGATCCCCGTGATCAGCTGTGAATGCACCGTGACCGAGGGAGGGGTACGCGCACAAAGGGAGGGACGGAGAGTTTCGGACAAAGGAGAGGAGCGAAGGCTCGTGGGTGGAGGAGATGCAGGCCAGGCAACGATGGATCTCGATCCACGGAGGTGGAAAGACGATCCCTCGTTTACGAGCGAATCGCGGAGATAATTCTCCGTTCACGTCGCGAGATACTTGGAGGAGTCGCTGCTTGGATTTCTCGACGTTTAACGTGTCGTTGACGTTTAAAAGGCATAAAATAGAATCTTTATTAATATATGAATAGGATGTGTCCGCTGGATGCGTCGATGTGCGGAGCCTGGGACCGTTTCGAGGGACGTTCGACTTTCTCGGCGCGCGTCGTAAGTCGTCGCTCTGGGACAACCAGAGCTAAAGTTTACTTAAAGTTTCCGACTGCATTGTAGATGAATATCTTTCATCGTTTTTCAATGAAACAGGGTGAAGTTTCAAGTTGAAGGCATAGAATCATAGATCATAGAAGAAGCATGGGGACTCGACAAATTTTCGAGAAACTTTCCATACTTCCTGCTCCAATCTATTTATTATTAAACGGGCAGAAATGAAAAATTGCCTGATACTTTGTTAAAAAAAATTGGAGTGTTCGGGCAACATCCCTTATTAGTCACGATTCCATTAATTTTGTACTCACTTATCGAGACTAAGTTTCCCCTCGCGTTTCTAAATCTGCCAATAAATATTCAGCGGCTTCCTCAAACTGAAGTCCTCGCGTCGCTCGTACGTTACGTCTGGCTGGTTAATTGAACGCGGTTGGTCGGAACAATTACCAGGCAGATTTCATCTGCGCGTACGTCCTCGCGGGTTTACGCGCGTAAACGCGTCCCGCGAGCGAGTGCCCGCCTCCTCGGCGATCACGCTTATTTACAAGCTTCGGGGCTGCGGCTTATCCGCTCCGATCTTCCCTCGGCTGAACGACTCCTCTCGAAGTTTGCCTGTAAACGTCGTTACCTGCAACTCAATTATCCTTCGAGGGCCTCTCCCCCTTCGCCTCCCTTCGTTATCCGCATTGTTTTACACGCGGACCCCTTCGCGGAGTAATTTAACGTGCTAGGTGCACGGAGATACCGACTGATTTACGCGCGCGCGGTTTCTCCGGCTGATAATTGAGTCTGGTGCGTAAATGTTGCTGCTACCTTCTGTGCTTCTTGCGGAGGGTGGCTCACAGAGATTTCGATGGTGTGCTGGAATTTTAGAGACGGTTGAATTGGTAGGTAGATACTTAATAGCTTCCCGTTTTGAGTGCAAGATTTCAGGGCGAAAGAATTCGGAACGCAGGGTTAAGTTTATTTTTTACAAAATTTGCACCCTTGAAGACTTAATTGGTAATTAAGTAATTAACTCATTTTCATCAAGTAGGATTCTCATCCATTCCATGATTACCATCCATGATTAAAATCGCCACAACCTCGTTGCAACTGTTACCCAAAAGAAACCACGCTTTATCTCTTAACATTAACCTTGGCAAAAAGAAAACTACGGAGTCCTTGCGAAACAGCGTAATAAATCACGTCAACCGCTCGTTGCTAATATCCTTAATGCGCGGCTTCGGAAAATCGAGGGAAACAGGTGGTCATTACCGTCTCAAGAAGCTACTCGTTCCTTTTATAATTCGCGACAGGAGAGAGAAACGATTCTCCCTCCTCGATCCGATTTTTTGGACGCGTCACACGAGGACCGCAGAAGAGGCGTAATTAATCGAACGACCGAGGAAGGGGATCGAGGAGTATAAAATCCAGTGAGACTCGATGGGGCCAGCGACGAAAAACCGACGGAGGCGGCGTATCAGAGTTTTCGAAAGTCCCGCGCGGCTGGCCTTCGCGCGACTCGTAAACAGCAATCGATAAAGCCGGTAGCTAATTGCAAGCAAGTTACATCAGCTTTATATCTCGAATTAAACTAATAACCGGCGAAAGCGGCCTCGCCAAAAATGGCGCGAAAATGAAAGCGTGCCGACAAAAGACACGGGGATCTCGGGCTCGCAGCCTCGGCCGCTTCAGCGATCGCCGTTTCCATCGCGCGGAAAAAAGACCACGCTTCGAAGCTGACCCTCGCTGGACCTTGCGCGATCCAATGGATCAAGGAACACAGTTTGCCGGGCTCCTTTTCCTCTTCGCAACGCCCTTTGGCGCCGCTTCTTTTCCCTTCGCTCGGGATTCTTTAAATTGACATAGGGTAAATCAACCAGTAATTGACCGCATACCAGTGAATGACCATTAGGCAAAGAAATGTAAATTATAAATTTAGAAATTACTATTTGTTTATAAATAGAGTGTAGTTGCACTTTTAATATCCCATATTTTTAGTTTTGCGTATTAAACAAACATTAACAAGTACAATTCTTAATAAAAGTATGCGGTCATTTACTGGGCTTCTCATTCAACAATTCGGTCATTTACTGGTTTCTTTACCCTATTCGTCTGATAAAAATCGACAACCCCGTGTGTTTAAAATTGAAACCAGATCTCTGCTTAGATAGCGTAGACACCAAAATATTATTATAAACACATCGTGATTAATAGTGTCACCGTTTATGCTACAGTCTACTGTAAAGGCTGCTTCACTTTCGAGATTTCATTCACTTGGAGTCTGTCTATTTACTTTCCTAGTTGATAATCTAACGATCCAAGGAATTAAGCGTTTCCACAATATTCGAGGCTCGTTTTATCCAGAGTTCTCACGTTTCTAATGGTGTTTCCTTTCCCCCGGTAATGCATCGCGTGCCCGGCGGCTCGAGAGGGGACTAACTCGAAACTGTATAAAGGACGGCGCATACGGAGCCGTGAAATTCAACGTTAGACCATCGTTCGCGCGTAATCGTTATTCACGCGATGTTTATCTACGTCAGAGCGGACGTTTATTTCCACGAGAGCGCGATGCCGCGATTTCCTAGCGTTTAACGGCTATTTCGCTCGCGGAGGGTTGCATAACGGGGCCAGCGCGCGTTGTCCGGCGCGGAATAATGCCGCGGATGATCGTTAGATAACGGATAGCTTGACCGATTCGTTTCGACGACCTGCCAGGCAGCGGCAATTACGGCTCAAGCGCACTTAACAGCCTCGGCGTTTGATTCTCCCGCGCCTCGGGTTACACGAAACGTGCGCGCCTTCCACGTCTACCTTTTCGTGTTCCTTGATGATATTAATAACTGTTTCGAGAAAAATTATGGGTGCGCGCGAGCGATGATGATGGAACGGATAAGGAGTAACGGGCGCACGCGAGAAACTTGTGTTCTGAGATTCCTGTGGCCACCTTCCACCGATTCTTGACAGTCCCAAGAGACTGGAACCTTTTCTATAAACTTCTATCAACTACAATTTCAATTCTCAATTTAGTTTCTGGATTTAAATAAATTCCACCTTCTTCTCTCACTTCTCCATAAAAAACCACCCCTTCTCTAGTTTATCATGATTGACTAAACAGTCTTTGATTAAATATTGGGAAACCAAGAATTTCGATACGCCAACTAGTGGCAGAAAATTAAACTACTGTGAGTAGGTTGAAATCTGTCCAAGTCCATACGATTATCAGTGTTTATATAGGCATTTTGTGAAAAACAAGTGTTTTTAAATTTTTTTGAACACTAAACTTTTACTTCTTCGATTAATAAATACTTATTCGGAATGTTTGATGGGATTCGGGCCTACTTGCAATAGTTGCCAACTTACCACCGCGGCGCTGAAATCTAAGCCACGCCTCCACTTGGTTTCCCAATAAGATACAGATTTGAAGAAAACAAAATTTACATTTGGCACTTTCAAAACCGCAGCAACTTTAACATCACCAGTTCCTTTATTCTTAAATTATCCACATTCCGCCATCCACAAATCTACTTCTGCTCCACAAAAACCACCGTTCCCCAAGCTAAGTGGACAAAGTGGAAAGCGAAGATCATTCGACAAATTTCCACGGAGCCGGTGAGAAAAGGAGAAAAGCAGTCCCCGACTTTTTTCACCGCCCGTTGTTGCTGGTCCGCCCCGGCTGAATCTGTACCGGAAGCGAGCGGCGATTATCTGTATTACCGTTATTAAAGCGGCGGTTATTAATGAAACGGTTCGTCGAGGGGGATCGGAAGCGGGTGACGTAACGAGGGGCCCTCGAGATAATCGCGCGGTCTAAGCGTCTGGCCGCGGAGGGGACGCTGGCGAAGGTGTCGCCGATGGAATGCAGTATTACCATATCCAAACCTGACGTAACTTTCGTTGGCCAGTGACCTAGAGACGATCCTTTCGCGTGCAACCGCGTCTCATTTACCGACACAACAAGCTCCCACCTCTTGGCCAGGCGTTCCACCTTCATCCTTGGGCCCGCGACCAGGCCGCCCGTCATTTACACCTCGCGCGATCACGTTGCTCCGAACGGGATCATTCACGGCCCCGTCGGGCCCATTTCTTTCGCTTGTTTCTCGAGCGGAGAGGGGGATATTTAGGTTTCAAATCTTGGTGCTCTTGACGGGATGTTTTTAGTTAAATATAATATAATATAATTCGTCTTTATTTATCACACTTACTAAATGGAGGGTAGTATAACAGTTGACCCTTCTTTTTTGGATGAAATAAATTACATTTCGAGTGGTTGAAGGTTTTCGAAAATACCGTTCCTTTTCAAAATAAATATTCGGGATCTCTCAGGCAATAGTTTAGGTTTAGATGCTTTCCAGAAAATCGATGCACGTCGCCAACCAGAGTGTTAATGGTCGTGTGAGTTGATTTGTAGTTTGAATGTAGTTCTGTAATGTATTGTAGAAGTTACACTTGTATCAGAAAGTTTAATAAGAGATTTAAGTATGTTGGGCAGTGATTACTTAGGAAATGGAATGAAATTTAACTCGTGAAGTTGTGATAATACAGTCACTTAAAATTGATCTCTTTTGATGAAGAATACGTGGTTGAACTCGAGAGATTGAGGCTGAAGGAAAGGAAGTCGCGATAGAATGAAGAGGTGTCGATCCAGTGCATACCTACCGATCAACAATTGCGTGGTTATAGAATTTCCGTCGCAGGACTTATTATTTATGCAGATACATCTCGTAAAAGCGTTAATGAAAGCGTTAATAAAGCATTTAATAATGTCAGAGTAAATCCTTGCTTCATCGAATTGCAGACCTTGTTGTCACTAATAATATCGGCGTGCAAGCTATTGCAACGTTGACGTTGCTTTTTATCCAGCTCGCTAACGAAACAGCTGGTTAGGTGACGTCACTTTACTCCTACGTAAAGTGGAAAGTAGTGGTGGATTCGAACGTACCTACTCGCAAGTGTGCGCTACGATCAATCAACATAATTACTTAAATTTCTCTCCTTTCTGTAAATAGTGAATGTTCTGATCTTACGTGAATCTTATGTGATTGCCAGTGCACGGAAAATTTCGGTTCAAAACGCATTGAACTGATTTTACTCAAAATTGGTTCTTCAGTTCAAAAACTGAAGCAGCTTGAAATTAATTCAGAATTCGCTTAAAAATGATATTACTCCGAATATATCATGAGTTTACATCAAAAGTAGACAGCAGTAATTCAAAATTACTCCAAATTACTTTAATAGGTACGACAACCATCTCCAATTCTACTCCAGACATACAAATTTAAATCTCACGATTCGAGAAATAACCATTTTAAATACTCTCACCTATATACTACTTTCAAAACTGTACATCCTCAGAATAACCACCATCATCCCAAAATTTAAATTGACAAAAGGACCTCCAATACACAGATCTGCACCTTTCTCGGAAACAACCCCAGTTAAGACACCCTCGGAAGCTTTCCCCACAGCTAACTATCGAGCTGTTTGTTCCTCGCCGTCGCTATCGCCTGGAGCAAACCGGATAAGAATTAACATTCGTTTGTTATTAGAGAAGGAGTGTTTGTCAGACGTCTTGGCAGCGGAACGAGTGTTTGCGCAGCGCCGAGTGCGCTGGTTAATGCACATCCACCTAGCAGCTCCGAGTAATTCTCCTCGTACCTCTCGCGCACGTCGGCCTCTTCCGTTTCCCTCTGCTTCCTCGCGCTCGCGGATAACGTTGTAACGCTTAACCGACCGCGCTGATTTATGAGGGAATCGACGGCGCTCCGTGTTACGCGCTCCCAGCTCGCGGTATCTTTTTCTCCGATCGCGATCGGGTGGATCCCTGCCAGCGTGAGCTTTCATCGCGAGACCCCCGGTTCCTCGATACCTTTAAATAAATTTAACAATCTCGTTAACTTCGTCAATTCATTCTGCCTATTCTGAATCTATTTTCGCAGCTGAAGTTTGTCGCCCGGGTACTCGCGGCTCGCGATACAGAAGTATGTATGCACTTGGTGGCTGCTCTTAACCTTCAACCGGAGTTCAAGTGGAGTCGATTGGTAATAGCAAATTTTCTGATTGCACAACTCGCGGAGGTATTCTCTAAGCCGAGTGGAACACCGAACGACACGTTAAATAAACTTTCGCTCGTAAACATCGAATCGAGCGGCCGTCTCGCGTATATCACAGTCGCTCGCGCGTGCCATTTCTTCCAGGCGACCGTTTCTTCCCTCAAATAATAATTCGCGAGATCCTAATCGCGCGATTCGCTGCCCACTCGACGCGCCAGCGCCTCGGGCCTCCTCTTTGTCTTCTTTATCATCTCATTGTTGGCGCCTTATCCACGGCCATCTTGGACGCTCCGAGGGCCTCGCGGTGAAGACGATCGAAAACACTGGCCGCGAGATAAATCGCCGATTGACTCTCGAATTATGAAACAAGGCGCAATCTCGCCGCTGGATCGCCTGGCATCGCTGATAGAGATCTCGATACGCGGAGATTGAGATCGAGTTGGCCTCGGGGTGCGCGTAAAACTGAGCGTCGTAGAATACTTTGTAACACTTTGGGACAGATGGGTTCGTGAATTCCATAGAGAAAGTCACCCCATTTTCCAAAAGACAAATTTATGTTCAAACTTTAAGGAAAAATTAGAAAATGTTGAAACTAGGTATAATTTAATTATTTATAAGTTGTGGAATAATAAGGAACTAACGTCGGGGCCAGATATATTGGCCGGTGAGTTTCGTGAGGAGTATTCTTCTATTCTCAACGTTTTCTGACTCGCTCTCGCCTTGCCAGAAAAAGAGTGCGCTTGAAGTGGTGGGGATAGCGCCAAGCTCTTAACGTGTAGGCCAAACCGAGTTCTTAGCGTAGAAATACATACATCAGAATAGTTGTGCGTTAGCTGCGAAAACGAATTTACCGGCCAATATATCTGTTTTTGATCATCTAAAAAATTAAAATATTCTAAGCTGATCTTCCCTTAACTCCTTCCCCTCCTTCCAACCAATCAGCACACATTCTCCTTCATCCCCGCAGTTATCATTCACAGAATCAAAATTCTCCCGACCATCATGCCAGAGGCCATCTGGCCATTCCCTTTAAACCAATAACGAGCGTCAATAATCCCGATCGAGCGGTCCTCCACGGAACTCTCTATCGAGGCCGTCGATCACCCGGCGGAGAGGATCGTGTTCGACGTCGATCCCGAAAGATCACCGCTCGCAGGGAGGACGCGGGGCAAAGCTCGCGTCGCTGGTGGGAGGTGGAAAAAAGGAACCCGAGGAAAGTTCCTCCCCTTCGCGCGTCCCGCTCACAAAGGCATCAGGGGAACGATCAGATAGGGCGCCTCGGCCCCGCGGCCGGACTACAAAGTGATATCCGACGCAGATATTGTGTGTGCACACGGTGTTCGCCCGATTACGTAACCCCGCGGCAACCCAACAAGCTGAATCACCGCGCGACCAACGCTGCCGCTTCGTCCTGCACCTCCAGCAACCTTCCCCCTCTGTCACCTCCTCGACTGTGAATTCTTACCCTGGTTGATCGACCACCGTGTAATTCGTTCCCCTTTATCCATGGTGACTGATTCCAGCGACTTTTGGGGCGGACAGTCGCGACGCAGGGCGGCTTTTCTTGTCACCCCGGGGACGTTTCACGGTGGAGGGTCCATTCGAACTTGGGAGGGGATTTTGAGTATATAATCTGTTACTATTGCACAAGATTTTTGAGGAAGGACGATCTTCCTGGGGTTTTAAAGGGATCTGGGTTTTGTCTGAGGGTTTCAGAGAAGTGAGGAAGACTTTTTATATTTGCAGATCCTAGTTTAGGATTCTAATTTTCTGTATAGGGAGTTACGTTTTCTGTTATTGTTACACTCGGTGTGTTAGAACGAAAAACAGCTTACACGCGGTGAACGCTATTCCCACAGCGGTCGCTTAAACGGGACGCGTCGTCTTTCATGTGGAAGCTGGACCCGTGCACGGTGGAACATTGTCGTAAGTCAGCGTTTCGCATCGGGAACATTTGAATAATAACTTCTGTACGACACGGTCGCGGCCACGGAGGGCGATATTTTATCGAGATCGTAAATCGATACCGCGGTAGCGTCGCGACACGTGGGCATCTTGTACGTTATAACGACCCCCGTTGTCGTCTGTCATCTTTCCCCGCCACTGTTCCTCCGTGGCGCGTGCGCACCTCTGTCGGCCCACGATTCCTTGTTCCAGTTCTCTTTCGATTCCCTCTTCTGTGTGTCGTTACACGCGTAATAACCACATTTCGAGATTGCCACAGCCTTTAAGTAGAAATATACTCATGAATCAGACGCCAACCATGTATTAGGTCGGCGCAAAAGTGCGTTCGCTATAGCGAAACTTTTCATTTAAGGGTATCCTCCAATCAAATCACTCTAATAGTAGATCATTTTTCAGACTTTATTTTAAAAAAGAGTAAATGTCAAAGTGTTAAAAAACTTTTTATTCTTCATTTGTACACTATTGAAGATAATAAAAAAATTCTAAATAGTATAATACTAGGAAGTTTTTTCACACTATGACGTTTATTTATTTTGAAATGAAATCCTAAAAATGACCTACTTTTTGGAGTGATTTGATGGGAGGGTAGTACCTAGGTACCTTTAATAGAAAAATATGTATATCACAGTTTTTTTTAACAAACTACTTGCGTTGCCTAACAATTTTCCATTATTCTGGTAAAAGTACAAAAAGATATTTCCCTACACCCAACATCACCTCACAGTGACCGAACGAACTTTTGCGCCGGCCTATTAAAACTCAACTACAAAGCTTCCTCGTCCGCATCCCGTCCATAAGAACCTTTCCACGTGACATACTCCCATTTCGACGACAATCACATATTTCTCAACCCCACCTCATCCCTGTCCAACCCCCATCCACCAAACCACCAATTATCAAATTTCCCGGAAAATTCCCCAAAAGTCCCCGACGGTCAGCATTTCCGAAACGCTTCTGGCTCGTTAGCCCCTCGTGCGTTCGAGACAGGTCATCGCAGAACCAACGATCCGCCTGGCGAGTGGCACGCAAGAGATTTCACTCTTCAATCACCGCGTAGATCGCCTAGAGAGGAGCAACGCGCGTGGGAGTGAACGAGCTGGGCCGTGCGAGCGGAGATTCGCGCGCTAGTGCTCCTCCTTGCTCTGCCCCCCTCGAATCTCGATGCTCTCGGGCCGCGATCTTATCGGAGGGGGCGCACATACACGTACGAGTCCGAGGGTACACGCGATATCTCGATTGCGGGCCTCATCTGCATGCCGCGGTAATAATTCGGCTGCGATGCATTTTATATACCTGTCCTCGTCGCGCTGCAGAGAAAACCGGGCCAGCGAGCGACTCGCCCTGTCCCCCTCCTCCTTTCCATGGACCATCGACTTCGATCTCTGCGTTCCCCCCCTCCTTCTTTTATACGTTTCGCCAGGCCTGACGGATCAGCGCGTATTCAATTACCCCGACAGAATCGACCGGATACCGCAGTGGCGCTCGCTCATTTTAATTCCTATCGGTGATCTGGCCCGTTAATAATGAAAAGCCGGTCCACCGGCGAGGATTGACGGCCGGAGAAAATTAGCTCGCGAGAAATCGACCGTCCGGCTCTGGACGCTCGCTAGTCACCTGGCGACGCGTCCTTCCCACGCGTCGCTTCAACGCTTCCACGTGCGTTTCAGCGCGCTCGAGCTTCTACTTCTCGCCTGTTGCATTCGGGCGGAGGACACGTTTTATCGATCGTTTTCATCGATTCTTCACGATGCTTGTGGAGATTTGTAGCCTGACGCAAGACTTTAGAGGTGTACCGTCAAGGACCCAATTCCTGATCACTTAAGATGCAAAGGGAGCAGTTTCTGATCAGCCTGAAACATTTTACTATGAGCTATCAAATGTTTGCGTATAAATTTAAAAATACTTCATAATTATTTAATCATTTTTTGGACAAATTTGTATCGTGATAAACTTGTTATTTGGTATTTATATACTAAACTGATCAGGAATTAAGTTCTGATCAGGAACTGGGTCCTTGATTGTATTAATGGGAGATTTATTGATAGATTCTTAGTTTGATGGTTGAAAGAGAGAAAGAGTACAATTTTTATGTGCGATTGGAGAATGTTTATTCTTGTGGTTTATGAGGGTAATTTGAGGCTTAAACCTTCGAATATACTGCAAGGAGGCCACTTTTGTCTTTTATTACATTGCAAGGCAATTAAGGAGCTTTTTATTTTACACCCTGATGTTATTTAATCCAACGGTATCTCTGCAAATGAATATATCCGAAATGTCACTGGTGAGTCAGACAAGTGTGAGGGAGCCTTAAAAGTTTTGATACACCGCGCAACTCTGGCACTGACATAAGTAAAACTACTAAGTAGGGGAGACCGGGGCTACAAGTTCCGAGGGGTAAGTTGTTCCGACAGTTCTATCTTCAAAATGAAAAAGAGCGTTGTGTTTTAAATTATTTTTTCTGTGTAAGTTGATCAAAATAATTTAAAGTACAACGCTCTTTTTCACTTTGAAGATAGAACGATCGGAACAACTTACTACCCCCGGAACTTTTAGCCCCGGTCTCCCCTATCCCGTTGAACGCAGAAAGCCCCCTTCCAACCTAAAATTTGAAACGTCCTTAAATCCCCTAACCACTTTGGTCAACGTAATTTCGACAAACGTTGAAGATATACCTGAATAATATATTCAACTCACATAAAACTCGAGCACTCACAGTCACAAAAGCCAACTCTTCTCAAGCCCTCCGCTAGTCTTGCCTCTAACAAATGTCTCGCACAAAAGGGTCGAGGCTTTTCGGAAGCACCGCGAGAAGCATAGGAACAAGAGGGGAAGAAAGGGAAGAAAGAGAAAGCACGGGCTCGTAATGAATAACCAGGCTCAGAAAGAACACGCGGCTGGTCGGCCCAAACGCTTGGTCATCCATCAAACGCCATGGTTTCTTTTAATACCCCGGCGTTAATGATCCTCGTATATTTGAAGAGGGGAAGAAAGAGCTCTCAGAAACATAACTGTCCAGGATGGTACCGATGTGGCGCCTACTTGTCATCAACGGTCGCGAAAAGGTCAGGGCCGACGCTGGCTTCGGTGTGGCTTGCAGAGGCGTGATTGCAGAATTAATTATTCGAAAGGACATTGGCATCGCGTCGAGACCATGTGCGCGTAATATACGCTTGCCACGCGTTTACGAGCTGGTTCGCGGTTTTTAGCGATCGGTCACCCTTTCATATTCGTCGCTTCTCTTCTGACGGATTCACCTAATCGGAATCAATGAGCGATCCTCACGATGGAATTAAAGACACTTGGATTTTCAAGTATTTCTTATATTTGTTTACTTTATTTATTTATGTACGGCCAGAGGAAACCAGTAGGTGACATTATACCTAGTTTTTCTCTTTTAAAAGTCGCAGGTATAATAGATAAAGTTTTTCAGCGATGACGTATTCGTCAAGCCAGCAGCGCGAATAAACTCCATTTTCGCCAGATAAACGTATCAACGCTAGAATCTCCGCGTTGATTTTCCGTACGTAAATACGTCCGCTGGTCGTTCGAGGCGCGCGAGTTAATGTGTCAGCGTGTGGGAGAGCGATTCCCGAAGCTCCAAGCTCTCACACTTTCGCCCCGACTTTCCGTCTTTCGCCTTCAATCGGCGTTCGTGTTGCGGGGCTATAAAACGGCCGAGACTTACGTAAATCGTAGTGAAACTTGTGCTGTTCGCTTTTCCTTGTGAAATCATTGCCCTCTGTATGAGAGAAATCGTAATACAATTAAGATTGTTGTCTCTTATATCATTCATGCCAGCCCAGATTCTGCCCAATCCTCTCTCACAGCGACGGTCTAATGTTCCGCAGAACGTGCTGTAGAATTCAGTGGTGGGGGAAGAGTCATTTCAAGCAATCTTCTTAAAAACATCCACCACGAATTAAACCGTACCGAGAAACCCTTCAAAGGACTCGTGGAACCAGCTGCACTCTACTCTCCCTCGATTAAAGCTCGATTCTTGCTGGCCGTTGTTCGCGCTTAACGAGATATTCATTACAAGTCCCTCCGTTTCCTTCGTCCATCCGCGAGGATGCTGCCTCGCGGCGGTTTCCACGCGTGGGCGAGCGGAAGAGGCTTTCCCAGCTGTTTCTCTCATTCCGCTTTACGATCCGCCGCCGCCGAGAGGCTCGTAATTGCGAGCGGATCGGCCGCGCGCCCCGCCGCTTCGAATGGACTTCGTAAATGAGCCGCGAGACGGATAATGAGAGGAGCAGAGCGGCGGGGAGCGGGGAGGGACGTGAGTTATCGATCCTGTGCACGTGGGCGCGTTCATTGATAATGCGATGGCTGACGGCTAACGCGTAACTGAAACGCAGCCTCGCGTAACAGCTTACCGACTCGCCGACCGCCACGCGGATTAGGCCACGCTGCCGCGAGGATAACGCGCGGCTCTTCGCGTGTGTGTTGAGCGGCGTGTTTTTCTTCGGCAGAGCGGCGCGATGAATGTGATACGGAAGTGGGGTGAACATTTAGGAAGAATATGGGGGAATATGTATTTGGGATTTAAGAATACGTTCAGCATGAAGTTTTGAAATTTAGGAACGATAAAGATTGGTGTAGATGAAAAAATGAGCTTGAGGATGTCTGATGTGTCGGGGATTTTGAAAAGCGTTCGAGTGTTCCAGTGTAATATATTTCTTGTAGATACAACCCTCTAAGAATCAACGAATTCAAATTTCTTTTTCTTCAATAAAAAACTGACCTGACCCCAGCAATATCTTTGCATAGGACTCTTTACATGGGGGAATCCTATTTTATGGGCTTAAAGCATAGCAAAATTTAGAATTTTTTTTCTTCAGAAACTAGCGTTTCGATTCATCTGAAATTTGGACTATGTTTTTAAGCATACCTGAAGAAGCTGCAGGTTTTTTTTTATTAATTTTGATCCATGAAAATAAGAGTTATGCGTCACAACGCGCAAAACTCGCCGTCCGTGCATAACTACTATATTTATGGATCAAAATTAATAAAAAAAAAAACTGCAGCTTCTACAAAGATGCACCAAAACATGGTTAAAATTTCAGATGAATCGAATCGCTGGTTTCTTAAAAAAAAAATTCCAAATTTTGCTATGTTTTTAGCCCAAAGAATAGGATTCCCCTTTTAATTCCATAACTTCTTTTAACATAAACTTCAAAAATACTTCCCAACAGTAACGATAGGACAGCTCTGATCGACTTGAAGCGTTATTTCTTCAAACCTAGCGCCACTCAGAGTGCCAAAAACCTCTTTCCCTACACTACAACGAACCAATCCCAGAGCCGCCTAAATACGTCCTCCAAAACCCTAAAAAAAATCCCTTCACCTGCACACGACTCTTGAAACCAAGCATTGCACGAGGTATTAAAGATCAGCGGCGAGCGTGCCTGGTGCAAAACCGTCGATGACGAAGAGACAGGGGAACGCGGGATCGCGGTGTCGGTGCAACGTGTCTCGTCGGGACCGCCGTTCACTTTCGCCAGGCCGCGGCGATTTGCATTCGTGAAATCTATTTTCTGGAGGCGTGCAGGAATTAAACGACCTTGCGCGGCACCAGGGGGGGAGCGGCAGGTTCTCGAGGGGCGAGCAGCAGGCTGAGAGAGGCTGTCGATCTCGGTCGCGTGGGCGCGTTCATTGATAGCCCGGTAGCCGATGCGTAACTGAGCGCAGCCAACCGGCACACGACCCTGCCTGCCTCGCTGCTTACCGTCCAAACGCTCGCCAACGTGAAACCCGCCGCTTGAATTCCTCCTCTTTCACCGGGTCGCCTTCGTTCGATATCCGGTACCGCGATTAATCGCGTCTTTGCGCCGAGCCGCCGACTATTGCTTCGATTCCGATGAGGTTTTCGACGCGATGCTTCTCGGATCGGGTGCTGCTTGGACGTAGGTCGGTACTTGGATGCTGGTAGCTTCTTGGTTTTTAAATTATAGGTTGGGGTGTCTGTGGCAACAAGTGAGATCGAAATTAGCGGTGCTAGTGATGGAATGCAAATTGCGAAATTTATGCTTTCTGTGTTTAGGGATTTATGCAGGGAAAGGGTGCTGGTACGGTTCCTTTGTTATTGTTGTGGCAGAAGGTTCGTAATACTACGGACGTTGGAGCCTAGAATAGAAGACTGTTAAGGTATCGTTGATCTTCGGACTGATAATTAGCGATCAACCTGTCGAAGATTTATTTCGTCGATAAAACCTTAAATTCATTAGTGGATGAATCTTCCTTAGAAGTCTTCCGTTTATTAAGAAGTAAATACACTTCGATCACACGATCACCTCCACACCTCCACTCGTGATCAATATTCATTAATTAATATATCCTAAGAAGTGTTGCGCATTGAAAGAACGACAGAGTTGGTCTTGTCACAATTAGATGGACTTTCACCGAGCGTTTTCACTCAAAATTCTGAATGGAGGCGTGCGCAGGCAGCGTGTCCGATTCTGTGGTTTAAACGGTCTTAAGTGGCCAGATAAGAGGAACTGGTTCGTAAATCGCGGACGAGCTTCGACCCGAGATAATGCTTATTAATCTACATTAGCCCGAGCAACGGGCTGACATTGTCGAGCAACAGCGGCCGGCACTAAAGCAGCGCAACATTTTACGCGTTCCCGAGCACGAAGATGAGGGGTTAAGTGGCGAGATAAGGGGAATGCCATCGCGCGCCATTCTCGGCTGGCCCTCGCCGAAGATAATGCTTGTAAATTAAGTCTTAATTCTGCGCGTGCACGCGCATCCAGGCCCGTGTAAATAGCGCGTTAAATATTGCTGCATTATCCATTAGCAGAAATGAGGGGAAGGATCCGCCAGGGAAATAAATATCACGGCCACTTTTGCGCGCGGGTTTTAAAACTTTCTTCTCACTTCGCTTTTATTCTCGTTTCGGTCACTTTTATTTACGGCCCGCTCCAACGTGGCCATTTTAAACTTTCCTCTGTTTCTGTCGGGGGAGTCGTAAAGAATTTTGGAGCTGGAGGCCTGTAACTCTTTTCTGCCGCTCTCCTTGGCAGTTTGGTACTTCAGTGATGAACTGAAAATACTGAAATGAAGTGCATAGAAAATTTTGTCATCAGTTATCTTTATTAGTTACGTTCTAACATAGTAATCTTGCGAATTTTCAATACCTGTGAGAGTTTAAGGTCATCCTCGTCCCAGTATGCTCTAATTCTATTATGAATATACGTAGAACATACCCACGTGAAGTGTTACAACCTACTTTCTCCATAGCCACCAGCAATATCAATAGAATTCAAGAGTCCTTGTAGATAGAAAACACCGTTAGTGTCAAAATTAAAAAAGGACACTATTATCCTGAAATATCCTTCAATAACTCTACAATAATTCTTTTCCTTCAGCCTCTTCCAGAGGTTATCCCCACCATCCCCCTCATTTTCCTTAAATAAAACGACACACAAATTTCCTTCATCCATCAGGAAATGCATCACTCATTAAAAGCACCCCTCTACCCCAACCCTACACCCTCAACTCCCAAAGAGCTTTCAAACCCAAGCTACAGAAAGCATGCAAATGAAAGAAGATGCCTATAAACAGAAAAGCAAACACGAGGAAAAGAGGCAAAGAGGAAGTACGTAAACGGATGTAGAAGAAAGAGGCGATCGGGGCAGAGGCAGGGCGAAATGGCGAATGCCGGAGACAGAAAGGAGCCGAGGACAGGTGGTTTGCATACGCGTGCTCCGCGCGACGTGCACGGACGAGCGCGGGCTGAATTTTAATTTTCACTCGGCCGGCATGGTTAAGGGCCGCGGGTTGCGTTTTATCCGCGATCGTCCCGTTTTCGTGGGCCCTCCTCGAGGCCCGGCTCGTACCTGGAATCACGCGCGCGCGCGCGAGCGTAGTGAGCCGCGAAACGGGGCCCGTTACGAGCACGCGACTTGGTCACAGGACCCCTTGACGGAATACCAAACGAAACCGGAAAGGTCGACCCGCGGGGCCACGATGTCCCGCGTGCTTACTCATTTTCGACGATGCTCCGCGTAATAGAGAAAGGTTCTCAACGAAACTCTGTACAACAGTCGTTGAAGAAGTTTAAATTGGACCACGAGATTCGAGTCACTAGTTTGGCTAAAAGTTTGCATGGGTACTATAGGAAACCAGAGTTCAAAGTAGGGTGTATGTACCAGTAAATGAACATTTTTTATTAAAATGAGTAAAATAAGTTATTAAAGTAAGCAACTAATTAATTAGAGACCTCTTTTCATTTCTTGCTTCATATCCAAACAATTTTTGCAGCACGTGGAATCAATCGCGCTGCAAACATAATTTTATAATAGTGTTCATTCATTAGCCTTAACTGTTCATTTACTGGTGCGTTTACCCCATCCTCCTAACAGAATTAGTATATCATTTCCAAAATTTCAGTGAAATTAGTGACCCGAAGATTGCTTTCCCTTTACTACACCCTCCATCCCTATTTCGCCAATCCACCCCGAGACTCCCACGCGCGAAGCCGCGGTTATTTCATTCTACTATAAATAGTAAAGGAGTAACGCGCCGTTTCGAAATGCAGCGCGATAATTCATACGGCATATTTCTTCCGCGCCGCTGCACAGCATTAAAATCCGTGTCGGCCGACCCGGTTCCCCCCGCTCAGTTTCATACAAATCGATTATCCGCGCGAGCGAAAGAGCAGAGGTAGCACTTTGTGCCCGACTTTTCGTGGGGCTGGTCGTTAAAATCCCGACGCTCTGATCGAGACGGAGGAGAGACCGCGGGGGCACAGGGAGGCGAGGATCGACGAGTGAGCCGGGTTCAAGGGATTAAGGGAAGCCGGAGCGTCGATCTTGAGAAAATAATTACGAAAGCACGCGGCCCCCGGGGGAGAGACACGGGGATTAATCTGACAGCAGTATCTCGGAAGGCCGAGCCAGGGGAAATTAATTTCGCCGGTGCAATTAAGATGTCCGATCTGCGGGCCCCGTCTGTCGCGATCGATCGAACGCGTTTCGGGGAAAAGCAAGGTATCCTGTCGCCTCTCTGACGATCGTCGAGCCTTGGGTCGAGATTGGGCCTCGAGAGTTTCTGGCTTGCGAGGAGCCATAGCGGACCGCGTCGGTAGCTTCGCGCGTATACCGAGAATAATTACTGTTACGAGTACAAATTCCGTTGAAAGTTTAATGTTATTTGCTGTAATACGGATGACATCATAAATGACTCGTCTTTTACTTGGAATATGAACGTAAGATATTCCTTATAGGCTTAAAGTAGGTATAGGTATCTATATAATTTAAATGAAATGAATAATAAATAATCAGAGCATCTAAAGTGATACTAACAAGGAGAGTAATTTAGGTGTCCGCCTCCGATCATTTTGATTTTTGAATATGTTATAGGGGACCGAAAAATAAGAAATACGTGTTTTTTTATTTTTCCCCGTTTTCATATTTGGGGGGTGAAAACTGCGTTCAAAGTTAGGGTTGAAAAATCATTTTTGTGGAATATCTCGAGAACTATTGGAGTTTGGGGAATAGTGTCCATGGACGAATTTTGTGTCTTTGAATGCGAAATATGACTGACTCATCAGATTTTCAAAAAGTCCACAAAAATGATTTTTCAACCCTCTATAACATATCCAAAATTCAAAATGATCGGAGGCGGACACCTAGGTAAAATACTCTCCTTGTGAGTAATTAAATTTGTGCCCAAAGTAATATTACCTATGATAGGCTGCTTCCACGACAAGAGCAGCCCATGATCGCCTACTTTCTTGCGACACGCATCCTCCATCTTCACCAAAGGGGTAGGAGCTTTCTAGACGCTGCGTTCAGAGGCCCGCGATTGATGGCTCGTCGTTCCATGTACATAGCCCGGTTCTGCGGTAAAAACAACAGTTTCTCGATTCAGGTACACGACGACGAGCACCGGTAACCGTACGAAGCCAGCGTAGACCGCTGTTGCGACAATAACGCATTAAACGCGTCCCGATGCCAGTCGCGATGCAGGCTGTGCCCGTGCATCTCCGCGAGAGGAAGCCTCTGAAAGTTGGCGCATCGATCGCCCTCGGCCTTTCCCGGCTTCCTATCTTTCTTTTTTCACCGTCACCGACTGCTCGTAAAAAGCGACGTCGATCGGTGCCTTTCGAATTATAATTAGCCGGCGGCGTGCATGAATGAAACGACACGCTTCACTCTTGCCCCGCTCGCTTGCGCAACGCTGCTTGATCTCTACACATGATTTACCGTCGAGATCGCGGGCAGATTATCGCGTCGTTCTACTCACGCTTAATGGCTGGGGACAGCGGAGTTTCGCCGATCATTTTTAACCACAATTATTGCGATTGTTCGGTAATACAGGATGTTTATTGTGGGGTCGGAATATGGTTGTTTCGTTTTCGTCATGACACGTAGAGTAGAAGGGTCGTTTGGGTTCGTTGGGCGTATTTTTTAGCGGATTTTAGGGAAACTTTGGTTGAAGTACTGCGTTGTAAAATATAGGTAGTAGAGGATTGAAGTTGGATTTCATAAACAAGTGAGATCTTATTGATTTGTTTGTATTTTGTAGATATGTCATCCTGTGGTTGGTGAGAAATTTGGATTGGGATTTGGGAGTAGAAACTGAGGGGGTTTTTTAGTACTTTGGGAGCTGAAATTGAAGGAGGATTTATTTTAGGAATGCAGGATACTCAGAGAACTGTTTATGAGAATTTCTTCTGCAAATTTCGTGATGCCACTTCTAAATCACAATAGGTACATATTTGGTAAAAAGTAATCGCAGTGATTAAGTAAGTTGCCCACGACTTCACGCTCCAAAACTTTTGACGGAGGCTCTAAAGTTCTTTCAAAGTTACTTCAAAGTCCAAAATTCCTTCGAAGTTACTTCAAAGTTACCCCAAAGCAGAGATGGGCAAAAAATTTTCATTTCACATAATTTTTTGCCCATCTCCGCCCCAAAGTTCCTCAAACCTTACTTCAAAGGTACCCAAAAGAAACTCGAAAGTTCCTTTAAAGTTGCTCCAAAGAATCACCAAACGCTCCCCAGTTTTCCGAATCTCGAAAAAATTCCGCAACCCTCCCATCAGCCACAAATATTCCCAGGAATCACCCAAAAGACGATCCTCGTCCCACGGAACGATATTCATAAATATTGAGCAGCAGCATTTCGCTCGGCGCGCACCGCGTGCACGGCGCGTTAATTGCACGAGTTTCGTCACGGAGATCGGGAGTGCCGGCGAAAGCGTCGATTCTCGATGGCAATAAAGACTTCCACGGACGCTTGGCCGGGCCGTAATCGCGATTTCCATAATGAACCATTCCGTTGCGCGCGGCGATAACGTAATGGAAAGCTGGACGGGGGACGGGAGGCGCGCGGGAGAGGCCGAAACCGCGAGGGTGAGTGAAAAACGGCGACAGCCAACGACGCGGATCATTTATCAGCGGGAACAATGGCTTCATTACGGGAACGTGCGCGCGGTAAAAGTCGATAATCGACGGTGAATCTCTATCGCGCCAGCGCCACGTCGCCGTGAATGAACGACTGTTACGCGGACGCGTACGAATAAGCATAATTCATAGCGCTTACGGGAGCGTAACGCGGCGAGCAAACGCGAGCACGCGACAAATCGATCAGCCCCTTGATCGATCGCGCGTGCTGGCGCGGGCAGCTTCCTTCGAATGAAATATCCATCGATGATGGGTTATCGATCGTGGCCACTTTGATATCAACGTGTGAATATGGCGTGTAATTGTGTCGATGAATATTATATAGATATAGATGTGTCTTGTGAAAGACGCTTACGCTATTGAGTAAAGGAGGGGGAAGGTTTGATAAAGAAAATGAGGATGGATTTGAAAAAAGTTGCTGCTTTGGGAAAATTTATACCTATGCGACAGCAGACGAGTTTGGAGTTAAAAAAGAGCGTCTTAATATGAATATATGTATTTCATTTTGAAATTTTCACTGTTTTTAATCGTCAAAGGAAATTGATGATTCCCTCTTTGCTTGTGGAAAATTTTAACGAATGCTCAAAAAAATTTTGTAGTCTGAAAATTTTCAATCTACCTTGCCATTGTAAATATTCCTCCTATGTTAAAAGTTTCTGCGTTTAATCTACGTTGTAGATACAAAGAATCATCGAGTTAATAAAATTCTTCGTAGGATTGACCTCCTATATCGATTTCTTTTTACGGAACGCTGTTTTCGCAGCGTTCGCTCGCAGAGATCATTTGTGCACGAAAGTGAGTTGAACGTTGGTCAACCAGTGTCCCTTCGATCTGACGCAGCCGACACTCGGTGTTCCTACTTAGGATTTGTCGGGTGGATTGACAAATCGAGGCCAACAACACTGGCTCGCCACAAGTGTCTTTGCTTTCGTGGCAGACGCGAGAGGGAAAAAGAAGCGAGCACGAGAGGACAGTGACGAGGGGAGGCCGGGAGGGCGACGGCGAGAAAAAGAGGCGTTGAAAACGGCAGTCGTTAGTGGAACGGTTCGTAATTAATTCGGACTAACGAGCCGGCGAAACGTAGGCCAAGCACACTTGAATTTCCCTTCTCTACTCTGGTTTCCTTCGTGTATTTACATGCTTGAAAACTGACAGGGAAAGTATGCTGGACTGGAGAGCTGCTCCACGGCCCATTTTCATTCGACAACTTCGAAAAGTATTTTAATTTAGACTATGAAAAATATAGGTGGAAGAGATTTAAATAATCAAGCAATTTAACAGCTGATCTGTTACACCTCCATGTCACTTATTCTCCTATTTTACCGAAGATGCAAGGTCCATATTGAGTCAAAATTCCATTCATACTCATCTCAAAATATATAAACTTTTGTAGTAGACTTCAATCTTGCTGTGATCTAACATCCTCATGGCTTCCAAGGAGTAATGCTGATCATAATAATTAACCTACGTAATTTAATATCCTTACTAATATATAAAAGTGAAACGTTGTCTGTTTGTTTGTCCTTTTTTCAAGCCTAAACGACTCAACCGATTTTAATAGAATTTTGAATATACATTGAATAGGCCCTAGATTAGATTATAGGCTATTTATAAATATGCTATCTAAAATAATAAATAATAATAATAATTCCCAGGTGAAACCGGGTAACGGGTCAGCTAGTTTAGAATAAATTCGAATAGATTATGTACCCACCAGGCGTTAAGATCGTCAATAAGATAAGCCAAAATGGAGTCCCTTCTTCATTTCCATCTTCCACGAATTTGCCTCTCATTTCCCAATTTGCTAGTGATCGGTCCTAATCTACGAATTGCGAGGGAAGACATCATTCGCGAAGGTGCGATCAGGCGAGTTTGTTCTGGCGACTGTACCGCGAGCTCCGTTCTTCGTTCGCAGGAAAAAGAAGATCAATCGCTGGAAGGTGAGCCCGAAGGTTACGCCTTTCGTTTTTCGCCATAGCGGGACAGACGGTGTTGTCTATTTAAGGTGGAAAATTCACTGGATCGTTGCTATGTGCGTCGATGCCAGGATCCTAGATCCGTGGATCGAGGCGTGTGCGCGGCTGCCATGGAACTTGGCCGTTGCGCAACCGTGCACAACACCGCTGCGAGCTTCAAAGATCGTAACAGTTACATTTAACGACGCTGGGACAGCCTACTCGTTACATCGGACGCGGAGCAGCCTCGATCCCCGTCTGATTAATTATTATCATCTCTTTACACGCGTACAACACGCGCGCGTTACACACGGCTACGCCTCGACGTCGGGGAATTCTATTTTCCTTTCTTTTTCTTTTCTCGCTTTCGAGTGGATGTCACGTGTCGCTCTGCTCTCTTAACGAACCGTAGGGAGAGTGGTTAAGGTTTTATCTTTATTCTGGGACACGTCGAATTCAGGCGTAGGTATTTTAATTGAGGCCGAAGTTTGGCTGCCTTCTGGGAAGTTACGACGAGAGACAGTCGGTTGCTTCGTTAGAACAGAAGAGGTACTCTAAAACGGAATGCGCGATGAAGTTTTTCGAGGGAGGCGAGTTTCGGTGACGCGGGATGTATGAACGATGCATTTAAATCGTCTCTGATTGATCGGAGGTGTTCTTGCATCGAGTGTGACTTGGGAATGGAAGCTGAGTATCGAAGCAATTCTGAAGCAGACCTTAATTTGCTGAATTATATTTTTCGTCGCTTGCAGTTTGCGGTTATAAGAAAGTAACTGTTATGTTTCCTCCTTTATATTCGTTCTCTTTCTTCCATCAACACAGATCTGAAGAATATTGATCTTCGTCACCTCGAAAATACCTCTGTTCTCATAGAAATTCAAAATCCTCAGATTTCCTTGCAAGTCACACAAATCTATTGCACTGTGACGCTCTGATAAAGTACCACTGTTTAGAACATTTTTTATCACAGGGAGGATGTGTTTACTAAATTGAAGATTTTTTTATGTGTTTTGGGAATACAACATTTTTTCTTCATATTTTTAATGCTTGCTTGCCCCAAAATAAGGGGGTGTAATATGCGTTGTGAAAAAAGAGGAAGAGATTTTCGTTGTTTCTTCTCATCTTTTACGTCGCAGAATGATTGAAAAATTTAGCGAATTTCGATAGTCCAACTTTGGACGTCCGCCATTTGATTAATTCTTCTTCAATCGAATTCATCTTAATCATTGCCATAGCGACAGTCAAACGGATTAGAAATCTATTTGTTTTTTTTTTCAGACACACGGTTCTTCTAAAATCGACAACACAGTCGAGGCGTCTTTTATTTTACAACGCATATCACACCCACTTATTTTGGCGCAAGCAAGCATTAAAAAAATATTTTTGTATTCTCAAAGCGCGTATTAATAAACAGGAAAAACTTCAATTTAGTAAACATATTCTTTTTCAGACAAAAAAAATTTCAAACAGTGGTGCTTTATTAGGGATTCACAGTGGAAAGACCGCTTAAGTATAGAAACTTACCACACAGATCCAAATTACTCCCAAGGTTGACCCAAGTTCACAGTGATCACGCGAACCACCGATATCCACGATGTATTAGGCCAAGTGGTCCCCGGGAAAGAAGGGAATACGCGTTACAGAACAGACGTTGTAAATTACCAAGAGCTTTTGTGGACGGGTTAAGAGCATTTCGCGGCGAAACGCCGGCGAGCAGGTGAATCTCGGCTGGAAATAGTGCTAGGCGCATTAGATGCCTCCTGGCACTGTTTAGCCAGCCGCTTTTCGATTTCGCTAGCCCCGTACACGCTGTCTAATAAATATAATTACCGCGGTTACGTAAGCGGCACCGGATCGCACAGGTATTTACACCTATTTCTTGCACAGCCGAGGCCTAAGGCCGCGCTTATGACCTAATCCCGTCTGTCTGCCCATCTAGCCGCGAATGACCATGCGTTTCTGTCGCCTCGGGTCGCGGATAACTCGGTCGTCCTTCGAATTATCCGTGGGAAACGGTAATTTCCATGTGCCAAGGATATTTTCGTTGACGCGTCCACTCAGCACCCGCGCAGAAGCACAAGAATATGCTGCGTTGCTCGAGATTGTTGGGTAATGGGTACCTTAAGGCGTATCGAATGAAAGAAATGTGTAGTATTTGCTGTCAGAGAGAAGTTTGAGTTGATATTTTACGAGATTGAACACGGTTCCATTATTTTTTATGGTATTGAGATATGTTGAAGGAAGAAAAGGTTGAAACTTTTTGTCTAATGGGACCTAAGTAATTCTGTACTTTGCATGGAACTTGTACAGCTGAAGAATATCATCAGAAATTGGAAGAACAAAAATATTCCTCTACTCAAAGCCCCTCAAAATCCCAAACGTATCTCATTTCCATACCCATCACTGAACACTCACTTGTACAAACGGTTAAAGGTGGATTCACACATATCAGTTCCGCCAGTGTGGGTAATTGACACGGGCAAGTGTGAATGCTCCATTCCAGAAGAAGGAAACGATTATTTCTACCCCTGACACCGACGCCACTCAACCGTCACGTAACTGACACGCGTGAATCCGCCTTAATCCAGCGTCCCCTTAACGAACTTAATTTGAGAAACGATGTTAAACGCGCCCAGTTTCGGCGACAGTGGTCGAAAGAAAGGAACTCGCTGCACGATCTTCCTTCCCGTCCCTCCGCCTTGCCGAGCCTTTTGCCCGGGGCCCGTTTCTTCCCGCGGGGAAATCATTTGTAACCGCGGGTCGATCGTGTAACAGCGGCTTAACGGACGAAGAAAGATACCCCCGTTGGCTGGGCGAGATCGCCTCCACAAAGGCCCGGGCAGCAATGCTGCCGCGCACAGCGGACAGCCATTTCGTTTGTGACGGGCGGATCGGGTCTGTTTTTCTAACGTAATTGAATTTCGCCTTGCGAGCCGCGCCGTTCCCCTTGTAATTGACCCCCGTGCTCTCTCCGGCGGCCGTTCCGCGATGTAACCGGGCATACGTGCAGGCATCGGTGTGCCGAGAAAAACTTGCCCGTCGAACTTTCCTCCAAAACTTTACTTTTAAGCGTCCACGCGGCGTGGTTCCGCCCAAACGGCGCAAGAAACCTCGCTCGGGGGGATTACTAGCTGGGAGGTCTAAATTCATTTGAAAAAAGGGGCAGGGTGAGGGGCAAATGTGGGCATCGACTCGGGAACATCCAACTTTGGTACCGAGTCTTCGGGCTACGAGTGTTCTGTGGTATTTTCAGATAGATAAAGGCACTAATTAAGAGGCGAGGAAGGACTTGTGTGAAATGGGCTTTAGTTCAGTCGAAAGTGAAACTTGCAGAAATTCTTGAGGCCTGAGGAGTTGCTAATAGGTTTCAGTGGTGTATTATGGCCGGATTCATGATTATAATTATAGTTATTAGTGCGGGGAACATGTGGTGTTCATTTGGGCGCGTTTAAATCCGTCCAACTTTCAAATTCGAATCAATGTTTGATGTAATAGTTATGTAAGCAGGGGAGATATAATCGATACGTAGGTACAGTGACACTTATTTTCATTCTTTTCGTGAATTGAAAGTTTCTACATAGCCGAGGTACAAAGGTATGTCCAATAGTGGAGGTCGACTGATCTATATTTGGCTGACCATATATCCCCATAACCACTGCCATTATTATTAGACAGAAGTAACGAGTGTTCCATAGGAAGTTGCTGAAAATAAACGGCTGCTATTGTTATGTACACGCAATTATTACAAAAATTCAAGTACTTTTTAGTAGATAGAGGATGGCTGACCATATATCCCCATAACCACTACTATTATTATTAAACAGAGGTAATGAGTGTTCCATAGGAAATTGCTGAAAGTAAACGGCTGCTATTTTTATGTACACGCAATTATTACAAAAATTCAAGTACTTTTTAGTAGACAAAGAATGTCAGTTTTAAATGAACATGCGCACATTATAACAAAATCTTTATTTATGCCTTTATTTCATTGATTTAAAAATGCAGATTAGTACATGGATTAGTGGCAAATGTTTTAGAAATGTGTACCTTCTATCCGAATTCATACAAAAATCATAGATAATGGATTAAAAGAAATACACTTTACCCAATTATCTTCCAATCAACGTCTACCTGCATCCAACAACCTCCCATCTCCTCCTCCCCTTAATTTCCCAGCCACCATCAAAGCCACTCCGCGCTCGCACTCGCAATCAGCGTTTCCTCTCACACTCCCCATCGCTGCCACCGGAAACTCATCCCCGACGAGCTCACGCTCCCCAAAGAAACCTCTAAAATTCAAACAGCCTGCTCGCGGTGCTCCTCGGCGACGCGGACGGCGGGGTAAGAGCATTAATTCCGATCGGCCGCGATCGGACGGGCAGAAGAAGAGCAACCGTCGCGTCGGCGCAGCGACGGGGCCGAAGCTTTTACAATGTGTGGCTGGTCCGCGGCTTTGATGTAACGCGGCCGTATCATAAAGTGATTCGCATTCTGCAAGTGTGAGATCAGATAAGATACCGATCCGGTAGGGGAGCCCCCCCACACGGTTGCCTTTTTTTTCCATCGTATCGGCATCGCGAACCCTGTAATCTCGTGCAGATGATGAAGGTTACCCGCGCACGTTCGCGTCCCCCCTCTCTCTCCCTCTCTCCCTTTCGCCCACCTACCTCCTCCCCTCCCTGTCTCTCTCTTTCTCTCTCTCTCTCTCTCTCTGCTCCTTCACCGATGATTGTTTGCAGAAAGAATACGCGGCTTAAGTAGGTGCTACGTTACGTTCCGTCCAACGTCTCGGCCGTAATGCCCGTGTCGAATCCGATTTATTGGCAAGCGTACTCGAAATATCGGCAACGTTTTTATCCAGCCGATTTATGGGCCTGCGATCCACGGGCATCGATAACTGCCAGCGATTACGCGCGACGCGATGGGTTTTGCGCGCGATCCCGACGCGCTCTCTCACGATTTCGCGAGCGGTATCGCGGGGCGTTGCGGAGGGAACATGCTTCTGGCTAGAGTAGATATGGGTGTTTTTTCTAGGATTGCTTCGTGGTTTGGAGGGAGCTGGAGAGGTGTGGAGTGGGTGCTTTTTGGGTTAGAAATTTTTATTTCAGTTGTACGTAGATCTTGATATTTCATTTCAGGTAGGTGTGGAGTTATTCGGTGTTCCTCGTTGCAAAGGAGCATCCGAAGGACTTTCTACTTTTGCGAGTTCGAGAATGTGTGGCGTTTTACGTGTGATGTAATAGGATGCTTTATTTTGAACAGATATGTCGCTTTTTTAGAACCACTTTGTTCATAAATTTCGAATACACTTGTTACCTGCGTACTCTTCAATTTCGAGATTATTGTGTTGCAATACGAAGGAGTCTACATTGCACTCTATCAGAAGAAATGAATTTCAATTTGGATCGACCCTCAATCTTCCTTTAACTAATTCTACCCACCCTCCCATGGGATCCGAGCTCTGTTCCTGATCTATCGGAATTACTGGTTGATACATCGCGCAATTGATCGACAGGCTATCGTCTACTGTTTGCTTTATTTACCTGGAAGACCAAAATTGATTCAGCGGTGGTCTAGGCGGCGAGCTCGCGAAAGAGGCAGCGGAGAAAGCACGTGCGATATTGCTGCGTGCGTGTAATATTGTGCTGTGGAATTCTGAGTGGCTACCACGAATGAAACACATATTTTCATTGATCTGGTTTCATTCAACGCGCCGTGGAATTTTTCGCGAATTTCGTGCTCATTACTTTAATAATTTTTCTTAATTCAACGTATCTATAAATAATCATAAGAACCTCTTGAATATTTCTCCACCTCTTTACACTTTTCACCATATCGCGAAATCTCTGAAAATACAATACAATTAGATCCTCCTTTCTTTCAATCATTTCCATAATAAGTTCCAGCTAATTAAGCTCATCACTGTCCTCCCACTTCTATCACTCCCAATCAATTAAGTACATCTACCAAATTAATACCGAAAAGTGCCACACTTGCCCTCCTAATGATTTCTTTTCAGCTTTTCAAATACAATTTACTACTTTCCCGCTTCACCCCGTTCCTCGCCATCGGCGTTCAGGAATCGCAAACGAAACTGACGCAACGAGCTAAAGATTTAATCGTCGTTCCCTTTCTGTTGCAGGTAAGCATCAAACTTTCATCCACGTCCACTCTTCGGCGGATCCCGGGAAACCGTAAGTGATTCACGCGATACGCGTCGTCCCGCGCGCATTTAGTTTTCGAGAAATCGCTCGGCGCCCTTGTTTCCTATCGCGGGAACCTCGCTGCACAGCGCACGCTCGTTTGCGTCCAGCTGGCTCGGCCGTGACGCAATTTCTACCACCTCCTGGCGATTATTACGAGTGGTTCTTCGCCGAGTCCTCGAGGTACCTCGACTGCTTGTCACGAGCGTTTATGTGGGTACACGCGGACATTCCTCGGATGCCCGGAGCGAGATTAGAGGTGATAAAAAATTGAGTGTAATGCCTCGATTCAGCGTGGAACTCTGGAAACTTCTTTCAGGTTCAAGAGATTCGAAGGAATTCGAAAAATTTAAAGAATTTGATAGAAAACTAAAAATTCCCTCCAAATTCAAGGAACTCCACTCACAATCAGTCGGAAACTGGGAAATTCAATAAGCTTCCAAAATTCTCCGTCCTAAAATCCAGAGTCATTTTTATATGTCAAAAGAACAAGATATTATTTTCTCATATATGCTAATTGAAAAAAAATATAAATTTATATTTTGGTTGAAGAAATCTCAATTGCATTGCAAGTGAAACTATTTGCATTAGATTTTAAAACACTTTCCCGGTTCGTCTTCAATTATCCTGTACGTCAGTTTATTTACAATCGTCTGTGGCCACAATCTCCAAATTTCAATTCGTTTGTGACGCTGAAAAGGCTGATATCCATCGGGAGAAAAGATGTTCTCGAAAGTGTTTTCAGTCCCATTGTTGTATATTCGGGCGTTTCGGCGGTTTAAAGGGCACAGGCATTTTTTAACGCCCCCCATAAACCTGTCCCCGGACCCCTCGTCATTCCGTTGGTTGCGTAACGCCCGCGTCCCTTCGCGTTTATTCTCGCTTATCCTCTCGAACGTTCCTCTCCCCCTGGCTCGGTAGCAGAGGCCCGCTGATTGCGATTTATAATGTCAACTGCTGCTGGTAGCCCATTGTCAGGCCGATCGGTTTCGGTTTCGTCGCGGGGATGCGTAAATCTTGGTCCCCTCTCACCTTTTGACGGGATTTCGCCAGTTTCTGTGCCGATATCCTGAACTGTTTGCTGACCCACCGAAAATTTAATGAAATTAAGCAAGTCTAGGGATTTTATCAAATTTGCTTAGAAGATTTGAGGATTTGGTTTAGGAAAAAATAAAGCAGAAATTAATTGAGATTGTAGGTAAGTGTTATCGATTTTGAGCTAGGTTCCAAAATTTTGACTACTTAGGGAAGCAATTTATAGTGGGTGGGCAGATTTGTTTCCATTTTTGTTCTTTAATATCTGGGTGCTTAGAATTGAGGTACCTACATTTTGCATTTAGTGTCAGTTTTTGGAAGAAACTATTGGATAATGTATATCGAAGAGATGTTGGCAGATTTATGCTGGAGTTGTGATAAATAAATTGTTATTTATCTTGGAAATAGAAAGGTAATCTATACTGTCTTTTGATAGTACTCCATTGAGGACCTATGGATGTGGATATTTTTCGAATACTAAAGAACTCTTCATCTTTTTAACAATTCGGTACTTCAAGATGGAGGTTCCCTCAAACTCCTCTCCTCTCTGGAGACTAAGATGGAGTAAGAATGATCAAAGAAAAAAATTGAAACCTCGGAGAAACCATCGAATTTTCTTCCTAGGCATTCCACCACAGAAAATGGAGAAAACTTTCAGCACGCACGAAAAGTCTCGAGCTAAAGCACAAAGGATCGCAGAAGAAGCTGAAGAAGCCGCAGAAGAGAGAAATGACAAAAGGCGGTGGGAAGGATAAAAAATCTAGAGCACATAGAGAATGGAGGATAAAGAGCAGCCCAACGGCGGAGGAGGACGCGCTGGGAGAAAAGGAGAGCGACGTAGTGCGGTCGCAAGGGAGGAGGTGGTGGGGGAGGGGAATAAATTAAAGAACGGGTTCTCCCTCACCGCGGGACCTCATTACGTCCAACTTCATTTGTTTCCATTTTAATCGGGCCCTGTCCGGCGGCGGCGGACCAGAATCCAGTACCAGAAACCGGGGCCTGAAGAGATGCCTGCGCCACCACCGAATGCTACAGCCGGATTCCTCTCGCGGACGAGGATATCCCTGCACGCCGCGATGAATAGTGGGTGGCTCCTTGTTCCTCAACGCGTAAAAATCTTGCTTATCCTCGACGAGTTTCTCCCAATATCCAGGAGTTCTCAACGTTGTTGCAATAGTAATCTCAAACTCCTAACGCAATCTTAGAATAATAAAATTATAAATACAACGGGGAGGTTAAGAGGAGCAGCAGATTTTGTGGAAACTCTTTGGTAGGCATTTAATAGTAATGCCTCGATATTAGATCGCCAGGCAAACCTCGAAACTGAGTAGTTACACTATCCTGACAGAGCTGTAGCGCGAAGAGTGGAGGGGGACTTCTCCCTCTCCCCAGCCATGCGCACTGGAGACCTCACCATTGCTACGTCTACGCAATACTCGATCGCTTCACTGTTCGATGCAGCGTAAGCTGTAAAGTTACAAGTCTAACTCAAACCTCCGACAACCCTCGATAAAAACAGCGACTCCTATATCCGAAGACCACTTCGTGAACGCATTACGCCGCCGAATGCCATTTTTACAGCCGTTTGGACGATTCGGGGTCCGTTTTACGAACGCAGCCGACCGAGCACGCTGCGAGATGACCCTTAACAGTGTCGGTAAACTTTTCTCGCGTGGCACGGGACACGGGAACCCAGCTCGAGGGAAGGAGCGAGAGGGAAGCGAGGCGGAACGACGGGATAACGAGTCACGGAAGAGCAAGAAAGGGGCGAAGAGGGAGATGGCAGAGGCAAGACAATGGGGCAAAGGCAAAGGTGGAAGCCGCCTTTATTAAAGAGCACGGTCTCGATGGACAGTCAAACGGACACCTCTCGCTTCTCCTTTATCGGCCCGTTTCATTTTATTACCGTGGCGAAATCGCGGGCCAAATTAAAGCGGGGCCCGCGGATTTTCGGCACCGTAAATCGCGGGCACGCTTAATTAGACCGCGATCCGTGGCGCTTGCGCAATCGTCGCGATCGAATCTGACCCCGTTCCCGCGTCGAGCTTTCTGATCAGCTCGAAACGTCGAGGGATGTGACAATCGATAACGAGACTCCGAAAGGGGGACTGAGGAATTAGAAAAAAAGTTTTGAAGAGTCTTTGTACATTCTATATTTTAGTATTACCATCGGCACGTAAAACACTTTCCCATAACATTTTTTTTTTAATTTTGACACTTATAGTATTTTCTACAAAGACTTCGTTTGTCTTGAAGAGGCCTAAAGCTTCTTAAAACTGCAAAACATACAATGGTATGTTTGAATAATAGCAAACGATTCTCCAATAGCTCAAAGAATCCTTTACAACTAAAAGCAGCGAAGAAAGAACAAATTGTCAGAATTCAACGCGGTGCACCAGGATTCCTCGAAGTCGCCATAGAAATCGTTGGAACAAAGGGCGATCATGCTCGGCGTATATCATCGTTTTTCCGTCTAATCGTCCATAATTCCAATTAATCGCGAGTTCGTCCAAAGCAGCGGCGATTCTCGTCCGGGCGTCCAATTAATTCCGCTCACGTACAGCCTCTCCGTTGCCGATTTCCAGGTACAAGCGGTCGCGCAATCGAGCCGCGCGCAGACTTTCGTCGCGCGGAATTAATCGCTGATTAAGGTAGGCAAGGTCGATCGCCGGATGATTCAGCCGTGAGTAAGGTATCCGCCGAACCGATCGACGCGACGGCTCCGGGACACGCGAAGATGTACGAGCTGGTAAAGAAAAACGGCACCGAATTTATCTCGTTGATCGATCGTGGACGTTGGAACCGTGGATCGCAAGAATGCCTTCTCCCCCCCTCTGCCCGCTTATCGGGGCCATCTTTCCTTTTGTATTCGGGAATGCCCATCGCGACAAATTTTTGCTTCGATCAATGATTGAGCCCCTGGGCACCGGCCACCGTCCGAACGCTGCAGATATAGCAATATTTCTTCTTTTTTAAGAGGACTCCAGGGAGGAGTAGCTTGGTTCCACGGAGGAAGATGTTTTGGGAGATGATTCAGTGCGGTGATCCTTCTTCGTTGCTTCGGCGAGGGTTACTCCTTGGTTAGGTACTTCGTTAGTTTGTTTGCTTATACAATCTTCCATCGATCCTGTTTTAAGATGTCTATGGGGGGTGGTTCTAAGAAGGGGTTGGGGGATTTAATCTGGAGGATTGAGAGAAAGAAATTAACGTTTATCCAGTTGATAATTAGTTCGAGATGAATGATAGTATCTGTAATGGACACTGGGCGCTTCGGATTTACGAACGCGAAACGATTTAAAAAGCCATTTAGACAGAAATCCGAGACGACAGGCACGAAGCTGTTCTTCGACATTCCCTGTGTCCCAACCGCGAGCAAACATTACTCTCCGTGTACTGGGTTAGCCTGAAACAGCCGAACTTCCCGCTGGGAAATGGTTTCCAGGATTCCAGGCACGTCGTTTTCGCGGAGCAACATTGTCGATCGTTCAACCAGTTTTTCCCGAGGCGGCATTCGCCGTTTAATCGACTTATCAAACTTCGTCACGTCATAGACTGGCCTTGTCGCCGTCCCATCGGGCATTGTTCGTGCTGTAGGTACGCTCGGCGAGGAGAAAAAGTCCTCTGAGTCGATCGGAACGATCGGCTCGGGGCGCTGTCGTTTCGCTCGAAGCGGCGGCAGGTGTGCGTCCGGATAGTAGCGCGCCAGCGGAGCTGGCGCGAAAGCGGCTTCTAAGAAAGTTTTGTCATCGAGCACGAGCCTTTTCGTTTTTCCAGCTAATTTCCCAACCGTCTGCCCGTACCAGAATACACCGGCAGCCGTGAGATTCGTGGATCGCGCGAGTTTCCTTAATGCGATCCGCCGCCGTGTCGAGCTTGCGCAATTCCGCGGTGTCAGCGATGCTAGAGCGCCTTCTCGGAACACGCCTGGATTCTCGCTATCGGTTCAGTTAATGCTGGGCAACTCGCGGTGTTTATCACTATTTATCTAAAGAAATTCAACAGCTGTCTACTGTCGGCTAGGGTGAAGGCCCAATTACTGACGCCTAACCAATTACTGTCACCTCAAGCTATTTTACTTAAAATAACGAATAAATAATCTATAGTATATAATATACGTTGAATTACATAATTCTTTTTTTGTATGACTTTACAACGTTTATTTATTCGTTATTTTAAGTAAAATAGCTTAAGGTGACAGTAATTGGTTAGGTGTCAGTAATTGGGTCCTTTACTCTAGGTAGATAAATGCTTTGGATGAATTGTGACCTGATGTTGGTCAACTGACTGTCGACCACGATTTCTTTAAATTAGTTATTGTTAGCAATCATGAAGGGATAGAATTTTATTCTGAATTGAGTAGATGTTTCTTTAACCTCCTTGGTAATAAGCTTGGAGTGTCGCTTGAGCGGAAGTAAAGGTACCGTTAGGAGAATAACATGTATTGAGAAAAAGGTGTAAAACTTTTGTAAGCGAAAAAGAGAACCTGGGACGATGGGACTCGAACCCAAGATCTGCGGGTCCTCTGAGTAGGGGAGAGGTGCTATAAAAGGGACACTTTTGTTTAGCGTCCATTTCTGACAATGTCGTTATAGGTATTTAAAAAACAACTACACCACAAGAAAGCGCGTTTATTTCCCTACAATAAAAGTATATTGCAAACTCATAAATTGTAATAGAAAATAACAAAATCTTCGATTTACAAAAAAGTGGGAAATGTCCCTTTTACGACTAGGTGGTTTTAAATGGGACAGTATAAGTCATGAAAGGGACACGTTAATAAAAATAAATTTATTAAGTATTACAATTATAATTCTAAATCTTAATGATATAAAACAACGAAATCTACGAAAAAATTAACTCTTTGTAGTATAAATCATCAATATTTTATTATTAATGACACATGGAATAGAAAAAATCCCGGATTTGTTTGAAATAATAGACTTCCATCGTCATGGAAACATCAGCAGTACATGTGTATGAGAGGGACAGCCATGAAACGGTTGTCCCATTTAAGACTTATTATGCTGTCCCTTTTACGACTATACGTGAGTTTAATATAAAATAACCGCAAAACAAAGAAAACATTTAATTAAGCTTACCTGTTAAGCGATTTCGTTTCAGTTGAATACAGGCTATTTTAATGATATAACACTTTAACACTTTATATATACCTTGAACTCAGAAAACGACACAGAAAACCAATGAAAAATTTCATTTTTACTGCCGAAAAACATCAACCGTGGATTACTACTCTGTTGCAAGTGAGACCGTAGCGAAGTTTACGTCAAACGACTAGGCACTAGTGTTGTAATAAACAGGAAAATAAGTTGCATGTGTAATGCGTTTAGAATTTTGGAAATTCGATTTGTCCCTTTTAAGACGTGTCCCCTTTATAGCACCTATCCCCTACTGGCCCGCCACGTTACCAATTCCCCCAATGCCGACTCTCCGATGCTACTCTCTTCCGAACTCCGCATACACCCAAACTACCAGGCGCCACCTATGTGCCAATCGCACCATGTGCCTACGCTTTAAACTCTCTAAACGTTTTAACCATCCAACACCTGACTTCTCTCATACCTCGCTTCCAACCTCACCTCACCTCTGCCAACACTCTACCAACCTTTCCCGGTATCTCTCCCATACCTCGCCCAGAAAACCAGCCCCACTCCGCGCCTATCTCCACTCAACGCTGCCAACTCCACTCAACCCTTTCATATTAATCCCCAGCCACCAGGTGTAATGATTTATTCCCAAATTAAAGCCGCGGATAATGCACTCAGATAGCTCGCAGGAATACCAAGAATTCTCGCGTCCACCCGATAACCGTTTCGCAAAGAGCAAGAGTAATGCGTATCCGCGAGGACGCGCGTAATGACGAGAGAGTGGTTGTTAGCGGGAGAGTTAAGGCGGCGGATGAATTATACGCGGGGCGGTGGAAACTCGCGCCAAGGGGAATAGGGACGCGTATCGCGCGCGAACGCGTGTCCCGGCGCTCGCGAGGACTCCTCGATCGTGTCCCGGCCGGCCGTTATCTGGCGAAAAGTCCGAAGGGCCTGGCGAGGTTTACGAGATTTATCGCGCGGAACGGTCACGTGGCAGGCGAACCGTGGACGGTGTCGAGCGGGTAACGTGAGCGTAAACACGTGTTCGCTCGGTGTACCCGACACCCATAAAACTGGAGCACTTGATTTTACTGCCTGTCGCGAGCCACGGCCGTGGCCGTTCGATAAACGAACGTCCGCGACGAGGAGACGGCGCGAATCCCGCGCGACCGACCGCCTTCGTTGGGCCTCTCCCCTGCTTTTTACGATATCGATATCTCGGGACTCACGGGGCCTGCCTCCCCTCCCTCGGTTCCTCCGACCCCGGCGCAATAAAATGCGCGATATTTACGAGCCATTCGTCGCGGCCCCGAAAACTCTACCCTCCTCCTGTCCGTCGGGGACCCTCGTCGAGGATCGGGGGATTTATCGGTAGTTAACACGGGACGCGAGGATACTCGTGTTTCGGGGCTGAATTTTCTTGTTGTTTCTAGAGTGCTTGATATACGAGTATGGCGCTTAAGGGGGTGCTTTTAGTTTCTGGCGAGGGATTCGGTGGTTAGTGAAGAGACTTTCGGGGATAGGTGTGATTGAATTAAGTAGGAAGCTTTCGAGTGGTGCTTATGTGAGTCGAAATGGTACAGTGGCCAGTTTGCTTTTGTATGACTGAATATAAGCTATAGATATTATTGATATAGACTACTACTTTATCAACTCTAACCATCGACTTACACTCAAAATACAATGACAGAGGAAAAGTACCTCTATATTTCTATAGATTATACTTCATACAACTGACTACATGTTCCCCACTTTCTTGATTCTTAACGTTCACAAAGACCCCCGAAGTGGCCCACGACCGTCATCGACGGTAAACGCTAATTGATGCAAATTTCACGATCAACCATCGTCTCTTCTTCCACGATGAGCGGTTATACAACCGCCCGGAGGCTAAGCTTCCCGTGGAAATCGTGCAACTCGACGCGTGGTTGTTGCAAAACAGGGGAGGAGAAAGAAGAACGATCGAAAGCGTCTCGTAGTGTTCGGCCAGAGGAGAGGAGCGTTTGGCGCACACGTCATCAACTAGTTTTGCAGCAGCGGTCCGATTTTTTCCACGGCGCCTTTCCTCCTCCGCGGATCTCGATCCTCGCCCACGACCGCTAATCGGCAGCTCTAGAGCCTCTCCGATCCTATCCGATCCGGTGGACTACGTCATACAGGTGAATGCGTCGGCGTGCACGGGCTCGCGCAGCGAACAACGTGGCCGCGGTTTGCCGCCTTATAAACAGGTATCCTTGCGTCCAGCCACCGCGGGAAAATATCGCGATACAACGGGTGACTCGAAGGTTCGAGGATAACTGAGTTCGTTTGGCGTGGAAGAGGCGGGATAGTTGGATCGATCATGGAAGATGAGCTTGTCGTACTGGAGTATTTGATTTTTTTTTTGGTGGGTCGGTTGGAATTTTGAAACAGGAGATAGGTGTAGGTATATGGTGGCGACTATCAAGCGACGTATAGTAGTTTAGGATCAGTTTGTTAAAGGTCTCGAGGTACTCAAATCTAGGGGAAGTAGCTTAACACTAAGTGACGCAAGGTTTGGCGAAATATTTCTTCAAATTTCTACATCGCCGCAAGTCAAAGTGGTCACACTTAAATAACTGGTTACGTTACAATCTGTAGACCTTGAGTTCTGAAACGGTAGAAGCATTCATGCCCGGCTTGAATAGGAAAAGATCCAACTACGAATCCATTTCCTTCAACTTCCTTCAACCGAGACTTCTTCTTCTCCTACAATGCTATAATAAACCCTTAATATCAAACTACAGTACTTATTCCATACAAAATACCCTTTCAAACCCAGTACAGAAAACTCTGCATACAACTGAAGAAGCAATTACCTCCATCATACGACCTACTGCAAGAGAAAGTGTGCTCAATGGGATGGCAAGAGCCACTACACTGCAAACTCATCCCCGAAACGTTTCCACACCCCCGCAAGAACAGTTCAGGGCCCAAGTAGCTCGTAACAATACAACAGTATCCCGTTGAGCCGGATCCACGTTCGGGCCACATCTCCGTCGCGTAGATCGCGGACATCCGTTAGAGGCGGATTGCGGAGGCAGCGCGCGGAGGCAGCCATCCGCGGCGCGTGGGTCGAGCTAGAGGTTGCCCGCGCCCTTCCTCGGAGGAATCGAGAGCCGCGATCCCTCTCGGGAGGTGCCACGCGATCGACAGTTCTCAGCAGCCGTTCCTCCGTCCCTCGGAAAGAGAGAGAGAAGCCTTCAGTCCGCCGGCAGTGTCGCGTTTCTCGCGCGTGTCCGTCGCGTTTCTTCGCGCGGTCCACCCGTCCACGCGCCGCCGTTTCTTTCCTCCTGGCCGATTTTTCCGTCACGCTGCGCGGGCCACGGTTGCGCGCTGAAAATCCACGCGGCTCGGGGGCGTCCTGGTGACCAGCGCACGGGGAGAAGGGGTGGGAAAGGGAGAGAGAGAAGAATACACGCTTGGGCCCGCGAAGGATCATCCAATCCAGGGATCGGAGCACGGGGCCTGGAGGGGACCGTCGACTACCTACACCCAACCTACTGGCGATCGATTCAAGGTGACAAGGTACCCTACCCGATAGCCACCGCGAGCGCACCTTTCGATCTTCCCCGGGTTCATTTTTTTCCCTCGCGGTTTCTTTTTCTTTCGACGCGCGTTGGCGGCTACTAGTGGCTCGGTTTATGGATAGTGATTGCTCGTTTGCTTGGTCAGAACGATTCGTGGACGTTGATCTTGGAGAGACTATGAATGGACTGATTGGGTCTTCTGTGATGAAGATTGGGTTGATTAAATAAGCGGTTGGTTCTTTGGTATTGAAGTTTGTCGGAGGATTGCTTTAGTATCTAATAGTTGGTTTTGTCTAGTCGTTTGGCTGTTGTGAAGGGAGTCCAGTTTGGAAACAGGATCGAGATTTTTCTGGCTCGGTTATAGATCAAGGCCCGGCGATTTCTGTCGTGTCTCGCGGCGCGAACAATCTCCGTCGTCGGAGTTTTCGATTTCCTGCTAATCGATCCGCGCAACTGGATCGACCACCTGCCCACGAGCTGTCTCAAGGTCTCGGAATCTTTCCTTTGCTTCGTGACTCTCTTCTCTAATCAGCCCGTGATTTCTTGCTGGTGCTGTATGAGTCGGTTAGAACAGCTGGGATGGTCAATGTGGGAAGTGGCCGATTGGCCAGGCTGTCAACTTCCCCGATGGCAAGTGATGAAGCGGGCTCCCTTAAACATTCGTCAATATATTGAAAATTTTACTGATCTTTTAGTAGCTTGAAAATATAATAGAAACTATATTATTGCTCTATGCAACTAAAATGTAGGCTGTGTTAATGTGGACTATTTTAATAAAAAATTTAATAAAATCATTCTTCGGGGATACTTTATATTTAAGAATATAATAAATAATTCTGCAAAATAATTCTGACTCCGGTTTACTATTGCGACTATTAAATAACTTCTACTCAGTTTCGCTCGAAATTTAGATTCTGATTTCATAAAACAATTTTTTTGTGAAAAAGTCACATTCATCTAGATTAGTCGGGCATAGTGAGCTGGGACTCATTTCGTGATCCTAGAGTTTATCGTTCGAAAGTTTTTAGGCGACAGACTAACACACAATTTCTGCTTTATTCATTGGGTGGGCTTCCTTTGCCCCCGGCAATCAATATTTTCAGACCTAGCCTCCCACTGAATGTGGACATCCACAAAAAAAAATTTGTAACAGAAGAAGAATTACTTAGGATATCGAATTTGTGTATCCGTCGACACAAACATATTTCAGGTGATACATCACTTCTTCCTTATTTACACATAGAGAAGACTCCGTATCTTCTTCACAGACAAATGAAATCATCAGAGATTCATTAGTACTCTCCCACAAAGACGGAGAATTCTCGCTATCAACCAAGACGGCGTCCACTCCCGAGGGCCTCATCCATCGATTTCTCACCTATCCATTCAGAACCCGTGGAGAACACTGCTCAAACCATAAAATATCGAAGATATCGCTGTGTTGTACACCCTGTCGCGAACGAATCCCACTCGCTTCGGCATTCCGTGTCGAATCGCATTTGGAGTCCTCGAGAACGCCCGAGGATCGCATGCGGGAACGCGTTAGACGTTATCCCTGAATCGAGAATCAATCAAGATGCTCATTAAGCGAGATTCCGTGGAAGATAGAGGGTTCGTGCGTGGTTCGTGGCGGGTTTCATCTCAATTTCCGAATCTCCTGCCGGAATCCACGCCCATCGCGTGCCAGCGGCTCGTTAAATCATTAGCGACCGCGGCCACGTGGCCCACCGTTCCAAACTTATTCACGCTGACTGCGTAATTCCGTTCTGGGCGAGGGGCGCCCTCGCGTACCCTTGCTCCTCTCTAGCGTGAATCCGCCTCGCCATCGATTAATCGCTGGGGAAACGAGTTTTCGAGAGGTCTTCTTCTGAGAACACGAATGGGATGTACTTCTAATTTGTAAAATGACCTGTTGGTGTTGGAGTGTAGATATCGGATGCAGTATAATCAAAATACACATAAATATTTTCTTAAGTTTGCTTTTTAATTGTGATGGATACCGAATTAAGATTTTTGGGGTCCGGGGATATCGAACCTTCGAAGGGTCCATTGGCTGAAAAGCGGAGGGGAGAGGGTCTACCTAACATTTTTGTTTTGTAATAAAATATAATAAAATCCAAGTTTATTCTAAATGAAATTTAGTAATACTTAATCACAACGGAAAATAATGATTTCCAACTAAATAATATTGAAAGACAAACATCGAGGAAGATATTGCAAAATAAACTTTTAGTGTGATTTCTAATTATTCTAAAAGCGAAGCAGTACCTAAACAAAATTTCCTTTAATTATTTTTTTTACATAATTTGAAGGTTTAGAACGGGGCCCCCTATTAACTGTAACTCCCCCTCCCCATGAACGAATATTAGGGTACCTCGCTTCAAATTCAAACTTCGATTGACACTCCCCCATCTTAGGTTTCTCCATTCTCCAAAGGAACAGAAGCATGTAGGATGAAAATAGATTCCCATCGTAGCATTTTCGCTGGCAATGGTGCCTGCAAGAACACTGTTACCCGGCATACTTAATATTCAAACACACTCGTTTGGAATTATGAATCTGACGCGACGAAACGCTGAAATGTAAAACAGGGACCGCTTCAAGTGACAATAAAGTGCCACGGTGCAGAGGCTCTCGATTACGGGTGCAGGAGAATAAAATGTCTGACAGCTAAAAGGTCGCCTGCGGATAGAAAGAAGAAGCCAGCGGGCCCAGCAGCCACGCGGAAAGGTGCAAAGGGGGGGGGCGGCGCGGAGCACAAAGAGCACTTTGTGTGCAAATTTATTGCGCGGCCCACGGCGACGCGTTTATGCGGGAATTATTTAGACACCCGTTAGACGTTCCTCGATTAGGCAACCTGCTCGTGCAACCGAACGAGTTCCGACAGTGGATATGGTAGGGTCGTCAAGAAAATTTGTTCCCCGCAAATTTATAGTGCAACTTCGACGCGCGCGAAGAATCGCTGGATGCGTGCAATTCGCGCGCCAAATTTGACGCTGCTCGCCGAGCAGTGACCACTTTTTCCCCTTCAAACGTTACACAATTTTTGCGATATTTCTCTCTAGCGATGTAAGTTAGGTGATCGGAGAATTCGCCTACTTTTTCCTCGTTTTTACGCGTAGAAATGTTTGAAAAGAGAAATTTCGTCTTGGCGATTGTGCAGGCAAAAAAAAAGTGGAAATTTAAGTAGGTATGCTTAGAAGTTTCTTCTGAAAGTGGAAGATTGATTTCTAGCATTTTCAATTCGAGGAATTCAGCTTGTACAGAATTTACTATTAAACGGTTTTAATTGAAAATCAATCCTCGCCATAATATCCTCCTATTGCTCAATTTCATAATCCATGAGAACTCCTTAAGTCCTTAAATATTCCTTCAAACGCACCAGAAATTCCTCACAGCTCCTAAAGTGTCACCATCACCTGTAGCAGAACACCCCGATCTCCGCCTGTCAGCCAACCAACCGTCGAAATTCCCAATCGCGGTACCAGTTCGCGAAAGCTCTGCCGCTTGAAGCGGGCAAGAGCGAATGAGATTTTCGCCAACCAACGCGCGATGCTAATTGATATCGATTCCTCGAATGCCTGTAATGACGTAGAAGGCAACGGCGGTCGATGAAATTAGACGGAAGCCGCTGGCTCGGTCCGTGGAATTCTGTTTAATTCCAAAACCATATGCCGATAAGCTGCTAATATGAAATTCCTGCGGCTGGAATCGAATTCTAATCGACTCGTTAGGCAGACCCCGTCGGTTTCCCGCTTGCACGGTCACTTCCCCTTAAAGGACAGTTTACAGCGGGCGCTGAGATTAATCTCGCCGCGCTTGCGCGCCCGCGTTTCCGCGAGGCGGCCCGCGGCTAGCGGCCGAGAAACGCAGCCGAGCGTTTTTCGCCGCGCTGTTATCGATCGGCGATCACCGTTTCGGCTTCTATTCGCAGGCTTGCCATGAATATTGATACGGCGCAATTGAACGTAACGAATGGGATCGTAAATCTCGGTCGAAATTAATTAAGAACGTGGCGAGCGAGACGGCGCGCCGTAAAATTGCTGAGTGACGGCGACTTCCTCTCATTTGCACGGGTAATTCTGCAAATCGTAATTGAATTCGTAACTGCCCCACCACCGGCTACGCCGGCCGCACGCTACGTCGGTCCGTTTCGGGATCATTCGTCAAAGAAATGAATGGGCCGAGAAACGGTTTTTGCGGGACCGCGGCTCTTGGCCCGCGGAAACGATTTTCGCCGGGATGGGAAGGGAGTCGTGGACGCGGCTTGACCGCGAGGGGAGGAAGAAATTGCTGGGAATAATGACGCTGGACTCGTCGCGGTTAGTTAGTAGGTACGTGTGAAATTGTTGATATGGAATTATATTGGTATTCTCCAGTTGGAGGATTGAAGCTCTCTGTTGCACGGGTGGGAATGGAATAATTCGTGAAGCTGAGTCTTGCGTGGAGCAAATGCGGAGCTGGAAGAGCTGGCGTTCCGCCACTAAGCTGGCATGGGAGGCATAGAGTCGCTTGGGCGCAAAGAGAGAATTTTTTAATTTTCACTAAGCGGGGACCCGAGGTTTATAAACATTGTGAGTCACTTCAGTGGTGTTCTGAGCTTTTTTGTCCGAGGCACTCGTGTCTTCTGTTTACTTTTTTTTTAACTTGTTTTAAACGGGTTTTTTGAAAAGGCCTGATTTTAGGGCGCCATATAAATTCTTGCATAGAGTGTAAATCTGTGCAAATAAGAAGATGTAAAATGAATGTCCTACGAAAGTAAGGGTATGATATAACCCTGATTTGCCTAATAATGGCAACTCTGAGCACCATAGGTGTCAGTGTACTCCTACATCGTGGCGACCCAGCAGAAACATCGATTTTATAATCCATTGTTTTGGGCTGCCTTGTCGGCAAGCCTTCTCTAGTCAGACGTCAGTGATGTATCATTATCCACGCCCTGCCGTCATATTTAAGACGAAAATTACAGCTTATCTGAGCTCTAAACGCACCTCTGCGATAGCTGGCCTGCCTCTAATTCAGTTCATTATTGGGGGCATAAAGGTAAACGATGCACTGTGAACATATGAATTGAAACATACGTTTTCATCATACACTGAGAAATTTTGTGTTTGGAACTCCAACAGAGAACCACATCTATCGCCCTGTTCCCCCACATAATAAATTCTTCCACTTTTAAATTTCCTAAAAAATAAGGAGGCAATAAACTCCCTTAGCATTACTAACTTAAGGAATCCATGGTGTAGTCGAAATCAATTCTTGTCGTGTGTACTTTTATTCTGTGTAGGTTACTCTAGTTCATTTTATTTGTATTAGTTTTAGTTTAATTCTTAGTTTTACACTCTTAATGGTTAGGCTTATTAACAGTGTGTACTGCAACCTCGCCTTTACTCAAATTATTACTATCACTCATCTATATGTATTACAATTCAGTCAATCTATGAGTAATAAATACGCGATAATAATAACAATCGCACCTGGAATCCCACTCCACCGTTACTATTTTTACCAAACTCTTCTACGGTTCAAAAACCTCCTGCACTCCCAAATTATACCAACATACCTCTTCAGCCAAACGCAGATCCCACCCAGGAACTTTAATCCCCGTTCTCCTCCTGCAATCGTCCATCGTCCGCGTGGAATCCGTGCAAAAGCTCAGGAAGCTCGAGTATCGATCGCCGATGGAGCAGTGGCCGGTAAATCGAGATCTAGAGGGACGACAAATTCGCGGACGGGCCATTAATTCCGTCGGAGGATTCGATTATTCGGCCGCGAGCTTGCAGCTGGTCGGCTGTCACGCGAGCTGGTCGCGCGCGAACCGATGCCACAAACGGCAGACAGTCGCTGTCAGACGTTAGCCGTGGCCGAAAGTTTCATTTGCATCGTCCGAATTTTAATGGGGCTGGACATATTGTGCCTTCGTTGGTAATTCCTGTCGGATTTAAGGGGAGCCCCGTCGCGGGACGACGGGCCCCATCGGGATGGCCCCGGTCGGAGCGTTCGCTCTGCCACGAGATAAAGTCAATCTTTCTGGCACCTCGGCCGCTCTTCCAGAGCGATACGTCCGATCCGATCTCGAAATAAGGCGAAATCGAGGGGCGAGCCCTCTTATCTGCCGCTCGCATATTATTCGACCCCCGGCCCCCTTGTGCGCGTTATTTTTCTGCGGCGAGCTTCGTACCTTTCTGTGGGTCCGTTATTCTCGCTGCTCGGGGTTGGCGATTTTATGGCAATTATTTACTGATTGGAGTTTGGTTATTTGTGTATTAAATGTAGGATTTGTGGGAGTACTGGGGAGTAGTTGGTTGCTGGATGTTTGAATCGTGATGGCTTGAAGGTTTTATTGAAGTTTATGAACCCTTAGTGATTTCAGTTCGTAGCAATCGCAGATTTTTTCTTATATCTTTGAGGTAACAAGTATTCTAATTTCATTGTGCTTGGGAGATACCTACATATACCTGAAATGCAGAGGGTTAATGGTACTAAAGCATAACGAAATGAATCGCCTGTGTTATCGAACAATTCAGTTCTCATTGAATTGATAAAATTTTAGGAACGTTGATTAATCTTGATCTTGGGTCCTCCAGTTTTGCAATATCGAATCGACGTGGCATTGCCGCAGCAGAGAATACCGTACCACTTCGGAAATTCATTCGCTGTAAAGAATACCTACTTCGAAAACTCAACAGTAGAACACTTACACAAACATTTAAAGCTACCCTAGCTTAAATTGCTCGAAAAACCACATTTCTAAAACGTCACAGCTTCCACAGAGAACCCTCACCCACCATTCTCAAAGAAATCATAGCCTATAACCTTACTCATAACTCCAACTCCATCTGAAACTCGAAAACCCCCAACGGGCAACATCCGCCGCGCCGAATTCATCCTCCGCCCGAAAGCCTCTTATTTTTCCTCCGTGCCCTGGATTCACGCTTCAAAGTGTCGACACGCAGTTAAGAGCCATCCGGCGTCGATAATGCGGCCGGCGTACGCGCGTCGAGGCGCGCCGCAGAAAGTTGTCTCGCGGGGACGCGCACCGCCGGACCGGTCGTTGCATCAGCGCCGCCGAGGGGATCTATTAATCATCATTACCATCGGTACCCGGGGAGCCGTTTAAAACTAAATCCCCCCGCCGTAATTTCGCGCTTTTGCCCGTCGGCCCGTTGGCCCGAGCGGTTCGACGTGTTCAAATACGAGGGATCGACAGGAAGAAGAGAAGCCATTTGGTCCGCGGCGTTACCACCGCGGCGATATATATCCAATACGCCGTAAATCCCGCGGAGTAACGAGGCGACTGTCGAAAGTGACTCGAAATAAACGATCAGGACGTCCCCCTCCGTGGCCCCCCTTCGCTCGCCTCTTTCTCTTTCGCTCCGGCGGCGCCCGTTCCTCTCCATTTCCTCCGTTGGTCCCTTCGGTCTTTCCGTTCCGCTGCCTCGAGCGCTCGCACGACTCGCGCGCACCGTGGATCGTAAATCAAAAACCGCAACTCTCTCCCCGAAAACTCTCGACGAAAACGAGAGGAAAAAGAGCGATGAAGGGTGCCGAGGGGTGTGTGGGGGGGGGGGGTGGATAAGAGCAGAGGGGACGGTGGATCCGGAGACGGAAGTGACGCTGCCGTGGGGATAAATCATGGGACGGTGTAAATTAAACCGAGCGGGGCCGCCTTCGCAACGTCTGACCCCCCCTTCCCCCGTTTTTCGCCCGTCCCTCGTCCGCCTGCTTCTTTTTACCGTGACTTATCGAGCCTGGCCCAGCTTCTCGGAAGCGTCCGCGATGATAAATAAAGCCGGCCCCCATGGACAAATTGTATCGGGTAATAAAGCAAAGGGGGCCCGGACAGTGGGTACAACCTCGCGGACCGCCGCCATCGCACGATCAGGATTACCGCGGGGAAATAACGAGGCGAGCTAATTGAATTAACGGGTTCGGGGGCGGAGGAGGTGGACGAGTCTTGACGGGGATGCAGTGATTTCTGCATGATGAGAAGCGTGTGTGGAAGAATTCGGGATTTCTTTTGACGTTGGAAGGATGTGGTAGCTGATTTTTGCTGTCATCGTTGGCAGTCACCTGTATTTGGGTAGAGATTGAACGAGAAATCGTTACGATTAGCTTTCAATATCGTAGTATGATATAAGGGATGCAGGTATTCGGGAGTTCGAAGGAGGAACTGAACCCAGGTTACGATTTTCATCTATTTAATCTCTGCACCACAATGTCACCGTCGTATAAACTTCACTTCACTATCTTTCTTAGTAGCAGATTTAAAGAAAAAGGCCCTGGTAAAAAAAAACGTTCTGAGGAACTCATTTTTTCGGGGAAATGAAGAGGTAGTTTTTTTTAGATGGGGCCCTATGGGGCCTTCTGGACCCGGGCCAATTAAATCCACCACCGATCCTTCTAAATCTCCATAGTCTTCCAATTCCGATCGAATTCAGTGATCCCAATCGGTGACACCACTTGCAGCGTGATCTCGAGGTTCCCCAAAGATCGTTTACGACCGCTAACGGGACACGGACTCGCGTGGTCGGACGATTTGGAATTGCAGTTGGCACGCGCTGTGGCAGTGAACGAGATCGATCGTTTCATAACAGATTAACCGAGCAGCGGAGCGCTAACGATCGCTATTTCGCTGGAACGGAGGAAACGCGGACCGGTGGATCGCCGTGGCCGACGGGTAATGGGAGCGCGATCTTCCCACGCGGCCAGATGTGCCTCCGCGTCGCGGCTTGTTGCGCCGCGATGAACACAAACAACGATCCGCGTCTACAACCGTGACGCGAGTCCCCTGCCTCCCTGTTCGTTCTGTTCGGTTTGTTCTCTCCCTCCTCCTCCTCCCTCCGAGCGGTCGTGATCGTACGAGCCAGCCCGTCGTTGTTCTCCTCTCGCGTCGCTTTTTGTTCGATCTCCTTGTTGGGCGAGATCCACCGTCAAGCGACGAACAGCTCGCGATTGAAATTCGCTGGCTCCTCTGATTGGAATCGAGATTTTCTGTCCACTGGAAGGTTCCTGGATGCTAGATCGATTGCTAGGTCGGCGGATCCGCGATCGATCCGCCTCGTTCTCCGCGCGCTGGCTTTTTGCTGCCTCGGCGACGAGACAGCCGAGGAGCTGGACAGCGCGCGTCGTCTGCAGCGATAATTACGACAGGGATCAGGCCGAGGCATTATCATTGGAGATGACTGCGAGCCGCTTGTAAGGGACAGTGAAAAACAGCCTCGGTGTTTTGGTAGCCTAGTTCTAGCCATTTCTAATGGCTCCGTGTAGGTGACTCCGCGACGAGGCATTTGGAGTGGGTCCAGAACTGATGGCTGGGTCTGTTGGAACAGCTCGTTTGGGTCGGTCGCTTTCGATTGAAGTTCGTCGTTTCTAGGACATTCATTGATGGAACAGTTTTCCTGAAATCTCTCATTAAAGAATATGTAGATAAACTCATCCACATCTAAGCTCTGAGTATTTCAGTCTCTACCGCCGTGCGGGCAGCCAAGAAAAGCAAGAGAACATAAGGCTTCGGAACCTTTCCTTCCTACAAATACATACACTGAAACATTTATTCACCCTACACACCCTCAGTCGAGTGTCCAACGATCTCCCTTACTTGATTAATCCAAATCAAATCTCTCCAGCATCAAGAAACACAGCTTTGTACATAGATACCTAAACCACCCCTCTTTGTTCGCCTCGTTCCCATTTCCTTCATCCAAACAGGCTTGCAAACGGCGAGGAAAGCGTAAGATTCCTCGAATATCCGCCAGCAAAAGGTGTGCCCGCGGAACGACTCGACTTCTCCGCGAAGATCAAGGAACAACAGCGCTGAAGCCTCCTGCGTCTCGCCCATTAATCAGTATCGGGATTTTTCAACGGCTGGGCCTACAAATGCCAGTCGGTGTATGCCTGTCGATACAAAGGACAGTGCGCGACGGCCAAAGAATACTTGTACAGAGATGTGTATATAAAGATCAAAGCAAAGTCGCGCATCTGCATTCCGCGGAGGATAAGGTCGGTTCTGCGCGGTGCGCGGACACGCAGGTGTCTCTAATTGGTTATTTATAAGCGATCCTTAGCCCGCCGCTGATTTACTGCGTTTAGCGTCGGCGCACGCGATAGGTTTTGCGCGGGCCAATTACAATCGGCCGATGGCACGTAATCTTAGTCATCGGTCAGCTGGACGATGCTGGTCTCTCCGGTGATCGAGGGATCGAGCACACGATCGAAGAGAAACGCGGCGTCCTCGTCGGCAAGGTCGCGCACGGGATTTTGAAACACGCCTCGTCGCGGACCCGCTGCGCTTGAACCCTCTTCGCTGCTCGCCGGCACTCGGTTTCTGTCGATGGGTGTTGGATCGCAAAGTCTGGTAGTTTTCAGTGAATTTGAGGGGTGTAGATGCAGTGGGAAAGGTGGGAGGTGAGGGGAGGTTCATTGAGATTGACGTAATTATTAATTTAGTACTTGCATCTCAGAAGAAGCTTTTTAACTTGTAGGTTAAAATTCTTATTTTATTGAAACAGTAATACTGATGAGTTATGGATAATAGTTTGTTACAATTGAGCCTGCATCCACTAGGCGAGGGTTAAGAATACCTTTTTCTTTTAATTTGAACTTCATTTGCTTGTTGCTGAGTGATTGGTGTGGAGTACTTTGTCGCCTCGTAACTTCCATTCTAATTAGCCTAACAGGTTTCATTGTAGCTAATGGTGTGTCAGGAGATTGTCATTGAGATATGAATGGTAGAATTGAGAATGCTAGAGGTGTAAAAAGAAAGGACAGGTTGAGAAGTAATGTATGAAGTTGTATTAATGGGTATCTATAGAAAGCAGAAATGAATCAGAATTGATTTGAATCGGTTGCAACTCTTATCACTCTTATCACTCATAGCCAACTAAGAACCGCCTGACATAAGACACTTTTATGGCTCACGATTGGTATCCTGCACATATCCATATACTTTCCATTCCTTCCAGCTATTCTACCTCAATATTGTTTCTGCCAGGGTACAAAGCTTTTTAATTTCGCTTTTTCTGCTTATGCCCATTATACACCAGGAACTTCTGTGCTTCAGATTTTCAATATACTCATAAGCAGGGGTACGATTAGTCTAAAATTTAAAAAAAAAAATAAAACCGATTTTAAAAAAAATAAAAATGCACTAAAAAGAACAAAATAATTTGTTCCCTTATTTAATCTACGACTCTCATATTTGTTGAGTTGGCGCCAGACTTACACAATGAAAATGTTGAGGCATCAACTTAGAAAATATGAGTCGTAGATTAAATAAGAGAACAAAATATGTTTTACTTTTTAGTGCATTTTTATTTTTTATAAAATAAAAATCAGTGCATCAGTATGCACCTAAAATTGACAATTTAACTAACTTTTACACTACAATTTATAGTTGTGGGTGGACCTCCTTTATCTTCTGACAACCAATATTTTTAGACCCAGTCCGCCACTGCAGAAGAAGGTAATACATACCAAACAGCAGTTAACAAAAAACCGTCGCACGTGAAAAGAGCCTTACTCCCTCAGAATCCACTGAAATCTCCACCGCGCATTCCCCAAACTCCCCCGCACTCCACATCATTACAACACAATCCGTCCACGCGTATTTCCCCCAGTCCCCAAAAACCATTTCCCTCCGAAATCCAGCCCCCCTCGCCGATAAGCATCTGACCCCTCTCAGCCGTCGATAAATCTCGGTGTCCAGAGGCGATTCATGCGCGACGGTATCATCAGCAGCACCGTGTCACCGCGATACCGACGCAATCCTTTTATTAAATCAACATCGAAGCGCCGCGGACGTTTCGACAGACGACAGGCCCGCCGAGGGATCCCGAGAAAAATATGTATTCATAAATCAAGCTCGCGACGCCTTCCGTGTCACCGTTCGCCGGACGGTGGAAGATCGATGATCGAGCGGGCGAAGAAGCATCCTAGAAAGTCCGGCGACATCCTGACCGAGAATCGTTACCCGTGCTTTATGTTCGATTTCGACGGCGTAGACCGGGCTCGCAAGAAATCGCTTGATTTAATGGAAACGCATTCCCACGCACGCGCCCTCTCTCTCTCTCTCTCTCTCTCTCTCTCTCTTCCCCCGTTCTGCTGCTTTCTGTTCGCCCGATTTCTCGCCCCCTTTTCTCCATCCACCGCGCGCACTCGGTACAATGTACGGTTTTTCTATCCGCGCCTGTGGTTCACAGTAGGATAATTAACGTGCCTATGAGAAAACGCAGTTTTCTCAGCCCCCGTAAACGCTCCGAGCCCGGGGCCTATTCAAATCGCGCGTTACCCGCGAGAATGACGCGCATATGGCGGCACAGCGCGCGCAGTGTGTGCAGTGTAAACAGTTTCTAAACGGCAATCAGTGTACGGACTGCTGGGAACACGTGAATGGAGGCTTTTATTTGATCATCGACTCATTCAGAACTCGTTGTTGATAGTTACCTTCGGGGATACCGATTCCATGGTCACCTTTCTGTGGCGTTATTGTCTTTGCTGTAGCTGGGTCATGTTCTTCTTGGCCAAGCGCTGCTGAGCCACTCTGAAAGCTAGTTGATCTTTGAGTGCAACTCTTCAGCGTCTTCTAATTCACTGAACGATTTAGGTGACACTAGTTTTTGAGAAATACCCCTTCAAATCGGTCAGGTCAAAAGAAAATTTCCTTTCGACACTCGAAGAATAATTTCGATATTTTCCACAACATATCGACGTGCAAACACGCTGAAACTCTGCTTTTTATATTTCGCAACAGCTGCATTTACGTCTACGACTCTTAATTTTTTCTGAATGCGGGGATGCAGAATGCTTGTGGAAGTTCGTAGTTCCATTTCTCAGTGACTCGTGGACAAAGACGAAGCAGACACGCAAGCAGCACAAATTACACGCGCACATTACTGCAACGATTAAAGGCAACTTATTGTTAGTGCGAATCCTCGGCTGTATCGCCTGCAATTGAATGTTCCCACGATTGTCTCTGCGTTTGGGCAGTCGAAACGAGGCCTAATAGCTACGTTTCGCCGTCTGAAAACGATAATCGACGTCTCTCTGTCCAGGAAATCATAAATCTCCAGGTGGAAGTCTCGTTGGATGACAATTTAAAGCCAGTTCAACGTCCTTCCCCTTGGCCCATAGAGTCCTAGCGATCTTCCCTTCATTACCTTCGATTTAAGACAGAAATCCACTCGTTCGCCATTGAAAGCGTCGCGAACGAAGCCACCGTGAAGGTACGAAGCACGCTCGCGCGGCTAGCGGGGACTCATAGATTCCTCGAGCGTTGTTGCATCGTTGGAGGCGAGCGCAGTAATAACTGCAGACTGTACAGGGACCCACCTTGAAGTCGACGATTCCCCGGACAGTAATCGAGGCAGTCGCTGGCGGTAAATGACGCGGGGACAATGCTATGGGTAACAAACGAGCCGGTCGTGCGCGCCTATTGCCACCTGCGCTGACCTACGACTCTCAATAGTGGAACACGTCGGATCGCTCGCCATCGGCATAAATTACACGTCAGACCGTTCGATATACCGATCACTGGGATCGAGACGTATTCGCGCGTGAGATTTCGCCGGGGGTGTGCTCTCCGCTGGCCTTCTTGCAACGTGTACTTATCGATCGCCGTCATTTTGGTCAAGGAGGTGCTCTGTCATCGTGGTACGAGCGTGAAACGCTCGTGGCAGGTCACAGTAGTGTCTTGCAATCGGAACTTGTACCGTTTAAGATTCAAAGGTAATAGAGAAAGGGTTTGGCGAGGCTGGGTACAATAATGATTGGGTATTGCGGCTAGAATAAATGGAACATGACGTACTCAATCTTCATTAGTGAAATTCGGATGTATTAAGGGAATAAGATATATTCCATGTTTTTTAGTATTTGCTATTCTGCGAGTAGCTTAATAACCCTCAGCTCTTCCTCCCTGTATGTAATTCTTAAACTTTGCAGAGATACAGAGTCTTAAAAGCAACGGGGGGCAAAGTCAGTGGCATGTGTTCCCTGGAGTCAAGAACTCAGGGACATGTTCAGGACATTTATTAAACATTAGTAGCTTAAGGTCATCAGGCCCAAGACACAAACTATTCCTTAACCCAGCCACGAAGTGTTCGCAAATGCAAAATCTCGAGCAGCGTGGGACCCAGTCGGGGAAGCTGGAGGGACGTTGGCGTGGAGCGCGAAATAAATTGTGAGCATCTCAAAGGGGGCATAGTCCCTCCCGAGTCCCTCTCGAATTGCGCCGCTCGGGCCCCCGAGGATCTCTCGCGCGGTTTCCAGGGCCGTCGCGTCGGCCACGGTGAGCACAAGAGAGCCGCTGATCAATAGCTATTGGTCGGCGGGGAGCCGTCGTGTCGCCGTGGCGGTGGCGATGTCGTCAATTTTTTTATTACGGAACCCGGACACGCACGCGGCCCCGCCACGCACACGCACGCACGCCGCGCTCGGCCTCTCTGCGGCGATCGGGGACCGCTGCGAGTGTACCAGGGGCAACCACCGACGGGTTCGTTCGCATTAGATTTCACGGGGTCGCGGGATCGTCCCCTCTGGATCGTTCCGTGGCTTTAATTGGTCCTCGACATGTCGACGCTCGAGTAATTGCCGCTGTATTTCAGCCTTTAACGTTCTGCCCTTGGGTGTGCAGGCTTTCTGAAATTCTGAGCTGAGATGATCCCACGTCACGTCCGAGTCGGAACCTGGGACAGGGATCTTTGCGGATTCCTCAGCTCTCGATTCTGAGGACTACTGTGTCCCTTTGTATCGGATGAGTAGATACTCGGAGGATAGATTCTGTACCCTTGCATAAACTGAACAACCTGTATATTCCGCGTGCAAGAGTGTACAAGTTCGATCTTATCGACCTATCTTCTCCATGTGACATTCCAAGCATTCCACTCCCCCGAATTCAAGCTACCCAACCTCGAACTCAGGCTCTAGCCGAGAAGTGCAGCATGTTCGCCAGTTAGCCGAATCGTTGTCGGGGTCCAGCTTACAGCGTCATATCTGGGGAGCAGTGGCGAGCAGCTCCACGTGTTCTCCTCATCACCGGCATCTTTCTGTTCCGGCCAGCTCACCTTTTAACGAGCGGGCGTATACCTCTGCGGATACCCACAGGCCGGCCCTCCCCTCCCCGTCCCCGTCCGTTCCTCGCCTCTTTCTTCGGGGAACAATAGGCCCCTGGCAGGGGAGTTAATCTACATACGCAAATTCCAACGATAGATCTTGAGAGCGGCGAGGAGAGAAGGCCCAGCCGCGTATTGCCCGGACGTACACGCGTACGTCTTCAACAATGGGCTACCCCCTCCGTGGCCGGGGCATCCCTGAAGGAAGGACAATAAGCGCCGCTTGATAGTTATTGTGGCTAGTCGAGCTCGCGTCTCTCCCACCGCGAAAGAAGGAAGGACTCGGTTCGAGGCTGAAAGTCCGTGGCCGGAGGACGCCCCGAAGGGAGAAGGTACGCGTTACTGTTTCAGAAAATAATTGCTCCGATGTACGTGTAATTTAACCCGGGGGGGTTTAACTAGCGAACCGCGGGCGAATAATTCCCTTTAAAAGTACCACTGCGCTCTGAACGATATTTATTGCCCCCTCTGACTCGGTTAACGCCTCCCGATGCGCAAAACGACAGGGAAGAGGGTAGCGCACTTGGCCGGAGAGGTACGGCTAGGCTGCGATGTCCAGAAGCAATTTCTACCAGGCGTCTGGGGTTTCAGCTCGCGATTTACTTCGAGTCATTTGAATCCTAGTAGAATTTAAATGAAGCTTCACTTTTCAGGGGCACTGTTGCGCGAGTTATTGATACTTATTGGTACCCACGTTTGAATCCCAGAAGCCCATTCGTTCAAGGAAAATGGATATTGTTCCATTAACAGTTCAAACTGTCTAGCCCTCAGCTGACACCCAACCACCCACGATCATCATCAGCATTCCCACATTTCCCACCAGCAGCCTTACCACCTAAGAACTCCTGCGTCAGAAAAACTCCGTCAGACGTGACCCGCTACCGAAAGCTCCGTTTCTCGATAGAAGTTCCGCGGATCCTCGGTTCCCATCGCTACTTAGCAGGTGTCAGCGCAGACGGGCGGAAGATGGAGTTTTTTGCCTTTGGGCCCGACGCGAGCGTAACGGAAGCAGGAGGAAGGGAGCGCTGGCAGCTCGCGTCGCGCGAGCTTTTCCGTATCCCCCGCGGATGGCACGACGACCTTTGAGGTCGATGCACCTCAGTCGTCGCGGCGTCAAAACAAGACCGTCGGATAGGACGTGTCGGGTTCTCCGCCGTGAAAGGTTCCCACCGTCTAGTCACCCCGCGACTCTTTCCCTGCCCCCGCCCGGCCCCCCCGGAGCAGCTTTTCCCCGCCAGCAGCGTCTCGTTTCTTCCCGCGGTCGTTGCGCGAGAACGCTCGCGATTCTCGGAAGCTCGCGAAGGCGCAGCGCTGTCTGGCCGAGCCGGGGACCGCTCGTCTGCGACCGGGGCACAAATACCTACAAAGCTGGCGCGCAACGGGCGGAATGAGAACCAGCGCGAAGAAGAAGAAGAAGAAAGAGGAGGCCCGCGGCCGGCAGGAGGAGGAATAAGATTCAGAGGGAAGGAAGATAGGGGGGAACGGCGGGGGGAGGGGGCGGAAGAGAGACGGAGGAGAGCGATGCAGTAGCAGCAGGGACGAACGAGTAAAACCAGGCTGGCTACCTTGCCAGGCCGGAGATGCCTACGGTATAAAAGCCGCGATCGCGGGCAGAGGGAGAGAGAGCGGCCGCTTCTAAGTAGCTACGTGATCAGCGATAATAACGCGACTTGGAAACGTGGAAGATCGTTCCTCTTCGCATCCCCCTTTTTCTATCGGCGACGCGTACAGGCTATATTGTCGGTCGTTTGGGTTACTGCCGGCTGATCCTGCCGCTACCGCCTTCGGTTTAGGTGACTATCGCCGGGAACGTGGCGGAGGCTGGCTTTTCTCTCTGCCTGGCTTCCGGGAAGCCGGGGAGGTAACGGCCACCTGTTCTTCTTCTTCGACGTCGTTCCTCCTCGCTCGCCACGGCGATTCGTTTACAATATCGTGCCACGCTCGATCGATACACCGTGGCTAAGGAGCTTTGTGCTCTTGCTGGATATCTCGGGGACCGGTCTTGGGGGATGATAGGGAGAGGCGTCTTATTTCTGTGTTTCGATTCGCTAGAGAAGGGGTTGCTAACGCAATAGGGTGACGGGCACTTGGCAGACTGGCGTCGACGTGTTTTCACGCCGAGGAGTTTGCACCCTTGCATAGTATTGTTCGAGAGTGTCTAAATGTTTACTTGGAGAACAACCGTAGCTCGGAGTTCGCTTTGTATAAACATTTTCCACTCGAAGCGATCACTGGGAAGGGGGAGCATTTTTCACAATCCTGCGCCACTCGAAGGGTTAAAGAAGCTATATCACGGTAGTGTTTAGAATTCTCGTGTACTGTTACTAGGGCGATGGTCCAAAACCTCCCCGAAACTATACGTCAGCACCAGGAAGCAAATAGTGGAGTCACAACACAATATGGAGTTCAGTAGCCCCCAAAACATTTCCACAGGATTCGAAAGTACCATCTCCCACTGGCATTCCAGGACGACAGACCCGAGTTCCATCGTTAACATTCGACTTCCCTCATTATAAGAAAACAGCGGGTCAGCGAAGTTAGGGGAACGACGTTCCAAGACTAGTCACGTTTAGTCCGACAACTTCGACAATGCCTCGCTCAAGTTCTAATTGCCCAGAAACAACGGCTTCTGACCGAATTCAGCCGCTAGAGATCTACCAGAGAAAGTGCAATGATCCATGCCGTCTGACGGGCAGAGGATCCACGTGCTGGCATCGTTGGATCGATAGATGGCGGGCTGAAAGGTTAAAACTCCGGTTCACAGGCACGCGAGGCTGTAACGCGAACGACAATAATGGTGAACGATCTTGAAAAGGGGCATCCCTTTTGGAGAACGGTTTCCCTCGCGCCCACTCCCCCTTCTCTCCCGGTCCCTCTGAATGGCAGAATTATTTACGATAGATTTATTCGCGTCATTCGTTTTCGTCGCCGGCCTTTAATAGGCGCGCACCTGCACGCAGCCCGGCCGCTAATGCTCCGTTTTGAAGCAGTGACAGATGAATTATTCCCAGATCGGGTTAGGCAATTTTTCTTGGCCAACGCCGTTAATGATAACGACGCGAGCACGGACGCTTTTAATATTACCGCGGACAGCGGCCACGGATGAGAGATACGGGATCGCATATTAATTCGGACGTGACTCTCTAGACCTGCAACGCTTTTAGACAAATCTCTCCCTCTCTCTCGAGCGTGCCCCGTCGGTGCTCCTTAATGGGCCAGCTTCGTGGCTTCACTAATCTCCCAACGGGGGTGCCCGCTCGCGTCTTCGATGCACGCCAATCGCGTGCGGCCTCGCCGGTCCGCGCTCCCCTTTCTGGGCCAGCTAACTTGGGCCTTTCGTGCAACCGTTGGTATGTACCTGCTTTCTGTACCTGGCGCTGTCGCTTCCGTCTGCTTCTGTTTTAACAACTTTGCACTTTCTGCGGTACTAGCCTCTTCCTTTTTGCTTAAGTTCCACGTTTCGTGTGTCGGAGTCATCATTTCACTACGGTTCCGAGATGCTCCATGAGGTGGACGACTTACACCTTGCTGAACAAAATTGTACCTGCGTTTCCTATACCTCAAGAACTTGACTTTGCGTGACCATTGATCACAGGTATCAACTCTGTCTGCAGTGGAAACTCTGCATTGTAATATAGTCCATGAAATTGAAGGTCTGCTCTTTATTTCAACCATTTTGCCATCCTTCAAGTAGATTCAGTGATGATCAAAACGCACTGTCTCTGTTCCACTAATTCTAGCATTTCACTTAGCAAAATTATTCCTATTTCTTCCAGAGAGTAGATTTAGAAGAAAAAAGGAATTGCGCCTTCCAACGGGAGTGAATTCTTCCCCTCGCGCTGACCTTGGTCAGAAATCTTCGCTAAGATTTGTCTGCTAAGATAGTCCGAAAGCACCTTGAGCAGTAGGAACAGACGCTGTTGGCGTTATCGTCGACCAGTTCACTCTTCGAGGCAATAAAGCCGCTTCGGTGGCGCGCGCGACTGCGAACAGCCTTAAAGCGGCGGGTCCATGGCGATTTTAGCCAGAAGCCACGGATGATTTACTTCGTAGGAAAACGAACTTTGTCGCGGTCGCGTCGCCGCTAATGATATACTGCTTAATTGGCCTCATTCCTCATTCCGTTACCGCGCACCGAAACGAATGGGACGAGAATAGAAGCCGCCGGTTGCGCGGGAACTGATGTCACGCCGTTGGTCCGCCTCGTACTTCCTCAAAGCGCGCAATAATTGGACCGAACGTGACTCTAATTTGCTTCCCCGAAACCTTTTATCTTCCCGTTTATTCGCAACAAATGTACGATTCGTACCACCGACGCGAAGTGTCGTGCAGTGTCTTAATTAAAGGCGGGCCTTCTGCGGGGGAATCTTTTTTGGAACCACTGAATGTTTCTTGAAAGACGTTGGGAGAAAGGGTTGAATCATGTAAGGGGATATGTACGGGTCGTAATTTGATTTATATTGTTACGCCATAGCTGAATCTAGGAATCTGGTTAAGGGTAGTTGAAGGTGGGTACCAAGTAGTCTCAAGTGACTTCTTGGAGGGGACAACTCACCAGCTTAAGTAGGATAGTCAATATTTCATAGATCTAGGATTGCAGGTACTGCAAGTCTATATTCCCCTATGGGCAGTAGAACTTTGGCGGTAGAGTATTGTCAAAAAATGGTTGCTCCCTTCAAAGCTTGCATCCGTCATCCAAATACAAGCAGATCATATCGCCCAGCGTGCAAATCCAAGCAGAACTTCACGCCCATGATCGAAACCGAAGTAGAAGTTCGCGCCGCGTATCCACGAGCGAAGACGGGGCGGACGGCAGCATTCCCCGCGCCGGGGAACCAGTCCCGACAGGAATCCAGGTCCTGGCGGATCGACGACGAGTGATACCGTCTCGCTGGCCGGCGTTTCCAGCTATATCCAAACGGTTAGGTGTATCCGATACACACAATAGGGGCGGCGATCGTTTGTATCGGGGCCCCTGACCGGCCCCGTGGAATATCTAACCGCGCGTGTTGCCGATTTAAACCGCGATTTTGCTCGTTGCCCCGCGTGCTCGCGTCGGAGCGGAGTCCCGGGATTCCAGGGGCATCCATCAGGCCTCGTCAAACCAGCCGACGCATCAGTGGATCGGCATTCATTGGCCACGGGCGGGGAACAAGGACAGCCTGCGCCAGGCTGTGCAGGGCGCGAAAGAGACAGAGACGGCAGAGGAACACCGCGGAGAGTCCTCCTCTTCCGTCCTCCCTGCGCAAAACCTCCTGTTGGCTTCGGATCTCTGGCCGCGTTGCGTTTACCCACACACGCCTCCGTGGTGCAACCAGCGGCTCCTGGTCGGCAAGAACTCCGCGGTAAAAATATACGCCGGCGCAATCAGCTGACAGATCAGCCGACTCGGGTAAATATTCTCGTCGAGCTGCCGCGCCTTGTCAAAACCGACGACACTTTCGTGGCCGCGGACTCCACGCTGGCTCGTCCTGCAGCGATTCCAAGGGGTTCGGGTCGCAGAGGCGGAGCCGCGAACCTGATGCAGGTATCCGTTCGTTGGACTTTGACCGCTGGGTACAGGCATTGTATCCGTATTCTTCTTTTATCCTTTTTGGTTTGAAAGAGGGTTGAGGGTTTCTTAGTGGAGCAGATGTGTTTTGGCATCTTTAGCACGAAAGTAGATCCCTCAGAGCCTTATCCTCAGGAAGCGAACTCGCGGTCAAGAGGTGTCCTAGCTAGCTCAGTAGCGCTGAGGCAGTGAAAAAGACTCGTATGGGGGTAATTCTGTGAACTACGAACCATGGGTTGAATGAGAGGCAATTTTAAGGATTAGTACCCTTAAGTTAAATTCCTACCAATTACCAACTAGCTCATCACAGTACCTTACTCATTACCGAAAATAAGTGGTCTACAAATATTACCTCTACGTCAAGGACCAAAAACCCAACACTTGCAACACCTGATTCCCTCTATCTCCACCGGATCAATTGCCCTCATCCCGTTGCGCCAGCTTAGCCCCCATCGCCGGAGTCTTTCGACAGCGTGACATTTCGCTGGAAAACCGTGTCCCAGATCCCCATGTTCGTTCCGTAAGGGCAGCGTGCTCGCTGTGGAATCAGCGACGATCGCTGGTCGCCGAGAGAACGGATACGCGGCATTAGGGCGCCTTGATGCGATGATAATGGGCCTGGTTCGCTGGGAGCGGTTGGGATCTACGATGACAGGTGGATCCGCTAATCGTTTGATGGCCTCCGCGCGGCGACGCCATTACCTGGGGGACTGTCTGTCACCCTCGTTTGCCACGGCGTCGCTGACGAAACCGACTATGATAGCCGTAATCGCTCCTAACTGCTTGATGGCCGGTAAATGGATGATAATTGTGGCGGAGCGGCCCGACGGGGACAACCTTACAGGTGCTTCGTCATTCGACCACGTCACGGACACGGTTCTACTTCTGTCCTGGACGGCTCGAGGGAACAGAGGACGAGAGAGATCAGACGAGGAAGTGGAAGGCTCACGTGGCTGCTTTCGCACGATTCGTCTTCGACGGTGGCGCCACGACTTCCTTTCCTCCCGGTCCTTCGGCGGACATTTAGGAGGAGGATGTCAGTTTTCGTTGATTCGAAGCAGTGAGGTGAGATGAACGCTGATTGAGGCAATTTGGGGTCATGTCTGTGGGAAAGGGTGAGCCAGCTTTCTTGGAGCAAAATGGTAGAAGGATAAGAGGGATTTGGCGTAGAAAAAGTATTGAATAGCGTGGTAGACTCAAACTAGGCTGTTAAAACTCTCTAAAGTCTGCTTTGGCGTTCACTTCTCATAAGAATCAGTGGTACAGCTAGAAGCTCACAAGAATCAGTGTCATAGTGAAGTAAAATTAGACAACTTATACTACACTGACCTAGGAAATTACAGTGTGTCAAAGGTTCCTGCGGCAAAACCAAGTCTCCAAAGAGTGATAATTCCACTCAAAAGTCCAAGGCACCCTCCCCTAGTAACCCAATCATCTTCAACGACTCCACGTGCAGAATCTTCCAGGGTCCACCTACCCCGAGGAAACTTTTCTCTGCGCTAACGAATACCCTCAACCCTTTGTCTCGACGACAATAATCGGGTCTCGAACGGTTCGGCGCCCTTCGATCGTTGCGAGCGTCGAAGGATCCCCGATACCGCGACAAGGTCCACCAGGCCTGCCGTGATTTGCTATCTGCACGTGCAACGGAGGATCATCTTTTTCTGACAACGCGGGGCTGCCTGCCAGTCTGCTGCGAGCGAAGCGACCCCAACGCTCCGGAGAAGCTCAGGCGGAGGAAGAGAGACGGGGTAAGAGGGAATGAAGGAGAGGGACACGGTGGAAGCACAAAGCGTCATATCGAGGAGGAGCTGGTCCAGACGGCATAGCACTGCCGGTTAGTTGTCTCTCGAGGCACGTCTTGGCCAGCCCTACCAGGAATCGCCTGGACTGCCTCGATGACTCGTTCCTCGTCCTCGTACCGATACACGAGGTGGCTCCTGGCCTCGGTTGCCCTCGCCGCCACCGGGTCTCCAGGGAGCCAATGTCGTTAGTTTTGACGTGCCATCTCCTTCTTCCCTTTGCGGCCGTTTTCTTCTCTCCTCCCTCGCCTGGTCCCCCCGCACCAGATATCTCTGATCCTCTGTCTCGCCCCCTCCGCTCGGTTCGAGTTCCACTCGCTGCTCTCGAGTTGGCGAAAAATCACCACGCGGATTCCAGGCGGTCTTCTTGCGCAACGCGTTATACAATCGAATGTTTGATGACAGATAGGACAGGCATGTGTGCATAATGCCACGCGTGTCCGCCGCGGGTAAGCTGCAGCGTCACCGGGTACGCGAGCCCCGGCGATGTCGTTGCACTTTCTGGTTTGGTAACCGGGCCCCGTATCTTATCCGCGGTGTCGGGGAGACTTTATTAATCCGAGGAGGCGGTTTCCTTCGCGCAGGCGGCGAGCCTCTGGGCCCTTTCTTTCCGAGCGATAAGCAAATTAGAACGCGCACCACGGGGGACGAGATATCGGCGTGGCACGAACGAACCTTGACGCTCGTTTAGCGTCCCGCGATATTCCGCTGGACGCTGACGCCCTGCTGATGAAGTGGAATGGGAACAGGGATGCTCTTTGAGACGGACTTTGAGGAGGGGAGTGGGGAGTCTTCTGAGGATAATAACCGGGGTCGTGGTAGTTCAGTAGGGATAAGGGGGCTGTGGATTTTAGGATGTAGGGCTGGATTTCTTATGATTTTGGTAATGTGCTTGAGAAATTAGAATTTTGTGGAAATAGTGAACTGTATCTTAAGGTGGAAGCGTAGATTCCTGTAAAAAGAGATGAAGAATATGCATAACATGAAAGGTTTAATTTCACGTACACAGGTGGAAAGAAGTTTGAGAGGTAAATTTTATTTAGGTTGAAAAGTGCCATCATTGAGAGTGGAAAGGGGAATACCACAATTTGACAAGGACGAATATCCTGGTCCATTGAACCAAAAGTAGGTGGAGGGATTCCTCAGGACAGAACAGCTGTGAAGTTGCAACCTCGTAACTATGCAACCTTGCCCGCCATGGCGTTCCAGATCGCTTCCCCGGACCACCAGCGAAAGTCCATAACACCACACGGTATCGAAACACATATCGCGCGCTGATTTACAAGGAAAAAAGTCTGCTGCACCTGACATACAAGCAGTTCCTCATCCACTCGCCAAATCGGGTTGCAGCAGCATCCTCAAAGTTGCTAACAGATAATACCTGGAAAACCAGTTGCCACGCGTCGCAGAGTTCCACGTATTAACTGACATACTTCCAGTCCTAAATATCACGTGCAACTAGCGAAGACTAAATCCCAGCCAAAGTTTAATCACAATCTATTCTAATCCTGGCAATTTCCTTTTCAAAGAAAAAGTTAAAAAATTAAAGAGAAGAAAATTAAAAGTCACAGCTGCTTATATACCTCGAGAATAATTAAGTAAATAAGTATCTCAAACTTCAGCAAACCAAACGCTCATTAAACTCACAGGAGCAGCCCTTCGCCCAAAATCGATGTTCATCCCCAAAACATATCCCCGTACCCCCTCATCATCACGTCAGTTCGTAAGTCACTTTCACGTACGACACCCGTTGGATCGGATCTGGACGTGTATCGGTCGTCGATCCTCGCTGTCTCCGCGGATCGTAAATTCAGAGGGGGCACGGCGGAAGGGGCGCCCGCTCGGCCAGCAGCTCGCAGCAAAGGGGAGCGTAGGTCTTTTTCTGCGGCCCGTAGCTCGCGCATAACGACGAACAACGACCGCTGGGCCCCTGTTCTATCGAGTTTCCCTTGCAAATCGATGCCTAAACTCCGGGGCCCGTCCCCCGCTTCGCTTCTAGCCCGTCCTTGCGCGTCCGCGATCCTCGGTGGATCGCGTGCCCCAAACGAGTCGTCATGTTTTACCGGGACGTTCGTTACGCCGCTGCCTACGGCCGCTAGCGTCACGGGATCCTCGGCGGACGTTTCCAAGTCGATGCTTTACTGCCCCTCGAACCGTCAGTACTGCCTTTTGACGTATCCCCCGCCTCGTGCGCCCCGTCGACGTCTTTCCCCCCCTGGTGGGATATAGGCGCTTTCGCCGCGGTCTCGATTTACTGAGCGACTCGCGAACGCACAAGAAACGGGGATGCGGGAGGAATACTCGAACCGAGATGTCGATTGATCGATTCGGCTCTCGATGGTCGTGGGAGACCGTGGCGAACCGTTGGGAGTCGTTAGCGTGGGGTTCGAGGAAATTGGCGCGAGGCAGCTGTGCTGGGAATTTTTAGCAGTTTAGTGGTCTCCTCGGTTGCCGAGGAATTCTGGTAGCTCTTCAAGTGTTTATGAAATGAAGGTGATGAGAAGCACTATGGGGTTTTCGAAGCCGTGTATTCGAGAATTTAATGCTCTCGAAAGCAAATCGTGGTGAAATATAACAGACACGTGCAATGGCAATCTTATTGTTAGTTTGATTTAATTTCAAGTTCAGCTCTTCTGATTTACTACCCTTGATCCTACAATTGGTATTGTTCGTCACTTGAAATTCTTTGTTAATTTTTTCAAGTGTATAGATATTTCTGTGTCCTATTTTCTGCACAAGGCTAGCCTATTATAACTCCACAGAATCGGTTCAGAATTAAACGAGACACGTTCAGCAGTCAACTAGTTAATTCAACCAACACTTCCCGTATCTTCGTAGAATTTTTATTCAACGCTCATAACACTTCAAAGTCACTTAACTGCGACACCACGTTCCACGGGAGCAATCTCTTTCAGTATCCACTCGTTTCGCTTACCATAGACCTTATCACTGGGATTTATACCAGTAGCGTGGTTCATCTAATTTAGAACGCTCGATGCATAGATACAGACCGAGTAACGAGGTGGCTGAGTTACCGACGAAAATACCTGAAACACTATCGTCTAATGGATCTCGCGAACTGGACTCCCCATTAGATACTCGCGCCTTCGCAGTTCCTATCTAATTGATGGCGCCCGCGTCGAGAAAATTATGAAAATGTATGAAACCTTCTCGGTGGCTCCGTAAAAGATCCTGGACTGGGTGATAAACTCTACCTAAAACATATCACCAGCACGACACGTTCCAGTTGTCCCGTTAAGCAGTTAGAAATCGTAGTAGCTGAGTAGTGACTAATGACAAAAAAACGAGTTAACTCGTCTTGCCCAGTGACGAAGAATTTTCAAATGACGAGTTAACTCGTCATACCCAGTGAATAAACATTTTCCGAATGACGAGTTCACTCGTCTTGCCCAGAAAGAAGCATTTTCCAAGTGACGAGTTAACTCGTCTTCACCAATTAAAAATCTTTTCCAATTGACGAGTTAACTCGTCTTCACCAATTAACAGATTAAACATTAAATATGAAGCCTCCACATTCACAACAGGTGTACCTCACCATCTTGCAGTTTAAGACAAAAAAAGCAAAATTCACAATTCCGTCCAAGTCATTGTAGATACCCTCCTTTGAAAACCCTAAAAAACTACCCAATCAATGTACCTCAACACCCCGTCCGAAACCCAATCAACAGCATACCCGAATCGCAAGATCCACGTCGCCTGGACCTAACGACTTCCGCCAGAAGAAACGCTGGAAAGCCAGAACAACGCGGGTACCTCGCTGGTCCCGAATCATCGATCGCTGTTCTGTTTTGTCGCGCGTGACAGACGGGAGCGCGGACGCGCTGCTGGCACACATTCCATCGCAGCAGATCTCGCGGGTCCACGGTGGCAGAGATCGTTATCGTGCCGCGTCGCAGAAGCCCGGAAGACGGGGGCACCGGCGGACGGTGGGAAGGTCGAGCGAAACGAGTTCCCCGTATCGACGTTGCCCCCGCGAGCAGGAGTATTTTCGAGGCGTCCTGGCCGCCGGCGACGAACGGTCGCTACGAGGATCGCTTACGAATCGCCTGCGTTCGAAGCGATTCCAGCCCGTGGGGGCCGAACAGCGCGCGTTGTACCGAGCACGGGGGAACTCGTTTGTTGGTTTTTACTCGGGCTACCAGGGGCAACGATCACCGTGGCAGCTTCGGCTCGCTCGTCCCTCGCCAATCATCGATTTTTGTAATTTCCCGTGTCGGTTTGCCTGATCGTTGCCTACCCCTCCTATCCCAGGTCGCTATCACCTGGCGCGCCTCGCGGACGACCAACGGAGCGCACAATCGAGCGGCCAGTCACGCCGTATGAGCCGCCTGTTATACGCTAATTAAAGGGGACGCTTCTTGCTCGGGTCCACCGAGTCTCCTACGCGACGCGATCGCCTGTCGATCACCTTTTCGCTGAGTGGTGCTTGCGCTTCTGCGATTCTCCGCCATCATCGGCGACCTTTGCCAGTCGGTTGCCTGTCACGTAGGTGGCACGGCGACGGACACGGCAGTTTCCTTGTACGAGGTGTCGATTTCGACGCTGCATAGGGCGACGTTGTGGCGACACGGTGGTAATTACGCTGCGCGGCTTGCGTTGCGGGTACATAGTTTTTTTGGAAGATCGATGGTGTGGAGTGCTTGGATCGGTGTTGCGTAAATTTGAAGGGGTATCGAGAGGTCTTTGCGACCTAAACGGGAGATTCTTGTAAAATCTTGCATAGGAACTGAGATAATAAATGGATTGGAGGGTGGTGAAGAAAAGGTGTCATCTCTTCACGAAGCCAGTTACTTCTTATATTCAATTATTGAAAAAAAAAAAGATATCAGATTAGGGTAGATGTACCATTTGTGGCCACTTTAAGGTATTGTATCAGTTTTGGCCTCTTCTAGAAAACATTTTTCCGTGTAAGAAATAAATGTAACCTTATATTTCTGGCGGTATAAAAGAAAATATTTATGATGTGAAATTCTCCACATAATAATGATCTGCAAGCAATTTAAAAATAAGATAATTATGCACGTGCCCAAAAACAGTGTAATGGCCACAAACGGTACAAATTTGATATAAAAGCTAATCCGAGAACGAGTACGAATTACGAATGAGATACAAACGAATCATTCTTTTCCTAAATACAGGCCTGAAATCTTTTCACCATCTTCTTTATACTCACGCCACATCCGTTACTCTGCTCTTGACTGTTACCCACGAACACCTTCACAATCCTCGACAATTTTTTTCTCCGTGTATCCCAGCGCGATCCACAACTCATTCAAGCTCCGCGGGCTCATTGAACAAGATCGTCGGCGAATCTGAGAAACGCCTGGAATTTTTTAATGAATGAGAAGATCTCTGATATGCCCGCCGCAGCCCCGCGCTCTCCTACAAAGTAACCACGTTGACCGTTTCCTGTAGAGATAACTGGATAATTGCAGGCACATTGAAACGTTGGTAATTCGGACGCGCGGCGCAATTACACGTGCCGAGTGTAAATGCCAATTACCCGCACTCACAATTATGCAAATCGTTATTCGAACACAATGATCCCGCGTTCTCGCGCTCTAGAAGCGGGTGCAGATACGCGCGCGCGAATAATTCAGATAGCACATTATCATCCATATCCCCGAGCAAAGTTTTACCCCCGTTTTTCCCCGGTTAATCGAATCAATTTCGTTACCCCGATGCCCTGGATTCGCCGCGCAAGTGAGGCCCCCACGTGTTACGAAACGCTCGGGCATTATCCATCCGGCAAGATGGTTGATTCGAATGACGATATCAGCTCGTTATGTTAATTATAAGCCTGATGTAATTTCGATACCCGCGCCCGATCGCTGGAAAACGGCGCGTTACACGGATTTTACGTCCAATAAATTATGCAAATCGCGGCCGAGAAATTGGAAATTCGACCGTGCAAAATTCGATTCGCGATGGAAATTCACCGGAGCCTTTCGCGCGGCGCGCTGGCCCGATGCGTCTCGAGGGTACGGCCTCTAATTAACGTGGCCGGTGTATAATGGGCCTCAGCCCGCGAATTCCGATTTTTATTCGACGGCGCGACGGACGACGGCCCGGGATCCTTCCTGCCTGTCCCTCGAAGGGGAGCGTTAGGAGGGCTTCTCCTCCGCGATCACTCGGGGCGACGGTTAATTACAATTGGCAAGCGTGGTACTCGGTCACTCTGGCAATTAGTCATGCTCGACAATGGCATTACGGGGCGGCTGAGAATGATCGATAGCGGTTCCATCGGCGGATGCGTGCGGGACGACTAGATTGCTCCTCCTCGCCGGAGTAATCATTCGCGGGCCGCGAGGAGGAACCGTGATTAATATTATCGCGCTCGTATTGCTCCTGGAGCACTCGATCCATTATCCTGCGCCCCGATACTTTCAATTTCCCTGGCTGGCTTTTCTGTACTGCGGGCAATCGAGGGGGGCTTGCGAGAACGAACGCTTCTCTTCGTCTGTGCTTGTGAAGGATTCGCTGTTATCTTGGCTTCTGTTTTCCTTTGCAGTGGACTGCTGAATTAGACGACAGACGTATATTTGAAACTTTAACTAATAGGTATTCGTGAATAGGTAAACCTAGCAGCACTGAGGTTTCTAAATGCGCATGCCTCAACAGTAGTGGTTTCTACAGCGTGACTCTATGAGAATCTGTATTTATTACTTTCTGCCCGGCGTTGGATACGACCTAAACTATTAGCTAGTGGAGAGGAAACATCATTTTTTATTTATTAAAACGTTCGTGATTACCCCACTCTCCCCTAACTAGGTTCGGGGTTGGCAAACAGTCTCCTATCAAGGCATTACCATTGGTTAACCCTTTATAAGCACGCAGGTCGAAGGCATTGTCGAGCTCATAACAAGGGAATACCCTTTTTTGTCCTATCCACGAAAAAATGCACCACCAAAACCATAACAAAATGCAGCTCTCACATTTCTCCTTTTCCTAGCCTACCTTCTATCCATTACTTGTAGTATCTTACTCCTCAACCTATACCTACTTTCTTCAGCAGCAAGCGTATCCTGCACAGGACTAATGGGACCGATCAACGATCGCTGAAAGAGCGTTGATCATGCAGCGTTGTTGAACTCGGCGATAAAAGCGTAGCCCGAACGAGCATTCGGCGATCATTTAGGTCAGCCAGCTCGTGATGCCGCGCGGCCGCAGAGGCTGAGAAAGAAAGTAGCCAGTCGACGGGATCGCGAACCCGGTGGACCGGCTCCGTCCGAGCTGTTTTGCGCGCGCGCGCGTGCGCGATCGCGACCGTGCAGCCTTGTAACCCGGAGTTTTATATCCTGGCCAGGCGTAATAAAGCCCCACGCCGTCGTTTTCGGCTTCTGTGCGCGAGAGGAGCACCCGATCGTCCCCGCCGCCCTTTTATTAGCCGCTGCCCGCGCCTCGATTTCTTTCGCTCGCCCTCGATTACGCAAGCCCAAGGAATTCCAACTAACGGCCTCCGTGGAAAGTTTCGCGAGGCCCTGTACGATTCGTTTGGATAATCACTGCGTGGCGCGTGGGCGTTGCTGGCGGCTGGAACATAGCTTGGTGGGAGATGCGCTCTTACGTGACTCCTTTGGTGGTTCTCTGACCATTTGGAACCATTCGGGTGGATCAGTACAGTGAGGCTTGTTGTTTAGTAGCTTCTTCAAGTTCCGAATGGAGGATCTACTTTTCTGATGAAAAGTTTGACTCGGTAATTTCACTCATCACCTCCCCTTTATACAGTGATTCTCAACTGGTGGGTCGCAAAGTTTTTTCTGGGGAATCGCCACGGTTTTTTTTTACTATTATTAAGTTAGAATTGTATTCTGAAATACCTATTGTAATGCATTTTCTTTACCTTGTTAAATTTACCTTCCCTTATATAGAGGAAGGGACAGATTATTTGAATATTATAAGAGGGGATCGCGACTCAAAAAAAGGTTGGGAAACACTGACTTAATAGGTACCTAATTACTCATCAAAGTCGCAACCTCCACTAGTCCAGAATCTCGTAGATCCCTCAATCCAACTTTTTCTCAGCGGGATTTAAAAGCCAGCGCGCCAAGTGCAAAGCAGTATTCTTCGTCATCAGCGGATTGGGGGTCAAGAGTCCCGCGAAGGTCGTCGCCTCACGAACTTTCCCCAGAAACCATGCAGCTGAACAGAGACCGATGCGTCGTCGCGTTCTCGTGAAGAATGAATCGATGATTCGCGAGGGGCCTTCCAGCGGCGTCGATAAGGATTGGCCCCGCGTGAACCGGGCAAGAAATGGGTCAGGCTCGTATCGTCCTGACGAACGAGTCGCTATCACCAAGTGTCGCCGAGGCACCTTGGACGGGTCCTCGGTTGCGCGATAGGTGGGTCAGCCTCGGCCAGTGTTCTTCGTCTCCTCGGTGAGTCATTCCTGGGCCCCGCGGCATTGCGGCCTGGCGCCAGTGTTACGCAACACGGGCAGCGGCACCCTCGCGCGCGCTTCGTTCTGCGTGCAAGTCCTCCACGCTCCGTTCTGCGCCCATCCACTTTCTGTTTTGTAAATATCCTTACTTTTTTCGTAAACGATTTTCATAGAGTGCGTTTTACCTAGAAAACTCACTCCAATGTGTACAGACACTTCTATTCAAGAGTATTCACACTTTCTTTAGCATTATTATAGAATTTTTAGATTAGGTGTTTATTTATTGTGCTGGCATTTTGATGTTTTAGTTGTTATTTAATTCCTGAGTGCAGTGGCGCACTCAGGATTTAATCTTAGGAAGAGCCGAAGTGAACGGATACAAATATTTTTAATGCAAATTCAGTGAAATTCAGTAGGCGATTATAAAAATTTATTTCAAGACTAAAGACCAGTTTTCTTTTCTTTTTACGAAGCTCGAGAATTACTTCAGTCGTAGTTGTATTAATCTCCTTTTTCCTTTTTCTTTGCTAGGTGCCAGGACCCCTTGGCTCCCCTCTGTGTTCGCCACAGCCTGAGGGATATTAAAAATAGTTTGCCAGTTTTAGAATAACGAATATTGTAGTAAAACGATTATCCTAGCATTCTGTGTGCAATAATACAAGGTGATAGATTCTCTCCCTCTTCTGCACTTCAAGGTCCATTTATGTTCGAACTTTTTTATTATAACTTGTAAGGCTCAAAGTACTTCAAATCTTTCCCGCAGATATATTATACATCTTTCCAACGTACATACTCGCAGCTTCAAGAACCCCTTAAGAAAGAGAATAAACCCCCTCTCCTGACATTTCAGGCAACAATAGGGAGGCACGCTTAAAAATGAACGAAAGTGGAGATTTCGTATACATTTCCCTCTATATTTAACAACGTAGAGGCTTGGACGCGCGATCACGCCATGCCAGGCCGCTTTCCAGCGCAAAGGGTCGCCGTCTCGGCGGAGCCAAGGAAGATAGTGATTTGCAGATTGGCGGAACAAACGCTGCCCTCGTAATGGAGGGTAAGATTGCCGAACGAGTTGTTTGGCTTCCCTGGAAGATCGATGCCTATCGGGCGCGTACATAATTCCACGGCTGAATGGTATTGTGCTTTCGCATCGTAATCATCTGTGGAATCGCGGGGCCTTTTTTTCTGTCGCCCCGCAACGAGCCGCAAATTCTCGGTTTCGCAACGCGAATCATTCCGTCGGCCAGGTCCGCCCAAGGTTCCTGTCTTTTCGACGCCCCGCGACTTTTACCGTGACGCGCCCCGTTGTTCTTTACTCGCCGCGATAAGCGCCAACAGCAATTGCTCCGCTGATCCCCGCGGAAACAAAGTTGCCGTCCAGATTTCCGCGCTTCCACGGAATCTCGTTGTCTGGCGACGGCGAACAGTAAATCGTCACGGGAGGAGATAAAGTTAATCGGCCGGGCGACGCCTTAATCGGACCCCGGGACTGTCCCGGAGAGGTCTGGAATTAATTCGAACACCGATAAACGTTACGATCCAAAGCTTTACGATCGAACTGCCCCGATGTCCTGATAATATTCTTGGGAATAAATCCCGGTGCTCGAGGCGTGCTGCAACACACGTGCAACGGCCTGGCGGGAGTTGCAGCTCTCACGCCTCCGCTCCGGCCTCGTGAGATTTCGAGAGCCACGCGAACGTATCGATAAGCAAAAGTGTTTTGTATCGTATGCTAGATTTATGAAGCCCACGGTTGCCTTTTTGTTTCAGGTAAGGCGGATTCTGCTTCGCGAGATTTCTCTGGTCGCGTGCTGGCTGGTCTGTGGTAAATATGAACATTGTGGATAGTTGATAAGTTCGCTGTGAGTTGTTCGTGATTCTCGGATCTTGATCGTGGAAGGTACAGAGAATACTATCTCTGAGATTTGAAAGAGAGATTGCGAATAGAGGAGACTAAGGAGACTTGATAAACTTGATAGAATTGATCGATGAAAGGAAAAACAGAGAAAGTAATATGATGGGGAAGAAGGGAAGGTTACTTTGAAATAAGTCTTCAGATTCAGCTACAAAGGATTCACTTCTTTTTATACTTTTTAGATAGTACCCTTCTGTATCTATAGAAATATTATTCAAAACTGAAAGGGTCTAGAGCCATTCAGAAGAGTAGCGGTCGCATAAAGAAAAGAACAGGACCAAAGAGGGGGTAGGGATTCTCGGGAATCCCTAAGTTCGTTCCCAAACGTTTATCAGTATTTCGAGCCCTGGACCCAGTCACGACCACCCAAGGGCTCGAAACTTCCTGGTGGTAATCGGCCGGCTAAATATGCGCCTCACGTTTCCCGAAGCATCGCCATTCATCGCCGCGTAAATACGAACGTTTCGGTGGGACTGGTCGTTCCGAGGCGAACCTGTAAGTGTTCCGCGAAGGTAAAAGGAAATAACTGAATCGGCCACAGAGTTTGGCGGTATTCGCCGCCCGGTAATTCCAATCGTCGCGAAACAACTCCAATTTAGAGCTATCTTCCTTTTGCCTTCTTTAACCTAACCACGACAGTGATATACATTCGAGTCACTGCTAAGTATCTCAAATCTCTGGGGGTTTAATGATATCGTAGACTAGCTTCTGGAGATTACTGAGACTAGAGAAAGAAAATAAGAACTACATTGCTTCCTGCTTCTAGTGTCTCTATATTCTAGACTTTTACTCTAATAAATTTTGAAAGCTCGCTAGGTAATCTCGTGCCCCTCGATCAACCGCCTCTACCCGCATTCTGTCCCCCAATCCTCCGATAAAATCTTCAGCACAGCCCTCGTTATACTCTCCACTGCAGCTTTCAGTACAATAAAAAGTACCAATTGCTCAATCTGCCCCCCGAGACATGACTCGAGGCCCCCCGTGCCCGCCAGTGCAGAATAATTTTTACTTAAAACCCGACGAAATATATAATTTCCCGTGACGCTGATCACAGTGATCCCTTCCGATCAGCTGACAAAGGTGCCAGTCGAGATCCCTGCCTCCCCTCCAGCCGCACCGTAATTTGAATAAAACATATTCCCGGCCCCGTTCACGATCTCGTAGCCCGCGGCCCCTCTCCGGCAGCTGATTAATTCGCAGTTGATTCTCTGCACGCCAGTTTATCGGTAAACGCGTCAATTTACAACGTCGTTCAGCGCGCACGACTTACTCCCGGGCCAGGGAGCACCGACGGCCACCCAGGCAACATCGCCGACGGATTCCTTCGGCTGCCCGGGCGATATTCGGCCCGTGTACCGCCCGGCGAAATTGTTATTATCGCTGTAAATAAGCGTCGTTCGCGCGTTAACCGCGGGTAGCTTTCGCGCGTCGGCTCGTTTGCATAAATGAAATAGTCGAAGTTTCGGTGAACACCGGGACACGTCCTCGTTCCGGTTAAGAGTCTCGACGGGGCTTGATCTCGCGTGACGCCAGTCCGTCGAGTTCACCACCTTGGGATACGATATTAATTTTAATAACGTCGTTATTAATGGCGCTTTGGGGGAATGAATATTCAGCACGCGCCTTGGCACTCACGGATCCTTCGGTGGAAAAATCTCTGGGCACTTCTCCTGGGGGCTGGGTTCATTTTGACTCGTCTTGGTAAATTATATAATGTGGGTACGATGGAGGATTTGTGGAGGGGGTTGGTCAATTAGCGGAAGTATTACCTTTTAACTGTGTGCTGATTGTTGGGAGATTCCAGCGCTTCTTTTGATGCTTGAATTTCCAACATGTGTTCAAGAACTATCCACCCGCAGTAATCTCCAAAAATCTGCAAAGTGGAAGCCTGCAACGATGCCTAGCCGCTCTGTTTACGGCGCAAGCGCGATTTATCGGTTCTCCATTCGCTAACGAGCGAGGGGAGGCTTGGGTGCAACCGCGGCGCGGCTTCTACAGCCTCTTCGATAACGTACAGCGTGTCGAGCGTATCGCAATGAACCTAGGCGTCTCGGAGAATAATCGCTATCTGCGGGCGGCTCGATACGCCCTCGCCGGTGAGAAGCCAGCGAGATAAACTAATGACGAATCCGTGCAACCGCCGAGTAAAAGTGCGCGGGAATCGGCTTTCCTTGGGGACTCCTGGCTCCCGGTGATACGATAAACGGATGATACATTGCTGGCTGGATCCTGGCGTTCTAGGAACTCCAGCGTTCTGCCACTGTTCGCGTTGCTCCTGCGCTTCAGGAGGATTTTATCGTGGGTGTGCCGAGGAACGCGGATCGATGACTTGAGTTTCAATACAAGCTTGGGTGGAGTTTCTGGCGAAGGACTATGTGCGTTGGAGATTATCTATGGGAATTTGGAATTTTAATGGTGTGCGAGATAATGGGGATTCTGTACATTCATCTACTTATAATAATTGTGGGTTCTTTGGATTATGAAATACTTATCGTAGTTGGGAAATGTATAATAAGGATTAGGGACCCTTTAAAATTAATTTGCTGTAGTACAAAAGTAGGGCGAGGGTGCTGATTTAAGTAGGTGGAAGGTTAATACAAGTATTCAAGCTTACTTGTGCCTTTTCCGAAATAACACATAGCTCCCGGATCATTTCCACAAGCAGTAAAAGCAAGAAGCACACATAAAAGAGTGATCCAAGAAATTGTCCATTTTTGGTCCCACGATTTTTTAACTGAATTTTTGTGCCAAATGATACCTTATGATGAGACATCAATCATAACAAATTTTCAAGACGAGCGGGCAATTAGTTTCTGAGATATGGGACGTCAAAGTGAAAAACTACCTAAGGTAATACACGGACATTTATTTTTCTTAATTTTGATTTATGGAAATGGTGAAGGATTCATTACATATACCAGGATTGGGTATATTATATGCAACCTATGAAATTGACCATATGTGGTGATCCAGTTGGCAATGTAGCTTTTTTCCGTTACAAATATTACATCAAAATTTTATGAAAATCAGTCATTTTTTAAAATTCAGTCCGCCATTGTGAATTTTGAAAATCTAATGCAAAGTCGCTGTTAGCAGTCAGCGAAACCTCTGTGAACAATTCTTTAAATTATCAGACTGACATAAAAGTTCATACATCGAAGCTTTAATGAATTTTCACTTCTCTTACCTTCCATATCTCAGAAACTAATTGTCAACTCAACTTCAAAATCTGTTGCGATCGATAAGTTCTCATCATAAGGTATCATTTGACACAAATTTTTTACCAAAACCGGGCGAAAAATCCCCTAATTTTTGAGTCACTAGCCAGTTGCGAATCCCCTTAGATTTTCTTAAGCTTCTTTGAATCAGAATTTCTGTACCTATAGATATTTGCACTAACATCTAACACCAAGTATCGAGTAAAATTAATAACCTTAAACACTCGGATTTAGTGAATTAAACAATCCAAATCGAAGGAACGATGATGTGACCGGGCCAGCAGAATCCCGTTCGCTCTGAGGCGTGAGAGGAGGGCCCGTTCGGCCGTGAACAGCAAAAAGAACAACGGGGACGAGGCCCCAGGGTGGCGATCAGGGACTATAGGTGCCCAGAGATGCTCATAAATCTTGTCCTAACGCACGGTTTATTACTTGTAATCAAGCAACCATGAATTCTGCTGAAATCACCTACGTTATAGTCAGCGACGCTGCCTTCTACTTATCTTCCCTTGCGCTTTCACCCACCCCTGGCCGAGCTAAGAGCTCGCTACCGGCTCGAATCTACCTTCCTCCGCTCTCCCACCTCCCCATTTTCCACATTGAAAACCCATATTCCTCCGCCAGCAACGATCCTCCTCTCCGCCAACCACGCGGATGCCTTTAGGGATCGATGTAACGAGCTCCTGCCGTTTGAATAAGTTAGTTGGAAATTGCTCCCACGAAATAATAGCGTTATTACCAGCGGGACGCGCTCTATTATTATTCCCTTCGATCGTTTCGACTGTTTTACAGCTTGGATTGCATGGTTCCGTTGCCTTCGCTGATTGAATTACCTTTGGTGTTTATAGTGCGTTGCTTAGCTTCGCGGAGCTCCGAGGGGTTCACAGAGTGAAGGAGCTCGGGATTTCTAGAACCACGAGGCTTTAGGGATGCTCCGTGATGTTTTGCTGTTGCTTGAAGCTTTCACGGTACCTGAGCTCAGCTCCCTTTCATCTTATCCGGCTTCCTGCAGCTCCCATCATTTTGCTTCAAAACTTTATGCTACTTGTGGCAGCACTTCAGCTGTGTTTCGCTATGCATATTATTATTAAGTGGAAGATATAATACAAATAGAGAAAGTAAGATAAGAGTAAAGACGAGGCAGCAGTAGAAACTGTTAATAAGCCTAACGATAAGAATTATTCTTTTCTCGAATATCAAACTATCAGTATCCCGATTTCATTCAGCACCTGCGGACTCCAGCTACCGAAACAACAAATCTAATTCCACTGTCAGACCTAATCATCCCATTTCGAAATCACTTTCAATTCAGAATCACCGACGAGAAACACGGTCGAGGCGAAGCCCACTTGCGCGCTCGCCGCGGCGTTTCTTCTCGCCGTTGACCGTTACGTCGCAAAAAAAAAAGAAGAGAAGAAGAAACCGAGGGCGTCTGGACGGAGCATATTAATACCGATTAGCGTTCCCCGAGCTTCCATCGATCTCGATCACCGCTCCAGATACCAGCTCGCCTCGGCTTGCGTAACTCCGGTATTTAATATTCCACCTTCCAATAAATAACGACCGTTAACCAGACCGTTGATCTCGGGACGAGGGTGAGGGAGGCGGGATCGACTCGTGTCTTCGTCTAATCGACGTCGCCTTCGATCGCGGCCCTCTGTCCCGTCAATGTTCCTGCCTTACCCGGTCATTATCGACACTTTAACGTCGTAACGGCTCGGGAATGACGCTCCAGCGCGGAGGCAACGATTCTGCCTATTCATTAACAGGCAACGGTTTTTAGTGAAACGCGACCCAGCCAGATTTCTCTGAACGGGCGAGCCTTGTCTTCGGTCTAATTACAAGGAGCCTCCAGCTGATGGGAGAAAAAAAAGTGTTATGTAAACACGGGCGTAAAAAACGACCGAGCAGTTTGTTAAACGGCTGTGACGAAAGCGTGACGAACGGAGCAGGCGACAGTGTTGTTGCGATCGATGTGTTCGATAGGCGTTTATCACGCGAAACGGTTAGATACCACGGTGATGATTTGTACGAGTGTCAAATTAGATTCTGTCCATGGAATAAGCGAGTAGTCCGAGGGAGCGGTCAAGTGGCCGTTGATTCGGTCGTGGCGAGCTGGATACTCGGTGTGATTAAAGATGGCGGGAGTGATTTATAGAGTGTCAAATCAGATCCTGTTAATTGGCAGGTGAATGTTAATCGTGGAGATGAATGGGTTGATGTGGAGTTCCTCAGAGGATGGGATCGCCGAGCGTAGAGCTCTCTTAGAGTTCTGACTTTAGAAATGATAGAAATAACTGTAGGTATTTTTATTTCTCCAAATTAGAATATAACAAAATTTCCAACTCCTATTAAATTTTCCACGTTCACGAAATGAACTTTCATAACACAATCTCCACAAAGAAATGACTGAACTTTGGTAGTTACCTTATTCTACTTATCTGGGGCATGAAAAAGCAGCACCCACATTCCCCGCGTTACAGTCGGTTAATTATTGCATGGCCACCCTCGCGTCGTCCCGCTACGAGTTTAAACGGGGTGAGCTGGGAAGACGGGTAACTGGGATATAAACAATGTCCCTTCCCCGCGGTTTTTATCGTCGCTGGCTGGTTTCCTGGCGCAGCAGAGCCGAGTAACGGGAGCACCTCCCGCGGAGTTTTGGAAATCGGCCGAGGCTGGACCGAGTTTTTTCGCGGACGGGCCACAGCGAGGTTCGATGGTCATTACCTTTACGATCAATCACACCGCTCATTATCTTTAAGAGCGGCGTTACGCGGCGGCCGTTGCTCGTTACAGAGGCTCGGTTGCGCTGTAACGAAACCGACTTACGCCGCTCCATAACAAACCGACCACTGCGCTTCGTCGTTCCTTTGCGACTGCCCCCACGTTATCAATAATTCCAAACACATTTAATAATTCAAATTACATTTGGTATATACAGACATCCCTCGAACTTTCTGTTGCGAGGTTGAAGACGTATTTTAATTTTTCTTCAATTTTCTAACACTCAAAATTAATTCTGAGTAGAGGAGCACATGTTACCGAAACGGTTGAGCAGGTTTAAATACAGAAGTCGAAGGATGTAGTAAGAATCAATGCTAACCGAGTGGAAATAAGAAAACGGGGGCATATCCTGTTCAGCGCAGTGAAAGGTTTCCATTTTCCTCTGCTACTGCAGTTACCTTTGAGCGCCATGAAGAAGAAAACCGAAGGATATCCTCCAAACACAAATCCACGTAACAACAGCTCAATATTTATAAACTCCCCTTCCCTAAGCACACTTTCTCACACGACGATCCTCCATCGCACACATCTCCACCCAACTTCCACGCCGCACAGCCTCCTTATCAACCATACTATCTCTCGCCAACAGGCGGCTCGACCTCGTCTAGGACACCTGTCCGATCGACGTGAGGTTTCAGCCGTGGATCCAGAGTGAAAACCGAAGCAAGAGTAAGTTTCGAATCGATTCGCCCACGGAGCAGCGATTGCTCGTATAAATCACCGAAAACGCGCGCGCGCGGCTAGCTTTCAGCCACGATAGGGTGACAATTAGTGGCTGTCCGTGATCAATTAATAACACCAGCGTGCCGCGGCAATGCTGCCCTCCGTCCTCTTTGGCACTCGACGAGCTGTCGCTCATCGGATCCACCAATTAATCCTCGCGTGGATACCCTCAGCGATTAATCACGCAACCGCTACATCGTCTTGGAAAGTCGCCTGTCTATCGATCGACCGCGGCGTCTTCTGTTGTTAGATGTTGTTGTTGTGATCTGGGTGATCAGCTCTCGGGATCAGGGAAAGACAAGATGATTATTAGTGGTTCTTTGAGATTGAGAGAGCGATTCGAGGCTGGGGTAATTTAGAGGGCACTGGGTTTTATAATTGGGAGGAGTTTTGTTGATATTTAAAATTGATGGCTGTGATTTCACTGTTCAAGAATTTTTATTTGGTCGTAAGTTAAATAGTTGTGGCGTGTTTCTGCAGTTTTATAATTGAGGTATACTAGTTTTGGATTATATTCTTTGTAGTGGGTGTGTGGTTGAGCATTTTTCGAATTCTGTTTTCTTCTTTTCCTTGGGGATATTGGATAGGTAATCAAGTGGAGGGATTAGTAATGGTAGAATTAGTGAAATTAACGCACAGTAGTCTAGAGAGTGATGAATGGGAGAGTGCTTGATACTAATTTGCTCTTGTAAATCCTGAGTTACAAGGTCGCTTGATAATCTTACCGAGATGCTACTTAATTACCATCAGGTTCCAATTTTCCCTAAGTGCAGAAACTTAATTGCAGCGTACAAGTCCAGTTCTTGCTTTCCAGCGTGAGCATCGTCTTTTTTCGCGTTTAAAAAGCTACGTTAGAAATAATTGGCGGTTGCCGCGAGCCTCGCCTTGGCTGACTCTTCCAGCCGTATATTTACTTTGATGATAATTGCTGGCGATAATTTATTTCGCCCAGCACACGAGCTGCGACGTGGACATTTTCCTCAAACGTGTCAATTAGACCTGTTTGCTGGCGCTTCTGCATTTTCGCTGAGGATTATCGTCCGAGAGTTTGAATCTCGTGAGGGTAATTAGAGAGAGAACTGTGCTAATTTCTTAGTCAGTGGAAACATTTTTGAACACTTTAGTCAGAAAATTTAATCTGACTTTTTAATTCGCTGATGACGTAAGCTCTCGGCGTCACTCTGTTATTAAACCTTATTATTTTATTGCTTCACGCGCAGAGGAACACGCCTCGCGAAACGAACGAGTCATTCCTTCACGTGGTAAGAATCGATTTGTATTGCGGAACGATTTCGATCGCTCCCGCTAGCTGTACCCGTCGATCCGATCGCGCACAGCTCGCGAATATATATTATTTATTGATCGGCGTGTAACAGGCGCGATGGGACTTGGGTCGAAGCATTTCTTTGTCGCTTTTCTAGCTATTTAAATCTTTCATTCTGTAGTAGATCCTAAGCAGTAAAATAGACTCTAGGAATACTCAGAAATCAGAATCAAAGTTCAGTATGTTAACAAGCGGACAAAAGTTTTTATTATAGGCTCAGATAAAAAAATCGAAAAAGCGACCTTCACTATTTTCATCGGTATTCCGACTAGGTAATTGCATTTTTTTCAAAACGACGAAACACGTAACCTAGTAAACTAATACTTTTAGCTTCTCAAAAAAATTCAAGTCGTTTGAAGCAATTTTAAAAAAGGTATTCTGTTTTGAAGGATGTAAAGAAACTTTGGTCCGCGGCTGTATAATCATTCCTTCCTTGAAGTTTCTTCAAACCTTGCAGTTCTTGTAGCGAAACTTCAACTACCCTTAAAAAACTTTAAATTACAACTTTCATCACATTAAATCAAACCTTAAACAACTCCTATTTCCATCATCTATTTGCAAAACTCAATCTGTTCAATCATCACAAACGTCAATGAATCTAAAACCTACTTCAAACTTCCCACCAAATTTCAACATCTAGGTATCCCTTCCAAGCCCACGAAGCGCGAACTTAATCCCCCGACTTCCATTGCTCTCCAGTCCCTTAAAAAACCACCCACCCTCATCCCGGATCCTCAGCAACAAGCATCCACCCCGCAATCACCGCGAAACACGTCACCCAATCGTCGCAGGAGCATGTTACGATAATTGAAAGCGTGTATGTCGCCAACAGCGTCGCCGGGTGGCAGTAATAAGAAGGCGAAAGGGAAATAATCGCGGATGGATCGAGCCACGGTACCGTGGCACGTGATGTCCGCGGAGTCACGAGCCAGCATTTCCGCAGCGGTTCCGCAGACGTGACGCGTTCTCTTCCACCTTGTTGTTACGTGCCTGCCCGTTTTTCGCCCCCCCTCCCTCCCGGGTCGCGGACCCACCGGGCCCACGTGATATTCGGCATTGGAAATGCGCGTCGCGATACGCGCTCTCTGCAGGCGACTCACGCTCCATCGGCGACGATTTATAAACGTTAATGGGTTAATATCGACGGTTCCCGTCCACGGAACGTCCGATCACGTAGGCCCCTGCGGCCAGGCCCGCGCGTCCACCGGCGAAAAAAGGTGCAGATTGATGAGCGCAAACGAATAATCTATGGCTTCATATTCATCCGTGGAGTCGGGCGGGGGCCCGAGGGGCGTGGGTCCCCGACTCTCGCCCCCCCCCTCCCCCTCCCCTCTTCCCGACCCGCTTCCCTCGTTCTACGGTCGCGACCGTTCGATCGTTTGGTTACCGTGTCACGGCAAAACACGAATTCTTGCACCGGCCCCGCGATGTATAAAAGATCACGGGGGTTCGTTACACCGCGAGCCCGCGACGGGAGGGGCACGGGCCAGCGGGGTTTAATTAGGGATCGCGGCGAATTAATCGGGCCCAGTCGGGGTGTATTCTTGGGGATAGGTTGAATGGGAGGGGGGGGAGTAGTGGTGAAGTTTCTTGAGTGATTGTTCAGATTTGGGGGTGACAGGGTTGCGGTTGCACGGTGCCTGTTGATGAATTGAGGGAAATGGTACGTTGAAGATTTGATTGGGTTTTGGCTTGGGTCTTTGCCTGTTGTAGCTTTTGCTTCTTGGAAGACTATAATAATGATAATACTTACGTCTTTAGTACATCGTCAATTTATGTTACATAGGGTACAGTTAATTCTATTGTAAATATGTACATCCGTTTTTCTTTTATGGTGCAATGGGTGAGATTCAGCAGAATTTTTTAAACTATTACCCTGATGCGACCTTATGGCGCGATTGATGGATTAGGTTTAGATTAGAATGGATGCTCGTTGCTGGAACGGCTGCAACAGAGAGCTGCATGTCATGGAAAATATGTGCACTGTGAAGAATGACAAAGTTCAGAGTCATGCTCGGGTCTTTCTACACGTAAGCAAGAGACGGTATAGAAGAAAAAGTCATCAGCTGTTACTAAGTGAATTTGTTTAACCATAGAGAACACCAATATTCAAAATATGCAGTCCTTAACAGAAATCTTCTTAGACATTCACAGTAAAGAAAATAGCCTCTACATACAACTTTTTGGGATCCCAAAATCGCGAAAGCTTTCTCACTGTGAACCTACATCTTCAGCTGTGACTTTCTCTAAATTTCATACGTCACTCGAATAGAGAATATCTACTACCTGCTAGCAGCAGGTCGAGACAGTTCAGCGCAATAATTCCGACGACTGTTGCCAGCCCACGGTGGAAAAAGCTCCCTCGCGAAAAACCCGTGGGAAAGTATCCGTCGCGTAATCCGGATGACCCGGTGCTGAGTGCTCGCGCTAGTCCGAGTGTCGGGCCCGCGAGAAAGAACGACGAGAATCGCGTCCGGTGGTCGAGAGCTCGACGGCAGGAATCCCGGTACTTTCGTCGAGCTGGCGCGTAGCTACGCGCCTCGACAACCGACGATCGATACGATCGACGGCGCAGGTCGAGCCGAGTATCCGCGACTCGATTGATGGATTTGCCCGCGTCGTCCACGATTTAATGTAATACCATCTGGCTGGCTCCTTTGGTGCCTCCACCAACAAAGAGGATGAGCTTTTATCGCAAAGGGTCGTCCTACTTTACAGTGGAGGTTAAAAAGAATAGTGACTTTCCGGGCAACTAACGACCTAGGAATTAATCATAATTAGATATTAGCAAAACCGGGGGTAAAACATTTTTATGCGAACTCAATAAAATTCATTAGGTGATTGTAAAAATTTATTTTTAAGATTGAAATTAGGTTTTCTTTTCTTTTTACAAAGTCCCTTCTTTGCGGGGTGCCAGGACCCCTTTCCTCCTCACCCAATAATTTAATAATTTACTCTTCAATTCGTGGAAATCAATTTTGTACCAAATGCTAATTTTAGATAGAGAAACTAGGTATATTTAACAGTTTTTAATCTTTTAATTTCCACCCAACTGAAATAGAAAATGAATATTCTGTTTCTCTAGGTGTACTTAAGTGCCCCTCACAGAATAATTCAAAATCGACTTCAAAGATCCCCAAGTTCCCCTTTCTGGCAAGAATCCTCGTCGACCCACTTCGTAACGACGTCTCATTGGTCGAAGATGATCTTCGATCGCATTGTGCGACCGGTTAGAGAGAAATTACCGTTGGAGCCCCCGCTCGAGCGCCGTGCAACGGGGGTAGAGGGCCGGGCCGTGGACGAAAAACCGTGGAACGTGGCCCGCTCGAATTTTATGGCTGTCATATTTATGGCATGCGGGCGAGGGCTGCGCGCGCCATAGCGAAAAACCCAGCACTCGGGAATTAATAACCGTCGGTGACGAAATTCGTTTTGCTGCGGGATTCCGGGGCCTGCTTTGATTAATTTCGGTGCTCCCCCCGGTTTTATTGGTTGATCAGCTTCGATGCGCGGCTTTTAAGACACGGGGGGAGAGGCAGCGTATTCGCAGTGCGCTTCTTCTGAGGGCTCCTAAGTCTCTGCGCCCTCCACGAGGAATCTGAACCTCGCGGACGAAGAACAGGCTGCTCGTGCTGTTGACGTACGGCGTATCGGGTGTTTTCGAGCTGAATTTATGTGGGTTCGTTGATTCATCGAGGCGCCTCTTCAAGTCTCAGTTTCTTATTAGACGGGGCAGTGAAGAAGTATTGTTTAGAGAAGAATTTCTTTGAAACTTTTTCGTATGAATATCGACGCGATAAGAAAGTATAGGGGAAAGGTGGGATAGTTGATCAGCGGGGGATACATGATCACATCAGTTTATATCACAACTCAAATAATTAAATACAAACAAAGCAAACCATTATTATTATTTTAATAAAAAATAAAAACTGGGATCAACTATCCCACCTTTCCCCTACTCTGTTATGAACGAGAATAAAATCTTATGAATTTATATTTGCATTTATGCACCATAGAATTTTGCTTATAAGGTATTATAACTCCGCCATAAAATAGAACTTCACTGGCACCGTCTTCCCTATCTAATTCCTTTATATTTCAGAATCAATGTTCCAACTTTGGATAATTAACAAAGCAATTTTACAGTGCACACTTTACTTAGACGCCCCTTCGAGGACTCTTAGCTGAATATACTTCGTAACCTAGCCGCTTCTCTTTCATAAAAGTGAAACTTAAAGCCGCGATCCCTCGACACTCGCCTCCCTCGCCTCGATTTGCCACAAAGGAGCGAACGCGATGAGCAAGGAGGCGACAAGACAGAGAGAAAGGGGAGGCACGGCGGAGGGAACGTGCACGCACCGATCGACAGATCGGAGATAAACGCTCGATCCGACAGGAACATCTCCTCGTTTGCGCCGATCACGTCGGACAAACGCGACTGAGAGAGCGTAATACGCAACCGCGCGATCGCCTCGGTTGCGTGTAATCCTTCGGAGCTGGATACGCTAACGACCACATTAGCGATGCAACGGGTGTCGCGTTTATACGAACCTCGTAAAGCTCCGGTCTCGTGCGATCGCCGAGTCTCTCTCGTTTTCCCTTTGGAATTCCCCTGGTGGGAAGGTTTTCTGCGGAATGGTCTTGATAAAATCGCGGAAGGTCGTCAAGCTTGCCATGGGAAAGTTCCACTTCAGATACTATTGCACAGTTTTCCTACGTTACAGTCAATTTTGCATTCTCACGATTATTAACTTGTGGGTAGAGAAATTTCTATGTTTCAGAGAATTCGAGAGCTTTCTACTATCGACCGTTATATTCTGACTTTATTTTATCAAAAATCTAGTCTCTACTCCTCCAAAATTAATCGATCACTCTCATACCCCGTTGCCTCTTCCCTCAACGAAAGCTAAAGGACTAATCTACTTCCTTAAAGTTCGAAGGAAAAAAATTCCGATACACAAAGTGCTCCTTTCCTTGCTCTCCTTGCGAACAGCTAAATAACTCCAGCGTGTAACAGCAATGATCCTTGCTGCCCGCGCGTCAAAGTCCCTGGTGGATGCCGCGGGTCGAAAGGAGCCGCGAGGGGGACCGTCGACCGATCGATCGGCCCCGTGTAGTTACAACACGCGACTACGCAGCCCTGATCCTTAACTTGTTAGCCGCGATTGCCGACCTGTGATTAAGGTAACGGTAGTCATCAATTCGGCCACGTGATCGTTAACCTGTCAGTTGACGACCGACATTTAAGAGGTGGCCGCCGTGAAATCGGCCGACGTAATTTGCCACCGTGTGTGACGGCTCCTCGACGCGAAAACTACCTACGAACCGTTCCGCTACGAACTTTCCTTCGATCGGTTCTCATCGACCCTCGATCCACGCTGAATATCGCTAGGAAACGCGTTTCACCCATGCACACGGTTGTTTTAGAGATGTACAAACTCGAAAGAACTTGGTGCCCCGGCTTATCCGCTCGCTTATCCTCAAAGTAGGATCCTCCGTGGCTGCGGGATAGTGTTATCAGTCCTCCTAACGAGCCGCTAACGAGACTCGACATTGCTCCGTTTCTTTGCTTCGGCTGGACAGTTTTCTCTTTGTAATTCGCTGGGTGTTAACACTCTTCCGCGAGAACCGTCGTAGTTTCTGGATTATACCAGTGGACGAGTGCTCTCTTCCATTAATAATTAATGAAACTCAAAAAAATTAGATTGCAATCCATTAATACAGGAAAATAGCATTACCGAGGAATTCTACAGAGCTTCCTATTTTTTTATTTCAATAATTATTAATAATAATAATAGCTCTGTAGAATTCCTCGGTAAACCTACTTTCCTGGATTAATGGATTGCAATCTAATTTTTTTGAGTAAGCTTGAAGGTTCCAGCGGAGACCTCGCATTCTGAGTGACACTAAATGAAATAAACTCAAATTTCTTCGATTTCATAATCTCCGAATCTTGCACCCTCAACTTTTGCATCCCTCGATTTATCTTCTCATTAATCCCTCGAGTTCTCCGAGACACAGCAGAATATCCGCTCCTGCAACTTTGTCCAGCCGTTCGCACAACATCGCTCGATTAAAATCGTTTCTCAACGTTGTTGCGCTGCTCTCGAAACCCAATTACAGCAAGGCTCGTCGTTAATATTCAATTAATCACCGTCTGGGCGTCACGCGTTTTCTCGATGATTATCGGTCTGGACGCGAGCGGAGCGCCGCGTCCGATCCGTCGATCGGCCTTTTTTTTTCACGCGAGCGATTCGCCCGTCCGCTGTCCCGCCGTGGGCAGCCCGCGAGCTTCCGCGGGAATGTCATTCGGGACGTGCTCGCATAACCGAGGAATTCGCGGCCTGGCGTCGATTCTCAATCGACGGGACGAGTTTTGCAACTTGCGCGTCGGCTCGATACTCTTTTCCGCGCCGTTTTCCCCGCCGACGGTTGTTTATTTTCATCGATAACTTCATCGGCCGTCGCAGAGATTCAGGGAGACTCTTCTGCGGGTGATTTACGGGCGAGCTTCGATCGCCGAGGCATTCAACGAGCGCGCGTCTCGCGTAATAGGTCGATCGAAGGAATTCCAGGATCTCCGCTCGGAAACTGCGGGCTTCGTGTCCTTGTTAATGAGGGAACTTGTCATTTTTAGCTCGTAATGTTCGGTTTATGTAGAATCTTACGTAGTGTATCTGATCTTGGGTGTGTTTCGAGCTAAAAAGGTGTTATAATCTTAGATCCCAGCGGAAAAGGATTATCGAGAAAGATAGAATCAATATTTTATTGGATTTATAATCTGTTTAGTACTTTTATTTAATTCTAAACAAGAAATATACAAATTTCCAGATGAAAAATAATTTTTATGCATCAGAAATCAAAATAAATGCGGGTGAATTATTGTATAGACGATCCAAAACATTATTTACTCCTCTGCCCGTCACTCAACCTACTTTGTTTCACTCCAGAGGGTTTTGAATGACGAATGACGAGGAATTTTCGAGTGACGAAGTAACTCGTCTCCCCCCGTTAACAGGTTAATTCTTCATCCTAAATTATTGCAGAATGGTAACGTCGTAACCGCGAGCCTCGCTTTTTCATCGATTGATAGCGCAGAACGATGGAGCCCCACGCGATTATTCATCGAGTGATCGACGCAGAGTATCGGGTACGCGGCTCGAAGTCATTAATCATCGTCCGCGATTAATAGCAATTTGCGGAAGTACGAGGAGTACGTGGAAGTACAATGATGTCGCGGGGATGATTAAGACGTCCCGGTGCCCTTCAACTTCGACGGAAGATCGAAGGGTACGGTGGAGATTTTAATTGAGACACCCCAGCGATGGCTTCGAATCGCTTGCAAATCTACTCTTCGAAATTGGTAAAAAAGAAATATGAGTAAATTCAATCTAAAAAAATTAAGCGGAGCAACAAGTCTCACTTCTCCCAATATAACTTTCCAATGGACACAAGTAAAATTTGAAAATCGAATTGGAAGATCAAAAGAGTACTGAAGATATCAAAAGTTTTGGTTCTACGTGTAAAACTTAGTCTTCGAATTTCCTTAAAAAGAAGCAAGAACTTTTTGACCAACACAAACTCGACTATCTATACGTTTCACGGAAATCAACGCTCTTAAAATAGAAAACGATTCGATTGCACGATCGAGGTCGATTCTACTGCAATGAACCATGTTCTTGAAAAGCCCCCACCCTAAATTAACACCGAGTTACGAGAGCGATCGCGTGATCCTCGTGGTCCATGGAGGACGCGTTTAGATGTCACCGCATAATAAGTGCATTCGCAAGCGACCAGAAAGAATGCACTTGCATCACTGCCTCTTGGTTCGTCGTCCTTAAGCTGCGTCCACAGTCGCGATTCTATTCCATCTATTCCCCTGGTCAGTTGATTCGATTGACTCCTTGATCGACAGGTCGCTAGAACTGGGGCAACTCGAATTTCAACGATGGGTTGCGTAAAACTTATCTATTGGGACTTTAGAGAGCTCGATCTCAGTTGAGTGTGTAAAAAAAAGTGCGCCAGAATTGGATTTATTACGTAAAGGAAAAAAGGTGAAACGGGGCACTCATGCATACAATATTCTTAGTTATTTTAGTATATTTCTGTACTCCTATTAATTTTAACCAACTAGATTAAACTAATAGGTAAACTATATCTAGAACCTCAACATTTGTGGAAATCTGAAAATCAAAGAATAACATATTGATATTAATTCATAGTGATATATAATTTACGAATTCATATATTAACAAATACTTTAAATAATTAAAAAAAAAATGTAATGCACTAAACTTAAATTGTCACGATGTGTTATAGGGATGAAATCAAAAAGAGGTGATGTGGAGTCCAGGTTTCACGGTAGCCCACATTTTCCTCAGAATCTTAGAGAGTAATACTGCAAAATTTGGTGCAAATCAGTCAAATTCTTTCGAAGTTAATAGAGAACATGTACAGACAGACCTTTTATATATATATACTTACATAGATCAAGATTATCGTGACTTCAAATTGAAAATGAACTTCGTCCAGAGTCCCCCAATATCTCCCACAGTAAGAGCATTGTCTTGAATCTAGAATCCATAATCTCTCCTCGTAATCTTCAGTCTGAGATCTAGAATCTATGCTCGGATCTGCGGATCGACTTCCTTGGCCGTAATCTAGGTCGCCGCCGTTACCAAGCCAATATACCGCTAATTAACTGCCATTAATCCTTGCCAAGCTAATTAATTTACAGCTCGGGCGTAGGTACCCACTGTCCAGATGCTCCGAGTAGGTGTGAACCACGCCTAAATAACTGGCCGGAGAACGGAGCAGCCGCGTCGGTGCGATTTGTCCGCGGAGGCACCCAGCGATCGTAGATTATAACGAGAAGGAACGGTTATGTCTTATGACAAATGTAATCTTCGTCGTGACAGCTCAATCTATAGCGGGCACCGTTCGCGAGGATAAACACCGATACTCGGGTTTCTTCGAGGCGGCCGATCCTTTTGATTGACTCCTATCTATGTGGGTTATCCGCCTTTGACTTCGTTGCCAGCCTTTCAATTTGTCACTTCTATCAGTGAACGCTAATTTTTTCTGTCCGACTGCACGTAAATCCTCTCCCATCTCCCAGCTGCTTTCTTCTCGGTGGACAGCTCCGCGAGGTACCGTCTGACTCCGTTCTCGATCTGCAACTGGGTATCGTAGCATCGAGGATTATGGAATTTTAAATCCTGAAAATTTCAAGTTTCCAAACTTTTCTGCCAGGACAATTGCTACTGTAGATTATTTATTAATATTGAGTCTTTAGTAAATTACTACCTTCGGCAGCAAACTGAGTTGAGCACTTGAGATATTGTAGTCCACTCTGCGAAAGTATTTTTTGTAAGTACAATTCACCTGCTTACCTCCACAGTTTAGCCGTTCCCGGTGCTGCAAGATCAAGATTACGGATTCAGGCCAGTGGCAAACGGTAGCTGCTGACACTTAAGTGTAATGAAGAACTCGCGCGTCAAAATAAGGCTCGTCTCGTTTCGGTATAAATGTCGACATCGCTATCCATATATCGAATAACAGTGGATAGGAGGTGTGTCCGTGCCGGTGGGTATCGACGCGATCAAAAATAGCGAGGAAGCCCGCCTTCGCTTGTCACACAGGACGGGTTCACCGATGAAGATAACAAAGGTTAAGTCCGTAAGTGGTGACTGCCCGTACCGTGTGAACCAATTTAAGCCAGCCAGCCGGCTACCACTTACGATCGAGATCGAACGACCGAGAATTGATTCCTGGCGGCGGTTATTTGGCTTTGTTTGACACGTCGATGTCGGTTCTCCTTCCTTCTGTGTATTAGAAACGTTTTGCCTGCTGTCGTAGCGGCATCGAATATGGAACATACTCGGAATACCGTCGAAGACCCAGTTCCTGATCAGAACCCAATTCCTGATCAGTTTAGTACATAAATACCAAATAATAAGTTTATCACCATAGAAATTTATTCCAAAAAATTATTAAATAATTATGAGGTATTTTTAAATTTATACGCAAACATTTGATAGCTCATAGTAAAATGTTTTAGGTTGATCAGAAACTGCTCCCTTTGCATCTTAAGTGATCAGGAACTGGGTCCTTGACGGTACATTTGTGTATCACAGGGAAAAATGTTTTGAAGCAGTACTGAATTAATCAATAAGGAAAATAAACATGTGGTTAGGGCATTAAGAGAAAGGGGAGCACCATAGAAATTTTCTGAACATTAAAGCCTAACTTTTATTAGAAACACTTTGTACTCTAAGGGTGCCTCAAAATATTTTAAGTTCCTAGGGCCTCTAAAGGTCTTAATCCGCCCCTGTTTCGAAGTAATAATAAGGTTCGTGGGAGTAGATAATAGGACAGAGAGAAGAACAAGTGTTTAACATCAGATAAACTGTCAAACTTTGATTCTAATCGCCACTGTCTCTTCAAATTTCGCGCCATAGAGCTGTCTTCTGCTTGCGCATGCGCAGTCGAGGTCTCACTACTGCTAGGTATACCGTGAAGCACTTTGTGAACATATTTAAGGCTAATACTCCTTGCTAACCAGTTCTCGAGTGTAATCTAGGACCGACGTTGCATAATATTACACATCACTAGTATCACAGTGTATGCAATATTGTATTATAACAGTTTTGAGATGGTAACGCTGTCCCTTCAACGAGAACCTCCCAGCTCTATATCACGCGGGGCTATTACCGTGATTCCTGACATTGCTGACAGGATTGGCGTGCAGGCACGTTAGATCGTGTACCTGCCTTAATCTCGAGGCTATATCAGATTTCAGGGTTGCAAAGACGCCGAGTCTCGGGTTGCGGTTTCGCCTCCTCCTTTCTCCCACTCTCGTGAAATTGCGCTCGGCGTTTCTTCGTACCGTGGGCACTGAATTTCCTTTCGGTTCGCCTAAGTACAACCGCTATTCCGCTTCGCATCGCGAAAGTTACCCATCTTTCGGCCGGGATCTCGTTTCGAAGGACAAACTGCAACCACGCCCCGAGTCGTTGCTCGCGAGATGATTTATTCGCGATTGCGTCGCCGCGGTTTTCCTCCCGCCCCCGGCGCGCCCGATATCGACCTTAATTATTTTTCTGGCGTTGCGTGCCGCTCGCGGAGAGCGGCACCCCCACCCGAAAACGCCAGGGGAAGAAGAGGGCTCGAAAGGGGTCGACGGTGGGGAAACGAGCTAATTATGCGTCGTACGAAGGAAGATTTATCGCGCTTGCGTTTTCCATGGTGCGTGCGGTTCACCTACGTGAATACGCGCCTCACCTTGCCCCCTCCTCAGCCTCGCAGCGAGCGTAGGTGTACCCTGACGACTTAATATTACGACCACGAGAGATGGCCGCTTTCGTGGAAGCTGAGCTTCGCCGCCGGGACTTGTACCATTCGTGTCTCTATGGGGGAATACTAATCTTTTGGGGAGTGAGGTGATGGTAGCGAAGGTACACTCGCGACCAATTCATTTTCCAAGTTCTCAGTTGAAACGGGTTAGTAATTAGTCTTTGAAGATTACTTTGACTCGTAAGTAGAGATTTGCGCGCTACCGACTTACGAAGGCGAGTGAGAATTGAAGGTCTCCCTTCGTTTATCTTCTCAGTGGCCAATAGAGCATTTCTACTCTGCAATAATTAAAAGAAAATTCCACCAACTATCAAAGTATTCTCCAAAATAGTCTAAATTCTATATAGAGACTCCCGACGCGTCCACTTCGTTACCCCTGCCAATTTCATCGACTTTAGCTCGAAGCCATCGCTAGGAGAAAGCGCGTGGAAAAGAATCGAAGGAAGCTGGCCGCGTACGAGAAGCTGCACCTCCGCGCAGCAATAACATCGACGGAGACGCGGCTCGAGATTCGAGGTATATCGCGGCAAGATAAACAATCTCTCCCACGCCGAGATCGCCGATCGATGCTAATGAAGGACCGCTCGAGCTGGTTTCTCTCTCTCTCTCTCTCTCTCTCTCTCTCTCTCTCTCTCGCGCCTCGAGTGCGATCCTCGCCCGGTGAACAGCGGTTTCTCTCTATCCCTCGGAGTAGCCGTGGCGGTTCGCGTGCTCGAGAGACCAGAAAGTTGGAGTTTTGACGGGGAACGTGGGCGTCGGGTAATAGCGTGACCCTTATTAATGGGCCTATGGAGACGTCTCTGTAACGCGCCGCGGAAACTCCTGTATTTTATGGCTGCGAGCGGACACGGGAGCGGGGACGATTTCTTCGAAGGGCTTAGTAAGAAGTTTTGAGGGCGCGTCGGTGGATTTGGAGGGAGTTCGACGGAGAACTTCTGGGGACTTTTTTGGAGACGCCAAGCTGTAATTATTGCAGACGGATTGCGTTTCGATTGCAGGGAGACTCGTTCAAGGAGGTTAGTCACTGAAAGCACGTTATTTCAGGGGATCAACGAAGTGCTACCACTCGTTTTAATCGAAGTATATTGATAGTTCTATTTCATAGTTTACGAGATATTTATCGATGGATAAGGTGTTTCACTCGTTACTGTGTTTCGTGCTAGCTACTTCGAACTCCTTTCCAGCAAGCAATTCAATTGGGTCATTCAATTAATTCAAGCGATTTTATTCAATAGGTTTAACTCATTCTTTCGGTTCCATCGATATGTATCTATATTGTTTCTATCATAGTTCTACTAATTGTAAGTTCCAGATATTAGGTCGATGCAAAAGTTTTTTAGCTCACTGTTAGGTGATACTACGTGTACTGAAATGTCTTTTTTTTACTACTTCTACCATACTACGTCATGGATAGCTAAAGCAAATACTTTGATGAAGGTTTAGACCACCTTGGCCAGGTCAATTTTTTCGATTGATTGAAAAATAATTAACTAACGACACTTTGAAGCAAAAAGTTCAGTTTCGGGTGCGTGAGAAAGTGGACCTTTAGTTACGCATACCTAAGTCAGGTAAAAATTAATATATCGTATAAAATGTAATATATTTTAAACAATCAACCCAATAAAACCTTCTCTCAGAAACTCCCACTAAGTACAAATAAACCGTAACAACTCCTCTATGCATCCCCTCTATTTAGTATCCTCCAGAATTTATTCCAACAGAAACCAAAGTTGAAAATTCTCCTCCTCCAATGGCGTCTCTTAACGCCCTGGACCGCCGCGTCGTGAATTACTGCGGGCTGGCATTTTTCGCAATCAATTATTCCAGGCCCTCTCGCATCCGGTGTTTGCCCGACGTTTCGCACCCAGCATCCGCGGAACCGCGGACGGGGGAGGTTCCAGAAGCGCGTGCCCGTTCCGCTGAGACTTGCAAATTGAACGGCGCCGTATTAGTCACGTTCAAACTAATCGATGAGCCGCGGAACGACTGTCGATCCTGGAGGCAAGGGGGCCGTAACTCGCCGCGCGACCGTGAGAAATCGTTCGTAGACCTTCGAGCTTCCCTGTCGTACATTCTGTAGATATTTCAGCGGGAATCGCTGGGATTCTCCAACCTCGAGCGCCATATTTTTCTTGGAGAACGGCATCCCCGCTATTCCGCGTAACCCACGGCGATATTACGTTCTTGCCAGGAGCTGGCCAACGTGGCCGCTGCCACAGGATCAAGCATTCTATCTCACACGTCAGCTATACTCGATTTAATACCTGGGCTGGGTTCTTCTGCGAAGCTGAGGGATTCTTGTGAGGATAGTTCAGACTTGACAGCTGTTGTGAAGATAATGTGACAAAGTGTTTAAACTCCTCATAGAATTTTGTCACTATATTGTTTTTACTTTGTCATAGGTATGTAGGTCATTTCTTTGTGATTCTTTTCAACCCTGAGCACAGTTCTGAAATTTGTCAAGATAGCTCAAGGGTCTCGGTTAGGTCACTTAGACTTTGGACTCCACTCCCCTGAACTTGTATTCACTGGCGCACTCAGGATTTAATCTTGGGGGGAGTGGAATTGAATAGGTAAGAATATTTTTAGTGCAAATTCAATAAAATTCATTAGGTGATTGTAAAAATGTATTTATAGTATAAAATCCATTTCTTTTTACGAAGCTCTTGAATTACTCCAGTCGTGGTTACATCGATCACCTTTTTCCTTTTTCTTTAGGATGTGCCAGAGTTCCTTGCCCCCCTCTGTGTGCGCCACTGCTTCTGTTCTTCCTTCAGATGATCGAGACTTCATCCCTTATCCGTATCACAAGTGAAACTTAAATCTCCAGGCTTTCCACAGTCTCTGCTATCCCCCATTCCTCCCAGTAGTGGACAGAGCGCGCTATTCCCCGAGATCCAGCGAGATTAGATACAGAACAGTACACCGTCGCATTTCCCATGTACATTTTAATATAATTTGAGTCGGAGCACGGCCAAGGGAATAATCGGGACAGGATAAGACGCATGCTTCTTCATTGTATTGTACCATAGGAATCTGGCATGAGCCGGCGGGGCAAGGGGGGCGGAGGAGGCAGAGGAGGAGGGCTCGGGGGGAGAAGAAGAAGAAAGGCTCCTTTGTGAAAGCAGCCTCAGGAAATCAGGATTGATATAGGGCTGCGGTAGGTTCGCTCGTAACTTTGTCCCGCGGTACCCGTAGACGCGGCCCCCGATCCATTAATCACCCTCGGTACGAGGCCTGAACCCTGGGTGATTAGCAGGCGTGAACACCGACTCACCCAGGGATATATACGCGATTGGGTCGCCATTGTCGACCACCGTGGACGTTCCCCGCCGACGATTGAGACGTCCGTCTTCCTCGCCGATTCGAAAATCCTGAACACGGAATCGCGAGCCGACGCGCCTCTTCCTCCCTCCCTCGCCCCCGTTTCGTTCAGTGGAACTGCTGCCTCACCCCCTGGCGCTGTTCAATCCCCTCGAAGCGATTTCCTCCGCAGGGGAACGCTTCCTGAGGAGGATCGATCGCTTCGAACCGCGGAGGTGTCCGTCAGCGTGTCCTCCGCGAATTTGGAGCGTAAAGGTGGAGGTCGCTTCGATACCCCTTTTGAAATTGGTCCACAAGGACGTCTACATCGGGATCTTGGGTTCTTGGGAAGATCGAGTTGAATTTCTCAAGAATTTTAACTCCCATCCGTAGTTCAACGAATTTCTGATTTAGTGTGCCGCTACTGTCTTCGCGAGTGGAACTCATCCTCGTCAGGGGTCCACTCAATTTTTACTCCTTCGATTCTCTTTTCACTTTTACGTCACTCCGGGCTCCGAATTTGACGACCACGGACAGTAAAAAAATAGCTGTAGACTTATTAGTTCCAGCTCGCCTCTTTTTTTAAACAGCGAAACACACTTTTGTGCCTTTAAGGAAGGCAATTACTTAAGTATCTCCCCCGACGCCCACAATTACGGCGAGAGGGGTCCCGATTCCCGACCTTCGCCTCGACCACGATTTATCTCGTTCTCGAGTCTGTAAAATCGGGGCCCCCGAGGTTCTTAAAAACAAGCGCCTAATTGTACGACGATTTAGCCGGGGAGCCACCCATCGTGTGCCGCGGACATTCCCGCGTCTCGTGGGTGTAACTTACGAGGTAATCAACGTGGCTGTAAATTACGATCCGGTGGCGAAGGACCAGTGGCGCGGCTTTGGCCCACCCCGCGCACCCTCCGTGGTAGCGCGCCGAGGACTTTTCGCGCGCTGCTTTCCTCTGGCACCTTAGCGCGCTATAAATAATTAACACGCCGAGTGAAATAAGGCGACGCGCGAAAAGTGAAACCCGTCGGGCCGCATCAGCGTGACCTTTATGCGCGGTAAATAATGCAATGTACCTACAATGTGCACGACGGCCCGTCCGCCCCCGTTATTCGTATTTTCCGTTGACGGTTGGAACGCGACGCGTCGAACAGAGAATTCTTGGCTAGGAGCTCCAGTCTGTCGTCAAGAACGAAGCCGCTGCCTCCGTTACTTCTGGGTTCAAGTGTCTATTTGAATTCGAGGCGACTTCTGGCGACGAAAGTTTGATATTTGGGAGCCTGCCGGTGGTTCCTCCGCGCAGAGTTGAGAAGATGGATTCTATGGAAATAGAGAAATCTTTCTATAGAAAGTTTATTGAGTTTCAAGCCGAAGCGAGCAGATGGGGGTGAACAGGGTATCCAAGAAGTAGTCTAATTCAGAGTTCCCAAGCGTTTCCTAGAGAAGCAATAATCCCTGAACCAGACGGTAGACCAGCAAGGTCTGAACTAGATCCAGGCAGGCAGCAGTTGCGTAGTTAGAGGGCGCGGATGCTGCTGCGCGGTTCGATAGCAGGTTGGGAATGATAAACGGCAGGATAACCGGTGCAGTAGTAAAAGCGAAGTTACGGTATGCGTGGTGGTATCCAGGAATAATTTGCCACCGGCCGGCGGCTCGCGTTGCCACGTCCTTTTCATTAAACTTCCGAAACGCCGCTAATATTCACAATTATTATCTTGTATCCCTCCCGAGGGATAATTGACCGGCGCAGTCGACTTCGAGAAATGGGCCTGACGGTGAACAGCCGCGGGAAACGGGCTGGAAAAGGTGGAGGTGGGGGAAGGAGGCCAACGGAAGCGCGAGGAAGAGGAGCAGGAGGGCTAGGAGGATGATGAAGGAGGGAAAGAAGAAGAAGAGGAAGGGGGGGGGGGAAACGCAGGAGGAACGCACGGACGGCGCCGTGGCGCGCGATGATGAAGAGCCCTACGACGATTCGCTAATAACCTGCTATCAGTGCCGTAAAACGCTTTTTGCTTCTCTGCTGGCGGCGATACGCCGTGGATATTCGCGCGATTTCCGCGCATTCCTGTCCGGCCTTGGCAATTACAAGGAAAGCAGGGCTGCGCGGAGTCGCGCGAGCGAGCGAAACGCCGATCGGGTTTTCGCGCAATCAGCGACCACGGGAAGAAGAATACGGCTGTCGATTCTCTAATGGCCCGCGACGGGGTGAGCCGGCCCCGTTCTCACGGCTGCTACCGCGGCGGGGTTGGCGAGGACAGGGCCCCGACGAGTTGTTAATTCTCCCCGTCCGGTGGGGTTCTTCTTGGTCTATTTGGAAACGGATATCCCGGGGTCTGCAGGTAAATCGATGCTGGAAGTTGAGATCGGATGGATGGGAGGTGGGAAGCACTTGGAGGGGTGCGAGCCTGTGAAGATTGATAGGAAGACTTGTACAAGAGTGCGACGGTGTAATTCCTCGGGAAAGATTATTGAATGCGGCCATAAATCTGTGTAAGAGACAGAACCATTATGGCACTTCAGAAGGCAAGATTTAAATGATCGGTGAAGCTTGAGATCGTGTTCGACAGCGTTCCAAGATCGCGACAGGTTTTGCGGCTCTGAGGATCGTGAGAATCGCTGCGGTTTGATAAGGCAGACTCGGTCTTGTGATAAGGATGAAGGAGGAACAGATGGCTGGTGGAGGACACGTAGATGCTCCTGGTGTCCGAGGAGTGCGTCCTGGACTGTTTCACGTTGGTAAATAAAGTGTTATGCGATGGGTTATCAGAGGAACGACGTCATTGGTCTTTCTGATTGTCCCCGGTGGAAGTTATGGTCGATGGGAATCGGCGCGGCTATCGGGGCGCAAAGTAGCCGCGTCGGGGGCTAGCAGCTTGTAATTGGAATCATTGATACCTGGATGGCCGTTGCCATCGGGCGTTATTCAAATTAAAATGCAAATTGGATCATCGCTACCGGTTAATGCTTCCAGTATTCCTCGTGTTATAGTTCGCTCCTGAGTTAGACCGCTGCTTACGCGGCGATTGCGTTCACGGAAGCACCTTACCTTGCTAAATTTAAAGTGGAATCTGATTAACAAATCGGAGCATAAGCGGGAACTCATCTTGATATGAAAACGTGCTGTTTTAAGCCGTATAAACTGTTTCTCTTCATTGCGTTACAAATTCGAAAGTATAGTGCTGTATTCATTATCTGATGAAGAGATCAGGAATTCTCAGTCTTCTGTTCCCCGGGGCAGCAATCCTCTGTGACCACAAGTCACATTCCTCTGACAATTCATTGCTCACACTTTCACCCCACTACCTCTACTTTAAATCTCCTGCTCCAAATAGATGCAGAAAGATCAAATCGCGTCAAATTATGTGGCACACAAGCGACACCAAGTTCCTAACTTTCGACGGAATTTTCCTCTTTGAGACTTGAAGAATCTGGAGCATTTTCTACCAACTATATCAACAAATGACTGACTTCAACTGATTTCAGTCAACCTTAGCCCTCCATCTTGTTCCCCTTTTTGAGCTGAAGGGCATCTTATGTTTATCAGAATCTCTCTGCTCGGCCTGTACATTGGCACTTGGCACGGCTCTGGAGTGTCCCAAATATTTTAAGGAAACACCCGTTAGATGCGCGTCAGGCGGTTGCACGACAGGGCCTACGGGGGTGGCGTGTGTGCTGTTGACCCGGCGTGGACCGGTTCGGGTCACTCCTTTTTTCCCTCCTTCATCGGGGCCTTTTTTCATCCCCTCCACGGGAGCACGGTTGGGATATAGCCAGGTGTGACGTCACGCGAGGAGGCGTGATAGGTTATACACTCGTGCGTGTGTGCCAGCGTGCATGAGGCCCACGCGTGGCCCAGCTGTGTGTCGACGAGCCTCATCAGCCTCTTCGAGTAGTTTCCCTCGATTTCGGCCCTTTGCTGGGTAAGAGAAGCGACGGTGCGATATTGGAAGTAATTCTGAGTTCTGACGACTTGGATTCTAATTCAGAGTCAGTGGGGGATGATTTAAGAGAGCCAAGTTGAACTTTGAGAAGATGGAGGGAATCTAAGACAGGAATCTGTTGGTCTAACTTAGTCTCATTTTTTGGAGACTACGGACTTTCAAGTTTAAAGGCAATTTAGAATCATATTACGCGTGTACATAGCGGGGAATAAAAGGATGCAAGTTCAAAGGAAGAGGATCACCTCGGTGACTCTGCCTAAAAAGATTCATCGTTCCATTCTGAACCACTTAATCGAAGATTCAGTTTCCGATTACCATATTATCCATTTTACGCAGAAGAAGTTCAAATAAACCGCATACATTTCATAGAACAATACCCCCAGCGAGCAATCTCAACGACGAGATTCGCTTTCCGAGTTTCTCGTTAAGGAATTTCGTTGCAAAACTCATCAGAGAACTTGGCCGTCGGCTTCGCTCCTCTCTTCGGAGGCTTAATTAATACGACCGCCAGGCAACGAGCTAGAATCGGGCAAAACCTGGCCACCAGCGGTCGATATGAAAGCGTCCGATCGCCAGAGAAGAAGTTCGTTAAATAATCGATATCGATGCGAATCCTGGAAGCGCGAGGAATGAAATTGCTAATGTTATATCCCCCGAGGAGATGGGTCGTTCCGCGGGCCCGCGGTAAGAACTGGCTAATTAATAATTCCAGCGTATCCGTCGGTTTCGTCGTTAAAATCGAACGTGACGGTTCTTTCTGCGCCGGTTTCCGCGAAATCGGGGCCTCGTCTAGATACTCGAAAGCCGTGGGCCCCGAAAGAAAGGAAATCGGGGCCCTCCTCTATTCGGCCGTCCCTCGAGGATAGAAGAAAGTTAGGAATGCGCGGCAAACGGGCGTTCCGGTTTCCTGGAAACCAGGCGAAAACGCGTGGCAGTCTGTTCGATCGAAACAACGAGACGCTCGATGGATATGTAGATCGCGGAGCAGCCGGAGGAGCGATTTAATGCGGTTGTCTTAATATAAATCAGCTTCTCTCGATGGACTACAGGAACGTGGTTTCGAGGCGTGGTATTCTGTTTACTGCAATTATCTGGTACTCATACGCAAACGCGGTATAAGACGTGCTTTAACGTTGCACGATATTCTGCGCTGCTGCGGTAGAGGGTCCAGATGGAGGATTCGAAACTCCACTATGTAATTGAGGAATTAATTGAAGTAGACGAAGGTTTCTGTACTTCTCCTTGCAAATAGTTTTTCAGAACTCCTAGACACCACCTCTTACAGAATAACAGTAAAACTGATTCATCGTCAGTCTCAAGTACACGTGGCTCTCCAAGAATCCCACTGTACTATGCTTTGCTAACTCTGATTTGCCAACTTCAACCGCCATCTGAATCTACCACCTCCACAAGCCAGAAGCCATCGCAGGCACGGAAAATCCTCAAACTTTAACACGCTGCCCGATGTTCGTGGGCAAAGCGGCAAGGATAGGCGCACCGGTAGCGGGCTATTAGCGAATCGCTGCGAGGCTGTTCGTCATCTCACGGTTGGCTAGCCGTGCCCAGGCGTGAGCTCGCTTCGACGACACGCGACCCACACGCGGCCCACTCTCTTTCTCTCTCTCTCTCTCCCCTTTTCCCTTCCTCTGCCGGAGATGCCTACTAGTCCCCGCGTCTCGTCCTTTTCTCGGCCCGCCGCCCCCTCCCCGCGGCCCCGCCAGCCCCGTTTTTCCTCGTGCCGCGACTCCGGGGCCCGCGCGACACCGCGAGGGGACCGAGACGGAAATAAGATACGACACAGCTGATACGCCCTCGTCCGGCGATTACGCGCTAGGTGTACACCGTGGATCGCCGATGATGTCATTTCCAACTATAAACCGCCGCCAAGTGCAGCGGGCTCGGTGGATTTTATTGGCCGGAGGATGATAAGGCGGCGCCGATTATCGGTTTTCGGCCCGATAAACGGCATCGCGGGCCGTACTTTTCTTTTCCGCTCGTTTCCTTTCGCGAGAGGGACACGCGGGCCCCGTGGGCCGTCGACGCTCCTTCCCCCCCTCCCCCCTACCTCGCTCGTATTTCGTCGCCGCGCAGGTTTATGCGCAGGAGAGGGGGGAGGCCCCGTTTACGCGCGCAGCATCCTGCGAGTATACGTGGGAATTATTTATTTCTACGACGCGATAAATACTTATTTTGGCCGCGGAGCAGCGACGACGCGGATGCGAATTCGTTTGGACGCGACCGTCAATGGCAGGGGCCCTCGTTGGGTGTTCGCCCCTCGGGGCATAAACCGCGAACGTTCCCATGTAATTGAATTTTATACTGGCTAGCTGGATGCGCAGTGTCTGGGACGTCGTTGCTGGATGCTGTATATAATAAGGTGACACTGTGTATTGGAAAATAACTCGGTGGATGTCCGTGCGGGATAAGGAGACGGCCATCTGTGGTTGTGGAAATCGGTGGGGGAGTAAATAGTAAATTGAGGCATGGAATAGTAAAAATTCTGAAGGAGACGCGCAGGTGACTATGTAGGCAGTGGTATATTTATTTGTCGCTTGCCGTTTGCATGGTAAGCTACAATATTCTATGCGCTTCTTTATTCAGTTATTCTGTTCGATGTGTAATAAAGACGTGCTGTTAGTGTTAGAGTGAATCTGGTGGTTGAGTAAACAAAGATATAATTTTTTAACTCTCATGCAAGATATAAGGAGAAAGCAAGTACAAACCTTCTAGCTTTGTTTTATAAGGGAATGGGGAGTGTTGTGGATAATAGAAGATAGTAGAGTAGAGGAGTCTGTCGAGTAAAAGATTTATGTTGATAATTAAAGAATCGAGGCCTCAGAGTATTTCCTCTTGGGCGATCCTAATTGTTTGGAGGACGTTGCGTCATTTAATGCAGCGGCAGCCTGAATAATTCATATTCCCAGGCTCATTATGTCTTCCGTAGCAAATTAATGTCGAAGAAGAATGTTAAGTTGACAGGATACTTCTTTCATCTATCACTGCAGTTACAGGACATATACAGCAGTAGGTGAGAATGTATATACTTTCATAGTAATCAATTCAGAATCATCGAAAAGGATCTAATAATATCCCTAGCTGAGGATTTACAGAATTACACAGTGCCTAATTAAAAGTATTCGGGAGATTTGAAACCTTCTCTTTAAGGACAAGCACTTAGATATGCCAAAAAGATTGAGTTTATTTTTTTATGTTAATACAATAATGTTTTTCTTAAAAAGCAATTCTAAAACGAGGTTACTTTTTAGTCCTCTCCAAGTGTACCTATGTCCCCCTTAAGAGATCCTTTAGAATCAACCTTCCTTCAGAAATGAAGCTGCAACTATTCTTCTTGACGAAAGTAGATACCTTTCCTCCCAATTTCATGAAAGCAGATGTCCAGACCAAATAAATTCCCCCATTTAAGTCCTCCGAAATTCACAGATCTCGCCGATCTAAGCAACGCTGAATCCTTTCTTCTCAGAAGAACCCCAGATGGCGAGCTTTCGCTAAAAGCGACATTCCCCTCGGATAAAACCGCCCACTGTTGCTATTCGCTAACTCCTCATCCTGTCAGTGCCGTGCAAATATTCGACGCCGATCGCACGCGACCGGCCGCCATTTCGATTTTTCCGGCTTGCGATTATTAATATCCCGGAGGCGGCCGCGGTTCAGCATTCCCAACGACATTTCTCACGAACCGATCCGCCCCGAGTCAAAAATGCCCCGCTATCGGCCGATAAAACAAGGAATTCGAAGGAACGATGAAGTGAAGGGAGGTTTGTCCGGCCGCAGCGAGCTGCGCCCGCGACATCAATCATCCTGGCCGAGTCCAGCAAGACTTTCACCGGCTGTTACGACGACGTCCGCGTACCTGCACGAAAGCACACCGCTCCAACACCGCCGATCGACCGCCTCGAACTTTGACGTGGTCCACGAGTGCAAGATTTCTTCGAGGCACTCCGCGATCCTCTGTGTGATCGTCGTGTCCTTTTGTGAACTCCATCGGATAGATTTTTGGGACACCCGGGCTTCCTTTGGTAAAAGATAGAATAGAATCTTATTGTTAGGTGAACGCTGAAGGAGAAGGTGGAAGAACGTTAGGTGTCATGAAGTTATAGGTACTTAAACAGAGATAGATTCTCTCGGAGAGAGCATCACTCGAGTTGGACTAAACCTCATGAAGTCATAGATTCTCAAAGAGAGAGTAACACTCGAGTTATGATTCGCAGAGCGGATGGATATAAATATGGATGATCCGCCCGCGAAGAAACCCGTGGCGATAAATCGCGAATGCTCCCCGAGTCGATTTGCAGTCCGATTGCTGTCGGTGGCCAAAGTTGCGCGGACGATTTATCGCCTGGAATCCTTCGAGGCGGTGAAATCGGTGCTTCGTCTTTCCAAGTTCGACGAGCGTGCCTCTGTTTGCCCAACAGAACGTAAAATCCGTCGCAGGATTAAGAACGTAAAGATAAAGAATCCACTTTTGCCATATCTCCGATCGTAAAATCATTCAAATCTGAAAGCTTCCTTGCCTCCTCGAGGCCCGAGAAACGAGACTGTGCGCGTTAAAAGTTGAATGGTTCGATGCTCGAGTGACTGAGGACGGTAGCGCGGAGTGCTCGAGGATGATTCAATCGGAATCGATTCGCGTCCTTTCGTCGGCTTCACGACGTTCCGCCCACGGTGGATCGCGATCCACCTGGACGGACGGAGCGAGGGGACGAGCAAAAAGAGTGAGTGATCCAGCCGCGCGCTGGTAGGATCAACAGTTCGACGATGATTCAGGCAAATCGATCCAGCAACGGATTCTCTTTCGTCAGCTACGTAACGTTCCGCCCACGACCGATCCTCGTGATCCCATCGGCGATGTTGAAGAAAAAAATAGAAATCACGCGATGAGAAGGGACACCCTGACATCGCATCGGTAGCGTCGATCGTTCAGTACACGGTTTTTGTTTAATAACGATCCAGCGAACGGCATGCCGTCGACGTGGTGGACGAGCTCCTTCATCCCATCGTGTCGTTGAATCTTGATTCGTGCTCGAAATGAGGATCGGTACGAGACGCTGGCTATGTTTCATTGCGATCGTGATGCAGAGGTATGGTCTGTACTTTCAGATCGTCTGTATTGGTATTTTGGTGCGGCGAATTTTATTTCTTATCCAAAGTGAACATTATTCGAGATGAGAATTTCGATGCTTGCACCTGAATTTTAGCTCTTGAGAAGGTTTAGTCTAGCAAAGTTGGAAAGCTACAGGTACCATCGACATCTTATTGTCACTTAATCTCACCTTCTGCACTCGGACTGTCAACTATTTCGACCCTGCTCTTTATATGCTCACCCTTTACTCTAAAGCATCATCCTCACCCTCGAGACACCTAAGCCCTCCCCAGAATTTCGCGCTAGGTACATCACAAGCAAAAACATACAAAACGTGTATACACAGAAATGGCATTTATTTGTGGAGAACTATGTTAAAAAAAATCTTGCGCTCTTTCTCCTCTTGGAGGCATTGCGCCGCGGCCCTAGCTCTAAAGAACTCGATCACACATCAGGTAGACCATCAAGCTCAAAGCGTAACAGAGAAACTTCACCGTGGAAGGGTCTGTTCGATCCACCCACGGTCACAGAGGAGGATGATCCGCGAGGAGTCAGCGTCCGCGCAGCCGGCAGGCCACGAAAAATAGGGCCTGTTGAAAAGTACCATTGATCCAGCGCCATATTTCTCTTGACGGGCTTTATTGAGGAGGAGAGGGGGTTAGGGGGATGCTGGCGGGGAGTATTGAATTCATCGGTACGCATTGTCGACAAGATATACGAAGCTGAGGGTTACGGGTTAAGTGGGCCCTGTACCCACCGGTAAATAAGTCTCCCCGTGCGCTGTAACCCGTGTAGATGTGTGTTGTCTCGGCCCTTTACGTGTCTGGAAAGTGCACGCTGCCGGCCGCCATAGGCCAGCCACGCTTTCACGGGGCAATTTATAATCGTACGGGTTCAATGGAACCCGTGTGGGACGGCCGGAGAACAAAGGGACACCCCGTTGGAAGCTAGGTGGTTACCCGGCGACCGGCCACCACCTCCGCGCGGAGCTTTGTTAATCGATGATTAGCCGACTGGGAGTCTCTTTGATTTATCAAGATAGCGCATCTAACCGCTGCAACAGGATTCTGAGATGTGGCTGAGATAGTTATTGAGTCGGTGAAATTGAAATACGGAGTAGTCGCTGCTTCGTTGGGAGGTCTAGTGTGGATGATGGTGGAAGGCAGGGGAATCATGCTGGATGTGTAACGAGGAGACTTGGGAATTATAGTAGGAGTTACTTGGGGGGTAATACTGGAAGCCTTAGTGGGAGTGTGATAGAGTATCACTGGGAGCCATGCTGGACGTGTAACGAGGAATTCTAGTGTACGTGGAAGTGGGATCCTCAGATTGTAGTGGGAATGCTAGTGGAAATCCCAGCAGAAAAACTAGGAGTGCTAGGTGAAGTTGCTTGTGTCCCTGGGGAGTGTAACCTACTTGAAGTCCTATGAGTGTTAATTAAAGTTCTAGATGTCCTACGAGTTTTATTTGAAGTTTTTTAGGGTTGTTTCTAGGCGTGGTATTTGAGGTTCTAAGGGTGCAACTTAATGTTCTAGGAGTCACCGTGGTAGTACTACTTGAAGTTCTAGAAGTTCCCCTAGAAGTGGTTCTTAAATTTGTAAGAGTTCTTCTAGGAGGACCACTAGAAGTTCTAGGACTCCTCCCAAGTAGGTGTGTCATTTGAAGTCCTAGAAGTCCTTCTGAGAGTAGGTATTACTTAAAATTCTAAGAGTTCCCCCAGGAGGATCACTAGAAGTTGTAAGAGTCCTCCTAGGGGTGCTACTTGAAATTCTAGAAGTCCTCCTAGGAGTGTCACTTGGACTTCTAGGAGTCCTCCTGGGAGTGCTACTTGAATTCTAGGACTCCAACTACGACTGTTACTCAAAACCCCAGAAATCCTCCTAGAAACCCAAAACTCCAACAACTAGAAATCCCAACGGCAATAGAAACAGCTATACACTCCTCAACTTAAAACACTCCGCTCATTGCGACGCAAGAGAGCGTCCCACAAGAAGGGATTAAGGACCTCGAAAGCGCGAGGCGTCGTGAATCATCCCGGATTACTTTCCACGGAACACGGAAGTGAATTTATTACCGGGCGTCGATCCCGTTGCATACTTTGCTCTCCATTTGGTGGCCCGCTCGGCTACGCCCACAGAACACACCGCCTCAATAAAAGTTCCTTCATTAACGCCGCTGATTCTTCGACAAAAAGATCGAACACAGGCCACGATAACATTGCTTCGCTTCCATGCAGAAAAGGGCGTCCCTGTGCGTCGACATTGTTTGTACGTAACGTTACAGGAACGGGGCACAAAGCGCCGGTTCCAGTTGACCCATGACCCCGCCTCTAATGAGCGGCAAAGCACGGCTATTGTCAGCGCAACTCCTCCACCTTGGCTCTCTACTGCTCCCTTCGAGGACTCCCATCCTCGCCCCTTGCGCTGCATCGAGCGACTATCGATTATCTCGAGGTTGCCAGAGAATCTCGCCGAGTTTTTAATCATGAAGCTGAGATGCCCGCTTGGAGAACTGAGAGGAAGATGATCGAGTGAGTTGTGAGAGCTAGTGAAGAGGGTTGTGACTTCTTTCAAGCATCAATATTATCGCGAAAGGGAAGGGGGTGTGTTGGGTAATCGCCTTCGGTATTTGGAACTAACTTTTGCAGATATTACACCAGTTATGACTACGCTGTTCTTTCATTTACCAAAAAATATCTCAGACCACCTTGTTCAACGGGAAGGAAGCCTCATCGTTGCACTGTACCAAACGTTGCAACGGAATATTCCCGACAGAAATTAGAGACCGAAGCTCCCAATCTCTGCCTAGTACAAACACCAACCACTATGAAGCATAAACACCACCCTGTCGGGTAGAACCACCGGCCAAGCAGAAAATGTGCCAGGTGGAATCGTTCTACATCTTGTTGTAAACAGTCAGCAGGAGTCGCCGACGCGTGATCGCGATTTCCTATCCAGCACAATGGCACCTCTATAATTGCGTGAAACGGTCGATCAGGCCAGACCAAACAGCATCGTCCTGACGCCAGAGCAACTATGTACACTAGGCGGCAAAATCGGCTTCCCTCCGGAAATGCCAATGAAAAATCACCGTGATTGGGAACGAACGTGATCGGATCACTCGTGATTCACAAATCATGGTTCTAGCCAACACTATATGCAACCCCTGCGCGCATGCGTATTTGCAACCCCGGGATAAGAATAAAATGGTGTGTATTTTACAAATAAATATAATATTGAATAAGTTCGCTTTAAAGTAGTAAGAACTATCTAAGTGTATTTAGTGTTCACCTCTCAATTATATTACGAAGACTGGTCAATTAATTCGAGGCTTTCGACTGTTATATAGGTAATCAATTCTTTGGAAGCGTCGGTGAATGTCAACTGGTGTAACGAAAACGTGCTGGACGAGTGCAGCATTTACAATATGTGATTTTTAAGTGGAAATTAATCATAAGTAATTAGAATGGAATTATTATATATCACTGTACATTATTCAGAGTATTTTAATAAACCACATGTAGAGAAAAAACGCATCTTTTCATTTAGAACAGTACCCTATAACTTCCCATTTTCCAATTAAATCCCAAAGTCTGCTTCTGCGTTGATCAGTTCTGTATCTTCGATTCACTCTCCAGAGTCGTTACATTATGCCACCTCTTTCGATGTCATGTTCTCCTGTTACGAAGCTCAATTTTGGAGCGTTCAGAAAATTTTGTCAGACTTTAGCCAATGTATCAGGAAAACATGAAGCGAAAGGAGGTATCCTGAAATTTCATCGTCGAAGGCCTTTCGAAAACTCTGCGCCTCTACGTTGAATAGTTCTTCGGCTTCGATTCTCTCTCCGAAGGCGCTAACTTAGTGCCACCTCTTTCGACGTCATGTTCTCCTGTTACGAAGCTCAATTTTGAAGCGTTCAGAAATTTTTGTCAGATTTTAACCAATGTATCAGGAGAACATGAAGCGAAAGGAGGTATCCTGAAATTTCATCGTCGAAGGCCTTTCGAAACTCTGCGCCTCTACGTTGAATAGTTCTTCGACTTCGATTCTCTCTCCGAAGGCGCTAACTTAGTGCCACCTCTTTCGACGTCATGTTCTCCTGTTACGAAGCTCAATTTTGCAGCGTTCAGAAATTTTTGGCTAGATTTTGGAGCGATGTATCAGGAGAACATGAAGCGAAGGGAGGTATCCTGAAATTTCATCGTCGAAGGCCTTTCGAAACTCTGCGCCTCTACGTTGAATAGTTCTTCGACTTCGATTCTCTCTCCGAAGGCGCTAACTTAGTGCCACCTCTTTCGACGTCATGTTCTCCTGTTACGAAGCTCAATTTTGCAGCGTTCAGAAATTTTTGGCTAGATTTTGGAGCGATGTATCAGGAGAACATGAAGCGAAGGGAGGTATCCTGAAATTTCATCGTCGAAGGCCTTTTGAAAACTCTGCGCCTCTACGTTGAATAGTTCTCCGGCTTCGATTCTCTCTTCGAAGGCGCTAACTTTGTGCCGCCTCCTTCCACATCATGTTCTCCTGTTACGAAGCTCAATTTTGCAGCGTTCAGAAAATTTTGTCAGACTTTAGCCAATGTATCAGGAGAACATGAAGCGAAGGGAGGTATCCTGAAATTTCATCGTGGAAGGCCTTTCGAAAACTCTGCGCCTCTACGTTGAATAGTTCTTCGGCTTCGATTCTCTCTCCGAAGGCGCTAACTTAGTGCCACCTCTTTCGACGTCATGTTCTCCTGTTACGAAGCTCAATTTTGAAGCGTTCAGAAATTTTTGTCAGATTTTAACCAATGTATCAGGAGAACATGAAGCGAAAGGAGGTATCCTGAAATTTCATCGTCGAAGGCCTTTCGAAACTCTGCGCCTCTACGTTGAATAGTTCTTCGACTTCGATTCTCTCTCCGAAGGCGCTAACTTAGTGCCACCTCTTTCGACGTCATGTTCTCCTGTTACGAAGCTCAATTTTGCAGCGTTCAGAAATTTTTGGCTAGATTTTGGAGCGATGTATCAGGAGAACATGAAGCGAAGGGAGGTATCCTGAAATTTCATCGTCGAAGGCCTTTCGAAACTCTGCGCCTCTACGTTGAATAGTTCTTCGACTTCGATTCTCTCTCCGAAGGCGCTAACTTAGTGCCACCTCTTTCGACGTCATGTTCTCCTGTTACGAAGCTCAATTTTGCAGCGTTCAGAAATTTTTGGCTAGATTTTGGAGCGATGTATCAGGAGAACATGAAGCGAAGGGAGGTATCCTGAAATTTCATCGTGGAAGGCCTTTCGAAACTCTGCGCCTCTACGTTGAATAGTTCTTCGACTTCGATTCTCTCTCCGAAGGCGCTAACTTAGTGCCACCTCTTTCGACGTCATGTTCTCCTGTTACGAAGCTCAATTTTGCAGCGTTCAGAAATTTTTGGCTAGATTTTGGAGCGATGTATCAGGAGAACATGAAGCGAAGGGAGGTGCTCTGAATTTCCTAGTTGAAAACTCTGCGCCTCTACGTCGAACAGTTCTGCGCCTTGGATTCCCTTTCCGAAGACGCTAACTTTGTGCCGCCTCCTTCCACATCATGTTCTCCTGTTACGAAGCTCAATTTTGCAGCGTTCAAAAATTTTTGGCTAGATTTTGGAGCGATGAATCAGGAGAACAAGAAGCGAAGGGAGGTATCCTGAAATTTCATCGTCGAAGGCCTTTTGAAAACTCTGCGCCTCTACGTTGAATAGTTCTCCGGCTTCGATTCTCTCTTCGAAGGCGCTAACTTTGTGCCGCCTCCTTCCACATCATGTTCTCCTGTTACGAAGCTCAATTTTGCAGCGTTCAGAAAATTTTGTCAGACTTTAGCCAATGTATCAGGAGAACATGAAGCGAAGGGAGGTATCCTGAAATTTCATCGTGGAAGGCCTTTCGAAACTCTGCGCCTCTACGTTGAATAGTTCTTCGACTTCGATTCTCTCTCCGAAGGCGCTAACTTAGTGCCACCTCTTTCGACGTCATGTTCTCCTGTTACGAAGCTCAATTTTGCAGCGTTCAGAAATTTTTGGCTAGATTTTGGAGCGATGTATCAGGAGAACATGAAGCGAAGGGAGGTGCTCTGAATTTCCTAGTTGAAAACTCTGCGCCTCTACGTCGAACAGTTCTGCGCCTTGGATTCCCTTTCCGAAGACGCTAACTTTGTGCCGCCTCCTTCCACATCATGTTCTCCTGTTACGAAGCTCAATTTTGCAGCGTTCAAAAATTTTTGGCCAGATTTTGGAGCGATGAATCAGGAGAACAAGAAGCGAAGGGAGGTATCCTGAAATTTCATCGTCGAAGGCCTTTCGAAAACTCTGCGCCTCTACGTTGAATAGTTCTCCGGCTTCGATTCTCTCTTCGAAGGCGCTAACTTTGTGCCGCCTCCTTCCACATCATGTTCTCCTGTTACGAAGCTCAATTTTGCAGCGTTCAGAAATTTTTGGCTAGATTTTGGAGCGATGTATCAGGAGAACATGAAGCGAAGGGAGGTATCCTGAAATTTCATCGTCGAAAACTCTGCGCCTCTACGTCGAACAGTTCTGCGACTCAGATTCCCTTTCCGAAGACGGTAACTTTGTGCCGCCTCCTTCCACATCAGGTTCTCCTGTTACGAAGCTCAATTTTGCAGCGTTCAGAAATTTTTGGCTAGATTTTGGAGCGATGTATCAGGAGAACATGAAGCGAAGGGAGGTGCTCTGAATTTCCTAGTTGAAAACTCTGCGCCTCTACGTCGAACACTTCTGCGCCTTAGATTCCCTTTCCGAAGACGCTAACTTTGTGCCGCCTCCTTCCACATCATGTTCTCCTGTTACGAAGCTCAATTTTGCAGCGTTCAGAAATTTTTGGCTAGATTTTGGAGCGATGTATCAGGAGAACATGAAGCGAAGGGAGGTATCCTGAAATTTCATCGTGGAAGGCCTTTCGAAACTCTGCGCCTCTACGTTGAATAGTTCTTCGACTTCGATTCTCTCTCCGAAGGCGCTAACTTAGTGCCACCTCTTTCGACGTCATGTTCTCCTGTTACGAAGCTCAATTTTGCAGCGTTCAGAAATTTTTGGCTAGATTTTGGAGCGATGTATCAGGAGAACATGAAGCGAAGGGAGGTGCTCTGAATTTCCTAGTTGAAAACTCTGCGCCTCTACGTCGAACAGTTCTGCGCCTTGGATTCCCTTTCCGAAGACGCTAACTTTGTGCCGCCTCCTTCCACATCATGTTCTCCTGTTACGAAGCTCAATTTTGCAGCGTTCAAAAATTTTTGGCTAGATTTTGGAGCGATGAATCAGGAGAACAAGAAGCGAAGGGAGGTATCCTGAAATTTCATCGTCGAAGGCCTTTTGAAAACTCTGCGCCTCTACGTTGAATAGTTCTCCGGCTTCGATTCTCTCTTCGAAGGCGCTAACTTTGTGCCGCCTCCTTCCACATCATGTTCTCCTGTTACGAAGCTCAATTTTGCAGCGTTCAGAAAATTTTGTCAGACTTTAGCCAATGTATCAGGAGAACATGAAGCGAAGGGAGGTATCCTGAAATTTCATCGTGGAAGGCCTTTCGAAACTCTGCGCCTCTACGTTGAATAGTTCTTCGACTTCGATTCTCTCTCCGAAGGCGCTAACTTAGTGCCACCTCTTTCGACGTCATGTTCTCCTGTTACGAAGCTCAATTTTGCAGCGTTCAGAAATTTTTGGCTAGATTTTGGAGCGATGTATCAGGAGAACATGAAGCGAAGGGAGGTGCTCTGAATTTCCTAGTTGAAAACTCTGCGCCTCTACGTCGAACAGTTCTGCGCCTTGGATTCCCTTTCCGAAGACGCTAACTTTGTGCCGCCTCCTTCCACATCATGTTCTCCTGTTACGAAGCTCAATTTTGCAGCGTTCAAAAATTTTTGGCCAGATTTTGGAGCGATGAATCAGGAGAACAAGAAGCGAAGGGAGGTATCCTGAAATTTCATCGTCGAAGGCCTTTCGAAAACTCTGCGCCTCTACGTTGAATAGTTCTCCGGCTTCGATTCTCTCTTCGAAGGCGCTAACTTTGTGCCGCCTCCTTCCACATCATGTTCTCCTGTTACGAAGCTCAATTTTGCAGCGTTCAGAAATTTTTGGCTAGATTTTGGAGCGATGTATCAGGAGAACATGAAGCGAAGGGAGGTATCCTGAAATTTCATCGTCGAAAACTCTGCGCCTCTACGTCGAACAGTTCTGCGACTCAGATTCCCTTTCCGAAGACGGTAACTTTGTGCCGCCTCCTTCCACATCAGGTTCTCCTGTTACGAAGCTCAATTTTGCAGCGTTCAGAAATTTTTGGCTAGATTTTGGAGCGATGTATCAGGAGAACATGAAGCGAAGGGAGGTGCTCTGAATTTCCTAGTTGAAAACTCTGCGCCTCTACGTCGAACACTTCTGCGCCTTAGATTCCCTTTCCGAAGACGCTAACTTTGTGCCGCCTCCTTCCACATCATGTTCTCCTGTTACGAAGCTCAATTTTGCAGCGTTCAGAAATTTTTGGCTAGATTTTGGAGCGATGTATCAGGAGAACATGAAGCGAAGGGAGGTATCCTGAAATTTCATCGTCGAAAACTCTGCGCCTCTACGTCGAACAGTTCTGCGACTCAGATTCCCTTTCCGAAGACGCTAACTTTGTGCCGCCTCCTTCCATATCATGTTCTCCTGTTACGAAGCTCAATTTTGCAGCGTTCAGAAATTTTTGGCTAGATTTTGGAGCGATGTATCAGGAGAACATGAAGCGAAGGGAGGTGCTCTGAATTTCCTAGTTGAAAACTCTGCGCCTCTACGTCGAACAGTTCTGCGCCTTAGATTCCCTTTCCGAAGACGCTAACTTTGTGCCGCCTCCTTCCACATCATGTTCTCCTGTTACGAAGCTCAATTTTGCAGCGTTCAGAAATTTTTGGCTAGATTTTGGAGCGATGTATCAGGAGAACATGAAGCGAAGGGAGGTATCCTGAAATTTCATCGTCGAAAACTCTGCGCCTCTACGTTGAATAGTTCTTCGACTTCGATTCTCTCTCCGAAGACGCTAACTTTGTGCCGCCTCCTTCCACATCATGTTCTCCTGTTACGAAGCTCAATTTTGCAGCGTTCAGAAATTTTTGGCTAGATTTTGGAGCGATGTATCAGGAGAACATGAAGCGAAGGGGGGTGCTCTGAATTTCCTAGTTGAAAACTCTGCGCCTCTACGTCGAACAGTTCTGCGCCTTAGATTCCCTTTCCGAAGACGCTAACTTTGTGCCGCCTCCTTCCACATCATGTTCTCCTGTTACGAAGCTCAATTTTGCAGCGTTCAGAAATTTTTGGCTAGATTTTGGAGCGATGTATCAGGAGAACATGAAGCGAAGGGAGGTATCCTGAAATTTCATCGTCGAAAACTCTGCGCCTCTACGTCGAACAGTTCTGAGACTCAGATTCCCTTTCCGAAGACGCTAACTTTGTGCCGCCTCCTTCCACATCATGTTCTCCTGTTACGAAGCTCAATTTTGCAGCGTTCAGAAATTTTTGGCTAGATTTTGGAGCGATGTATCAGGAGAACATGAAGCGAAGGGGGGTGCTCTGAATTTCCTAGTTGAAAACTCTGCGCCTCTACGTCGAACTGTTCTGCGCCTTAGATTCCCTTTCCGAAGACGCTAACTTTGTGCCGCCTCCTTCCACATCATGTTCTCCTGTTACGAAGCTCAATTTTGCAGCGTTCAGAAATTTTTGGCTAGATTTTGGAGCGATGTATCAGGAGAACATGAAGCGAAGGGAGGTATCCTGAAATTTCATCGTCGAAAACTCTGCGCCTCTACGTCGAACAGTTCTGCGACTCAGATTCCCTTTCCGAAGACGCTAACTTTGTGCCGCCTCCTTCCACATCATGTTCTCCTGTTACGAAGCTCAATTTTGCAGCGTTCAGAAATTTTTGGCTAGATTTTGGAGCGATGTATCAGGAGAACATGAAGCGAAAGGAGGTATCCTAAATTTCAGCTCTCCGTTCAATACTCCTCCATTAAGAGACGTTTTTGAAAGACGCAGCGTTAAAGTAGCGCATTTCAAAATCTGGTGTGTGGGCGAATAGGTTTGGAATTTGGATAGGAATGTTCTAGAGAACCTTTACAATAATAATACGATTTTGTAGAGTTTTTCCACTTTATTGTCTTTAAAATACATTCAGTACATTGCAATGGAGCGATACATGAATATTAAATAAGTAATCAGTATATTTTGACTTTATCTTATATATAAAATTTTGGGTTCAAATTTCAAGTTCTTCGATTCAGTGGAGTACTCAGGATTTTATTTTTTGGGTTGAGGGGCCGGGGGGAGGGGGGTTCGAGACAGAGGACGCGTGACTCGTTGATACTTTCATGCGCTTGATACAACTCCGTTCCTTTTCCCTTGTTTCTCACTTTTTCCCTGCGTACGCCACTGCTTAGATCGATAGTTTTCCCGTATTTGTTAAGTAACGTTGTTGTCAACGAAGAATCATCCACAAATGCTGTAACAGACGAAGAACGAATTATAGCAACTTGTATTATTTTAAATTACAAGGTTTCGCGCCAAAAGCCTCCATACGGAAGGGAATTTACTAACCCGCACATTGGATTTAGGGACATTTCGAGTCTCTCTCATTAACTATTGACGCACAGGGCGCGTTCCGATTCACGCATAATGCGCATGAAGTGCATAGGGTACGTGGCATATCCTATAGATTTTATGCGCATTATGCGTGAATCGGAACGCGCCCACAATAACTAACGGTGATTTATCACCGTGATCGCAGAATCACGATCACCATTGTGATTTAAGTTAAATCACGACCGTGATCGTGTTTTTTTTTTGTCTCGAGTGAATTTGCTCACTGTGAATACTGTGATCGTAAATCTTGCTCATGATTGAATTATTTTTTATAAAATGCTTCAATATAGCTTGCCCAACAATATCTACATATAATGTAAGTTTAATATTATGTTTTCTGTATATAATGACAATTTTCTTTATTTAATTAATGAAATTAGAATTTCGACCGTATTTATAGAATAACCCAAAAAAAAATGAAACTGATATCAGCGGATTTTTGTTTTGACGTCGTTAATATAGAATATGCAGGTTATGTGGTGCGTGCAAAGACCAGTTATACTCTCCACCAATCAGAAGCGATCACTGTTCTGCCTGCACCAATCAGAGGCGATCACGGATCACTGTTCTGCCTTCACCAATCAGAAGCGATCACGAAAATCACGGATCACTGTGAAAATTCACCGTGATTGGGGACGAACGTGATCGGATCACTCGTGATTCACAAATCATGGTTCTAGCCAACACTAATCGATATGGCTTCTTCGTATGAAATAACTAGCCTCTTAGCGGCAATTCGCTGCACGGGAGTGACGGAGAGCATGCGGTAGACAGGGATGGTGCTAAACAAGGACAGGGCTTTATGTGCAAGTGAGAGGGTCTTATGCGGGCGGCGGCTACCTCGGGGTCGCGGCGGCCAAAACGCCTTCCCTTGCCTTCCCGTGCTGGAACACCGATATAGGGATTTCGTGCGTCTACCTAGACTTCGGCTTGGCTGTCTAAAAACTTTCTACCTACGATACATGCTACTTCTTTGCCAAATAGATGAGGATCTCGGATTATCATTTTAGCATACTAAATAATAATTTGTAAAATTGTCACCATTGTCATTAGGCATAACTCAGTGGTTCTTCGACACAGGGGGACCCGACATGCAACGTTGCCAAATTTCCGGAGGGAAGCCGATTTTGCCGCCTAGTGTACCTACCAACTGCACGGGCAAGCGTGAAAATAACAGCGCGAGCTTAATGCACTGCACGCCGAGCGTGTGCGGCGTGCATCCTCGGTGAGGAAGAAGGACACGGACGCGGGAGAGAGGAGGGAACGCGTCGGTCCCAACTGGGTCGATCTCTCGATGCTCTATAATCCAGCAATGCCGCCGACAAATGGAGTGCTAAATAATCTCTCGACGAGAGTGGAGAAAAGGAGCAAGAGGACCGCGGAGCAGTCCCGGAGCAAAAGCGTCGCTCGGGTAATAAGTCATCGACGAGCAGCGTCGAAGACGATCCTGGGACACGTATCTTCGCCGAGATCCGGTTCTGCCCGGGGCAATTTTGGAAATTGCCACGATTAATTCTGGAAATTGCGAGCATTCCCTGTTCGAATCTCGACGGCCATCAGGGGGCCTCGTGGGGATCTCTGACATTGCGACAGCGCCTCGAATATGGTACGAGAAAATTAAGGGAATTTAACGAAATCGATACTTCACGCGCGCAACATTGTGGGCCCCGCACTCTTTTCGGCCCTAAACCAAGTAAATATACTGTTGCGTTTTAAACCACATGTGCCCCTTTTGCTGGAGCCATGAATGCTTCAGAGTGGAGGACTTTGGGCATTAGTTGGTTCAGACTATACTACAGAGGAGAAGAAACAGTTCATCTGTATCTACTTTCAAAACAAAAGACATGGATTGCTGTACAAGTACCTACATATTCGAGTAGTTCAACTTTTCGACAATGATTGTTCTTATAATGGTGATTCCACATAATCGCTACCAACCCAAAAATGAAGAAGACCCTAAAGAGGAAAGATGGCGCAGCGGTTTACGTAACAGCGAGTTTCCCGCGAAGCAGAAGAGGTTTCCCCGGCGCGGCGGCTGGACGAGGGTCCACGTCGATAGTAGGAAGAAGCCCTCGGCACGGCGGTTCTCCGAAAGGGACAGGGGCAACGGGAAAAAAGGAGAGAAGAAAGGGGGAAGAGAAATCCCGAGGCGAACCGTCGCCGTTCTTGTCGGCCAGCCAGACGGCAGCAAAGGGGAACACCCTGTACATGCCAACGACATTCCCGAAGTGCAGCGTGCAGTTTTTCGCGGCTACCAGCGCGGACCCTGACGAGAGAGTGACTCACAGAGGCTCCAGTCGAACGCAAGGGCGAACACGCACGTGCTCCTCGACAGTGCACCGCGAATGCGTGAGCACGCACACGTGCCCCACGGCCTACCTGTCCACGTGTACGTTCTGCCTCTGTACAGGGTGTTCCTCGCGAATCAGTCGGCGGACGAGCCCTGCTCTTCATCCCAACATGGTGTAATGAATCCTTGAAATCGGGCGGTGTTTTGATGTCGCATTTCGTTGAGGGAATGCTAAGGTGGAGATACCTAGGACAGGTGTCACTTAAGTAATTTAGGAAACTTCAGACATTATCAAAGTAGTCCTAAGGGTATCTACGATTTCTCTATTTGTATATCTGAGAAGAAGGAAGGTAGAGTCCACTCAACTGGAGTTGGTAGGTCAAGTTGAGAAAGAGGTATGGATCTCAGGGGGTGAAGACATTGGGAGACTAGGAGTAACAGAAGTGACCAGTTAGAGGAGTCAAGATCCCCAGGATTCAACTATCCCAGTCCCTCAGAGTACCCAATAAACTACCCCCCAAGAATACCGTATAAAAGAATACCTTTCACAGTAAAACGGAGAAGATCACCTATCAACGATCTCCACCCCTACCGAACACCTCAAACTTCGAATCCCCAGGCCCAACCGAGCTTCAGAAGAGACCACCCCGTATAGAACTCGATCGGGCTCGTGTGGACGCGTACACGTGTACACGTATACCGTTGGGCATGTTCCGCGGACGGGCGCGTCAGTGTGCAAGTGGATCGAAGATCGAAGGATCACGAGCGAGAAGAAGAAGAAGACGACGGCTACGGCGACGCGGAGCAGCCAGTGCCCCTACAGTGGGAGAAGGACAAAGAGAGAAGCGCGAGATTTATTTGCCCGAATTTCGACGGGCGGCCGATGCCGTGGCCGCTTCCAAGGAATGCATTTCGCATTCGGGATCTTCCACGGAATATGTTCCGCCACGAGGCGGAGGGGGGGTCGTCAGGGGGTCCCTGGGCCCCGAAGCTCGATCAGCGAAACCAGTCACCGTGGTTTGTTATTGTTTTCGTGGGCCCAGGGGCCGTTCTTACGACGCGCCGCTCGGCTTTCCATGGAGCCACGGAGGCAAGAAGATCGTGTACCCGGGGCTCTCTCAGGATTCGCCGGGTTTTTCTGTCAGGGGGGAAACTAGTCGATCGTCCTTCCCGCGCGAAACCAGTAGTGGCAGCTTATTGGGATGATGTATAGGGGACGATACGGAAGGCAATTAGTATCCGATGGGGAAGATCGAAGTCGTGTATCTCTATATTATCGTAATTATGCTGGCAGGACTTCGGAAGGGGCTGGACAGGAACCAGTCGGGAATATCGCTGGCCTTTACATCCCCGCTATTTAATGCGAGCCGCGGCTCGCGTACCTGCTGGGAGCAATTTCGACTTTCTGCTCGATTAATATGTAAACCGAGCGTATGTATCTTTTCCTACAGGGGGAGGACAGAAATTCTGAAATTTTTTATGTAATCTAAAAAACAATTGTAGGTATTTTAGTCCAAAGATACATAAGACTTTCGAAGAGTAGCTTCGCTTCCCACCGATCTGGACTATCAATTCCAATTCTAAACACATCGATCCTCGAGCAAATCCCTGTACAGGTCCCCGCCTTCTTCCACCATTGTTCCTACGCGAGATACAATTAACCATCGAACGTGAATCCCCGAGCGCCGCATGGCTCGCCTCGTGAAAGGTGTCGTCGAGTGAAACGCAACAACCCACGGCAAGGCTGTTCTCAGCGTTATCCGATCGTGGCATCGCGGATCAGCCGTGATGTATCGTTTCCGATCGTCCTCCCCTCGGATCGCTGCTATTAGGCCGTTGGCATCGGCGACGGTTTTTACGCTCGAACAGAGGGATTCCGTGGCGCAGGGCGGGCCGCGACGTGTCCCGTAAACCACCGCGCGTACAGCGTTTAACTAATGTGTCGGACCGGTCGGGATCGCATTGATCAGCCACGTAGAGGCTAGATTTATGTCGACGAATGATTCACGGCGTGATTTACAGCGGATTGTCCGGCGTGCGCATAGTGATTGAGCATTTATTCCGTTCCCCGGCCACCGCGGCCCACTAATCACTTATTGGGTTAAGGTGAAACCTCCAGTCTTCTCTGTCAGCCTGTCCCCCTTCCCTATCCCCCCCACCCCACCTCACTGACAGACGAAATCGACCACTAAGGACTTCCTGGTGATCTTATGTTCGTCAGTTGTATGCGTGGGCGTTCGGGGGTGGTGGACAAAAGGGCAGTCGTCCTGGAAAAAAATCGTTTATTTTTAAAAACTTATCTCTATTCAGTTTAGGTATATTAAAAAATTAATATTTTTAAATTTAGGTTTTAAATTGTTAATTAAATTGACACTACAAAATGGGTTCAAAAAACCGGGAAGGGTACTCCATTCGAATCGCGTGTTTCTAGATGCGGTTCGTCGATGTCATCGATGGGGTTGTTTTTTCATTAGGTACCTACTATTTTCTTTACCGTCACCCCAAAATTGCTCCCCCCTGAAAAAAGTCTCCGGACGCCTTTGGTTGCATGTACTTCAGAAACGTGAGGCCTCTACAATCCTCCGGAATTAAATTCGTCCAAGCAGTGTCGCCCACCGATGCCTGATTTCCGCGACGTCGAAATCACAATAAACAGAGGCTCCCAATCCGAAATTCAATCATCAGCGGTGGCATCGCCTTATAGGATCCGCCGTCGAGGAGTCCTTGTCTGTCCGCTTAACGAAGGTCCGCGAAATGGGAGAAGAAGCCGCAGAAAACTGAGTTTTTCCGTGGATATTTAAGAGTCGGGAGCAAGGACTGGGCCGATACTCGTGTTTTCTGTCGGTAAGGAGTCCGAAAGTCCCGCGGGAGACCTCTTCCTCCTTTTTCCGATGCCCGTCGTCTACCCGGTTCTCCGGTCGCCCGATCACGAAGGCAGGGCACGCGTCTCGCCCGTAGAATGCCGTCGTAACGAGGTGTACCCACCCCCCACCCCCCTCGCTCTGTAGCCCTCCTCCACTCCCCTACCTTCCCACCCCTCTCGACCGCCACGGGCAGAGAGATTTCTCGTCCTTCGTCTGCCCCGTGTCCAGAGGTGATCCCCTCCAGCCAGGGACGAACGTTTAAATTAGGCAGGGAATCCCGCGGAATCCACGAAAGAAACGGGCGGCCGGCATTCCGCGAGGTTTTGATACGCCTTCGGGCTATTGGTCGTCGGGGTACCATTAGCCCTTATGCGGTGGGAATGACTCCTCGAGGGCCCAACCGGTCAGCCTTCGCGCGGTGGGTCGCGTACGCTTGCACGCTCTAAATCCTATATTTAATCGCGTCGAATTCGCCCCGTGATCGATGAGGTCGCTGATATGCCGGGACACAGATCCCTCGGAGCCTGGAGAAAAAACCCTGTCCCTCGATCGCGTGCTTTGAACCATTTCTGTTGTGGTTCTGTTTTGTTTGTCAAACTGACGATGAAGGTGTTGTGGCGATATCGGGTTGAGACTGTATGATAGACAGATGAGATTTGTGTGACATTGACTGTGGACCTGTCGTGTTGATTTCTCTGTTTGTATTCGTGATTCAAGTGGAAGTAGTTTGTGACGATGCTTGTACGTTGTTGCAGAGTCTAGCCACAGGTTGGACAGCGGCTCCCCGTTCTGGAGGATTCAGCTCGATCAGGATCTTCTGGACACCATCAGCGCGATATACCCGGAGTGGTTTAAGGTAAGCTGCTTGTCCTTTCTCGACCCTCCCCCGTTGCGAACGGAGGCCTTGCCAGCGTCCTTGAACGAATCCCGGATAACGAGGTGCGCTCCTCGTGCAGGACTACACTAACAGCCGAGCCTCGACCTCCTCTTCGTCGAGTACTTCCGGTGGGAGTCAATTGAGCACAGAGGGCACCGTGGCTGCCGACTCCGGCACCCTACTTGAGCACAAGGTCGCCAAGGGTGATCCCAAGTCCAAGTCCAAGGCGAAGAAAGCGGACAGCCTCAAGGACAAGGAGAGGGACAGGAAGGAAGCCAGGCGCGAATCCAGAGACGAGAGGTGACTATACGTGCTGCTTAGCTTTAAAATATTCTTAAGGAACTGTTCAATCACATCTTTACACATTCCAATTCGGGGTATCAAAGATTGATCACTAGAAGACTTCTGAGGGCAAAGCTCGTCGGGTGACTGACCTTTCGAAACGGTTTATCTACCTACTCTCATTCGCAGAACTATGAAAATACTTCTTGAAAATGCTACTTCACACTTTTAGTAGGTATAAACTATAAAGTAGCAGTGGCGCACCTAGAGGGGGGCCAAAGTTCACCCCCCAAAAGGGGGCTTTGTAGAAAACAGAAAACTGGATTTCATTCTTTAAATAAATTTTTCTAATCACCTAATGAATTTTATTGAATTTGCATTAAAAATATTTTTATCCTCTCAACTCGACTGCCCCAAGATTGAATCCTGAGTGCGCCACTGTAAAGTAATACTAACTTTCGAAGTCGTTCAGTACACCCCAACTTCATTCAATCCCTCACGTGCTCACAGCATCATCCCCACCAAACGAGCCCTTAAACACCAAGACCCACTTCATCCAACAACAACACCCCCGAAATGAATACCCAATCAATATCAACAAGTACCTTTACCAATGACATTAATAATCTGTATCCACGTAACGCGTCTCGCGGTCTGTTTCTATTAAGTGGTCGCGTTCCCTCGGAATCAGCCAGAGCCGCGATAAACGCGCCGTTAGGATAGCAGAAAGCAGGGCTTTCCACTGCCAGAGTCCGCTCGAGCGATCAGCCGGCAATTTAGTATTACCGCGCGTCGTAATCGTCCCGAGAGAATATAAACGCTCCTAACGACCGGCCTCCTATCTCCAGCCCGTGACGAGAGCGATCTTTTCTCGAAGCGTTCGCCGTACCTGCGCTACCAGCTCGCGAGGCATTAAAATATTTAATCGGCCACCTGTAATTTTATCTGAACTTTCCGCGCGGCTTATCTCCCGCGTGACATTTTATTCGCCGTCGAGTGACCCGATTTCGCGCGGACGGAGTAGAGGGTGGTATCGGCGAGCGTCGCCCCCCAGCAGCCACCGTGGAATAAATTTCTCCGGCCTCCCCTCCTCCGTTTTTGCCCGGAGAGCGACGATATCGCGACTGAACGAGTCTTAAGTGCCCCATCCTCGGAGATAGAGCGTATCGATGTTACATCGCGGTTTATCGAACCTCGTAACTCATCTCGCGGAATACGCGCCCCCGCGGAACGCTCGCGACGCGAAGCAGCACTTAATAAAGAATCCGATAACGGAGAGCAGTGAGGGTAGTAACAGAGTTGCCGAATGACTCCGAAGCTACCGCTGACACCTCTGAGTACCTGTTCCCCGATAAACTTTAATTGGCCACTTTTGTCTCTTCGTCCCTCGGTGAAATTCCTCCGGGAAAATTGTGGTCGCCGAGGGGGATATAGTTAGGGGGTAATGGGACTCTTTGGACGATAAATGGGACGTATTAGTGGCTGGGTGTAACGATAAGTACCTGAGATTCTCGGGGATTTGTTAATTAAGCTGCTTTTGGATATTGCCGTTTACTATTTGGAAAGGTTCTGAGAAATGGTGTTCGTAAGTATTGGCACACCTGCGGTATTTGCATAAATTGTGATATTCGGTACAGATGGAATACTCTTCACTGGTTTTGATTTAAAATACCAAATAAAGTAAGATTTGTTGCAGTTCTTCGATTAATATTTTGTGGAATAATGTTGCAAATTTACAGTCCTCTTAGAAAATACTGTAAGTACCAAAACTCAAATTCTATGCTATAGGGGGAGTTGGGGACTTTGAGGCAATGGGCGCAATTAAACAATAATATTTTCTTGATATCCAGAAACAGTCAGAAGTTCAAAACATGATCGCAAGACAGTATAACCTATCCTCTTGCTAGATGATAAAAGATTATAAGATGATACCCTATAAATATCAAAATAATATTAATATTTCATAGTTCCCCCTGCATCGAAGTGCCCCAACTCCCCCTATTATTACCATTCACGCATAGAACATTTTCCGATAAATTGTTTTTTTAAATTTTATCACTTACAATGTCATCTACAAGGACTCCAATTATTCCACACAGAGTGGATATCCTAATACTGATAAATATCAGTGTACATAGGAGGTGCTGTTAGATAAAGTAAATGATTCAATACGTTAGGTTTCATGATCCACTTAACGCGTAATTAAATTAAATCGTCCTATCAATCAACTCCTTGCCACCAACACAGCAATCAGCTGCTCTCACAGCCTCTTTCATTCCCCAAATCCTAAATCCGCCACCTCCAACGTCGAGACCCACCGAAAATAGATCATCCCCACCGCGTCGACTATTGCCACAAAAACGGCCATCGCCCTTTCGATTGGATCTATTAGATCCCCGCGAAACGAGCCGCCAAGATCCGTAATATCCCCCCCGGAGGGTTTCTTGCCTCGGGACGAAGAGGTCAGTCACTGGCGAGCCTTGCCGGGAGGAAGAGGAGCCGTTTCCTCTGCTTTCTGATGAAAACGTTCGGCGAGGCCCGATCGAGTGTCGATTGATCCGTCATTCCTTCATCATCGGCAAAAACGCGGTTCGGGAGGACGGACCGCGGGACCGATTGACACTCGTTTTGCCGTCGCATTCTCCTCCTCCTCCTCCTCAGCGCCCCCCCTCCCCCCTCCGCCCCGCCGTGGCAGCGCGGGGCACACGTATGAAAGATTAATTCACCAAAACGCGGAACGTTTTGCTCGTTTCTCGGTCTCTCGGACCCGCAGGGACGCTGGAAACGGTAAGAAAGGGACGAAGCCGTCGCCGCAGCAGGATAAAGCGGCGGACGTGGCAGGAAGGAAGACCGCGGGTGTTCCAGGATCGAACGGAGGGGCGGAGATGGCCGAGGGTAATCAGTCGCCGCCGAAGGCGGAGGTCGACGACTCGCCCCTTCAACACGCCATGGATCGCAACAAGGAATGTGAGTGCATTTACATTTTATTGCTACCTTTTTGCGCGCCGCGATGCCGTTGTCGCCGCGCTTTATGACCCCTTCAGACCGCGGACCCCGGTTCCACGGCACTCTCGTTCTTGCGATCGGCCCCGACCGATCCCCCGGCCAGCGTTTTCGTGGATCGGCCGCCGCGGTCGCGGCCGCTCCTCGCGATTTTCTGGACGACTCCGCCGCGCGGAACGATCCACGACCGTTTTTACGGCGATACGCGGCAACCGAAGCACGGCGTAACGATCGGGGAATACGGAGTATCGTACAATTATCCCCAGGGGGGAGGGGAGATCGCGGCGTTTCGGTATACGACAGCCTCCCCGGCGGCGCAGCGGACTCAATGAAACGATTCTGCTTCGATACCTGTCGCGAATTTTTAGCGCGCTCGTGTTACCGCTTCGAAACTTTTCAAGGGTAGGTAGTTAATCGTGAGGATTGCTGTGTCGCTGGGTTCTTATTTTTTTGGAATGTTCGAAACCTCCATCAAGGAAAGAGAGTCTTTTTGCCTGGACGCGAATTTGCTACCAAATTACAAACAATAGCTACAATTTTCAATAGAGAATTGATACCACTCGATCCCTTTTGAATAATTCTTCCAGTGTGAAGGAATCGTAGCTCGCAAACTTATCATTCTCCTTCTTAGAGCATATAAACATGGAGGAAGCATGCAATAGGCAAAAATGTAGACGGCGATAGAAAGAGAAAAATATACAGGAGGGACACCCCCTCTCTTTCTAGCGCTAGCATTTTTTTCTATGTTAGAAAGAGAGGGGGTGTCCCTCCTGTATATCTTTCTCTTTCTATCGCCGTCTACATATTTGCCTATTGCATGCTTCCTCTATGTTTATATGCTCTAAGTTCTGCTTTGTCTCGCGTGCTACAAAGTGACTTAAATCAACAGGTCTTGGACAATTGAAGCGCTAATGTAATACCAACCTATAAACACACATCTACAGTAAATCCCCGTTATAAGCCCGACGAATGGGGCTGGCGGTGAGCTCATAGTGGGTTGCCGACATGATTCTCTCTTTCGTACCCGGCAACTTCATCTCTGACTCTTTCGTTTTCTCTCGCTCGTTGTCCGGTTCTCTCACTCTCGTCCGCAGGTTTCCAAGAAATGGTGGGGATAGTCGCCGGGTTGTCAACAGGAGGTAAAAACGGGCTCATAACGGGGATTTACTGTATTCCATTTATTTGACATCAAGTTCCCCCCTTGCAGCTACCAATTCAGAATTATTCTCAAATAACATATTCTTCCCTTTGTCCGTACCGAATATCAGACACGAAGCATCAATTTCTCGCAACGAGGTGAAAATTATCTCTGCGACCGCGAAGGGATCCTCTCCTATTTTTATTCACGTGTATAAGGAAGGGGTTAATGGCGGTCACGGACGAGCGAATAAATATAAATCGGAGCTTCCCGTTGCACCGCGGGCACGTCGACGCCCCCGATAGACGTCGATCGATCCTCGACATTGGCTTCCAGCGCGCGCGGAGGAGGAAGTTGCCGCTCTCTACGTCCGGAATAAACGATGAAAACGGCTAACGGTTCCAGACTGCGACAATGATCGCTTCCGATCGGTGCCGCGAGCCTCGGTTATTATGCGAGACGCTCGCCGGCGGTGTAAGCGTGCAACAGCGTTCCGTGCAGCTTCGATGTTGCAGTTATTCGTGTTGTTACGCGCGATGGGGGCAGGGTAGCCGCGGGGAGAGCGCCTGTAATCGGGATACACGGTCCTTTTAACGTTTCGCCATTACGCTCGCCGTCGGCCCGTGTAATCGCTCGCTCGTTACTCGCCGCGCTTCGCTCCGTTCTTCCACGATCATCGATTTTGAATAAGCGGAGCCTTTATCACCGCGCGAAACGCGAGCTTGATGGTGCCCCAAGTAGACTGGATATTAGCTTCGGTATTTATGAAAGTGTAGAAGCAGGTGGGGAGTTATTTTGCAAATTCTGAGGAGGTTTAATTCGTGGGAGAATAAATTGGGTGAAGTTGCTACCATTGTCTATCGATTATACACTATGAATTACCGCCGCGTACTTGCGAAACTACTGCAGTATCCTCGCAGCATCGCCATATATCTCGACGAAACGTAACACATGGGCGTAACGCTCGTTCCAAAAGCGTGCCACCGATAAAGCCTGGACGCCCAGCGATCGGCTCGCAGATCCACGAAAATAACACCGACCACCTTGTCGCGTGCACGATGTAACATCGTTCAGACATCGGTTCCAGCAACACCGTGGAGCAACAATACAGAGACTGGCAAGCAATAACTCATCCGGCACTCACGCAACGATGGGCGCGCCGCGGCAAAACTTCGCCCACCGAAAATTGATTTCACCTCGGGCGAAAGGGCCGCGGCTGCTTTTTATCGGCGCGTGGTACGTTATCCCCCGCAGCACGCGAGCTCTAAGCCGTCTCGGGAACGATGGATCTTATAAATACGTCCACCGCGAGACTGTCCCCCGCGGTTTCAAGCCTTTCCCGTATGTCCGGGGTATTTGAACCTCGCGGTAGTCGGGCAGGTCTCGTTAAAATCATTGGGACCACCAGCTGCTAGCCTTAAAACGTCATTTTGTCGCGTCCCCCCGTTGTCTTTTTCTGCAATTACTTGTTGTTGAGAGGACTCCGCGTGGCGCGCACGCACAAGGAGAGTCCTGAGGCCCTCGTGGATCTGTCGGACAGGGGCGTCGTCGGCGTTATTTTTTGGGTTGCTTGGATATGGAGGAGGGAGGAATTGTTGGGTTTTCCGTTGCACGTTGGAAACTTAGGTACTGACAAGTGAACATTTACTTAAAGGGAATGGAGTTTCTCAATTTGGAATATATTTTTTGGAAGTACTTAGAGTAACTAAGAAATCCTGAAAATTATATCTGCAATGGACCTATTTGGCCAAATCCTCTTACTTCAGAACACCTAATTTGCTAAACCTCTCAATAAAAAATCTTTTCCTTTTTGGAGTTAACACAAAAAGGAAGGGCCCAAGAATTTTTTAAAGATTTTTCGGATTCTTCGCACTAATTTACTTCAAAATCTATGTTAACTAATTTTGTAACTCCCACGGGGCATCATATTCGAATTCAGCACCTCAAAAAACATACAAGTGCCAGGTTTTAGCCAATTATTCTTAATTAAGAGGATTTTGCCGTTTTCGCGTACGCCTCAATAATCCATTGATCCATTACAGATATAATTTTCAGAATTTCTTAATTACTATGAGTACTTAAAAAAAAATATATTCCAAATCGGGAAACTCGTTCACTATAAATGAATGTTTACTTGTAAGAAATTGAAGGATGTCGATATTTCCCCTTATCATTCCAGCTGATAAAAGAAAATTATCTAATAAATGAAAAGAGTGGGGCTTTAGACTGAAAAAAAATTCCATGTCGAATTGAGAACCTCCTTCTTTTTTGAAGTTGGTTGAAAATAATTCCCATCTTCAACATCTCCCTATTCTTCTTTGAATAATCAAACTTTAACCATACCCCCCTAATTTCCCGACACATCGAAATCGAACACCCCACCCATTATATTCCCGAGACCAGCGCTACGCAACACCTTTCCCAAAGCATTCCCCCCCGAATTTCTCGCATGCCGGTTCCCCAGCGGCCTTCCATCGTCCTTCCTTCGTCCTTCCATCGGCCTGGTGGCACGTTCCATCGCCGCCAACGGGAACGCGGCAGCGCACCCACGGTGCAACGAGAGAGGGACCACGGACTAGAATGCCCAGAACGCTAGGAGAGTTCCCGCGCGTGCTTTTCCCGCGTGAAAATGCTCTCCCGTGGGCCGCGCTCGCTGCCCCCGTAATTCCGACGTCACTGTCGAGGGGGGACAAGTCGCGCTCGGTGCACCATCGGCGATCACCTGCGTGCGTGTGCGCCCGTTGCACGCGGGATCGCGCTCCACCGGGGAGAGTAATAGCCGCTACGGAGAGAGCGAAAGAGGGAATATTCGTGCGGACAGGTAGGTGCACGGGGCTGTGTGCGAGTATAAATATACGGGGGACAGGAGGCGTGCCTATTTATAACGGTGATATCATCGACGATTACCTACGCTTTCGCGTGGACAATCGTAAATTCTGCTGGCAGAAGGGTGCGGGCCGATTTGAGACTTTACCCGGTATCCCCCTTCTCCACACCATTTTTTTTTTTCGTCTCTCTTCGTTCCACCTGAGTCACTCGACTCGTTCCGTCCTTCTCCGTGTCTAAGTTATCTGCTTCCTTCTCCGTTCGCCGCCATTATCCTGCGCGCGCGGACGGTAGGTCGGGTGTGACTCAAAAGTTCGAGACGACTTCGAGTCGGGGACCACGAGTAATTTAAAGTCGATTCCAGCCTCGATCGGGCCCCGTGTGGGCACGGAATCCTTCGATAAAATTTACTCGGGCGTTCCTGGCTGCGGGTCGCTCGCTGCGCGCTGTTCCTCGGGGTGAATGGTGCTGAGGGTTTCGTAGATAGAACCGTAGCAAGATTTTTGGTAGAGGATCTTCCAATCTGTCGAATTTTCTCGCTCCCAATCTCCAGTTGCGATACACTTAGGGGGTTCCAACGATCCCGGTGACAGTTTGGATGGGAGATGAAAAAGTTTTGGTTAGAAAATGTGGAAGATGAGGGCTTTTATAGTTATTCAGAGTCGATTATTGTTCAAGTGTTTCTTCGTGCGTTCGAAATGAGACGAAAAGAAGTCTCGATGTCGAATGCCACTTTGCAAGCTTTCCGTCCTCAGCATGTAAACCACCGAAAGAAGTCGCGATTCCTTTCCAGGAGCAAGAAACTCTCAACATCGTGGCGAGTGTCGCTTCTTCTCGATCTTCTTCCGCGTGGTCTCGTTAGGCCGACCTTTGGTTCGAGAGGCATCAGCACGTTCCACTCGTTCGCGCTTTTTCCTCTAAGCGCTAAAAGTCACCCTTTCGCGATTCCCAGGCATGCCTTTACCGGGCTTAATTATATGGCCAGGTTTCGCTTCGAAAAATCGTTGATCGTCCAATTACCAGCGCGGCGACGCGAAAAGCGGCGTTTTTCTACGAATAATCGCGCGTTACCTCGCTTTTCGACGACGAGCAGCCGCGAGCGGGTGAAATTAATTAAATGAAAAGCAGGGTCGTAACTTTCGGCTTTCTTAACCATAAAAGCAGCCGACGGCGGCTTTTACGACCTTGCGCGCGCGCGTACTCTCGGAGGACGTACGCGAGACGGCCCTGAGTGGACCGTGGCTCCTGCCAGCGAAGTTAACCCACTTCGGTGTCGCTTCAGACGGCCTTTGCATCAATTATTTGGAGCAATTTAAACTACGTAAAATAATGAATATTTAGTTCTCCATATTTCACGAGTTCTTAAATCCTAGAGGGTACCTCCAAAATTAATTTCTCACCTCTAAAAGACGGACAAAATTATATAACTCTATGACAACAACCCTCTTGCTTGTAGAAGCTATATCTACCTAAACTGATTAAGGGGAAACACCACTGTGTCCAACGAAAGAGTAAATCGTTTTTAAGAATTTTTTTCAGGAATAATTTACAGTTTACATAGAAAATTTGTCTTACCTACCTTTAGTATAATGTCTTAGGGAGCATATAAAAAAAGATAAATTGAAAAACATGCATCAATTTTAATATATTAATTAATCTTCTAGACAGTTTTCTCGAGTGTATTTAATACCAATTGTTTTCAATCAAAGAATCCAGACGTAAATACAACGGAAACTACACTCATATGGTTTATAAAAAAAAATGAAATTTAATTTCGGACCTGTTGTTCTATATCTATAGTTACACATTCGACCAGCTCGCGTGGGGAGTCTAAAAGATTAATTAATATATTAATATTTATGGATATTTTTCTATTTATTTTTTTGTACAGTCTCCTAAGACAGCACACTAAAGGCAGGTAATAATAATTTTCTATGAAAACTGTAAATTATTCCAGAAAAAAATTCTTAAAAGTGGCTTTCTTTTCCGTCCATCACAGTGGTGTGTCCCCTTAAGTAGTTGATGTCCCATCAGTCCAATTTCATTTTCACCAAATCACGCGGGCCCAAAAATTCCAAAAGACAAAAATTTCCAACTTCCCCTGGAAACTGCCCATCAACAATCCCCGTACACTTTCAAAAACTCACCACGCCACAACAAAGCCCGCTCCCCTCCCTCCCTTCATATTCGCCGCGACTAATGACCAGCTGTCGCCATTACAAAGAAGGCAAAGACGATGGACAGTTTTTCGAGCAATAAAGTCGAGCCGTCTTATCATTAGGAAAGCCCGAGGTACCTGGTAGTTTGAATCGGGGCCCGTCCAATTAGCCGGCCATTACGAAATTCGTTTCCCCCCACGAGGTAGTCGCGAGGCGGTGAAAATGTCCGCCCGTGGAGTTTCCCCGGCGAGCGGGCAGGCCCCCCCTGAGCTGGCAGAAACAGGCTCGGCCGCCGCGCGCCGTTCCGAGACTTTTATAATGGAAAACGGGCTGGTCGCGTGGGACGTTTCATTAATGAAGATGTCTCATTAAGCGTTCGGCCGAGGTTATCGGCTCCGCCGCTGGAAACGAGGCCTCCGCCGGCCAGCGTCGCATAATTCCGACATAATTTTCCATTACGAAAGGGCCGTCACGAGAACTCCCCGGCGCAAGCGGCAGTAATCAGCGTACTTTCGGGGGGAGTCGTTGCAGCGCTTGTATTCGGCACCGATAATTACCCCTGCAACGACGCTTCCCCGGTTATTAAGCGCCTGGCGCGCGACCCACCGCCGCACACGAGCAACGAACGGTGCGTTACCGTGTCCGAGCCCCGTTTCCAACGGTTCTGGCTGACATTTAAGGTAATTTTAGAATACCAAACGGCCGCGGCTCGCGGCTGATCCCAAGCGCGAGAGGCATCGCGGGGAATCTGGGCGCCGGGCGTGCGCGCGCGCGCGCGCCCAAGCCACCCGACTCTCGCGAAACCCGCAGGAATCCTGTTTTTTAAAGGGACGCGCCGCTGGAACGTGTTCCCCGCCACACGGAATGCCGAAATTATTGCGTCGCCGCCTGAACACTGTTGTGGCGGATCTGATCAACCGTAGCAACGATTGCTCGGTGTTTTTCGCACGGATGATGGGTGCTGGAGGAGTCTGTGGTTTAGTGGAATCGTATTGGTCATTGGGTTTTGAAGGTGGGTGGATATGAATCACATTCTGTGAAACGGTAGTTTGCATTTCTTAGTTTTTTGAGGATCGTTCGAAATCAAATATTAAGTGAATCTTTAACGAAGGAGTATTTCCGTCAGAATATGGAATTTCTTAGGTACCTAATGTTTAAAAAAAATGACATGCATTTGAAAGAAGACCGCTACGCAGAGCACACGTGGGTCGTAGCTCTCGCATCTTCCCGTCGCGCGTTGAAGTCTCCAGAACGATAGGCAATCGTTCTCTGAATATTCCACTGACACTTCAATTCTGTCTCTCATCTTCCCCGCTGAAACCACCGCGCAGGGTTCGGTGATTTACGACCTCCACCGCAAAGTGTGCTACACTTTTTCACCGCAACGAGGAGCGCGCGCAATCTTAATGAGTCTGATAGCCGGCGACGCGCGTCGTCGCTTGACTTATCGCGCCTCGTTTCGAAATATTCATATGCCCGATCTATCGCAGCAGTCACACGAATCGGCTAAGAAGCGTGCCGGTTTTTCTGCCCGACGGTCCTCCTTGTTTCAGCGACAGGGCGGCGATCCGCTGGAGAAATCGTCAGCGGCAGAAAGATAAGCCCGTGCGCGGAGAAAGAGAGATAGTCTTCGCTCATAATCCCACACGTGTCGGGCATAAATTGCGCGGCGATCGAATTCGCGGATCGAGAATAGTTCCGACAATCTCGTTTACGTTCTATCTAATTTATCGCGTGTCGCGCGCGTGTACTCTCGAATTAACTGGGAACGCAGCTCGGACAGAACGTAACGGCGCGGCGCGCGCCCGCTCGCGAGATAACCAATCGCCTGGACTGGTCCACAATTCATACGATAGTGTGTAACCGCGGCAAAAATGCCACGGGGGAAGAAAAATCGGAGGCGGACACACGACGCCAGCGTTCAGCGGGCTGTAACTACAGGGTGAACCAGCTTCGACCGCCTCTTTTTGCTCCCGTTGCGTTAAAAAGTTCCTTTAGGGAACACTTGTTGCCGCGCAGGGGAATACAGCGTTGGATAATTTATGGCGCGCCGTGAATCCGAAAAGTTTTTCCAAAGTCCAACTGGTTATTCGTGAAATATGTTTACTTAAGTTCGAAAAGGTATCGGTTCTTAAACGGCGACCGTACGCTTCGGAAATAATTTCTCCACGGCTCTTGTCGATATATTAAGTCTTGCATGGATGGCCCATTAATTTAGTCGTGCAAGATAAGCGGAGATGTTATTATTCCTTAACGCATGTATTTAGCAAACAACTGACGTCATTTTTATTAAAGGTACTTTAGAACACAGGATGGCATTAGGCAGTACAAGAAAAGTAGAATTATCTCCACTTCAGGGTGAATCCTTCTTCTAACACTTTCACTGAAGTTCCACTCTGCCCTCCTTAGCTAAAACGTTCTATCTGGCATCTCGAAACAACCGAGAAAACTGAAGTTTTTTATTTATTTATTTATTTATTACCTTTTACCGGAAGACCCCATTGTTTACAAATTGAAAAAATAACAAAACAAAAATTATTGCACACGAGAAATAACCCAGCAAACCAGGAAAACAAAATTCAAAGTGGAAACAGAATACCACAATAACGCAAAACTAGAAAATACTTTCCCGACTAAACGAGTAACCTTTCACGTAATATTTATCATTGTCTTTCTGCCGTTCTTGTTTTTCTTCATTCAATTTAGAAAATGTTATTATATCGTAACAGCGTAACTAATAGAAATTACTATTAACATAGCAATTAATTAAATATTCCAGATAAATTGTTTTAACCATCTGAAAAGTAGTAACGTCAAATACATTAGATCGTTTCTAGATTTCTACGAAGCACGTAAGATTTTCCAACTTTTCATAAAAGGTAACAGACATGGGTTCAAGTATTTCAACGTATTTCGAAAAATAAAGAAATGTTAGATAGGACATTTTAACTAAGAAGGGCAGCACTGCCCGCCACGAATCCCGCCCTTGAGACCTCGCAACTTCCCCAAGCGTCCCATTGCACTCGCATTTTCGTTGAACGAACAACAAAAGAGTGTCGAAAGACAGCGCGAAGTGGTCCAGCCTGTACAACGTTCGACAGCGCGTGTCCGCGCGAACGCGTTCCGCGTCAAGCCTGGACGCGCGCGCAATTTCGCGATAGCGGCTCGCGCGCCGCGCTTTCCATCGTTTCGTAACATCGCGTTTTGATAATATTACGGCGATTTTTCACGCCTGCCTCCTCGAGGGATCGATCTCCGCCGTCATACTTATAAATAAATCGCGCGCGTTATCGTTGCATATTCATACACATCGACGTGGCCCCGGCTTCCCGTGGGCGAACCGGATCGAGATATGTCGAATCGGAGCCGCGGCTGAAAGTATCGCATTGGAATCGCGCCGCGTATGTAACGCGCCCGCTTCGTCACCGTAAAAATCGGCCCCGCGGCCGTGCGCCGAGCGGTCCGTGCATTTCTATGCCTCGCGCCCGCGAAAAAAGAAAAGAGACAAACACCTAGCGATGCTTACGTGCCCGGCCCACTCACGTAACACGGTGTTTTGTAATGTGGCCCTTCTTCCAGTCACGTGCCGAGCCGCCGACAATCCGCTGACTATTTCCTTTCCACTTTTCTCCTGTGTCGCCTACTTTCCATGATTTCTACGGGACGGAATCGAAGTTTGTTTAAATAATCTTGGAGGATTTGTTTAAAGAAGTGTTTGTAGCTTTGGAGGAACACTTTTTGGAGGTGGTGGGATCTGAGAATATTGTTTGGGAACGATGTAACTACATAATTATGAAACTTATAGTCACATAAGGGAATCGAAGAGCCCACAAAAAATATCGGGAAATTTTCTACGTGGCAGTGGTGATACTGTAATATAGATTATAGAATTTCTATGAGGACTCTTCAATTGTCACCTGTTAGTAAAACAGGATTTACCAACTCCTCAGTTTCTCCGAGAATAGCTCTGAAAGAAAAGTGTTCAGCTCCCAGCGTCTGGAACCTACACCTTTAAAATTTCTAACATCGCGAACACCTCCGTAGGATTCGCGGCTCGTCGAGGATTATCGCGTGCCGACAAGCGGCAGGAATTCGTGCAGCGAAACGAGGCGGCGAATTGAAATTCAGTAGCCGCTGCGACGGAAAACATTGACGGGAGGAAGGAAGTGACGATCGTTGGTATTCAAGGCTGTCCGAGCAGGTCGTCGTGTGACGGCAGAGGGGAAGAGAAAGGGGCGACAGTGAGGGATCTCTGAGCCAAGGAACTCCGGTGACCGAGTGGCTAACGCTAGCTCGCGCTTAGAATCGTTTCTTGCCCGTCGCCCACGCGCGGCGAATTAAACGGGACACTGCCTCTTCCTTCCGCGAGCGTTCGTGCCCGGGAGCGCCCAATTCCAGGTACTCTGGCGAGATTCAACACTTTTACCTTCGCGGACGATCGTATTCCTTTAGTTTCGTTTCGAGCCCTCTTCCACTCTATCAGCTCTATGAACTTGGCATTCGTCACCGGCTAGATTGCTTCTCGGAGTCCATTCCACGCGACGAATTAACCTATCAATCTCGTGACATTCGTTTCGACGATGCTTCTATGTGCTTAGGACAGTATCAATAGCCACTCATTTCTCTCCCATCCGATGTATGATAAATCTTCCTCTATACATCAACCAACATTGTCAAATTTCAGACTCTGTGAGGAGTCTCTTCAGGAGTCGCTATTCATCATCCCTGCTCCAATTCAAGAACGGTGCTCGAGCCTCCTGGGTATAGAAAAGATTGACCCTTCGTTTCGAAAGCACTGTATAGTCACTTACTAGGTGTATTAGAAGTTTAATAGTGGTTTTATTAAAAACCTGAAACATCTCAATCGAAGATCATCTACCTTCCACCTTAAAGACCTACTAAATTCCAAATTTACACCACTTTGAAGACATACCAACGTCGAACAACTCCCAACACCTTCATTCAAGATCCTCGCGAACCTACCTCGAATCGAGTGGTCATTTCCACCCCACTTCTGTACCTCGGACGCTCGCGACGGAACGCAGCACCTGGTCTAGGAGAGCTAGGCCATAAATCACCGGCATTCCCCGCGCAGAGGCGAAAGAGGTCGCGGAGCAGATCCAGCGGAGCAATTTCCCGCGACCCAGGCGTCAGCTCTTCGTCGCGCGGCTCTCTCACGGCTCGTTTCGTCATCGCGACGATAGACGAGGAGGCAAAAAGGCCGAACGGACGGACGCAGGACAATTCCACGGCCCACGCGTCATTGTGGTCGCTGCAAATCGGTCGGCCACCTGGCCCGATCCAGCGAGTCGCGCGCTGGCCTTCTCCTTCCTCTCCTTTTCCTCTCCTTGTCTCTGTCCGTCGTCCCTGCCGCGCTCCGTCCACTCGTTCTTATTAGACGTTATCGTAACTCCGAACACCTGACGAGAGCTGCCCGGCTACCTGGAAATATTGTCATTACCATCGGGCACCCCGTAACGAGCATCCTATCCTTCTGCTGCCGTTTGGTCGTCTCCCACGAGGATATCTTTTATTTCCCTGTGTATCGGCATTGTATCCGGATCGGGAGAATCATATTATATATGCTAGATTTCGTGGACGTTTTGAGGGCTTTTTGGTGCAGAGAGACTTTAGACACCGGGGACTCTGTATTATAGTTGTTGCAGGATGTTTGAGACCAGAGATGGGCAAATTTTTTATTCAAATTAAAATTTCAAATGACGAATAAAAGTTGATTAAATTATTTCTTATGTGATCGAATGAAATTAAAGTAACTTTTGTTTGAATCCTTATCTAAATCTTTTATTTAGTTAATGCTCAACTTCGTTTGAGAGTTTGAACAGGGAGCGTTGTGAATTTTAAATTTCTTAGGTTTCTTTGAAATGAAATGTCTAATGGACAATATCGAGGAATCTATGATTCGGTACCTTTTATCATTTTAGTAGGCACTGTGCTTCGGTTGCGTTGGGAAAAATTGTGATCTCCGATTTGAAAATACATATATCAGATACACTTTGAAACTATAATGCCCAGTTCGTTCAAAGTCACCGCTCTCAAAGACTGAATCTGCTCCTTATCATTGATCAAGCAAGTCTACCAAGAAACTTCATAATTGCTTATTTATACCGGGTTTCCTTTACTGGCCCACAGCTCCGCGCGATCCAAGGACCGCAGACGTGTCGTCCATCGATCCATAATCGTGGCTTCCCTTTTTCTGGGCGAAAGACACGCGGAAGTGAACGACAAGGTGTCTCCGTTATGGGCAGAGTTTCCCAGGGAAACAAAAGCTTGATCAGACCGTTCCGTTTTGATTCCGCGAACCCGATCCAAGCATCTCGAACACGCTTTCAACAAGTGATTACAGATCTGTCAGATAAAATCGATCGCAATGCCTTGAGCGAAGAAATTGACTGGCCCGCGTGTACTACAAGCGACTTGGGCCCGCATGCCATCGTCCCGAAGCTCTCCTTCGCCAAGCTCGGTACGCAAAATTTCGCCAGATCGATCTCCGTCGTGGTTTCTTGCATTCCAATCGGCGAGGAACCAAGTCGCTGATCAATGGGGTCGTTTCGTCCAGCGTGTACTCGAAGAGGGGCGAATTTTTCAACATCGACCGCGAATTCCTCGCGACACCTCGTTCGGTGCCGTTGCGCATTCCTCGAGCTTCCTGGTCAGCTTCTTTTCCGAGGATCATTGACTGATGAAATTTATTTGGTATGGGTTTTGTTTGGAGAAGATCAACGATCGGGTGTCTTGACAGATCGAGGCACTTCTCTTGAATCGTGGTTAGAGATTTATCGTGATTGGCAAAGAGGGTGTAATGAAATTAGCAAATATTTTGGGAGATGCTATTCAATCGGTCGTTACCTACTAGGTAATGCCAAGCCTGTTTATACACACTGCAGTGATATTCTTGTTGGTTTTGAACTGGTTTCAACGTTATTAATGCCATATGTCCCTGAAGACATCACTCGCACTGTTTGTTGACCCATTAAAATATTTTCTTTAGCGAATTGTGCTAACAAAGTACGCGTTACTGTTTGCTCGAATTTGGCACGACGTTCTTGGCAGGGAACAATGTCGACAAACACGGTTCGTGTGCAACATCATTATTAGTAAATGTATGGACGGCTGTGATCCGCGTTGGCTATGAATCCGTCATATTACGAGCACATTTGATTTTAATGTACCTATGAATTTCAAAGGAAACATTCTATTGCTATTTATTCTATCCGACTTGTTGCTTCTAATTCCCAGTTTCAGAAGCTTGGGGGGAAATACATTTTCCCTAAAAGGGGTTAATTTTCCGTCTGGTGCTCGTCTGGCGTGTTCGTTTCGCCTCTCAGAAACCGTGCCAGGTCTCTGCGAAACACCGTTGAGCGTTGATCGTGCCGAGACGGGCGTCCCTTCCCTTGGGGCCCACAATTTCCCACATTAGCGGCGTAATGATGGCCGCCCGAAGCTCGTCCCCGAATCGCAACGTTGTTATTACCATTTCATTACCTCGCGGCGAAAAGGCGGCGAACGACGCGTAAATTACGCTGCGTGACATAAAGTACGCCCAATTTGCTTGGACGGGTACGCACGCACGGGCACGCGGATTTTTCTTCGCTGCAGCGAGGGATTTTAATCGAGCCCCATCTGCAGGGCGTCCGGCTGCGTCGGCGAGTTCGACGTTTCATCCATGCCAACGGGAGCCACTTCGCGACCAACAGGCACCGAAAGTAATTACGCTCTCTCCTGTAAGTAATCGCGCTCGTAATTGCGCTCTGCGGACGGCTCTGACGCTCGCAGCGCGAGAATAACGCGGTCCGAGGACGATTTTCTTCGGAGGTGGAGCTGTGGGATATTTTAGTTTTGTACTGCTGCTGTTTTTTAAGAGCGGGAATTTGGAAATTTTCTTCTTCTTCCAGGGGAGATAATGGGTATTTAATTTTTCTTCTTGTAGTTCTTTTATACTACAGAAGAAGAAAATGGGTATTTTTGTTTCTTGGAGTAAGAAAGGAGAAACTTTACTTCTTCTTTAAGAAGAAGAAAAGAGGAACTTGCCTTCTTTAGGAAGAAGAAAAGAGGAACTTGTCTTCTTTAGGAAGAAGAAAAGAGGAACTTGTCTTCTTCTTTAGGAGGAAGAAAGTAGGAGTTGTCTTCATTAGGAGGAAGAAAGGGAAACTTTACTTCTTCTTTTCTCTTCTTCGAGGGAAAGAAAGGAGGAACTTTAACTATTTTCTAGAAGAAAGCAAGAATTTTTCTTCCTCCGAAGAAAGTAGCAACTTTTCTTCTTCTCCCACTCTCCGTAATCTTCATATCTCTTCCCTTATCCCTCTCCTTCTCTTATTTTCCTTTTCCTCCTTCGTCGCCCAGTGCCGCTTTCTCGAGTTCCGGCGATCGAAACCGCGACGAAGGCGATGGGAGATCTCGCCTCCCCTCGAGCACGACCTCGAGAATGCACCGACCACGGATTATTGTGCAAGGGAAGGGCTTTGATTGAGGCCAGATACAAATTGCTAATTGCCTAATTACACCCAGCGAATCAGTACCTCCGACCACCCGGTTTACGCCCCGTGCACGAGGTAACCTGCCTCTCGCCTTACGACCACGACGATCGAGCAATTTTCGCTCGCTAATGTAGCCATTTATCCTGGAGAACGGTTCGTTTCACTCTTCGAACATCTGTTAAGTGTGTGACAAGGCGTTAGCAAACGGTTACCGCCGACAGTAGTCTACGATGAAAAACGCGCGTGAGAAACTCGTATGCAAAGGCAAATTGCTATTCTCTTCTAGAAATGCCTGTCCACGTTCTCATCCATCCGTCAAATAGGAATTAAAATCGACAACGCGTGTCCGCATTGAGTTGCTACTTTTTAACTAACACTATTAGGACTATCAAACCACTCAAAACGACTAAGTGGTTTTAAATTTGGTAATAAATGTACCATTTGTGAGTGGAAAAAGTGCATTTCTACGTACTATAAATATATATATATATAATATAATATAATTAAATAATAAAATTAAAAAGAATATGAATATGAATATGAATATTTTATAAATATCCAGTCATTTTGAATGGTCTGTAAGAAATAGGTCCTAAAATGTTACTACTTAGCCACAACCTCCATCGCTTGCGCAGCGACCAGGTGTAAATTAATACACATAAATATTTATATTAGCAATACTTCCTCTGCAAAAGCCGAATTAGAAGAAACCCAGCTGAACGTAGTGCGCAACAGGTGAACAATTCCTCGAAACGTCCCAATTATCCTAATTCAGTAGGCCGCACTGCCACTTACGAAACCGGATGTCCCGTGATCCTGAGCGTCCTGCACCTGCAACATCGGGTGATCGCGTGAACATCTACCCAGTATCGAGTCTCATTCGTTAAGGTCGATTTACCCGTAATACCAGCCTTTAATCTCAGCTTTAACCCGATCGTGAATTACCATTAATCGCGGTCGTTTAATTTCACGGTACGGGCCTCGACCTGGCTCGCACAACCGGGAAGAGCATCCTCTTCTCGTGGCCGGGCTACGCGAAAGTCGCGTTAATTATACCCACGATTATGATGGTGGCCGTACGTGCTCGAAAACGTCGCCGAGAAATGAGCATTTAGCGGCCGGTTTATTAAAATTGGTCGGTAGCACCGTTCTCGAGACGAGCGTCGCGGAAACGTCTCCACGAGACAAACAACCTCCTACGCCACGCAGCTTGCGCGTAATAGCCTGATCGCGTGTCGCAAGCGCCGCCATCGTTGAACGCGAGGACTCGAGAGTGCATCCCGGATAATCAGAAGATTGCGATTATTATTCGGATAATGCGCTACTACCGAAGGAAAACTCTAGGTACCTACTTGCAATTGTAGTGATCGAGCACTTATGTACACTGGTGTTTGTAAGTATTAGGACACCTACTCTGAAAAGTATTGCGAATTTATTAAAGAACTCTAAAACAAATTACTTTATTTGGTATTTAGAATTAAAACCAGTGAAAAATATTCAATCCGAATCTAACAAATATCAGATTTGGGGAAAATATAGCAGGTCTCCTAATACTTACGAACCACAGTGGAAATGTGAAACTTTAGATTGGTTTATTAATTTTGTAGGTGAAGGGACAGTTGGTTTATTCTACTTCTAAGAGCCCAAGAACTTTGCGTACCAAATTCTTGAATTTGAAACAGGGTATCTTTCTATTCTCACTGCATAGGAATTCTAATTCTTCAATTCCAAGTCTCTTGGCCGTGGAACTTAAAATCCGCCGTGGCCGAGCCGAATCCCCGCGTTCGCTCCCGTTTCCGCTCGGTTTCCTGTCGGTTTCGGCCAGCACACGCGGCTTTTCGACTCGCGCTCGCCGACACAACAGAACCCAGTCGTTCCACCTTTCACTCTCGTCAGCGCAATTACAATTCCGGTGCCGGCGCTAATAGGTGTGCGCGACACCGACACGGGGCGGTTAGATTGCATTGCTCGGCGCAGAAATCGCGTGTCCGCTTGCCGGGATAATAACGAGCCCAGGTCCCAGGGGCCCGAGGAATTAAAAAAAAAATAAAAGAACAGCGCACCTCGAAATTTTCCCGGCCACGATTCGCCGGGGAAACGGCGGCGCGCGGCGGTTCGGCATAGAGGCGCGCGCACGTGGGCCGCCTGGCGGCGCGTTGCGTGGGCTGAAACAATTCTCAGTTAATTAAGATAATCGCTTGTTTATGACGCCATGCTCGCTGGTTTTATCTGTCGCCAGAGAAATTCGTTCGTAACTTTGTCGAGAAAGTGGCTGCCGTTCGTTCGAGCTTCGGGTGCCCGCGTTTTCGTTTCGCAACGGCGGTGTCTTTACCGAAGAATAATTTAGGAGGTGTTTCGTAACCAATTTTACACTAATAAACCCTCGAACTATTTGTTGAATATTTTTGAAAGGTACTTGGTCAACTATATCGGTGATGTTCAGTGGTAGAAGTAAGATATTTTGCAAGCGAGAGGGAGAATTCCGTGAAGGAAGGAGGATGAACTGGTCCCCGCGTGGGAGTGCTTCCCGAGAACCGGAAAGGTCGCCGGTAGAATTCGGGATTCGACGAAACCGCTGGTGGACAGAGAGGAAAGTACCGTTCCTCGTTGGCGCGCGGCTGGGCCCGTTTCGCGGCTTGTTTTCGCGACGCTGGAGAAACGAGAACGAGCGGAGGAGGATGTTGTTTACCGGAGGAAAGGCTCGCGGTTCGTCAGCGTGTCGAGGCGGTGCTAGGATGGGGCACGGGGCGGCCTTGAGGAGGTGAGCACCGCGTAGGTGTACGGGACGCGGAAGATGGAAAAGCCGCTCACCGATGCCGCGTGGGCGAAATGTATCAAGGCTGACTTAGGTGAAGCCGTTCTGTCGACACTTGTCGCCGATCCTGACGTTTAAATAGGCGAACGCGACTGACAAACGACCGCGACCACGACGAACGAACTTCGAGACGGGGACACGTATCCTTCGAGGCCGTGGCGTCGGTCCTGGCTGGCGCACGTTTCTGCTCCTAATTGTCCGCTCGTAAACGGGGGGCGACGATCGACGTGGAACGAGTATCGTTAATCCTATAATATATGGTATCTGTTTCTATGCACTTCATTCTCTGCGGTTCCGCTTTCTATCTCCATCTGTTCCACTTCGACTGAAGCTGAAGCTGAAGAATATTCCTCTATTAATCTGAATTATTTCTTGATTTCGACTTCGCGAAGAAGACCCTTCGGTGGTGAAGTTCGGAATAAAAGCACTGCCTTTCGCCGTAAACCTTATTTTCGGGAGTATAAGTGGTTTTTCGGTACAAGGACGCAGGCACATCCCCCCGCGTAATTGAGATTAATGAAGATCACGTATAATTACCCAGGAACGCTCGCACGTCGTAAACAATCATTCCGGCAATTTCGTGCGGCGGCGAGCGTGCGCAGTCGTTTAAGGGGAGACGAGCGAGGAATCGGGAGGCCCATCAGCCGGTAAACCGTGAACACCAAACGGTTTTTCCCTACTAATGAAACATCATTGGACAGAATGTCCCTTAACTCTGGCCCGGCGTCCGCGTGGCTTTAAACACTGACAATTTACGTCGCCGGATCGATTTCGGGCTTTAAGAATGATGGCTCGTGCCCGACACTTTGGCCGAACAGAATTGCAAAAGAGCATTCTCCCGTCTCTCTCCCTTTCTCTCGCCTGCTCGCTCCGCTGATCGATGCCACGGGGAGAAGAAGCGAAGGGAGCGAGGAAGATGCGCACCGGCGAAGGGTGAGGAGGATAAAGGGGCGGGAGGGGGAGGCAGCGTAATGACTGGACGCCGCAAAAATTCGCAATTAACTTGGGCCAAGGCACGGTGCCGATGTCGCGTCGGCGTAATTGGTTTTGCAGAAAACTTTTACGTGTTTTCACGGCATTTGCATAATGTGCGAGGTGAACACGGCCGATCGATCGGTTAATTTAAATACCGAACGCGCCGCCGCCGTTGCGTAGTGGCCGCGTGTGCGCATGCGCCCGCGCTACCGAGCATGCGCCGTGAACACGGCCCGCGGCGGCGCGGACCGCGTCGTTGCCTTGTAATTGCCGTTACTTATTGCCCGTTGCCGACACGGCGACCTCGTAAACCACGTTCACGCGTAGATCCTCCTAATTCGGACTACCTGTCGCTGCTTCGTGAATCATCCGACCGACTTTTCGCTGATTTTCTCCCGCGATCGGTGCATCAGTTAGGGCAGGCATGGAACTAAAGTGAACGCAGCGGCCGTTTTTCGGAGGCAACGCCTCCTTTCTCCCGCCGCGCGTCTTCGCCCCCGCGGCGGGCCTAGGAGCTTCGAGCGCCTCAGGCCCGTGCCGCGTGAACAAAAACGCATCGACAATCGTGCTCTCTGGGACGATGTGGAAACCTATTGATACAATGTCGCCCTAATACCCCACGCGCGGTTCACGTGGTACGGGCCTGAGGCGCTCGAAGCTCCTTGGCCCGCCGCGGGGGCGAAGACGCGCGGCGGGGGAAAGGAGGTGTTGCCTCCGAAAAACGGCCGCTGGGTTCACTTTAGTTCCATGCCTGAGTTAGGGAATCACCGATTCTGCGCAACTAATGCGTCGTTTCTCTACTTTCAATCGGTTCTGAAGTATATTTATATGAGCGATCGGAATGGTTCCCGTAGTATTTCTGAAACTGTTCTTCAGAATACGCCACCTTTACCAGTTTGTTTAAAAAAATTAAGAGTTCTGCAAGTTCTGTAATATGCATCTTTGTCAAAGTCGAAGGAGTTCCATTTCAGTTCTAAATCAAGCCTCGGTCTCCGCGTTCTCCAACCTGTTCCCCAAGGTGCGAAGCTTTAAGGCACGCCGATCTGTGACGCGAAGAAATGCGACTACCACGCGGCTGGGAGCCTCGATACGCGGCAGTAAAATCGCCAGAAAAAGGGGGCACGAGAGGCACAGAGGCGAAATGGTAGTTGGTGGCCCAGAACGGTGAATATCGTGTTTCACGTCCGAAGTTCAGGACGTACCGCGGCACCGTGAGTTTCGTGAGAGGCCCTCGGGGGTTACCGGTACCGTGTCGGCATGTTTCGCAGTTTGGGACCAGGACCCAAAGGTCCGACTCGACAGGCACCGGCACAAAAACAGCGGGGGTCAGCGGGGTCAGCAGCGGGGCCCTGTGTTCCCCGGGGCCTCTCTTGTCATGCGATATGTTGCTCGTACGTTATGATAGTGGCGTCAGTATACCAGCTTTCTGTTCTGTCAGTGACAATGCTCGCGATGCCTTTGTGGCCACTCCGCGGAACCTTCCCTTTCTCCCGCCTTTTTCTCTCCCTTCTATCCCCCCCGTGGATTTCATTCAGCCGCGGTGACCGTTTCGCGAGAAGAATAACGACAGAAATAGCCGCCCGTAGTACGGACAGCTAGGACAATTTGTATTTGTAATCGATACGATTGTGATTTCCTGAGAGCCGGGCAAGGTGACGGTGTACGGTTCTTTTATGGCGCGGCGGACGTTGCTGTGGCAATCTTGTCAGATGTAGGACTAGATAAGGATTCTGCAGGGAACGATTGCGCGGGGAGAAAACCGTCCAGCGAGTATTTCGATGATCCTTCAAATCCGAATGGCAATTTAGAAAAAGTCGATATTTCTACCTGAAATTGGAAAAGAGACACAGCTTCAAATGGTCACCTCGTCTTTACAAATTCTCCCGTTCTACAAGTAGGTGGATCACATATTTCTGTAATATCCTAGTCAAGTGGTACTACTAAACCTCTCAAATCAAGTTGTTCCTCGGCTCACATCCCACAGGGAGTTTCATGGATATCCAAAGTATCGCGCAACGACGCGAGAGGATGAAAGAGGAGGGCCGATCGATGTGGTAACTGGGAGAACACCGGTACAAATTTATCTTTGTTCCGAACTTTCACGCACTGACAGCGCCGGGTCCCCTTGGTGCCCACAAAGTTGCCTGGACGTGACACACCAGCGGTATCCAGATATTTTTCTTACTTTCTTTCTCGCCCTTCCCCTTACTTTATCCCCGCGTACCAGACGCATCCTAGTCGCGAGGAATCGCGCCGTGTCCAGCTGAGTAGACTCCTCTCTTTTTTCCCGCGTTAATGCCCCTGTTCGGTTTTCGGAGGGCGAAGGGCCGTGAAAAATTACGCGGCTACCTCGGGGATCCGCAGGAAGAATCGACGACGCGGCGGCGTATCGCGAGAGGGGTCTCGAGCGAGTTGACCTTCGATTTATAATTCCTGTCCCCCCTGGTGGCTGGTTCAATTTCTTTTCCTTTGCACTTGGCGCGCGGCAAACGAATCGACCCCGTAACTCGATGTTGCGGGTCCATTATCGTGGCGTTTAAGCCTCTCCGGGGTTGGGGGTGATGCAAGATGGTGGGACCCGAGGATCGTGGGTACGAGAACGAGCACTACGGAGGTGGAAGGCTAGAAAAATGGGATGGTAAGATAGTGGCGCTATAAAAAGGAGTAGTTACGTGTAATGGCACTTGGGAATAAGAGAAGTAGTACAGATTTACGGACTTAAGAAAATGGGGCACTTGCGAGATAGGAATATAGGGGAGTGAAGTTAGAAAATGGAGAAATGATTGCACCAGAAGATTAAAACTACACCGTTTAAAGTTACTGTACTGCGCGAAGAGTGGTTAAATTAAATTCAATTAGAAGAAAAGGAGAAAAAGAATGGGACAACAAGAAGCAACACAGCGAGAATCGTGCCTGTACACCTTCAGCATCCATATAAAGACTATATACGATATTAACGACACCCTGTAGCAGCAAATAGAGGACGATTCGACGACGTGGCGGAACAATGGACGAACAAACAAAAAGATTCCGGCGAGCCGCGTCGTAGCTACGACTTTATGAGGCGAGGTATGTACACGGGAACGCCAGTTTGCCCGCGCGATTATGTATCGTTTCTCGTATAATGCGATTTGACGCAGGTGGTCCCTTCCTCGTAACTCGTGGCCATTTTGAGCACAAGCGCGTGCGCGTTATATATTGGGCCCCGGTGCGACCCACCGGCGTAGGCGAAAAAGGACTCAGGTGGGGCCTCCCCCTTTCTCTTTCTCTCCTCGCGTTCCCTCTTCCGTTGTTGTTCCGTCAACTTTCCCGTGGCGAAACCGCTCGTCACGAATCGGAAGCGCGTATCCCTGGGCTCGAAAGATTTCCCTTTCTATCCCCCCGTTAGAAATTTATACAGAAACTCTGTAAGTATCTACTGTAAGTTGCTGGGGCACAAATTGTCGCGAGACAAAGACGAGAAGAAAAACGTTCGCGTCGCGAAATCCTCGAGGCTGCCTCAACGAGGAGACGCAAACGGTATGGCATCAAGATACTCTAGCAGTCGCGGAGGCAAAAGGACAGCGAGGAGGAGGAAAAGTAATAGCGCTGGGATAAGAAGAAAAAGGAGGGGGGAGCAGAAGCCAAGATCAAGGAACAGCGGGAAAGGACGAGGAAGAGAAGGAGCAGCGGCTCGGCGAAGGGAGCCGGAGGAGGGAAAGGGCAGAGAGCGGACAGAGGGATAATAATAAAACGAGATATCTCGTACGTGGGCGGTCGTATTGTTAGCGCAACAAGGCATGCGCGGCGCTTCTGTGTCCCCGCGGTGCGCGCTCGTGCGCTGCGCCCTTAATAAAGGATACGCGTGTGCGTGAGATGCGCGCCCGCTTAATAAGAGGAGGCCACCGAGTGCCAGTGTGAGTGGACGGAACGGGAGAGAGAGAGAGAGAGAGGGATGGAGCGGGGCCTTATGTAAATCGGACGGGCCCATCTGCGCGAGGGAGCCTCTCTTGCGTCGGCCACGAAGCGGGAACCAGCACAGAGAGAAAGGGAGGAAGGAGAAGTAGAAGCGAGCACGAGCTGCTGCCGGCTTCAAAAGCAATGCCGCCACCGCCACCGCCGCGATAAACACGCATTTATTCCGAGGAGCGCTGTGTGCGCGCCCGACCGTAGGCGTGGGCGCATGCGCTAAAGCGGTAGCCTCCCGAGAGCAATAGCGCATGCGCGCGTGCTCTATGGAGCCGCGTACCTTGTGTCGGTTGCTTCGATTTCGACGCGGCAATTGCTTTTTCTCTACAGGTTGCTTCAGAAATCGGTAGCTGAACCCTGGACGCTTATTTTAATCATCTTGACTCTTCCGATACTTCTGAACTCGGGTTTGAACCGATTTTTTGATTTTGAGACTCACTGTAAGAACTCATACCAAATTTATAACAAATTTTTGTGGACGATTAAGCGTCAACAATATTTAACAAATTATAGTATTAGTATTAGTATTTCTGCCAATTTCTATTTTCAAAGAACACCGTCCATCTGTGCCTCCTTTTTGAAAGCAGGGGTCACATTGTTTACCCGAGAGATTGATACCGCAATACGAATCGTATCACGATCGCGGGCCCGCTTAACATGCGCGGCCCGAACGCACGTTAAGGAACACGAGACACTAGGACCGCGTAACACGAGCGCTATCGCGACGTTACATTGTGTTTGCACGCATCCTAACCGCTGTAGGAACGCATGCCGATGATTCTTCCACGGTCGGCAGATAAGCAGATAGGCGGATGGGTGTACACGTAGGTGCGCTCAGATAAGGGCCCCGCCGAGTCCCCGGATGAAAGTTAAAGCGGGTACTTGGACCGCCCCGGGGAACGGTACACGGTTTTGATTTCGATCGACCGTATTTCGACCAAGTAGCCAATCTATGCGGCGTACCTTCCTCCGCTCCGCGCACCATGCCCCGCGCAAGTACTCGAATTTTATCCCCGGCTGCAGCGTGCAGCGCAGCCAAGGCCTCCTCAGGAACGGAACGAAAAATCCGTCGCACTCACACTCGCGACGTAAGAGCGCGGCGGGCAAAGTTCAATTGCAAGGTGAATTGCGTGATTGCGTGTCGCGCGGCACGGCGATTTTTGCTTGCGCAACGCCGGCGCACCGCGAGGCAAAGATAATGCGTTATGATACCGCGCTCGAGGTGCAACGATCCGTCCAGGTAACGGTGGAAAAGTTTCCGCGCCGTGCATAATAGGGGACGCGCCGTTTAATGGGAATTTATTGTCCTCGGCTGATCCGCGGGCACCGAGGCACCGGCTTTGCCTCTCTTCTTTCGCAGCCGCCATGCAAATCGAGGACATGCCGCCTGCACTCCAACGTACCGCGAAAGATGAATAGGTCAGTTTCCTTGAGTCCGAGTGTGACTAACGAAAAGCCCCCGGTGACTTCCTTCGATAGTAGGCGCGTGCTGGGAGCCTTGACCCACATGGCGACCGCGAAGGGAATTTCGCGAGATTTTGGTAGCCATTCTGTGCAGCTACCTTCCTTTATTCTTCACTGACATCGATTAGGCTCCCTCCATGTGTCAAAGATTTACGTAGACAAAGTAGGGTAAACCAACCAGTAATTGACTGCATACCAGTGAATGACCATTAGACAAAGAAATGTCAATTATAAATTTAAAAATTACTATTTGTTTATAAATACAGTGTAATTGCACTTTTAATATTCCATATTTTTAGTTTTGCGTATTAAACAAACATTAATAAGTACAATTCTTAATAAAAGTATGCGGTCATTTACTGGGCTTTTCATTAAACAATTCGGTCATTTACTGGTTTCTTTACCCTACAAACGTCCTTAGTGTCAAATTGAATAAGCTAAGGAGGTTCCCCGAAAGTGAAAAAGAACTATTTATCTTTATTGGGATATAATTTGGCGGCTGACTTTAGGCATAACTTTGTAAATAAAAAAGATGAATCTAGGAATGGTAGACGGGAGATTAAAAATTCAGTAACCGCCCAAAGTGATTGTCGTGAGATTGTTTAAAATTAGTGGACCACGGATTGTTGAAATGTTTCCGCGTGTCCAGCGTGGCGGTTTCGACGCTTCCTGTCGGCAGGATGTTGCGGTCGACGAGGACAGAATCGACCGAGCGCCGCGTAATTGACATTACCAGTTTATCGCGTGTCGTACGCAAGGACGGTGCTCGTATAAGGAAGTTAACAACAAAGATACCATCTCGCCGCGCGGTCGTTCGGGTGAAAGTGTACAGTTTTGTCGGATTTTTTCCAATATTATTTCGAGAGTGCGGCGATAAATCATCCCCACTCCATCGAGGGTAGCCTCCCCGGTACCATAATTAAGTACCGTTGCACGCGTCGATCATCCTCTGCTTTTTCTCGTCGTGTTTTCACGTCGATATCTTCTGGAAAGCATCTAGTCTCGGAGCTCCCCGATGAATTAAACGGGCTTTTTCAACAACTTCCGCACACTCGAAGTGTTAATACGATCCTCGTGGGACACGAAGGGGCCGCGATGGGAGGACAGTTCAATTTTTCGTAGTAAGTCGCCGACAATCGGCAGAGGCAGAGGGAGCGTCCAGCTGTAAATACAGCAAAAGCGGGGAAAACGCGTAAAACACGTAAGGCGCATTAAGAGCGGCATTAATTTAAATTGTTTACCGCGCGGCCATCGTCCGACTCGAAGCTGGAGTCTGCGCGACACGGCGCTTCCGAGTTCAGGAATAAACCCTTCGCAGTGCTCGATGGCTTCGATGATACAAACAGTTTGAAGTTTGGAAAGTGAGACCCTTTGCGAAAGAGCTGTTGACGCGACCTCCGAGGAGGTCTTTTTATTATCTATAAATAAGGACAAAATTTGAAAGCGGGGATTTAGAAATAGGTAGGTAACTACTGTAAGAAAGCTCTTACGCTACCTTTGTGGTGTACAGTTACGTTTGACGAAGCACATTTCGGTGAGAAGGATATGATACAGCGCGAGTTTCAATTTTTCGTGTAATCTGATGTAGCGCGAGGCGCCCCGACAGACACACCTGATTATCTTGGATCACAAGAAATTTCTGTAATCGGAGTTAACCGAGGATCGTGTTACTCATAGCTCGTTCATCTTGATGTCAGCTGCGGCACGGTTTTCACAAAAATATGAAGTTTCGTTTAGAGGAATTCTGTGGCCTCGAGATCTCCTAAAGAAACTGAGAAGGGTTGTTCGGCAAGTCGAAAATTTGGAACAATTTGAAACTTTGCGGAAATGAAATGGTTCTAGAGGTGAAAAGATCCCCTGAAAGAAGTTGGGAGTTTTCATATTACCGAGAATATCTGGAAAATCGTAAAAGATATAAAAACAAAATAAGTAGGTAATTCAAAATTTAGACATCGAAAAGAGATATCGGAAAAAATATAATTCAAAATTTAATAGTTTTGGATATCCTCCAATACGGTGGTAAAGAATTTTGGAGAAAGTTTAATTATTTCAAAATTGATCCCACCACAATTTTATACGGTAACTTAAAATGGTTAGTTTATCACCATCACCCGAACTACATTTCTGCAAAGTACCAATTTTTTTAAATTTTCGAGTTACCGAACGAGTCTCCCGAGTCTGACAAAAATCGTTCACGTCGCGCCGCGTTCGAACAACTCCGAATTCTCGATTTCCACGATGAAACCCTGAGCCGTGGCACGAAACGGGGACAAAAGCCTGTACGGCGGCCGTCGCGGCTCGGTTCTCGGATTCGAGAGGCAGATAGGCAGGTTCGAGGAGTTCGACAGCGTATCGCGGGTAGCCGGCGATTGGCAGCTGGCCAATTGCTCCAATGCCAGCCGCGCGTTTCGGGAAGTTATCGCGATAGCGTAGAATTTAATGCCGCGGCCAGGGGACCCACGGTAAATAACCTCTTCGTTAACGTCCGCCGACGAACGGAATGAACACGTTTCCTCTTCTTACTCGTTCCCCTTAGCCTCTGCTTCCAGCCAGCGGGTAAAAAAATTCCAGGTATCCGGAGGGATCAATTAGATTCGCGTTCCCGATCCGACGGTACGTCTCGCTGCTCCAACCACGCCGCTTATCGAAATAATTGCCGAATAACGAAGTGACCGATGTGCACGCGCGCACTCGTCGATGCACGATAAGGAGAGTAATTAACGAGTAATTAACGCGGAGTGAATAATTCCTGCGAGGAAGTTGAGAGGATTTAAGACGCACTTTCTTCTCGGTTATCGGAGGATTCTTGGAAAATTCTTTGGTATATCTTAGAAAAATTTTGTTCCACTCATTTGGGGACTTACAGATATTTTAGAATAAAGGAGATCCTAAAAGAGTAGGGGTGCGTTTTTACTTAGATTCGAATTTTTATGCGCCCTAAGTGATCTTTAATTTGAGGTAGTTCTTTTAATTCTTTTTAATATCTTCGTGTACCAATGGATTCTACCTATGCTGTTTTGATGGCGTTCCCCGTCTCAGCGATGTTTCTTCTATTATCGGGCAAGGATCGGTGCTGTTTTTCCCCCTGAGTGGCAGGAAATAGTATTCCAGACGTGTCTCCGGGCGAGTATCGTTCGGATCGTAATAGGATCGCGTGTCTAATGAAACGTCATATTCCGCATGCCGCGGCTAACGATCGCGGTAACTCGCGGAATGTCGACCCGGAGGCTTTATTTAATCGTCATCGAGATATCGATCGCGGGCCCCGTTAATGGAATTCTCCCTACCGATGAAGAGATCCTCCGCCTGTGCCCCTTCCGCCCGGAGAAAAAGGCCGCGAAATTGATGGCAACTCGGCCGCTAATGCCTTTCGGAAGTGTGGACAGAGTCGGGTGCTTTGAGTAACGCGGCCACTTCATTTGCATCGAATAAACGAGCCGAGGCTGGCTGTAATTACCGGACCAGTCGCAAAAATTCACCTCGAACACTTGGTACTTAAGCGTGTCTACTACCACCTCTGCGAAACTTTCGTAATAAGCTTCTGCTTGTAAAATTATTATACGAGCACTTCGCGTTAGCCTTGCTCTCATTCGCGGACGAAATCGAAGAATTTCTTCGAGCACATAAAACACGCAAAATCTGAAGGACCAAAGCTTTGGATATTTTTTTCTAAATCCTCAGAGATCCTGAAACTATCAGAAATTCACAGCTCCACTTCCACGTAAGCCAAATCTGAGCCACCCACCTCGACCACAGACTCTTCGATTAATGCTCCCGAATTAGCCACGAGACAATGTAGCAAAGTGAATTCCACCTCGGTCTGAACGGTCTTCCTTAACGATTAATGAAGGAAAACGCAAGTTTGGTCTGTCCTCTATCACGGTGCAACATCTACCGTGCAGCTGCTAGCCGTTGCCCCGGGTAGAACTCGCCTAAACCGCGGAAGGAGGAGCGCAGGGCATTAATAAGACGGCAACGCGGACGGACTTAGAATAGTTCTAGGAATAGTCGTTGGACCGCGGTGGACCGCGTAATCCATCGGGGCCAGATGGTGGAAGAGAGAGAGAGAGAGAGAGAGAGAGAGAGAGAGAGAGAGAGAGAGAGAGAGAGGAGGCTGAGTTTTGGTCTTTATCCCCGCGGCCGCTGGACGGGGCGACGGTCAACCCAGAATTCGGGGTTGATTTAGAATTTAGACGGCCACGGAATTATCGCGGCCATTGTACGCGCGCGCTTTGATATTCTCGCCGCGACACGCACCGCGGGATGTTTTCACTCGTTACGCCAGCCGAGATATTGCTCCTCGTAATTCAGCGTTGTTTGCGTGTCCACCGCTCAGCTCTTCGGGAACGTTTCGCTGACTTTTCACTCGAAGACAGTGTATTTTGGTAAATGAAACCATCGAACTTTAAGGTAGTACAAACCCTAAGAGGTGAGTAAGAACACTCCTCCGGTTCTTTTTAAGTTTTTTTTGTTTGAGAAGAGTTTTAACTTCCTTGGTATTGTAAAGAGTATTTTGATAAAAAAGGTCTTCATTTGTTCGCCCTTCTTTTTCCCTCGGGTTTTTCGACGGACCAGTACGCTCTCCATCGAGATTTCGCGAGCGCCGAGCGGTGCCGAGCCAGCAAAAACCGCGAGGCCGTATCGGCGAACGTTTTCCTTTTTCTTTGGCCCAGAATCCCGGGCGTCTCGTTCGCTCCATTAAATTCGAAAAAATCGGCCTTTCAGCGGGGCCCAGCTCGCCCCTCGGCCCGGCCGCCGCGAGAAAGAGCCGGGATCAGCGTTTCAAAAGGGGATTCGTGAAAAGAATTACTCAACTTTCGCCACGTAGTCGGTGCCTTTGACGCTTACTAATGAGAGGGCAGTGATTAAGGGCACGCACGGGGAGCCGATCGCAACAACCAGCTTAATGATACAATGGACAAATGGATAACACACGTGCAACCGTGTCACGAGGCTTTTCCACGCGGGCTTGCTTCTTCTCTTCTTTTAACATCCTCGCGGAGGCTGGTGCACAACAGCGTTCTAAACAGAATTGCAAGATGCAACTAGAAGTAGGCACTCCAAATATTGCTTTGGCCCAGCTAAAGTTTCATTGAATAGAAATTTCTTACTGATGGCAAAATGTTACTCAACGCAAGTAGAAAAAGTCTTCTCCTGCCAGACAACTCCTGCCAACTGTAACTCCACGAATTAACACGTTTGATAAACACAGCGCACAGAAAATCATTTTAGAAATTCGTTACGCCTCGACACTCTATTCCTCGGTCGTTTCGAGCAAAAGGGGGTAAATACGCAGCAAGGCGTAAATTAGACGGCCCGTGGCACGATCAATCGCGACAATACGTAGCCCGGGATTCACGATATCTCGGGGGAACGATGTTCGAGCGGGTCGAGCGCGCGACCGCCGGTATGCGGGTAAGTACAGATTCGTGTTCGGCCGTCGGCGTTGCGCGAGCAAGCGCATTTCTCGCGATAGAGACGAGAAAGAAGAAAAGGAGTGGGATTAAGGATCGAGTCGCGGATCGGCCGGACGGTCACCGTTCATCCTTTTAATTACGATTTCGCGTCTGGTCGCATTAGCGCTACGCGACGCGGCCCCTTTCGCGGCCCCTCTGCTAGCTCGCCCTACTAAGCGTGTAACTGGAGTAGCTACACGCTGCAATTTGTAGCCGGAGTCGATCTTAAAGAGAAGAGGCAGCTTTGACTGATGTCAGAGATCGCGAAGATAAGGCGGGATAAGAGGGGGAGGGGCAGAGCCGGATTTACCTTTTCAGGGGCCCTAGGCTGAATATTCGGGGGGCCCTCGGTTAAATATAAAAAATAAAATAACGCTGATTTGATTTTTTTTATCATAATACTCGGATAATCTAAATAAGAATTTAATTTCAAAATTAACATTGAATATCAAAGCTAAATATAACATTAACCCTCTGCAAGATTTTTTGATAAATTTTTCGAAGAAATAATTTAGAATGAGGGGCCCCCAGCTAAACGGGGCCCTAGGCTTCAGCCTTTTTAGCCTATGGGGTAAATCCAGCACTGGGGAGGGGTAGCAAAGTAGCTATGGTTCTAAGGAAATTGTGGTCCCTTCTACACTTTAAAACTTTTAGGTATTTGATAAGTTTTTTTTATAAGTGTCGTAGTTTTGGGAAGAATTAAGTTAGAATCGTCGAATAGGGGAAGACTTCTTAATAACTTGAAGCCTCAGCAAATCTGTCGGTCATCGATTTTACGCCCCTTTTATCGCGCAATTTTTGCAAATTCAATGTAATCTGTTGTTAAAGTGTAACCACTTATACCGATACTTGCACGACGCATAATAAACGCCATGAGAGAGTATCATTTCCTGATGGTTGGCTCTGGTTACATCAATTACACGCAGCGAGGCGACCAGCGCCTCTCCGAGCGGAATCGTTACGCCGGCGGCTAACTTATGCAAACCCGCGTCATTTCCATCGAAGCATGGCGCTCAGCAGTTTTCCACGGCCGCGACGAATCTGTTTTTAAAACGTTCCTCGCCGCCTCGCGGCTTCGGTATCTTCCTGTTTACGTACTCCATATTCGCAGCGTATTTAATTCGAGAAACTTCCACGTCGAAGATCCTAGATCACTGCCTAGGAATAGCGGAACAGAATACCTCAGCTCGACGTCGAATGTTCGAGCTTCATGATTGCCATTGCGACGTTGCGAGGAAACGCGTCGGGGGTCGGTAATTACGAATATATCCGCGAGACGGAAACGGAATCGGTGGCGATCGTGGGGAAAAGAGAGATCGAAGGGAACGTACAGGGCCCGATGAGGGGGCGGGAGGGGGAGCGGGAGCGGGGCAAAAGGGAGAAAGAGAAAATCGGCTTTTGTAGCGGCGCGCAAACAAATCCGACGTGGACGGGGCCCGAGAACGAGGCTGCGAGCGAAAAGAAGGAAACGGAGGAGAGGAGAGGGAGCGAGAGACAGAAGCGGGAGAGGGAGGAACGGAGACAAGGGATAGCCGGTAACAAACGACTCGCAAATCCTTCCTGTCAATTTAATCTCGCCTCGAATCCCGGAGAAATGTTAATAAGGGCCTCACTACCATTCCTTCCCTTTTTCCTCCCCTCCGCGCCCGCCCCCTACGCCGCCTCTCTCCCCCTTACCGTTGCCTCTTTCCCGTTTCGCGGACTGCGCGTCGCGCATGCGCGAACGCGAGCGCGCGAGCCGGCAACGACACTTTATTTTCGCGCAAAGATACCGCCGCGTCGCCGTCGACCACGTGGAAATTGTGTGCAAAGCGAGCTGCACCCGTCGTTTTTCTTTCTCGATCCCCCTTTATCCAACTTCTCGCTCGCTCACCCGCCCCGCTACACCCCCCCCCCCTCCCTATTTCAGCGGCCCCTTTCGGCCTTCCACCCTCGTAATTTATCGCGGTTATGCTCGGGCCTCGCGGTGGAATCTGTACCAGCGGATAAAGGAAGCCCGTGTGGAAAAATACTCCCACTACCGGCCGGGGCTGTACTCCCTGCAATGCTATCGTCGCGATTCGATCACTCGCCTGGCCCGGCCGCGCTTCGCCGCGGAGTCGCTGGCGCAGGAAGCGCAGCCGAGCGACCGAGGGGCCCGAGCAGCCACGACCACGCGGCTGATGCGATGAAGAGATCGCGCCGCCAGATGCAAAGGAGCGCACCGCTTACAACTCGGGGCTAGAGGGGACGGGGACGATTTTCGGTCGCCGACGGGACGGAATAGGAGGTGTTTCTCCGAGGGGGGGCGGATTCCTCGTGTTGGTAGTTGAACTGGCAGGATTTGGGAGTCTGGGACAGGGATAGTTGATAAGTAGGGGTGGGGAATTGATTTTTTTTTTCTGTGTAGCTGATTGTTTTTTTAAGTAATGAGTCTAGAACACTATGAATGTATTTTCGGATTTCGGATTTGAAAGGGTCGTAGTTCAGTTGATTGATTTTAGATTTTTAGTGGTAGTAAGGTGATTTTGGAGCAAGGCTTTTTTTGTGTCGAGAACGTATTGTAATATCAGCCTCTTCAAACTCAAGATCCCTTTTTTAAAGAAAATGCTATATTTTTATGTTCCTCTGTGGCAATATTCAAGTGACTCTGGGTGATTGATGTTCACTTTAAGTCGGTTTAAAGATGTTTAAAATCAATCAAGGTTGTTTAAGAATATTCATGACCATTTAAACTCGTTAAAAATTTAAGAGTCCTTGTAGAAATTACTGTAAACGTCAAAAATGTGTTTTTTGTTAGGTCTTTTTGTAAATACTAGGGTTTTCCCGTAAGATAAATAAATAAAATCAAATTCTGTAACATCACCATTCGCACGTAGAACATTTCTCGATAACAATTTTTATTTTTCAATTTTGGCACTTACCTTGTTTTCTACAAAAATCCTTCAATAATTGCTTAGAGTCATTCGAAGTCCTATTCAGTATTATTCATTAATCATTGCTATCCTTTGCAACTAAATTGCGATTAAAGCATCGCCTAAATCGCTAATGCAAATGCAAATCTGTGGGCACGTGGCGCCGCGAGCCTTTTCCAAACAAATTCCACTCCATCTTTTCCTCGAGTTTTCCCTAACGAGCGCGATGAAATGCTTTATAATTCATTGGAAGCGGCTAGGCTCGTTTGGAAGTGACGCGTCCGCCTGGAAATTACACGTTGCCCGGGATCCTCTATCCCTTTTCCTAATAGGTCTGACGGGCTAGACGTTTTAATATCCTCATTTTAATTGGACGTCGATGATGTAATCCCGTCACGCTCAACCACGTGCAAAGTGCACAGACACGTCGAGCAGGTATTCATTTCTTATTTGCTTCTAGAAGCCCGTAACAAATTCGATGTCGTAATGATCCACGCGTACGTGTTTCTACGGAAGCGACGATTAACCTCGTATGTCTTCTTCTTTTTTCTGCCGCAGATGAAATATCTTACCCTTTTAACTCGATCGACGGCGAAAAAGGAAAACGACCAGGCCACCGATGAATCTAAATTTCGCGCCGCTTCTAGTTCCCTGAGAACGGAAGTGGCTTCGAGTGCCATTTAGAGATAGTCTCGTCGAAGCGATAATTAAGAAGTCAGTGGAAAAGTTAGCTTTTAGAATAAACATTAGGTTAATATTCTATTGATATTTTACTTAAGACTTAATCTATTTACCACGCATTTAATGGAGAATGCTATAAATTTACAGACAAACAAGTTTTAGGGAAATGAGTTTTCTCAGGAAATTTTATTACAGAAACAAATCGAAAATTCTGCATACCTAAGTAGATGTGACAGGTGCCTCTTTTCCACTGAATATGTACCTCAATTATAGAAAAGTAAAAGTTGTGTAATATTATCCATAATTTCTGCTCTTTATTCTATTATAATTTCCACCCCTCACTATCATTTTCCTTTGAATAAAAGTTTCACCACGATAAACATCATGTGCCGCCGGCGGCCCACATGGCACGGCACGTGTTAACACCCCAAGGCTCTATATTTTACCTCGCTCTCCCACATTCACCGTCTGACCCAGCACTGCCCTAATCTACTTACACTAGGAGACTACGAGCGTATTACATCGCAATCCATTTGAAAACCATATCCACGCGATAGAACCATGAAACCTCCACCCGCCGCAGAAAAATGAGGCTAAAAACTCGCGTCGAGATAGAGCAGCCGGGCGAACGATCAAATTACACGATAGAAAGCGACATGGCGCAGCGATGATCGGTGCACAGCAATCCTGTTCCACGAAAGCGAGCGTCGAGAGGAATTCAGGTCTCGAGAGTGGCAGTCGTCGCTGGCAGCCAGTCTGCGAACAGTCTGGAAGTCGGCTGATCTTCTCTCGTTATCGTCGTCGTTCCATCGTCGTTTGGCGAGCCGTATTTCGGCCACTCGCGGCGACGAGCGCTCGCGCCACTCGCAAATCGCCTTCTGCCAGAGCAAATAAACCGCTGATGTACTGATGCGCAGGCCGCTGGCCGCCGCTCGCGTGATTGTCTCTGCCAGTTACTGAGCTACCCTTCCTCTGGTAAACTAGCATCCGCGTACAATTGTCAGGTAACAGGAATTGTCCTGCGGATTGCACTGTCGAAAGGGAGGGTTCCTTGATTCCACCTTTAAATTCCTTCTTGATTTGACCCATGCTTTGTTGCTTGCACAGGAGATCATTGATCGTGTAAGTTAGGTTCTGGACGATTTTTTGGAAAATGTGTGATACGAATGGAAGATCCATTTAGTGGGTATGTCATGAATGATTGACAGACGTTATGAAGCTTATAACGGAGAAAAGTTGGGGATTTTCCTTTGCTCTCTAGGATCGCAAAGTTCTGCATAGAAAATGCGCTGGGGAGCTTTCTAGATCAGGAGGTTAACGAGGAGTCGTTTGGGGTTTGTTGGGATGTTGATCACGCACGAGAGAAATTGATCGCAGTTGTGTTTATGTGGATGGTAAATTGGATCGCACGGGACCGTGATGACACAGTTCGCGCGAACTACCTCGTACAGTCGTAGACGATCTATTTTATTGACTTGTTTGTTGCCAAGCTATGTCTGTACCAGTACTCCACTGAAATCTCAAACGGTCGATGGTCTTGGGGGGGCACGTCGAACAGTTCGATTTTAATATTCCGTTTCAGGAAAGGAGCAAAGTGTAATTTTAATCCTACTAAACGATATAAATACCATAATTGCTGTGCTGAATATTGGAATGAAAAGTGATTTTCTTAAAACAGTAAAACGATATCAAGCTTCTCTAAATAACTGATTTAGATGTAACGACCACTGTGCCCACTCGTAAACAAAAGAAATAGAGGTAACTTCCCTCTCACCTCGTGTCCTTATTCTACAACAGCAACGTGAACGAGGCTCGAAGAGAGCCACGCACTTGCGTGTACAGTCGAGCTTCTAGCGCGTAAACGCGCCATCGAGAGGATCTATTGTTAGCCTAGCCGAAGCGTAAAGCCAAACATTCTTTCATACCGTATGTGGGTCGCCATCTACGCCGGATTCTCTTCCTCTGAGCCGTGAATAAACGATACTCGAAAGCAACCTTCCCCTATCATCTGGATCCACGCTAAATAAATGGCCCTTCAAGCATCCATCGCCTCGTTACTCGAAACATTCATATGTAACCTCACTGGCAATACAAGACACTCAGACGCGAAGTCCCATTACGAAACGAAGCTTGAATTTCCACGTCATCCATTTACGCTTTCACAAGTCAAATCGATTCCCCGGCTCGTGGCGCGTAATTTGCACAAATTTCGCTACTATCCTCGATAAATCATCGATGGATCTTCGATAAATCCTCGACAAATCCCCGATTCGCTGTTCCCTTAACATCCGTCGAGCCTCGAGCGTCTCGTCTACCGCGGCGAATTGAAATCTCAATTTGTCGATGCGTAATTTCCCCGAACGAAGGCGTAATTGGTCCTCGAGCGGCGCCGATACCGCGCGCAGGCGCGAAGAAAGAGTAGGGATGGGGCCCGCAGAAATCGGGCCCCGCGCTTAAACGCGCGGAATTTATGAACTGTCGGCTCGCGACGGCATTGTCGCGGGGAAGTATTCTTTTTCAATAATAAAGAGCTTCATAACGCGGGACACGGGCCGCGTGGGCATAATTGGTACCGCGGGGAACGCAACGCGGTCGGTTTTATGTCGTAACAACTCTTTGAGACGCGCGCGGGTGTGTTACAATATCGCGGCGGGGCCCGTGCAACGCGGCGAACTTTAATTGCCCAATAAAGAAGGAAAAAGAAAAAGGGGGCCAGCAGAGGGGCGGAGAGGGGAGAAGATGGAACACACCGACACAGTTTATCGGAGGTCTCGTACGGCAGCTTTTATTGCACTACCGTTGCTCTCTCCGCGCGGTGCATCGAGCGCCCAAATATATTGCCGATAAATACGGTTTTATCATCGGGGAATTTTAAGTGGTGCCACGTACAGCCTCGGCAGGGTGGACCACGCGATTTGATCGTTTACACTGTTAGTCCGCAGATTTGCACGTTTTCTTTGACTTTTCATAGGTTGGTGCTTGTACTCGGGGGAAGGTGGCGCAGATTTCTCAGCATGTAGCTCCTTTAGAATATTTGTCTGCAGATCTGCGGTGAAGGAAAGTTTTATGGGGTGCTTAGTGAATTTGTATCCGTTCTCGTAAAAGATTAAAGATCAAAGAGATTGAAAGGTATTGTAACTTTTTTGATACTGCTTCGAGTAGCTCTTACGGTATACATTTATTAGGATTGCAGAAGGGGTTTGTTAAATTATGGGTATTAGATATACCTACATGGAGGATTGGAATTATACTTCATCTTTCTACTTCCTACTCATTTCGGCTCTCGAACCTCAAAGCTGGGTACCGTTGAAGAAACACGAGGAATATTAAGAAACGATAGCACAGCCTAATGGCCCTTCGACAAGCGTTTAACGAGTCCCTTCGAGTTCCCCTGGCGCGCCTGCATCTCCGGCTACCGGAGCCACGATCACCTATATAGTCTAGGTAGCTCTGTTTACAGGCCACTTGAAACGATCCGCCGAGCCTGCGCGCTTATCGCGATCCTGAAAAAAACCTGCCTCCGTGAAATCGGTCAAGTGTTCGTTGGGAAAATTTCTGTTGGGCCACGGATCCGTGAGAAACTTTCCTCTGCGACTCTGATCCATCGATTTCTTTCACGAACCGCGTGATATTAATATTGCCCAGGGGGAAGGAAAAGGGCATAAAACGTGTGCGATCCTTGACAACGTTCGGGAAAGAAATCGCGCTCTAATTGTTTGGCGAGAGGCGATTAAAAAATTGCGCGTTCGAGGCGAAAAGCGAAGTATCCACGGCGAGGCACGTTCACTCGCGCCGCACTTTTTCTTTCTGCCTTTCAACGGTTGCTGAATTATTGCCCGGTATCGTCGGAAATATCCCAGACGTTCACCGTTTACCGTTCGCGCGGGTTTCTTGAAAAAATCCGTACCAAGCGAATTAAACGCAATTAATCGCGGCCAGTCGCCCCGTATCCGCGATCACTGTCGTTGTTATGACGTGCTGGCGCGTTAAAGATAGCCAACAAATTACGCGGCACAGCCACCGGGCGGTGATACAAATTGCAGTTGATTGGGCGACCTGTGCAGCGTGCTGATCGATTTCAGGTGGCTTTGGTTTCCTTTTACATTGTTGTCGATTAAAAGCTCCGTGGATGTTGAAGATTCGAAGAAACTCTCTTTTTTTGTTCCTTTTAATTCCTAGTTATGAAATGAAATAGACTCTTAGTGATCCACCGCGTGATTATATTTCCTTTATAGTATTCCATTATTATATTTGTGAACTAGAGTAACCACTTGGAATTAAATGGAAAAGGTGATGTGTTTGGGGAATAATGTAGGTCACTCGCATCCAGCTTCTCCGAACCTTGAAGCGGCATCGAACAATTTTGCAGTTGCTCAAGGGAAAAGCAAACCGCAGCGTCAGTTAAATATTAACTCCGCGAGATGGCTGGTTGTCTCGTTAATAAACAGCGACGAAAACACGAGTACCATCGGGGATTACAGAGGCTCAAAGCCACCGACTGGAAATCTATCAGGCTCTCGTCCGAAGCGCTAACGACGCCGATAAACGCCGATTAACTCGACTGGAACCGTCTCCCAGCGATCATTTATATCGCTCGTAAACGCGGCTCGATCGTCGATCCAGCATCCGAGTCGTCGTCGCGTCGTCGCGGCGAAAATTGCGCCCAGTCACGGGGCAAAACCTCGTGCGAAACATTCGTTAACATTCCCAACACGCGGTAATGATCGTCGTGTAAGAAGCGACGGGGCAGCATTCACCAGAACAACCTCCGATCGTCCCCCACCCCCGCCAGAACCCTCGGGCCTCTAATAGCGCGTTAGAAAATTAATAGAACGACCTCGAGCAAACGGTCGCGGATGGATTATGGGTAAACCTACGATCTCAGTAGATCGCATTTAGACTTCCTCTATCTACGTGATTTCTCCTTTCTGTTTCTTGAGAATTTTCAAATTTCTGGGAAGGGAAGAATCAGTCTAATTAAACCCTCCGAAGGACCCTGATTTCTATAATTATTGCTAAGGTGAGTATACGATGCGAACAGATTACTTTCAACCTTCACCCTCCGTTGGTTCCACAAAAAGAAACCCCATTTCTAGAAATAGAATCCTCGCTCGAAGAGCAGATCGAAGAGGCATTGCTTGTTTGGTGACGGGTGTGTGTAAACCCCCGTGTAGCTCGACTGTGCGCGAGGATTTGGGAGAGCAACGGCGAGATCCCGAGCAGGCCGAGTGTCATCGGATTTTCAACAGGTCGATCTTAGCATTCGATTCGAGGTCGGATTACCACGCGGCGGGGGGATGGCGGCGCGGAAGGCGCGGCCCGTGGTTAGACGTTAATCGGTGGCGTTGCATCGATCAGTCCCACGGTCCCGAGCCAGCGGAATAAGCGGATAAGAGGAGCGGTACACGACAATCGGAACGATTTGTCGACGAGACCCTAAGTCCTATTTCCTTAATCCACCGCGACGACGAGTCGGCTGTCAATAGTGTCGGCCGTCCCGTCGACTTACGATTCCGCGAACATCCACCCGATTCCATCCCGCGCCGCGTGTATTTCCGTCCCGAAACGTCAAAATACACTTTTTGCAAGCTGTCAAGCCTCTTCTCACCGTTGACGCGGTCCTCCTCGCCGGGTAAAGTCATTGCAGTCGCTTTTATATTTTCTGCGCTTGCGATTCAGGGGGTGTCTTTGCTGTGGCGTGGAATTATCTGGTTTATGCAGGTTTCGTTGTATTATGGGTGAGTTAAAGACAGATGTGGCATGGTGGCAGTGTTTTCGATATTGGAATCATCGTCATTGGATAAAATGAGGCGACCCTGACCAATACGTGGGCTTTGTTTTCAAGAATACAAAGGGAGGAGCATTGCGACACGAAAATAACGAGCCATTTCTCTTCAGAGTTTTAGATGTCAACGGTGATTCGTATTTTTACCCATGTTTTCTTTCTTCTTCGCTGGAACAAAACTCTGGGACAGCGCAGTGTTTTGATTGCGCTTCCCAATGCGTTTGAAGACATTAATCTTTTGCGTTGGCAGCATTGACATTTTTGACCCGATGATTTTTACACGTTTCCGTTTCCCGAAGGTAAAACTCGCTTGACTGACAAAATCTACGCTTGAATTCGTTGTTTGCTCTCGGCGAGGGTACAATGCGTGGGCGTGACGCAGTGCTAATTAATTTCGACCACCGCAGATAGATAGCTGTTTCCCAACCGTGCAACATTGTCTCTGGCACGGTTGGAGACTGCCAAATTTATTCACACGCCGACACCTCGTCGGGACTGCAATTCCCTACGAATCACGTGACCGACACACCTCTCGCGGCTCGCTCTAATGAAGCTAACTGCAATGGACAACGGCGTGCAAACATTGTTGAGCACCGTTTACTCGCTGGAAGCGGTGATTCTGTCAATACTGGCCGCGGTCGCGTAACCCGAGGGTCTTCTGACTTTGTCCTTCGCAAGATCTTCGCACCTCTACGAACAGACGTGATTTTTTTCAGTGCTCCCTTAGGTCTTTCGAGCTCTGTGTAGATGGTACCGATGCTGTTCATCGAAATGTTCGAATCCTTGTGTAAATACTTGCAGGTGATTCCAGCGTAAAATTGCTTTGCGAGGAGTCATCTTCTGTATAAATATCGCGGGATCGGGGTTCAGAAGTCCTCGGAAATATGAGTGAGTGATGTAAAAATCGGCTGTCGCTCCGTATGCAAAAGATGTTCCAAACGCAACAGTATTCTACTGTCGCTCCGAACGCAAAATAATTCTACTGTCGCTCCGAACGAAAAATAATTCTACTGTCGCTCCGAACGCAAAATAATTCTACTGTCGCTCCGAACGCAACATAATTCTACTGTCGCTCCGAACGCAAAAGAATTCTACTGGCGTTTCGAACGCAAAATAGGATTCTCAGGAAACAACCATAGACCACACAAACATGTACAAATACCCTGAATGCGAAATAGCATTATTCCAAAGCATCATCAAAACAAAATACCGTGAGATCAGAGTTCAGAAGCCCGGATGACGCCCTTCTGTCCGAGGGCGAAGCAGAACGTAGGCGAAGCCGGACGTTGTTTCGGCAACCGTCGAAATCTGGCCACGTAGGCGGTAGCGCGCAATTCCGAAATCGACTTTTCGATTTACAAAACACAGCAGTGGGCGGGAGTTGGGCCCGATCGGCGACGAGCACGCCACGCTTGATCGCCAACACGCGTGTATCTGGAGCCCCCACCCCGCGGCGCCAACTTATCACGGACGAATCGGTCGCGTGGGCGAGCATTTCCGGTCGAACGATCCTGCTCGATCCGACGATCGTATCGGAGGATCCACGACGCTAGATTCAGGTGTTTCCACGTAAGCTGGTAACGCCTTTGGAGCTGTCGTCCCCTACTTTTACTTTTCATCATGTCCACTTCAAGTATTTAACAATCTACCGATTTTCTCCCATTTCCACCGACAACCCATCAAACTTGATAAAATTTCCAATGCTCCTCCAATTTAGCCATCATAATTCGAGAAACTTAGAACGTCCACTCACGTCCACTCGCCAATGTGCACGACCCAAGAATATTCTTGAACACAGTGATAATCGCGATTCCACCGATACACTGGTGTCCGCGTATCAGATTTTCCATCGGAACCTGTTCGAGGGACAGCGCAAAGATAAAAAGGGGCACACCTGGTATCGAGAGCTTCTTCGATACAGAATGACTTCGATACATGACAGGTCTCGGCTGTCGAGGATGCAAACGGAACAGATGATCGTTTAAGATTCCGTCGGCGTTTCGCGGAAGTCCGAACTTCCTCGAGGGGCTGTTCGGGGCCCGGGCTTGTTCATCGGGTAATCCTATCACGCGCCGTGTTCTCCTCGCTTTCGTGTACTTTTTACAGGCGGTGTTCAACGCCGGATAATCGTTTCTCCGCGACACTCGCCGGGGCACGTTCAACGAGGCCCCGATTTACGATTCCCCGTTTACGACACGCTTTTAAAAGTCGACTTCGGAATGATAGATAGGGAGAAAGAGAGAGAGAGAGAGAGCTTTCCTTCCGGTTAAAAAGTCGCGCGCCAGTGCGATCCACTATTTATACGACCATTAGCTTACGATCTTCTTCGTTCGACTTCTATAAATACCGGTCGCGGTGCAGTAGTCCCGTTTCGTCATCTTCCCGGCGACTCGTAAACCCTGCGCGACGCTAAAGCCTGGCTCTCGTCTCGACGCTGTCTCATCTATTCTAGAGGAAGAGGCTACGGTGATATCGTGACCGAATCGAATGCTTCCTTAGAGCATCTTCTGTCCCGGCCAACAGCTTTTCTGTGGCGGAATTGTGCTGGCTGAAATTCACTAGAAATTGGAGTAACTTGTGGCTTCTTTTTGGGGACATAATAGGGGAGAGCTTATTGATGAGTGATATCTGTTAGGGTACTGCAGAGTAACTTCTGGTTTTTGTGTGGTGCAATAATGCATCTGTAAATGCTGTTTTTCTGGATGGCTTCGCGTGTCTTTTTTAGATGTATTGGCTCTCGTTATTCTTCGTGTAGAGGAATCAAGATGTAGGTATCTTGAAAATATGTTGATTTCTTGGTAGAATTAGGGAAATAAAAAATTGATGTCTGTGTAGGAAACATCTCTACGACGGTGTATCTAATGAAAAAATGTGATTATAGAAGAGCAGGTGTTATTAAACCCTGCAACGTTTCCTTCTATCAATTTTCTATATTTTTGCTTTGAAAAGAGCTACGATTTGACCCAGTTTCTAGATTCGCCCTGTATTTTATCGAACAGAGACTCGTTTCACGTATCTCGGGAAATAGAATGACTCGCCAAATTGACTAGACCGTAGCCACCGACAAGTTGTTACCGATAATTTGTTAAGTATAAGAAGCACCGTCAGATCAAGTAAAATATTTGACGCTCGAATGATCGAGACGGCCGCGTCGCGGACGCATATATCGCGTTGGATCGAGCTGTAAATACTGTTTTCGTCTGTGGTATACGTTCCAGATATTTCTCTCAATTATTAGTCGAGTGTACAGAACAAGATAAATGAATGTTACTTTGGTTACTGAACATCACTTCTATTGTGCTACTCGTATTAAAACCTTAATATTCTCAAGCCCTTTGTATTCTATACTCCAAGAAGCGCGCGTCCAGAAGGCAACATCTTGCGAGTCGGTCAAGGTTCCAGAATGTTACGTTGTTGGTATGAAGAAACGACCAGCAAGCTGAGCAAGCCGCGCAGGAATGAATTAAGAGTCGGGTGATTCGACCGCCAGGCGAAAAATTCGCGGCAGTAAACCACCGCGGTACGGCCACGGCTCGTTATCAATCGTGGCGCGGGTAGAGCATACGAGCTGACTCGGGGCACGCGCCTGGCGGGGTCGTAGCCCGCCCCACCCCTATTCTTCGCGCTCCCCCCTTCGAAATGGAGGGAGAGAGAGGCCGCGACGGAGAGAGAGAAGTCCATCCCCACCACGGTGCACCGTGGAACGGGGCCCGCGGGCCTAGTCCTCCCACTCGACTGGGCCCCGTGTCCCCTCCACTCGCTCCAGCCCCCACCACTCGACCTCGCAGTCCTCGATGATTCCCCGCGACCCGCCTCTGCACTCTTCTGCACTCGTTGCACGGGATGCCGCGACAGTGGCTCTCTCCTCTTTCCCCTTTTTTCTTCGCGAAATCTTGCTCCTTTCTTTTGATTTTAAATTTCTCCTCCTATTCGTGTTTCAATATTTTACTCCTATCCTACACGTATTACAAATAAATATGCAGGATATTTCTGAAACATAGAACTGTACTGGATCCTGCAATAAGTGCATTCTACTTATGTATTAGAACTCTTCTGTGCCTAGGTTCTGCAGCGATCATTGTTGGGCGATACCTAGTCTATATTAAACATTGCTAATGAGCGAAGAATGTTTTGTTGCAACTCGATTGTAAACCGAGGATGACCGACGGAAGCTGTGGAGCTTAGGATCTCCCGTCATGAATGTTAGTTGATACCACATTATGTGTGAGATACAAGTTCCCCAGGGACTACATAACCTGTATCTCTGGGATTCTTGACATCCAGTCCCAAAGTTCGCTAGGTCTCCTGTCTTCCATACACGTGGTATGCCAGTAGGCAAGTGTGTCACCACTTACAGGTCTGCAAGACTTCCAAACACCCATGCACCCTAATCTGCTCGGGTCTTCTGGTCTGCGAACACTGCCGTCTAAAACCCGCGAAGACTACAACCCTATCGCGCATCCTCTCGCTCTAGCTCGCCACCGCCTTCACCCCCAGCTGCTCCGCCGACCTCTATACCCGTTCCACCCACGACAAGGCGATGCAGGGGGACCGTTTGCATCCACGCGGCGCGGCGCGGCGGGCGTTTCGTCAGGTCCCCGGCGCGACGGTAATACTCGGCGAAGGTTTTCGCGTTCCCCTCCCCAGGCCCTGTCGGTGCGCGAGCGAGCTAAGCGGCCTGGCCTCTCCCTCCGCCGTGGGCTCGGTGTCACGGGCCAGCGGTCGTAATGCGGCCCACACGCGCGCTCCACACTGGCGCGCAAATCGCATAAACACGCGCGCCGACGCATACACGCAACGCGGTGGGGCAGGGGGACGCGTAAGCGACGAGAAGCGGTCCTACCTCCTGCAGGGGACCGTGTCACGTGGCCCCCAGGCCGTGTAGCAGCACGCAGCGCGCACGGGCTGTGCTCTCTCGTGAGCGGCGCACACAACACCAGTCAGAGACGAGCCGAGAGACCGGGCGCAGATCGCACTCTCTCTCCCAGCAACCGCGTGTGCTCTCTCCCTCCCTCTATCCGCCACACTATCTCCCTGTCTCTCTTCTTCTCGTCCCTTCTGTTCCTCCCTGTACGTCCGTCCGTTCGTCTTTCTCTCGCTCCCCCTTTTTTTTTCTCTTCTTATTTTTCCCCCTCGTTTTCTATCGTCGCCCGTACCGCGACGCGAACACAGTTGGGGCCGATAGCGCCGCGGTCCGCGTCCAGCCACCCCCGTCGACGTTTTTCGGGGCAGCGCGCGCCAGCGGGAAGCGCGCGCGCGTCATTCGGGGCCGCATCCACGGTGCCACGTGCGCCCCCTCCGTGGTCAAGTGTGTATTTATAGTGCGGAACACGGACACCCTCCGCGCGTGCCATCGTGCCCGAGGATCTTGTGGGATTCGGTAAGGGGGAAGAGGAGCTCTGGTGCGCGACTAGCCGGGGTAGAAGGATCCTCCTTGGTATCGCGGTGATCGAGCCTCCCCATGGAGCGATAGTGTCCACTCTTCGGCGGATCGAACCGCGCCGGCCCTGGCGCCGATCAAAGTGGTGTCTTCAAACGATTTGTCGACAGTGGAGTGGTGGGCTTGTGCGCCCATGGTGTGTGTCAACGTGTCGATCCCGCCGACGCTGTCGCCGCCGCGTCCTCGGTGAACGAGGAACATGCTCCTGCCAGACCGCCGACGCTCCGGCTGCTCTTCGCGGATGAAACTGAATGGTGTGCTTATCTTGTCGTTATCTTGCCGGGTAGTCTGCTCTTTCACGAGCCCCCTCGAGTGTCTCTCTGCTGGAGCTTGACCGTCACGCGTGCCCGGCCCCGTCGATCGTGTTGTTTTCATCTTGTCATCTGGCATCGGTTCTTAATGATCGTTAGTCGGGCATCTGCGACTTTAGATGGACTTGGAGGCTCCTAGATGGTCACTGATCCAAGCACTGTCCGTCGTCAACGCACCTTAGTGATTTCATGAGAGTCTGTGCTCTTTGAATAGTGCGGAACGTAGAAATAGAGAGTTGATAATTGCGTCGCTCGTTGTGAAAGACTGTTTACCCGGTTGGGAATTGGAAATTCTTCAGATAAGTTTCTCCATGTGTTCAATGGTGGTTTGCAATGACGTGTGCCCCAATGTAATCGAAAGTTCGTAATCGCACTCCGAAATTCGGTCTAAACAGTTTCATTGATTTCGAGTACTAAGTATGTGTCTCCGAAAATTTCGCGAATCATGCGAGAAACTATCGGGTGCAGTGCCAAGGCAAACTTCTCTCAAATCTGCATCATCTGCTACTCTCGAGTTTCAAGTGTAAACGACGTATTTTTGAATGAACATTCTGACGTTTTGATAGCACCACAGCTAGTGTCTCCAAAACCCTAACAATACTATCAAAACGTCAGTACACTTTCAAAGAAACCCAATTTGCATTTGAAACCTTCAAGCAGCAGTAACTTCTAAAAATCATGAAAGCATCGACGTGTTAGTGCGTTAATTACACCCACCAGAAAATTTCTGAATCACCACAATTCCGAATAAACTTGCGATGAAAACAAACACTACACCTCACAGTAGTCACAAAGCAAAAGCCAAACAAAAATCATCATCAAGCTTTACAAATACGTCCCCCAAAACAGTCACCCATAGTTTTCTCAAATTTGAATCTTACACGTCCAATTGTGAAATAGTGGTGTCGATAGATAGATCGCGAGCCGGCAGTGTCAGTCGAAATACTCGCAACGAATGTGTCAAGACCGCGGAACGCGACGATAAACTCGATCCACGGCGACAACGAGCATCGAGTGTCCGTACACTGGGTAAAGATTTTTACGACGCTGCCTTCGCTGAGTCTGTTCGGCAGTAAAAAGCGCGGATTAAAGCCTGGAGCCTGCGTAAACCCGTTAAAAAGCACGAAAGGCCCGCTAGGGGAGCGTGCCCCGTTGCGTTCGAGCTGTCACGTCTCGAGATCCGCGCGTTCCTCCCCTAATGACGGGCTAATGACCCACGGATGGTCAAAGGGTGCGCGTTCGTTATTGCTTCCGCGTTTTCGCGGCGATCTGTCACGCGTTATTCTCTCTGAAAAGCTTCGTTCATGATTGTAGACTTCAATCACGCGATATGATTCTGCATCTAATTGAAATTCCTCCATTTCGTTGCAAGGGGAAAAGTGAAAAGTGAGTAGATTTCACGGGGTGACACTGTGAGCTAATGGTTCGACGATGACACCGAGGAAATTGTGTTTACGTAGTGTCTGTGTTGAAAGATGTCTTCCTTCAGAGTTTCCTTCTTGCTACTACTTAGGAGTTTTTATCTTTCACGGTTTTCCTAAATTAACTACTCTACTTGACAAAGTTCGAATGAGACATTGAGAGCCAAAACGGACTAAATCACTATGAAAAAATAATTTTCCCTATTTTGTATGATTAGTACAGTCTGTTGGAACACACTACTGCTACTAACCCAATTTCGCGAAAATGTGGGTTAGTCCGATCTTGCACTCAATAACTCAAATAGAGTGCAGAACGTGGAATTAGTGGTGGTCTTCAGAAATCATGCTTCGACTCTGGGGGTTCAAGTATGTTAATGCCTTCCGCTTCTATTACTCTTAACATCTGACTAGACTTCTTTCACTCACCATAGCAATCCGTGAAATTCTTCTTAACAAAATTCCTGCTTCACAACCCACGCTCTATCATCGAAAAGTAACTAGAACTCGAATATATTCCACGATCCACAGACAAGGTATTAAAATGACCCTCGTGATCCGATATTCCCGAGGAATAGATCGAGGCATTTGCAAACGCGTCCGCGATCATCATCGTTCGAAGTAGATAGTCGACGCCGCTAACGAGTGCTCGGACAGAAATTTATGACACTACACGAGGAAAGGCGGTTCGATAAATAACGCGTGCAGAACGACGATGACGAGGAGTGACTGGCCCCGAAGACGGGGATATCGAACACGTGGCCCCGGCGCTGCTCCGCGGCCTTAATGAAGCGATCCCTATCGGTTCGGCCAGAATCTGATAATTAAATCAGGCACCGGTCCCGCGGCGTGCGGATATTAATTGAATCGCGATCGGGTTCGATCTGCCTCGTTTCGCAAACACGTACCCCGCCGCTCGCCCGCGACGGCTTATGACGTCGACGCGCACCACCGTTAACTCTCTGATCGAAGAGGCTTCGATGCACGAGATTACCCCGACCCACAAGCTTTCAACTCCATCCGACTTTATCCAGCTGCGTTTCGAGAATTACGCGTCCTCGACCGTTTAATTGACCAGACCTTGTTACCAACCGCGCTTCCTCATGGAATCGAGTACTTACAGCTTATCTTTCACCGTGGCCCGGAAATTTCAGCTGGCGGGGCCCCGAGTCCACGTCAAACTGCTGCTGGGCCCCATCGAGTAACTGTTCCCCACCGAGACATCGCGGGGTCTCGAGAATTGTCTCGGTTATTGTTCAAACATTCGGGCTGCGGAGGGAAGCTGGTTCCGAGGCGAACCTCGATATTTCGATTTTGGGAGAAATTCGATTCGTTGCCGAGTCGCGATGCTTCGCTTATACGAATGCCTTTTTGCTAAAAGTTACTGGAAGTACAGTTAACGAGGCCTTCGAGTCTCTTTACTTCGTCAAGCTTCATAACGTAACATTGTGTGTCTTTTTCTTTATAATCCACTTGCCACCTTTCGAGATTGTTGTTCCGTCTCCCCTCAGCTGTGTCCGTCGTATTGAGTCGTAAGAAGTATCGCGCCCCTTCCCGCGGGAGTTCGCGAGATTCGTGAAATCGTGAATCCTTGATTGTCAGTTGTCCGGGCGATAAGATCGGGGACGTACGTCGCATAGGAATGGGTACGAGGAGCCGCGATACGGCCGCGGTGTATCGGGCATAATCGGTGTGTTCCGTTCGGAGCAGCGACGTGTTCGGGCCGCGAATAAATTCGTACGCGAGAGCCGTAGTGAAAGATCACGGGAAGATCGGCACGTTCAGATAAGAATCGACGGTACTCGGGGGCTGATGGGCCCGTGACGACGAAAAGAGCGTTTGGAAATGCGTGTCGAGGCCGTGGCAGCGGCCAGGGAGCCTCGTGGGAGGGGCCAAGCCAATTCCTCTCCAGCGCCGGGACCATCCGGTCCGCCGCTGTCCGATTTCTCTTTCGCAACCCTCTTTTACTTTTTCTCGCGAAATCCCACTGTGACGCGGGCCTTTTATCAGTCCCGACCGCGATCTGCCTCGTGACGAACACGATCCGTGGTAATTAGGTACCAATGGAATAAAATTCCTTGACTGTTTCGTTAGAGAAGCTCTGCGATATTCTTGTGCAATGGAACCTCCATTTTTTAAAACTCTTAGCGAAAGGCTAAGTTTCTACTTAGTGAAAAATGTCTCTTTGCCTAAGCATAAACTTCTGTCGTCAAGGTAAAACAAGAAATTATTTAAGAAGAAAATTAAATTCATTGAACCTTGTTTCTTTATTGGTGACTAAAGTATTCAAACTATAATTTTCTCGATAAAGCTATTTTCTGAGATTCCTTGTTTTCCTCCTCTATAACTTTAAACACTATTAGATATGAAATTCCTTCAAGTTCAATTACCGACAATTCGCGCCACCGTTTCGCGAGCCCCACTAAAAATTAAGAAATAAAAAAACTGACGTTACCTTCCCCCTTCAGAAGGCAGAATAGAGGGATCGTTGTGGACCACCTTAGCGCGAGCGATTACGTTCCCCGCGTGCGGTATCGCGTTAATTTCGTAACCCGATAACTCATTAAGGTAACAAATTGCGCCATTAACTCGGCCGCGGTTAATTAAGTGGGGCGTCGTAAACGGCAGAAAACCGTCGCGGATTAATGGACGCCGTATCGAATTGCCATGTGGCCGTCGGTTAATAACGACGTTCGCGTTCGTAAGTAGGTTGAAAATCGGGATGGAAACGGTCGCGAGCGGGTGCGGCGTGTTAACGAACGAGCTCGCGCCCCTGCCCCCGTCGACGAGTTATAACAGTGATTACCTGAGTAATCGCGTACGGCACGCACGATCCCCGGGGTGGAAATAATCCGGCGGAACTGATCGCGTGGTTGCGTAATCGCGCGATAACGCGATAATGCCGGCTAATAACACACGGCGGCCGCGGTAATACGCGCTAAGTGATACTTAAGGGAACGTTAATGGGATCGTTCGCGGCCAGGTGAATTGGGAGAAACGTGGAATCGGGTTTCGCTAAGTATACGTTGGGAAATTGCGTTGATACTGAGACCACCGCGGGGATTCATGGGGGAACAAAATCTCGGGGAGTCGATGTTTGTATACCTATACGCAGGGGACGTGACTCGTGGCGCGTGAGTAAGTGGCAGGTGATTCGTTGTGTAAAAATTACGGAGAAAATGTGGTGCTTTCGCTTTGAGGAAATTGATTTCGCGCGATTCAAGAGACTCGAGTAACGTGTCTGACTATTGCGCGATACTTCTACTTGAGGGGTAGTGGCTGTAAGCACCGGCGGTGGTTTAAATTAGAATGCTCTGCAGTATTATATTTTTATAGATTGTTCAATTTTCTTTCGTGAAATGCGCTTCGGAATGTTTCAATCTACTTACAAGAGAAGACCCCGACCCCGAAAATTCAAAAAAATCTGAAACTTTGTGAATATGTAGGGGATTTCTTCCTCATATTGTTTGTTGCCCAAATTCACACGAAGGGCTTGAAATTAACCCCTGAAAATTCGACTATTTTCCGATTTTGTGTTATAACTCACGAACTGTAACTCTGTAATAGATAGAAAAAAAGTTTCAAGATAAAAGTTACTTCTTTTAATTAGATCTATCATTTGGTGGAAATATTATTTTACAGTTCACGAGTTACAACACAAAATCGGAAAAGAACCGGATTTTCAGGGGTCAATTACACCCCCTTAGACGGAATTTGGGCAGTAAACAAAAATTGTATTGTAATCAGGAGGGAGTTCGCTACACGTTCACAAAGTTTCAGAATTTCTTTAATTTCTGGGTTCAGGATGTTCCCTTGTTAGTTTTCCTTCAAGGATTATCCTCTATAAATTAAAGAAACTTAAGTAAGAAGGTAGTAGGTACATATTTTCATCCGTTTGAGCGAAACTTCTCTTCGGTAACACCACATACTGTCCCTTAATAAATGAAAAATGACACACAGCGTTTATTTTTGCGAATGTACAATAGTAGCTTGCGAAATTCGTGGATGACTTTCGAAACTATTAGCATAGAAATGATTCGGTGTCTACTCGTCGCGTGGGAGCCAAATACTCTGATCATGTCTGATTAAAAATCCCCAAACGGACAAGCAATAATTCGTAAAACGCGACGAAAGGCCTGGACGAGCATGAATGTTGACGGACGTGTAAAACGATCGACAGTCTTGCGAAACTATTCAAATCGGATTCGCATAAAGGCGACAGACGCGCGATCTGCGCGTAAACGCGAAGATATGCGGTTTAGTGGGCGACCCAGCTCTCCATTGGTAATTAAAAATGTACATAATAATCGGACGAGCAGGCAAGAAAATCGCGCGATCGCGTGGGCGTTTATTTAGTGCGCAGAGGCTCGGTCGTCCGCGTGAGGTATCGCGGGCTCAATAATTTTCGGTGTTAATTAAACGACCGCGCGTGGGTGCAGGCCGAGTGCGTCGCGGACGTTCGAATGGCGTTTTGTCAACTTTCACTGTCGCTTCCAAGTCACCTCGGGCGACGAGTTTTAATGCCCCCTCGATGATGGTTATTAAGCCGCGTTGACGAAAGGCAACATCCGCTGGCGGAGCTTCTGCTTCTTCTCCGTCGCGGTCGTCAGTGCCGCTACTTTTCCGTGCTGAAACTGAATGTCGCGCCTGGCATCGAAGTCTCCACCACAGCGAGGGGTTCGAGTTGCGATCGCTCGAGAAACGCGGCGCTAAATAGTTTCAATTGTCAGCATTTAGGAATTTCATGATCTTCATCGTGATTATCCGTAACTTATCTCTATATTTATTATTATTATTAGCACCGTGAATCCCTTTAGAATACAAAATATTTTGACCCAATTGTGTTCTTATTTCTTTGAAAGCTTCTCTGACTTCGAGGAGAATATAAGGCAGTTATTAATTATATTAGGTCGATTTGATGAGTTTAGAAATCTACTTAGAAGAGCTGATTAAAAGTACCCGGTATATCATTAGAGTCCCGCAGAAATAATCGCAAGGATTTTTTTAGCACAGTGGAGTATTTTTTCGCCCTGCTTTCACTCCCCACGATTTTTCTGAATGACCAGCCGGCGTGCAAGTGTGCCTCTCACGTTTTCGAAAGTTCCCCGGAGCCCGTTCGCCCGGCTGTTTCCCGGCTCGTCGATAATTCACCGTAATTTCGAGGCGTGCAGCGACGAACGCCGCCCACGCCTCTGGAAGAAGCGAAACGAACGGCGGAGGGAATGGGAGAAAAAAAGTGTCGAGGGAACAAGAGCACGGGAGAAAGAAGCGAGGCGTCCTCGCGACGCTGCCACCCCGGGCTCTATTAATTTGAGACGATTAGGCCCAACGATTCTTACCGCTAATTGCCCGCGGCCCTGCGGGGGCAGAGATCGGGGATTAATTAAATTGAATTAAGCTTAATTAGCCGTGACCACTTGGCCCGTGGTACTCTCGAGGCTCGAGGATCTCCTCCCGGCGACGCTCCGCGAGAAAGATGAGACGAAAACTGCCACACTCGACTGCTAATAATTAAATACACTACTATCGATATTGTTCCAAGCTTTAGTTTAAGGAATCATTAATATATCCACTCTGCAACTCTATTACACCACGATGCAAATGATAAACCGTAAATAACTCTATCGCAAACGTAAAGAACTCTTAAATCTTGAATCTCACAACTAAAACTCACGCGTTTCAATCTACTTAAGGACACACACTCGCTACTCTCGAGATACGCTTTCTGGCTCCTTCGCGGAAGGTAAAAAAGTTCCTTCAGGTATCCCTGTTTCAGCAGTAATGATTTTTAACTGCCTCAGTCATGGGGCAATACACACGACAGCTCTATTATCCAAGGTGGGGTCCGCTCGATAGCATAATTGTATCGTTACTCACTGCCGCGAGCATCGATACGCAAAAGAAGCTCGAGCGCCGAGGATTCGTCATCTTGTCATCCATCGTTCGCAATTATCCCCCCGAATCGTTTAGTCGACGAATCGACGCGAGACGGGACGGTCGCTGTTAACGAGATAAAGGTGAAATCAATTCCCAAGCGTACGGGCCCCGGAGACGAGGAGAAAACGCGCGTGAAATTCAAACGGAACCACCGCGCGGCGCAATTAAGAGAGGGGAGGGGGACCCACGGTGAAAGTGTTATATCACAACGGGCGATTGTTTAAATGTTGACGATTAATTAAGCGGACCGGTGCTTGGAAATGTGACCGTGTACCGGGCTTCGTAAAAGTGTCGGGGAACAAGCTCCAGCAGAGGCCCTAACGACGAGGAGGATCGAGGCAGCGGACTGCGCAGCTGACCGAGTACTGCAAACTTTCGTCCGTTTTGCGCGAAGCTGTTGGGACCAGAAGTAATTGCAGTACTCGGGCATCGACTGTCGATCGTCCTCGAGGCGATCGATGGTAAAGATCGTGGGCTTGCAGGGACCGCCAATCGTTGGAGCGTCATCGAGCAACAGAACGAGGTGTGGAGCGATAGAAGCGAATCCTTCCCGAGACAACAAGGATTCTATCTAGTCAGTGGCCGTGGAGAGCGAGACCAGCTGTGATAACGCGCAGATTTCAGCCCTCCGCTGAAGTCGAATTGAAAAGTTCGCGGGCCGTTCGTTCCGCGACAGTGTTGAAGCTCGAGGAGTCGCGGAGCAACGGTATCGTCGCGATGACTAGGGGCTCCCTGTGAAGGAGCGTGCTGTAATACATTACCAGTGCTTGAATACGAGAAAGAGATTATTTGTTACTCCATTCGTGAACCATGGTTACCTTGGACACCGAGCAGAAGCCCGAGAGGCAGCACTGCGGGCGTCGCATGTGCGCCATTTGCAGACGCATCAAGCGCGATAAAGGTAACGTCAGAACCATTCATCTTTTTTTCTTTTGGGTTTTATTGTAGGTATCTGATCAGAGGAAGTGATTAATGAATTATTGAGATATTTAGTATAAGTTTTCTAATATCCCGTGTTCTTATTAAGATAACTGTATAACAGCGTTTAGAGATTTCCAGATTTATTAATAAACGGTGGAATGAAATTAGTAGAAGGATTACGTTGCGCGTTAAATAGCAGAATATAGTTGTACGCTTTAATTACCATGGCTACCGTTCTCCAGCCGGCTCAGCAGCGACTCGTGAGAGCCTCGAGTGCTTCCTGAACCATTCGTCGCGTCTACATAATATCACGTGGAAGTTTGACGTTCCACGAACGCTGGCAGCTGGTTTTCACGGGGAATTCTAAGTGGCATCGTTAAGGCAGCTAATTATTTTCCCCGGGCGCGATTATTCCAGGGCGACGTTGCGCGAGGGCAGCATGGAGAACGGGGGAATTAAACGCGTGACAGAACGTCTCCGCGCAATTTCCGTAACGAAGGAAGCGAATCGCGCGCTCGCTGCTCTCCCTTTTTTCCCCCGGTTTCTGGCCGTGCTCCTTTCGCGTTGAAATCCCATCCACCTGTCAGTGGTTGCGATAATTGCCCGTGATACGCGCATTCCGAGGAGCGCGCTTGTCGACGGGAGCCAGGGCTCTCGCGGGAAACCTGCAGGAAAATCAGCGCAACGTTTAATTACCCGGCGGGGTCCTGGTAAAAAATCAGGAGCTGGTTGCGCTCAGCGGTCGTGTTTAGCCCTTCGGCGGGAGGAGTGCATCTGTTTATCGTGTAAAGGCGACCACACACGTGAGGTGGTTTGACGGGGGAGTTGCGGGACTCTCGAGTCCGTGATTTAACTCAAATTATAGATGTAGTGAGATCTTCCTTATAATTTTAACATATTCTACAAATCAACTTCCTCTTTTGCGTTTAAAATAACCCCCTCGGCACAGAGTTGTCAAAGAACTGGTGCACCATTTCCCACAATTTCTCCATCCCAAAGGGTTCATCACCTTCGACAGGATCTTCCGAAATCTAAAACACCCGAAGTCCCAAATAAAACCCAACTTGTCCCGCAAAGTTATCTTGCAACCTCCTCACGAGCAGTTCTCCACTATCACGAAGATGACACCTATCCATCGCGTCGATCACTGCAATAACGAGATCCCCCTGAACGTTCCAAGCGAACGCTTCTGCATGGAAGCCTTTCAAGGTGGCCGTTCGTAATCCAGCTCGTAACGCAGAAGCCCCTAACCGTAATTAGCGTATTTTCGCCGGGCCGTGTCGGGAATGAGGAACGAGGAGGAAAGGTAGGCGGTCGAGTCCTCTGTCGGGTTACGCGCGTTAAAGAGTTATGTACGAATGTATCCCCGGGTCGAATCGAAACTGGTTCGCCGTGGTCCACCGTGGCCCTGCCCGTCCTCGTTGTTCCATGCAAATCGCTCGTTAGTCGAAACACCTGAAATTCCTGTGTGGGACGCGTACATTGTCTTCGAGCCCGCGGTCCATGGATTATTCATCCCCAGGCGGCTCTTCCCTGGCGTCTGGCTGACAGGGCTGACTTGAGCGACGAGGGAAGGACACTGGACGGGATTCCTGCTCCCATCCGCTTCGATTCTCGCTTAATGATCGTCCTTTAAGCGTGTTCCTGTCCGCGCCAGTGTTTAGGGGGTTGCCCGAGGTGATTGTTTGGAAAAGAGGGAAGCGTTCGCTGGATGCACTTGATCCGTAGTCGGTGTCGCGAGATGGTGCAATCGAACGTCCACTTCGAAACGTTCGAACATGACAGCTTGACCTTCGACGCAACGTTAGACTCGTTAGCGTGGAGAGACACCCACGCGGGGCATTCAGATGCACCGGTTGCGGTGCGCTTTCGGATTGGTCGAGCGTGATGCAACTTGTCGCGAAACTGTGTTTATGCTGGTTGTTAGCAATGATTGTTGCGTTAACGATGATAATAGCGAGTGTGTCTATCTTGTATAAATAGTATAAGCTGTATAATAACAAAGGGCTTGTGTATACCTAGACGCAACTTGATTCTTGAAAAAGTGGAGTAACATCAATCATCAGAATTCTTCAACAGTATTTTCAAAGACGGGGACCAGTTAAATACGTCTTCTTCTTCCTTGTGTCTAATGATTTATATTTCCTTCCTCAAGAGACATCCTCTCAACTTTGAGGAATCATTAAGAAGCTCCCGCTGCTTTGGCGACACGGAAAGGGCCGTTGAGAACGGTGAACGGTTGACGATTTCATTCAGCCGACACGAATCCCTGGAAACAGTGTCGCCACAGCGGTAGCTTCGGTTTCATCAGCAACCTTCCTCGTAGGTTGTCGCAGCCCACGCGTGCCCTTCGCTCATTCATTCACGCCTATCGTAATCGTTCCTAGCGTCATCGGCATCCAGGAAGAACGGAGGAAGCTTCCTCTGCCGATACAGCTCAATAAAAACATCCGACTTTACGTAAGACGGTATCGCCGGGCGATCTGCCGCGCGACGTCGCGTGGTCTCGGGCCATTAATCCCGGACGACGGAGCTACACGAAATTTCGAATAAATTAGAATAGGAAACGCGCGCGGCGTACCCTCGGGGACGGGAAGGGGTGCTCTCGCAATCGTTATAATCCCGGTGAATGGGCCCGCGGTTTCATTCATCCGCGCGTTCGACGAGGGCACGCTTCGCGCGAGCAACCTTGCTCTATGCCTAGGCAGTTATGGCAGGCGTGACTAGGCTGGAGGTCCCGATTATGATAAAACGCGTGGGCGAGCCCACGCTCGCCCTTCGCTCGTTCATTCATAAATTCAACTCTCACCGCGTGCCGCGAGAGCGCGAGCGAGCCGGCGGAGAAAGCCACGCGATCGACGGAGAAGGAACGATCGCCTGGATCCCGTGCACGACACGCACGCGTCTTTCGTTGCCTCGCGCGTTACACCATCCTGTCGCGAGCAACCGAGTCGTCCACCGATTCTCACCGTCTTTCCACGCCTTGCCTCCTGGGGAAGTCCTCCTCCACGCTGTCGGACGGTTCAGCTTGTCACGCGATGGCAGGGTTTGGTGGGGGATGGGGGAAATAGGGTTGGTTAGTTGCATCGAGGTGGAGGGGGATTCTTGTATCTTTTGGACTTACTTCCTGTGTCTATAAGTGGGGTGGTTTCTTGTTTCAATAAGATTGTTTAGCGGATAGAAATGTATTATTAGTTTTTAATGGGAAGGTTGCTATGCTCGATGGTTGATGGTATACACGTCCCAGAATTTTACTTTGAGGAGAAACCAAGCGAGGAGTTTGCTTTCTACGCTTTAAGGGGAACACCTCTGCGACGGTCGGAAAAGTAAGCTACTTTCAAGAATGTTTTTCACGAATAATTTAGAGTTTTCATATAAAATTGTTATTACCTACCTTTAGTACAGTGTCTTAAGAAACTATACCAAAAGATGAGTAGAAAAACATGCATAAATTTTAATATATTAATTAATCTTCTGAACCCCTCACTGGCAGACTGTGTAATTATGGAACAGCAGGCCCGAAATAAAATTTTATCTTTTTTTATAAACTGTATGAGTGTAGTTTCCGTTGCACGTACCGAATTCTTAAACAAATTATTTCTGTAATAATGATGCGCTTTAGAAGAAAAGTTTCGAAAATCCGCAAATAATGTAATACAAATTTTATATGAAAACTGTAAGTTATTCCTGAGAAAAAAAATTATAAAAATGGCTTACTCTTCCAGTCGTGGCAGTGGTGTTCCCCTTAAGGGCTATTCACTTACTCTACCCTCATTAGAATACACAAAACAAAAGAAAGCCATCGCCGTCATTGGCAATATATTTACCATCCCATCTGCCCAACCATATTTCACTCTCAAACATTAACACAGCAGGCAGACGAATAAATTCATGCAAACCATCGACCAGAAAAAGAGTAATTTTCCGTAGAGAAGCCATGCAATCTGAACGTTGCAGATTCTCCATTTGCATCGAGTCTCCCACCCAGCTCCTAACGAGCCATCATTATCCGCGACACGCTCTAACAAGCTGTAAGCTCATAAACCAATTATGCAATAAACATGATCGAGGCGCAAACGACCTGCCTCTATTTGCCACCCCCTCTCCATTCACCACCCCTTTAATCGCCCCCTTATCTCGCGAATTCCCTCGCGTTCGCGTGTCGCGCGCGCACGCGCGCGAATCAGCACACCGACGGCAGCGGCGAGCGGTGTCACCTTCTCGCAAAGCCGCCGGCAGGTTTCCAAAGCGGTCTCGGAATCGGCGGATGATTATGCGGACCGGTCTATTTCTAGAAGCACCGAGTCGACGGACATACTAATTATTTTTTATCGACTCGTTACCACTCGTCTTTGGCAACAGAGCTACAACGCGGGCGAGGGGGCTGCGAGGGGCGGAGGATAATAGAAGGGGTAAAGGACGTCGAGCGAGCGGGGGAGAGAGAAAGAGGCCAGGGAACACCGGGTTCGCGATATCTGCGGTGTATCGCAACCGGGTCTCCAATGAGAGTCGCGTCGGAACAGATGATAGAGGGAGAAGTGAGTTGTAGGAGAAGAGAAAAAGGGGTTGTTGAGTGTGATGGGCTCTCGGGATGCTTTGTTCTGTCGTTGTTTCCCCATTGGGACTTCGATATCATTTCGAATTTAAAATTCTTAAGGGGTGAATCCACGAAAAGATTTTGCATGAGACTTTTCTATCACGAAACAGAAAATTTCAGCAACAACTAAATATACATGATGGAACCAGTCACGAGAGGTGAGATTTTTCTCATAAGAGTCTAATTTTGTGAAACTAATCACAAAATAATGAAATAATTAAGATTTAAGATTGAGATTAAAGTCTCATGTGGAACACGATATTTTTGTCTTCTTGTGGATTTGCACCTTTAAGCCAGGAATTCACCTAAAAGCTAAGCTATGCTATGTTTTAAAAAAATTAGCTCCAATACATTCTTATGGAACCGTTTCCACCGAAAGATACGCTAAAGCATAGCATCGCATACCTAGCATAACTTAGCTTAGCTTCCCGATGGATTCCCGGCTTTATGGAGGTTTTTTAAACTTGTACATCAGAGCAGAAAAGTTACCCCTGCATTGAACTCGCGACTCACTATTCCCTCTAATCAATTGAGGGGTCCAGTGGAAAACAGGCGCGCGCCACAAAATTATAAATTTACAGAAAGTTGGAAGGTTGAACACTAAGGAGCTACTTGTTGACAAAAAAACACCCCTTGTATACCCCTTTTCCATAAAACCCCTGAATCTTAATATCCACAACTGCAGAATCTCCAAAAATCCTGACTTTCCCATCACTCTTGCGCCCCTTCAAGCGCAACACCTTTCCCCCAGCGAAATTACTCGAAAAGCCGAGAAGACGGATCGACGAGCCGTCACCGCTCGCTCCGCGAGGGGAAAGACAGCGCTGAAAGAGGGGAGGGAAGCGAAGAAAACACGAGGGGGTTACAGGGAGGGAGTGAAAGAGAGAGGGCAGAGAGAAACAATTGACATTCTACGCGCACGTTCGATCGAGTCGTCGACTGGGGGGACGAGGAGGAAGGGTCTGCTAGCAGGGAGGGTGGGCGAAGGGCGAAGCGGGACAGGGGGAGGGTAGATGCACGGTGGCATGCACCTGTGCATTGCCGCCATATACGACTCGAAGTTATGGCGTTTTTCTCGACGCGCCGCGGCCGAGGATGTGTGCCCGTACGTACACGATCGTATCTTAACCGGCGAAACCAACTCCATTTCTGGAGGGCCGCGGCCGCAAACCACGTCTGCTGGCTCGCGACTTCGGGCTACGCCGTGAGGTAAATTAATTGTCCGCGAAGGTGTGCGCGCTCGCCCGCGGCGGCTCGGCTGGACGAGGTGGGCACAGGGGTGGCCGAGCCGAGCGACGCGAGAGCACGGGGGAATGGCGGAGGAAAAAGGGTAACGCGGGTAGAACGAGGCCCTCTGCCCCCTTTATGTTTATTAGACGCGCTTAGCTTGTCCGAGCAGTGCCGTTTTTCTGCCCCTACTCGCGCAACACCGAGCCAGGGTGCCGTTCTCATGCCCGCTCCGTCGCCCGCGCTTGGGGTGCTGGTTGGCGTAAGCGAGCGCTGCTGATCACTCTGTTTATTCACATAGGAACACGGTTCCGATTGGTGGGCGCGCGTGGATCGGATATATCCCTAGACATCACTCAAGAAAATTTCGAGGCTCCTTCTCCTATGCTGCCACATATTACTAAGACCAATTACCGGGGTACATCAAGGCTATCAATACGACAAATGTTTTAGGGAAACGCTAATCTATACCTAGTTCCAAGAACTGCGACCTATGGATATAAACAGTGCAGTCTATAATTTATAATGTAGGTTCAGTTAGAAGTAAGATTAATGTAAAGAAATAATGTATAAGTAATAGGTAGTTTGCGGAAGGCTATTTCAGAGGAGCTAAGTATTCGTGACGTGGAACTGGTCAACGTTCTTTGACACTTTGCCCAATTTTTCTTCACACGCCAAGTCTACACGTATTTACTCGGTGGAATTCTTGGAAAACTATAAAAGTCGGGGACCAAGCGTTCCTTTAAAGTTTAAACCTATTCCATCGAGGAGCCGGAGTATTCACTCCCCCGCTGTAGCTGTTCGTCTAGGAATCTCGAGTCTGGTTAGGATAGAGGAGGAAGGTTGAGATTCCATAAATCGGTAATGGCCTATAAAGTATAAGCTCGTTAAAAGCGGTCACGTGGCGTGTCTGTGGATGCCACGTGTCCCCGTCGAGGGAAGATCGGTCGCGTCATCGGCGAGATGCTACGCTCGCGCGCGCCTACCTGGCGTGTGCCTCTTCCCGACGCGACCTGCGCGCTTGTGGGTGTAACCAGTTTCCGTGGGCTTAGCTGTCAAACCCACGTGGGCCGCCCACGCCGAGCAGATATATTACCGCGCCGCGAGAGAAAGAAGACGCCGTGTTTCCAAGCAGGGGGGTCGCGGGGGAACGGGTGAGACACGGGGAGGGGGGCGAGAGAAATCGTTCCTCTTGCGCGTGTCGCAAGGGGAAACAGTACCAGCGCGATAAACAGGCGTAATTAACCTTCCTGATGCTTTCGACGCTTTTTGCGCTCCTCCGCGTGCGGAAATCTCGCTGCTCCAATTCACACCCGTGTCCGCTGAACGCCCATGGGCGTCGACCGCGCGGGCTGCTCTTAAAATCATATAAAGGGTTAACGTGGTACAAAGAGTCACCGCTTTCGTGAACAGGAGCACGATTAATGCTTGCACATCTCCTCGGATGAGCGAAGGAGAGTGAGCGCATCAGTCGGGGAAAAGTGGAAAACACAGGGCGATGCGTGAAGGGAAGGAATAAGTGGTTGCGCAACGGCGGGAGAAAGGCGAAAGGTGGAACCGGAGGCGCAGGGAAAGAGCAACAATTTACTGCAACGCGGCTCGGAACGCCGAGGCAGAATATATGTATAAATTATGTATTCGCCGCGAAGACGAACGAAGATGCCGTCGGACGGCGACGCGAAGGGCGGGGAGAACAAAAACGACGAGAGAGAGAGAGAGAGAGAAAGGGGGATGGAGCGAGCGGGAAAGTGAGGAGGGACGCTTCTGAGGCGAAAGAGACGCGGCTTACGACACAGGAAACAGTTTCACCTGGAGGGATACCAGCCAGCATCCACGTTGTTGCCCGAGAAGAGAAAGAGTGAGAGCAGCAGGGGGAAGGGGAGGGGGAGGGGGGGTTAAGTAGGCACGTGGGTGTACACGATGCATACAAAGGCGCTTTTATGAATCGTGTTTTCCTCGGCCACGGTGGAAGCCTCTCTCGTATAATTAAGGGAACCGCTCGCCTCGAGTTTGACGTAACTGCAAAATATATAAATTCGAGGCTTCTCCTGCGTTTTTTTCATGGCGATGATTCAGAGGCGTAACGTCACGGTTGTCTCGCGCGCGTGCATCGAAGCGATGACCAGATTTTCGGCCGACGGGGACGAGGCGCGGAGTAAACAACACCGTCCCAGTTCTTTTCGCGGGGATGATTCACTCATTTAGGGCGAACGATGAAATCGCGAAACTGGATTTCAGTTTGGGGGCGTAGGGAAGATGCGGATATTTTTAAACGATAGCGTCGCGTCTTCCTCTGTATGAAAATAAAATATTCTTCGTTTGTCGTTGACAATCGCTGCGGGTCTGACGCAAGTTGTCATCGAAACTCTTGCAAAACTGATATAAGTGGAGCAAGTACAGCATATTTGGAATATTGTTGGTAATTTGGAATACCGAAGGTGAAGGTAATTTGGAATATTCCAAAGCTTAGCGATGCTTTTGCCGCGTCGGTTTAGGCCAGCGCAGTCCATTTATATTTAACTAATTTTGTTAATTGTAAGATCGTTTCTATATTGTGATTTTTTAGCCTGATTAGATCAGAAAAGAAAATAAATTTAATATCTACATGTTTTTTTAAGTTTATAAAGTTGGAATACCGGTATTCCAAATTACCTGCACCTTAACGAAATCGATACTTCCTGTCACTTTTCATTTAGACCAAATGTTAAGCTACTTTTTGTTTTTTATTATTACTGAGAGTTTGAAGTATACAAGTTTATTAATATCCCTATGATATTATGCGGTTTTATTTGTCGCCATACTTTTTATTCGTCTTAAACAAATTGATATTCCAAACATACTGTACTTCCTCTACTTTCAAAATTAAAACCAGTACTCCTCTATCGATGATGCCACTGACGTAAACCAAGATGACACTTCCGAGTGTCTCATTTCCACCAATAATTCACACCTGATACACACACTCATCGACGCATTAACACCTCAATTGGCGTCGGCCTGTTTTCCCACCGAGAAATTTGCATTCTGTGCACGCTTTTGCCATATATTCCCACGTCGATATTTTCTAGAAAGTATCAAATATGTTGACCCAATGTCCCGGAATACATACTTCAAACACAAACAAGCCTCGGTGTTCACTTTACACAAAACCTTGTGCCGCTCAAAAAATTAATGCCCGCGGAAAATGGCCATACGTATCCACGGGTTCCTTAAACGACTCGCAACAGTGTTCGCACTCTCGCATCGATTGCGATCTTGGGAAGCGTGCTTCATCCTCTGCTAGCTAATGAGCCCGATTAAAGTCAACGATTCGGCGATTACCGAAAAATTGTACGCGGAAGCGCGTTGAAAATGGGTCGCGAGCTATAATCGGCTAATTGCTGAGTCGAAAACGACTGGGGCGAGCTCTCGCGCGCCACCATTTGTTCGCGTCCCGTTAGCGTGTAGGTACACACGCGGCTTTCCGTCGATTCGTTTCGCGTGACTCGCCGATTAATATGCGTTCGGGCCAACTTTCGCCGGTGAGGAGCGCGCGGCGGATAATGGCAGGTGCGCCTCGCGTAAAAACGTTGATTTACCGGCGCGATAGTCGAAACGACAATACCGTTTTGAAACAATGCCAATGGGAGCCGGACCGAGCGACGTCGAGAGCAGCTTACACGTGTAGCAATTACCATAACACAGGTAACCGAAGTTAGGTCTGACTACCGACGATTATTCCACTCCGTTTAGACGACCCTCGATATCTTCCGCGTGAATATTGGGCGAGTCAGACTCGTAATCGCGTTTAGACACTTCAGACGTGTCGATTTCAGCATTGGAGAACCGTGAATGCTTCTGAAAGAGGATTACTTCGTTTTTGATTATTAGCGTGCAATATGTATTCAAGATCGACCAGTCATTCAGTGGCGGATTTAACAGAGTGGCTGATGAGCAGTTGCCGCCTAGGCCCCTGCGCACAAGGCCCCGGTAGGGCCCCATAACCAAATACAATTATGATTACGTATAGGAGTCCAAACACTACATTTTTTCGTAGAGGAAGTGCAGTATATTTGGAATACCAGTTTGTTTAAGACGAATAAAAAATTACGACAGAGGATGGGAACAAATTAAACTACATAATATCATAGAGAAACTAATAAACTTTCATATTTCTGAGCGTCAATAAAAATAAAAAACAAAAAGTAATTGAAATTTTGGTTTGAATGAAAAATGACAAGAAGTATCGATTTCGTTAAGGTGCAGGTAATTTGGAATATCGACATTCCTAAAATATAGATATCTTGAGGAGATATGTATAACAGAATGTTTATAAAAATGCTAAGAACGGTTACATACTGCACTCAGTCACGGTTCACACGTTTCTACTTTCTACCAATCTTGAAGATTTAGATGTCTATAAAACAATATTTACACAAATGCTCCTAAAAGGTTATACAGGTGACAGACGAAACTGACGCGGTGGTATCCATTACGCGTGAAACAAAAGCATCGGTAGGCTTTGGAATATTCCAAATTACCTTCATCTTCGGTATTCCGAATTAGCAACATGGCATCGAAACCGAAAATTTCATGTCACACTTTGTATTCTCGAAATTATCGCAAAACTGGCACGGAACCACAGAAAGAACATGCAAATGAGTCGATTAAGTGTTTAACACTAAAGTTTTGACATATTTTAACCATGATTGGAACGATTGAATATGCGCTGAAAAAGTTTTGCAGATTGACGTTTGCTTCCTCTGCAGATTAAGTCGAAAATGTAAAAATTGCGGTTCATCCACAAATGTCATTAGTTAAGAGGTCATTAGCCCCTATAATCTACGGTGTTACAAATTAAATAGCGTTAGTAGTTTATTAGATACTTCGGTATTCCAAATTACCAACAGTATTCCACATATGCTGCACTTCCTCTACTACTACACTCGAGCCGTTTTCATTAAACTACCTCTTCATTTTCCCCAAAAATGGGCCCCTGCCCAGAAGGCCCCAAACGGCCCCAACATAAAAAAATTGCGATTTTAACCAAACACTATACTTCTTTTCTGTGCTACTATACTTATCCCGTTTCTAGTAAATTGTCTCTTCATTTTTCTCCAAAAATGGGCCCCTCGGAACGTTTGCCACCTGGGCCTTTTCCTTAAATCCGCCACTGCAGTCATTGTTTAAAATAAACTCCTCCCGCGAAATATATGAAGGGGAAAAGGTTCCAAACTCTTTCCAAGCAAACTCTCTTCACCAAGTAACAGTAATCGTCCCCCACCCCCGAAATAATTAAACATACTTAACCCAGCGTTGTCAGAGATCAAATAAAAAGACGACACGAAAACAATGACCCGTGATTGCGATACATCGTGATTATCTGACGCAACGGCGGATCGAAATCTCGTGTCCCCAGGGTCTGCTATTTCGGCTGAAGCGTACCTATATACCAGCTCTACGGGGGAGCTATCGTTAAGATACACAGGCCGCGTGTATTAGAAAAATATCGTGATCGCACGTCGCGCATAAACATATGCCCCGTCAGACGAGTGGCTTTATTGCCCGAGCCACGTCGATCATTTTACGATACATCCGAAGCGTGCATACTGTTACATTCCGTTGGACTTAATTTACAAAAGCTTACGGTCCGTAAGATAGAGTTTGTAGTAACAGTAGGTGCACGGGGAATCCGATAAAAGACAGCATCCTCCAAATAGAACGTTTTAAGTCAAAACGTTAACCTACTTCGACAACGATTGTACCTCTCCGGCCGCCGGTGGCAATAAACCCCATGAAAGTTACAGAGCAACCAATGACCGCCGATCATTTGTAAACAAACGCATAAACGTCAGCCCGCGGTCCGTCGGGGGCGAAGCTCGCAGCTCCGACGAGGCTCTCGAAAAAGCTGCGTCTTAATCCGTTGTTCCTCCGCGGGGCAATTAAGGCTGTGAAACGGCAGAGGGGTCCCGTGATCCCGATGGCGGTGTGGCGCGGCACGGTTTCTCGAGGATCCGCGCCGTAAGAGTCATCGCCGTGGCGTTTGCCGCTCGTAAATTCTCCCCGAAATTCTCAAATATCACGATCCCGCCCGTGTCGACTTTTTTTCTCCCCGCCGCTTCACGCTTCTTCTTCTTCTTCTTCTTCTTCTTCTTCCTCTCTGCTCTTTCTGCCTCGCCCCGCGCGTGGGTTCGCTAGCGTCGCACTCGCTGCCTCTCTGCTCGCGCGGACGAGAGCCGAACGCCGGCAGCGTTCTCTGTTTCCTCTCCAGTATTTTTAATCCCGCGACGGTTTCTTTCCGCTCCTCCTACGACCCACAGGACGTTGCACCACACGCGTGCGTGCACGCACGTATCGAGCGGTGCGCACGCGGCGGCTGCACGCCGCGGAGGGAAACGCACGCGTGTCCGTCGTCCCCTGCCGCCCTGGGCCTCTCGAACCCCCCTGCCTCTCGAAACGGGGTTAACAACACCGAAATCTATTTATTTACCGGGATAAATCACCGGGAGCTTTACGAGTGAGCGTGCATTACGCAAATCGTAGCGTTATATCAATCGGCGGGTGTCCTCTCCCCCTCTCCGAGTCTCTTATGCCAGACCACTCGTTGCTTTCCACTCCGCTGCTGCCACACGGCCACTTCTTTCTCTTCGTCTTCTTCTTCTCCTCGGCTCATTTCGTTACGTTTCTCTACTTTTGTAACTCTTCAGCGGGGGAAGTCGAAACGTTTCGCGATCGGTTGCGAGTTTCTTTAACCCACTCGTTTGGGGGGTGAAGTGGTTCGTCCAATTAACCCTTCGATGATCCAAGTGGGGACTTAGGCGATCAAAATTTCTAGTACAGTAGAACTCCATTTACGTAAACGAATTTTGTTCTATCTACCTAAGTATACTATCTACAGTAGAGCGTCAAATATCCAAACCAGTGCTGCATCATTGCTATCCCCACCAATTCTTTGAACCAGTGCAGCGGTATCTACCGATTGTTTAGTTGACTTTTGGGTAAAATAAATTAACTCAGTAGTACTCTTGTATTTAATAAGTAATTTTAGGTGTAATTCTTATAGTTATAAACTGTATAAAGTAGGATGGATGCATGCTTCATTCTCCCAACTGTTCGATTATCCGAACAATTCGAATTTCCGAATTACCTCGGTCCCAAGCAGTTCGGATAATTGACGCTCTACTGTACCTGGTTTACCGAACATGGTACTGAGCTCTTATTAACTGAATCCGTCGACGTATTTATATGAAAATACCTAACGCATTAGAAGATATTAACCCTCTAGTGCATACGCCTGTCTTAATATCAAAACCTAACCTGTTTAGTCCAGGGGTTGGAAATTCTCATGTGCCAGCCCAAAAATAGTGCCACAGTGCACATATTGGTCTAAGAAATATGTCAATCTGAGTCTTCAATTTGACAAAAATCTAGTTTGAAGTGCATTTTTGAGCTACACACGCTGCAAAAAATATTATTATTATTATTATTTCCTCCAAATTGAAAACTGACATCGGATTCGGTATTTTCATCCTCAAATGAGAGTAAACTAATTTTTCCAACTGAATTAAAAATCTATGCACTAGAGGGTTAAGGGATCTAGAATCAGTGGATTCCTATTACCCAAACGTTCCATTTATCTGAACCGTCATATCCCCCGACAAGATCGGACAAAAAGACCCCCACTGTACCTCTATAACCCCCCTTTCAACCTCACACCAAATCAGTGAGAAACCACCACCGCTACCCAAAGATTCCAGACAAACTTCCAGGAACTCCCTCGCCAAAAAAAAAGACCCAGCCAGCGAATCTCCCCTTAACAATAAAAGCCCGCGATTGGAGCTCCGTTTGCGTAAACGCTCCCCGTTTACCATTCCGCGCCGGCTGGGTGGCAGGGGTGGAACCTCGGGAAAAAAGCGTGGCGGAACGGCGCAACTTTCCCGCGGCGCGGGTGAGAGCTCAGAACCCGCCGGTGGCCCGACAGCCCGGGCAGAAGGAGAAGCGTTGCGAAAGACAAGTGCGTACATCGATTAGAAGGCGTAGCCGGTAGGCGGAGCGTGCTAACGCCGCGTTAAAGCTCGCGTACCACGCTTAATGTACACAAAGGTGCACACAGCCGCGGCGGGACGCGTATAAAAGCGATCCGCGCGCGAGCACCTATCGCGGGATCGCTTATAAACGCTCGTCACGGCTCCCTCCGCCGCTGAGCAGGGCCGTGACTCCACGTGGGCGATCCGAGTCGCCCTTAACAATAAGATTAATCGCCACTTGTTCGCTCCCTTATCGCGGAACGCAGGGTGATAAGGGCAGGTCGGAGAATCTGTAGAGCGCTAATGCCCGCGATAACGGACATTTGTCCTCGGGGAGCTCGATTCAGCCACCACGTGGCTGCTTGAAGGAACGAGTCTCGCGATAAGATCTTCCTTTGACGGAGGATGATTTATTGTATTATGGGGATTAGCCTGGCTAGTTTGTTCCTGTGATTCTTTATCCGAGGAACGTGTTTTTCCGAGATTGCGAGTGGCTCTGCGGAGCTTCGACATGTGGTTAGCGGTTTTGTTGGTTTTTCGTGAGGAGCATGGGCTCGTCGTTACGGAGATTCGCGTTAGGGGTGCGAGTTATCTCGTGCCGCGGGGTTTCAGGTAGTCGGGCGGCTCGTGTTTGGAGTGCCATCAATCCTCGCGTCATTGGGATTAGATACCCAGTAGCTGATGTTATTTATTCGGGATTGTGAAGGATGGACCTTTGTTTCTTGAATTCGTTTTATGGTGAAGGGTGGAAGTTGTTAGGGATAGGGAAATGGAATCAAATTAGACAAGGTGGAATGGGAGAAATGTAGGTGACAGAGGTGAAGCAGATAATAATTTAGGCTATCAGTGGGATAGTGGCGTAACCCACAATTTTGGGTGTATTGACATTTAGTCAGCAAAATTTTACTTCTATAGTATCTTGAGTAAACCTACAAAAACGTGTTTTTGCACTGAGCATTTTGTTGATTTATACTTCGCTAAATAGTGGCCTGTGCAACCTTGACCATTATTTTATATATTAATAATATTACATTTTGTAAAAAATCATACCTATGTACCTGAAAGTAAAAATTTTAAGCAACGACTTTAAAACGTCAATAATTTCATTAGCTGTTATCTCAAAAGTTCTGGGGTTAGGTTAGGTTAGGTTATTATGGATCTCCTCTGTAAACGAGAGGAAAGTGCTCGGCATAGTGCTTAAAACTATTGAAGCAGAGGTGACCACAAGTAGAGCTACTCTTTTCCTCCATTAATAGAGTTACAGCTTTTCACGAAAGCAACCATATTGGCTACCCAATTTCTATATCAGACATTTGACAATTGACACATGTGTAACGAAGTCCTTCAACTGGACAATAATCTTCGTCCACCACTATGAATGCCATTTTGAATCCTCCCTCGAAGGTAACTTAAAAACTTTAATTTCATCCTACTCCAACTTCAAGTACAACCTATCATACAGTCTCATACTCTTAAAAAATATTCCTATCGTGCAGGAAAACGAGCAGACCAATGGATCGAAATGCATATCAACGGTTTCGCGATAGGGGTTCACTCTCGATGTTTGACGTAAGTGCATGCGCGCGTTTCCCGACCAGCTGTGCGCGCAACAGGCCCGAACAATGGCGGGAAATGCGTCTCTAAAAGATTCAGCTGACCAGCTATCAATTCGCCACGCGTCGCCACGAATTCCAATTAACTGATTCGTGACGTCGAACCATCGACGGCTTCGATTTTCGACGCGAGCAGTGACGATTCGTGGAACCCTGGCATTGAACCACGAATTCGTGAATTTTAAATTCGTGGAGCTAAAGTAACAGAGTCCCTTGACTTATTAAAGAAACTCTGTACGATTAATTTGCTTATGTATGAAATTACCACGAATTAAGTGAAATTAGTTAAGAATACTTCTGTTCTAAGGACACGTCGATATTCAAGCGATATCACAGCCCAGCAATATTGATTTTCCGCGTTACCGATTACCGTCTATTAAGAAGACATGTTGCCAGCGTCGGCGGCGGCCGCGATTAATCGCAGCTTAGAAAAACAGGGGCTGCTTGAATGGCTTTGAAAGCGTTCACCTGCTCCGACACGCGTCTGGGATTCCATTGAGGCCCGAAACGGGCGGATTATTTTCTAAACAAACGCCGACTCTTCTTCTCATTTTTCATTGGCGCGTAAATCATATTCCGTCTACGACGAACGGAGAGAGAAGCAGCTTCTTCGAGGGCAGTCAATTTTCTCGGGGCCTCGGGAACGTCGTTCCAGGAGCTCGTAACTCTTCCAAGACTCTTCAAAGACGGTGCACGTGCGCCTAGCTTATGCCGTGCTTTCCTTTTCTGTTCTTTTGCATCCTAGGGTCTGTCGATTAAGGTAAATATCCATATTAAAGGCTGCGTTGCCTTTATCGATCAATTGCCTCTGTCGTGAACGAACCTGTGCGATGGTTCGCTCAAAGAACTGAAATTTAGGAGAGTCTCCTGGCAATTTACTCATAATTTCATGCATCCTCAAGTTTATTGACAGTTCTAGTAGAATATGCAAAGTAATTAGGAAAATATAATTATGAAGCTAAATGATGGGCGTAGCATAATCGACAATCAATGCAGATAAATGTATTTTGTATCCTACAGAACAGTTACTCCAAATTAATTGAAATATTTTCACTGAAATTTATGAAATTTAATTAACTTTAAATACATTTATAAAATTCAATTACTTCAAATTAATCTAAATGTTTTTAATCAAATTAAATACTAAATAAATTTACACAATCCTCAAATTTCTGAAATTTAATTAACTCTTTGTAGTGTCTGTCTTATTATAGTTTATTCTACTTGGCGCCTCTGTATCTGCTTCGTTGGCACTTCCAAAAGAGTGGATGCCTTTCTGAGTGTCTCAAATAAAATGATTTTGGAAGCCAGAATCATACGCAGGTATTACGCATCAACTTTTCTTACGTATCGATGAAAAATACTGCTCTCGACTGTTCCTCCCGTTGCGTAAGAAAACAGGCGATTCGTTACATGAAAAAACGTTGAGTTATATGTATCCCCGTGACACGCCGCGGTCATAAGTCACGGAATTACAGGCGTTTCGTGAATTCTTCTCGCGAATTGTTTTCATTCTCCCAGCCGCATCGAGTTATGGCTGATTCTGACGGATCCTCGAGCAGGAACGCAGTTCCATGGATTTATCTCTTGGACCAACAGAATACTCGGTTTAAAACAACCTTTCCCACCGGTCTTCTCTCTTTCTTTTCAACCGAAATCATATTTAGAGACGCGACCGGATTGTTTTGCCTGACTTATTTACGGCTCGAAAACAGTTCGACGGAAAATATGTTACGAGGACGTCCCATCGCGAGACAATGCGGGTCCCCACTGTCCCGCGATGATAAATTGGATTGCTAGTTAAGGTAACGACGCTCTTTGGCACGCTCTTTCTGCGGCAGTTTTCCGTGAGCTTTTTTCGAAAGCTGCGAAACGACGGCGACGCTTCTATTTTGGAAAAGGTCGCGTCTTATATTAGAGGAAAGTGGATGCCGAAGCTGACGAATCTCGTGGATATTTCAATTTCTATCGCGAACCTTCCGTCGCGAGAGTTCGGGATCCAGAAAATCGTGGAATTAGGAGAAATCGAGAAATTGGGAAGACGCGGTTCTTTCCGAAGATGCGTCCTCGAACGAGGACGGTTTATTTCGCGCCCAGCAGCCGCCGAAACGCGTGAATAACTAGAAGCGGAGAAGGAAGGACCGCGAAGCGTGAAACGACGGAAGGCGGTAAATAGAAGAAACTATGACGAGGGAAGGGACAAGACTTCTCCCGTGATCTCCGGGGCCTAGAGGCTTTATTTATACCCAAAGCTGCCGTATTATTGGATCACCCCCGCGATTCTGGCCGACTTAAGTGTGTCTAGTGCCGGCTCGCGTGCTCCTCTTTTCTGTTCCACGCGGCTGCTCGATTTCCGTCACGCTGTCCAGGAAACGCGTGGCCTCTTTCGATCATTCGCCTCGCAAAGAAGACACTTTAATCCGTCCATGCTCCACACTATGTGTTCCGAGTTTAATTATCGGCTCAAAATTACAATCGAAATATCTAGATTTGGTTATATTTGATTTGGGGTGTTAAAAAGCAGAAAATGAAAAATTTTGGCATAAGAAATCTGGTTTCGGCAACCGAAATTTGATGACCTTTTTTTTTTTATCATTCTTTCTCGCCTGTGAGCTGAGTTTATAAATGAATACAATTAGTCCGAGCAATAATAGATACCGAAGTTTTATAATCATCGAAGACTATACCGCAAGTAATGAACCTCCATCTAAAAGATACGAAGTTTTGACTAACATCGATCCAGAGGCAAAACTACAGGCAGAGCGTCGTGAATCACTGCAAGCCGCAATCACTTTTGAAATTACGCAAATAAAACGTTTACCACGCCTGTTGCCTCATTTTAAAACCGTAAACAAAGGAGGATTTACATATCCCGTCGCCAGATGCTGATTTCTATAGAAACACGGTTATCGATGCCACCAACGCAATAAACATCAGCGCTGCTGAACGAAGCGTGCTTGGAGGAATGTCTGGAAATCCACCGCTCAGCCTGGATACAAATTACCGGGGCGCTAAATCTCGAGGGCGATCTTTTCCGCGCGTGAAATACACCTTCGCGACAGTTTAAGAATCCGCTGGAAAGAGTCACCGAGCCGAACGGACGCGTTCTCGGCGTTCCGTTTCCGTCACGGCATTCCGCAGCGCGGTCCCGGTGACCCGTAAAACTGTCGCTGGTCGAGCTGCTTTTTCACGGTTCCCGCGAAAACCACCGCGAACCGATTTGTAAGATTAATCGTCGGTGTCGAACGGGGGAAAAAGGACGGGCCGGCGGAGAAGGGGGGCGAGGGGCGGGGAGCGAAAATTGGGGTCAAAACGGGAGCGAACTCGGGCGTAAGAGCGAGCATCTCGCGGGCTACGATATTTATGGGATCGCCAACGAAATCCAGCCTCTTCCGGAACTCCTTAACACTTTAACGCCGCGCTTAGGATTCCGGGCCGGTTTGATTTATTTCGCCGCTATGTCCCCGTCGTAAAACAAGCGTGTAAGGACCGTGACGGGGGACGGAAGAGTCGTAAAACGAGCAACTTCGTCAGTCGTCCGCCCTCGGGCCACGGAGCTCCTCCACTTTCGGCTTAACGAATCTTCGAAGGGTCACGCGTCGCCGAGGTGGCGAATTGTTTTCCGTCGGATCGATTTCGGTGATCCTAGCTTCAACGAACGCGCAACACCGCAAAGAAATACGCCGGGGAATGATATCGCGAGGCAGGTCGAATTAATTCCCCCTGGCAGAAGGTTCGACTCCCATCGACAGCTGTGTCAGCGTTCTCTCCGACTCTCGCGCGTAATTACTCTTAACCGCTCTAATTTACGTCCGGTAATGACGCGCTTAATGATTGTAATCTTCTCCCGTTCCCCCTCGCCGCCGCGCACGACTTATTTGGACGTTGTCGTTTCAGGCCTCCGAGACTTTCAGGGACGACGCTGCGGTTTTCAATTTCAGAAACGCCGATTGTCGTTCGTTTACCGCGGCTGATAGTCAATCGCGGCGGCTTAGCGTTCATGGCGAACGAATAGTACCAGCGGAATGTTAATAGTTTACAGAAGCATCCACGTGTGAATCGAAGAGTATTGCGCGCGACCTCCAGAGATTTTTATACAAAATAGCTATCCAGGGGTTCGGGGAAACATTCTTCGAAGATATCAGTGTATCGATTTCTCTTATGGTTAATTACTTTCACTGCAAAAGTAATTACTCGCATTCAACGCGCTGAGTATGACGAATACCGTAGTCTGTGCGGGCAACGCCTATCGGCGGTCAGTTAGTATGGTGAGCAAACGAGGCTGCACGATTTCCGCACGCGATATATGCAATATTTCAAACCCAGTACTAAAGGAGTTGGGATGCATTAGTTTTTTAAAGTGTCTTTTCTTCGGTTATTATTATCCGTACAAACCACTCCATTTCACGATTTAAGATTTCTTCTAAACGTTTCGTTCGCCACCCAGTGTTACACCCCCGGGTGAAATAACTGAGCGAGTGAGCGTTTCACGCCGATGATCCAACACACAGGCAGGAGTTTATTTACAACGTCCGCCGGAACGATCGCCATCGACGCAGCCGGGGGATTCACTTGGCAGGAATGCACCTCGCGAATTTGCATTCTATGCGTTGCGTAAATGCTTATGGAGTGTAGCCCCCCCGTAACTCGGGGCATCCTCGAACCCCCGTGAACCGTGCAATTAACACGACCAAGTGACGTCCCCCGGCATTCGCGGCATCCCCGCCGTGAAATTCTGTGTGGAAAGAGAGACTTCTCGAGTTCCTCTCACAGCGGCGCGAAAGAAGTAATTAAACCACGATGGATGGATCTTTGTTCACCGAAGCTATCTCGACGCACATACAAATATATAAATATTACTTCCAGGCATCGCTTGCTATGACAAAGAACCTTCTCATTGGTAAACTTCCGTCAAGTTAGAAGGGAGTCTCTCCCACCCCAAGTTGTGTCAAAAATTGAATTAATAGATAACAAGATAGCTCAAAATTAAACCGAAGAACCGAGAGAAAATTATGAAACGTCTGCCTTCCTCGTTTGCTACTCCCTCGATGCCGCCTATGTTGCCACAAAAGTGCTTTTCGTCCAAGGAAGTCGCGTAAAAAGCGCGGTTGTCAGCTGTTCGCGCCTAACGCTATTGCCACGCCATTCTCGCTCGCGGCGAACAACCACGAGGTCTCCCAGAAATGCGAAACATCGCAGGAATCCGCGTGCCACCCTGACGCGCGGCCACGAGCCACCGAGTCAGGAGCTGTCGGCCCACCGGGTACATGGGACAGGTATGCACGTGCACCGCGACACCGAGGATAGCTGTCCTGCCGTTTCGTCCAGGATATCGTTCCCTGGACGTCCACCTCCGCTTCGTTTCGTCCGCTCGTTAACGTCCGTCTTCTCGGTGGCATCTCGTATCCTCCGCTTTCTGACTGCCTCTGACCTCCCGCGATATTTCATCGATCTTTCAGTCGCAGCTCGAGAACGTGGTTCGCTGCATCGGGGTGATGGATGTCCACTGACTTAGGTCTGATTATTTCGTGTCTTTGATATGGCTTTGGTTTTGCTTGGGTTTAGGAGCTTTAGTGATTTTCTATGATAATTCATTGATAAATCTAATTGGGGACTTTGCAACATGAGGGGTGTAAATCCATCTTTAGCAACTTCGAGTAAATTGGAAAAAATTTTTTGACTTTACGTTGAAAAGAGAACACTAATTGAAAATACATATTCTTGCACAATAAGTAGCAGTTGATGAGTTGATAAGTTTTTATTTCTACTTTTGATGAATTTTTCAAATCTAGAACTGCCCCTTACTTGCACTAAAGTTTACAAGAAACGGTGAAAAAATGTAAAAAGTGGAGCTGTACCCTTCTTGCTACAAGATCCTCAGTTATTTTGTACTTTATGTGTGTTTTGTGTATTGGATGATTTGTATAAGGTAGATAATTAGAAAAATCCTTAAAGGTTCTCTTCTGAAGAACAGTGTCCTTTTTTATCTCTGATTTTCTCCCCCGATGTGACATCGATATTTCCTCTTGAGTTCGAAGTCTCTATGGTTGCTCTCGATATATCTCAATTTGCTCTGTATTTTCGGACGACTTTCGGTCCCCTCGGTCTTATTCGAGTTCCGGGTGTTTCGTGTAAGTTAATTAAGAGAGGTGGGCAGAAATATGCAGACCCCTGGCTTTCTCATCGCACACCTACGGAGCCGAGATGAAACGCGATACCGAATTAGAAACAACTGTGCCCATATAACGATACAAGAAACGTTGGCTCAGTATTTGGCGCTGTGTATTTTGGCACTTGCGTCTAGTAGCCGTTTTGGTCGTTACCATTTGTCTTCTGTGGACCATGATACCTTCAGGTCTCCGTCCCAGTTCCTCGTTTCGTGTACATCCTTCTTTTTTACTCCGTCGTTCTTCAACCGATCGGGTCAATTATTTATAATAACTCTCGCCTCGAGGCAACGGGAGACTTCAAACGCGGCAATAATTTTCAACACACTCTATTTTCTCCTATAATACATTTCTGCGGGCATAAAATTAAACGAGCAAATTTTCTGAAATATCACCACTAAAATTCACTCTCCACTCTCGGAATATTTAAACCAAATTCTCTCTCTAATTCTTCAAGTCTCTTATTTCTGCAAAAAGGTACATTCTTAGTATCACGGTTGACCGCTCGAGAAACACGCGACACCCAAGCTCGTCGAGATGTCGCGCGATTTTCGGCCCGTGCCAGCCAAAATTCCAAATTTTTGGCCGAATTTCAAAGTGGCAGGGGGACCCGGGTATGCACACGCGCTTAATGGCGCCCCGCGAATTTCTCGGCCACCAACAGAAATATGCAATCGCGCGCATAGTTACGCGCGTTCCGCGCGTGATTGCAGGATCGATAGGGAGGATACGATCGAGAATGCTCGTTAAGCGATGGGATTATCACGATTCGAGCATTTATCCCTCGGCGAATTTTTCCTGGGCACGCTGCACGTTGTTCGTTGCATCGTAATTACCAGCATTCCGCGGGCCCAAATTTGTGCGCACCAGCGGGGACTTGTTGGTGATTGGTTAACGAGCGTTATCGAGATTCCGGGATCTTGCAACAAGATGAACGGCATTTAAATTTAACCCTCCTTTTGCGCAATTCCATTTGCTACCAAGTGCATCTCACTTTGAATACATTCTAACACTCGAAAGCAAACTATGAGGGGTTGAATTATTGCGACAGCTATGCACAGATTAATTCAATGATTAAGCAAAGAAGATAGCTTTTAGTGAGAATGAGAACACCTAACAACTTCGTATTGTCTACTCCGAATTCAAAACGCTTCTGAGTTACTATCGGCAACAGATTGCATATAAACGGGGCACAATGGCACGGGGAAAGGGTGGGCAATGGGTCCGTGGAGCGTATTTCCTCCTAGCGCTTGCCTCGCTCCTCGCGCATCGCCGCGCCGACTAGCGGGCAGGAAGAAAAAGCGACGGTGAGGCCGTAAACGGTCGATTATTCCAGCAAGTACATCGAAGTCACATTCGCTCTCGATCGGTGAAAAAACTGGCCGCGAAGGGATCCCCGGGCAGCAACGAGAGGCCGCGTCGCGTCGCGGCCAATAAACCGAAAGGGATGGACATTTTTCTCCTGGACACGGCTGCTTTGAATTCAGATTGCGCGGCCAATGCGGCCCCGCGGTTTTGTTCCCCCTTACGCCGGCAATTTATGCAATCTGCCCCGCGCGTCCTCCGCGTATTTATAACCGGTGGCCCTTTGTGTGTTAATTTGTGCCCCCCCGGGCCCGCTGCCCGCTCCGGGCGGGGGCCTCCTCGTGCTCCTCCGCGACCTTTGATCTGCGAACGGACCCCGCTGGCCCCTCCCCCGCTCCCTTCCCCGAAGCACGATCCGCTGGCCCTTAATTAGGGATTCGCGGGCGGCGGCGAACCTCGACCTGGATTCGTGAAAATCCTGCCCGCTGCGTCGTGAGTCTTTCGTCGCGTCCTGTTCGGGGGACGTTTTGGGAGGGATGGAGTCGGTGGACTCTTTGATTAGATGGGAAATTTGATGTGGAAATTCAGGCGAAGGGTATAGGTATTGCTTGGTTAATTTTGAATATTAAATACATATTAGAATCGAACCACGTCATATTTGAAATTTTATGAATGATCGTCAGAAAAGGGGTCATTCCCCTCGGATCAGAGATTTGAACGGAATCGATTCAATTCGTAATAAAGACGTCTAATAATAATAATAATTCCACGGACTTGGGCCCCAAGTCGCGTTTCCCACGACACTTTCGAGTCCAACGCAAACACGAGTCGCTGAAAGAAGAAACTCCCGGCTACCTGTCGAGCTGCCGTGAAATACAGGTAGCAGCAGACGAAGAAACAACGTTCCGCCGACAATACGGTACGCAAATTCCGTTACACCTGGTGTTTGCCCTGCGCGTCTCGCCCAGCAGAGTCGGCCCTATCACCGCGAGGATTCACTCGCATCAAGGTGGCTGATAAAACGGGCTCCTCCGTAATTTATGTGGCCCCCGTGTGGCGTGGCGCTCTTTAATTATCGGGCCCAAAATTGCCGTCGCGCGGGAAGCAGCAGAAAACGAGACGCGCGCGGTGGTCCAATTAACGAGGGACACGATGGAACAAGAGATCGACGCTTCTTTTTCCGCCCTTTCCCCGTCCCAGCGAGCCTCTCGATTTTTTTCTCTGCTTTCCCATCCTCTCCCCCATGCCACTGGACCCCCACCGAAACGCGCCATATGGAACAGCTTATTCGGCATACGGAAAGAAAATATTCGGTCTGCTAAGAAAATCCTCTCCGGGTGAGGCCACGCACCCGATCGACTTTGATCAGCCCGTGGCGATTTTTATAGAACGCCGAGTGAGGTCACGCGGCTGTCGACGCTGATGAAGTTCATCCGCGGAAATCGTTTCACCGAAAATGCAACGAATCTGTTTTAGCGGAGACTCGCTTTGGAAATATTGGGACCGTGCTCCTCTGATTTGCAGAGGATTTCTTTGTTTCTCTATTTGAATATTAAGGTGATTTGAATTGGTAGACTGTCGAATATGGAACCAATAGAAAGAAAGCTTCACTATGAAGAATCTACATACCTACTGAATTTCACATGTTAATAATTAGATAATAATTGCACACTGAACGAAGAGATTCGTGCATCTCATGCGATTGTTTTCGCAATGCTTACACATTGATTGAGTTCTAAAGGAGATATTCTTGTCTATGTTACAGCGTTGAAGGTGAAGCTTATGCTGAGGCGACCCATCAATCAGCTGGTTGCGCAAGGCATCATGCCACGTGAGTATTCCCATTCTACTCAAAATTCCCCTACCTTCTAACCCCTTATCCCCTCTTAAACTTCACGTATCACATTCGAAAGAATTCCCCATTAAAAACTTTTTATACCTACCCACAATAATGCACCAAGGTATCAAATAAGATTGCACAAACCCAACCCAGAAATCTAATTCTGGCAACTCCGTTTTACGCGAAGATTGCCGAACAAAGCGCACCATTTAAGATCAGATAGCTCCCCCAACTCTTGCAACAACTTTTCGATGATCATCATCAAGCCACTCGCGACTAGAATGACTTTATCAACGACTTCATCTGAGGTAAAAGGTACCGTACCACTGGGACAAGAATTTTGACGAGGTACCAGGCTGAATAGAAGATACCTGATAGTCCTTGCCGCGAATGACGACGCGTCAGTCATAAAGATCTCGAGTTTCGAAACAGAAGCGCGACGAGCACTCGTTAAACGGCGCCCAGCGTAAATTCAATTAGTCCTCGGCGTAAAACCATCGTCCCGGCTTGGCGGTGTTTAGAGAGTGGTCAGTAATAAAGCCCGACAAAAACGCCAAAGTTAGATACTAGTGGCGTGCGACGGGTAGTAAAGTCGAATGGGCGATACCGAGTGAAGTCGAAGCGGCTGCAACGAGTTTATTCGCTCCAGTTAGATTCGACTTCGTCACCGTGCGTTTTTTCCGCGCTTGACGGCCGATTAATCCACTTACAACTTCATTACCCCGCGATTAACGCCGATGGCTCGGGTAACTGCGCAAAAGGATGCCACTGCCTCGTCAGCGACTTCGTAAAGTAGTTTAAATTGAAGTACTCGCGCATGAGTCGGTTGATTGCGCGGTAATAACGTGTTATGTTTTTGCTGGAATAGTGAAGGTTCCTTTCGTCCTTCTTTTTTGTAAAATGCTCCTTCTTTTGAATAGGTATATTTGTAAGTAAAGCGTAGGGTGCTGGGAATTGATATTAAAATTCTTGAGGATTATTTCTTTCTTCTGAACCTAACCTCCTTTCCTATTTTCCTTTTATGTATTTTCCTCTTTCATCCGTCTACCATCTAACAACTCCATGACACTTTCCTTGTCAGTTCTCTTTTAAGAAGAAACTGCTGCTATCTCCATGAAAATTGTCGAACCGCAGAGTACAATATCGCGGCTCCTCAACAGCGAAGGAGCCGACCAAACTCGAGTCTCAAACAGCGCAGAGACGGAGGGACGGTGAGCGTTGCCGGTATCGCGTAGGAAATTCTAAAATTAGCCGAGCGATTCGATTCAATTAGGCTCCCTTTCCAACATCCGCGGAGTGGCTCGCGCGGCTTTTGTCTCACCCACGCGCGTTCGTTAGCGAAACCGCCGGTGTATCGATTGTCGTTCGACGCGCGTGTGCTTCCACGGCGGGAGCCAGCTGCGACCCAATTGTCTAGTTCTCCACCGAGACGCGCATAAATCTCGGCTGCCCGCGACGGACGTGCGCTAGAACGTCCACCGTTTCGCGCAACCGAACGGCCAACGATCATAAAAGTAAATGATGCCTATATCCAGCTTGGAAACACGGATTTCGTCCGATAAATTCCATCGGCGGGAGAGCATGCCGGCGCTCGATTTTATCGCGTCCACCGTTCCACGCGTCTCGGTACCCGAGTTTCTCGGGCCCGCTCGTAAAAACCGCCTCGGGACCCGTTGCAATTCCCGTGGAAACGAAATCACTTCGTTTGGGTGAAAGCGAGCACCGTGTAGGTACTAGCGATGGGCTGGGTAGAGACTTCGATCACCTCCAAGGTCTGGTAGAATCATTGGTTCTCTCGGAATGTTAGATGGGAGGTGAGTCGTCTGAGAAGTCCAAGATGGCATCGGAAATGTTTAGAATTATAATTGAGGACCTTGCAGCAGGGAGGGTGCAGCTCTATTTTTGACAGTTTTTGAGTTATCACGTGTAATAGGTACCTATATTTTGCAAATCCGATGACAAATGAGAGATTTATCGCAAATACATAAACGTAGAAATATTAATGTTAGTACCTATTAGAATTAATATTAATAATAGAAATATTAATAATAGAATTAATATTAATAATAGAAATATTAATATTAGAATTAATACTAATAATAGAAATATTAATATTAAAATTAATATTAGAATTAATATTAATATTAATATTTCTATTATTAATATTAATATTTCTATTATTAATATTAATTCTAATAGGTACTAATATTAATATTTTTATTATAGAATATTTTCTCGCCAAAAATAGAAATAAAAACTCATCAACTCAATAACTACCTACTCCTTATTGCGTGAAAATATATATTTCTTAATTAGTGTTCTCTTTTAATTTTTCCACCTTTGTACCGATTAATATCCGAAGCGATGCGACACAGAGCAAGCGAACAGATTAAATAGCCCTCGCTACTGCGCATCAAATTTTGCATGAATCGACGAAACTCGCAATGCCCCCGATACCTATGCTTTGGGACGCTCCTCAGCACCACCTAGTCTCATTACTCCCGATACAAACATCCATCCAACCCATCCATTCCATGAATCGTCCAATCAATAAGAAGAGACTAGTTACTCTCGCAATCGCTACGACAGCTTACACGGCAAAAAACAATCGTATTTCACAGCGACTCGTTGCATTCCGATTGTCTGCTTCAATCAGAGGGAGTCGTTGATGGGCAACCTCGCGCGATACCATCCGTAGACGAGATAAAAGCAACTATAAATCATCCGCAATTGGACGATACAGATGGCAGACTGATCGCCGCGGGTCGTACACCGCGCGATCTCGATTTCGTGTTTACGAGCTATCGAATCCACCTTGATCGCCCATCCTCATTCGACTCACTACATCCTGAAGTACCCTGGCATCATTAGCCCAGGCCAATAAATGTCTACGTTCGTTGAAGTACGATGAGATTTTCACGAATGAAAGGTCGGATAGAAAACAACACCCCTCCCACTATTTACACAGACGACTACTGTTGGACTGGGTCTAAAAATATTGGTTGCCAAGAAGCAGAGGGAGCCACCCACGACTATTAGACTATCATTTAATTTTTATAAGAAATAAATCAAATTTCCTAAAAAATAGTGGCAAAAAGTGCGATTAAAATTTTTATAAAATAAATGTATATTTTAGTAATTACAGTCTCTAAGGGCAAAGCACTTGCAAGCTGACACCCAGACCAGTCCGCCACTGCGAAGGATCTAGTGCTGGCTTGTTAAGCTACGGATTTAGAACCCTTTATCCTCGCAGTGTCTCTTTGTGTACGCGCAGCGTTGCTTCTTTGCCGATATTCAGTTGGAATCCGCGTGGGCGATCGCATTGTATAATAAGGCGGGTCGCGCGCGCCCGGAAAAGTTGGCTGGTTATGCAATCGTTTCCGAGCGAGTACGCGCGTCCAAGACAGCTGTACACCGTTCAATGTGGTATTGTTCGACTTCGACAGCCGCTCGAGCAAACTTCTGTATAAAATCATGCCCCCTTTCGACGCCACCGGCGAGGCACGCGCTTTGTTCGCGGCTTTGCGACGTTCCGAGGACGGTTTCATTCGTTTCCGAGGATTCTGTTGCCTCTTCGAATGTTTGCAGGAACTGTGGGTAACGAAGAGTGTCCGAAGGCAGTCGTTTAGAAGCTTTTCTTTGGCCATGAAAGAGTACGTCACAGTCTTCGGATAAATTGGGTGTACAGAGATTATGAAAACAGTTCGTGTAATTCGCTTCCTGTTTGACGTTGGTAACTTGGGAGTTATACACGTTTCTGCTATTGAATAATTCTGCTTGCAAATTGAGGCAGTGGTCACATTGGACTCCAATTCAAAACCTCGGAACTTGTTAATTAAATATTTCCATCGCTTCTGTGGAATAATTAAATTCCAGATACCTTTTTTGTTATTAATTTTATTATCCCAGGGTTTCTGCGCGAAGTAATTATTTCGAGCGTTGGATTTGAAAAGAAGGAATGTGCTTGCACGTTCAGGGTGTTTCACAGCGAGACGATTGGCCTCTTCCCTCCCTCGTTTCTCGGCGGAAAAGAAATAAACGCGTTCGTTAAAATTCGGCGCAGGCCAGCTACGCGAAATTAATCGCGCGCCGTAAACAGATTTACAACGCCATCGCGAGCCGCTCTTCCCCGAAAAAACCATTACCCTGGATGCTGGCCGCGATATCCCCCGCGTCTGGGAAGCCGTAAATGAATGATTCCCGGGGGACGAAAGTGTACACGATGCGTCGCGTAAACGCCAGCCAACGGGAAGGGAATGGGGCGCGTGGTATTTTCATCGGGCAGTACCCAGTGTGCGCCGCGATAACTGGGGCGTAATTTCCGAAGGGGTGCAGTCAGTTTAAAAAAATCGGGGAAAAAAGTTGGCGTAAACATTCCCCCCATTTCCGATCCTGCTTTCATGTTACAGGCGTTTACGAACAGATTACTGCTTCCGCAGAAAGTGCTTTAAATAATGACTGAGCATCTGGACGGTTTGAGTTACTTGAAATATTTAAATAACTTCTAATATTGATAAAACTTTATACTAATAGATTCAATTTCTTTGGAGGACCTTTCATCTTCTTTCAACCTTCTATCGATGGAATTAATTAAACACACCTTTGAGAAATGAGATATGAACCTTGTGAAATCCCTCACGACACCAAATTCTTCAGATTCGCATATTCCAAGCAGACAAGAGTAGGTGTCTATCCCTCACCGCCAAGCACTGAGATCTTCAGCTCGAATACAAATCTGACCACTTGAGAAACCTCAATCCCATAAACAACTTCCTCGATTCGCGAGTCTTCTACACTCCGTAGACTTGAAATATCGCGAAGTTACGTGACCGAAAGCGCGCATTAAATCCGCTCGGCCACGGTGACTTCCTCATAAAGCGCGATCCCGAAAGTGTCGCCCGTTGGAACGCGGCGTGTTACGTGGCTGCGCCGTAAACACGCGCGAAATTAAAGTAAGAAGGAATTTATTGGCGACGTGGTGGTGGCGAGGAGGAGGGGTAGCAGACGCGGTTTCCACATTTCCGTTGCCACGTCGCCCGTCCCGTAGGTGGTGCAGGCCTTTAATTCCCTGTAACCAAGACCGCCGTCTGCGCGGCTCGTACGGAAATAGTGGCGCGCGCGTAGGGAAAAGCTTCGGGGATCATTTATCCGTGGACTTAATGGCGTTGCGGAATGCGAGTGGAGCCGTTTGACGTTGAGACCAAAATGGCGCCACGCGGGGGAGACCTTTGAGGGCCATCATCCCGGAAATTGATGCGTGCAGTATGCTCCCGGGGACACCCTAAAAGCTTCAGAAGCGTTTTTTCTCATTCAGCCGTTCTTTTATTAGATGTCGCGCCCTTCCCACGACACCCCCGCCTGGCTCCTGCTATTGACGCAAGGAAAGCTTGATGGAAGTACTCGCGTTCTTTCGAGCGCAGTTTAACTGCCCTGTCCTGTCTACGGCGCCAGGGGCTGCGGATTCTTCGCAACGGAATCGAGTTTTTATTCCTGGAACGTGGCGCTGCATAGGATTATGCAAAAGGAGAGAGACGTGTCGATTGAAAGGGAAGGCTTACACCTATTACGAGCTCTGTTTTGAATTCTTCCTGGAAGCCTTGAAACACTTTGCTTAGACGGATAAGATTCTTGGAAAGGTTCGCGCAAAGCTAGAAACACGTTCGTCTCAGCTCCACCAAGAATCAGAGCTATCGGAGTTCGCGGAAAATAGTAATCGAACGCGCGGATTCGATGTTTGCGATACACAGCACGCGAAACGGAAAGGAACACTCCCCGACTGTTCTGCCGCGATCGAAATGCCCATTCCGACACGATCGGCGATATATTTAAACGACTCGCGTGAAACGGAGTCCCTTTACATCCTCCACTGTCAAGTGAATCATCGTTCCTGATTCAGGCATTAACTAGCAACGATTCTTATTGTCGCAGCTTTGAAGACGCCGCCAGCGTTCCATGAGCAGCGCAAGCAGCTGGAGCGGGCGAAGACCGGCGACCTGCTGAAGGCGAAGATCCAGCAGAGACCGGGCAGGGAGGAGCTGGTCAGGCAGCACATCCTCGAGGATGTGGGTCACGTGGACCCGAGCCTGGCCGAGAGGCAGCGTATGCTGAAGAAGGCCAGGCTGGCCGACCAGCTCAACGATCAGCTCAGTCATCGACCTGGACCGCTCGAGCTCATCCAGAAGAATATTCTCCACACGGAGGAGCCCATTGAAAGGGCGGTCAAAGGTGAGTCCATGCATCATCGCCCTGCCTCTTCCCGTCTTGATCGATATACTCGGCAAGTTTGCAAGAAGAGCCGTTGTTAACGCCTGAGTAGTGGGGTATAGAAATCTGGGAGGAATCGTGGATGAGTGCTTATTCAATGGAACCAGGCTCAAGTTGTAGCTTCAGTTGTCTCGTTGAACAAAGTCACAGTTAATAATTGTATATATTGCTACTTGATCTAAACCTTCCTCGACATTTTCCTCCAGAGGGCCACATTCCCTTCAAGGCCACCTGCGAGGGCCAAGTAACAAAGCCCCAGCACCCGGACCACTACATCACCTTCGAGGATGACTCCCAGAGTTCCGAAGGTGCGCCCTCCCCGCAGCTGGAGTCCCGTTCGGACGTCCTGGAGACGGCGGCTGCCTCCGCGGGGATCGTTACCGTATCGCTTAGTATTCCAACGACCGGCGGTGCCGTGGTCGTCTCGTCCACGTCGCCAGTTTTCCAGCAGGCCTCGAACGAGTCGACGATACAGACGTTCGCGGAGCTGTGCAACACCGTGGTCGGCTCGCAACAGCAGCAGCAGCAGCAGCAGCAAGTTCAGCACAGTCAGCAGCATGCCTCCACGCAGGTGAGCGCTTCTGGGCCGCGCAGATTTTTCGATTTATTCCACGCGTCGATTTATGGACCGACGCAAACGATCGAGGGAAGTGTTTCGCGGGGGAAAACAGGGGGGATACTCGGGGACGGTAACGAAGGGGAGGCCGATGCGCGAGCGCTTTGAGGGGACGGTCGCGAGGGAAAAAAAGCCGCCGAATTCGCCGCAGAAATAGATTTACGTCGGACGTTAAGTACTGGCCCATAAATTGGTGAGGCAGCGATGTGGGCCGATTAATCGGGGATCCCGCGGTGAAAAAAGCAACGATCTCTGTTAACAGGCGAGTCAGACGAACGGTCCATCGACGACCCTCCTTCCACTGGCGCCGGCGCCGAGTCCGATGTCCTTGGGCTCGACGACGTCCAGCCTGAGCCCCCTTTCCAATATCTCGATAGCGTCGCCCCCGGCACCACCGCCGGCCGCCATCACCCCGAGGCCCCAACCGAGCCCGATAGCCGCGTCCACGTGTCAGAGGAGCGACGCGCCCGGCAAGGATAAGAACAGGAAGAAGTCCAAGACCAAGAGCCAGCCGAAGACGCGCACCATCAAGTTTCACGAGTACAAAGTGAGTAACAATCTTCTACTTCAGGTATCTCTCTATTTTCAGTTCTACCAGTCTTTGGCTGACAATGAGTTTTTGGGCTGTATAAATCGTTTCATTAGTTGTTCTGTGTAAGTTTGTAGTGTTGGGTTCGAACGAGTCGCGAGTATTTTTGTTTGAAAGGGTACCACTCGATTCCGATGAAGTTTAGATATTGGTGCTAATTTGATTTAAGCTAACTTCTACCCAAATTCTCGGTTTTGAAATCTGCATCGATTCTTTCCCAGATCAGACTGAAAGTAGCTGTTTCTCGAATTCTTCCTTCGACTTTCGGATATTAAATTTATATCGACTTGGCAGTGGTAACGCCAGAGAACGATATATTCCGATTGAATAAGACTCAACATTTACCGCTTTCACTCTTGATTCCGTTTGTACAAGGTGCTTCACAGAGATTGGTCGAGCCTGAGTATTAATTGCTGTATCAAAGCAAAAAGGGGATTCGTGTAAATATACTTAAATTTTAAAACGTTTACTTTCCAACTACTTCTGGTTTCCGACTTTTACTTCTAAAGAACGAGCTTTTGTTCTAAAATCATTCTTCCCACTACAAGCCAAAGGGGAAACATGCGCATAAACATTATTTTGCACGTTGGAACTCACGCCTAAAGCTTCGACCATCTCCGTTGAAACAGCCTGTACCCCGAACGGTCTTTATATCCATGTGGTGCAATTATGTTACCAGAGGTACGGTGCCCGATCGCCCGGACATAAAAATACACGTTCCGTTTTATGACACTCGCCGCGTAAAGAACTTTCATTGGGAATAAAAATCGAGAACGCGTCGGCGCGCCCGTGACGCAAGTGTAATTATCATGTAGCCGGCTACCAGCGGGCACAAAGTTGCCAGGACGGGTCCGCGGATTCATAAGATACAATGAGACGGGCGGGAGAGGGTTGATAGAAAAAAGGAAGCCGCCGAGTCGGACGAGAGGGAGACGGGAGAAAAAGGGGAGCAGGGACAAAGAGGAAACAAGAGCGACGGGGCGGGGGGCGGGGGATAAAAAAAACGGGCAAATGGGAGAAAAGAAAGCAGCCGAGTGGGGCTGAAGAAAAAAAAAAACGAGGAACAGAGGACGGAGCCGAGCTGGAGAAAGAGGAAGCACCGACGGGGCAAAGTAAAAACCAAGAGCAAAGTAAAAACGGGTACGGCCGGTAAATCTCGGCTCCCGTAGCCCACGAGGGGGCACAATCTCCCGCCTCCCCACCCCGCCCCTTGTCGAAGGGAGAGAGACGGTCCGAAGATCGTATCGGGTGATTAACTCTCGCGATCTCTCCAAGGGCCCGGGGCCCAGCTCGTTAGCTCTGAGTAATTCGAGCGCTAATTGCACCTAAGAGCGAGGAAGCCAGGGAGCGGCGAAGAAGCGGATCCAAGAGGGGTTCACCGGGGGTCCGAGGGGGAGCGTAAAGCCCGCGATAGGTGCCAGTGCCCGGGCCACGCTCCCGAAACATTCGGGATATGGCGTGGCCGGCGTGAAAGCGAGCCGGGAATGGGCGTGCAAATGAGGGCGCAGAAAACATCTTGATGTATCATTTATCACTGGTTGCCCTCTGCCTCTCCTACATCCTCCGTCCTCGTCCCGCTAACTCGATTTTCGCGTCAGTTTTTTCACCCTCCCCTCGGACATGTTACCGTGAGGCGTGCTTCGAATTTTTCTCCTTCGAGGAACGAACGAAACGTTCCGAGTAATTACGGTAAATTGCGTCGCTTCTTAATGGGCGTCCTGGGAGGGAAAGATTGCGGGGGAGGGAGAGAATTTTCCGAGAGGGACGGAGAATGTATCGGTAACGAGGACTTGAAATGATACCGAAGGGATTCGAGTGCTTCTTTGAGTTTAAGAATCGTGTTTGATTGGAGTATGGTACGAGGGTGAGATTTTGTGGTTGAGATGATTGATATTTAGGCGTAGGGAATGACAGAGTCAGAAACGTTTCTCCAGTTTCACATTGCAAAGGTGTAGTTAGAGCAGAGAATGCCTCTCCGTTTATCGATAGTGATTAATGTGAATTAATATCTGACGATAATTGTCGCCAGGGCCCGCCAAACGCGCAGAAGACATCGGTGTCTTCTTCGACTTCCGGTGTCGGCTCAGCACCGCCCGGCGAGACCAGTTACGAGCTGCTGCTGCAGCAGCAACAACTCTTCCTCCAATGGCAGCTCGAATGGCAGCACAAGGTACGCTCACTTCGATTATAGCCGTCGCCACGAGGAAAGTGACCGTTAGGCAAATAGAAATGTTATATCGCGTCCACTTTCCTCGATCGTCAGCGACACTCGAGCGAACCAGCGAATGTTGCCGGAAGTTACTCGTTGGCGTGATACTTTCTCCCGATAATTTGCATAGCAATTGCGTGCTTACGTCTAAATTTATAATCCAAGAGCACGGGGCAAACGAGACCGCGACAATCGCTCAATTCGAGCGTTCTATTTCATGTGACTGACTTACCGCGAAGAGGCTATGAGAGGTTGTGGGCGTTGCGTTAATTCAGGTCATGTTGTTGTTCAGTATCCTCAGATCATTCTACCGGCAGCCCAGAAACCGCTGTCCCTTAATAGCAGCGGTGCCAGCGATGCAGGAAGCGTGAGCGGAAGTAGCGCGAACGCGCCGAGTCCCGCACCGTCGAATTCCTCGAGCAACCCCTCGGAGCAGCCCCCGTTGAGGCCCTTGGGCAAGCTAGAGGAAATGAAAGGTATACTTCTTGAGTACTGTTTATATCAGTTACTGCATAAAGAAAGTAACTAATTTAAGTCTCAATATCAAACTAAATTTTAAAGCAAGCTTTTCTAATAAATCTCCATCAAGATACGGAGTTTTATCTGCGATGTCAGTGACCATTACGTTTTCCGCGCCTTGTGTCATAGAAAATAAATATAATATCAAAAAAAGGGGTATCAGCGCGTGGGTTCGGTCAATTAAACACTCAAATAAAAGCTATTTTGCAATTTTCGACGTTTCGGTCTATGGTTTAGACCATTTTCAAGAAAGTTAACGAATAATGATGCGTTTGCTTTTATATATTATAACACGTTGTCTAAAGACGTGCACCTTGTAAGTCGGTTGGAACGTGACTGAGGTAAATTGTATACAAAGGCGAGGGCATCCGAAGGGTAAAGAAACAGACAGATCAAAACCTAGACAAAGACCATACTGTTAATGAAATATTGCTTGAATTGATTTTTAGGTAGAAATAATTGTTTGATAATGAATTAATTTAAAAAACTTTTATAAAATTTTATTTTGTTATAATTTTATTAAGCAGAAGAAGGACATAATTCAGAGCTTTTATTTATAATTTTCCAAAAGAAAAGAAATCAATTTAAACCCCAACACACTACGCGAAACATACCACCATTATTATATATAGTCTATATTGGTAAATCGACATTCAAAACTAAATAATTAAATATGCATAATTTATGCAATAAAGTTTGAACAATTTTAAGAAAGCGAAAAAGAAAAGGTGCACGTCTTTAGACAACGTGTTATAATATATAAAAGCAAACGCATCATTATTCGTTAACTTTCTTGAAAATGGTCTAAACCATAGACCGAAACGTCGAAAATTGCAAAATAGCTTTTATTTGAGTGTTTAATTGACCGAACCCACGCGCTGATACCCCTTTTTTTGATATTATTCTAAAAATACGGTCGAGAATTCTTACTCTTTATAGAAGATAAATATCTTCCGTTCTTACAGTAAGCGATCTCAAAGTGGAGCTGAAACGTCGAAACTTGCCAGTGTCTGGCTCCAAGCCGCAGCTCATCGAGAGATTAAAGCCGTTCACGGAATTATCTAGCAGTAACTCCACGTCTAACTCGAATGGACCACACGTCACGCACATGGGTCACATACTGATGGACACCCCGGGGCTAGTGACATCCGACGAGTCCAGTTCTCATGCCAAGAGCCCCGGCTCTGCCATCAAGGATGAACCTAATAGTCCACGGATCGATTCTCCACATGGCAGTGAACACGACGACCCGTCCAGCCCTCCAGGTACATTTATTTGTTCACTTAAGTAGTTAGCAAAACGATGCTATCGATATATATATATATTAACGTTCCACCCTCTATGACACAATCGTAACTGAGAATCGCGCCCCAAAGCCTTAAGCTTCACACTATACAAATGTTCGGAGAGTCTATCGAAGAAAACTTTCCGAGACACAGCACACGTCAGTGTTTCCACGATGCAGTTCGTGTTTCAGGAGACGATATTATCAAAGAGCAGAGAAAACGGATAGAGGAGTTGCAACGCGAATTGTACAAGTCCCAACAACAACTTCAGCAAATTCGCCAGACTCAGCCCACAACTGTTCACGCTGAGAAACTGGTGCTCCAGCAGCACATACAGAACAAGATGCAGCAACAACAGTTGGCATTGCATCTGCAACAGTTGCAACACCTGCAGCAGCAACAACAACAACAACAGCAGCAACAGCAACAGCAGCAACAACAGCAGAATCAACAGCAGTCTCAGCAACAGACACAGCAACAGCACGCTGCGTTCCAGCAGTTGAACGCGAAAGCGAGCCTAGCTGCATTCCTGCAAGCTCAACCAAACAACGCCGCTACTATCCTCGATTCCTCCACCTTGACTGCGATTAACAACAAAAAGAATCAAACCAAGAACAGTGCCACAGTGCAAATCCCCACTGCGATCGTTCTGAACCTGGCTAAGCCCGCGAAACTGAATGGTTCGCTGCTGGGTGCTTTAGTAGCACAGGCGCACGCTCAACAGCAACAACAACAACAGCAGCAGCAGCAGCAGCAAACTGTGGCGGCTGAGGATGGCAAGCCGCCACCTCCTCAATACGACGAAGCTGCGAAGCTTCTTAAAGTGAGGACGCTGTTCACGTTCACTTCACAGTTTAATGCGAAACTTTTTGTAGATGTTAATTGTAATGTTGATTTTTTCGCGCCCAGGTGAAAATCGAGCCAGTCCAGAAGAGTCACATCAAGAGCCAAGTCGTGGACGACGTTCTGGAGATCCTGATAAAGAATGGCGAGCTACCTCCCAGCGCTGCGCAGGACCCAGCAACCCCCACGACCCCTAACCGACAGCTCCAACAGAACCTGGTGTTCACGGCGCCAGCGGACAGTCAGACTCACTCGCTGGTTTTCACCGCTGCTAGTCCGATCAGCCCCATCAGCCCGATCGCGATGGAGGTCTCCCAAAGTGATTGCGTGAGTTCCCCGATACCAGCACCGCCGCCACCGCCTCCATTGCCCCTGGCAACGTTCTCCATTCAATTACCCACCGCGTTGCAACAGTTACAGCAGCAGGAGGAGATCTCCTCGTTCAACACGGACCTCCTCACCTCGGAAGCTGAGCTGGACACCGCGATGCTGCTCAGCCCTCAATCGACCCAGCAAGCATCGCCTGACCCTCAGCCGCCACAGGAAGTCACCTCCTCCGATAACGCTAACTTAGACCTTAAGGTGAGTCCAATTCCCTTCCGTTAGGATTAAACTGTTGCACGGTGAGGAGCAGGCGTGCAACGTCGGTGATCTCTGTCGCGTCTCGTTCCAGGAACTTGGACTGGACCTAGACACAATGGACTTCGGCCAGCTGGACTGCGACCTGGGCGTGAAGATGGAAGCCCCGCAGGAGCTGATGGACATCGGGGACATGCCTATGGACATGGACGACCCGGACTGGCTCGACTCTCTGATGCCGCAGTCGCCACCGACCACTTCCACAACGATGTCCAGCCATCAGTCCGTGCCGCCCACGAGTCTGTCATCCGGGACGGACATCTACGACCCGTTGCTGGCCAGCAGCCAGGACCCGTTCGATCTCTTCAACATGGAGGACACGGACTTCAAGATGTCCTCCGATCTCTCGTTGACTTGGGACAAAGTCGATTTCGCGACCTAGCCCGGGATCCATCCTCGGAGCTCGGCCCTGTGTACTTAACTATCATCGGCGATGGGAACGAAGGACCTTACGATACGGCGAGACGACTCGGAAGAGCCCAAGGAAACGGAAAGGAAGGATCAGTGCTACGGCATACGCGTGTGTGTCGTGTGAATCAGAGTCTGTGACTGTTTGGTGCATTTTTTTTTCTTTTTTTTTTTAAACGAATCGTTTCGCGGCGAACGCCCGCCCCCGGAAGCGTTCCGCGGGGAACGCCGAGCGGATGGCTCGCTGGATCGCGCGACTCCTCCCGCGTGGACGCTGAACGTGTACTTACTTTACGCAGAACCATACGCTTCTCGAATCAAGCGGAGGGCTTTCGTACGACTTAGGGGTATAGATGTACAATATTCACGAGCGAGATTTCCTTAGGTGAGTAATTTAAAAGGCGTCGCAGCACGGGTGCACGATCACTCCCTGTGGTCTTGTCGCGCGCGGAAACGCAAGGGCGAGACCATAGAGGGGCACCTCGAAGCAACGATCGCTTCTAACGGGGTTTTATATAGAATATATAATTGTCACGAGTGCGCGTACACTTCGGTCTTCCTCGGTCAGTAGATTAACCAATGCACGGAAGCGTCGCTCTTTCGTTCTCGCGGGAAACGACGCTGCGCCTCGCGATCAGGTCAATCGGACAGAAAGAACGAACGGTAGAGCGAAAGGTGCAGCGCGGGGCGACGGGTCACGGAATAATGCGACACCGTCGTCTCGCGACCGGAAACAAGGCGGCAACGACGAACGTGTCTTCAAAATTCTCCAAAGAATCACCTAACGAGCGTTTCTAGCTAGTTTTTACTATCCAGTCTACAGTCGTGTGTTGCTTGAGTTTTAATAACTGCGAATAGCGTGTGTGTTAAACAGGAAAAACGGGAAAGCTGCGTATATTGTTTTATCGAGTATGCTTCCCCCTATCCCCCAACCCACCCCGTCCACCTTCCCCCGCCACCGCCTGCCTTCCTCTGAAAGAAAATGCCGAACCTTATGCAGTCGTAGCAATTGTAATCGGATAATTATTACGTTTACGAGAATTTTAATGTATTGTAAAGCTGCGTGTGTATACGTGCGTATGTATGCGTACATATGCGCGTGCACACGCGTGTATGTAAATTACGGTATGATACGCGAGAGCCGAGGTGCGTTCGAAGTAGGAAGAGAAGAGATAGGGTGTCGTTAGAGGAAGTGAAACGGAAGAAGGAAACGCGGACGTGAGCGAGTTCGGCGGCTTTCCCGCACAGCTAATATAATTTTCTAAGCAAGAGCATGTGATGTTAGAGGTTACATATTACATACTTTTAAATGTCAGTAATCGCATAGAGATTTCGGAATGGGTGCGAACAAATGGTGTACCAATGTCAGGGTATCGTGCGGTTCTCCTGTTTCTTTTTAGTTCCCCTGTCTATGAGTCTCTTTTTTCGTTGTTTTTGTGACATTCCATGTTTCTCCAAACTCGCACGAGCAAGAGATCGAAGCTACGCGCACCGCGGCTTTTGTACGGGGCGTGAAAATAAAATGGTAGTCACGAGTTTCGCGGTGGGAATTTCATGAAAACGAACTCGCTGGAAAATTCATCTTGACTGCGAAATTCGGGGTCAAACTTTGTATTAATATTCTGCGTTCTGCTAGGCATGAGAGTAAACAGCGCAAAAGAAACTGACTGCCACAAACAACTCTTTTCCTTACGAAAGATTCGTCCGCGGCACGTAGTTCCTTTTTATCTTTTTACACTCTTACCGAGTAGAATCCATAGTGCACTTTCAGTAGCGATTACAAGTATTTTTTTACGCCCTGTACATCTCTCGGAGCGAAAGTCGAAGGATGCGTCTCAGAATTTTGATTGGCCATCGAAGCCCGCCACTTTTAACGTAACTAAATACGTTTGAATTTTAATCGATTTGATAGAATAAACGTCGTTGCGTACGTTCGAATTGAATCGTACCTAATGCGACCAGTTTTAAAAGAGGAACGCAAGCGTCGAACAAGAAATGGATTGCCGATATTTCGAGGATTCCCTTTATTTTTCGTTTCGTCAATTATATGCCGATTGTCTAAGCTATGAGTTTTTAGGGGAGGGAAGAGCTTTTAATAGTTTCTGGTCGCATTAATCGTACCAAGGCATTGGTACCAATTAGAAGAGAAATTTTGAACCGGAAAGCAGAAGTATTGGAGGACAGTGCAGAACGCCTCACATTTTTCTGAGACATTCTTTGCAGAACCAAGTGGCTTCGTTTGTCGACGTAACGATAAAGGATCGCACTGCCCAAGTCGGTAATAAGAAGAGAAAGTGGTGAATGCGAATGTTACCGAGCGTGGATAATACGTGAAAATATGTGTGAGTGCGTGGAAACTGTGTCAACGTATATACGTGATCAGCGATGGTGCTAATCGAACCCCTAGCTAGAGCTATCAATTGTCTTCGAGATCGCCGTGATTGAATCCCAAAACTTCCTTGCACCATTGAGCCCCAGAGAACTATTTCAATTTGCACAGTTACGACAGTAACGCTGTCTCAATGCTAAAATGCACAGATCTTTCCTTACTAACGAATTCAGGCCAATTTTATGCGGAAACTCGACGGTGCAAAGAGTGGTTTGCCGATTCCGGTAGGTTAGGCGTGGTCCCTTGCTTTTTCGCGATCGAAAGTGGCGCTTTGGCAAGCAAAACAGTACCAACATCGTTCACCCCATATTGCACAGAGAATAAGCAGCAACAATATGCAACATTCCAAACGTTCACGCGCAACAGAGAAACACCCCGTGGACCTTGAAATACCATGTTCCTCGCTGGAAACGATCAGGGAACCAAACGCGACGTACCCTCGATTTCCGATTATTCTCCTGCCGAAAACTACTAACCAAGAAGCCTGCTCGCTCTAAACCTACCTGAACTGTAAACTCTGCCCTTCGCGATCGACTATAATAGGGGTGATTTCTCCTTGAAATATGGTTAAAAACAATAGGATACAGCTTCTTTGTATCAGGCTTCGTTTTAAAAGAGATCGATTCCGAATAATTGTTGTAGGACACCCTGTACGTTTTATAGAATATCCGAACGGAGTCGGACTAACTAATTTGAAAAGTCGAGCGAAATTAGCGCGAAGCTTTCTAGCACCTCGGTCAAGTTCCATTCGAAACCCGTGCATTTAAATCCTATTACCTTCGATTCATCCGTTCGATCCGATCTTGCAAGTCGCTTCGTAACCACGCTACTAACTCTGCATTTACGTCCCTCAATCGTGCGACGCTTTCGCGGAAAGAAAGAAGGAGGGAACATTGTGCGTGATCGGGGTTGAAAAGAAATCGTGCCAAAAATCTCCTTGCCAGCGCGTGTCGCTTCGTCATACGAAACGTACCATCCGTTCCCATGACAATAAGAGTTCTTAGCGTGTTGTAAAATATTATTGTATTATACCTGCGCCGGAGTCGAGAGTGCTGTGGATGCGTCGTCTATGAGGCGGGCTCGCTTGTACGAAGTTACTCGAGGCCGTGCTGCCCGACGAAACTGCCAAAACTCACAAATTCCCACTCACTTTACCGCACTTCACATTCGTAACCGTGGATGCGCGACAACTGTGTAACGGTCGACTGCGCGTCACGTTTGCGCGCCAAATACAAACTGACTGCAAGTCATAGAAAGAGTGGGGGTTACAGTGGCGCCGCTCGTGGCCAGCGCCTGACACAGACGCGCGGGAAAATCGAACAAGCGGGCAGGCGACGAGGCGGACGAAAACGATTCCCGCTATTTACTAGCACACCGGCGTAACGATCCCTCGATTTTTTTCTCTTCTTTTCGTTTCTCTATTAACCGGTGTACGCAGAAGATATCGTTGCTTGTCATTGCGAACCCCGCGATTTTATTTCACTTTCTTCGAATCATGAAATCTGTCGATGTTTGATTGATTGATTTGTCAGGCTGTGCGAATCTGGTAGTCTGCCGCGAGACGCGTGAAAGTGTCTTTTCTTTGTGTAATCGAGCGTGTGTGAGAGTGTGTCGGAGGGTTACGCGACGGAGATACGAACAGCGGCATATGAAGAAAAAAAGAAGAAGGAAGGAGTGATTAGATAAAATTTTACATTAGGACGTGACTTATCGTCCGTGTATAGAGTTTTGCGAGCTATATACCGTGTATAATAAACATGCTACGTGCGTTTGCACCGAAAAACGTTAAAAAAAAAAAGAAGGAATGATATGCAACGCGCACGCGCGTACACAAACACACACACATACACACATACAAATCACACGAACATATTTTGTATGAGCATGCGATAAAAAAAGAGAAGGTATAAGTTTTGTTAAGTATCTATGAATTTATTGTAATGATATGTACGTTTAAGTAACGATCACGTAATTATTGCTAGAGAGAGTGTTATTTATTTTTATTTGTTGCAAATTTATCGATTGCCTTCCATTTGAGTAAATAAATAAATCTAAAGTTATTCGCTAAACGTTTCGTTTCTTTTCCCGCAAAATTCCTCATTCCAATCCCTGTTGTTCGTAATAAGATTTTACAGTAAATCTACGAAAATTCAAATATAAAAGCTGTTCGCGGTACTTCTTTAAATGTCTACGTTCACGCATGCGCGCCAATTGGCTCGCAACACGGTTGATCCATACACAAATGTCAAACTGACTCATCTTTATTTCATATTCCATACATTTATGGTTTAATGAAATTAGGCAAGTGCGCAAAAAATGAAAACCAGCGGAAATGTACAATATTAATCATCTGTGCGTAACATCGTTTCAAATACACATCAATCGATTTTTTCTATGCTTATCCGAGTTGTGTGTTTAACGGTAAAAGAAATCCTGCAAACATAACCTCAGGGATGTGTATATGGTAATTTGAAGTAGCGTGATTCTTAGGGCTTTGAGTAAGTACGCCTGGTCCGTAGTTCCTTTTATTATTCTTCACGCGTTCGTAATTGAAGATATTCAATTAGTTAAAATATTATCTGTACTTTCACTATTTTACTATTTATAGAGTACCATTACGCTATTTATGTTGCGAACAGGTTGCCAAAAATTTGCTCCGCTGTATGAGTTCATGATATAGCAAATATTTTTATCTGGAGACACTTCAACGTAATATCGACGATGAAGCGCAAACCGAAATTAGCACCCGCCGACGCGACCGTTCCGAAGAAGCATCACTGGGCAACAGGTCTGCTGGTTTCTATGGAAGATCCACAGTTCAAGGTGCAGGAGGACGAGAAAGTGGTTGTCATAAAGGACAAATATCCAAAGGCCCAGTTTCATTACTTGGTCTTACCGAAGGAAAATATCCCTTCGTTGTGGCACGTTAAAACGGAGAACGAGGAACTGATGCTCCACATGGTTCAGGTTGCAGAAGATCTCAAGAAAGAACACGAGGATTCTGAATTTCTGTACATACGCATACATCTTTTACGCTACATTAATGTTTAATATGAACGTCGGAACGTTGATTCATTTTAATAAATTTCTTACAGCGTTGGATATCATGCGGTACCGAGCATGCAACGGTTACACTTGCACGTGATAAGCACAGACTTCAACAGCCCGTGTATGAAAACGAAATATCACTGGAACTCGTTCACAACTCCTTTCTTCCTACATTCAACAGGTAAACCTATATTTAGGGGCGAAACATTATTGCAGCATTATTCACGGTGCCTGCAAACCGTCATTGACCTTGAAGTGTATATATTTTTATGTTTTTAATCGAAAGCAAACTGAATATCTTGTTAACTGCAGATATCCTGAAAGAATTACACGAGAAAGGGGAACTGAAGAAACTGAAATCAGAAGAGAGCGCGGAGCACCTCAACACTCCGCTCAAGTGTCACAAATGTCCCGCGATGCCGAAAAATATGCCCGACTTAAAGAAACACTTATTGACACACTTGCCGGTCCGAAAGACTACCAATATCCAGGATTAATACAGAAATCACAATGACCATCGTACACTGCGGTAATTCGGACGAAGTAATCAGCAATTTATCTGAACGATTAGATGCGGTTTTCTATTCTGTGATTCCCTAAGTTATTAAACGAAGATTTAGTGTTAAACGCGTTACTACCTTGTGCAATATAGATTAGCATTAAAGGAACAATAGCGTACTGGCCGCGGTGAAGAGCGAAATTTTAGGGTACCCGGCGATTTTACGATGTAACTAGTACAAAGTGTATAATAAGATTGTAGTTTAAAATAATACAACATTCTGTATATACTTACCGTAATAATTCGTTGCTACCCTCGTGCATGTACTTAAAATTACGCAAAGATAATGGTGGCTTTTTCGGGGAACGGGTAGGACCATGGTGATAATTGATAAGACACAGATGTACGGTATTTCGGAAAATTTACTATAAATAAATTTACTGTTAATAGATCTTGTCGCCTATAATATCAATTACGTGCTAACTATTTACAGAGTCTTCTTATCCAGTGTGAAGTATTTTAGTGTAGTACAAGTGAGCGGTCGTGTGGATGGTGTCGGTGTGGTGTGTACGTGTAGCTTTTTAGTCTGTATACATTTAGTAATACTGCAATTAATAGTTGAACCGTCCTTGTCGCGCCGCAACGGTAGGCAATCGAGTAATCGCAAGGCCTTCGCTGTTATTGCTCGCGCGAGTTGCGTCGGCGCATCCCGGAACGTATGTTAACTTCCCGTTAAATTTTACGTATATCCTCGCTCCTTAAGTATTCTCTCGCTCATCCATCCCGCGAGCGTATAAATTAAATTAGCTATCCCCGTCACGCGTTCGCGCGGGACGATAAACTGTATGTCGCTTTTCTCTCTCTCAACAAATACGGCTAGAGATTTTTAAGTTTCCTCGGCTAAAGTGGACCTATGGTACAAAAGGAGATGGAGCGCCGCCCCCTTTACCCCGGGCGTCGGGAATCTCAATATAGACCGGTCTGCAAAAACGACCGAGAACACTATTACGTAATACGATAAAAGCGACCACCCTTTTTTTTCCCCAGGTTCAAGGGGAGCGAGCGGCTCAGGAAAACTGGTTTCCACCAGAAAGTTTGCAACGCCTGCATAAAACGTAGAACCTGCAAAGTTTGCTGGGTGGAAACTATCGATACGCGTGCACCGTGTCGCTGACCCGATACGATTAACAATGTCGACGGTGGTCGGAGCACGGCAGCGCCAGGGACGCGCTCTTTCTTCGAAAGCGGGAAGGCGCAACGGGCCCGTCGACGGATACGAGGAACTTTATTGATCGGACTTCGCCGTGAACGATCGTAACGCCGTGCATATTCAACCAAAACGCTCACGGAGCACATTTCTAAATTTTGTAAACGCTCGTCGACGCGCGCGCCTGCTTTCGACAGAAAGATCGCGTTTGCCCTCTCTCTTCTTTATCTCTTTACCTAACACGCACGCTAACGAAACGCTATTTCCCGTGGACAACGGTGGACGTGTAGGAATCGTGGGGAGGGAACGAGGGGGCGAGGGGCCAACAACTTTTGGAATATCGCCCCCCTCCTCGCGAATCGATTCTCACTATAGTTGATGGAGGATGAGGCCGAATGTGGAGACGGGACGGGTGAGCTCTCGTCGTGCCTGCGCGCCCCGTTTTCGCCCGCACGCGCCGTGCGTGGCACGCCAAAAGCGGTCATTTTGGAAAACCACTGGGCACGAGGACAATGCCAGCCCGCGAGCGAGCCGCCATTATTTCGAGCATACTTGAGCGGCGACGCTGGCACGACGGTCAGACCGTCTCTATTTCCACGGACGACCCTCCTCCGAAATACCCTGTTTAAGTCTCCTAAATTATCGCGAGGAAGAGCGGCGTGGGGCTATCTTATACGTATATATATACAGCAGTATGTGTCCACGGTGTGAGCTGCGCGCGCAATCCAGTCGTGCGCCATCGTAACGCGTCAACGAATTTAAACCTAAGCGCGTGTGTCTCTTCGGCCTAAAACCTATGAAAACGAGTCGTTACACTTTATACACAATTTCCCTAACTACTATTCACAATTCATAAATATTTTCTTATATCTGTATATGCATATATGTCTGTGTGTATATATATAGATGTATATATATATATACTTTCTCTATATAAAGAATATGTATAGGTAATATACAGGTATTATCGTACAGAGTCCGGGCCACGACTGGATCGCGCGCGAGCAGCGTCGAATAGCGTTTCGCTGAGTAGGCGATGAACACGCGGCAGTATTATTTACAAGAATACCTAGAGTATTTAACGCCTAAAGTGACAAATAGTAAATATATAGTTGTGTAGAACGCGCGTACGCAGGCGTGTACGCGTGCACACGCGAAGCACGCGCGCCCGCGTGCGTACGTATTACGGACGCAACAAATAGCGCTATAGTAGTAATATAGTAATAGCGGTAATAGTCTAGCATTAATAGTCGCAGTGGTGGTAGCGGTAATGGTACCTAAGTCTATGCTTTAACTCCTACGTAAACAACGCGCCTGTGTGTGTGTGTGTGTGTGTGTTGTGTGTGTTTTATGTATGTGTGATCCTTAACGCCAGCAACGTAACGAGAATAAATAAATAACGCGGAACGAATACGGTGCGCATAATAAAAAGAAGAAAGGAACGAAAAGAAAGAAACAAAATGATCGCTTAAATAACGTCGACAGTTACGAGGGGCGAAAGAAAATACTTCTATCGGTAATAGACGATAACGACAATGTTTAATTATATAACCGCGTTGCTAAATACTAGAGAAATTAGAGCAATAGTATGAATAATTAACGATAATAGTTTGAACGCGATGTGACACGTGTCCTGTGTCCGTGTGTGTGTGTATCTTGTGTGTACGTATCTAAACGGGGTACTACTCTTAAAGCTATCCTCTTTAAACGATTCTCTAATCACCTATCTACTTAACTAATAGGGTCACGTTCTTCAAGTATGTCAAGTCTTTCACGGGAGAACTTCCGGTTCCCCTCCAATCACCACCGCTTCACTCTTTGTACAACGAATGTTTTTCTACACCTTTTCCATCTTGTATCCGTTGCAAGCCAACTGGTTAGAAACCATCGCTCACGGGTAAGATACCTAATCGCTTGTCGTTCTTCCGAGCTGTACAGCATAACACACCGCTGTTCGATCAAGTGTCCGCGAGGGCCAGGTCGAGGCGACGAAGAAGAAACATTTTGGGGGACTAAGACGAGAAAAACGACGAACGGGGGGGAAACGCCGTGGCCGGACAACGATTTTTGTACTTATAGATATATGTGTATATGCATATATATTTCTATGTATATATACGTATATAGAACACTATACAATTAGTAAGGACGCCTTTACGGAGCCTGCCTCTTTGTGGAATCGCGCTATTATTTACAAAGTACCGAGAATAGGAGGAAAAGGTTCAACGAACAACGAGAAGAATACTGTAGGTGAAGAGAGCAAGGGGTTCCAACGGAATCGTGGCGCGAAGATTCCGGGAACCCCCTTCAGGCAACGTAAACGGTCCATTAAAGCTTCGAAGCGACACGTTGTCCCCCACTGCGTTTTTCGTTTTTTTATTTTTTTTTTTATTTTTTGGTTGACTCTGACTATATGGTAAATTGACGCCTAGATTCGCGAGACCGACAGCGGACAATAATATTAACGTCGCGACATCCGCCGTTGATCTCTGCCTCTCTAAAAACTCGTCCGCGATTCTCTATGCAATTTTGGCTACATTTGGAAACGAAATCGCTACGTGCTGCTTTGAGGCTCCCCCAAACCAACGCGAATATTCGCGGCGGTAGCGAACATTTCGCCGCGATGGATTTGCGGCAGTTTACTATGCGCGGCGGCTGATAGGGTTGTTCAGACCAACGCGAAAAATTTCCGCCGCGGTTGTCCATAAACCGTCGCGTATAGTAAACTGCCGTGAATACATGGCGGCGAAATGTTCGCTGCCGCCACGAATATTCGCGTTGGTTTGGGGGAGCCTTGAAGCGCGCGTGATCGACGCGCGCCTGGATGGTCGAGCTTCATACATCCCTTCCTCGTCAACGTGTGCCCTCCTCTCCCTTATTCGTTCATCAGTTTGAAAGCGTAAGGTTTTACCATCGTGAAATTTTGACCGTGACGTGTCGGATTGCGTACCACGAATTGCGAGTGGAGAAATTCGCGTAGAAATCAAACTCTATTTTCCCTTTCTCCGTGACGAGAGAGAGAGTGTTGTTATGCGGTCGGCCAGGCGACCTCGATCACGAACGTTACGTCACGCAGCCTGCGCTCGCGCGCCAGGGCACGCACGCTTCTGTCCTCTGGACGTACACGCAATAGCTAAAAACCTTGGCTAAAAATTTTCGCTACCGCTCTCGTGTGCTTGCGTGCCAGAAACGACGTGCAGCCTTTCTTTCCGAGGGTCGATAATAAATAGGCTATTAAACGTAACTGGTGATAAACAGTGAACTGCACGATGATTTCGATACGCTTCTCCTCTACGCGTGGATTCGCCAGAGGGGCGCGTGTAATTACAACACTTTCTCGAATTTTTACCTAGAAAATTTGCCCTAAGCTGTACAAGAACGCTTTCTGAACGCGCTAGAAGAACACTAAGCTTATCCTATAGAACGTATCATTCCTAAAGACGAGTCACATTATTTATACGCTAACAAACCGTTGTTACGTTAATCGCCTCCTCTGGCCGCATACGAGCGATTGGTGGTCGGTGTGTGATCGCACCTCGCGGACATATGCCTTGAAACGGTCGTGGATGGAAATCCTCCATTCGTCCTACCGCGTCCCACCTCCAACTCGATTTGTTCAGTCTTTCTTGTTTAAGCGGTGGAGTCTTGCAGGCCGTAGTAGTGGACTCGCATGTTCTCGATCGCTCTACACCACTCCAATGCGAATCCCTCGGGATCTTCAAGATAGTAGGTTCTGTTTGGCTGTAACACAATACGGAAATGGTCAAATTACCGTGAACACTATTGTTTGCGGTATCGTCGGCGCAAGCAGGAATATAATCGGACTAGGCCAAGGTCTGATCGCCGCTATCTGCGTGACTTATTTTGAAATAATATTGCTTGGAACGCTGTTAAAAATAATCGATAGTCCGATACAAATGAGGATGAAAAGTGTTCTAGCGAACGCGCCGGACACTTTTGTAATCGGAAAGGAGAAGATTGCTCACCGTGTGGACGAAGAAGATCTTGAAGCTCTTCGGCTCGACCCTCAACTCGGGGCTCCAGGGTATCTCGCCTTTGAGCACCATGTTTACAGGATCGACGTAGTAGAGGTGTGGTCCGCTGGTGAGCAGGAGCATTCTCCGCCTGGCGAAGAGGCCTTTCCTCTTGTTGACGCAGCCTTGCTTGAGAATCAGGTTGCCCTCGACGAAGACGTCCCACTGGTTGGCGCGCTGCTTCTCCAGACGGCTCTTGATCTCGTCCGGCCGCAGATCGGTGATGTTCCCGTCGTCGACGTTCGTCGTCCGTCTCCTCAGCTGCTTCTTCTCGCGGGCGGGGATGGTGGTGCGAGGGTTGGTCTTCTCGCGCTCCGCGGGCGCTTCCTCGGAGGAAGAGGAGTCGTCGTCGTTGCCGACGATACCCAAACCGAGAAGCCTGGTGAGTTGTTTGTCGTCGAGGCCGGGCTCTAGGTGGTCGGGAACCCTGTACTGTGACCGGAGCTCCTCGTGCTCCGACGTGCCAGGCAGGTATGGGTAGATCGGTGGTGGTGTCTGTTCGTGGAGGGTCTCGAAGTCGACACCCTCGAAGAATGGGTGCGCTCTGATGCTGGGGTAGCCGGCTCCGTGCTCGTCCCGTGCGCCCAATCTCTCCGTGGGCTCGAGCACGATCAGCTGGCGGACCAGGGACTTGGCCAGCTCACAGAAGCCGTCCGGTATCTCGTAATCGAGCTTGAGGATCTTCTGGAATATCATGTACTCGCTCAGGGAGCGGAACGGTGGCAGGCCTGCGACCATCTGGTAGACTATGCAGCCGAGGGCCCAGAGGTCGGAGGCTCTGCTCGCTGTCTTGTCGGTAAGGAGCTCTGGCGACACGTACTGGGCGGTACCGACAAACGAGCCTCGGCGATCTCTCCGATACTGCTGCTGGTGCTGTTGCTGAGGATCGTCCGTCCGCGTCTCGACCGCCTCCGGGTCCTTGAGGATCTTCGCGCTGCCAAAGTCTGTGATGAGGACGTGCATCTTCTCGTCCAGCAGGATGTTCTCTGGCTTGAGATCGCGATGGATGATGCCGAGGCCGTGAAGGTACTCAAGGCCGTGCAGGATCTCCGCCGAGTAGAACTTGGTGCACTCGATGTCGAAGGAGCCGACCTTGTTGATGTAGGGCAGCAGCTCGCCGTTCTTCGCGTACGTGAGGGCGAAGTAGAGCCTCTCCACGTCCTGGAACGTGCAGAACAGGTGCACGAACGAGTGCTTCGCGCCCGCGAGCATGTTCAGCACCTCCTTCTCGCGCTGCACGTACTCGGTCTTCTTCTCCTTGATGATGTGACGCTTGTCGCACACCTTGATCGCGTACTCCTGGCTGGTATGGATGTCCTTGGCGAGGTAAACCTGCGCATCAACCGAAATTCGCCCCAAGTTACATCTACGTTCATCACTCGTGCTCTACGGCTTAAACGCAGCTCAACTATCCGTCTACTTCTTCGAACAACTGGTCTCGAAACCGACTGACGCCCGGCGGAATCTAGTTAGATCGATACTGCAACCCGAGGGTCGCGAGACTGAAAAAGTTTCCGGGACCAACAGCTACCCCCGTAGGTAGGAACTTTCTCGGCGGTAAGAGGGGGGGAAAAAAGTTTGAGAATCACTGGGGAGGATTAAGGGTAACCTATCCCCTTTTCCTCCGTTTCTCCGTTGCTTCGTTGGCCGGGCGTTAATTCGGAGCTTCTTAATGATTTAATCGAGTTAATGGGATAATACACTTACGGTGGAGAAGCTTCCCTCGCCGATCACCTTGCCAAAGATGAAATCCTTGGGAGAGCGCTTGTGTGTTGGTGGGTTCTGGGGGTTAAGGCCCGGGTTCGCAACCGGCGAAACACGGGGCGCCAGGGTGTTGGTAGGCGCAACCACACCGTTGGTCACGTCGTTCGTTGGTGGAGACATTTTAGACACCGGCCCCTCCACCGTTGCTGCCGGCTGTGGCGAAACGGTAAGCGCCTGATTCGCCACACACTGTAACAAAAAAACGGCAATGACTTAATTAGCGTGGCGTTCCACGTGGTCCCTTCCTTCGCGCGGCGTCGAAACTGCGGCTCGAAAAACGGTCGTTCGCCCGTGGGACAGCGAGAGGAGGCAGTAACTCGCACGCGTCCGGACGCTTAACTCCTCTCATCCGCCAACGATCGTGCGGAAATCAGGCGCCGGAAGTGACGTCACCTGAGGCCGATACGCGGCCATGTCGCGCAGGTCAGCAGGATGGCCTGCAGTCGTCTGACCGTCCAGCGATTCTCGGCGAGACCGAAACGACGATGAAACCGTTTGTGTTTGTATCCCACGCACGTTGCGACACCGGGAGGAAGCGTGCGCCTCGCTGGGACTTGTTACGGGAGAGTAATAGTATCCCCTCCATACTTGAATCGTTCGGGGGGTGTGAAAGTTTCCAGGAAAACTTGGGCAAAGCAGCGGGAAATATAAGAGGTGAACAGAGGAATTATAAGAACGCCTTGAGGACCGCAAAGGAGACTGTTCCTCAGATAGAGGTCCAGGCAAATGGCCACCGCTGATATTGACCTGGGAGATTGTTCTTCTCTCTATGCAAATCTGAGGCTCCTTAATACATTTACGTTTCGAGGATCCTCTAACGCCAGAGTAGCTACTGTAGCCAGATCGGAGGACGCGTCTTTGGCGTGTACATATAAGGAGCCCACGGGTGCCTCACAACAGATGTCCTCTCTACCTGCGGGGACAATGGGTCAACGAATCCCAAAGGCGCCGTTGCACTCCGTTCCTGCGATCATCAATGAAACCTGCAGGGTGCGACGCAAGCGAGAGGATGAGGGTTTAGCAGGCTGCACGCATGCAAGCATGATCCTTGAGCGGCGATCGCTACGTTTCCGGCCCCCGGAAAGACGATTGCGACCCCTTCGCCTGCTGCTTCCTTCCTCCCATTCCCATTGTGTACTTCCGCCGAGAGAGACGGATTCCCGCGTTAATGTGCCCGTGCGTGGCCCTCTAACAAAAGGAAGAAACGAGTTCTCGTCCTCGATCTGGGGAATCCGGATGATCCTTTGCCAAAACGCTCTCTCTCGGGTGGCGAGATTCTTTCCCTCCCGCCAGGCAGCGATCTTTCACAGTTTCAAACTTGTGCGCTTGCCCTTGGATTTCCTAAGACGAGATTCGAATAACTTCCCGCCAAGGTTGCGTGTTGCCGCCGTACACGTGAGTCCCGAATATTTTGACCTGGGTGACCTGGATTTTGACTTCAACGAGTTAGAGCCTTTTCAAAATATTCAGGACTCGCGTGTACGACGGCAACATTGTGAGAAACTTGAACATTGTAGGAATGTTCTGTTAACGAGAATATCGAGGATATCTTGAAGAGCAATTCGTTGTTACAGATTGAGCCGACGGTATGGTAAATACCGTCCAGAAATAGAAACCGTAAACAGTACCGATTACTATGTCATTCACAAGCATTGTTAAAGGTCTGGACTACCTAAGTAATCCTATGCGATAAGAAACTTCTTTTTCATTGGTTACAATGTAACCTTGATCTCCGAGGAGACTTGGCCAACTTTTAAGTTCACGACACCGGCGGGCTTCTTGGTAGACGCGTTCGACGATTCAATCAAGAAAATCAAGGCGACTGAGTAGAGGAAGAGAGAGGCCCAGACCGGACGAAGACGCAGCGCAGACAACGCAGGAGGGAGAAGGAGGGACTTATATTTAGAACGATGAAAACGCAAGTCGGCAAGGCCCTTTCTTTTCACCCTCTTTATCCACCTTTCCTCGTTCTTCTTCCCAGGCCGGTTACGAGGCGGGCCCCACGGCGTCAACCATCCGTGTCAGGACGTCGACCTCGTCGAGCATTTGCCCGAGAGCCACCCAGCGGCCCTTACTACTCCTGGCTGCTGCTGGTTGCTTGGCTGGCTTTCGCTTTGCCCCGCTGGTTTATTTATTTGCTTATCTATTCCTTCGTCCCCTGACTCCCGGCTCCCTCCATCTCCCTCCCTACCAAGGGACAACCGCCGGCGGAGACCGCACGAGGACAGAGACCGGAGCGTCGATCGCTAGATATCAACGAGAAGTCTCGGTCGGGGCAAAGGGGACTCGGGATAATCGATATACCCGACTAACGTCCCGCCAGACGACCTCACAATTTGCTTAGATCGTAGATATGTAAGGGGCGAGGTGCTTGAAATCGCCATCTCGATTTGCATTGATATTATTATACCTTCTACGCCACGAATGTAGCACCCTTTTAATCGCGTATCTGTTTTGAAAATGTGGAGGAATCGTCTTCGGAACTTTCCCGAACCAGCTCATTACAGAACTACGTAGTATAGCATTTGTAGAAGCATGTAAAGCAAGATGGGTAGTTTCAAGTGCCTACTGTGAACCGCCCGGGTGTATCAGAGAACACGCGCGTTTAAAATAAACCGCCCCGTCTCTGGGTCCGCGTGCAGCAGACCACACGGACAATTCGCAAAGACAGCCTTCCCGCGGTGACATTCGAATCCAAACGGCTGACCCTGCGACACTTTCGACTCCCCCCCTCAATAACAGAAGCGCGTGCAACCGCGAAAAATGCGGCGAGTACTACCCCTCCACTCGCGATACTAAAACGAACTCCGCCGGAAATTGTGGCCCGAGACAACGGTTATTCAATCTTCTCATTTAAAGGAGAAAAAACAACGAATCACATCGAGCCCGCGCGTCCGTTAAACTCTTGTCTCTGTCTCGCTCCCTCCCAAGGATTGCTACATGTTTCTTTCCTTTTCCCGCGATCACTGAAACACCCTGTACATACACAATCCAGCAGCATTCCAACGGACATTCTAATTTTAGCCTTGCTCGTCTCGTCTCCTTCTCTCGCGTACCCGCGCTCCTGCTCTACGTTCTCTATCTTGCGGGCTGTCCTTCTTTCTCTCTCCTGCTCTCTCTCTCCATCTGCCTCCGCTCGCGGAGCTTGTGTTTTTCGTGCAGCCAAGCCGGTGCTGCCCTCTGCCGACGGTACGCGACACATTCTTTCCTCCTTTCCCTTCGCGGTGCGCGCCACGCGAGGCCAGGAAGACGAAGACCACGGGGAACGGGAAAGAGACGGAGAGCAATGATCGTATACCTTCCTCCCTCTCTAAGCCCCGTCGCATCGGGCTTTTTGCCGACTACCAGAAGGGACTACGCCTATTGGCGCAGGCGGCCAGCACTTTTGCCCGTGAATGAGATGTTTTGCATTCGCAGACGCTGAGAAACGTGTCGGGCTCGCGCGCGCGCCCGCACGGGCTAAATTGGAACGCGCCACGGCGTGCTGCTCTGCCCGCTCTAAGAGAGACTAATAAAAGGGCCTACGAGAACGCGACGATTTTCCTCGGGGATCGATACGTCTCAGGGGTCAACGAATTTTCACCCCTCGCGTCGATTTCGAACACCTGATACGTCCAATCTCGAAGCAGGGGATATCGTTAGTGCACACTATTCCAATGTATTGTATGTCCAGATCTTCAGAATTTCAATAGCAAAACAGTACGAAGTGAAACGTGCGACTAGTTACTATTCGTATTTCCGGATCTTTTTTTCGTTATACGTATTCAAGTACTAAACACACTGAATTCTAAATACAATCAAATATTGAATCCTTGTACTGGACAAACGTCTGGCGATGGTAGTTCAGACAACATTCTAGATGCATTCATTCGAGGGAAAGCGGGGTGATGACTATGCTAGAAAGAAAGGGACAGTCGTACTCAAATATTTTATTCCGACTGCACTGCCGCACTAGATGCGTGCAGTAGGGGCTACTGAGAATCTAGACGGGAAGGACTGACAATAACGTTTCAAATATTTATATGTATTTCCGTTACTGTCATCGTTAGATAGTATTGCACGCTAGAAGCGCATTCGTTGGAAGAGTGCGGTTGGCGTGCATAGGAAGGTGCAAAGAAATATTCTATAATAGACTGGGTGTATTGGAACATACTAATTCTATAACACATCATCTAGAAGCCATTTACGGGTCGCGGGCAAGGGAAGGATGTTACTACTTATTGCACAAACTTACGAAAAAAGGCAGACGCAATACTGTAAACATCCGTGAATGAAGGCACTGGTTACCACGCTGTATAAGCACGTAGAATTACGACATATCGCTCCCGCCCTGGGAACGATCTCTAGACACGAGATATTGACGTTTATCGACAAACGCGAACCCTACTATTGCAGCGTAGGTACGAATCCCCGGCGTGTGTATATTTAAGAGAGCGACCCAGAGTCATTAACCGACCGGTCAAACCGTCGAGCGCGCTCGCTAAGTGTTTTTCTCTTTTCTTTTCGAGTGTCGGTCAAGATAAGCGTCGCGTATCCCGAGACAAAGATCGAGCTACGTCGCGACCAAGGCGGCCACAGAACTGTTTGCTTTCACATCGTATCGTATAAACAAGCGATCGATCCAAACATGTTTTTTCGGTCGCGGCCGTCGATGGCCGTTATAACGATGCTTTCCCTCTCTCTCTCGCCCGGTGGTCTCGAGTGGAACGAAATTTTGCGATCATTCGTGGTTCACGTGTACCGCGCGCGCGAGTGCTTCGACCTCGCGCGGCCAATTCCGCTTCTCTCGTCGCTTTCCACCGTTCCCCGACAATTTGCTCGCGTTGCCGAAACCGGGGAGCGTCGATAGGAGTTATTATCATGTCGTAACTCTGTTTAGTCGATAAGTAACCTTTCGACGGGGGAAGTACCGCGATACTATTCCGTACGAACGATCTAACCTTGTTCTAATAAAACTTCAATCGAGAGAGAAAAAGTATTTTCTGACGCCAGTTGTATAATAATATACTTCATTCGCATATAAATATAAGTTGTTGACATATTTTTCAATGCATATCGAGTAATGTTCTCGGCTATCCGAGAGATTTGAAATTGTAAGCAGTTTTTTCCAGCCCCGAGTGTACGACGATTACTCAACAAACGCTCGTTTGACTAGTAGCGAACTCGCTAGCAGGAAGTAACAATTTTCTCCAGTCTACGCGTCTGTCACGGGTAAAAGAACGGTTCTTCGATCGTAAATAGAAGCTTTATTGTAGTTTGAAAATAGCGTTCAAGGGGTCAGCTTAACCAAGAGAATGGCGTCGAGATTCGTTCGTGTTTTGAAACCCACAGCTCGGAAAAGATTTATTTAGACCCAGAGGTAAATTATTCATGCTGCTAGGGCGATGCGTTAGCCACATCCTTCCGTCTATCTTTCGCCATATTGAGTGTACTGCTCGTCTTTGGCGAGGCAAAATACGAAAAATCTGAACACGCCAATTTCGTTGGATTTTCCAAAACTTTTCGAAGTCCCGTTTATCCCCATCCTCGAAACGACTAAATAGGTGATAGAATTTCGAAGAAAAGAAATACATTACAGAAATTTCGATTCTGACATTTCCACTTATTTCCCGCCAAAGTGGGAAAAATTCACGATCTCGCCACAAAATGATATAAGGTGCGACAGCGATACAAAAATCATGACAAGGAAACGATTTTGTCGATTCTGTCGAAGAGGAGCCTTTTCTATGTAATGTTACCACACGCTACTCCGTCCTTCGGCTGTTTCGCGATCCGTGGGAACGTCGTCTCGGACGATTCTCAGATAGCCTATTCGAATCGAGACTAACTTCAACGAATTTCCCTCCGAGAATAAAAGACACTGTATTTCGCGCGCGGTCGACAAGCAAACGTCGTTCCGTTGTCAGGACAACGGAGTTTCCCTGCGCGTCGCGTCGCTTGCCCCGTTGAATCGTAACGCCGCGAGCGGGAAAGCTACCGTTTGCGAAAAAAAAATATCCTGTTATTTCCGCGGGAACAAACACTCGAGAGGTCTGCCCTAGCAGGGGCAGCGCGGCTCGTCGCACACTCGATACAACACCATTCTCGCGAACTGTTTCGTTACTTCTCCTCTCGCGTAGACCGCGTTAGTCTGGCGTCTAAGGAATGTAGATCGGTATTATACTTTCTTCTTCCTCTTACCTTGAATAGTTTCTTAAGCCCCCGGTAGCCGCGATGTAATCGCGACACGTACTGCTTGTTGGAATCCAGTTTGAATGATTAAAGCCACAGTTGCGGAAACGAAATCGAAGAACCAAAGTGTCGAAAAACCAAAGAACTCGTTACTTTTTTAGGAGGTCGATTTTGCTTTTTTTCCGTTAGTGAACTCTCGAGAAACCGGATATGTGTCGCGGCGTCCGTTTGTTGTTGCGGTTTACGTTGCGAATTTTCGACAACGTCTCGATAATGTTTCTCTCGGATCAGTCTCGGATACATATATACACGTATGATATATATATATATATATATGCATATACGCGGGAACCGAAGAACGAAAAACACGTTCGTGGCCGTTGAGAGCCGTTCGCTTACTGAATTCTACGCCTACCGTGTCCCGGCTGCTAACCCGCGCTTTCCCCCCACTACGGTACCACTCGTTGGCGGCAACCCTCCCCTCTCCTGCGCCTCGGCCCCACCACTCGGCTTTCCACCACCATCGGCCGCCGAGACCCGCATCCGGGAACGGCGGTGGGGAGCTGGAGGGGTAGCGCTCCCACCACCACTCGCAGCGTCGATGGTAATCTTACCGCGGATCGTGAAGCACGCTTACCCCTGCGGTCAAGTGCGAAAATTGCAATGAAAGCATCGAGACACCACCTCGAGTCTTTCTCTTCTCTTCTTGGTCCTGATACGACCGTTTTTCCTTCTCCCTTAGACACTGTAGAACAGAAGATAATCCATAGCAGCCTGGCATGCCGTTTCCTTTTAAATTTCTCCAAGGAGACAGTTTGGAAGTCTCAAGAATCCGAGAATTTATATAAAAGCTTGGTGAAACGTTTAGTAGATGGTAAAACCGTCGCAGTTTCGTTACAATAATCGGAAGAATAAAGTGGAGAATGCGGAATGCGAGGTATTCGGTAACGGGGAAGTAATAAAGTCGGGCTCGAAAGAGAGCGTCACGCATTCTGGTCGACGCAGCTTCCCAGAAACCTCTGCTTTCCTTTTCGCATCGAAGCAAAACATTTCATCGAAATATTGATCCAGTGGCGTCCGCTGAATTCGATCCTCCTGGCTAAAATCGGCGTATTGCATTGACAGTAAACATCGTGGATGCTTTGTCATCATCGGCAAACGTCCAGAGCGACTTTACGGTGCGAATTTGACCGCCGCTCGAGGTGGAGGGGGACGGAGCGTCGGGAGTGGGGTCGCGGACGGCCGCGGCCGGTGGTGGGGGAAGCCTAGGGAATCCAGGCGGGTACGCATGCGCGACGTTCCTGGTGGGGTTACTCAACCGACGGCGCCAGTATTCTCTTTCCCCTCCCCGCCGCTGGCTCGTACGTGGAACTGCTGGCTGGTCGTTGTGTGTTGCGTTGCCTTGGAAGGGAGGGCACGGATCACACGCGCGCGCTGCCCTGTCTATCTCTCTTGGTGTGTTTGTTTGTTTATAGTCGCGTTCTGGGAAATACCCGACGCGAGTAACGGCTCTCGCGCGCGCGGACGCCTGCATTCCCATTCTGGCGTTGCATCCGGTCGGTTCTCCGCGCGTTATCCCCCGATGAACGCCTTCCTCAGTCTTCTTCTTTGCCCAGCCACTTAGCGTTCCCTCTTCGCTCGGCCCGTTCGAATGCGCGCCCTTTCAAAGCCTCCTTCGCGTTTATTCATCCCATTTCGAACGCGAAACATTGACACGGCGCGTTTCTGTCGCTAATTCCGTAGCGGCTGACGTTTCCCTTGGCGTTTAGCAGCCTCCAAATTCGAATATCGTGTAAACACCTCGGTTCGCGCGCCCTTTTCAGCTTCCCGTTTACCTTCCCGACCGTTCGCTCTCTCCTTTCGATCGGTCGTTACGTTGTCCGGCGGACAATCAGTGGAGCATTACCGTGTCGCGTGCTATTTGTTTCGTGTGATCCTCGGGTGTGTCGCGGCCAGAGTGTTTGTTGACTGTTGGACTATCGCTCGGCTATCGATTTTGAAAACATTCGACAGCCGCCTGATCATTGTATGTTACGCTCGATACGATCGGCCACGCAGGCGAGTCGATAAAAACTTTTATCGCGTCTCCCTCGAAAAGTAGTTCACGCGTAATCTCAAGAATGCTGCACATCAGCCGCGTATCTGCAAATCACACGGCAAATATTGTACAATGGAATTGTGTAACGATGTTGAGCGGCGCCGTGTGGCGGAAGATCGAGACGCGTCGCGCGACAAAAATAAATATCAGACCGACGATACCGTTCTACGCGAAACCAAAGCAACGACGACGGCATCGTCAACGTCACAACCACGACGTGACATGCCTCTACGAAAATTAATTCCACTCGGGGGACGTTCGAGTAAGCAACGTCTGGAAAATGTAATCCTGGATTCCCTCTAACCAAAGGGGACTTTTTAAAAAAAAACTCTTGAAAAGAAACTTGGAGTAAAAATCGGACACTTTTCCCTGAAATACTCGGGGCCTCAAGGGCCATAAATTTACCACTCTTCGACCCAACTTCGTATCCCAGTCGACGTCCCCTTCCCCCAGGACAGAGGGAAATTTTTTTACTAATGAGGATCTGTTCTAAGAAAATAGGATCTTACAGGCCACCCACATTCAAAAGCAGTTAGAAAATCAACGGACTTTCTTCCACTATTTTTATTTAAATGCACCCTCGATGTAAAACGGTATCTAATAATCTGAATTTCACCTGACAGATATTATAAAAAATATATGCAAAATTGTTTAAAAATGTTCGATACAAATATCGAGCAATTAAAGTACTGGGATGTTGAAAATTTCAGTTTCTGTTTTAACCACGGGTCTCGCTCAGCCCCGAAGTCATGACGAATGTACTAGAGCACCGTTGACGACGGTCATCCGTTTCACAAATCTCGCCCCATTTATTCCCACGTCCGAATAATACGTCGCCGGTGCACGCAAATGCGTGGTCGGCGAGCGTTTGACGACAGCACCGCTCGGCCGCGATTAATATCCGCGACTGGTCCATTTAACAATATTGTTGTTCGACGTTCGAGCGTAGATATCTTGTTTACACGTCGTGTGCAGCCACATGCCGCCTTACACACGGAACGACAAAGTCCAGCGTACCAAGAACGGTTTCGCAGTTGTTGACTCTTCCGCGAATCGGCGGCATTATCGTTTCTTTAAATGAGTAATTGCCTGGCCGTTGTATCGTTGCAACGGGAGCCAGCGTCATTCATTTCTAGAAACGTCTTCGCCAAACAACGAGCCACGCGACTATTCACATCCCTTCCCCTCGTTCATTTTTACGGGGCCCAAAAGAAATCGCGTCTGAGTCGTCTAGAATCGCAGAAAATTCCGCGCGGACATGTATCGTCTCAAAACAGCCCTAACGCGTTCGAAAGGTGATCGTAAACGGAAGACGCGTCTTATTTCAAAACACCCGGAATATTCCTTCAATTTTGAAAGTTCTAAAAAACCTTCAATTTTTTTCGATCGACAATCGCTCGAATCAGCGTCGGTAAACATTGCGCGCGAAAAGATTCCGTTGATCGACCCCCCGAGACGTGAGAGCGCGTGTCTGGATCGAGCAGAGCTCCGGCAAATAAAAAGAAAGAAGATCGCAGATCGCGGGGCGAGCACTCGCCCCTGTCCCGAGGAGTGACCTAAAAAAACCCCTTTATGCCGCCGGGAGGTTTCCATTGAACATGTCACGCAGTCATCGAACTTGGGAGGCGTTATTATCGTGATCGTTTGCCACCAATGTGCTTCGTCCCAGTGTAAACAATAGTCCGAGCGCGCCGCGCCGCTCGCTCTCTCGGCAACGGACGATGACGGGAAAATACGCGGGCCCGAGAGAGGCGCGCGCGCGCGCTTGCGCGACGCGTTCCCGCCGCTACATAATTAGCGCGCGAAAATAGATTTTTGCGAAACGAGCCGAGCTCCGCTCTGGTATGTCAATGAAAACAAATCCTTGTTCCCCTTTTTTCCCCCCTCCTTCTCCCTTTCTCTTTGCCGAGGCCTGGTAGCTCCGGCGAAGGCCGCCGAATACTGAAATATACTCGCCCGTACGGAATAGTCGAATCATTGTTTGCTCGATCGGGTTCCCAGTATCGTTTCTCCTGCCGGCGAATTCGGCCGTCCTCCCGGCCGCGACGCATGCACCTTGCTCGTTTATTTATTTAACGGGCGAAACCGGAGAGCGGGGCTTACCCAGCGGCCCCGTGATTAACGCAATTGTTGGCGTCTGGGGATTAATGAGCGAGAATTTATGAAACGGGCATGGGTGTGATCGATGAAAAAAAAAAAATTATACGTCAGACCGAAGTCCAAGAGTCGACAGTAATCATTCTCTAGATTACACGTAGCGAGCAATGGGATCGATATGCGGGGACCTAGACTGTGGCATAGTTTCGTTTTAACAATGGAGCTGTCCGGTGGTGTCAATTTTCTTTCACCGAGATTCTGCTTAAATTCTCCGATCCCTCCCCTCCCCCGGGGAACCTTTTCGAGTAATTATCGGCTTAGGCACTTTCGGCAGAAGGGATTCAGGGTCTACTGGATAATTGCACGGTCTTTGTCACGCATCTACTGGGTTACGGTCGTCCGGGTAGTTTTCGGCCGCTCCTTTGTGTCACTGGTGACCCGAGGATCGACGGTTGTAAATTTTTTTGAACGCGTGATTTTATGTTTATGCTACCGCACTATTCGGGAAGGGATTGCCAGAATATAAATTCAAGGTAATCCTTCCAGTTCTCTTCTTCTCGAAACCCAATGCTATTCTCGAAACAATTGTCGCGCGCAATGTTTACTCGACGGATATTTTAAACCCGCCAAGCGCCCACTTGTCGCAAGGAACTGATTCCCGCGAGTTTTCGCAAAGGAAACGCGACAAACGCTCGCCACTGGTTGACGTCGTGATTAATGGGACGTTTCGAACGTTACAATTTACGGTCACACGTGGAGGCATGTTGACCAGCGTACTGCACGGTTGTATAATATTTAATTTTAGCTAATATGGCCAGCTTATATTTATCGTCGCTTCCAGCCGGCGACAAAGCAACGTCGGGGCACAAAGCAATAAACGGGCGCAATTGTGCAAACACACAAATGTAATTGGAAAAAGTTGGCGACACGTGCGGCCTTGTTTGCGCAGCGCTGGAAATTTGCATCGATATCCGGCAAATCTGGAGGTCGGGCAAAAAAATCCACCCCGCAATTTTCACCGTCCTACTCAGAGACAATTGCTTTTGTACCGAGCTGCGACGTCGGCCGGGGATTTTCTACCCTTTTCACCGCGGGGAGCATCGGAGGGATCGATATTTGTGCGGTTTTCAGCGGGATTTTCAGATCCCCGACATTATAAACGCGGCGAATTTAGGTCGAAAAGCGTTTTCACGCGGCTGCCAGAATTTCCGCGGGGAGTTTCTTTCTTTTTTTTTCTCTCCGCCAACGGTGGCGAGAGAGATTGTCCTTCGTTAAATGTCAAGTGAACTTGTAACGATTGCAGCGCGACGCGTACGTTTTAATGGCCGTAGGTACAGCGTAGATTGCGAACGGATTGGTAAATAGAAACGGGGCCGTGACTCGGTTATTTGCGCGCGCAGTAACTTGAACGGGCGGAACTTGAACGCGGAAGCACGCTTGTAGCGCACCCGGTATATACAGCCGCGCGGCGCGTCTTCTGCCGCGATCCTGCCGTGCTAATGTCGGTGCCAGAAAACCGCTGGGAAATCGGTCACGGAGTGACTAATCGCCGAAGAATCGCCGCGGTTCTTGCCCCGCCGGCTTCTTGCAAAGGAAACATCGAACCGAACGTTCGCGGGAAAAATTCATCTGGTACCTGTCGCTCGGGAAGAAAAATCGCGCGAACTTCGACTCGCGAGTCGAGGTCGATGGAACATAAATAAACGTTCTGTTTCACATTTTTCTAATAGAAGAGACTCGAAAGAATTACTGACATTAATTAAAAGGAAAGAACCAGAAATCAGTGACAATGAAATGAAATTTAATTTTTGTGAGATAATACTCTGGATATAGTATTTTTCTAGAAATCTAAAATTTTATATGTCGAACTTTGTATTTGATAAAATACCTAGTTGTGGATAAAAGAGATTTCTCTTTTTGTTAAAAATGACAAGAATTTTGAATTTTATTACTAAGGTTTGAAAATTTTTTCAGAAATATTGGCAAACACTTCCTGGGGTGCGATACACCCTGTGTGACCTCGAACGGTTGTCATAGTGGAATCTTCGCTGGTTCGATATAGTAACGGGCGATAAATTCAAGCAAGGTATTTCGAGCAACGTGCTTCTGCCTTGAACCTCCTCCACGCGTTCCCAGATGTAGACCTAGAAAAGTAGTGTTCGCGTTTCTTTGTCTTCGAATGGATTCGATAGCGCGCGTGCGCCGCAAGCTGGCCGGTGATTAATCGTTTATTAAATAGACGATTATTATGCGAGCCTTCAGCTAGCGTTTCGCGAAGAAATGATGCATCGCGCCTTTCTTAAAGCGTAACACCGAGCGAAACGGGGAGGGCGCGCACTTGTACCGGTCGTCATACGACGCGCGTGTCATAACGATACGCGGCGGAACGATCGCGACGATAACCACCTTGCCTTTGTTGGCACGAAGGACAGAGAAACAGTCGGTTTCAGCTAAATAAATGATCGACTAATTAATGAATGCGCGAGTTATATGGACACCCTGCAAATAAGGGAGCGACCCTGGCGGACCTAACGACGATTTCAATCGCTTCAGGGCCTACAAGTATAATTCTAACATAGACAGGTGGTTGTCGAGGAGCTCGAGGAAACGATTACTATTGATCTTCAACGATAAACTTTATGCATCATCTTCTGGGATCCAGCTTCCAAAAAAAAACCATGATTCTATCCAAATACTATATTTCACACCACACGCGAGTAAATTTATTTGTAATCCTGTTTATATACATGGTACACCGGAATTTTGCCATCTGGGCCTTTTTCTTTAAATCTCCCAACTACCACTACTCTGTTTATAATAATTCCCTTAAACTTGGTTTACATTAGTCCAGTCGCTGGATCCAGTGAGTGGTTCGACTGGAAATCAGTCGATATCTTGATTATTCCAGTCGTTTCTGAACCGTTGAAAGTGGTAGAGTGTAATAATAATAGATTCACGCAAAAGAAGGATAAAAAAACATAAAAGTAGCATTGAAAAGTAGACTTTCGATCCAGTCGAAATCTGCTGGAATGACAGCACTGTACTGGAATGAACACACTGCTTACATTATTCCAGTTCTAATCCAGTGCTGTACTGGATCATTGGACTGGACTAATGTAAACCCAGCTTTATGCTCTGTTCGCTATAGACTGCGAGTGACGCAGTATTATTGTTGCTATTCAGATCTGACGGTTTGCTTGGACCGTTATTGTCGGTCGAATTGATCGCGCGAATAAACGTTCCCACAATATTCAGCTTATCGTTTGTAGAACGGAAAGAGTAGGCTCGAGGAGTAACCGTTAATTCGATAGAAAGAGGAAGGGGAGGACGAGTAAAGTTGCAAGGGATTCGGGGTAGCAATCATAATTAATAGCGAAGAGATGCGAAGTATGTGTCGGCGGAGGGTTAAAAAAGAAAGCGCTTCGACGTGTTCCGATGAAAAGCTCGCGAAGGAACGGTGAATAGCTATTATTAACGACCGTCTGGACGGCCGTTACGATAGCCGGTATGCTCGAAATTATTCTAATTTTCCACGAGCCCGCCCTCCCCTGGATGAGATGCAAATTCCCCTATTTATTTCTCGCCGGTCCCGCTCTTAATAAGGCCGCGCAATGTTGCACGCCGGTTCTAGACGCGAGGCTTGTAATTTCCTCTCCTAGTATCGGGGTTCACGGGGCAACACCGAGTTTCCGCCGTTAGCAAATTTCAATTTCATACTCCTTGGCCGTTGGTTCTCTGTCGGTGACGGTCTGTCAGCGCGATTAACACGTCCACAGTGCCTTTCTTTTTAAAATTCTGCGAAAAAGGGGAAGGAACCTCTCGGTGGCTCGACGCCACGCTCTCACGGGCGAAGCTCGCGATAGCAATGTTGAAAGTATGCGGTAGGTAAACGTCTGTAAACCTGCAATCGATTAAAAAAGCAGGTTTGACTGTCGCTTGGTATAAATTTACCATCGTTTCCAAATTGATTAATACACATTTCACAAATTGCAAAATAAATCTACGGTGAGCTCGTTGTTACGCAAAGTGTTGAGAAGAAGGGATTCATGTTCGGAGCCCTGAACTGTGAACGTGTTAATTCGCTTCTCGCCCGGCTCGCGAGCACCGCTGTCCTTTCCACGTTATCAATCGCGATCGGTTAGTGAGAAAACAGCCCGAGTTCGGCACGGATCGCGAGGCTGGTGGCGCGCGATCGCGGCTAAATCTGATCGGCGAATTCCAGGCCGATCGACGATTGCAGGATCTGGCGCGTTACGTGACTAATTAGTCGGGAATTCGAGCGAAATCGGCCGCACTCGACGGTGCGTTACGAAGTCGATCGGCCGGCGACGTTCTATCGATCGCATTGTACGCTCAAAGGGGCCTCGAGGGAGTGAGAACGGGAGCGAACAAAAAAGGAGGAGTAGAACGCGAAACGAAGTGCCGAGAAGAAAGAGAGAGTACACGTGACCGAACGAACACGATCTCGCGCCATTATATCCGCCGACTACTGAACGGCTACTCGCGGATAAATTGTGTTCCGCGCCCGTGACGGCATTAATTTATAAATCGACCCCTTCCACCGGCCGCTCGGGCGAACTTTTAATTCTTCCGCTCGAAAATCACGTCCGCCGGTTAATTGGCGCCCACTTACTGTCCCGGAGGCGCGATGCCGCCACCCACCCTTGGCGAACTCAACTATTTAACGCCTCGATCGTTTTTGCGAGTATAAATCGAGAAATTTACGTCGCAGCTGATTAATGTTGGATACCTGAAAAGTGGATCAGAGGCGGGTATGAAATTGCCTCAATGATTCATTTATAGAATTGTTACAGTGGAGCTTCCTGTGTCGAATTCAAATCAGTTCCAAAATTCTACCGATCCCAATGTCACATCTCAGATCTCAAAAATTTCCCACCCTCTCAAAAACGGACAACAACCTCTCGATCTAAAAAGACACTGAACTGGCCTTACAGACGCGAATCGACGGTTGTCCCAGCGGGCGGTAATTTTCCAGCGCCGCGCGAAAGCCGCGGTGGCAGCATCTCGTCTCGTCTCGCTTCCTTTCGCATGAATGGAAAAAAGAGGCACTAGCGGGAGGGGGATCGATCGGCGGCGAAACCGGAAAGTGGACGTGCGGAAGAAACGCGATTAGAAAAAGAGAGCAGCGGGGAGGAGCGTGGGAGAGAATGCGCACAATGCGGATAAAGTTGGTCCGCGGAAAAGGGAAGCAAAAATAGTAGAGGGAGGCCGGGCGTGTATAAGTTCGCGTACACTCGCGCGCGTCGGCTCCACTGACCGATAACGAGAGGCATGCCCGTCTGGCAATAAATAAAAAAGTATTTGTACCGTTTATCGGCTGTTTACGACGGCTCTGGTCACTTGCAGCAATATAGTAAATCGCGTAGGCCGCGTGAATCATTCGACCGGCCCGGGGGGAACAGTGCCGCTCGATCTTCGAACCTTATCCGCCAAGGCGACGCTCGGGGCCGTGGATCCGCGGCGACCACCGTCCGATTATGCCGGCGGAATTTCAGCAATCACGCTGCTTAATTAATCCGCCGAGCGTGGAGCTCGAACTTCGGCCACGCGATCGCCCGATAAGGTGCACGTGAACGAGCAACGGCCGCGGCAGACCGCCGCGAAAATATGTATATGAGCGTCTGCGAACCGTCTGACCGTGTTTCGTTGCCCGAAGCGAGTGCTTTATCTGGGCCGCGACGGAGAAGGAGGTTACCGCGGCTCCGACTCGCTCGATTCCCCTTTATTTCGTAGACGATAACGACCCCGTCGGAGCGACGGACGCGGGTGGACCAGGCCCTGGCTCCGAGCGCCGCGCAGGGTTGCAGCCCGCACGGGCGTGTGGATCACGGGATCACCGGATCACGTGACTCACGTGTGATCTTTGCGCGGTGCGTCGTTGCTTTCTGGCTGATTCATCTGCCGCGGCGCGTAGAGTCGTTATTTCGGAATACTTTAGTGGTTGCAGGTGTGCTTGCTGCTGGATGAGTGGGTTTAGGGTTGTGAATAATTTGTTGAAGGGGTAGGGGACTTTTCTGATTGAAATGTGATTTAGTTAATGGATTGATGTGAAACTGTTGAGGGCAGGTTTGATTTGTCATGGGGACTTCGGAAGTCAGCACTTCTTTTCTTTCTGCCTGTTCTGCACTCTTTAGTTAAAATGTCCTATCTAGCATTTTGAAAGAACCGAGAAAACTGAAGTTTTATCATTTCCTTTGCACCATACTTATTTCCCTTCTTTCAAATTAAAACATGTCGTAATAGCCTAATATCGTTTTTTGTAATAGTTGTATCGGTAGGGAATGTATTATTAACGTACCAATTAATTAATTGTTTCAGATAAGATATTTTAACCATTTTGAAAAAAGTTAGGTTAAATACATTGGACTGTTTATAAATCTTTATGAAGCACATAGACGTTTCTAACTATAGTTAAAAGGTAAAAGACGTGTGGAACTTATATTACTTAATATAAACTTTAGTTTATATTATGGTTAGGCTTACTAACAGTTTAAAAAAAACTGCGGCCTCGCCTTTACTCGTCTTTACTCTTAATATGTATCACATAATTTTTATTTCTGTACGTTTAAAGGGTAATAAAGTTGTAATAATAACTTCAAATATTTCAACATATCTCAAAAAATGAAAAAATGCTAGATAGAACAGTTTAACTAAGGAGGACAGTGTTACTTTCTAATACCACAAACTTAAGGCGCACTGTTATGAATAATACTGACCAGCACTCAAAATCTACTGCTCACAAGTGTCACCGATAAATACACTACTATTCAGGGAAAGAGCGCCGCGAATTATTTCATTCGCCCCGAAGATTTTCAGCTGGCGATTACTGCGAAGGCATTTGATTTATTAACCGCCCCAGTTAGCGAGCCGCCCCCAGGTACAAAACCTTCGGACACCTGCAGCGAAGCTTCTTCCGCCCGCAAGTTGTAAACCCATAAAACCCGAGGATCAAGCGAAGAACTTGTTATTCACCGTCCACCGAAAGAGGTTTCCGAGGCTGTAAACGGGAACTCTGACCTCTGAAATGAATTTGCTTCTCCATGTCGTGAACAGGAAGAACGAACGGCGCGAACCCGTCGCACACTGCGGCGGCGTGAAAGTCGCAACGTGTGAGATCTTGCGTTGCTTATCGACGCCCGGGTGGGGAAGGAGAGCAGCGATGCCCGATGTAGATTCCGTTAATCTTGTATTTAGATGCGAGCGACGAAAATATGCTGCCGTTTATCGGGGCGCCTAATCGTGCCTCGATTTACAGAGCGTCTGTTTACGAAACACGCGCCGCCGAGAGAGGAAAGATACCGGGCGTCGGGAAGGCACAGTGCGTTGTGTTGTTCTTAATTTCAGAAACAAACAACCTCGCGCGGCGGCTGCCTCGAGAAGTCGCGCGCGAGTAAACAGCCGGCGAGCGGCGGAAAAAATCTGCACGCGCGCAAAGTCCGTTCGCAATGCGGAGCGCGGGCTTCGATATCCGCGCCGCTCGATCGCGGTAAATAAGTTTATGATGTCTGTGCCGTTGCACCGTAAATAGGATCGGTCTTCGAGCGATCTATGACGGAACTGGCACGCTCGGTCTTTGACAAAAGGAAGACAAGCTTTCTGCGCAACCGCGGAGACAGACGTACCGCTTTGTTTTCTAAGTAACGAAGGATTTAACTGCAGATACCGCGTTATTTCAAAATGCGAGAGGAATGCCTAGCAAACACATGTGGGATCACGTGTGTACCTTGACGAACATCGTTGCGACACAGAGATTAATATTTACATTTATTTTGTATTACGACATTCCCACCTTACATCGGATTAAAGTCGATTAATAATGTTTTCTACAATACGTGGAAGACTAATTCCTGGCTTGATTTCCTCCGAAACTGAATGCTTGAATACCTGCGGTAATGCTTTCCAGAAAATATTGGCTGAGTGGGAGTCAAGAGACCCTTGCACCCCCCAAAGAAAAAGGGAGAAGGAGATTAATGTAACCACGGCGAAGGTAAATCAAGAGCTTGGTAAAAACAAATTAAAACCGGATTCTGTTCTTTAAATATGCATTACATTTGCATTAGAAATATTTTTATCCGTTCAACTCGGCTCCCCCAGGATTAAATCCCCAGTTCGCCACTGATACACAGGGTTGCGAATCCCTCGGCGCGCTTTCGCGCCAACGCCACCGAAAGCGTCGAGCATCTGCAAAGCAATGATCGTGAGAATCGAGCTGTGTCTATTTCAAAATCATTCCCAATCGCGGATCTCTTACATAATCGATGGGAGACGGACAAGCTAAAGTTCGTGTATCCGCCTGAATGGAAACGCATAGAGTGGCAAAAGCTGTCGCGATCGGTGCACACGAGTCATGGGACTGCGAACACGTTAATCGGCGGGTATAATCGGGCGAGCGACGCGCGAATCCTTTGCGTCGTCGTTGCCGGCCGGGTTCAACGATAATTCACAATATCGTCGCGATCTCGTCGAACAAACGGTCCGCTGCTACTCGGCGCTAATAATAGTGCTAGAACGCGCGCGTCGATTATTTACGATACCGCTACGCAACGAGCTGAACGGGCGGCGCCGTCGCCTCTAGGGACTTCTGAAATTCGTGGGGGCGTGTTTGGTTTCGCGAATTAATGTCAGGGCCGGATTAGATCGTTTGCAACTTTGTAACGACCGGCGAAAAATTCAAGGGTGGTCGCCGAAACCTCGGGCGGGGATGGATATCTCGCGGACAAAGAAAGTGGTCGCCAAACTGGGAGAGTCGTGGATTGTTCTTTTGTCGAGGGGACTTTTATCGGGACTGAAAATCGGCGGGGAAGAATTATCGTTGGGTAGTGATAGGAGAATTTGGTCTAACCATCCGGCATCCGAGGATTAGAAAGAAGATCTTTGTAATCCTCTTAAATTCCTTCGGCGGGCTTGAGCCATTGATCGATCACTGTGCACCTTGATCGGTTTTCTTCGTCGATTTCTTGGTCGTTCGCCGAATTTCCGTGCCGCTGGATCGTCGAGTGAAAAGAAGACGGGTGGAGCGAAGAAGCGCGGCGCACGCGACGAAACTGTCGCGCTTACGACTGTCGGATCGTCTCGATCCTCGGTTCGACCGCCTGAACGTCGTCTGAACGGCAGCCCGCTTATTGTCCGCCTGCCAAGCGAATATTGGCAGCGCTGCAGTGGGCCAGCGCTAGGTTCGCGTGCTCGCGTGTCGCCCGAGCGCTCTGCGTTGCGCATAATAGTTGCACGACCGATTAGCGCTACCAGATTAAGCGTAATTAGCAAATGAAGCTTGTATCTTCGTATGTTTATCGGCAACTGTGACCTCGTTACTTGTCGTGACTCGCGATTACGCGAAATGCATCTCGGCTTTCTTTACCGCAGATTCCCCTTTCGCGGAAGAGATAGAATGATTCTACGTGTTGGTGAACCACTTTATATGAATTCTGCTACTGGAATGGGTGTCCCGTTTCCAGGGGTTAGAGATGATCTTCGACGCGCATGCTTTCGAGTTTCATTAATTGAAACGTACTTCGTAGATACCATCAGATTCTTCGAAACGATAAATTATCTTAGCCGAAGTAATCCGAATTAGCCAAGAGAGACTTCGCCGCAAGTATTCAGACTGAAATACTGGTTTCTTATATTTTACAAAGCCACCCCTCAATTTTCCAGGGCGATAAAAAGGAATGCTCCATCATGCAACGAAATTCAATGCAACGTCCCCGGAAAAAGGGGGTCGCGACCGTTTGTGCAAATAAATGTAATGTGGCGAAGGGGCAGAGCAAACTTCGGCTGGGAAATATTATTCCGGAGGGGGGTGGAGGATTTTCGAATGCGGAATTGCGGGTGACAGGGGCTAACGCGGTGTGTCAATACGGTAACTTATTGTTCTGGCGGAGGAATCTTTGATCGATCGTGGGTGGCCGGTTCGTCGGGAGGACTTCCGGTGTGCGTCCCACAGCCGGTGGACAGAAACGGACAGGTACAGAGGAGGGTTGGCGCGCGTAGGCGTGTGCTTGCACACGGGGCCTGACCTGATTTGTATTCGCTGACGGAACGTCGTTTGCTAACTCGATGAAAACCCACATCTTCCGAGTTCCGTCGCCGTTATATTGGCCGCGCTTTGAATGCGGACACGGCCGAATTGTCTTAGCGCGGGACAAAGGGACGTGTAATTTTCCCGAGTCCCACCCCCTTGTCCCTCGGAATAGCGCGGGACAAAGCTCAGACGGCTCTGCTACGCGGACGAGGGGAAAAAATAGAACCGACCACCCCCCTGGTGGTGCATCGTTGCAAAGGTAAATGGCCCCATTACTGGACGTCCGACGGTACGATTGCTAACTTATAAACCAACGGTTTTCATTGAAGTATGCCACTAAAGAGAACGGCGACCTCTTTAGCATTCAAATTCAGTCTATTTTTAAGCTCGAGCTTTTGCAACGATGTTGTGCTGGGAACAACAACCTTTTCACTTCTCTATCGACGTTGGGGAAACTGTGGCAGGTTGTAACGCGGGGTAAATTGTAACATAAATAAAATCTTTTGAACAACAAATCTGGTAACCCAGAGCATGCGAGAGCTGCTTGACGATATTAGCACCGTCGGTTTTAGCGACACAAACGAGCGTTATTTATTCATTTTGTGGTTATAACCCAGAATTTTTATATTTACTGCGCGAAAGTAAATGTCGTCTTAATTAGCACTTTTATTTCAATTAACCCTCGTTAGAAACCGTTTGAATTTTTGCTTCTTTGTCGCAAACGAATCAGTACACATTGGTTTATTATAATGTGTACGCATTTTAGTAATTTCATGTTTAGTTTCTCGTTTGCTGAGATAAACGCAAAAAGTTAAGCACGGGGTAAATAGTAACATGTTACTATATTTATTCCGCTCTAAATGGTGATAAAGCAAGGTATTTGCTGACACACCAGAAAAAGATGCTTTAACAGAACAATCGAGAATCCAAAGGTAGAAAAAAAAGTTTAAAGGAAGAAGTAAAGAAAGGGAAGAAGAAGATTTTGATAGAATCAGATGAATAAGCAAGGATTGTTTATCAAATGTTTAATAATGATCTGTGTTTTCATTTATATTTTTTAGAAATTTTTATTTGTGTTCATATCTGTATTTAATTAAAGGTTCAGATTTGTTTAAATTGATTCTTGTCTAAGTGTCCAACATTTTGTCACGTACTTTCACGCAATCATTTCGCCACATATGTAAGTAGTAAATCACGCAAATTATTTCCTGATCGAGGAAAACACTTTCGAGAAAAAACTCTGTAAACTTTTTTGTTACAATCTGCCCCGGTCTCCTCTACAAGTGTTTATTACCGCTTATCTCATGGCCCCGTTGATTCATTTCTTAATTGCACCTCGGTTATTAATCTTAATCGGTTACCTTACCTCCCGATATGAATAATCTGACAAGTCTACGTTCGCTCAGACAATTAGCAAGTTTAATAATACTCCAAGTAACGAGCAAATTGATAGTTCGCCATTCGGTTTTCCTCGATACAATTATCGATCATTCTTCGCGAAGGAAGCAGATACAGGTGGCCAGTGAAACGAACGTGAACCTAATAGCGGACATTTACCTTGATCGCTCGATCGAACAACCTCTCGAAGGTAATAAATCTACTATCTTCAAATTTAAATCAAAATATATATCTGCCTACTCCTTCACTATCTAATAGATAACCTCCATCCCGAATCAACTCATTTCAATCATCGATGACGTCGCTACGCAGAAGATCTCAAATAAACCACAAGATTCCTCGAACACCAAACACTCCCAACTACGCTTCCCGCCGAGGCGTCAGGCACCGAAGCAAATCCCCCGCGATAAAAACAATATAAAACGTTTTGTTTGCCCCGACGCGCGACTCGGATGACGCGCGGTCGCGGGGCTTTGAATTTGCGCGCCACCGACGCGACGCGCCGGAAAAACGAAAATATTTTTGCACAGCCATCTCGTCCTTCCGCGCTCTGTTTTCCTTCGACGTAGTGCTGCACGTGCGTCCACGTGGCCTTTGCGTCACCGCTACCGATAACGAGCCGCCGAATCGGCGCGCGATGCGATCCCCGCGATACGTCACGCGGATTAATACGCGACTATCTGTGCAACGCGTTTGATCGAGGTATTGGTGAGTATACTTAGGTCCGCCGATCGGTAGACGCTTCCGAGGTGGCCGAGCGTTATCGAGGACCCGACTCGTAATCGGTTCGAGCTTTTTCCCTCCCCTCGTCATTGTCGTAAACACTCGAACTCGGAAGGCGTCGACGGCTTTGGAAAAGTTTGGAGAACTGCGAGTCAAAGGGTATCGACGCCGGGGCGATCGCGATCCTTGCGGGTTGCCACGTTCAAGGCGCTCCGAACGAGGGGATCTGCGGTCTCACGGGCGCACGAGTGCCTTCAGAGACGTTTCCAGAGTACGTTCGAAGTGTGGGTGCTCGTTCGGCAGGCCTTTGTGGCCTCGCAAATATTCTTACATCAGCGACCGCTAATCAATCGTTATCAGTTTTGATGGCTGCCGCTGGTGACCCATGCGCTTTGTCAATCTCTGCTTTGATTTCTTTCGGACGCTCCGATGCCTCCGAACGATCCTTATTACCGGGGGTTAAGTGTACAGGTGTTAAGACCATGTTCGCTGATTGTCTGAATTCCTGATCTGTTTCTTGACAGCGTCTCCTAGCGCGGAACGCGCGAAGGTGCTCTTTCGTGTTTATCAACTATGCCAATCTGTGCTTTGGCAAATATTGTTGCATCAGCGGAGGCTAATCAATTATCAGCTCCGGCGGCTGCTGGCAGTGACCCCTATACGTGCCAGAAATAGATGCGAAAGCTCGTGCGAATTTAATTTCGACAGTGATGATTCAGTGCATTTGTACCTAATTTTTTGCTACCCCTAAAGAGAATATCCGAGACACCCCCGTGTTTAAAGGTGTTTGCGAGCTTCTATTTCGCGCGAGATCCCTGGGCAAACATCGAATTGGATATTCGCGAACGTGCCCGGCCTACGCACCGTCATTTCGCCGAGGAAAAAGTGACGAAACGGCTTTATCGGCATCGTAGGGGAACTCGGGCGGATGCACGCGAGTCGCGCTGCCGCGTACGAGCTCGTAAAGGCGGCCATAAAAGACAGCTATGTATAAATGAGGTCGCACGGCACGCAGCGTAGCGCAGATTAGTCGGAGGAAAAATAGGAACACGTGTTTACATTCACAGAAATCGCGTTGCGATCGTGCGCTAGCGTCGAATGCCTGCTCGACGAAAATATCTGCACGCCCCTAAAGTTACGTCTTCCTATACGCGACTGAGCGCAGCGTCGAGAATTTCAACGCCGATTTTCTCGAAAACGAAGCGCGATATCAAAAAAAGTTACTCTTCCTTTTCGACTTATAAGAAGTAAATGAGCCTAGAAAAAGAAATAAAATTTTTTGATATCGCGCTTCATTTTCGAGATAATCGACTTTGAAATTCTAGACGTTGCGTTCACTATAGGAAAACCAACGGTAACACTGTCAGCTTAACCCTTCTGCTGAGAAAGCTTTGCCCAATTCGCCTCGAGTAAACACTCGGAAAGAATCGGAGAATACTTTCGATGCATCGAGTGGATCGCGTGTTCCTTAATTCTCATCGATTCCACTGCGAAAGGTGTTCTTCCATCGCGTCGATATCACTGACAGGTGGAAAATGCGTGACGACGAAAGACGCGCGGGCCCACGCGCCGCGATAACAACTAATTGGACGTACAAGCGACAAATTGGTGTTTACTGTGGCGCGCATAATAACGTGCAATTACGATAATGCTGGCGTAATTGCACGTGGAAGATGGGCCTGTCGTTGAACGAAGGAGGCAACGCGACAGGGTGCTTTCAGGCTTCGACCAGCCGCGATTTCGATGGGTGCCGTTTTTCGAGGCTCGGCGAAGCGATTAGAGAGCCACCGCTCCGCTAACAGAGAGAGCAGATGAACCGAAATATCGTGGAGCAGCGAGTTTAACGAGTCTCGTCCATTTTATTGCCGGCTGATTGCGTGAACCATGTCGGCGCGATAGATTCGTAAACGAGGCCGAGGAAAAAAATGTATTTTTAACGAGGCTGATTGGAGCAAAAAGAGCCTCGGCCAGGCGTGAAATTAGCACGGAGCTTTCGCTCGAAAACAAACGCGCTGGCTATCCCACTTAACGTGATCACCTGAAATGCTTCCTCTGATTGTGCTGTTTGGGGAATAAAATGGAAGCTGCCTGCTTTCAATAAGGCTGGCAAAGTGGCACTTGCATTCTGGAGTCGAGGAGGACTTAATTTCTACTTTGGTAGTTTCTGCTCGATGCCTCTGGGTAGAAGAAAAATATTTTCGTTGCGCGACGGCGTTGGTGAAATCGCGAGGCTATGCAACTTTTGTGGGAAACAGTTTGTGGAGACAGTGCTGGTGTAAAATGAGATATTGGAGAATTTTGTGTGCTCGTCAGAAGACAATTTGGTGTGGCAATGGCACTAGTGATGGTATTAGCCGTCTTATCCTGAAGATTCAAGGTGACTCGTATGTACTGGAACGATTCGCAGCGATATGGATAGATTTGAACTTGAATTCGTTATATTTAGGAGTCCCACAATCTTCACCAGCTTTCTGCTTCCTAGCGAGTTCTTTGATAGCCGTGAAGGAAGTTAGAGGAAGTTGATACAAATGGAAATATTGCCACACTATTTAACAAATTTATATTTGCGGATAATCGTACTGGAGTATCCTTCAGAAAAGCTTTTCGCTCTTTTCGTACAATTTCAGCCAAGTGGTTCTGTGGTCCATTTTTCTTAATTCTAAACCACTATTGAGAATTTACTGTAACCTAATGATTTACCCCTTTAAACCTTGTTACCTTCTTTATACTAAACAAAGTGGAAAAGAGAAGAAAAGAGGATATATGAATGAACGCAAAGCAAGCAATTCTCGGAGGCAATTAATATCTACATATCTCATGTATAAACAATTATGTGTACATAGCTATAGTCTATTGAACTAGTCTGATTACTGCGCGTTCAAGAAATTATGATGCCTTGGGACAAATATACGCAACCAACAGTTTACGTACCTCTGCCATTAAATAGAAAAACATGAATGGCTCTCGCAATCTCACCTGCAAGGACCAAGATCCTGACAGTCTTACGAATCCAAAAAACGAAATGTCTAGCAATAGCGTCGCTTTTCCTTCCAGATTCCTCACAGATAGCAGAAACGTGCTTACGCGCATCAGATTCGACGAGATCCATGTCCTCAGGCGCTTAAAATGGCCCCGACATTTTAACTTGTTATCGTCGGAAGTCATCTTATGGTAAAAACAGCAACTGATCGATGTAATCGTGTCACGATCAACCGAACTGATCGACGCGGATAAACGGTTCCGTCAATTAATGTCGCACGACGGCGTATCGCGAACTGGCGCCCTTAACATCGTTTCCCGAAAGGCGGCCGCTGTTTGTTTTTCGATGTGTCGAGGTGGCACGCGCGAACTGCGCAAACAAATTGGAACGTATTTGTCAACAGGACGATCGCGACGGGCCTACTTAACTAAATATGAACGCGGTACGGAATTCGGCCGCGATGGATGTGCGGCCACTGAAAAGTTACAATCAAGGATAGATTTGTAATAAAAATTTACCAGGAAGAAACACTGACTTCGATCCTTATGAAGTTACGTCTCGATTTCAGGTGAAATTCAACTGACGAGGAGCGATCGCAACCTCGACGAGCGATTACTACATGCAACGGAGCTTAAAATATGGGAATGGGTGAGTATTCATAGCTGACTATTACCATCGAAATGAATTCAGATATTAAAATTCCAAGCCGCCTGAAAGATTTAATCTGAATTTTCCTTAATCAGGGCGATACAAAACTAATCGCTGGAAGTCAGTCGCGCCCTCAGGATTTAATCTTGGGGGAGTTGAAGGGATAAGAATATTTTGAATGCAAATTCTATAAACTTCATTAGGTGATGATAAAAGTTTATTTAAAGAAGAAAATTCTTTTGGGGGATGCTTGAGCCTCTGAGTACGCCAAGTATTCAAATAACTCCATTTGAAATCAACTTAAATTCCACGAACTTGAAAAATCCCCAATATCAAAATTAGACAGATTGCACTCGTCATTGAATTCTGTCGCTGAACCACCGTTTCCCCGCGATCGAAATGGCCACTGCGTCGCAGATCCAACGGTAAATAATTTCATACCCCCGAATCCGTTTCGCCATGGCTTCCCGGAAAGCACGGAGAATGTAAAAAATATTTTCGCGAGCGTGCAGGTGCCGCGGCGAGTCGACGGCGACGAGAAGAAGACCGTCTGAAGGTGGAGTGCTCGGGTTGCAAACAAAGGACGGCGCGGCGGCGGCCGGTCGGCCGAGGAGTATCGTAAAAGCCATGACGGCGTAAATATTTTCCGCGATCGCCTAGCGGCGAATACTTGTTCACGATTAAGGAGGGGAAAGACCGAAGGAGGGCTGCGTCTCCGTGGTCGTCGCTCGTATATCCCCCTCGCATTCTTATCTGCTCGGCCTTAACGAGCGGATCGACAGCCCCGTGTTGTCGATCCTCGGCCGAGTGCACGGCCGCGATTTTCGGTCGGAAAGTTTCGCGAGCGAAAACAAGATTACGGCGACGGCGCCGCGCCGTTTCGCGGGGGCCCGCGAACGGCAACGCCACGGGGGCCGCGATGGCCGCGGCAAGGAGATCGCAGGTGCGATTGCTTGTGCCGTTTAATGAAAACAATCCTCGCCACGCGAAAGTAGCTCCTCTGACGTGTGCACTCGAGGCCCGTGACTCGATCTTATCTGACCTCGATCCACGCGTTTCGAGCGAAGATTACGCGCGCGCCTATAATTGAACCGCGGTTGACGCAACTGCGTTCCACGGCGCCTTCGACGTACCGAGCCGAAGGATTTCTCGCGTTATTTCCTGCCGCGGCGTGCCTGTGGTCTTCCTCGACTTTCTCTCGCATCACCTTCGGGAGCCCCGCGGTAGAAATCTACCGAAATAAGGTTTCCTTAAGCCGCCGGTGGTTGTGCGCGAGAAAGAATGGAAACGTGCTTGGGAATCCCTGGTGTCGGGTAGAAGAGCGATCGGTTGGACATTCGACTTTTCTGAACAACCGGCCTCCTTCGGGAAAATCAGTATGTAGTAGGTATTGCTGTTGCTAACAACTTGGAATACGAATTTTAGGTCGTTCTTTTGGTACACATTTCACATTTGGACTTAATTATGCAAAAAGCTACCAACTCTCAATGATTCGAAACTGTGTAAATTTAGTTTGAACACTTTAATTGTTAAAGAAAAGTAGCTTTATTTCTATTAGGTATATTTTACTTCTTGTTACTGTTTTGCAATATTTTTAACGGATTATTTAATAGTGAGTAGCATAATTAATATTATTTTAAATATTCTGCAGCTTTCAATTTTTAAGCCTGAAATGGAACTATGGTTTGGTAATTTTAATAATTGTATAATGTAAGAGTTGTTCTATGGCTCGATAATTTTTTGCAGAATAAAGGTCACAAAATTATGGGACCCCTACTGCGTTTAATTAATTTTTTGTTATTCTGAGGGTTGGTGGCTTTCTGCATAACTAGGGCCATTTCTCGCACGACGAATTTTCTGTTTCTTTCATTCGCAAGGGAACGCGTTGTGGGGCTCGCGCATGCACGAGACAGATTACGGGACTAAAAAAGCGTGAATCAGTGGTAATTTGTTTGCGCCCGGCAATGTTAACGGACAATAACAAGATATTCGTGGAACGCAGTGGTTTCCTCGCCAGTCTTCTCTCCATGTTTACTTCCCCGCGACGAATATAACATCCTCGTGTTTGTCGCTGGAACCGTCGTTATTTCCAGGCACGCGAGACTTAAATAACAATTAGGATTCATCCACCCCACGATCGCCAGTCGTTCCTCCGTTATTGCGCTCGAGATCTCGTCGCGTTTCGCTTTACAGCCCTCCCGTTCATTCTCTTCGACCGCATCTCGCCGACTGCCTCGGCCCCGTCTTCTTCTTTCGTCGTTTCCCGCGGTTTAATAACGCCACGGTTGCACCTGTTGGAATTACGAGGCCGGAAATATAGAAAAAGGGGGACGCCGGCGTGCTCGAGGCATCAGAGACGCTTTCCATACACGGCGAGAATTCAATCCGCTTCTAACGTTATATTATGCCATAAAACCAGGGGCCCCGCATTATGCACACGCACATGACGTGCATGCGAGCCGACGCGGACGTAAAAGGATCGTAATGACAATCGTAAACAATGGCTCTCGGGAAGACCGCCGAGGAGGGCAGTGATTGAGCGGAGGGAAATGACGTTCTTGGAATGTTTTCGCTGGGTTACCGTGGAACGCGATCGGCTGGATCCGTGTTTCGCGATGGAAAGCCTGGGGAATGGCGGGACTTTGGTACAACTTGGTCGAATCGATGCGAAGGGCCGTCCATGGAAGAGGGTTTGTAGCCACAGGTTTGTAAGCACCAGTGGCGCATTTAAGGAAAAAGGCCCAGGTGGCAAACGTTCCGAGGGGCCCATTTTTGGAGAAAAATGAAGAGACAATTTACTAAAAACAGGATAAGTATAGTAGCACAGAAAAGAAATATAGTGTTTGGTTAAAATCGCAATTTTTTTTATGTTGGGGCCGTTGGGGGCTTTATGGGCAGGGGCCCATTTTTCGGGAAAATGAAGAGGTAGTTTAATGAAAACGGCTCAAGTCTAGTAGTACGAAAAAATGTAGTGTTTGGACTCCTATACCTAATCATAACTGTATTTGGTTATGGGGCCCTACCGGGGCCTTGTGCGTAGGGGCCTAGGCGGCAACTGCTCATCAGCCACCCTGTTAAATCCGCCACTGGTAAGCACTGAGGTGCTGGACCATGTGTAGTTTCAGGTGGCTTTTGAAGCTTAAAGTATCATGTGCATGGATTGTTTAATAGAGGAAGTAGATAAGTTTGGGACCCACATTTCCTTTTTTCTTTATTTTATTGTTAAAGTTGCATCAATGCTTTTGGGGCTTTGGCAACCTCGTTAATTTACCTACTTAAAAATGAAGCTAGATGTACCCAGATATTAGATTTAAATTAAATTATAAATTGAAAATTTTAACATGTTCCAAGAATTTCAATACACTTGAGTATGGATTTTCAGTTCGAGTCACTTTTGTACCATCTACGTTGAATTGATCTACATTTGTTCAAGTTATTCAGAGAAGATGGTCTGTGGATGAGGGAAGTAAGAATCAGAAAGGGAGCGTTGCCTTTTGAGTTCTGGGTATGATAGTAGATTTAACCAAACTGTTATTTATGAATAAAACTTGTAGGAACATTGGATACAGGGCAAAGTATCTATTTGCAAAAGCATTCTAAGTAGAATTAAGTGCAGTAGAACTCCACTGGTACCTTTATGACCTCCTTCACCCACCTTTACAAACTTAGGAACTTAAAGAGCAAAGTAGGTAACAGAACCAAAGCACACCTGCAGTCACACAAGATATTGACGTCTCATAATAATAGAAACCGAAAGGCACCATATTATTTTATTAACAAACTCAGAGAACATTTCTTTAAATCTCTTGAAAAATCAATACGGATCCACAGATCGTTAACCCATCCCAACTAAAAAAAAATAAAAAAAAAAGAAATCACGAAACACGAAGACGTCCAAAAACAGGCTTGTTACAAACACTGTTCTCTCGAAACAACGAAGCAGCAGGAGCTTTATCGGTAATCGTTATCAATCCTTTCCCACCTCCACCCTCAATAAAATCCAAAAATAGTGTCCAGGACAACGCAGGATCCCCGTCTCAAGTTTCCTTCTCCACCTACATCAGACTTGGTCATCAGAATGCGAAGATCGTCAGTTTTCCCATCATTCTTCAAACTTCTGGCGCCAATATCGAGGCCCCCAAAGTGGACGTCGAAACGACACTTTTCCCCAGCCTAAGGAAGAGCATGCTTGAGCTCGCGGGAACGTGCCGTGGCCGCAGGACGATAAGAATCCTCGCCGCGCACCATTATGAGCTCGCACTTCCGAAACGAAATCCGCCGTTGCTCGATAACGCGGTTTAATTTACGACGACGACGAGGATCGCGATCTGTCGCTCAACCCCCGAGGTGGACACCGCGTGCGCGCGCACCAACGGATGGCGTCGCCAAATGTTTCCGTTTCGTAATCCCCGGCGACCAGGCTGGAAGCCTGTCAAAACGTAATATCGGATTTCAGCGTAACATTTTGCATTAGCGGCCATCGCGACATTCGGCCGGTCGATTAGGCCGGGGCCGCACGGCCGATCCTGAACGTTATCGCGGCAATCGCCGTTGCCCGCGGAATTATTTCGACGGCACCGTGGTCCGCGGTGCTCGGAGCCTGACCTTTAAACTGGTACACATCGAGCAACTTTCGCTTTCTTCGTGAAATGTTCGGCGCCCAGGCGATCGACAGGTGAATACCGATTCGTGAGATTTCTAAACCATCAGTTTCACTTCTCCCGGGCACACCGATCGCTAATTGAAGGCTAACCAGTGGCCGACTGAAGCCGACGGACGTGTCCGGCTGGTTCTTTGACGTTGATGAAGTTACTTTGAAGTCACTTATGTAGTTACGCTAACGAAGTGGAAATCAAATCGAGCACGCGGCGGGGATTACGGTTTCTCACGAAGAGAAATTCTGCTACGCTCTTCTCGATGTCGAGCTCACAGGATTTCCCACTTCACGACCGGTTGGTGTCGCGATATTTCCGGGGCCGGACACTTTTGTAATTCCCGGACAGACATTTCGGACTCGTTGACGATTTTCCTTGTTCCTTCTACCCACGACTGTCACCGGCCAGCGAATATATCTTGAACACCAGCCACGGATGATATATTATTAGCTTCAGTATTTCAAGCCCTATCACTGTGCGAAAGCCTGTTAACAAGTGAGGGTAACACCTCGGTGTCCCTGCTTGCCAGTCTCGCCGTCTGAGGTAAGCCTGAAAGCCAGAACGTTGCTCGAGACGCCAGGCCGCTGTGCCTGACTTCGGCATTACCATCAGAAGCAATTGAGGCAAGGATCGGTCCATACAGGAAGCACTGAATCATCCCGAGCTTCGAGAAGAATCCAGATTCTTCGTAATAACCCGGCAGAGCGCATCGTCACGATGGAACAGTGATTCCTCAGCCGCAGCTCCTCTCGCACCCTTCACGGCCGGCTCGTGACCAGCGATTGTTCGCGGCTTTGTATAGCAACAATGTCGGATACAGCAGGAAGAAGATACCAAAACGGGGTGGGGGGCATCCACTGGCACTCGTCGGCCACTTGGCGACTAATGCATCCGCCGCAGAGAACATCCATCATTTCTGGCTTTCTGCTACTTTTCGAAGTAATTAATCACGGGGGCCATTGTTTGGGGGCCAGCCCCGCCCGTCCCTTCGCCCGTCCCCCCTACCCATCGACGATCCTGATAACGCGCTATCGCAATCCAAGGGCGAGCCCGTGGAACGCGGCCGCGTATAAATACACGCTAGGGTCGATAGTATCGCGGAAGTTCACTTGGCGCAATCGATCGACCTCTCGTTCCTGGAACTTGTTCGCTCCCCGGCGCACGCCCCTTCCCCCCTATAAATTTGTTCCGATTCGAAACACGGCGGCTCCCATCGCCCCGGCTAAATGGCTCTGGGATAACGGACGCCTGAGCGCGCGCGTATCGCGGGGCGCGCTATGCTGCCCGATAGGGAAATCCTTGGGCGTCGATCTCGCTCCGCACGGGCCACGGCCTCGATAGGGATCTGTCTGTCCTGTCTATTAAGAGGCATTGCTCACTATTTCGGGGGCAATTAGACGCGGGGGACAATGGATGCTTCGTGGCTGCCAAGGTTAGCCAGCGAGCGGGAGCAGCTAACAGTGTTGGATTACTCGGATCTGTTTCGCGTCGGTGGGTGTCGGGGAGGTCCGTCTACTCTGATTTCATTCTTTGGAACCTCTTGGCAATTAAATCTGTCGAATGTGGTGGGAATTCTCAAATGTTTGGCGCAGGTATCGAAGGTACGACTGCTTTCGGTGAAATTTAAGTAGGTTCCATTGCTTCTGCTGAAGTCATATGTAGTTTTATCCAGAGGGGAGGGGGGAAAGTGGCGCTGGCAGGCCAAAGAAGGGTCTTTGTAAAAAGAAGAGAAAACTGGATGTTATTCTTTAAATAAACTTTTATAGGGTGGATGTACCAGTAAATGAACACGTACCAGTGAATGAACATTTTTTATTAAAATGAGAAAAATAAGTTATTAAAGTTAGCAACTAATTAATTAGAGATTTCTTTTCAGTTCTTGCTTCATATCCAAACAATTTTTGCAGCACGTGGAATCAATCGCGCTGCAAAAATAATTTTATAATAATAAATGTTCATTCATTAACCTTAACTGTTCATTTACTGGTGCGTTTACGCTAATCAGCTAATGAATTTTATTGAATCTGCATTAGAAATATTTTTATTTAACATTCAATTTTACTGGAACCTGGGGGTAACATTCTTGACGCCAGCAGAATCGTCCCTCGGTAATCCTGGAACGAGAAGGTGGTCGCTAGGACGGAGGAGCGCGTGACGATTCTATTAAAAGCGGGACAGCGGCGGAAATTAATCCGAATGCACGAAAATGACAGGGGGCCGCGCTATATTTAGGTCGTCAAATAGAAGCCGTTCGAAATAGAACAAAAGCCTCGCGCTCTGTCATCCCCGTGTGGTCGTGTGCAACCGCGGCGGGAGGTTCTAGTCGACCCCCGTGAAAAATCGGACGACGAGGCGCGCGCCACTTTTTTAAACAGAGATTCGCGCATTCGCGTAACTCGTTACGATCCAGTCTTTTTTCGGCCCTGGCACGCGCCGTCTCGTTACCCTCGCGATCGAAATAGCACGCTTCGGCTCTCTTTTTGCACTCGACGCGTCACACAAGCCGATCGTGGAAATAGAGCCACGTCCGCCATCATGGTTCCCGCGATCGGCGACGCGTAATGGAGTATCGATGACCCTTGCGGGATGATAAATTCATTTTGAAATGAAATCGCGATCTGGGGACTAGGTGAACGTTTAGATTTCTAATTGTGAACCGATTGCATGCAGCAAACTATGCAGCGAACTGTTCACTGAGATTTTCAAGGTTGCAGGGTGCAATGATGCACTTCCTCGAAGTTTTATAAGAAAAGTAGAAATGGGAGAAGTTGCGGCAAAGAGGGTGCAAATCCATTTGGCATAGTTTTTAGTTATATAATTTAAATCCAATAATAAGTAAGTAATTTATTATAAATTTTGAAGCTGGACCCATTACTGTTTTGTGCAATGTTTTTGTTTTGGGCAGCTCTAGATTTGAAAAATGCGCAAAAAGTAGAAATAAAAATTTATCAACTCAATGACTACTACTTATTGTGTGAAAATATATATTTTTCAATTAGTTATCTTTTTTAATGTCAAGTCAAAGCAATAATTTTATAAACAGTGTTTTCTAATTTTCTTGAAGTTAGTAAAAATTGAGCTGCACCCCTCTTGCTGCAAGGTCCTCAATTTACTAAAAGGGATATCGACGATCGCAGAATTATATCTAGATTAATTCTGTTTATATCTCGAATGATAATTCCGCACAGTCACCTATCCGCGATATTCTAATTTCTTCTGAGAGACTAACGTCACGCGCCTACGTGGTATTAATAACGTCGCATTTCACTTGGGTAAACCAAACAAGCTGCACTTTCTTGATACGTTGCAATCAAACTTGACCTCCTGCGATCTTTCATTCATCCTGGATCTAATTAGAAATATAGAAATCTCAAACAAATATAAAACTCTTCATCCAGCGTCATCTGCTAAACAAGCAACCGCGATTTTCAGCACCGCATCGCGCGTCCTACGCTCGCGATTAAACGAGCGGGCACACGTGCCGTCGACACGTGGGGGGTTGTAATTCGGGAATCAGGGGGATGGCGGACAGTTTGCTGCGTGTATGCAGGACGTTTGCGCGGCGCAAACGTACGAGTCGCCTCTGCTGTCCGTGCATGCACGCGCGGGGCCCGTGTGAATTTAGCGGGCGACGTCACGGTGTCCGATAAATTATGCATTTCCTCGGCGTAGGTGAAAGGTGAACTGGAGTTCACGTATCGCGGAGGGTTCCTTGTTTGCGATGGACGCCTTTTTTCCCCACTCGCCGCGGGAAAGAATAATATTTGGCGCTCGTTATGCGCTGGATACCGCAACTGTGACGTCTCTTCGTCCACCGAGTTTGCTCATTTGCTTATTGCGAGTAGGTACTTGGAAATTTAGACATCTTACGACGAAAGGTTGGCACACTGCTGTTGATGCAGTACCTATACACTTGGAAACTTGATATTCACATTAACGATTGTTTTGCGTGAGAATTATCACAATTAAGAGGCACCCCTTTTTGATAATTTAGAGATTCGGAGATTTCTAGTTAGGGGTAGTTCTCCTAGTGACGGACGCTTAAGGGTTCTCTGGAGAAGAAAGAAATAATATTAAATTAATTTCCATAGCTCTGCTCTAACGACTGGAACGTGTGGAAACCTAATTGTTGCTTTTTCTATCCCCTCTACGATCCACGCGGAATAACGGCTCGGTAGCGTTTCAAGTATCACAGATACAGCTAATGTCCGGTATTAGGTACCGTTCGGCGTTAAGGGAACTCCCCCTACTTGCACAGACTTAACCTATCGAGATGTTTAAAAAAGGATGTCCCTGTCTACAGTCCCAAGACAGTAATGGAAGCTTTGCCAGAGTGGAAGTTGCGAGGAAGACAGCCGATCCACGATTCTTACACGTGGGTTTTTAAAGTCCAAGAATCGCGCGCGTGGCAGCCGTTACATAATCCTCAAGGTGCACGCGTTTCGTGTTCTTCGGTGCTCCGTTATGAAATCATTGGATTCACTTGAAACGCGATTATCCGCTATCGAATCACAAAGTAGCTCTGGTTCATAGGTTCCCAGCGTGCCGGCCATTGACGTCATCCCGGGAGAAATTTCCCGGCCTCTCGCCGGGAGAGCGCACTCGGTTTGTTAGACAATGCGCGAAAGCACGTAATGGAAATTTTGCGCGAAACTGGTTCGTCGCTACGGACGGGCAACCGGGGACACCTGAAAACACAGCTGCACGCTTATACACCTGCAAGGCGCCGTGGCTTTTTGTTAATTTCCGAATGAAGGCGCGCACGTGTAGCCTCGTGGACGTAATCGAGTCTAATGACACTCGAACGGCTCTCGACGCGTTACGTCAATGAGGCAACATTACGGCGGAGTTGGGAACTTTGTACCTGGAGCGGTGAATAGCGAATTCTGGAGTGTACACAAACAAGTGGGAACGATGACGTCGCTCTGTAGTATAGCTCTGGTGACTGTTGCGTTTGGAATCACTCCTACGTAGTTGGCTACCTACGTAGGTATGTGTCTCGTTCGAAGGGAGCTGAGAATTTTCAGGAGGGATCAATTCCATTGATCTGCTTGCCTCGAATCTTCGATTTTTGGCGGATCTTCAGGAAGGAGGGAAATGAGTTGCTGTAGGTGTCACTGACTTGGAAATCTCAAAATTTTTTACGAAATTCCCCAAAATGCAATATGTGTGATGTCTCCAAAAAGTTATGTACAGGAGATAGATAGGGGAGAGTTTTAAATAGGACGAATTATATTGCCAAAATTTTAAATGCATTAAAACTTTGCTACTAGGTAGTAAAGAAGATTGGTTCCAATGTAAAATTTGCGGAAAATGGGCCCACGAGTCATGGGGAATAAAGAGTGTATTCATTTTTAGGTACGTGTCATTAATGTTATTTTAACAATTGATCTGATTTCTGTTCTCATTTTGTTTATTTTCATTAACATGTTCCTTTCATGACGTCTAATGTCCCATTTAAGATTACCTATTCGTGAAAGGGACATTTTCAACTTACTTGACAATCGAGGATTTTATTTTCTGTAATTATTAATGAGTTTGCAATATATTTTTATTGAAGGCCAATAAACATACTTCCTATTAATGTTCCTATTATATATATTTTCGAAAAGAAGGAATAGTCAACGAATAGTTTTTAATTTTGTAGTAGATCAAGTAGAAAACGAAAGGGTTAAAGATGCTGACTCATTCGAATTCAAAGATAATAGAGGAATTTCTTCAATTCTATTTTTGTTTCTACAAGCTTTAGATTACTTGTGGATATTGAAGAATTCTGATCCTACGCGACAACTGCGTACAACAAATGTTTCACAAAGAAGAAGGCCACCTAATCTAGCGTGTAGTCAAAAGATGGATGGTCGCTTAACGAAAAACTTTTCCGGCTGTCGCTCGACGACGTCTCGTGGCTTCGTTAGCTCTGAAGAGGTGTTTACTGCGCGACAACGCAACCAAACCACGGGGTTATCGCCTGTCGTTACATAATCTGCCATCTCCGTCTTGCGATTAAAAGTCTTCCCCGTGTAACGTGGATGTTGGCGTATTTTTTTCGATCGTCACGGACGATTGGCGTCGTATCGGTGTCCCCGACGTAATCGTCGATCGATTCGCGATACCGCGAACACTGAAATTTACGATCATGAGCGACGAGTCGCATGCTCGGGCTGGAAAAACGATAATTAGTTTGACGCGTCTCTTCTGCCGTTGCAGAAGTTCTCTGCGACGGCTATTTTTCAACGTTAGATTAGACAAAAGTTTGCGCATGATTTGCATAGCCCAGACAACATTCACTTAATCTTCAAACGCTGGAAAATGGACGATATGCATTGAAGTGCAACTCCGTGTCACTCAGAATGCAAAATAGAAGCTGGCGTGGAAGTCAAATGATACTTTCCTTAATAGAAACCTCTATGAAAGGGTTATAGATTTCCACTGCAGGCACTTGCCATTTCAAACACAATAGAACCTACATCATACTTCCAAGCGAACCTTCATCATATTCTTGATACCTATCTTCCACACACGCAGGATCTTCAAACCCCTTTCTCCCGTAACCATAAGTTCCTCCATCTGAGACTCAGAAGCAAAGAACCCGTCATCAATTCGCCCATCCCAGTTCCTCCACTAATTTCCCCGTAACCGAAAATTCTATCATCACACCCCAACCCAAGAACACCAGAATCCAATACCCAGCTTCTCTTCCTCCCTGTCCCGCACCGAACACTCAGCTCCGCAAGCCCGGAATATCGGCTTCTCCATCCGACTGCAGATAAAAGCCCAGACTCTGCCTCGCGAGTCGGCGTGATCGCGTAATTCTAACAATTACCACCTCGCCGACCTTCCGCAACACCGACCACTGTTATTACCCTGTTCGCTGTTGCGTTTAATGGAGTCCGATCGGCGATCGCAGGGCGAACAAAGTGGCGTCTAATAAAATCCGCGTCGTTGGCGGGACGTTCCGAATGGCGAGTGCCGTTCGAGCGCGAAACGACGCGATCGCGGATGTTTAATCACCGTTAATAACCGGCGAATCGATCGGGCACGAATAATCGAGCGCATTACACGCGGCTGTCACGGGACAGTGTCTTCGGCGAGTTAGAACCGAACGCCTGGCCGCTTCGTGACGCCTTTCGGCGTGGATCTATATTCGCTGGCTGGCGGATGCCATTGTTTAATGTTTAAACGGGACGTACATGTCCGCGGTGACGTCACGCGGCGGCGCGTCGTCACGCGAAGAAACGACACGCGCCTGATTTATTCGGCTACGTACATTAGCGCTCGGGCCCGGTGCCAGTAGCACGGGCAAAAGGTGGTCGTATTTCGGTGGCTCCTCAGGCTTCCTCGCAGAGGCGCCGCGTACATAGTCCCCCGGATCGATTAAACGTTTCGCGAAACGGACGGGCTGCCGCGAATAACGCGGAACGTCACGGTATCGCCAATATTTGCCCGGAGATAGACGCTAGTGGCCGGCGGTTGTTGAACCGAACACCATTTGGCAGGAGACGCATTTTTGCTCGCGTAATGGTGATTCGGTGGCCTCCGAGGCCACATGGCGATCGCGGCGTGGCGGTTTCAGTCGCGTGCTTAACGTCGCACGGATCATTACGGTGTATATTCGCACGGGGGTGCAAGGGTTTTTACATGGGGTGGGCTTGAAGATCGTTGTGCGGGGTAACTTTGCATCGAACCCCGGGAAACGAAATATCGCGGTGGAAATTTATTGCACCACGAAGGCAACAAACTTCTCCCCCGCACATCTGTTCCGAACAGATATAAAGCTATTTCAGGTGACAGTTCTCAGCGAATCGGCGGAAGTCTGTTAATAGAACCGTCGAAGCGGCATGAATCATAGAAAACACAAGGATATTTACCCATCCTTTCAGCAAGCGCGATGGACGGCTCTTTTTTTTCGTCACATTCACAGCATTATTCTCCGCGGTTTCGAAAGCGTCGAGGAGCAAACGCCACTAATCAAGTTCCGTGTGGATTGATATCGACGGGCAGCGTCGCCAGGCAGGCACGGAGGGTCAAGTAGCGCAAGATAAATCGCTGAACGCGGATTAAGCCGGCTAGCGTGTCAGTGGATCGCGCGAATGTTTCGATGATGGCAGTAAATAGAGAAATAAAGCTTTCACCCCTCGTTGTCCGCGAATTGTTTCCGCAACCCGGAAGCTTTAAGCTTGCGCGGGGTTGGTGAATTTTATTGCGCGGGAGAATCGGTCCGCGTGGGCGAATAGACGGAAACTTTTCGACTCGGTAGCGACACAGTCGGCGGTTTAGAATACGTCGCATGATTCTTTCTCATTGTTTCACGTGTTACGGTTATATAGACGGGTTGCGTCACCGTGGCCGCCATCACGCGAAGAAAAGACACGCGTCATTCGTTCGCGGATCCACATTAGTAACTGGGCCAATTGCCAGCAGTGAAAGAGATATATCTGCGTTTCTTCGCTACGTCATGCCAAGGAAACGCGGGCGAACGGGGAGAATGTCTGGAGGGGACAATAAAGAAGAATCAATTGTCCGTTTCGAAGTTGGCTCGTTCCGCGGGAACAAACCGACGGAGGCCCCTTGAATTCTCTATGTAAGATCCCGAAATTATACCGGCGGAGCTCTAGAGAAATTTAATCCCCTCATCGGGACGTCAATAACGCTCGAGACTTACCGCGATCAGCCTCCTGGTTGTCGTGAGGAGTCGCGACGTCACGTTGCGATGTCCCTTGCAGGACATTGTTCATCTCAGGGTCCTCTTCAGCGGGAATCCGGGGACTACTTTTCACGCCACGAAGGTGTTAACGACTTGCCCAACGGAATCGATTATCTTCGCGAAGGCTGAGATACTTTGGTTAGGATGCCACGCTTCCTCGCGGAGATCGGGAACGCTTTACGATACACCAGAAGTAAGTGTTGAAAGCTGGGCCGGTGCCCGGCGTCCGATTCGCGCGATTAAGAAAGCTCTGGTACCGTGTGAAACTGGCAGCGCCCAGTGACTCGGATTCGCGGACGATCTAGCGACACGTATTTGCCAAAAATCGGTTACACGATCGTGTCGAGGAGGAAGCGGTACTGACGGCGACGCGCAGCATCTCTTGAATTAAATATGCTCGCGTTATTTTGGCAAAAGGTTCTCGACGTCACCGACGCCGTCATCGGCGCCCGAGGACGTCATCCGTTTCTGCCCTCTCTCTTCTATCGGGGTCGTAATTCCTTGGCTGATTCGATACACGTTAAATAATTATGTCCTCTGAATGGGAGCGGGAGTAATGTGCGTGCTACTGTTCAAGGCCTGTTGCGGAGCGACGCCGAGAAAACGCGCTGGGATCAATTCATTGTGCGACACGAACGTTTCAATGCTGTAGGGACATTTTTAAACTAGAATCGAATACTGTGAATGCCATCGTCGGAGACTTCTACTCCATTCGACGACTCGATTTTCACTGACGAGGGGAGGCCGCGAATGGGACGAGCGATTTTTTAACGAAACCGGGCAGAAAATGTTGAGGCCGATGTGTATAAACAAATTCCAGAATATTAGCTGTGAATGGCCGGCCATTTTTATAAAAAATGGCTTTAAACATTAAAATTATGAAGTCGTCGGATCGATTTTATTCTTCATTAAATGGTAGATCTTGATGCAAGAAATAAAAAAGTCTTATATTGACACTATGGCAATAACACATAAGACTTTTTAACACATCGCTTTATTTGTTTAAACATTTTTTCTGTACAAGTGCAGAGCAAAATTTCGCATGAAAAAAGATTCGTTTAAACTTAAAGTGCCATAAATTGTTAATTTTTTTTTTCAAATTAAACAATTTGGCCCAGAATGGTAACATTATTCTAGAAGAATACCAATCATTTTATTTTTCTGATCCATCGATGTTTGAAGGAGATATCATACTGCTTTTTCAGCAGGGGTCAAAAGAACCTCAAGAATGATAAATACTTTAATACAAAAATTATTATAACTAATCATTTTCGTCTACTTTATGAAAATCACGAGTAATAAATATTTCGTTCTACCTTTTCTAATAATACTGCTTAAACAAGTAAAATTCAAATTCCCTACTATTTCCCCCATCAACAGGTACCAAAACTACCCATTTCGACTGAATTTTTACCAATGCAGTCCGCGCTGAAAAACCACTTCCCCGTCCAGCGATAATTCCTCAAAACAACACGCTTTTATGCATTGAACATTGTTCTGGATCGTAACCGGGCAGCGGAGAAAAGCGCGTGGGACAGGTTCCGCGCGCCCACGCGTTCAACTAGTAGCTCCTTCTCGCAACAATAAGAGCGACGGCTATTAAAAGCGGGGATAAGAGGGGAAATAAAGAAAGCAGGCTCCATAAATGTTTACGACCGCGCGATACGAAGCTCGCCTACGTCATGAGCGCGCGCGGCTGTCTCGCCCCGTTGCGTCGGCCGACGCAATCCCTGACGACACCGGTCCGTCACGGCGCGACCAGTGACGAGCACCGATACGTCAGCGAGTCCCTGTCGCGGCCAAGCGCCGAGATCCGCCCGTGAAAATGATTATCTCGCCCGAACCAAGCTCCTCTAATGGACGTCGGATATTCCGTGGGCGGACGCGTCCTCCGGTTACACAAGCCGTCGCGGCGTGCACAGCGCGGACAGACACCGCCGTATTTCTGTTTTCCGCGAATCGCGCGACGTCCAGCCTCCCCCGGCCGCGGGAATCCCGGGGTTCCGCCGTCGAGACGCGTCGCCTCTCTGGAGTCATTTCGGCCGGAGGCTGGTGGCGTCGATTATTCGCCGGTTCGATCGGTGCCTGGCACCGAGATAAGTGAAATTGCCTCGTTGAACGGCGACTGGCACGGCGTTGGCCACGTTTCGCGCTGTTCTCGGCGAACGAGGAGAACGCGGCGGGCAACGACGCCTCGGTCATCGCGCGAGCTCCGCTGTCCGCGAACCTCACCGCAAGAATCCGTTGTGGATGAAACTGATTAAGGGAAGACAGCCGGTGGATAATTCTTACCGCCGCGGGGCACTGAGTTAAGATACCCAGATCAAGAGTCCATGGGACAGGATCGAGTAATTTAATCGCACAGACGTTTAATTCGACATCGATCAACCGCCACATCGGCAGGCTGATCACGGATCTCGGTGCTGACAGACGTCCAGTAGGTTGTCTAGTTCTCAGCATTTGTTCCGCCGTTCTGACAACCACCTGGCGATACGTACGTTCAATTACATCGATAAGTCGAGAGCGAATTAAGAACGTAGCTTTCAACGGGGGGAAAGAATTCGAGCGCATTCCGCGCGTCTATCGCACGACTGTATCGAATTGGCCATCGAGCGGCGTGAGTGACAGCGTTCCGCGCTACGTCGACGGTTCAATTGTCGGTGGGTGTGGATGGCTGATAGATGTCCAGCGGCTTTTCTAGCGCGGGATATTTGAGCCGGTCGCCAGGGTTCGGGTGGGAATCGCCGGGGACAGGTGTGCTGGCAGCGGATTGCGCGACGAAGCGTCCATCACGCGGCCACCGGTGGACAACAAGATGGCGACTTGGTTTAATCAACATTCTGCATTATCCATGGCGGGCACGTTTAATTCGGCCTGAAATTGCCGCGTTACACTGCAAAATCGATTCTTTCCGGGTGCAACAATGTCTGGGGGAGGGGGATGGTCGCGGTGCTCGGGGCTTAATTAGCAATTTCGCAGCGGGTTCAGCCGTCGGGCAAAGAACCGTGCGGCCGCGGAGGTCGGCGAAAAAGATCGCCGCCAATCAACGGCGGAGTCGTGTCGCGTAGACGCTCTGCAGCTTTGTGCCGGGGCGATTCAATTTCACGTTACTTGATCGAGTTTAAATCGGGCAGCGCCAGATATTCGGCCCGCGAAAGCGTGAAATACCGGCGGTCTCTGGCGAGAAAGGGCCACGGCTCGATCCCCGCGGACTTTAACGCGCCGAGAAATTCTGTGTCACCGTGCAGGAATGCAGCCGCGCGCACCAACCGGGCGGATAAACAGACGCAATGCATCGATCCCCGCCGCTCGAAGGCGAATATTTCGCTCACCTGAGCTTTCGCTTTGGGTGCGGGCGTTTCGTTTCGGATAGGCGCGGAGGTGGGTTTTGGAGTCATCACCCAACGCGGGGAACATACGTCGAGCAGAGGGAGAATAATGCGGGATACTTGTCATCTTCGGGACTGTGGGATCATTGAGGTAGCAATCATGTCGCCGTTTTCAATGCCGGATGGTCGATAGAGCGAACTATGTTACGAATCACGGAGAATAGGCAGAGTGTATGTAATACTTTTCCATTCATCGTTTAAGCTTTTTAAGTGCAAAGTGTGTTTCTTTAAGAATGTAGTCAGTATAAACTCTGCATTCTCACTGTCCTTATTAATGTGCTTTTATTTTCTTTTTACTGTCTTGTTAATTCGACACTTGTAAACATGTGTCGACATTTCACAACGAGAAGACCCAAAGTACCTACCTACCTATTACGCCCATATTTTACCAAGCTGTTCCAAAATATTATGGAATTTTCTTTCATTGATAAAGACTAATAATAATGATAAAGAATAATCTACCCCGAAAATTATATATGATTAACGTCTATACATCCCGTACTTCGAATGAAAGGAAAGTTTGAATGAAGATTGAGTGAAAGTATACATTGCTCCTTAACTACTTCATTAATTTTATTTTTTTATCGTATCCCCTCATAACAAATAAATTTTGCCACTTCCCATGATCCCCAATTTCATATACACCAACCCAATAACGCTTTGGATCCCCGCCTCGTCAGACAAAGCTTCCCCCGCATCCAGTCACAAACGGAAATCCCACGACTCCAAGAACTGGAAGATTAAAACTTTCATCCGAAAATGGTCCCGTCCGTTCGGCGTCGAAGAAAGATCCCCACCTCGTGGATGTCGAACGTCGTGGCCCGTCGCGTAGCCTGGCATCGGCTGCCGAACGGCGTGAGTGTACCGAGCGCGGCCGCTATATTTACCTTCGGAAAAGTCGCTTTGCCAAGTCGAGTAAGGTGTCGCGAGTATAGTAGCCGGTGCGCAGGGAGCGCCGGATAAATCCGGTTCCACGCCAGAAGACGACACTGCATAAACATAGACGAGACAAATGTCGGAAAGCGTTGCTCACACCGGCCGAATGACCGACATCGGCCACGTCCACGCGCCACCCGCGTCTTCCCTCCAATCGCCTCCCCCTGGATCGTTCCGATCCGACCATGCGACTCGAAACGGAGCCGTAAAACGTCCGCTGACACTCATCGGCCCCGCTGCGACGCCTCAGATACTCAACATTACGGGTGAAATCTTCCTCGTGAGAAAAGAGACACTGCATCGTGGAAAAAGCGGACGCCTGCGAGGGATTCGCGCGTCAAAACTTTGAGGACCATTTTGGGATCAGCTACGGGCTAAGAAGTGAGAAGTCTCCCTTCTGGTTTCAGCTTCTTTATCCGCTGCAAAGTTCCCTTCAGTGTACGCCCGACGTTGATGTAGAATACGCGAAGGGAGTTCTCTTTCTTTATGGTAATGTGTAGGCGAGTCGCTCGGAGCTGCCTGGTCAACTGGGGCGACACGTTTCGCGGACGTGACATGGATTTTTTCTTCCGCCGACTGGTTCGTGTGAATGGGACTTAACGTGTTCGTCGGCCCGTCAACCAGTGGGGGGAAAAAGAGTAAAGATAGTATCACGGGTACATCTCTCGAGTTAGTCTCGCGGTGCTAAGAGAGTCAGGTCGGTTATTTCCGTCATCTCTCGCGGGGTTCACGACCTGCGGCCTGAACGCCGCGTCCTGACGTAACACGCGCCGCGGCCAGGTGAACGCTGGCGAACTGGAGGAACGGGAGCGGGCGTCTGCCACGCTTCCTCCGTCCTACCGAAAATAGTAGCGCTTTCACTGAAAGGTCAGGCAATCGAAGTTGTCGGTAATTCATCTCTCAGCACTTAGGTGCGATTAGACGATTCTGCCGCTGCTTTTTACTATCTTACTACCTGGCTTGCAAGTCGAAGGGAACTTCATTCCTTCGCGAGCTCTGGAGATTTTCAGTTCCCCCAATCTCACCCCCTCGCACACCTAAATATATAAAAACGACCTGTTCAATTCATTAACACACACCGTGCCCCGCTTTCCCAAAGCTTCCCATCTCTTTCACCTAATTTCCTCCGTAAAAAACCACGGCGCACCCAGAGTCGACCACCCCGCGCAAGCTTTTCCACAGGCATCGTGAAAGGGGACAGAGCGGCTGTGGGCTCCCGTTTTCGTGCCGGCGCGACGCAACGCCGATAGAGAGTGGTCCGGATCGATGAACTCCGTTCCTACGCTGGCGAAGAGGAACGCGCTAATCGCGAATACCGTTCGCAATTTCGAGAGCGACGAAATCGGTTTAAACAATGAGGACGCGGAGGAGCAGCGCGCGATAATTAACTGAGAAACCGGGCGAAAGTCGGGAAAGCGCGTAGCGATCCATCTTGCATGTTCAACAGGTATCCAGATAAATTCCGACCAGGGGAATCGAGAACCCTCGAGGTATGTTTGCTCGTTCGCCGTGCTCACCCGGCCAGCAGGAAACACGTTCGGATGGCTGATGTGTCGTTACGCGTTCTCCTGGTCCCGGGCTGGCTACGCGAGCGCGAGCGCCTCTACGAGCGTTACGTATCGCGATTGTTATGCTACTTACATCGGGACGCGAATTCCATCCTCGGTAATATGCACTCCTCTCCCCTCCCCTTTTCCACCTCGACGAAGAAATTCCCGGGTAATAAGGATTATCTTCGCGGACCGTAAATTACTGCGAGTTGCGTCGGACGTATTAATTACCAGCGGGCTTTCGTGGACGTCCGACCAGCGCACGCTTCGCTTCCCTTCGCCATTAGCGTTTTCGACCGAGTTATCGTGCACGGAACCGTTTATGGTTTTCCTCCTCGTGCTTCTTTTGCTTCGCGGCGTCTTGTGAGTAACGGCTGTTCATTCGATGACGTGATTTCTTTTTGGCGCACGGGTGGTTAGTCTGATTTTTGTGGAATTCAGGTCTCTTTTCTGATGTTGGGTTGGTTGTGTAGGTGCATAAGTGGGATGTATAAGACAGAGTGTAAGAGATGGATTTTTGCTTTGGAAGATTGAGATTTTTATGAGAGGCATCAGGATTAGTATTTTAAATGTAAACTGGAAAATCAGTATTATAAAATACGGGTGGGGGTAATTATTCACTTAGCAAACTAATACTTCTAGCTTCTAAAAAAAAATTCATGTCGTTTGGACCAATTCTAAAAAAAGTTATGCGATTTTAAAAGTTGTACATAAACTTTCTTTCGTCCGCCACTATATTTCGTAGAGGGGAGGATCCTGGGTAATATGGAGTTTGTCCGAATCGTGGTTCTAGAGTTATGACAAAAAGAAAATGGTATTTGTTACATTACATTCATTGCAATATAAGTGATTTCTGTTATTGACCTCGTCTGGAGCACAGATTCAATGTTTAGGTAAATTGTTTATTAAAAAGTGAAACGAGGTATCAGTACATCTCATGCCCCAAAACCTATACCAATAACTCCTGACATATAATGAAGTATTCTAGAATATTGGTACATAATTGAGTGAGCCCATAATATAAACTTTAATCCTTCATAACTCTTGAACCTCGATCGTCCCACGCCTCGGACAAACTCCATATTACTCAGGATCTTACCCTCTACAACATATCTGAAATTCAACAAAATTGGAGTAGCAGCCCCCTTTATGCATAGTTACCAAAGAGAGTCACAGTAAACACGTGTCTCCTAACGTTTTGTTTCGCGTTATTAGAATCTTGGGACATAGATTGCTTCGAATATACGAATACCTATCTACTATTGTTACTCCCAAGTAACAATAAAGCACTCCTACGATAGGATTTCTCCCGCAACTGTATTCTCCACAAAACACCATCCAGAGGCTTTCCTCTTACGATTTCACGAGTGTCTACCACGGGCGATGCAGCATCCACGGCTCTCGAGGTATCGATAAGACGCCACCCACGTTACACCCCCGACACGGCGTCCCTGTAACCACGTACGATATTACTTCTGCCACCGCTGCAAGATAACAACACGGTGACGTTTTCCCTCCTTGGCTATGCATCACCAGCAGAACAGAGGCCGCAGTGGCCGTCGCCGGTACCCCTGCTCCACGAATTCCCTGGATTCCAGGGTCCGTTCCGGGTGTGTCTTCGACAGGAAGTCGACGGCTCGGCGAAACCCGCGACGCAAGTGGCAGCTAACTGGTTAAATTCAAGCCACCGACATGGAAAATAGAAACCCTTCGAGATGTCCAAAGGACTTTTCCATTCCAAACCAGCCTGTGTGTTTCAAGATAACTTCAATGATTCAATTTTCACCGAAGCACAGAAAGACCATTACTTGATCAGAATAACCGAGAATCTAGAAACGTTTCCTAGTCCATCGAGTGACCAATAGCACTCCATTCGAAAGGCTAGTGCCGATCGGCTTTGTTGGCAATCTGATTCACCGACGTTGCACTGTTCGCGAATTTTCCGACAGATTTCAGTTGCCCAAGTTTCCATCTGCTCCGCGTTCGTTTGAATGGAGCATCAGCGGCACTATCCCGAAACTTGGTCCCATTTCAGCTCACTCTGGTCCGCAGCAAAATGTCCATTCTCGTGACCACCATCACGCCGATGCTTCTCAAAATACATCTAATTCCATTTCCTACCAATGCCATAACGTTTCCATCGACCTTTTCCAACGAACAGGCAGACAGATCTTGCCAGCCGCGATGGAACGACCGATGTCGCCCCCGTTATTGCGTCGAAATGTACTCCCATTTGTTCCGCGCCATCGCGCGCGCACATCCAGGGACCTTTTGCTCGCCGTACAACCGCGAACCGTAACGATCGCCTGCTACAGACTCTCAATTATTGAGCGCACGCATTTTATGGCATTCCCGTGTCGCGCAATTACCCGGGACAGGGAGAGAGTTAATTAGCGCCCTGTAAGGAGCCCGCGTCGTTCTTGGATCTTGTACTTTTAAAGAAGAAAATTTTCCACCGTTGTCGCGACGGCGCAATTACCGGCGTCATTGTTGCGCCCGTCGACGATACCCACCGCTTTTATTGTTGCTGTTCCCGAGGCGGCGGGGGCCAGCTCGACGCCCCTGGACACGCTTCTGAACGTCGCGAAGATCATTAAGCGATCCGGACACGGTGGGGAAAAAAAGGCCGCGAGCACTTAGCGCGACCGCCTTTAACGAGAGTCCCCTTATCTCTCGTATTTCATAAAAGTGGACGCGGCGGTTATGCCTCGAACGGGGCAAGAAAACGATGGCCCGCGCTAGGGAACGGCGCTCCTCCGCCTTTAAGCATCCTATCCATTATGCCTAATTGCGCTTCGATTTCGCGATTCCGCGGAGTGATGCAACCCCAGACCGTAAAGTGCACGTGCGCTCGCGTGTAATTAGTGACGTGAAGCGCAGATAGCCGTGCACACATCTCGGATAGATAAGACAAGGTGTACAAGCCGCAATCTCGGGACGTATAAATCAGTTCTCTTTAGATAGCGTTACTCTTTTCCTCGCTGTGACCTGGAAGCATGCTTTTTCTGGATCGACTGGGGTAGACGCTCTTAACCGTCGAGCTTTCAACGTGTCCGCGTCGCGAGGATAATCTTAACCCGTTAAGGCTCTCGGTATCTCTACTCGAACGTTTCAGAGAGTGTTTCCATCGGAGATGATTAGAGAAATGAGAACGTAGATGGGTGAAAAACGACTCAAGGGGATGTGGTAGAATTAAAATCGTACCTACTTTGCGAAGTCTCGACGTGCGTTGTGGAGAATGATCGATTACCTTGGTCGCAGACTCAAACTCGAGAAACTTATGAATTCAGAAAGAAATTCAGATGGTATTAATTTTTTTATGCTACGGGGTGAAATTCGAGGGGATCACTGTTGTAAAGAAAAAAGTTCATGGTGACGCATGGAGTTGACGTTGGAATAACTGTTGCGTTCCCAGCAACGTGTACCACGAGCCATCTTCAGAATTCCCCAAAGTCTCGGGAATTCGCTTCTCATAAAAAGTGCCAGCGTAATAGAACGTTTGTCCGAGCACGGGCGCGACAGGTGTCCCCGTCACGCTCATTTGCGATAATTTATCGGCGGCGCAAGAAGATCGTTGCTCCATAACGCTGCAAAACCCGAGGAACTCGGTGCTCGCGATACGAACAGGCGTTATAAACACATCTGCCCGTTTTTCTGCGGAATCCGACCCGGCCTTTCAGAACGTTCGTCAACCTCGCGATCTTCCGTGTCAGCATTGTGCTTTCGCGTTAGGCGATTGTTTGCTGGATAAAGGAATCAAATTCCTGGGCTGTTGAGTTGAAAATTTAAAAAGGCGGGGCTGTCGTGCGGTGTCGAAATTAAACTTTTCATCTTTCTGGGAGGATCGAACGCTCTGTCTGACTCAGATATTCTAATTCTACTTGAATTTTCAGTAGAACGAGCCGATAGACAGCCTGCTCCTCGATAATACTGTATTCACAAGGCGTAAGGTTAATAAGAAATGACCGACAGGAGTCAACGTTTTGATAGCGTTACGAGATCTCAATGACTGATATCAGCAAAATTACCATGCAAAAGGTATCGGCTTTCATCGGGTATCGGTGAAGCTAAATCGTGTTAGCCACGGTTAGTACTTAACTGGATGCCTGTTTGAGCATATAGTGCCTTGTTGGCAGAAAAATTCCATAGCTAGGTAGTAGAGTTCACGTTCGGCACACAGTGCTCCGCAGAGGCCAACGTCCACTTTGTTATCCTTTGTCACCTTCCCCCACTGCTATTTTCTTTGGACACCATCGTGAATTTTCACGTTAATTAACCCTTATGTAGTATCATAGTGTTACATGAATTGAAAAGTCCTTCATTAACTTTAAAGCGTTTACTTTACTATATGTAACAAGTGTCTTTAGGGCAGAAATATATACATTCGTAGAAATTCTGCTATGATACACTGTCTCGTTTTGTTGATTGCATCTCTTAATTTCGCCAGGGCCACTGGAAGTCCCAGATAAATGCTGATTTTTTCTCTTAATTATTTCGGTTCTCCTTTTTGAATAAATTTAATGTCGAACATAATAATGTATTTAACACTACTTAGTGTAACATTCTGCAGAAACGAGCATTGGCTTAACATTATAATACAGAGGTACCTTTCTGCATAGTTTAAAGTTGGTGTTATATCCACATTTTTTTATTTATATAAAAAACTGTTACACTAGAAATTTTTTACTTATTTTTACAATGAAGTGTGAGCAAAAATGCAGCGATGAGATTTTTTGGGATAAAATAAAAAGGGTTAATCACGTCATCATTGTTATTGTATCTAGTAGTAGAAGAAATTTTTCATTTACTCAGTGTCCACTCAAAGAAATTCAGCTCCTCCTCCTACTCTATCCCCTGACAACTACCTCAGCCAAATGAGCTACTTGGAACATCCCCATATTCTCAATCTCCCATTTTCTGCAGTAGGTATCTTTTCCTTGCTCCACGTCGCCCCCAATTCAGGCACCTAGACCATGAAACACCCCCTCGATCCCCCATTTTCTCAACGCCCACCATCGCCAACAGCAGCCAAACGCGATGCGCAGAGTTTCCACGGGGAAAAGGCGCGTTTCCCCCCGACTGGCCTGCTCGTACACTCGAAGGGAGCTCGTACGCGGCAAAAGGTGTCCGGGAAACCGGTATGCAGCGACAGTTCGTGCCTGGTCAAGCCACATCCGGTATACGAGAGCGCGTTTCTGTCGCTGGCTCGTTCCAGATAAGCGACACCAAGCGTCCACACGCGGCCGCGGCGGTTTCTCATACTTCGACAAATCAGCCTCGCTCCGTCGTAGAAAACTCCTCTATTGAAACCTAACACGCGGACGAACGGCCGTACACGATCCTGCCGGCTCCACCCGGTTTTTCCTATCCCACGATGAGCCTGGGCCGCGTCGAGGATCGCGCCTCAACGGCCGTTGGCGACATTAAACGTGGCGGAATGAAATGTCGCCATTTCACGCCGATGTTCCCTCGCCGGTTTACCGGTTTTTACCGGGCGCTTCTTTCCGCCATGGCGTCGCTTTGCTTTTCGATCCCCGCCGGGCGTTCGTCGTTGCGCAGTTAGCGATGGGACGCGTGCTGCTAAGCTTTTTGCGAACACTCATGTAGAAGACGGTATGAGGATCTTGTGGGAGCTTGTGGGTTGAATTACAGGGTTCTTAGATCGTGCAAGTGGTTCGATTCTTTTAATAGTCTTCGATGATCCTGCTTACAAATTTGGACGGCGAAATGTGGCTGGATACTTTCGAATCGAGCCCGGATATAGACACTTCAAAGGACAACTACTTAGTTTGACCGACCAATCTATACGGGTCATCGGGAGACTTCATTTGTCTGGTCAGTGACAGGTACAGCGAGACGGGGTCCTGTCAGTGTGAAACAAGGGGATCATGGTTGACTTTCGCTCACGATTTTGAAGTACAACAGCCTGGTTTGCACGGGCAGGTAACGTAGGCGAAAATAGTAAAAGTGATACATGAGGGAGCTGTCTGCGCATGACAATGATAAACCATTCGGTATACATACAGGTATAGCTGCAGCAGTGGCGTAACGGAGGAATGATTAAGAAAGGACACTAACAATAGCCGGTTGCGTATTGGCGAAGTTAATCCTTACGAGTTTATCAGAGTATCGATGGAGAAAACGGGCGATTGAGTTCTCAGAAGCCTCGCGGTCTTCTTTTATCGAAACCGTATCCCCCAACCGCCGGGTAAATACTTGGTTGGTTAACTTGGTCTGCTCAGTTTTCCTAGTTTCCACGGCTCCACGGTTCCCATGCCCCGTGGAAATCTGTCCCGCCTGGCACGGCCACCGCATCCGCGGTCTAATTCGACGGATCGCGATCGAGAACGGCACGGAATTCGCCAGCGAAGCCTTTAAGTCGCCTCTTTTCTTTTATTGAAACCTTACCCGCGGTACCGCGCGGGGCAAATATCTTGCCGCGAGAGAGATTCCCCTGGCTTCCTCTGGATTTGTCCCGTTCGATGATACGGCTGGGGTATATTACACGCGACACAACCGACACGTAACTTCTCGCAACGTGTCGCTTTCCACCTTCGATCTCGCGTGCTTGCGTTCCCATCGAAGCTCATAGCTTTACAGTTTCTGAATGTCCAGTCATCAAACACTCTGCTGCTTCATGGGAAGGAGTCTTTAATCGCGGTAATGCAGAGGCGCACTTAGGATATAATCTTGGGGAGAGGCATTATTTTTAATGCGAATTATTTTAATTTTAGTTTCAGTTTTAATTTTAATTGTAGTTTATATGTAATCTTCTTTCATCAGTTCTTATCGCTGTAAACTGAAACGTACAATATCTATGCAATAATATTTAATAATAATAATCAATTTCAAAATTCATTAGGTGATTATTCAAATTTATTTAAAGAATAAAATTCTGTTTTCTTTTCTTTTTACAAAGCCCCTATTTGGGGGGGTGTCGGTGCCTCTTGGCTCCCCGCCTGAGTGCGCCACTGCGATGAAGAGTCTTTGAAACACCTCTGACACTGTTAAGATATCTAAAACTTAATTCGAAAAGATTCCCATCCTTCTCTACAAATGCAAATTCCAAGCACTGCAAATTTCAACGAATAGTATTAATTATTATTCAACGTTTTAAATTCTACAAGACTATAAGCAGAATGGGTCCTTCGATCTCTCCCTATCAGCGAAGATCAACTATCGACATCGCGAAAATTATAATTATAAGTGCCAGAGAATTTCGCAATCCGGGAGTTGGGACTGGAGAAGTCGTAGATTAGATCGAGCAACGCAGAAGTTGGGAAATCCGACGGAAATCCAAAAGCAAAGGTGAAATCGCAGGAGGGGTGCGGCTCTAAGGGCACTTTCGTCCGAAACCGAAGCGACGCGAATAATTATCGGCGGACGGGGCCCGCATCTGTTCTACCGTTGTGCTCGCACGGAATGCCCCGCGGGCCTTTTGCGGCATTCCCGGACAGTTATTCGAGGCCAACGATCGAGCAGACACGGAGCAGGGTCCCCTGAACGTCGCGTTTCCTCCAGAAGATCGCCGCGGAACTTGCTCCCCCCCTCCCTGCTGCCCGATTTCCACCTGTACCCTCGCTGGCGCACAATTTTCGCGCGCGTCCGCTGTGAAACGGGACGGGAACCGCCACGCCGATGTTAAACGTCCCCCTCGAGGGGCTGCGGTTTCGTTTAGGACTCACGGATACTTTCCAACAACTTTCACGGCGAATTTTCGACCGCGAAACCGCACGCCTGGTTATCATTGACAAGGACGCTGGACACGCGAACCGCCGCGGATTGAGTTGGCTCTTGTTTTCCCTCCGCGTCCCGATGATCCTCCGTTAATATTCGCCCGAGTATGTCTGTCACCTTTCACGGATCGTTTCACAACGATTCACGGATGAAACCAGTTTCCGCGCACCGATCGCTGTACACTCGTGTCGTTGGAAATATGCCGGCGTATTAAAACACGGGGCCGTCGCGTATTCCTGCTACCAGCATCGGTGATGGTCGATAAAAGTATATATCGTTATAATGCCCGACGTATCGGGAGCGGGCTTTATAACGTGACCCGCGATACGGACGGGCAAAAGTTGGGGTGGATAGACGTTGCTGCGTTTCGAAGGGGGGCTCCGGCCGTGGACGCGATTCGTTCGACGATTTTCAAGCTGCACTGTTTTTAGTACGTTTCTTAAGGGGGTAGGTTACCCTCAAAATTTTCGAAATTGGTTTTTAGGACGTTTGCATATTCCGCTAGCTACATCCTTTCTCGCAACCAGGCCCAAAAATTCCATAAATTGAAGGAATTACAGTAAAAAGTGTAGGAGCCTGCACATGAGATCGTATAACGATGTCCAACTTTAAACGCGATTTCCCAGAAACTACGTTTTCCAAAACGGTGAACATAAAATCTCGAAAACCGATCGAATGATTTGAATGAAAATTTACAGGGAGCTGCAGGAAACTATTCCTCTCCATGTGTTGGGAGCACATTTTCAATAAAAATTCTTAAAAAGAAGATAAAAAATATTTTTCCTACAAAAAAGGATAAAATCAGAAACATCAATATAAAAATTATATTAATTTGTTTATCAAAATTTTGCTTCCTGCACAAGAAGGAGACTATCTTACAGATTATAAAAATACCTTTACTTTGTGTTTTAGGTAATTCACCTGTCCGGAATCGTGTTCACCATCAGACGGTGCATCGCGTACACGCTCTCACATTTATATTTATAACTTTTTTCCTTTAAATATATTTAAAATTTTCTTTTTGCGCATTAAAGTCAACGAAATGACGCTTAAGAATTAAAACCAATATAATCTCTATATTGATTTATTACTTCGGAATATGCGTTTGAAGAAGGGCTTGATTTTTGGCTGTTGAGGATAACCGACCCCCTTAAGTGGACCCATAGACCACCTTGGCCAGGTCAAGGACTTATTTCTGATTGAGAAAAACACTTTCCTGCATTAAAATTTTTCAATAAATATAGAGGCATCTTTGCATAATATATATATATATATCTTTTTTTCAAGTTTTCTCTAAAAACAAATATGACGGTCGAGAGTACACCATGGCGTGCCCCTCACTCCACGCCCTAATCCTCAAGGATCCCTCACGTTCCTCAAGCTCAGCAGGCACAAATTCCGCTCCAAAAGCTTGAATTCTTAAGATCCAGAAACTGGATGTTAGACACACTCGCGAGACAGACATTCAGTCCCTTGAAGAAGCTCCAAGGCGGTCCGCGGATACGCGGGATCGACTGAAACACGATTAGGGCACGATAAGAAAGCGACGAGCCAACGCCGCGGACGAGCGTATCGCTTCCGCGTTCCAGCAATTATAATATTGCATCGCACGGTGCAGCTGGGATCAGCGGAAAAGCAGAAAGCGACGCGCGGCGCTGGATCGCGTTACGGTCGCGCGGGACCCTGCCACGAGCGGCCTTTTGCGTTTCGCGCGAGCCACGCGTCCGCGGGGCCCTCGCTGCGACCTCGATTCCTCGAAAAACGTTGACCGTAGTTGCGTTAGCGGGGCGAGGCCTGGCAACGCCAGCGCAATTAGCGCGACCGGCCCGCCACTTGGCGCGCGCGTTTTTCACGCACGCGGTGGGCCGCGGGTACGCTTGCACCTGCTGCCCGCTAATTGACACGAATAGCGTGGATTGTTCCCCGAGGACGACGTTCTTCAAAGAGCTATGGTTATCTGGTAAACATCGCCAGACCGAATGGCACGCTGGTTTCTCCGTTTCAAAGATTCTTCCGCGGGTTATTGTTCCTCAGGAATGCTACGCTGTGCTGAGTAATAGCGAGGCTTCTAGAGCGCATGCGCGGGCAATAGACACTGGGCGGAGTCCCTTTAAATCTGCTGCGCGAAGTACGCCAGGCGAGGGTGACTAGATTCGAGGCTTGGTAGGGAAGATTGTATGGAGGTATTACTATCGAGTGGCTGGCAGCCAAAGGCTTTCTACATGCTTGAGTGTAGCTCAGAGAGACTTTTCCTCACAGGCCACCTTGACATTCCGCTAGACCTTTGATCGATTTAGAAAAGTCCTCCTTGACCTAACGACCTACTGGACGCAATCAGAATTCTGGTTGGCCCGATGTTCCATTAACCCTCGACATTTCACGGATCTCATACACCCTCTTGTTGGGCTTGCCTGTTGCGTTGCGTCTATTTACCAGCGCAATTTCGAAATTAATACACTTACCGCGGAGAATGTCCCTCCGTTGTCCTCCGCCGACAGTCGAGCTAATTGAATCCCTGAAAAAAGGGCGCTCTCGTGGAACCGAGCGGGGGCCAGAGATTGCGTTACAAGAGGCGGTGAATCACCGGAGAGAATCGAGTAAACTGGGGAGGGTCTTAGGTCTGCAGCGGCGGATATTTCGCGGCAGCGGAACTGCGAGAGCGGTTCGATGGGACCGTTTTGAAAGATGGTATTCGTGATCTCGGTATTGTAAGGGGATCGTTACGCGGAGCTATTCGGATGCTGCTCGCGCAGCAATGCTCTGCTGAAACAGCGGTGTTTCGTTAGGAGGGTCCCATACCTCGTTACAAAGACGATATTATTTTTCTGGCTCGCTTGTAGCCTCCTATTCTTCTCGCGCAACGGAATATACCTCTGCATTTCGATACTTCCTTCCTCCTGGGGTTTGATTTCACGATCCACTGGCGGATTCTAGACAGGATGTACCTCGAATGAAACGGGCTACGGACGCTCATACTTAAAGGATGACGAAATCTTTCGGGAAGAAACAAAAGGTGTGGCTTCTTGGAAGGATCTTCGAATATGTAGCTCCTTAATATTGCAGTCAGCTGCGGTCGACGTCTAAGGAATTACTAACCCTTGTGTCCGTTTTAAGCGGGTAAAAAAAAATGGCAAAAATGAGTGTCAGGGTAACTGAAGGGTAATAGAGGAAAATACTCCAAGTAATATCTTGTGTGCTGAAGGTTTTCTTCGCAGTACACTCCAGAAGCTACAAATTCGATCTGAAGAGTGCCAGTTATCGATACCTTGCTGTAGGCATTCTCTCGTTACACGCTCCCATTGATGAGGAACACCCGCGGCTCGAAATTCCTGCAGTTTTCTCGATCGACAGGGCGCGGATATCCCGAGGCCCGTGCACTGATAGCGTTACACTTCGTCGGGCATTTAAATGTGCCTCGTCTTTCCTTACGTGTCCGATCGCATCGTTTTCCCAAGGCGTGTCCCCCGATGGGCAAGCGTTTATTTCACGGCCACCGCGGTCCTCCGCGCGGGCGAACTTCGGTTTCGCCTTCCACGTACACCTCTCCGCGGAATTGCCCGTGGCCGTTTTTAGCTGGGGACAGCGGGAGCCAGGAGTCACTCGACACCGTGCGCGTGGCGGACATTCGATCCGCCATATTGGATTCACGCGATGCGATTCGTCCATCGTTTCCATCGCCTGTTCCCTCCGTTTACGCAGATAGAACACGTTCCACTTACAACGGGGGAATTCGAATATCCTCGAGTAAGGCTTCCAAGATCGGGGTCTAATTGGAAGCATCGTCTCCACCATCTTTCCCCGGAACCGGAGCGTTTCTTCCGTCGAAACCCACGCGTCGCGTTGGGCCCTGGAGCGCGTAAGGTGTTCCGGAACTTTAGTCCATCTTTTAGACTTTGATTCACCTTTAGAAGGTAACAGTAACGAAAGATTGGAGGTAAAGCTTCCTCTGGTAGGCCATTTCGACCCTTCCAGAGCACTTAGCTGGGTTCAGGCTGGTGTATGTAAGCTTTGCTGTCTCTTCTCACCTCTGCAACTACTCGATGACTTCTTTTCAGAATATTTATCTCAATGAAGAAGCAACGCTTCCTCCTTTCGCGTAATATAGGCACTTACTAACGCGTGGCTACTTATTTCTCGCAATTTCGTCTAGAAGACTCGTTCGATCACCAAAAGCTGAGAGCCTCGTGGGGCGAAATGAGCGTCGGAGGGTAAAACGCGACTGGAAAGGTACCACGAAGAGGAGAGAAGAGTGGCGTAATTGTACTACGGTGCATATCTCGCGTGCACTTTCGTCATCGACGCGGTCCCACACGCGAGAGCCACGGTTTTGCTCGAAGCAAAAGCGAAGAAAACGTTTGGTATCCGGGGAATGCCGGCCTAGGTAGGAGCGGCCGTTGCCTGGCAGGACACGCGAGGATCCTCTTAAACGAAGAGCCCCATTCCTTCGCTGCTCGCGCTCGCTCAGCGAACAAGGACGGAGCGCCGCGCCGTAGCAGAAACGAATTCGACCTCTTCGCTGAAGTAGCCCCGCGTCCCGAAGATAAACAATCTTCGCGGCCCGAAGATCCCGGCGAAGATCTTCACAGCGGCGAAGTACGGAGTCGAGTATGCGAGAAGATGCCTGCCCTGTGAAGGCTGCATTCTTCGGGACTCGAGCAAACAAAATTCACATCTATCCACTTCGGTCGAGGAAATGAAGTTTAGAAATGGGATTCCTGGTGCTTACCAGCTGAATGATGTCTTCTTTGCGGCCAACTAGGTAGTTCTCATACGGATTCAATTCTGAGGTCTAGGAAAGTGGTTATATACAGGGTGCTAAAAAGAGAGGGTCTTTGAATCAACATGGATCTTACAATCAATGCTGTCGATGTAACAGAAAAATTTGTTTTCATATTCAATTATGAAGTGTTCGATGTGTCTACCTTCAATTTAAATACAATCGCGTAAATCGGCGTAGATTTGCAACGTATTCCTTCTCTGCCTCGTATTCTACGACATGAATAATAATAATAATAGGCGGATACAATTAATAACCGAACGATAATAACACTGAAGACTTGTGCTTGGCTGACGTCTATCAAGTAATCTTTATTGATATTAGTGATAGCTTTGTGTTCCCAACTTTGTGTTACAACCCTGAACTTATATACTTCCAAACCGATTCTTCAGCTTACATTCAACATGTTGCGAAGAAACTGATGATATCAAACGCTCATAAATAGAAAAGTAGATTTTTAGATCAAAAGGATTGATTATAGGATATATGTTGATTAACCATTTTTTACTTCTCTCGGTAAGAATTAAAGTCTTAGACCCAATTTTTCTAATACCCTGTACATTATCATAATATAATGCGGAAGAATGTTTTAATGGTCTTTAAAACTTCTTTGGAGTGTAGGATAATTTGAGGATACAAATCGATGCCAGGAGTTTTCAATTGCTCGAGCGAGGGGTCAGCTTATTATTACAGTAAATAAGCCAGAGACGCTTTTATCCGAGATTTTTAATCCATTACGGAGTACACAGCGCCTATGCTCGATAGCTTCGCAAGGGCAACGCGATAAATTGGCCCATTTGGCGCGCTTAGCCCCGCACCACCGGGCAAGGAACCGCATTTTCATTCGCGCGGGCATCGTCGAACGGTAAAAGCCGACTCTATTTAATAACCATCGACGCCGGCGAGCGGCGATTCAGCAATGTTATTACCATCATTACCGATTAATGACTCAATTGGCGGAAACTATGTGTTTACTATGTTTCCGCGCGGGCGATCGTGGAATCCCGACTGTTGTCCGAGTAGTTTCGTGCTTTTATAACCGTAATTACCGATTAAACACTGAAATCCCCCAACGGCGGCCGCTTCCCCGCGGCGAGGCGGCTGAAAGGAACGTTGATTTTCACAGCGAGCCTTCCAATTCCCCCGGACGTGTTCCCCGCAGATTTTCTCCTCCGCGGCGAGGAGCGTATTCAATGCCCCTGATTTCGCGAGGGACTCATCGCCCGCAATCGGCATGCAATTCCCCGGCTCGCCGTGAACTTGGACGAACAAAGTTGCAACGCTGCGGCGCGTGGTCATCGGAGCCAGCTCGGTGCCCGGTTTCTCCGTGCAACGTCCGATTTCGTGATAGAATCGCAGTCACCAGGCCACCCTTTCGGCGTTCACCAAAGAGAAAGCACCTATCCGCGGGAGAAACTCAAGTATGCGCATTCGAGACCGACGTTCACCAAGAAAATTCTTCCCGACGTCCATGGTGTTCGGTAATAAGCGGTTTTAGCCGGCCTCGCCGCGTCCATCAATGGCAGCGCGCTCGACGAGCGCCACGCGTTAATCCCGATACCTTGGAAATTACTAGACTTTCCAATTAGATTCGCGGGCTAAAGTCGCGCTCAGCGAAATCCCCCACCCTTCCGTTTCGCGCGCAATAATTTGCATCCGCGATTATACGCGCCGGCGACGGCCAGATGGCGCTATGATCGGCGGGAATTGGTTTTTATCGGGCAGATAACAGGGGCTCGGTGTTCTCCCCCCTCCCCCGATTGATATTTCGATTGTTGACGATAGCAATAAAACGCAAGGCGCCTGGGCGATAATGAAATATAATAAGACGGCGCGGTAACGACCGAAATAACGCTGGTGCCAGACGTCGCCGAATTTATGCCCCACCGAGGGCACACGCCATCGACCCTGAGTTCCTTCGATGGAACGAAATAAAGACGCGTTAATGGGGCCGCCGTCACGACCTTTCCCCGAGCATATTGCGGCGGAGTGGCTTTTAGTCGAGTTATCTGTAAGTATGTCTCTCAATGTCGGCTTCGATTAGGATCGAACTGCCACGACCGCCTGCGAGAGATAGGTATAATACACTTTAAACGCTACGCCGAGATTCTGCAAAACTCTCTGATTTCCAAGCAATTAATCCCCCCCCGTCCCCGCGATCTATATCTGCAACGTGCGTACGTTTTCGTTGGTACCGCGAATTTATAAACGAGATCAGATAAGCTGCGTGTTTTTAGAAATATTACTGTACTCGTTTCCTGGCTTTATATCCACCAATGTCGAGGCACGAGCGGAGGATATCTCGAGTGGAGGATAACCCGAGGTACCGTTCCCGGAGTGGCTTGTTTTGGATCCGCGGCGCATTTATCAATCAATAACGCTGATGGATAACGGCAATAACCCGGCTACTTCTATTTAGCAAAATTTCCCAGCCGGCCAATAGAGACCCAACGTCCGCGGCGCACTTCGATGAATCTTTAAACGACCGTCAGGTTATCCCTGTCCGGTTATTGATGGACAGCCATGAATACAGGGGCTGACACTGACGGCGATATAACCGCCGCGTCACCGTAGTAAATCTCCCGCGAATATGCTGAACCGCGTCTTATGGCCGGCCATCCAGCCTTTTCATTACGATTCGTAATGGCTGACGGGGGTTTCTTTCCACCGAGGGTGACCCGCGCGCGATCGAACTCGTCGAACGCGTCGAACGAGCTTCTTGGCGGGCGAGGTTATGGAGTGCTTCGAAGCAGCTCGCGGATTGATATACAGCGTCGTAACCGCTGTCATAATCAAATTTTCTGAGGCATTTCTGTCTGATTGGTTGACTGGAATGCGAAGTGGGGGGTGAGTATCGAGTCCTGGGATTTAAATTGATTTTGTAAGTGGTTCCTCTGTGTTTAAGTGATTTTGGGATTAAGGTAATCGGGGGAAGGCGTCGAAGGTTTCTTGTTGAATTTATAAAAAAATTATATAGGTTTTTTAGCAAATTAAACAGAAGACACTTCTTCTTGACAAATTGAAAGAATTATAGCGTTTTTTCCTTAGCCAAATTTTTCATATTATTCTTTATATCGACGAAAAAAGTATTTTAAATTAAAATTTTAGGTCCAGCCCCAACGTAAATTATTTAACGTTAAGAAAATTTTCTTCCTTTTGCAATCAGATGTGACAGGTGCTACAACATCGTACAAGAGGTTAACACGATTCCACAATAATCAATAAATAATAAGAAGGATCGACATAGAAAAAATATTCACAAGTTTATAGATGCCTCCTTATATCCCAAAAGAGTTTAATGCAATACTAACGATAGTTTTGTACAAAAAATCATAAATTTCGGGGACTGTTCCACGAGAATTCCACCCTTTAAGGGGGTGCAGGACTATTGAAATCTCGAAAAATCGATTTTTTAATTTATTAATTCTGAAAGTGTCATCGTTTGTAAATATGTACAGCAAAGTTTAATGAAGAAATTCGAATAATTACGGAAATTATAACGCGGAACGTAATTGAGTGCCCGGTCGAGTAACGGCCTCGCAGAGCGATATTGGCGTAGGGGAGTTAACTTTGAAGCCGTTTATCTCGAAATTACATTTTCAAACACCGTGTACATCATAACTCTTGAACCAATGGATATTTTCACTTGAAATTTAAACTGCAGCTGTAAAATTCCTTTCTCTATTGCGTGGAATTTCCGCATCAACATCGGATGTTTGTAAAACATTTTATAACTAATTAAAGACTATCTTTTCCGTAAATATAGGGGGAAAAATTGAATCATGTGTAACTTTCACAATTTTTGTTTAAATTCGCCAGCAAAGTTCCGCACTGTAGGTTTTAGTGTAGAAATTACTCACTTCAAAGCATTTTGCTTTTAGATGATTGGGTCACCTGGGACTATGTACACCGACTACAGCTGCGCGCTACGCGGGACCATCTTTAGCGTCAAATAACTTGAATAATTTTCAACATTCTGACAATTTTTCTTTTTTTGAATTACTTGTAAAAGCGTGCATAAAAAACTCTGGAAAGGGGAGGTATGGTGATTATTTGGTATCTCAGCAATCCAAAGGGAAAAAAATCGTCGATTTCAGTCGTTCAATAGTTCTCTTCAATAGTAAGTAAATGATTTGGAAAGGAGCTGCTTTGAGTGTTTTGGAAAGAAATAGGTATAATATAAAACATGGGAGACGCGTTACTCAAACCCTACTAAATTTCAGAAACCTTGCATATTAAGGGTAAAGCGAATATTTTAATTTTCTCATCATCTCGAAAATATTTTTTGTTCTTCTTTATACATATCATAAAACCATTACGTTAAATTTTTACTAAAGTCCATAAATTTCTTTAATATCACCTCCAAAGTCATCTTACAATTTCTGGCCTATCATCGTGGTGTTAACCCTTGAGTTCCCTTTAAAACTTAAGCTCATACATCATCAAACACACGGTGCAGCTACCATTGAGTTCGATTATTCTCTAGTCTTTCACCGGCACAACATCGAAATGAAAGAATCATTCAGCTAAGCTGGAGGATAAACGACAATCGATGATCGAAAAGTGATCAGGAACCTGGAATTTCGCTCACGTTATCGCCGAGCGGGGATACGTTTGCTCTGAGAGCCGTGGACGCGGATAAAAATGCATCCGCGTTGCAATCACCTTTCACACCGGTTCACCTTGTACGTCCAACGTAACGGAATATTATTAAACGATCATTCCTGGAATGCTCGGCGGCGAGCCGACGGCTAATCTTTGCCGATAAAGGCGCGTTAATTCTAATTCATACACGCATTTCGTTGCACTCGCTCACTTTCACTTTCCGACTTTTCTGCGTGGACCGCGGCGCCGCCATATTGTTGCTTGACCCCGTTTGGTCCATGTCTCGCCTGGACAATACACTTCTTTGTCCTATCTCTCGGCTATATTTAGAATGCCCACGTATTTCCAAGTGACGGAAAGAGGAACACAGCTATCCGAACCGGAGTTCCCTCTAAATGAAAATAATTTCCACGGGTTTGGGGTGGGTACTTCGCGAGAACTGGGCACGACGCAGAGAAACGGTAATCTGGTAGAAACGGAGTAATGTTTATGTACACGGAGCGTTGCAAATTCATGGCACAAAGTTTGCACGCGCGCAGTTTACTTTGATTTATGCTGATGGTTGGATACAAACGTAGCGGAAGGAACTGACTGATTGCTAATAGATAGACAGATTTATCGGCCCGGGATAATGGCCCTTAAGAACATAAATAATAACAGTATACGTTGGTAATAGAGTGCAGACAGTGACGGGAGTGTTGCCAGTTTAACAGATTAACCCGGGCAGAAATAGTAGTAAGTATATCAGGCTAACACTAAATATGGCGGATTGTAACCGTTACTTCGAAATTATGATCCCCGTGCCAGGGATCTGTAACAATCTTTCACGGTAACTGGCAGATTGGTCGACACTTGAATTCTCATTATCACAGATAAGTAACCAGTTTCTGTTCGAACAGAGAAGCCACGGTACAAACAACTGGTGACTCAGCAACGATGCATTCTGTGTCCCCCATTCACCAACACTTACCTATTTCCCCGAACAAATACCACACTAAGTAGAAACTTTGTACGATGACATTGCACCTCTTGTAATCCTAAAAAAAATCTTCCCTAGTCCTCCTCGTCGCCCAGCATTCTCAGAATCTAATTCCCACATCTCGTTCAAAGGGACCAAAAAAAAAGTAGAAAAAAAGGGTGCCGGCCCACCCTGTTCCCGATCGAAGACGTTAGAAAGGGGGTTGAGGGTCGCGGCGAAGGGGATCCCGGATCGCGGTCGAGCGTCGGAGCGTTCGAGAGTGGCAGGCCTGCTGGAAGGAGGATCCCCGCGGTGGCGCGCGCGCGTGGAACGGGGCTTTCCGTGTTTCCATCGTTCGCGGCCGATGCGCTCGATGCCTTTCATCGTCAACGAAGTAAGAAATGTCTGGCCGCGGCGGAGAGTGGGCGACGGGGCCGGTAGAGGAGGCCAGGGATGGGAGCGGGCGAGGAAGGCAGAGAAAAAAGCCGAAGAGAGTGGCGAGCAGTCGCTCGACGCGGCCTTAGAAGGTCGCTAGCTCGGGCTAGCCTTCTTTAGCATCCTGCATCCACGTTTCCTCCGTCTCCGTTCGTTTTGCTCGGCCGTCTCGCTTCGCGCCCCCGTTCACCTCCCCGCCGCTGCCGCCGCCGTCATCCTCTCTTTTTCACGGCGCAGCCTCGATCCGCGACGCCTCTGTACGTGTATCCGTATCGTAGAGCATCGCGCGGCGAGTAACCTGGCCGCGATGCCTTGCCTGCCAGCGAAACGACCTCGAGTCGCAGTCGCCAGGCCGCGGCCGCTCTGAACTCCAACTCCTGTCTCGTCTCCGTCGTCCTCCTCTCGTTCCGCGGCCGGCCGTTCCCTTTTCCCTCCGCCGGCCACGGGCCAGAAGATGCACCTGCGACCGGAGCAAAGCTCTGTATCGCGGGCACCGACGCGCCGCGCGGTTATCTTCCATTCGATCCTTCGACTACAGAGAATCGCTGATGTCCTGGTACCGTGGGATGAGAATTTTAGAGGGGGATTCAATTCTACCGGTTTGTTGCACTCGCTAATCCTGTATTTTGCACCCCTATATGGACTTGCAAGACTTCGAAAGTTGGTAGGACTGTACTGAAAGTCCTTTGCAAGGACCATCGAACACTTGCGAAAATGTTCGACGGGATTTGAACCTCTCCGTGCAACTGAAGACCGGCCATAGAGGGTGAGAGCCAATGGTACGCCGCTATCTGCGGATTTTCAGCCCCCCTATTCCCGCGTTATTGTCCGCGATCTGCGAACGGACACGTACGCTCGCGCTGAAAGAAGCTGCAACGGGATAAGGAGCCGGTAAATAAGAAACAGGGTGAAAGGGGAGCCGCGTTGAAAAGGAGGAAAAAGTGGCTGGTGAATGGCGGAAGAAACGGAAAAGGATGACGCGGGGATAGGCGCAGGGGGAGGGGGCGATTTCTAAACCCTCGTTCTGGCGGGGGTGGATCCACTTTTGACGCGAGGATCAGAGCGTCGGGTCGAACTTCGTCGATGCGAGAGGAGCTAATCCAGTGTTAAAAGAAAGAAACCTATTTTCCACAAGTATCTTCGCGCGATTCTGAAAAAATATTAATATTCCCAGAAATGTGGAAGCTGATTTGCCAGCGCGAGCGTGGCTTCTCCGTCCACGGATGCTGGAATACAATTTCTATAAGCCTGCGTGAAATAACGCGTGAGAATTTCGGAGCTCCGCCGTGAATGCCGTCTCGGGGAAAGATACAGGAGACGGAGGGTGTGTTCCACATCGGCGAGGAGTTTTCAGCCTGTTCCTCGAACGTGCTGACGCAGATCAACGCACACGAATTCCGTGGGACCGGGTCTATGCGTGCGTAGGAGGACCCGAAGACTTATTGTATCGTCTCAGACGACGCACGGTATAACCACTCCCACGAATATGAAGGGTGTATCGTGATTCTTCCTTTTTTATCAGGCCAGACTGCAATCAGAAGCCGCTTTCACGAAAGATCGCAATCTTTCGGGGCTCCCATAGGATCCGCGGAGATTCGAAGCCAGACGAGTCGGAGAACGGGACAATTTACGTGTCGTGTGCAGGCTCGAGCTGGGCGATATATGGGACTGATCCACTGTGGCTCGTTGATTGTTAATTTGTCAGTATATACTTGATTTCGTAAAATCTTTCCCCTTTGATACGTGTAATTTTCTGGAAGATGGTGGTGATGAAATTTAGGTTGAACTTCAGTTCGAGTAGTGCTTTAATTATTCGAATAATTTCGAATAATCTGAATAATCTGAATACCTACCTAATTAGAATAATTCCGAATAATCTGAATACCTACCTAATTAGAATAATTCCGAATAATCTGAATACCTACCTAATTAGAATAATTCCGAATAATCCGAATAATTAGAATAATTTCAAATAACCCGAATAATTAGTATAATTTCGTATAATTAGAATAATTTCCAATAATCCGAATAATTAGAATAATCCGAATAATTAGAATAATTTCGAATAATCCGAATAATTAGAATAATTTCGAATAATTTCGAATAATTAGATTATGCAAATATTCCTGATATAACAGCCCCAAACTATTTAGAGGACGAAATTTATCACACTTCTTACTAATTACAAGAGAAAGCATTGCAAATTATTCCAACAGAGCTAACGTGCGAGCCTTAATTAATATCACATTTTCGATTAATTTTTCTCCCCAGATCTTAGACGACCGAGAATCATTCGATCTAAATTACCCCCTAATTCCAAATGAACACGTATCCGTCGATAACAGTCGAGACAATTCGAGCCCGTCGCGTTCCACTGACGGACAGTGAACTGCTGCTCGAACTTTGTACACAGTTTCGTAGGGGGAGAAGGGATGATCCCGTGAATCACATCGCGCAGAGGCCAAGAACCTATGCGTCACCGGTTATTAACCAAGGAACGGTCGGGGATGACTTTCAGGAATGATTCCTCCCGATCGCCTCGAAGAGGATTTTCTCGGATCCAATCCGACCGAGTGAATTAAGTCGAGACTGGGGAGGGGGTTGACGGCATGCTTGCCTCAGCTTCTTCGCTGGAGGACGCGCGAGTGAGTCAGGCAATGTTTGCTCTGGACGCCGTAATTAAAAGGGGCCGAATTCCCCGCTAGATTTATCGCTGTTTCCCACCAACAGTTTCGGAAATCACGGGGTGCAATGAAAATTTTTATGGGGGAAGCGTAAATAGGATCAACGACTCCATCTGACGTTAGGGAGGTAAAGATAAGTTCAAGCTTTTCTTAGTCTCTTGACAGGTGAATATTTATAAATTATTATCATTATTCACAGACGAAGATTTGTGACAGCTTTCCATTAAATATACAGGGTTAATATTATAAATTAGGTCACTTCAGGCTGAATTTACAATTCAAATTTCACCAACTTCGAAATTTAGTGAATTTGTAGCAGGTAACCGTGAGATTAGAATTGTTCTCTACTATTAACACGGATTGCACCTTCACTTAGCAGCCTTTTACCACCGCCATTCGAGCCGGAATGAAAGCAGTGGTACAGAAAGTTTAGCAGCAACATGAGAAGAGAAATTTGCAAATAAAGGACGCCTAATAAATCGCTCCCCAATTAACAAGCACCGTATTTGAATTTTAGGAGCCAGCACAGATCGTCTCGGCTCTTCCCTCGCGGAATAATCAGTTCATTTACCCCTGCACGTGAAAAACAGTTACTTCCGCTGTAGCCTCGCAACTTTCGACCAGATAATGGGTAAAGGAGGATATTCCCCGCGATTTGTCTCGCAATTCGTCGACGATTACAGTGGTCCAGCTCACGATCATCGATCCGGAATTGCTTCACTTTCCCTGGCAAACGGCCCTCACCGTCCAATTATCCGGCGATCAATAGGAATCCGCGATCCGTATCGATCTCGATAAGATCGGCTGCCCCACCTCCGCGTCTGCGTATCCGCGAAGGTTCGGCCAGTAACGGTGGTCCGTTGTTTCCTCGCGCCTCGATACACATCCGATCCAGTTTCGTGGATCGTGCGAACCGTTTGCGATCGGGTTTCGCACAAATCGCGGGCCAACTTCATGCTCGATCACGGGGCCAGCGATGCTTCGAACTGGTCTATTTGGATTTTGTCCTGCACGTCGAAGCTGCGATCCTCATTCCCGAATGGTTAATTGGCAGGGGAAGGGGAAAGTTATTTTTCATTTGACGAATTTTCTTTTTATAAGTCTCTTCGTTTTAGGGAGATCTGTTCTCGTAACCTGGTTCCTTAAGGTGGGTCGGTAAGTTTATCAGAGTGGGGAGTCTGTGCTAATAGTAAATACTAATAGTAGGAAGTCGGTGTATAGTTGACGGAAAACAATAATGTGTTAAAAGTGGAGAACGCAATACTTAACCATGTGAAATGAGTTCAAACCTCCCCGCTTTATCAGAAACTCACTTTGAACCAAACAAACTTTAAACCAAATTAGAACCAGTAAATTTCTCCACTTAAGGGGTTAAACTAGTCAGGCGGCCGAAAAGAGGCGAATGCTCGTGATTTTTTTTTGAAAAAGCGGGAGTATATATTTTTACAGGACTTTCCGCATTTAAAAGAACAACAATTAAAGAACATTTGATAATTTTCTCGTAGGAAAATATTAATATACTAACGAAATCTTTTCTCTCATCGCAAAACCAAATATTCTTGGATGTCGGTTGTGACTTTATTATAAACGTAACTATTTTTCTACTAAAAAATTACGAAATGTTCTTTAAATTTTGCTCTTTTAAGTGCAAAAGGTTCTGTAAAAATATATGCTTCCACTTTTTAAAAAAAAATCACAAACATTCACCTCGTCTCGGCCGTCTAACTAAGTAGCTACAACCTTTTAATTACGGACCCAATTTGAACCAAGATGGAGCGCAATTTTCCGCCCTGTGGGGATCTCGTCGATCGCTTGCCACCTGTCAACGAACTCTAACAAACTAGCCAGCCCGAAGCAGCGTCCTCGCGGAATCCCCAACGCGGCACGCGCTCCAGACCGCGGACGCTGATAGATCCGAGTCCGCTGGGAGGATTTCGCGGGGATTTTTCATGGCGCGGGACAGAAGAGCGATCGCGGACAATGTTTTCTCCCGCGCGGTACACGCGGCGGAGTAAGGATCGCCGGGGTGGACGGGGCGCGACGAGGAAACGGCCCCACGGCGACGGCCCGCAGAGCGGAGCTTTCGTCGCGTGAGAGCTTCGTGAAAGTGACCGTTCACTTCGAGGGGAGGCGAAAAGATTGCCCAAGTTACACGGCGGTGCGTGTTCCTCATCTTTCTTGGTGACCTCGGCCGCTACTTTCCACCGAGGCAATCTTTCCCGGCCACGGAGCGAGATCGGTACCGAGAAAGCTCCGCGAGAAAGTCATCCTGCCGATGGGGAAGAGGGAAAGAGAGAGAACATCCTCATCGATCATTCGTTCAAGGAGGATCCGTCGATGGGCCGCGACGCGTCCTCTTCGTCGATTAGGCGTTCGCACCTTGCCAGGTGGACGCGTCTCTGTTTTGAGAGGGGGGTTCATGGGGAGGGCCCTTTCGAGGTCGATCCGCCATCGCGGGAACAGGTCGCGGAGGATCCCGCGCGTCGGTGAAAGGAAGCCCCGAAGACAGGCTTGACACGGTCTCTCGGCCTGCGTGCCACCCGAGAACTTCCTGCTTTTATTCCGGCCGCGACGATTACGTTTTCGTGTACCGTCTTGCTCTTGGATAAGATACGCGGGGCGATGTGGGTGGGAATAAATCGCCCGGTGGTTGCGTTCCCCCGCTCGGGGGAGTACGGCCGAGTGCAATTAAACATGGAAGGGATACGATATTGCGAGCCTTTTACCCGTGGAGGAACATGAAATAGAATTCTTGGAAATTCGAATAGTAGGTAGGCACCTATAGGGGTTGAAAGTTGTGATCATAAAGGGAGGAGGTAATCTACTTGATAATGTGGTAATTCTTAAAATATTAGCCGCCAATGGCTCACTATTTCTCCAAGGAGTAGCTTCAAATCAATTTCGTATCATTTTCAAGTGGTATTATTATTATTATTACGATTTAATTACGCCTTAAACAAAGATAGTACAATCAGAGTAAATGCGAGGCAGCAGTAGGAACTTTTAATAAGTAAATTCAATAAATACAAAATTATACACTTTCTTACCTTAAATTTTCTTAGTTCTGTCACTTTGCCCCCTCCAAAAACAAATTTCTAGAATTTCAATAAATATAAAATTAAGTATTTTCCTACCTTAAATTTACTTAGTTCTGTCACTTTGCCCCCTCCAAAAACAAATTTCTAGAATTTCAATAAATACAAAATTAAGTATTTTCCTACCTTAAATTTACTTAGTTCTGTCACTTGCCCCCTCCAAAAACAAATTTCTAGAATTTCAATAAATACAAAATGAATCACTTTCCTACCTTAAATTTACTTAGTACTGTCACTTTGCCCCCTTAAGAACATAAAACTCAGAATAATGGGTGAGGCCACAAATTATGATTCGCAGTACCCGCGTCCTCCCATTTCGTTCGTACCTAATATGCTCGAGTTAGACTATAAATCGCTTCTATTTAGCCGAGTGTTCTCAATACAGAAGTCTTAGCCCCTACCGATTACTCAGGTACTTATTTCTACAACAAAGCAGCTTCCGCTTAAAAGTCTCCTCTCACAGAAAAGCCAGCTCTACATTACATCCACGCCACACTGTAGCAAGATGAAAACACGGAGAACAAAGAGCATTCCTCTCGATCTCCGTTCTCCTCGGAGGCCGTCGCGACGCAGTGGTTCACGGATCTAAGCCGCGACTCGCTTTCGCGCCAACGCGCCCAGCCGCTTGTCGTTCAAAATTTCACCTGCCCTCCCCGGATCGAGGCGGCCGATACCGATCGCTCGCTGCCCAGCGGGGAAGAACAAAAGCGCCGGGCCTCCGGTGAGCAGAGATCGGCTTTAAGAGGACGTAGAAAGGATCGCGGTGCCCCGCGCGGCCGACTTTCCCAGCCCCGCTCGCCGATTCGGTTTTAACGCTTCGGGAGTGCTAAATGCACCGTCGAACGTCGTGTATCGGCGATCCGGTCGGTGCCGTTTATCGGCCCCGTCGATCGCCGATTCCAGGTATCGCTGTCCGTCGCGGCGATAAAGAGGCGCGGAGAGAAACGCAGCGAGAGAGAGAGAGAGAGAGAGACTCTTCATTTGCTCGCCGAGCAACCGGATAGAGGGACAGGCAGCGCGTAGGATCACGGATCGCGATCGTATCTGCCCGGTATTTAGATCAACCAGCCCCCAGACCCAGTCTGCCGCGCGGTGACTGGTGTCAAAGACCGCTTCTTCCTCTTCCTCCATCGGAATCCAATCAGAAAAGTCAGCGGAGGCTTTCGCGCGCTCATTCAACTTCCCCTCCTACGATCCACCCCCACGATCCACCACCACCTGACCCCCCTTCGGGGCCCGAGGTCCCGCTTCTCTCCACCGAACCCCGAGCCTCACCCCCGCGTGACTTACGCTCCCGGTCTCGATTCGAACGGTGACAATAAACCGCCCACTCTCCCGACGCGCTAAGTGTCTCTCTGATTCTGGTAGTCGAACGTGAAAGTTTACGGTCCCCGATAGCGAGGCAGGCCCCGCACGGCTGGCAGACACGCCGAGCGGAACGCGCGCCCCGCTTCCACGGAACCGCGAGTCGCTACTCGCCTCAGGGTGAATGTCGCGACTCGGACGGCGATAAAGGTCCACGAGTGCGCGTCGCGGGCTGACGTACGGGGCTGTTGGCCGGGCGATAAATAAATTGCCGGCAAATAAATTGGTCGCTCGATATCTCGACTGAGAAAGTTACGAGTGGCTCGCGGCCTGCTGGTCGTTTCGCGTACCGCGCTGACGGAACCTCCGCGAATTCTACTTTTCCTTAGGATTCACGCTGGGGTAATCGAACATCGGGGCTGATATTTGCGTGACACTTCTTTTCTGGAGGGATCGTGGGGGATTCGCGGGTATCAGTGTCGGTGGTGAAATATATATTTTTCCCTGTTTTGAAATGGAGCGGTTCACCCTTGTCAGGTAGACACACCGACAGGTAGGGGCATTGAACCTTTACTCGGGGTGGGTTTGATGATTGGGATAGCGATATTCAGTGGTGAATGTTTTTTCTGGAATATTTTCCGTTGGAATTGGTAATTATTTTTCAGTGAGGAATACCAATATTGCCACTGATGAGAAGCAAACATTTTACGTGGAGGCCTCCCTTCTCCGTTGGTAATTCTAGGTGGGTCAACTCATCACAAGCCTGGCAATAGAGTCAGTGTTATGTGGAGCAAGTGGTCTTCTATTCTTCAGCAACTAAACCATTCCTCTATTTACCTAGGTACGATCGCTAGTCGACCCTGGTTCCTCCAACTAAACCTACGCACGTCCTTAAAACACCCCTAAAAATCAACTCTAATAGAGATCGAGGTCTAATGTTCATTCAGCAAAAGCCGAGGCCGCGTACCCGCATTGCCGCGCCCGTCCGAATTCCCATTATCTCGAGGGGGGTAAATAATCCGTTACGCTTCCACACGGTCTCTTTTGTTTCGTGGATGGTAGGAGGCGAGGGTACCACGAAAACTGGTCGACCTGGTTCGCCAGTCAGTCGGCTAACTGCAATGGGCTACGCGGCCATTGACCGTGCCGGGGCATTATTTAACTAATGAATCGGGCCACGGGCCACGACAGCCGCCCCTGCAGGCAGCTGACGTTGCTTAATGCTTTCACGATCGACGAGAAATTGCTCTCCTTCCGCCCTCGGCCTCTGCGCTCCACCTCCCCCCCCCCCCCCAACCCCCGCGCCAACTCACGGGAGCTAGTATTTCGGATTACCTATTATTTCCCCCGGTGACTCTCCCTTTTTCCACGTTTTTCCTCGAGCCACTGCTGATCCAGGGGCCAGACGTCCGGTCGTCCTCGTCCCCCCGCTCGTAAATCGTCCGGCCGGTGAATAGCGCGCGAAACGTGCCGCGAATAGAGCGCTCCTTTGCCGCGGCAACGCAACGGGGAAACGCTTCAAGGTCCGCTAACTGTTTACCGGGAGGAACGCTCGACCTCAGGCTCCGAGTATCGTGTCGCCACCGGCCGATTGAATCGTTAGGAATACATAGTGTAAAGAACAATCGATGGGGAACGATTGATGCAGCGTTCAAGGTCCAGTAACTGTTTCTCGGCGGGCGGCGTGACTCTCCTGTTCCGCGCAACCGGCCATTCCGATGAAAATGCCCCGGCGCGTCGTTTAATTAACGGGCCGCTGGAATCTGGGCAAGTGGGCCCGGGCGAAGAACGATCGTATTGTGAGAAGAGGAAAGCGAGGTTCGGTAACAGTCGACGCCTTAACGCGGTGGCACAATGAGAGTTCTCAAGAGAGACGTCGATGGTGACGAAACTGGCTGTGAAGTCTTCCAGCAAGTGGCTGCTCTGTAATGCCGGGCAGTTTGGGATCAGAGGACTCGAAGGCTGAAGCGAAGGAGGAGTTTCGAGTTTGTAATAAAAGAGGGGACACCGGTAGATGGTATCGCCTGGAATTAATTGCTAATGAAATTTATCAGCTGCAGAGTTTGATGGCTGAGGGTTAACGGAAGAGTGGTTCTCCGGGAGGACACCGGAGGACCATTAAATTAAGGCGAGATTCTTTGGAGAATAATCCAGGATCAAGTCATTAAGGCGGAAGGAGCATCCGTTCGCCAAATACTGACCGCGGCGTCCATTTGTGATCGGAACGCCGCGAACGTCTTGTATTCTTATCGCCTTATCGTCCGCCACTCTCATCGGGCTTCAGACGTCGAAATGGAATTTTAATGAACATCCACGCCGTCATTAAATCTGCGCATACTTGCGATCCTCCCTTCACTTGTCCGGCCAACCGAGATCCCTCATCGGTATCGCTGCAGCAACACCGATGCAACCTGAAACTTGTAAATTACTCAATGACTGCGCGATTTTCGCGATCGATCCCCGCTGAGGAGTCGTCGACCGACGGGCCAGCATCTTGTACATTCGATGCGTCAACGGATTGGTAAACGTGGGGTCCTTGAACGATACTTTGTGAGGAGAGAAGAATGAAAGGCAAAGTCATTTATGCTAAAGCTTCCTAATTTGTAGGGGTTGGCAGTTACGGTTTGAAAGATTGAAGCTGCTCCATTACGCTCCTGATAAGTGTATGTGGTGACAATTGTGGGCTATAGTCCTCCATTATGAAACTAAACTACCACTGTGTTCCTCATAATCCATACCACATGGAGTCATGGCATTCCCTAGAATCAATCACCAACTGTGGTAGATAATTTACTTCATATCAAACTAAGCTTCTTCTTAACATCGCAGCACATAAATTAAGGCGGTCCTCTGACTCAACCGGTGGTACTAACAGCCTACCATCGCACATCCTTATAAATGCTCACAACATCGCAAACATCACTCTTCAATTTTTCTCCAACCAACAAAAACAGTGGTCTCATCCCAAACCTCCATGTACCTAGCGATGCGAAGAACACGGAGCCTCCCAAATCCTACATAGTCCCATCAACAACCACTCCTCTGTAACCCCGAATATCCACGATATTATGACTCTTCGAGTACTCGAAATTTTTCTAGTAGATACACTTTTTCTAACGTAAAATATTCGAAACATTTTGAGAGCTCGAGCTTCAATCTTGAAAATTTCGATCTGCTCGAAGTACCTACATTTGGGCTGCCCGAAAAGATTCGGGTATTCGGTTCTCTCCGAGCCGCCCAAAAAATTCGACTACTCGGTTCTCTTCGAGCCGCTCGAAAAAAAATCGAGTACTCAATCCTTTCGAGCCGCTCGGTTTTTACGGGTACTCGGCTCGGTTCTTCCATCCGAGTCAGCCTCGACTCGATTTTTTCGAGTACTCGAACAGCTCTACAGGAAATTAAGAAGCCCGCGGTGGGAATCCGCGGACCGGCGACAAGTGCTCGTAAACGCGACCGTAGGGACGGAGTATCCGCGGGGACGGCTGGTGCAGGCGAGTTGGCACTTTCCTCGTCGTCGGGTTCTCGGAACGACCAGGCAGAGAGACCAGGGTCCACGGGAGGGCAGCGTTCGGCGTTCTATCGTATCGCGGTGCACGTGCAGCGCGCCATCACGCACACACGCCGAAGAGGAAGCCACGGAGGTCCACGGAGGTCCACGGAGGAAGAAGAGGTGGCGGCGAGCGTGGAGGTGCCGCGGGTAGAGGAGGAGGAGGAGGGAGGGGGCCCACGGAGGCGAGACAGGCCTTATACGAGCTCGGTGGCCGTCGGGGTTCCCTCTAATGTTTGATAGTTGTGTGTGGGCCGGCTCTGGCCGCCGCAGCGTGAGAGAGGAATGCGAGGATGCATAGCCGACTCGTGTTGCTGTTCTTTGGCGCAGCAGCGACGTCCACTTCGGACAATCGACAGCGTTCGAACGCCGTTCCAGAACCGGACGGACGGTCTCACAGCACTCCGAGAGACAGATGCATGAATCACCCTGTCCGTTGACCCGACGCGACGGGCCCGTCTTCTGCGCCTCTCGTCGCGGATCAACAGGCTCGATTGCATGTTTTCTGAGGATTCGATAAGCGCCATTTTGAGTGGCGTTTCACGCTTCCGGCCGCTGCTCCGTCACACTCCCAACGAATCGTCCAAGGGCACGTGTGATGATCCTCTGGATACTTAGGGTGTATTTGGTAAAGGGGTTTTTGGGGATCTCGTTGGAGGGTTTGGAGGAAAATAGAGATAGATAGGTCGACCTAGAGACCGTATGTTGATTTTTGAGTCCAAGAAACAATTGCCCGATCTCAATCTTCTCAATAGTAATTTTTCGAATTCTACCAGACCTTGTCTCATTCTGTCTTCCGCACGCACCTCTCTAGCATCCAAAATCTCTAAAATCAACGTCAAAGTAGACCCTCGCATCGTGACATTCATTACAATACGAGTGTATAACCTTTTCAGAAGAATTAAACTCATCGTTCCACGAAGCACTTGAACCAATTATAGCTTTCAACAGGTATTAATGTTTCCGTCTCTATAGCAGAGATTCAAATACTCCGAACTCCACTTTATCAGAGCAATGTAATCTAAGATTACAAACCTCGATCGCAATAAACTATCGATTATCTCCCAGCCACGGAGATCAATCTTGAACAAACGATTGCCAGGGAAACTTATCATTATTTCCCGAAAAGGCACCCACCCCCAGTGCTGTTAGAAGTCGCGAAGAATCAACGTGAATCGCAGCCAGGAAACGAGCGGCGTTTACCTAATAAGCGATCACGTGGCGGTCCTCGACAAATCACCAAGGAAGCATCGTTCCCAGCGATTCCTGTCAGCCTGTTAATCGAGTTCAGAACGACAGAGGAGAGAGGAGGAGAGAATATGGGTCGGGGTTTTCGGTCGTTGGCCGACATTTCCAAAGGGTGCGCCCGAGGATCGATCCAGCCGTTTAAGGGCAGTGGAGCAGCCGAGGGGGATGATTACTTCCTTACGACGTCGATGCTTGTTTCCCGACGACCGGTTAGCTTCCTTCCTCTTCCGTAACGACCGATAAGATTGCTGCCATCGAATATCATTGCAACCCGTTGCACACGGTTCGGCCAAATTGGGCGCAAAATGGCCGCGACGGAAAACGGGGAGGAAAGAAACGTCGCTGCTGTTTGCGTTCCACGGTCTGCCACTCGGTCTTATTTCTTTTTATTTCAGAGCAGATTATTACTGCTGACAAATTTGATATTGCAACGGGGAAGTGGAGGACATTTATAAGTGCAGGAATATTAACGATCGAGTTACCCAGGCCTTCGTTTTCTGAATAATCTTATCTGACTATTTCACGTATCCATAGCTTAGTGCAGGAATATTGTATGTTCATTTTTGTGATATATGAGTTTTTATATGCAACAAATAGATCTTGACTGTCTCTTTATGCTGTATAAAAATCACATTCATATCTAATTGATAAATCTGTCAAAAGTAGTATTTTTAACATTGCATGTTTAAAGTTGTTTTTGTGGAGAACGCTAAAAGTGGATATAAGTACTAAGCTATCGATATCGACTTTCCAGAAAATTTTACTCAGGTTCCTCGAGGATTTCGGTAGTATCTCTACACAGAGCCGGATTTACCTTTTCAGGGGCCCTAGACTGAATATTCGGGGGGCCCCCGGTTAAATATAAAAAATAAAATAACGCCGTTTTGATTTTTTTTATCATAATACTCGTACAATCAAATAAGAATTTAATTTCAAAATTAACATTGAATATCAAAACTAAATATAACATTAACCCTCGGCAAGATTTTTGGATAAATTTTTCGAGGAAAAAATTTAGAATAAGGGGCCCCCAGCTAAACGGGGCCCTAGGCTTCAGCCTTGTTAGCCTAAGGGGTAAATCCAGCACTGTCTCTACACCTTCAACCCCCATTCTCCCCTTTTGGACGACCTTCCTTTTCCTGCCTGATACAACTAGCCAAATCGTCCAGGCTAGCAGGCGTCTCTGGTTTTTTGGCGACCGAAGCTTTGCGCGTAGAGGAAAAACCCAGAATTGCTCAGTTTCCATTCCGTCGACTGGCTCACTTGGCCCACGGACCGTTCAGAATGGCTTCCAGCGGAGGAAGTCGAATGGCTCCGCGGCGAGCGGGCGCCGCAATAAAGCGTACGTATTTAGTAATAATAGAATTGGCAACGGTACAGCCAATTACATAAAGGAGGGAAAGAAAATGGAAAGGCGAGCGCGGAAGGATTTACGGCCTTTGGAAGGCAGCGCGAAGGTGTCATTTCTCGGGGGGGAGGAGGGAGGGGGATAAAAAGGTAGCCACCGATAAGGCAGCTTGACAGTGTCGAGCCGCGATTCTAAGCGAAAGGGCTACAGAGCCCCCTCTGCCACCCTCCCTTCCACCCTCGGGCCATCCAGCTCGCCAACCGCGGCTTCCGGGGCCGCAATAATGCATTCCCTGTAAAAAAAAACGAGCCCCTTGGCAGCGAGACTATCGGATATTTCCCGTTTGGAACCGGCTATCTTGGACCCGCCTTCGACTAAACCGATTTCGCCTTGAGATGTCTCGCGACTGCCCAAGTATATTGAATAACGTCCCCTTCTGGTCACTAAGCGACCAAGAGTCGGTCGAACGATCCTTCAAAATATTCGGAAGGGATTCCGAACGGCTCGACGGCATCGTCCCTTCAAATCCTCCGAGTGGCCCAAACCGAACTCCTCCCAAATTCTCAGAGATTAGACACAGCATCGAAGAACTCTTAAATCTCCACTTTAACTCACGAAGCTCCGCTGTTGGAAGCCACCATCGACGCTTGGTAGTTGCCGTTTCTGTGGCGCATTCCTCCCTTGCACCAAGGGTCACAGGATCCATCAACGTTCGCCAATAATCGTGATACTTTGCGTTCCTCCGCGAAGCCTCGTATTAATACATTATGCATCCTAATGGGTGTTCGTTAAATTATGCTAGATACATAGTAGCCTGCTGGCCAGGCCGCGATTAATCAAGCCCCGGCGGGCAGACGGCAGAATCTACCCGGACTTAACGACTCGAGCAGGAGCCGCTTTTGATCGGCAAACATCTAGCCGGTGGAGTGTGCCCCGCGCGACGTGTATTTAAAGAAGCCTCGCGACGCGATTCCCGCGCAGGTGCTACGTACATGGTAACAGCTGATTATTCATTGACCTTGCGGGGCTGGTGAGCCAGACTAATAGCCGGTTCGGTCATTAACAGCGTTATCGAAGCACCCGACGATCATCAAAGCGGTCGCCCATTTACACCAAATCTCAGCCGATACGTGATCGTCCGACAGATTAAGCCTCGGACCGCATACAAATTAGCCCTGGCGGGTGTTACGCTCTCCGCGCTCTCTCGTTTCGCTCGCGCTCGGCGAGTTTTCGGCCTCGCTGATGACCTGGGCTTCCTCCGTGTCTCGGCTGGCAAAAAATAAAGGGCGTGCACGAGGAAGAAGTAACACAAGCCTACTCGATTACCATTCGAAAGGCGAGAAGTGCCTGAAATTCCATTCGGTGTTCTGAATTTCGTTAATTTTTAAACGGACTGTAGCCCAAGTGGATATCTCAATCGCGACGACTTCTTCCAGAAAGTTTCCACTGGTGATATTTAGATTTCGAAGCGACAAAAAGCGGCAGAAGCAAGGAGCAAGGAACGAGGAATGCTATAAATACGAAACTCGAATTTATTAATAGCGAATTTCGGTCGAGCTTCGGTAGATTATCGATTTCGAACTGTGCTCGTCTGCTTTCGAATATGTGCCGCCTACCTTCGCGGGCATCGTACGCTGACTTATGGCCGATTCGATCGTGTGTCGCAACCGATTCGCTTCACTGGCTATTAATATTAACGTAATCTTTCGTAGTATAGTGTTTTACCCGCGAGCTATAAATACACCGCGAATGACCATAAAATTTCGAACAGCCGCGGCTCGTCCCGGCCGGGGAATCGCGTCTAAGATCTCCTCGGCAATAAATCGGCGGAATTCTAGCGAGCCTCCGCGAATTCGCCCCGACCGGTCGGGGCGCCTAATCCGCTTCGAATAAGCGATCGCCGCGCCGAACGGAACGGTAAATAAATTTCCGCGCTCTCCCGGCCGGTGATCGCCGGCGTGATTTTCGCTTCTTGGAGCCCTTGCGCGATAAATCTCTCCCGCGGTGGATCCCGTCCGTAAATATTGCGCGTTGCTTGTACAATTGGGACACGCCGCGGTGTCCCCGAACCGTTCCGCGCTGTAAAAACTTATCAAGCGTTACGACTCCTCGCTGATGCCTTGGTAAACAACGCTGTTACGCTGGAAGATAGTGTACTTTGTAGTTCGACGCCTCTGTTTATGTGCTGCGAGAAGTTACGCGGTGGCGTCTTTTTTTTTTATTGCCGCCGGATATTTCATCGGAGCCGGTGGGACACCGCGACGCGGCAATTCCTAGCTTAATATTTTAGTCCGAAGAAAATTCGTTTCGCCGTAATATGGAATCCGTGACAGCGGAGTTCGCGTGTCAGAAACACTTTCTCCAATTTAGTCCCGGTAGAATTTTCTAGACAGCTCCAATTCCCGATTCAGTTTATCTCCGAGTTCCAGTCAGGGCCAAGTTCCAAGTCCGATGGAAATTCAGGTCTCGATCCCCGCGCTCCAACCAAATAACAGTCGTCTAAAACATGTACCTACCCACGGTGCTCATATTCCCTCGGACCAATCTTCAGATAAACATCTACGAAATCATCGAGATTCCTTCTGTCGGTTATCCTACTCCATACACCGGCAACTCCACCAACTTTCAACCTCCAAATAAGCTTACAACGTTTCCAAACGCATGCGTAAAATTAAGATTCCGCGCTACTAGCAACACGTTGGAGGAATAAAGAAGAGGCTGTAGCTTGAAAATAGCCTGTCCACGTACAGGTATGTACCCAGCTCCAACAGCTGATTCGTGGATCGACCTTGGACGCAGAAAAAATAGCGATGCCTTGATATCGATAAATTCCCGGCGATAGCCTAATAACCTATGCAGCCATTAGCACAGCTAACGAACCGCTGCTGGAGATCAAGGCTGTCTTGCCAGCCAAGGTTAACGCGATTCCAGCAGCCGGTGCATCTGCGTGCCGCGCTAGCGCGTCTCTCTTCGGGCACGTGGACGAAAGCCAATGAGGTCCCATTCGCGCGATAAGCCCGAAGGTCCCCGCGGCTACCTTTCTGGCTTGCGATTCCCATCGAAACGCCGCTGGGGATCCGCGGGGGTGACAATGAGCGCGCGTGCAACCAGGCCGCTCGGGACTAATTGCCGCGGCGCGTACCGCCGCGCATCGATTACCATTCGAATGAAGATTTATACGCAAGCCGATGGAACGATACCGAGACACCAGCGGCGACAGGTTAAAAAACCGTTCGCGTTATTAGTATTCGCGTGAAAATTTATGCGAATTACGCACGACGGCCGGGGCGGAAACGGTCGCACGCGCCTGAGAAATCTCCCAAGGCCGGCCGCGGCTCCTCGCCGAGCGGATTCGTGAGCTGACAGCTGGCCGTTCCCTGTCAATGACTCCTCGATGGATTTATTTCACAATTTGCACATTTCGACGTTGCTTTTCAATTCTTTTTTTTTTATCTTTTTTTACTTGTTGTGCTTGCGAATGGTTCTTGTTCGTTTATTTCGTTTGTTTATATGTTTGTTCCTCGGTTTGAACTCGGCGTATCAGTGCCGAGCACGCGATCGGGCGTGTTGCTTCTATTCACGCGGAGAACACAAGTGCAGCCAGGGAGATAAAGTGTTTACCGTCCCAGCGACACAGTCAAACACGGCAGAGCCAGCTCCCTTACGTAATCCTTATCCATATTTTATCGGCAGGGGCAACCAGTTTTCTCAGTAAACAGCCAGGTTCACGAAGAATGGTGGTGACTGCTCTTTATTGCCTTTTCGACACAGTTTTATCGTTATCGTTTACACGCGTTTCCCGACGTTGCTCGTCTGCTGACCGGCGACGGGGCATTCGCCGCGAGGAGGACGCACATGATACGTCCGCGTGTACACTTGTGAATGATTGTGACGAGTTCAGGATGTGAGCTAAGTACTGAAATCTTGGATATCGCGAGGGGATGTTTACTGTACGATTATCTTCGAGTTCTTGTCGCGAGTCTTCGTCGCTGGTCAATCGGAGAAACAGTCTGGTCTCTTAAGGGGTCATTCTACTTTGATCGACCGAAAAATGAAGATATATTTGAAGACTCTTTTTCTCAATAAATACAAGATATAATAAAATAAATCTTTTTGGAATTTATTAAGCTACTCTTATATTATACAAGAAAAAATTAAAAAGATTGTTTTTAATTTGTTTCATTTTTTTTATAGAGCCAATGTGACACCTACAAAAAGTTCGTGGCGTGGGTGTTTCCCCCGCTGAGGCTTATCTGACATAAAAAATTCGAAAATAATTAAATAGAAATCTTTAGTTCTGTTGCTTGATTTATGAGCAAGATTTACGATCACAGTATTCACAGTGAGCAAATTCACTCGAGGCAAAAAAAAAAACACGATCACGGTCGTGATTTAACTTAAATCACAATGGTGATCGTGATTCTGCGATCACGGTCGTGATTTAACTTAAATCACAATGGTGATCGTGATTCTGCGATCACGGTCGTGATTTAACTTAAATCACAATGGTGATCGTGATTCTGCGATCACGGTCGTGATTTAACTTAAATCACAATGGTGATCGTGATTCTGCGATCACGGTGATAAATCACCGTTAGTGATTTTGCGTCAACAGTTAATGAGAGAGACTCGAAATGTCCCTAAATCCAATGTGCGGGTTAGTAAATTCCCTGCCGTATGGAGGCTTTTGGCGCGAAACCTTGTAATTTAAAATAATACAAGTTGCTATAATTCGTTCTTCGTCTGTTACAGCATTTGTGGATGATTCTTCGTTGACAACAACGTTACTTAACAAATACGGGAAAACTATCGATCTAAGCAGTGGCGTACGCAGGGAAAAAGTGAGAAACAAGGGAAAAGGAACGGAGTTGTATCAAGCGCATGAAAGTATCAACGAGTCACGCGTCCTCGGTCTCGAACCCCCCTCCCCCCGGCCCCTCAAACCAAAAAATAAAATCCTGAGTACTCCACTGAATCGAAGAACTTGAAATTTGAACCCAAAATTTTATATATAAGATAAAGTCAAAATATACTGATTACTTATTTAATATTCATGTATCGCTCCATTGCAATGTACTGAATGTATTTTAAAGACAATAAAATGGAAAAACTCTACAAAATCGTATTATTATTGTAAAGATTCCCTAGAACATTCCTATCCAAATTCCAAACCTATTCGCCCACACACCAGATTTTGAAATGCGCTACTTTAACGCTGCGTCTTTCAAAAACGTCTCTTAATGGAGGAGTATTGAACGGAGAGCTGAAATTTAGGATACCTCCCTTCGCTTCATGTTCTCCTGATACATCGCTCCAAAATCTAGCCAAAAATTTCTGAACGCTGCAAAATTGAGCTTCGTAACAGGAGAACATGACGTCGAAAGAGGTGGCACTAAGTTAGTGCCTTCGGAAAGGGAATCGAAGGCGAAGAACTATTCAACGTAGAGGCGCAGAGTTTTCGAAAGGCCTTCGACGATGAAATTTCAGGATACCTCCTTTCGCTTCATGTTCTCCTGATACATTGGCTAAAATCTGACAAAATTTTCTGAACGCTGCAAAATTGAGCTTCGTAAAAGGAGAACATGATGTCGAAGGAGGTGGCACAAAGTTAGCGCCTTCGGAAAGGGAATCGAAGGCGCAGAACTGTTCGACGTAGAGGCGCAGAGTTTTCGAAAGGCCTTCGACGATGAAATTTCAGGATACCTCCTTTCGCTTCATGTTCTCCTGATACATTGGATAAAATCTGACAAAATTTTCTGAACGCTGCAAAATTGAGCTTCGTAACAGGAGAACATGATGTCGAAGGAGGTGGCACAAAGTTAGCGCCTTCGGAAAGGGAATCTAAGGCGCAGAACTGTTCGACGTAGAGGCGCAGAGTTTCCAAGGATGAAATTCAGGCTACCTCCCTTCGCTTCATGTTCTCCTGATACATCGCTCCAAAATCTAGCCAAAAATTTCTGAACGCTGCAAAATTGAGCTTCGTAACAGGAGAACATGATGTCGAAGGAGGTGGCACAAAGTTAGCGCCTTCGGAAAGGGAATCGAAGGCGCAGAACTGTTCGACGTAGAGGCGCAGAGTTTCCAACGATGAAATTCAGGCTACCTCCCTTCGCTTCATGTTCTCCTGATACATCGCTCCAAAATCTAGCCAAAAATTTCTGAACGCTGCAAAATTGAGCTTCGTAACAGGAGAACATGATGTCGAAGGAGGTGGCACAAAGTTACCGCCTTCGGAAAGGGAATCTAAGGCGCAGAACTGTTCGACGTAGAGGCGCAGAGTTTCCAACGATGAAATTCAGGCTACCTCCCTTCGCTTCATGTTCTCCTGATACATCGCTCCAAAATCTAGCCAAAAATTTCTGAACGCTGCAAAATTGAGCTTCGTAACAGGAGAACATGACGTCGAAAGAGGTGGCACTAAGTTAGTGCCTTCGGAAAGGGAATCGAAGGCGAAGAACTATTCAACGTAGAGGCGCAGAGTTTTCGAAAGGCCTTCGACGATGAAATTTCAGGATACCTCCTTTCGCTTCATGTTCTCCTGATACATTGGCTAAAATCTGACAAAATTTTCTGAACGCTGCAAAATTGAGCTTCGTAAAAGGAGAACATGATGTCGAAGGAGGTGGCACAAAGTTAGCGCCTTCGGAAAGGGAATCGAAGGCGCAGAACTGTTCGACGTAGAGGCGCAGAGTTTTCGAAAGGCCTTCGACGATGAAATTTCAGGATACCTCCTTTCGCTTCATGTTCTCCTGATACATTGGATAAAATCTGACAAAATTTTCTGAACGCTGCAAAATTGAGCTTCGTAACAGGAGAACATGATGTCGAAGGAGGTGGCACAAAGTTAGCGCCTTCGGAAAGGGAATCTAAGGCGCAGAACTGTTCGACGTAGAGGCGCAGAGTTTCCAAGGATGAAATTCAGGCTACCTCCCTTCGCTTCATGTTCTCCTGATACATCGCTCCAAAATCTAGCCAAAAATTTCTGAACGCTGCAAAATTGAGCTTCGTAACAGGAGAACATGATGTCGAAGGAGGTGGCACAAAGTTAGCGCCTTCGGAAAGGGAATCGAAGGCGCAGAACTGTTCGACGTAGAGGCGCAGAGTTTCCAACGATGAAATTCAGGCTACCTCCCTTCGCTTCATGTTCTCCTGATACATCGCTCCAAAATCTAGCCAAAAATTTCTGAACGCTGCAAAATTGAGCTTCGTAACAGGAGAACATGATGTCGAAGGAGGTGGCACAAAGTTACCGCCTTCGGAAAGGGAATCTAAGGCGCAGAACTGTTCGACGTAGAGGCGCAGAGTTTCCAACGATGAAATTCAGGCTACCTCCCTTCGCTTCATGTTCTCCTGATACATCGCTCCAAAATCTAGCCAAAAATTTCTGAACGCTGCAAAATTGAGCTTCGTAACAGGAGAACATGATGTCGAAGGAGGTGGCACAAAGTTACCGCCTTCGGAAAGGGAATCGAAGGCGCAGAGTTTCCAACGATGAAATTCAGGCTACCTCCCTTCGCTTCATGTTCTCCTGATACATCGCTCCAAAATCTAGCCAAAAATTTCTGAACGCTGCAAAATTGAGCTTCGTAACAGGAGAACATGATGTCGAAGGAGGTGGCACAAAGTTAGCGCCTTCGGAAAGGGAATCTAAGGCGCAGAACTGTTCGACGTAGAGGCGCAGAGTTTCCAAGGATGAAATTCAGGCTACCTCCCTTCGCTTCATGTTCTCCTGATACATCGCTCCAAAATCTAGCCAAAAATTTCTGAACGCTGCAAAATTGAGCTTCGTAACAGGAGAACATGATGTCGAAGGAGGTGGCACAAAGTTAGCGCCTTCGGAAAGGGAATCGAAGGCGCAGAACTGTTCGACGTAGAGGCGCAGAGTTTCCAACGATGAAATTCAGGCTACCTCCCTTCGCTTCATGTTCTCCTGATACATCGCTCCAAAATCTAGCCAAAAATTTCTGAACGCTGCAAAATTGAGCTTCGTAACAGGAGAACATGATGTCGAAGGAGGTGGCACAAAGTTAGCGCCTTCGGAAAGGGAATCGAAGGCGCAGAACTGTTCGACGTAGAGGCGCAGAGTTTCCAACGATGAAATTCAGGCTACCTCCCTTCGCTTCATGTTCTCCTGATACATCGCTCCAAAATCTAGCCAAAAATTTCTGAACGCTGCAAAATTGAGCTTCGTAACAGGAGAACATGATGTCGAAGGAGGTGGCACAAAGTTACCGCCTTCGGAAAGGGAATCGAAGGCGCAGAGTTTCCAACGATGAAATTCAGGCTACCTCCCTTCGCTTCATGTTCTCCTGATACATCGCTCCAAAATCTAGCCAAAAATTTCTGAACGCTGCAAAATTGAGCTTCGTAACAGGAGAACATGATGTCGAAGGAGGTGGCACAAAGTTAGCGCCTTCGGAAAGGGAATCTAAGGCGCAGAACTGTTCGACGTAGAGGCGCAGAGTTTCCAAGGATGAAATTCAGGCTACCTCCCTTCGCTTCATGTTCTCCTGATACATCGCTCCAAAATCTAGCCAAAAATTTCTGAACGCTGCAAAATTGAGCTTCGTAACAGGAGAACATGATGTCGAAGGAGGTGGCACAAAGTTAGCGCCTTCGGAAAGGGAATCGAAGGCGCAGAACTGTTCGACGTAGAGGCGCAGAGTTTCCAACGATGAAATTCAGGCTACCTCCCTTCGCTTCATGTTCTCCTGATACATCGCTCCAAAATCTAGCCAAAAATTTCTGAACGCTGCAAAATTGAGCTTCGTAACAGGAGAACATGATGTCGAAGGAGGTGGCACAAAGTTACCGCCTTCGGAAAGGGAATCTAAGTCGCAGAACTGTTCGACGTAGAGGCGCAGAGTTTCGAAAGGCCTTCGACGATGAAATTTCAGGATACCTCCCTTCGCTTCATGTTCTCCTGATACATCGCTCCAAAATCTAGCCAAAAATTTCTGAACGCTGCAAAATTCAGCTTCGTAACAGGAGAACATGACGTCGAAAGAGGTGGCACTAAGTTAGCGCCTTCGGAGAGAGAATCGAAGTCGCAGAACTGTTCGACGTAGAGGCGCAGAGTTTCGAAAGGCCTTCGACGATGAAATTTCAGGCTACCTCCCTTCGCTTCATGTTCTCCTGATACATCGCTCCAAAATCTAGCCAAAAATTTCTGAACGCTGCAAAATTGAGCTTCGTAACAGGAGAACATGATGTCGAAGGAGGTGGCACAAAGTTACCGCCTTCGGAAAGGGAATCGAAGGCGCAGAGTTTCCAACGATGAAATTCAGGCTACCTCCCTTCGCTTCATGTTCTCCTGATACATCGCTCCAAAATCTAGCCAAAAATTTCTGAACGCTGCAAAATTGAGCTTCGTAACAGGAGAACATGATGTCGAAGGAGGTGGCACAAAGTTAGCGCCTTCGGAAAGGGAATCGAAGGCGCAGAACTGTTCGACGTAGAGGCGCAGAGTTTCCAACGATGAAATTCAGGCTACCTCCCTTCGCTTCATGTTCTCCTGATACATCGCTCCAAAATCTAGCCAAAAATTTCTGAACGCTGCAAAATTGAGCTTCGTAACAGGAGAACATGATGTCGAAGGAGGTGGCACAAAGTTACCGCCTTCGGAAAGGGAATCTAAGTCGCAGAACTGTTCGACGTAGAGGCGCAGAGTTTCGAAAGGCCTTCGACGATGAAATTTCAGGATACCTCCCTTCGCTTCATGTTCTCCTGATACATCGCTCCAAAATCTAGCCAAAAATTTCTGAACGCTGCAAAATTCAGCTTCGTAACAGGAGAACATGACGTCGAAAGAGGTGGCACTAAGTTAGCGCCTTCGGAGAGAGAATCGAAGTCGCAGAACTGTTCGACGTAGAGGCGCAGAGTTTCGAAAGGCCTTCGACGATGAAATTTCAGGATACCTCCCTTCGCTTCATGTTCTCCTGATACATCGCTCCAAAATCTAGCCAAAAATTTCTGAACGCTGCAAAATTCAGCTTCGTAACAGGAGAACATGACGTCGAAAGAGGTGGCACTAAGTTAGCGCCTTCGGAGAGAGAATCGAAGTCGCAGAACTGTTCGACGTAGAGGCGCAGAGTTTCCAACGATGAAATTCAGGCTACCTCCCTTCGCTTCATGTTCTCCTGATACATCGCTCCAAAATCTAGCCAAAAATTTCTGAACGCTGCAAAATTGAGCTTCGTAACAGGAGAACATGATGTCGAAGGAGGTGGCACAAAGTTAGCGCCTTCGGAAAGGGAATCGAAGGCGCAGAACTGTTCGACGTAGAGGCGCAGAGTTTCCAACGATGAAATTCAGGCTACCTCCCTTCGCTTCATGTTCTCCTGATACATCGCTCCAAAATCTAGCCAAAAATTTCTGAACGCTGCAAAATTGAGCTTCGTAACAGGAGAACATGATGTCGAAGGAGGTGGCACAAAGTTACCGCCTTCGGAAAGGGAATCTAAGGCGCAGAACTGTTCGACGTAGAGGCGCAGAGTTTCCAACGATGAAATTCAGGCTACCTCCCTTCGCTTCATGTTCTCCTGATACATCGCTCCAAAATCTAGCCAAAAATTTCTGAACGCTGCAAAATTGAGCTTCGTAACAGGAGAACATGATGTCGAAGGAGGTGGCACAAAGTTAGCGCCTTCGGAAAGGGAATCGAAGGCGCAGAACAGTTCGACGTAGAGGCGCAGAGTTTTCGAAAGGCCTTCGACGATGAAATTTCAGGATACCTCCTTTCGCTTCATGTTCTCCTGATACATTGGCTAAAATCTGACAAAATTTTCTGAACGCTCCAAAATTGAGCTTCGTAACAGGAGAACATGACGTCGAAAGAGGTGGCATAATGTAACGACTCTGGAGAGTGAATCGAAGATACAGAACTGATCAATGCAGAGGCAGACTTTGGGATTTAATTGGAAAATGGGAAGTTATAGGGTACTGTTCTAAATGAAAAGATGCGGTTTTTCTCTACATGTGGTTTATTAAAATACTCTGAATAATGTACAGTGATATATAATAATTCCATTCTAATTACTTATGATTAATTTCCACTTAAAAATCACATATTGTAAATGCTGCACTCGTCCAGCACGTTTTCGTTACACCAGTTGACATTCACCGACGCTTCCAAAGAATTGATTACCTATATAACAGTCGAAAGCCTCGAATTAATTAACCAGTCTTCGTAATATAATTGAGAGTTGAACACTAAATACACTTAGATAGTTCTTACTACTTTAAAGCGAACTTATTCAATATTATATTTATTTGTAAAATACACACCATTTTATTCTTATCCCGGGGTTGCAAATACGCGGCGGCTACCTTGGGGTCGCGGCGGCCAAAACGCCTTCCCTTGCCTTCCCGTGCTGGAACACCGATGTAGGGATTTCGTGCGTCTACCTAGACTTCGGCCTGGCAGTCTAAAAACTTTCTATCTACGATACATGCTACTTCTTTGCCAAATAGATGAGGAATCGAGCCCATCATCCTCTTACGTGTAATGTTTTATCAAGCAAAATTCATTTTAGCATACTAAATAATAATTTGTAAAATTGTCACCATTGTTACTAGGCATAACTCAGTGGTTCTTCGACACAGGGGGACCCGACATGCAACGTTGCCAAATTTCCGGAGGGAAGCCGATTTTGCCGCCTAGTGTACATTATTACTTTAACTATTAATATTTTTATTCGTGTACTCCCATAAGTCGTCACTTCCGAAATCTTGACTATGTACCTAAAACCTCTATATTCTCTTCCTCTTCATTGCCGCAGACGCCACTTAACACACAAGGATAGCCAAATTGGAGAACCATCGATAATCAGCCTTGAGAACCATTACAAGTACAAACATTTGTAATAAATCGAGTCGTATCTTCTGGCACTCTCCGATTCGCGAGGTAGGAGGCGTACCCTAAATGAAGAGTGTTCTTAGGGGTTCACATCCCAGGCCAGCCGTTCTCCAAGACTAGCCAGTTCGTTACATACGTACAATTAGCGAAACTTTCTCCAGAGAGTGAAACTAAGCAGAGAACGCTTCCTGGAAGACTCTCGACACCTACACGCGTCACATACGGGCTGAGGATTCCCCAATTTCACCGTGTAAACAAGCTTATCACTGGGAAAGAGACATTCAGCAATCTCTGTATAAAAACACCTCTCTCGAAAATTCTACTTTTCAATTTCTGCGAGAAACGAACGAGCCCTATAAAGCACCAGTGTGAAAAACTTTGATCGATTTAAGTAAAACTCTGTACAATTTTCCCTCTGTTCATCGAACTCTGCCCTCCTCAGTTAAAATGTCCTATCTACTATTTTTCTATTTTTCAAGAAATCTTGAAATATTTGAAGTGCTACGCGTATTTTACCTTTGAAATAAAATTAGAGCACCTTTCGTGTTTCGTAGAGATTTAGACACAGTCTAATTTATTTCTTTCTTTACAAGGACGACACAAAGAAAATGATATAACATCAGTTTTCTCGGATCTTTCGAAATGCTAGATAGGACATTTTAAATAAAAAGAGTTACTCGAACATTTCGTTCGAGCAACTTTTCCAACGTTATTGCGAAAAGCGGGAAAACCCAAGGTAGGTACGCGTCGCGGTTCTTTACTTCGTCTCGAAACAAGGAAAACAGCCGCTTCTATCGTTTTCGCGCGTCGAATCATTCCGTTCCTTAATTACGCCGTCAACTCGGTGTTTCTGCATTCTGTCGCGCATGAGACCGTGACAGATCCCTCGTGGCGTCAACTTTGTCGTGCTCGCGGCTCCAGTCATGAAGATTCGTAACGTTCCACGCTAATCATCGTGGAAGATTAAACGTCTGGCACGTATAAGTCTGGAAATTTAAAAATAGCTGTCCCATCAGGCGCCCTCGTAAAGTTTGTCATCTATAAAGATAACGACGCTGGTACGTCGCCGGTTAGAAAAATTCCGTTCGAGGATGCCCTGTCGACTGATTGATTCGGTCTCTTTCTCGCAGGACCAACAGTTCTGCTGCACCAAGACGGGAAATTAAGCTAATTTCGTTTTAAGTGTGACGGCTAAATTATGATTGGGGGACATTTGTAGAAATTGCCACTTCGTGGGCAGTTGAATGACACCTACCTTCTTAATGTGTTATAAATTGGACAGTCGTTTCGCCATGGCTATCGCGGCAGTGAATTCGCAAGCTTTACGACCGCGAGTAACGTTCATCGCGATATTCCAAAATTGACAGTATCACAGTTACCAAGATTCAATTTCGGCGTCCTTCATAGAAGACACTCGAACATCTCACATGCTCAGACTTAATAGAATCAAGCTTGACAGTATTCTCCATTCATCTCAGTGTACATAAGTCCGTATCATTAAACATCTCATTCGCTTAATCAGCAAATATCGTCTGTGTTCCAAGATTTACGTTGTGTGCAAATCCCCCGACTCCTCCGAAATCCTTTCCAAATTCTTCCAAACAACCATACTGCCGGAATGTACCTAATCATGTGTTCGCCGAAATCACCGTATGTGCTCTACGCTCGAGACCGAGTCCGTCGTGTCGTCGAAGGCCTCGGCTCGCCGTGGGGGACTGGAAACAAAGGTTCCACGAGGCTCTCGCAGCCTCCAAAGTCCAAAGCGGCGGATCGCCTGTCGTCGGGAAGCACGCGGTGAGACGTTTCGTCTAGCCGCGACGGAATGTCCGTCTTTATCGCTGGTGTTTGGTCCGCGATGCTGACACCAGCGGCCACGGGACACACGTGGAGATAGTACGCGGCGTGGTACGATTCGCGACGCTGGTAACAATATCCCCCGGCGGGAGATAAAGTAGCCCCGTACACGCGGGACGAATAAAGCGTGCGCGCGCGCCCGGCGACACGTGTTCCACGATAATGCCGCGATTTCCCCTCGTAAAGGATGGATCGCACGAGGAAACTCGGTGCCAGGCGATTCCATGGGCGTCGATCGGCAAACGTCTGTCGATTGTGCGATCCAGATTGGCGGCCGACCACCGTCAGCGCGGCGCGGAGCTGACGTATACGCCTGGACGCGTCGCGTCGATTATGCGTGCGATTCTTGCCCCTTTGAAGTTGGATCTATTGGTCTGGCCTGGTAATAGTTTTCTCGGGGAAGATGGATGAGTCACTCTATGGCCAGCGTTTGCTTTTCAAATCGGCAGGTGTTTATTAACCCCCTATAATCGTAATTTATAGACTTTTGTAGATATCAATGATTTACTTCGGAATGATGATAGTTGTATACCTATGGAAATTTTGTGAGTTACTTTTCTTTTATTATTAACCGGTTAACTGTCAATGTATCATATATGATCAAATGAAATAACTTCTTTGTTTTTCAAACGATTTGAATGAAACTTGGTATGTAATGGTTTTTGGGGTCGCAGAATCTGAATTTGGCATTGGAATTTTAAATTTCAATATAGCAGACTCAAAATGACGAACCAAAATGGCCGCCAATTGACAAACTCACCTCTAAATTCTATTTTTTAGGGGTTGGGGGTGTCAGATGAAAAAAATTACCCCCGGAATCGGTTCAGCGACTCAAAAAACCCCTGTATACCAAATTTTGTGTGATTCACTTAATTTTTCGATGGTACCAGTTTGGGCCCGAATAATGAAAAGGACCGTGCCAGTTAACCGGTTAATTGTCTTTAGTGTTTAGTAGGAATATAGAAGAGAAATCTATAATACTTTGAAGAGAATTAATGTATAGCTTCGTATATTAAATCATGAAGGTCCAGGGTACAGTTAACCACTGTTAACAAACTTAACTATAGCACCGTGTAATATACCTAAAGCAGAGATAATATATGTTACGTCAAAGTCCCACTTAATACAGCTACATTTATATAACAGTGCACTGTGTTTTGATATTAATAGTTCCGATTGTTTTAACACCTCAACTGAAATCTAGCTTCTCCAAGACGAGCTTCTCCCTTTCAGGTACAAGCGAGAGATAATGCACAACTTTGATTATCCCGAATAGCAGTTAAAGATCTACTTAATAGCATCGCAGGTGGTTATTCGAAACTCCCCCCGTAAAACCATAGATTTTAACGTCTTCGTCTCCGTCCGCGAACGTCCACCTGAATTGGCGGTCCAGCGCCCGCCGCGGTAATATAGATCGGAATTTCGATCCTGGTTCGAACGCTATTTTCGCATTACCATTTCGCCGTGCGTGTATATTTAGAACCTACGATGCTCGGCATTAACGCCGATACGCTCGCCGCGTTCGCATATTTGAGATTTTTCCGATGGCGAAGGAATGGCAGTAGAAGCGGCCGCAAAGGTCAGCCACGGAAAGACCACGCGCGCTCCCATCCGAGAGGAGTATCACGGTGACGGGCCTCAAATAACTTGGTCGATATCGTCCGCCTTCGTGAAATACTTGTCATTATACAATCTCTCCCTTGTCACCGTGTCCCAACTCTTCAAACTTCCCGCCAAAGACACCGCTTTAAACATTAAACTACCCGAGAGTAAGAGACAAAGCGCGAAATCGCTATCGTGCTGCATTCCAAGAAACAACCCTTCCGCCTTTCACCGTGGAAATCAGGATAAAAATGGTCCCAGATCCCAGCGCACCCCGGTCGCAAGAGGATCGGCTCGGCTTGGCGCGTCGTGGGAGCGATCGCGTCCGAAATTTTTCAGCGACGGGACAGCGGGGCTGGTTGCAAGGGGGCGATAGGTGGGGAGGCCCGGAGGACCATAGGGGACCAGGGGGGAGTGCCGAAGGATTAATGGGCGAGGATCGGCGTGCTCTAGGTGAAAGATGCTGCGTGTCCCTCCGTGGATCGCAGCGAGAGTTCGCGGGAAAAGAGAGGAGGGAGCCGACCGGGCTTAAAGCCGGTGGAACGGAAAACGAGGGAAGAGGAGGACGAGAGAAGAGAGGTTGCCGTCGGAGGCGAGGAGGATGGGTTGCAGCGGGCAAGACAGGAGAGCGAACGGAGGACATCGAACTGAAATGGCCTCTGGGAGCGCATTCCAGTATTCCACTCTCGCTACCTCAGGCCATCCTCTCTCCCCCTCCTCCCTGTTCCTCTCTTTCTCTAGAGCTGCTCCTTTCTTCCTCTCCTCCTGGTCCTCCTCTCCTTCTTCGGCGTCGCTGCCGACGTCCCCGCTCTATCCCTCTCTCGCTCCCCCCTTTTGTCCTTCGCTCGCTCGGCCTCGCTCCCGTCGGGAGAGTCCTCCCGGCTCGGCCTCCTCCTCCCCCTTTCTTCGCGGCCTCATCCCTCTCGCCCGGTGCTCAGCATCCTCCTTTGGACTTAGAGTCCTTTTATTACGCTCTCCGCATTCTTGAGTTTCCGCTCGGCCGCCAGCGCGACGGACTTTCCTCCTCGGCCGACAACGCCGCGGATGAATCTATCTCGGCCAACTTCTGCCTGTCCCTTCGCGCCCGATCCATTACATTACGCGCTCGTCCCACGGAAATTGGCAGCTGCGCCTTCTTATCTGGTCGATTAACGCAGTCAGCCCCGACGGAGGTGGAACCGTGTCCCTAGAATTCTGTTTCCTTTATTTCTCTTCCCAATCAGTTCGCCTCGAAACTACCCCCGGCACCGATCCTCAAGGAACGCTCCTTCCTCTCCATTCCCCATTCACGAAAAGCAGCTGTTTACCTCCGCTAGCGCAATCCACTCGTCAGCTCCCCCCAGGCCCCCCCAAAATTTGCCCATTTATTTCGCAAACAGCCCGCTACGCTTGCCTCAAAACATCCCAGGTGGAGTAGAAAACAAACACGTAGCCGAGGGACCAGCGCCGTTGCCTCGAAGGGCAGCAACGTCGCCTCTTTGGCCTTTCCGCCAGGCGAAGGGGGTGAACAAGCTCCGATTCGTGCCTTTCGTTGGCCTCTTCCTTTACCCCTTGAAACACCGCTGTACACTCGATCGAACCACCCTTCTGCCGCCACGGCACCGGCAAAGGACCCGGCCGCCGTACGGTCACACGAGGATCCTCGAGATCGGGCCTTTTTTTCCTCCTCTCTCTCTCTCTCCCCTTACCCTCGATCTCGTAAAGAGCCGGAGATAATGAAAGCGACTCGCCGCGGGTAAGTCGGGTGTATTTGCCCGGTCGAGGACAGCTTGAGGTAACAGTTTCCTCGAAAAGTGCCGTAAACACGGTGAAATGTGCGCCGCGGAGTGGCTCCCGACATGTAGCGAATGGTAATGGCCGAACTAACGGTGGAATTCCTGGAAGCGCGCCGTACTTTCAGAAATAACGCCGGGAGCGAGGCGTTCTACAAAACGTGCTGCCCCTTTCAGCCACGAAAACGTCACCCCCCCCTTCTTCCCGTGTCACGTTTTCTTCCTTGTACCCCGCTCGCGATTATCGAACCGCCATCGTCCCCCGAATATGTTTCCGTTTTCCCTATTAAGTCCTCGGGAAGTTCCCTCGTTTGGCTCGCCCTTATCTGCGATCCAGCCGCCGTCTTATCTGCGCTCGCAGCCGGCGAACAGTCGAGGGCCTCCCCCACCCCCCGTTCTGTTTTCTTCGCGCCCGCTCGCAAATTGGAGTTTGAATCGCTGCCGCGCGTTAACGAGGAACGGACTAAAGGGCCGGCCTCGCCGGCGTTTATTTCCTGGAGTAGAGCGAGCTCGAAACGGGGCTGTTCAAACCACCCTCGCCACTCCACGCTGGTCGTTTATACCTCTCGAACTTGTCAGAATATCGAGCGCCCGCGGAATCAGCGTCGAAATGACGGGGTATTCTCAGAATTGATTCTTTAGGGGGTGGGTACTCTTGCATCTTGATTTTAACTCTGAATGGAGGGTGAACGGGTTGCAATTGCTTTTTTGGAGTGTGGGTCATCTTCTTGGGGGCTTAAATGGGGTCCTTGAAGTGTTTAAGGGGTTCCAAAATTTTGACCAGGTCAAGAAATACAGCATCTTCGGAAATTTATTTCTAAGAGATAAAAATACTTTTTTCGATTAAAATTTTTCAACGCAGATAGACATCTTTGAATAATATATACTTGCTTAGGCTACTTGAAACAAATTGAATGCAAGAATATTTTTTGGTGATATTATTTTCTTCCATTCTTTTGTAATTTATTTAATAATACTCTTTTCCGTCCTCGACTTTTTCATGTACCTGGGGTAATTTTTTTCATGTTTTTTTTGCTTATGATAGTTGAAATAAATTGCATGCAAAAGTATTAATTAATATTCAATTAACAGCGATTTAATTTTTGCTAGGCGATGTTACTTATTACTAGCTACGAGGATTTTTCGATAGGTTTTTCGTTTTGTGGAAATTTCTGAGCGCGCAGACTAGGAGGAGGTATCATAGTGCCTCTGCTCCTCGTCAGTCAGAATTCACGTTCCATTTTATCGAGCTGCAGCCCTTCTCTAAATTTCGTTTTCCAATAGTAGGAAATGTGGAGAGACGTAACCGCGTCTCGTGGAACGTGAAAAATCACGTTCCCTCGTTGAGAGGGGGCCTTCAGCGCGATTCCCTTAAATCATATATTCCATTGTTGCTTTAAAGCACTTCGCTGGGCGCCTTTTTTCAAGTTCGCTCGGCCAGAGAATGCAACGCTGTTAGGAAAATACCCGGAACAGGAACGCGTCTCGTTCGAATCTCGAAGACGAACCGTAAATTCTTTTTTATTGCATCGCCATTGCTCGCTGAATTACCGGCAACCTTGGCACGTGAACCGACGCCGAACAATGCTCGAGTCCCGTGGAATAGGACTCAATGACCCTGAAAAGTCCGCCTTGGCTTCACCGCGGCAGCTTCGGAGGGTTTTCCACGTTTTCGATCCCCTCGCCAAGCAGTCGGCGTCGATAGTCGAATTTCGAACGGCCCGTTCGGTGCCAGATCGATGACGCTGCGTCGGGACTGGAAGAATCGCGGAAGAAAACATTCTTGGTGCATCGGTATGAATCTTTCCAGCTATGCAAAGCGTTTGCATTCTGAAACTCTCGAACAGACTAACAAGATTTATGATTTATCATCAAAGGAATCGTAAAAAATTATAAACCCTCGAGATAGACTTTTCAATAAGATTTGTATTTCCAAAAATTACAGGGGCCTGCGTAGACATGATGAAACTGTGAAGGAAAATTGATAAAAAATGAAATTAGTACCACTTGGTATTAAATCGAATTTTAACTGAAATGGGAACTAGTAAGAGGGTTTAAGGATTTTTGAAGTTTCAGTGTTGATTACAAATACCAAGATGGTGCAGAGTTCGAAAAGTAAAGATGATACAGTAGTTAGAAAATTGTGTAAAATTTGTCCAAGTTGGAATACAAAAGGGAGTGGAATATCAGAGGGAAGCACACGCGCGAGGGAGATTGATCCAAAACAGAATATCGGCATTCGCCTGAGAAAAGTCGCCATACGTTCTATTCCTGGCAGCCATCGCCGCTAGAATTTCGCGAATCGTAACGTCGTGTGCGGGTGCACACGAAAATCGGGGATCGGGAATAGGAAATTCCATGGCGATGGGAGGATCGTGTTAAACGAAGTGTGCGAAAGAAATCCGTGCTCGTAGCGGGACAAAGGGAATCCCTGTTGCAACGGCCAACGGAAACGGTGGAATGCGAGGATTGGAGGGGCGGAATAAAAGGAGTTCGCGCCGCGGACAGGTGCCAGGATTCTGCCCGCGGATATGCATGTAAATAACGTCCATGAACGGCCCGTAATAAAGTAAACGTAGACGTACTAATAAACGGAAGGAATTCGAAAATCGTTACGTAAGCGAGGAACACATTGACCGCGATGTGCTAACATCTCTAGAAGCTTTAAGGCTCCTCCATTTTAGCCAATCCACGTGCAAATGTGTACACATCGGTCCTCCATTCGAAGTTAAACAAAGTACCAAAAATATATGTACACTGTCGTTCATAAGTATTAGGACACCTGTTGTATTTGTACAAAACGTGATATTTCGTACAGATTGAATACTTTTCACAGCTCTTATTTTCTGTTTTAAATTTAAAAACCAAATGACGTAAAATTTGTTACAGTTCTTCAATAAATTTGCAACTTTTTCTTAATTGTTCCACACAGAATAGTAGATAGGCACCTAATGAAGGGTTAGAAACAAGATTCTACAGTGCCAAGAGAGTTTTCAAGCACACTTTTAACGCCATCCTTCTTAGACCTCGAAATGGACCGAGTACCTAGCAAGTGGGGACACAATAAAAATCGCTAACGCCAGCATGCGACTCGAGGAATGTCCCAGGGACTCAAAGCGATAAAATAAATAAAATAGTTAAAAAGCAAAATATGTATATTTGCCTTCAAACGACCCCCACGCGAAACGGCAATTTCCTGTGCACCAACCTACCATTTACTAAAATTTACTTCCCAATGAGACTGTTGAATCACTCGATGTTTACCGGCACCGCGTCGCCAGCATGCGCGCGGCTGTCCTGCTGGCTGGCAGGTAGCCGATCTTCAGCCCACTGAATATTCCCCCAGCGGTAAGGAGAGCGCCGCGAAATGAGCCTTAAACGTAACGCGGCGGGGATCAGCGATGGAATGTGAACCTATTCTCGTCGATTGGTAGATGATCGGGGATGTCGTGACACCGAGCAGCTCGGTGCAGCCGTGATCAGGTGCTCTCTCGGCCCAGGAGGAAACGTTACCGCTCCACTTTAATCCCGCCGGTTCACGGAGATGCAGATACGGAGGGGGGCAATCCAGAGCTCGTTAAAAACTTCCCTGCTACGCTGTTTTCTCACGGTTCAGCCGAGTGTCACCCACGATCCCTCCAACTCAGCAAGAGCAGACACGCGGATCTGCATACCCCTGGTCCAATCCGCGGGTACATTAACCCCTGGGGATATAATTTTTCTATTCCTAATTTACGTCTGCATTCTTCCCTGTCTTGTCCATGTCTGTACATCTGTGTTCGTGCATATTTCGCGATTGAATCAGTTTTTGTTCTGATCTTATTTTACTATTAATTTCTCTTTCTTGCTTCCTAATTTTAGTTAGTTTTAGGTTTTTTTTTGTAATTACGGTTAGATTACCAACAGTATTGTACTGCAACATCGCCTTTTACTTCGATCTGCTTCAGTGTATTACTGTATTTCTTCTCTTTCTATATGTACTGAGTAATAAAGACTAGATAATTTTACGCGAAGGGGAATTTTGAAGATTTCGTACGAATTTTGAATGCGTGGAATATTTTTGGAAATACGTTTTGGTTGTATAAGTGTTCTACATATAAAGGTCGTTAGCTTTTCTAAAGTGATACAAGTTTTATTAGCTGAAAAGAATCAGCTTCTTTCAAAAGCAACGTCGGACTGAATTTCTGGCGCGTGTGAGGAATAAGATTGCGCGCCTGGAATTGTATGAAATACACATGTTACATAAGAAAATTCCAACGACTGTTCCGACGAAGTGGGCGCTACGATGCAAAACTGTGGCTAAAAATTGTTAACACTTCCATTCTAGCGGGGTCTATTACACAATTGCGTGTAGCCGGTGTTTTCAAGCTGTTCGACGCGCCCCGTCAGCTGGGCCAAGGAACTAGGCCTCGTAAATCCGCGTGACGAGGTGTGACGTGCCGCGAACAAGGGGAATTATCCGCGATAGGTGAATTATACGGCCCGATATTATCTGTCGTTATAAATATCAGGCGCTTTTATTGCCGTGAGCGACGGCGCATCGGCGATCAGCGCCGGCCAATTAGCGGGGAGGCTTTCAGCATTTAGCGTCGATTAATCGCCGATAACAATTCAACGTTTATCGTCGATCAATTAGCGGGGGTAACGCGCGCCGGCTTTTCTTTCGCAGTCAATTTTATTCACGAAGGTATGTACAAGGGCAGCACGGCGCGCCGTGTCGCCGATGCAAATCCGATGCAACTCGAAAGCACTTCCGTGTTACCCCCGTTCACGGAATATTCGATCCCTTTAGTTTTTCTAAATCCCCCTCCCGATCCCTCCAGGCCCCAACCCCGCTGCCCCTCGAGTATCTTCGGCGTACTCAGTATTTCAATTTGTATAATCTCCGGCGACGCTGTGCGCCGCGTTTCTGAGAGCCCATCGAGAAGAGATCGACAAGTCGAATGCGATCCCGACTTATCCGCGAGCTAATTTTATACAGTAGGTTCGAACTTATTACGCGACTAAGGTACCAAAACCCTCTTCGAAGCATTAATCAAACGCGCCATCTCGCGGCGATCCTCCGTCGGGCCCAGGGGGAAAGGGTCCCGCCGATTTTCCTCTTCACCGTCCCCTTAACAGGTTGCACGAGCTCGCCGGACGGTGGAAACGGAAGGTGGGTTCGTCGCTCGCGAAAAAGGCCCTCGACTCCGGCCAGCAAGAGAGGCGATCGCGCGCAATAAGGCTCCGCGTTTCGCGGCAGACACCGTGGCTAACGGATGTGCCGTTACGGGGCCGCATTCCACGGAGCCACGCATGCGCGACGCGACACATTCCATTGTCTTTTACGTTCTTCGCGGTCGTTTCTCTCCTCCTCGGTATTCTTAGCACGCTCGCCCGCCAACAACCGCCCCTGGCTCAACGGCGCAGGGCACCGAGGGCCTTATCCCGCCGCGTTCTTCGCCCTTTTCCCCCTCCCGCCTCGGCTCTGCCTTCCCCCCCGCCCGTTTCTCGTCCACTCGGCCGCTTCAGCCTTCCCTTTCCTCTCTTTGCATTCCACGCTTCCTTCCTTTGCAACTCTGTGCTCTTCGTGCTCTTCGTCTTCTTCGTATTATTCTTCCCCCCCCCCCCTCCTCCTCTTCCCATTTTTTTTTTGCGTCCGCTCTCTTCGCTCGTCGTGCTCGATCGCTTTTCGCCTGTTCGTGCTTCATAGCTCGCCGGGCCGTTTCTTCGCGGCCGGTCTTCCCGCGGTCGCTCCCACCTTATCTAGATCCTCCACCCATTCTTACCTTCGACTTCGCGGCCGTCTTCATAATAGTCGTTTTAATTCATTGCCGTACGGGCCCCGTTTCTTTATTGATCCTTCGTCTCGACCACGCTCAGCGTCCGACTTCAGGGGTCATCCCCTTCCGGGGCCAATGGAAGGAGAACCACGATGCTTCGACTTCGCCGTGCCTTCTACCTCTCGGCGTTGTCTTCTTCTTCTTCTTCTTCTTCTTCTTCTTCTTCTTCTTCTTCTTCTTCTTCTTCTTCTTCTTCTTCTTCATCTTCTTCTTCATCTTCTTCTTCTTCTTCTTTCTTTCCCATTCTTCTCTCCCCTCGTCCCTTTTCCCCCGCCCTCCCGTTTCCCTTGACCGATCCTCGTTTTATTCTCACGTTTCGTCCCTTCCAGCGTTACCTCTCGCGTTCCTCTTCCTCCGTCGTTCGCCGATCCCCGAGATGCCACCCGGCCTCTCCGGCCCGCGACGAAAAGAAACGAGTTTGGAACCCCGCTGGAATCGTTAACACTCCCACCTCCCCTCTCGCCCACCCCTCCCCCGTCCACCGTGAACTTTATGTTACCCAATTAACCGCCTAATTTTGTTGCTGGAATTGATGGTTCAATTAATATCTCGTTTCTGGGGACCACCACGGGACGCATTCTAGCCCCGCGACCTTATTCCCTTGCTGTTTACGTCGCGTGGGTTCATTAACGCCCCCGACCAATTAACGATACAGCATTTCCTCTAAATTTAATGGCGAACACCTCGGCACTTAGTTACGATCTTTTTCGGAATTTTGTTTAGTACAAGTGAATCAAAGGGCGATGGAGGACTCAACGGATAACAACAAAGATAGCGGCGCTGGTCGGATGAGGATATTCAATGCTCGGTTGCTTCGTGGCTGTTTTATCTTTCAGAAGACCAAGCTCTCTTGGGAAGATACATTTTTGACTTATCGCACGAAATTTTCCCTGATACACAGGCGAACGCGCGATATTCGCGCTGCCGGGAATGGAGGAACCGAGGCGTTCCGCAATTCCAACGGCGGAATTCCGTTCGGCTTGGTTTACGATCTGCGCAACGGCGCGTACGCTTTTCGTGCTCGTCTTCGCGATTGCTCCACACGGCTACGCGACGAGATAAATACTTGCAGGCGCGCTAGCGCTCGCGCATGCGTGCTTGCCCACCGGTATTCGCGAGTAATGTCCCGGGAAATTACGAGCAACCCGATCTTCTATTAATTCGAGCGTTTTATTAAACGGACACCTGCGTCTATTTTTGCCGTGAAGATGCCGCAAAAATTGCTTCTCTTTCAGTTTTTGGAAGGAACGAATTAAATCATCCAATGTGTTTAGATTTGAACTGATTATAGTTCTGGGTTAGGTGATTAATAATTTCGTGTGCCATCATATATATTTTTCAGTCTACCCGTAAAAGTGAATAACTAAATAAATAAATAAATTAACCACTTAATGTTATAATATTAATAATAATAAGTAGTGTCTGATATAGAAAATTTAAAAATTGGTATAACCTGTATGAGCGTGGCTATCCTCTGAACTGGATTAAATGATAAATACTGAAGAATAAAAAAAGGCAGCATCTAAAGCACCTCTGCAAAAACTTCACTGGTTTTTTAAGTCCCAAAAACCTAATTTTGCAAAAATCGATTTAGTTTTAGTAACAACGAGGATGGGCCATCCAATGAAGATATATACAAAGTTTGAAGCAAATCGAAAAACGCGTTTAAAGTTTTAGGTACCGTTTTTTTTTATAATAAATTTTTTTTAAAATGTTGCCTAAATATGTAAAAATATAGGCATAAAGTTTTCAATTAATATAATTTGAGAGTTTCTGTTAAAAAAAATTCCAAATATCGCGCTCCTTCTCTGGCCGTCAAAGTAGGTAGATCCCTCAGAATCTTTTTCAATATCATAAGAAGTGAACTGTTCATTTGGGCCCCTTGTGTGCACTGTAGGGTTAACGATGTACCCAAACAATCTTCGTATATATTCCAGAGTAATTGATGTATCGGTAAATGAGAAGGAATAGCTGCACAGAAATCTAATTACACAGTCCCTTTGTCAAAAGCAGTCTCTTTGGTGGCAGCAGATTTGTCCCGACCGCTACTATGCGAGGGCGCAATTAGAAAGCATATTGTACATCAGATTATCCAGGATACGAAACCGTCCGCAATGCATAACTCTTGCATAATGGAGGGGCAGCCGATGCTTCATCGTCCAACGAAATAATCGAGCCGTTCAGAGGCAGGATGCGTTAACGCGCAATGCTATTCCGCTGAAATCAGCGATTCCACCATCTCGCGGCGGTATAGAGCCTGAAAATTCAGACGACCGAGGTGCCTCTGGCTGTTTGGATCCAATCGAGCCGGCAATTTCGAAGGTGGCCCTTGTTTCCACCCCAAATCGCCTGTTTCCCGCGCACTTCCTCATCCATCTACTCCGTCCTCTACCTTGGAAATTCCTCGGGCCTCATGGAACCCACGGGAACGGCAACCGACGCGGAGCAGGCGAAAAAGAAGTGTCGCTTCGACGAATTCGACCTTAGCGGCTGATTTCGGCAATCGATGTGGGAAATCGAACGGCCACGAGAACGCGTCGAACATGATCAACGACAGGCGACAAGCTGTTCCCAGTATCAGCGCCATAAGAAGCGGTTTCTCTCGTCATACGAATATTTCGGCCGGCGTTGTCGGAGGAGTCACACGGGTTTCGGCTGTTTCGTGTCCTTTTATGGCCATCGGCCGCCTGGACCGTCGCCAGAGGATTCTGGTGACCCCAGGCGCGCGTGTACGGGGATCAACCCCGCGAGAGTTTCACCTTTATGACTCATCCGCCGCCTGTCTCTCGATTAGGCAAAGGACGCGGCGCGTGAATTATGCGACCGATAAACTTTAACGGCACTTTGACAGGTGATTGTCGACGAAAAAGGTCATGCTTAAGATGGGCCTGTTTCCATTCGTCACGGGCGGTGAGCCTCGTTTCATCCTCGCGTGAGGCCCACTATTTAAATGCTGCCAATGCAGGTGTACACCCTTCAGCCTCTGCAAGCTTCTACCTGTTGTTATTTTCTTTTTATGCGCCACATTCAATTGAACCGAAACTACTGTCACAATTTATCATCGACCAGTAACCGAACCCTGGATTATTATCCTTTTATCGCCGCTCATAGACCCGCCCTGTAATAGCGTGTAATGTTTCGGGAAGCAGCCGTACGTCAGCTTAGGGACGCGAAGGGAGGACGAGGCCTGCCGTCCGGAATGGCGAGGAAAGAAAGTATCGCGGGCTCCTCCCCGAGTGCACATAAATACGCCCATGCATTATATTAATTCCTGTGGCAAGGCTCGTCGAGGCGGCTGGTACGCGCGTGTACGTGCGCGTAAAGGCCATTGTGCCACTCCAGGATTCCGACGTGAGTCACACTCGGTGCCCCCGGACCTGGACTGTCCGCGGCCGCTCGCCTAATCGAGATCAGGCTGACTCAGACGAGCCAGCTAGCCTTTTCCGACCGCCTAATAAAGTGGGTTTAGGCCGCGCGCGTACACCACTCGGGGTCAGAGGGTCCTTGCCGGCCCCACCGTGCGCCGTAAAAGAGACATCAACCTGTCAAAATTACGTCTGGCGTCCTCCACTTCGTGGCTCTCGATGGTTCGCGGGGCGAAAGTTCCGAGGATCCTTGGACGAGGCGCTACGTCTGCACAGGAAATGGGTCAATGTGACGGTAACTTGTCAAAATTATGCATCTGGTCCTTCGTTTATTATTTCTGTCGAAGGATCGCGAGGGAACGTCCATCGAGGATCATTTTAAGAGGCGTGACGTCGCTGAAGAGAATCGTGTAAGATATCCTTTCACACGGAGATTTTGTGAGAATAACAGCGCAAATGGGTCAGCGCGATAGCTGGCTGACGGAATTATGCATCTGGTCCCCTGCTTTGATCTTTACGGAGGATCGTGGGTGAAAATCGTGAGGATCCGTCGAAGATGCGCGACTTCGCCGCGGGAAGAGAATCGCGCGAGGTATCCTTTCACATGGACGTTTTGTGGGAAGAAAGGCGGAAAGGGGTCAATGTGATCCGCGTGGAAGGTCCTCGAAGACACCTGTTCTCAGCTGATCAATCGGCGAGGACGCGTAGATCGCGATATCTAGTGGGAAACGCATTGTTCGGCGCAGGGTCTCTGTGCGAGAGTTCCAGGGGAACACTTCGCACGCGAACTCCTCGAGGTGCCGCGACCGATTTCATGCAGAGAAGTGAAGACGACTGTTTGGCGGCTCCTCGAGCACGCTCGTGCTCGTGGGTTAAATGCGAACGAGAGTATCGATGCTTTCATTCCTTGAAATTCAGCTCGTAGATTGAGCCGATAGATACCTGAGGACGTGGGCACTTCTATTCATGCCCACGATCAATTTGCTTCAGTTTTATTAGTCCATCAGGAGGCAAGCCTTTAAACTGGCAATTCCTCTCCACCAGTCTTCAAGCTTTCGAGGTTCATTCATACATATATAGCCAGCCATTATTATAAATTATTACCAGAAACCATTGGGACTACTTTATCGCCAACAAATTTAAAAATTCCGAAGCGACCTACACACGAAATAAGACTATACAGCATATATTTAGAAAAATGATGTAATAAAATAAAATTATATAATAAGTCAATCTATTGAAGGTAAGATTTGAAAAACAGCGTCTTGCTGAATCTCGCCCACTGCACCGCAAAAGGAAAACAGATGTCGCTATAATAGAATTAACATAACATAAATTATGTAACACAAATTGGTCGTATTATTATTATTATCAATTCCATTGACGTGATGGCGCACCTCGACACACGAGGCTAAGTAAGACCAGAAAACCTTCGTCCTCCAGTAAATCTTGACGATTCCAAGGTCTCAGAAAATCAGGACATTCTCAAATAAAAGCAAACCTATGAATGTTGAATGCTCTTTCATCCCCACCCATTAGAATAACAGTGGAAAGGAAACCGAGTATTTTCATAGGAAACCCTACGACTCCCAGCTCCTCGCGAGCACCGGAAATAATGGATCGAGATCAGAAGCCGGGGATCACTTCCGTTCCCCAACGAACACGGCTTTGAGACGCTGCGCACGTTTCCAATCACCCTTGAGACTATCCGCGGCGCGTTATTCGAGGCCCCGTTTCGACGCGCAATTAATCTCTCACGGGGCTTCCGCGTGGTGCGACAAATCCAGAGAAACGGTTCCCTCGTAATAAACGAGCCGTGTCGGGAGCCAAGCTCACTGGAGCAGCCCGCGCGACAGAGCTAGCGCGCCCGGCTTTCGAATTTCTTCGACGCGCGCGAATTCTTCCGCGTCGCGGGTCGCTCGGCAGTCGCGGGGACCCGGCCAATCGAGTGGGCGCGGAATTCGCGCGAAAAACAAACATCTCCGGCGCTGCGGCGTGTGGCGGGGGAACGACCGAGGCTTTTTATTTCGCGTTGGCGCGCATTCGCGCCGCGAACCGGCGTGCTCCTTTCTAGAGAAACGACTGGCCCGAATTCCATCGTTAAAACGGCCTTGCGGGACTCGCGGTAACAGCCTCGGCAAGGCTCCCGCGGATTTCCGCAAACGTGGCCGTCGATGTTTCTGCGCAAACTTCAAAGTCCACCGTCGCAGGTGGGGAGGCCTCGTTCGCGGTTCCTTGCTATCACGCGGCTTGCTTGTCTTATAGATGATTTATCGTGGAGGAATTGGAACAGCGAGGCAGTATACTTTCCAATAAATCGAGTCTAAAAAGATTTCTGACGGGATGATTGTGCGACGCGCAATCAATGCGTTATAACATTATTTCTCTGAAATATTGATTGACGATACACAGTGGTTACTTCGTAGAATCTTTATCTGTATCGGAGTCGAAGCTTAGATTCTTTCGATTAGAAGTAGCTTACATTTCAGTAGCCATGTTTTCTCCGCAGGGCTGCGGAAAAAGGCGAACGTGTTGATCCAAACAGAAGCGTTCTTGGTTGCGTATAATCGACAGATAATCTACGACATTTCGATTTCCAGCGAAATTCCAGTATCGCGGCGTGCTGTTTATCGTGGTTGCCTCGAGTATTCGTGGAATAAGTATCGCAAGTGCGTCAAACGAGTTCCTAAGCTTTATCGTGCTGGAGGAAAGGTTCTATCGGTCCCCGATGCTAATCTACGGTCCGAAATTCAGAGTGAAAAGAATTTTCACAGGAATCTCGATAAATCGTGGCGCGCGCGGTCGACGCGTCCAGGATTCCCGTGGAAGTCCGCGGCTAGCCGGATGCGAAGTCCCGTGCCCGTCTTCCCGTTCTGCTCGCGTTTCGATTTCGAGCGATCGGGCCGTTGGCAAATAGTCGCGCGCTTTTGTAAAGGGAACAGAGCGCAGTCTCACAGACACGCGCAAGATATTTATCTTGCCAACGGGAGAAAGTGTACCACATACAGCCGCCGCGTGGCGGCGAATAGATTCCTGCAGTTTCATAACTTACTGACCGACATTCCGCGGAATTGCACCACTAATAACGGCTATGACATCATTGGCCTCTAATTGACTCCGCGGATTGGAAACGCTGGATTTCCTCGGCTGCCTGGGCGATGACTTCGATAGAAACTCCGCACGGATCGTTCAGAAACGAAGAAAAGAATGAAAAAGAAAATCTCTCTTCGTCGACTCCTGCCAAATGGATTTTTATTTATTTCAATGGAGAAGGTTAAATTAGTGGATTTGAAAATGAAAAATGAGGTTTACTTTACAGGCTCTCATTTTCAAGGAACAAGTCTATTCGGAATTACCAGTAGAAATCTCAAACTACCATCTAAAAAACCATCCACCGCCGCGTGTGTTCGCTGGAACCGAAAGTAGGCAAGCTCCACGAGGATTCGCGTTACAGTAAGCCCGGGCAAATGTCAGCGAACCCCGCAAGAAAAGGCAGCGAGGCCATCGAACGATGATCGCCATTAATCGAACCAGGAACTAATTCTTCCTTTTCTCTGAGGCACACACACGCTCCCCCTTTCCTAACGTGCCGTCGATCGTTGGGCAGCGCTAACGAACGGGCACCGTTAGATTCTCAAAGAGTGACGAGTGGTTCCTGCAGATACGAATCTTGACAGGAAGGGCCGATTCGTGTACACTATTAGCGAAGGCCTAATAGCCTTTCTAATACCCGCGGCCGCCGCGCCGGACAGGCGGAGGAGGCGAAAGAAAGGAGAGGAAAAAAAAGAGCGAGTTGGAAAGCTCTTTAATGGGGCCTAGGTAATTGCTTTTCGACAATGGGGCGCACGGTGGAACGCACGTGCGTGGAACAGAAGGCGAAACACTGTTTTGAAAGTCGAACGGCGGAATTCACTTTCGCTGCCTCGGTTCGCACGCTCGCCGCCCTCTTTTTGTCAATCGTCTCTCGATCTCGATCCCGCGGCCCCCTCGAAACGCGGGCCCGCCAGCCACGGACACGCGCGAACGTACCCCCCAAGAATTTCCGGCCAGATCGGCGGACCCCCTAAGTGAATTTTCCACCGGGAATTTAATTAACCTGCTGATGGAAATTCGGCCGGCACGATCAGAAAGTTCGATTCGCTTGGCAAAGAGCAGAGTTCGCGGTTGGCACGGTTCGCTCCGCGGGAAAAGGTATATCGAAAGGAAAATATTGACGACGCGGTAGTATGGGAACGCTTGACCTATTAATTTCGATAATTACAGGAGTTAATGGGGTCATCTAGTGCTTTAAACCAGGCAAACAGGGACAGAAAGTAACGTTTCGGAGCAGTTCCCTGGAATTAATAGGTAATGTGAATTAATCGAGGTTCGGGGAAAATTGGGTCAGATTTTGAATAGGCTTGGCCGACCTAAAACTAGGTGAGGTACGTTTAACATCAATTTACGTTTAACATTAACATTTACTAAATAACATTTACGCAAATATAAATAGTGGTTTGGTTACAACTTAAGGGCGAATGTTTGTGACTTTTTTTGGAAAAGCGAAAGTATATATTTTTGCAGAACTTTTTGCACTTAAAAAAGTAACATTTAAAGAACATCTGGTAATTTTTCTGTAGAAAATATTTACGTTTATAATAAAAATACAAGGACATCCAAGAAGTCTTTTTAAAAACGCTGAGCAAGATATCTTAAAAACTACTGCACCAATTTTTCTGAAATTTTGTGGGCTTATTTTTTATATAAAACTCTATTGAATGGCGGATGAATTTTATTTTCCACTGTATAGTTTCGATTTTATCAAGGAAAAATGGCCATTAATGATAATCGTGAACCATTTATACGTGCATGAACACTAAAATTTAGTCAAGTGGTTTAGTAAAACAATGGAACATTACTAAACTCCTCGCCACTCGACTAAATTACTGGCCGCGTCTGTTCCAGCCTTTAGGCACGGTGTATTTAAAAAGTATCGGCGACTGTGTCTTCAACCCTCATCCTTCATTCTTCCGCCGACCAATTTGTCGAATTAGTGGCCTGTCTTATTTTCGTTTGAAGAGACGATCGCGCCCCGTCCTTCCGCGACATTTAAAGGCTTAACCGCCTGCCTCGTAATAACTGGCTATCGGCCAATCAAGCAAATCGAAACTTAATTTGCGGCCCGCGAAAGGATGAGCCGCCGATTCATCTCTTTCCGATTTAATCGCTGTTCGGTAATCATTTTAATTACCGCGATACGTCCGCCCGATTGGTTTTAATGAACTGTATGAATAGGACCCGACGGGCTTCATTAATATTTTTGCGTCCACCGGGCTGGGAATAGAAAGCGAGCGTAATTGATCAGCTCGGCGCCGCCTTTCAGCCTTAATATAGTATGCAACGATCGCGGATCGACTTTTACGTAAGCCGAGCGCGAGACACCGCCGATCCTCCTCGGCGCGTTCGACGCTAACGCAGCGTAAGAACGGATCCGGAGTAAAAGCTGCGGCTTTGCTACGCGGTCGAAATGGCCGAAGGGAGCTCGACGCTATAAAAACACTAAAACGACGCCGGCGGTAATAATGCCGCGCTGAAAGGTCGCCACGTCGTAAATCGGCCGCGTAATTGCGAGGAGGGAAACATAAATTCAACGAAATCGATGTAAAACCGTAAAAACGAGATGGACGACGAGCGACGCCAGCGCCGCCTTTGTCCTAGCCCGCGATAAAAACCGGCGATGCAACCGTCCTAAGGGGTGGGCGATAAAAGATTATTAGCCAATATCGCGGTGGAGAAGGTCTTGGATTTCTCAAGGAAACAGTGACCGCGTTGTGGCAGCGGGGCTATATCTGTCCGCGATCGGATCAAGGGCTGGTATATCGCGTAAATATAGCCGGGGGATCCAGCAGATTCTCGCGAGGAGGGATCGATCTTCCGCGTCGTGACGTATGCGGCGCGGATGCCGCCCGGAAGCGAGCGAGTTCGGAAATTTCCGTCCGCGGGACCAATGTTTTTCCACCCCCTTTTTTCCAGTCAACGACAGTCGGATTTATTTCCTCTCGATCTCGGTCGCCCTGCGGTTCGCGAGCGGCAGATGGGGCGCCGGGGAGGGGACGCGGATCGACGGAGCTGCTGGGCGAAAAACCGTTCAAGGGCGTCGTAAATATGTGATCCGAGAAAGGTTCCGCGGCGGGGGAAGTTCGTTATTATTTACGAGCCTGTCCGAAGGCATTAAACAGCCTCCTCGTCATTCCGCCGTTCGAATCGACGCAGGCGATATTTATAGCGCCTCCTCTCTCGCCTGCGAAACCGTGTCGCCTCTCGAATAATATTTAGTAGCCGCGGACACTAGCCTTCGTTCTGAGTAACGAGCGACTCATTCGCCTTGGGTGTATTAACGCTTCGGTGTCGGCTGTTCGCGGGCTGTGGCGCATCTTCTGCCGCGAACCGGGGGCTGTTGAACGAGTCCTGTAGTCATTTTTGGGGGAAAGATGGAGCACGGTGGATGTATCGATATGGCAGCGCGGGGAGGAGGCTTTGAGAGTCGATGGTACTGTGGAAGACCCTTTAAAGTGTAAACGTATAGGCAAGACTGCACCAAGATCGCAATGGAGTATGGATAAAATATATTATAGGGTAAGTCGGGGAGGGATGGCCCACTTTTTAAAAAATCAGCACACCGTAAATTTAGTGGTTTTATAAGGGACAAAAAAATATTTGCAAAAGGAGCGTGATCGAGCCATCTCGCCCGGAATTACCCTACCTACTATACACTATTAAATATTTTCTGAAATGTCAAATAGAAAGAATAGAGAATTAAAAGAAGATTATTTAATTATAGTCATCGCGTAAAGATTTTAGAGTTTAAAACTCATACGCCGCGAGCTGGAAACGCCGGTGATGAATTGGGGGATTCGCGTGAACGGGGGATTCAGAAGACTTTCCAAGCAGTGACGTATCGTCACGTGGATTCGCGTTATTAATATTTCCAAAGAAGCCAGCGCGCGCCGCTTAATCCCATTGTGCTGCCGCTGTTGTTACGCGGCGTGCTATTTTCGTTTCTCTCCTTTTTTTTCCACTCCGCTCTCCACCGTTTCCCTCTATTTTTTTTTCATGAATGATCCGTGCGAGCTTGCAGAACTGAAGGCTGAAAAGTGGGACGACGAAACTGTGTCATGCACCGGGCCACGCTGAATAGCGGCCGTGCCCCGCGATGGAATCGCAAATTCCGTCGCCCGCCGTTCCATCTGCCCGTGGATTTATCGAAGGATATTAATATGTACCCGCGACCGCTTTTAGCCGGCTAACCTAACCGTAATCTTAATTGCAAACTCTCCGAGTCGATTGGCTCGCCAAAGCCTTCCTTCCTCCTTTCAGTTGTCGATCTATCCTATTATCGCGTGGTTAAACTGGGGGATGAAGAAGAAGCTGCATAATCTTAGTACCTATTAATACTCATATTAATAATACCTGAGGAATCTATAACAGGAATAATGAATAGAATTCACAAATTATACTTGAATGAGAAGGGGGTGAATTGCTAAAGGGATGGGACGAAACTGGAGTTATTATTAACCCCAATGTAGATATACATAGAATATATATATCCTTATACCTTTTTGAACATCACATACCACTACTGTCCTCCTTAATTAAAATGCCCTATCTAGCATTTCGAAACATCCGGGAAAACTGAAGTTTTATTATTTTTTTGTGCCGTCCTAAGAAGAAAGAAATAAATTAAACTGTTTCTAGATATCTACGAAGCACGTAGGGGTTTCTAACTTTACGTAAAAGGTAAGAAATGCGTGGAACTTCAAATATTCCAACGTTTCTTGAAAAATGAACAAATCCTAGATAGGACACTTTACGAAATAAAGAAGACAGACCAGTCTTCTTATGCCAACGAATTCGATGGTGGAAAGATGATATCACTCAAGTTGCACTCATAAGAACTACCCCATGGAGTTGACGAACCGATGTAGGTACCGTAAACTGGGGTGACTTTGCCCGGCCGGGGTGACATTGCCCACTTTTCGGAAAGACTTTATTTTATTTTATTGTGAAGTAATTAGAACATATGGTGTTTTGTAATCAATAGCAATCATTTCTTCAAGGTCAAACGAAAAAAAAATACCGAATTCAATCATATGGTAATTTTTCAGTCAGAGTAAAAAAGTGGGCAATGTCACCCCAGTTTACGGTATAGTTTATAGTGCCCATGCCCTCAGAAAACAAACTAACAATCATATCTGCGATAAGTTTAAACAGCAAACATCGACCTAGTACACCAGAACTCAACCGCAACAGCCACCCCACCTAAGGGAACAATTTTAAAATTCCCTATCCACGAAAGCAACTCGTCTTAAATCATGTTTTCGTCGACCTTGCGCGAGGAAATTCCTCGGCGGTCGTCTCCGAAAGCCCGCCCCGTCTACCAGAAGCAACGGGGATCGACGATCGGTCGTGAAACTCGCGCGAGACCACGGCGACGATGATGGAAACCGCCAGGCGTCGTCGCGTGTTTACCAGGGGGACGGCGGCGCGTGCCGCGGAACGACGAAAAACAGCGGGACGGTCGCGTTACAGGGAGGGTTGCCGAAATTCCGTGCGCGTAAAAACGTCGGTCGCGGGAAAGCCACGGTGCCAGAGAGTGGCTGCGGAGCTCGTAAACAAGCGTCTCGCGTCGCAGTCAATAGAAACGGGAGCTGGCAATGTCAGCATCGTTCTAAATTTACTCGCGCGTGCTTCTAACGCGCTTCTAAATCCGTCCCCGCGGCTCCGTCGAGCCGTAGACGGTTTTACTGGAGCCGGAAGCGGGAAGCCCGTGGGTCCCAAGCGATGGGGCCGAGCCCCTTGACCCCTTCGAGCTTAAGGCAAAGATCGCGTTTCGAAAATAGAAGCACTCCGTAGGAGGATCGTCTGTCGCGTGGTGCTCACAGCCGTCACGAGTGTGTTTCTTTTTTTGTACGCTCCTTATTTACCGCGCCAAGTCGGCCTCCATTTTGCTGTTGATCAACGGAATCGCTTGGAAGTTCACGGCGATCGGTGTTGACCGACGGCTACGTTGAAATTGCATCGCTCGCTTTGACAGAAGTTCAGCTTCGTTCGTCGATATTCAGAGAAACTAAAAAACGAATTGGAATAGGTGTCTACTGTGGAGCTTCTACTTCAGATTCATTAAGCGCATTTATAAACAATAGACACCAGTGTATTTACGTTAAATTCCCGATAAGCGAAGAAAAACCAGCACTCCAATTTATCGATACGCTTTATCGCCGCCTGCGTCGGCATGCTACTACGTAGGCATGTAGGTACATAATCGGTGAGTGACACTGAACTTTGTGCAATAAATTGTGCGCGGTACAAACGACACTTGGCACCGGCGACTGTAATTAAAGCGTTCGCGACACGTGTCTCTCGATTACAGTAAGAAATTTAAAGAAAAAAACATTCATTCAAGTCCGCGAATGTGTCGCTGTAAAGTCAAGGCTGCCGGGCAATTACACTGGCAATTTTACCGCACGTGTAACGCGAACGTAACATCTTTTCACTCGAGCAGACGTCGCTCTACCATAAGAACAAAAGTTGGAAAAGAGTCCGCCAAGATCGCCCCGCGGGGGGGCCCCAGCGATATCCGCGAAAACTGGAGGAGCAGAGGCAGGGGATCGCGATAAATCACGCTCGCATCGGCATTTAAAGAAGCATACACAGAGGTCCGACGTTTGATTGAGAAAAACGACGGTCGGTGCGCGCCGTCCCGATATTTATTGGGTTCGCTGGTAGGGTTCAAGACGCTCGCGTCCGCTTTCAGAAAACCGGCTGCCGCGAATGCAAGCGGCATTCCACGGCGCCGCGGCAACAAATCACTTGGATCGTCATTCCCGCGGATTCACGGCGACCGCGGATCACGATGGAACCCCCCTCCTCGCGAATTTTCGCGCGATACACGGGGACGGGGGTTACACAAGAGGCATCCGCGAGCCGGCCGCGAGGAGGCATCCCCGCGGCTCGCTCGGCTCGCGTCCGTCGCCGGGTTGCATAATACCCGTCGGCTATTTATGTAGATCGGCGTGTACACGCGCGTTATATAAATAGAAACGCCGCGTACTCGCGGCTCTTTTTCTTTTTCGCGCGTTAGAACCAGCGCCGATTGTCTTGGTTCACTGGCTGGTCGCCCCTTCGTTCCGCTTTTCCGCGGCAAGAAGCGAGCCTCGCCGCTGCGCCACTTCGTTTTATCGCTTAATTGCTGGCATTCCCGTCGCTTTGACCGCTCGCCGTGCAATGCACCCATCCCTCCGTTAACTGAATTCTTCCTTTTTTTTTACGGGATCGCTTCTTGTTCAAACTCGTGCTGGTATCTTTGGCGAGCGGCGTTGGGAGGCTTGGGATACTAATTTGGCTTGGATCTTCCGTGTGGGTGGCGCGTACTGTGTAGAACAGTGGGATTCGAATTATAGAAAATTTTGCGGGGTGATTGAGGACAACGTTATGTCTTCTCCGGGTCCTCTGTTTGGATCTGTATATAGAAAATCGTGGGAGGAATTGAGCTGACTATCGGTTCACTCCTAAGCTAAGAATATTATTATTATAATTATTATTAATTAAACGGGTGGACACCCTTTGGTTACATAACTCAAGTAAGAATACAAGACGGATTAACGAGGTTGTCAGCAAAAAATCGCATCATATTCTGATTTCAAGAATCCCTACGATAAAATTTTGATGAAACTCAACGGTTTCATCAAATATTGAGTGCTAGACTCTCTTTATTATAATATGTGCAGAGTGTTTACTAATTATATTGAAAATTACCAAAAGCTTACTAGCTTTCCCCGTTACTGGAACAGTGATACTTCCATACAGGAATTCGGTGTGGAAACTCACCTCCTCGAATTCGCGATGACGATGATGAGAGGCGTTCGCGAGAACCGCCTGCCTACACCCAGTGACACGCATCATGCATGCCTCGACTTATCCGTCAACACGATTAAATCATCGAGAAATCATCGCGTGAGTCACGCAACGCGTTATTCATTGTTTACGCCGCGCAGCCTACTTCCGCCGCCGTCAGGGAGCAACATTTCGGTAGGCTCGTGCATCAGCTTGTTCCCAGAAATGCCCGCATCAATTCGAGCTGCTTCCCGTGTCAAAATTTTCCTTCACGTTCGGATGATTCGTGGCGCGACGCGCCGCGCCTTCCGCATTCCGCGAGAGCGTCTGGTTTCCCTCGAAACCCGAGATTATTACCCAAGAAATGTTTCCAGCGGTAACCGCGTCAACAGGAAAGCACGGATCGGCTCAGGTGGAGGTTTTAATTAACGCACCGGACGGCCCCGTCGCTCGAAGTTTGGTAACTCAGCGCAGCTGGGAGGCCGCGGCAGTTCTGGACGGCTCGCGCCACCGGACGCCTAATTGAGGAGAATCTGGGACTATTTTTTTACTCGTCTCTTCCTTTGAAACTGTTTTGCTAACGGTAGAATGCATCTTCTGACGGGTGACGCAGCTACCGCGCGACTAAAATTGCAAAAGTTACTACAGTGTATTGGAGAATAGCCGAGAAACCACAAGGGGGACATACATGAAAGGAAAAAAGAGGCAAAGATATTATTCAGGGCCGGCTCGTCCCTATATATAAAATTAAGTAGCTACCTATAGTACGTAAAGTTGACAAGGGGCGTAAAATGGTCCTTTAATTGTTGGCATTCTTTAAAATAAAGTTCTAAATGCTGAACCTCGCCTACTCGCCATTGTAATTTAATTTAATTTAATTGTAATGGTGCAATAAAGGCATTTAATAATAATAATAATAAATGAAATATCACAAGTTGCACTATAAATGCTTTAAGCTGCGAATAAAAATTCAGAGTAAGGCCATCAAAAAGCTCAGATAAGTGTATTGTAAATAAAGGCCGCAATTTGGCAAGTTCGCCTAGGGTAAAAAAAGGCTCCAGTGGGGCCTGTATAGAAAAATACAGCTATTACGCTGAATAAAGTGACTAAAGCTGGCTTATTATTTATTTAGAATGACACTTTAAAATTTTGAAAACCTCCTCCACCACTATCCTATTTGAAATTATCTCCGCCATGGATGTCAACGTTCCCCTGCAGGTCGCTTACGCCGATGGCATCGGTCAACCGACCAAACGTTTATTCAGCAAATATTTCCCGAACGATTCGGCAACCGTTCGGAATCCTTCCCAGCGTATCTCTGCCTATTTCCTGGATTCGGGCAGCGCACCGTATGCGGCTTCAAGGGACTCACTGTACTTTGCACTCGTTATCAATGTGGCGGACGGTCGCTAATGAACGGACCGTTTGTCCCCTGAAAATCCCGCTACGACCTCCTCGTGGATTTTAATGATTTCTTTACACTTTCCCCTTTGTTCGATGCTTCGATCATGCAGCTTCCAATGCAGCGTAGATTTTTAATTTAAGATTCATTGTAGGTAACGTACATAGGTAATTTATGAAGAGACTCCTAATATTAACACCTCGAACACAGATAAGCATTTCTTGGAGCATAAAATGGAGAAAACTGAGTAAATTCTTCTTCTACTGAAATAATTCAATAATTCAAAGGAGACCCTGGCACCTCCCAAAGAAAAAGGAAAAAGGAGATTAATGTAAGCACGACTGAAGTAATTCAAGAGCTTTGTAAAGGAAAAGAAAACTGGATTTTATTCTTAAAATAAATTTTTACATCACCTAATGAATTTTATTCTATGTATTTAACTCGGTTCCCTTTAATATTAAATCCCGAGTGCCCTACTGCTTCCCACGTTAATTGTAAATAATCAACAGACCCCGTACTTATTACATGATTGGTGGACGAGCAGGTCGTAGGAAAGCAGACCAGATATTCGACGAGGACAAAATCAGCACGCTCGAAGCACTGGCACGGCCGAGTATGACGCGAGAGAAACGGGACGCGCGTACCAGAGCGTCGTGACGCCCCGTTCCCGTGTGTTATTACCTGGGGGAGTGGTTATCGCGACAGCGATACCGGTCTTCCGCTGGAAATAAAAACGTTGATCCCGCGTCGGGCCGTCCCCCGAGGGGGCAACGTTTCCATGAATGAAACGCGACGAGCACGCAGTTTACACGATCGCGAACCTTTTATCAGGCCTAATGAAGTCCGTTGAATGGCGACGACAACGACGCCCCGGCCCAGCCCGATAACACCGACGACGTTATCAACCCGTCGCGCCTCGAAAGCCAGCTGCCACCGCTTTTACAATTTCCGGCCTACGTGTCTGTCCCTTTCTCTGTATCATTCGTGTACTTTGGGCGGACGGAAGTGAGAGCGCGTAACGCAAACACGCCGATTATTTTGGGAATCTCCTACGATGGGGATTGGAGGACTTCCAACATGGCTAAACATGCCAAATATTATACATTCACAATTTCCCTTGCAGTCCGAGAAACCTGAGGATAGGAAAGAGTAGACAAAGCATGAGAATCGAGCGGAACGGATTATCCTTCGCGGGAGCTTCGGTCCAGAAGCGTCCACTTCGGTGCCCCTGTCGGAAAATGTAATCTATCCAGCGGAAAAGCGTTCGGTTCACTCGAAAGACGTTTGTCCCAACGCACAAACGGTTCGTGCCCGGCGGAAAAACGTTCGGGCACGGAAAGTATTTGATTGGACGCGGAAGTGTTCACTTTGACGATGGAGAGGGATCTGTTCGGCACGGAAGTATTCAGTTTGACGGGGGGAGAGAGAATTGGTTCCGCGCGGAAGCGTTCCGTTCGGCCAACAGACACCGGGCGCTGGCTCGATTCAACGGGACAATCGTTTCCATTGCAGAATCGCTCACTTTTGCTCCCGAGGAATTAGCGATCGATCCGAGCGGACGGGTCAGCGTTCAGTTCGCCCCGCGCGGCTCCCCCGGCGATCTCGCAAACGTCAAACGCCTTCGCGCAGCCTCTCCTACGGAAACATCAGTTCCCCCGATGACTCGTATCGCCGTTGCCGCGGAACAGTGGGCTCAGACTTATTTTCTACGCAGCGTTACTCATCGCCGTGGGCGTCGTGGACCGCGACGCGCTGGTGAACCGTTCGCAATTCGCCGCGACGTCATCGCGCAGCGTCGAGGATCTACCGTAATCGCTTCTAATAAACGCCGATCTCGCGGTTGTGCGAGCATTTTCTGAACCGGCGTCCAGTAGGGAACTGGAGGCCGCGTTCTTGACCTAGACGAAACAGGGAACCAGAGTACCGCGCAACAGTTACATAGTAACGTGCCCATCCCTGCTGTAGTAAACGGGAAACTCTGAAACGGACGTTCCCAATACTTTCTCCAGATTCCTCGAAATCTACGCCGTCGAAACGCCACCTTTCTAGCCACTGCGCTGTCTAAACACTCGACGCGAATCCTATGAACGTGTTCAGCTTCGCGGAAGGCTGAGGAAGTGAAACGATCTCTCAGTAACGGGTAGGTTACAATTAGGGTTGACACATTTTTAAAAGGAAAATCACGTAAATTTGCTATCGTGGAGTATAAAAAGTACCCTCGGAAAAACTAATTCTATAATTCTATAAGAAACTAATATTATAATTCTAGTTAGAATTCTAATTAAAATTCCTATGTTTCCATTTAATTACTGATTTAATTTAATAAGAAAATCAATGAATTATATAAATTTAACAATTGAAATAAATCAATTTCTTATACCAATTATTGTAGCAAGAATAATTATTTCACCAGTAATAAGAATTGATAAATATTCATTAAAAGTATATTTTAATCTTATTAGATTCTATGTATATCCTCTAAACATATTTAGAGTTTCAGAGTAACTTTTTATAATTTTTAAATAACTCAAGGGCATTATTGCAAATATTTATATTAAAATATTGCGTTAAGTTTCATGTGATGTCATTTCGCTAAATAAAGTATTTTCACATATTTTATTGTTATTGAAGATAAATTTACGTGAATAACGTAAGATACTTTATTTTAAACAACCCTACCTATGAATTAGTACAGCCTCGCGGAAGGCTGAGGAAGCGAAGCGATCTTTCAGTAATGGACAGGTTACAATGTCTCGTTCTCCCATTGACTCTAAATTTAACCCAATCGTGGGACGTTTCGTGACTCAACTAAATTGACCCGACAGTTCATGAAAACGAGGAAACTCGGGAAATCGATGAGGCATCCAAGAAGACGCAGATGCAACCCGAGATCGTTCCTTCTACGTATCGATTTATATTTAGGGAGCTAGAGCGACGAATTCGTGGAACGTTAGGCGATTGATTTTCGCCGCCCACTCGGCACGGTCACGGCTAAAATTTCCCTCGTCACGAGGGCGCGAAACGGCGCGAAATCCGTAACGCGGCTGGCGAGGCTACATAGTAATGTGCACGCGCCGGACGCGTTGCGTCACCGTGGCGAGCTCGTGTGTTCCTGGCCGTGGCCAGGTTTGCAGAGGCTCGATCAATATTTACGAACGTCGAAATCTTCGGCCGGTTATCGAGCTTTTTCCCGAATTCGAGGGCCTCTCTCTCGGTTTTTCCTTCTCCTCCGCCGTGGATGTGGCGCGGAAGGGCACTCCGGCGTTTCGCGTGCCGCTGATACGTTGTTGCGCAAACAGGCGCTGGGCACTGTACCAACTCGCATGATTAAAGCGCCGCGAGCATCCGGCCGATCTGCTCCTTTTAATGGGAGGAACGCGGCGACCGGCGCCCCTCCCGCCGGCCAAATTGATGAGATTTGCGGTCAGATTTCCTGAATAGAACGATCCTGAACTTTCGAGTGGTCGGAGTTCATTCGTGCGCTGTTACCGTTGCGGGGCGAACTCGACGGTTGGCGGGCCACGGTCTCCCTCGGAATCATTTTATCGCCGTGGATTTTGCTGCCAACCGACGCCTGGGTAACAGTGTTTCACGGGGCACTTGTGTTACTCGTCGATACTTTGTCGTCGTCGTTCAGTTATCTATACTATACTTTTATGCATACACTTAAGGGGCATTGCCTACCTGTGAGGTCTGAAAAAACATGGATATTCGGGAATTTTCGGGGGAAAAAGTTGAAGGATTTTTTAATCAAACTTTTATGTATTCGAAAGTGTACAGGTTAAGCTACTTGTAGTAATTTTTTCGGAGGAAAATATAAATGAATAAAAGAAATATCAGCGATCTCCCGGCAGCGATTTTTTTTTAGTAGTTTGCGGTGACTACTTACTCTAATTTTAATTTAATTTATCTGAAATAAAAAATCGCGGGAATTTAGTTAGTATATTAGATTATCTAGCCCTTAATCGTTCATTATCGCGAATAATTAATTTGCTACAAAGTGACGGCTTCTGATAGCAAAAAGTATCGATTTTCGCCACAGAATCGCTCTTATTTTTCATCTATAAAATAAAAACTACGCAACGGAAATGAAATAGCCACGATTAGCCATTGCAAAATATACAAGTTTTCCCCATGTGGATTTTTATTAATCTATTGTTGTAAAAGGTATTATTATACATACGTGAATTCTGAAAGAGAATGATTGCTTAATGAATTTTCCTATTTCGAAGTCTTAGTGGACCATTCCATTGCGCGGGCCGATCAAATATAATAAGTTCCACGTGAACGAAGCTTAGGATACAGAAGGCGATAAAGATACGCCAGACGAGGGCATTAACTGCCTCTAAAAAGCACTCGCTAGATTCTAGGGCGTGCTCTTAGAAATACATAAATACCGCAGTCGAGGCTCCCACAAGAATATTCATATCGGTAAATATGTTTTCGCTCAGAGGAAACTTTCCATTTCCCCCAATCGTCCGACTGAATGCCTCCTCCAATTCACTTCCATCCACTTTACGATCCAAAAATGGAAAGTCACGAAATTCGTAGTAGTAAAGCAAACAATAAATTCCAATACACTCTCCACAAACATCCCTCACTCGCGAAACTTACATCCACCCTTACAGCTTCCGTTCTGACTCGCATTGAAAACTTACTCGACCCTCCTTTTATTCCTCCTCTCTTTATCTTCTGCCTTATCCACGTACTTAGAGCGCGCAGGTACACTAAGTACAGTGCTAGCACACTTCTTTTGCTTATTCTATTCTTTTCTGCTGAGTGTAATACATTTCCCACCAGTTATATCAGTACTCACGCCTATTTCTAGAATTTTTGCATATGAAAAGAGCTGAATGCCATTTATAGAGGTGGTCGCCAAAGAAGTTAAGGGGTTAGGACACAGTATCGGCCCAAAAAAGCAGACGATTTTTAGACGATAATAAGAAAAGTAAACAATCGATTAATATAAACAATCGATTAATTTTTGCGAAAATTGACAAAATGGTCGACGTTTGAAAAATAATGATCAAATTTCGACAGAAGTGTCGACATCTTTCTGTTTATATTTTGTACAATAATTAAAAAAATTGAAATTTTGGATCGTCAGTGCCTAGGAAATATATTATAGTTTATGACATTTTTGGGGTTTTTGATTCAGTTCATCCAATTTCCCGGAATCCGGCCCACCAGTTGGCCATCCGGAAAAAGGACATTTTAAATGGAGACATTGCACGGCATACAAATGCTATTTTGTAAATATTATAAGCTTTCCTTATAATTCATAATATAGTGAACTAAAACACAAAATCTTATATTAATCGAATGTTTACTTTTCTTATTATCGTCGTCTAAAAATCGTCTGCTTTTTTGGCCCCTTACTGTGTCCTAACCCCTTAAACCATTTAGATTTTCGATTTTGAGGATTCGTCGTAACGAAAAGGCGCGCAATCAGTGGCTCAAGTGGACTTCGAGCTGCGCGCGGTTCGCGGTTCGCGGACGACCGATTACCTGGAATTCTCGTCCAGCCCGGGAAGAACCGCGCGCAAAAGGTGCAAACTCGTTTCGCACGTTACGCACGTTCACGCGTTGGCCAATCGCCGCTAACCAGATAAGCTTCCGGGAACAACGGGAGGACGCCGATGGTCCGTCTATTTACCTTCTCGCCCGTCGCCCGATACGGCAAATTTTTCCTCGCATTTTCCCTTCCCGCCTGTCGATTTTAACGCGGCCCCTTATCTGCGCGCACCGCTCGGGGACTTTCACGCGAAATCGCTGTTTTCGTTGTTACTTTGTTATTGCGATCACGGCCGGCGAGGCCTTGCGACTTCGCTTAACTGTTTTCCTCAACGCTACGGGGAAACGCGCGGTGATAACTCGGAAACGGGGAAATCCATGTGGAAATTCTATCCGGCGATGAGCAATATTTGCTTCGCTTTTTCTTTTTACGAAAGTGCTGGATTTAAGCTTCTCGCTCGCCGAGGAATTAGAGGCAGGGATTTGATGTTGAATATCAGCCAGTTTGGCGTCGCCACGCGTAGGTCAATTTTTTCCAACGCGACGAGGTCAGTCCATGAATATTGTTTAAGGGTATTGCGCAACGACTTTCCTGTTGGCTCCGAACGCGAGTATGTTAAATGCGAGTACCAGCGTGTACGTCAGAGATACGGGTAGTACGCACAACGGTGCAACTCGGTACAAAGTATCTCGTTAATTAACAGGTTCTGCGTAAAAGCAACCTAATAGCTTTTTTCCAAACACTCAAATACTGCGTCGAATTGCGTAGATGTCTACTGAGAATTCAGTGTCTGCACGCGTTTAGAACCTGGTTGAAACTAAACGTCAGTGACACGTGGAATTATTCTCTCTGAATTTTACGGTTTACATCACGGAATTGTTTTTTAAATCTTATCAACTGCGCCACGTGGAAGCTATTGATTTCTCTCTGACGATCGAAGTGAAGTTCAGGTCAGCAGCCATCGACAATCCCGAGGCGATCATATCTAAGCGAAGAAAGCGATTCGGGACGTCAGATTCCTCGTCGTCCGAGCCGCAAAGCGATCCGCTGGAAAAACGCGAGGAACCTCGGCGCAGATGACTGCCTCCTCAGGAAGAAGAACGCCAGGTAGTAAAGCGAGCTTCATCCGACATTCTCCGGCGTGCATAGTAAATCTCAGGCTGGAATGCTCGTAAACAGCCAGCGAGCATCGAATGTTCTGGGTAAAAACGTGACGTCCACGCTTCGGAACCGCGTGCAGAAGGTTCGAGGAAGCTCCTCCCTTGTGGACATTCTTTAGCGACGCGAAATTCCCGGTAACGTTAGTCGCGGGCTCGATGGCGAGTGCCTAGGCAACGCGCTCCGGGGATCTGGCTGGCGGATCTGTTACGTGCAACGGGCTCCAGGATGCCCGGTGCAACGGTTAAGACAATTAAATGGTTAAGGCGCGCGGCGTCGTCACGCATTGCATCACGTGACGGCACGAGCGAGTGAAGCCCTCGTAATATGCGCGCAACTCGCGAGCGACACGTGGGCAACGAGAGCGACGTCGTGGTCGCACGCGACTGCGGGGAGGTCTCAAGGTGACGAATGGCCCAGTCGAGGGTCGCGGATTGGAAGCTGAGGGTTGTGGACGCTGCCGTCTTTTGTTGGGAAATTTCTAAAGGGGAGTAAATAACGCTGCGACTTTGGACTACTCGGATTGTGGGCTAAAGTGGCTTTTGGATTGGGATGGGTCCTGTTGGGTAGAGTTTTTAGTTTAAGGGGGTGGTAAAATTTTGGGTTTATACGCGTCGAGGGTTCCTGTCTGAAATGAAGCATTTCTGTTTCTATTAATTACAAAGAAACAAATTGGAACTGAGACTTGGTCTTTGGCATGAAGTTTATTAACAGCATAAGCTTTAAGAAACATGTTTGTTTAGTCAAAAATATGGATTAAGGATGATGCTATAGATGGATCATTAAAGAGGCTTTTTAAGAAAAGTTACTGTTGCTTTGCAGTGATAACTCAAGAACGGAGGTTCCAATCGAGTCGAAACAAATTCGAGCAGCTTCACAAAATGTGTAGTTTCGGACCAGACCTAAATTAAAGTTAATGAAAACTCTTATTCTTTATGAAAGGAAACTAAAACTTCATCTTTTGGGGGGTAGTAAAACCTCATCAGTGAGGTCTCAATGGGGTTTTAGTTTCTAATTGAATTACGTCACTTTTTAAGACCAATATTACCAGAAAACTACAGAAGAAAGTTAAAATCTTTACCAGTCATAACCACCATTTTTAAAGCGCAGGTATTTTATACCAATTTTTTTCAATCTCTATGATAATAATAATCATTGGGTAAAATGATACATCTGGATTTGCTTTCATTTTTTTACAAATACATTAAAAAGAAGTGTTTCTTTCACGGAAAACGACTGCCTAGCGCCCTTAAGGGGATGTCAAATGGGAATTCAGAAGATGGTAAATAATTATGGTGGAAGTGGGTGTCTGTTGCAGGTGGAACGATGAGCAATCTTAATCGTTATTGAGGGTTAATCGTGCGAAATGTAATTGCCCCAATAGTAATAATATGTTAGATCTTCCGTTTCGCGATTAGATGTCCTTTGAAGGATACCTACTTCTCTTATTATTAAAATTCTATGGCATATAATTTGCATTAAAGGAAGAGGAAGAAGTTGATTCCCGCGATACCCTTAACACTTATATTCACAAAAGAATCCTCACCGGCGCGTGACATCGCACTCCACAGTGAATAATTTACTTTCCCTGAAACTCTGAAGATAATCCTGCCGATAATCTCACATAAATCAGATCACTCTTTCCCATCCACCAGCATCACTTCCCCCATTCAGAGTAGAAGAAACAAGAAACTCTGTTTCCATCAGCCGCTTTTTTCTCTTCAACTCATAGATCCCCTAGGAATCCCTCCATTCTCTATAGCTAGAAAGTATTTGCATCGCGTGCTTCGCGAGATTACGCTGCAACCGATGTTTTCACTTTCTAATTAGGAGCAGGAATGCCTGGAACTGCCGTCCAGAGGAATCATCCGTGAACCGAGCGCTTATCGACGGCGATTTAGCAATTCCGTGAAACGGGCACGCCTGAAATCGGAACTCCTATCGATGAAAGATACGCGGAACTTCTATGAATTAACACCCACCGATGATCCGCCGACAAACTCGATTCAACACCGTCGAGCATTCCATCGTGTCCCGCGACGAAGCACGTCTCGCGGACACCTCGGGCGAAAACGTCTCCCCTCGAGCCGGGCACAGTTGTAAACCATGGAAGGCGATCTTTAGCCCGCGATAGAGAGATAACAGCGGCGCTATTGCGCCAACTTTTATATCGCGAACGACGTGCAGGCGCGCCGCCGACGGGAATTTTCGTTCCCCCGCTCGATTTTACGACGGCTTTTTTCCGTACCTTTTTCCCTCGCGAGGGCCGTAAACAATAGTCGTAACAAGTTGTCGGCGATTTTCCACCTTTGTCGCGGCGCTCGCCGCGCGAGTTACGTCTTTTTGAACCGAGGTCGTAACTGTCACGGTTGTCCATCACCCGTGCAACCCCTCGAATAAAATTTCTTTCTCTATCTGGGGAGGAGAAATTGCAGGCGGACGAGGGAACCAGACACGGTGGAAGTCTCGACGAAGAACAGCGAGACTTGGCTCCGCGGCAGAGAGCGAGGAGATGCGTCGCGAGACCAAAACAAGGTTACGTAACGCGGAAGATGATCTAGCGATTGATCTATTCCCGCGTACCAAGGATGGGACACGGCTCCACGCGCCGCGAAAGGTGAATGAGCATCTTCTGCGTGGTAAAGTGTTCGCGAGCGTCTTTGTCTTCTTCTGTCTTCCTTTCGAATCTGATCGGACACTATGGATAATTCACAGAAATTTGATTCCACCGATTTGAGGAACCTGAACGATTCCTTTTTGGATAATACGAGTAACCAGAAACGATTTCTTGAAATGTTTCGGGCAGTTTAGATGGATCGATAAGATTAGGTGGATTGCAGTGGAAGCTTAAATTAATTGCAGATTCGAAGCTGATAAACATAGAGGCGAAGATACGTGGAATGATAGGCATGTTCTATGGAAAATCGCTGCAGTTATCGAAAGTGTACGAGGAAACGGTTGGAGATTACAGTCTCAGTTCAAATATTAGTCGGCTCTATCGAGGAAAATACTAGCCGCACGTGACACGTCGGCTGCTTGTTTCTCCGAAGGCTCGGCGCTGTTATTGCGGAGTACAAAGGAGCCAAGATCGAGCATAACTGCGTGCCAGTGGTATCACGCGGACGATTTTGACACATTTTCGCGCTGTCACGTAATGCGCGCGACAGATGATAGCCCCAAGCACGTGTCATTATTTAGCGGGAAGAAGCGTGAGAAATCGATGGTATTTTACTATGAAACGCCTGTCGTTTCTCGTCACTAGTGATATTGCACGGGGCCGTGTACACAAGGTTCTGGCGAGTTCCGCGTGAAAAGGAGAAACTATAATCCAGGAAGCATCGATTCGCATCACTTCGGTGTACGTATAAAAATACACTGACAAATCGCGAGTGCTTCTCGCACCTTCCTCCGTGAATACTTATTCTTCGTAAAGACGAAACTGAAGCTATCCGAAGGAAATATACGGGAACAGATTTCGATTTCCGCGGTCCGTCATGCTATTACGCGTGAAAACAGCGAGGCGCACATTCCGCGGCGGAAAATTCATGAAATATGGTAATTTCTATTACTACAAAGTGGCGTGGGTAAATATTTGCCGATCGATGTTTCCGCGAGAAGCAACGGAGACTCGGACAACGGGCAGAGGCGTTAGGAAATGTTTCTGGTAACGATTAGCGCCGCTTCCGCCGAGGTTGTTCGCGGAACTCGAGGCGCGACGCGCACTTTCCGCGAAACGTAGGAAAATCAAATATTGGCGACGGATAATCGCCGATTCCAGGGCGACGTTTCGAGAACGCGACTCGACGAGGCTTTGCACATCTGGAGTCGCCAGAAACCGGACAATCGCGCCGGGAATCCGAACTTTCGACCTCCCGCTGGACGGCGTCACGAGGAAGTTGCTCCCGTTATATTGTTGTTGTCATTGTGATTTCCATCGGCCACGACACTTCGGACTGCCTGTTCGCCGACCGCGGCGTGCTCGCCACGTGATCGTGACTCCTTTCGCGCCACGCTCGCGTCCCCCTTTTGCGCGTCGCGCGAAGATGAGTCCGCGTATCGCGCGCGCTTCCGCGTGGCCACGCGCTCTCTGGCCCCCTTGTCCGCTGCGGAAAATAGCGAGTGATTGTCCGATATTTCCAGGCCTTTGTTTATCTATTTATAAGTGGGAAGACGTAGATCTTTGAGCGCGATGAATTTTTATTGATCCGATACGATGTAAATCCTGCATCTTGATATTTATAACTTCGAGGGAAGAGTTAAGGTAGTTCCTGAATAATCTAGTATATTACAGAATTCTTTCAAATTTCGTACAAAACTAATTTGGAATACAAGAAACCCTTGTACAAAGTTTAAAATCGAATAGTTATCGAGAAATTGTTAATTAAAGTTGATGCATTTTAACACGGTGGCATATGGCAAAATCAAAAAAAGAGGGTTATAGTTTCAGTTTTTCTTTTGAAACAGGAGAACCATAGAAATGTACCAAAATTGGCACAAAAGTACATCGAAATGTCAGGAAATGAATTTATTAATTTCTGCAAAACTGACCGCATAGTTTCTTCGTAAATGCCCATAAAAAAATAGGATCACGTGCAAATTTTTTAGAAACTACGTAAGCAGTCAACGCGGCAACGTCGCACAATCGATATGTTTAGAAATTTAAATATCGAACGAAGATTCAGATTCATTGAACGTTTTTTCTGACATTTTGGTTATAAAAAACGCTCCCAATGAATGTGACGTTGGCAGATCTGCTGCTCCAATTCACTACGCTAACCAATTTAATATTCTATTTTTGTAGTACAATTATTTATGTTAACTTTTTAAAATATATATACATGATGTTAAAAATTATTATTATTTCCATAGTATCATACTACTTTATATTTATCGTTTATTGCCCAACTCTACTTTGATTAACATAGTTGGTTAGAAACTACCTTAATTGGGCCGAGGGAAATTTCTTTCCACGGGAGATATTTTTATTAAAATTCCTTGAAGAGTGTTGCTGCGAAACGTGTGATACTTGCTACGAGATAAACTCGAGGCATTCGTCTTTTAAAATAACCACGAGTTGTCTACAAGATGACTTACAAATCTGTATATGTATCTTGGATCATAAATGAAGGCGCCACGGGAATTCCAAAGTCCTCTTTGTCTCCAAAAGCAACACATGTTTACCTCGCGGAGTGATAGTGGTCCTCGAGACAAATTCAGGGGCCAGTGACATAATGTCGATCAAGGTGGCGACCTAGCGGGAATTTCGAGAGCCCCTCTCACCGAGCCCGAGATCCAAGCTCTCCAGACAAGCCGTGAAAAAGCGGAATGCGCTGCAGATTCTGAATGTCATTGTTGTGATGCGCTGTTGAATTCGTCTGAAAAGTGGCGCGTCATCCCGTGGAGCAGGGAACACGGCATTCCATTTCGAGGTATGTATGTACAAAGTCCGCCGGGGAATCTCTCTCTCTCTCTCAAATCTTGTGCAGCTGAAAGAAGACCCATCGACTACGTTGCTGCTGCACGGAGCGGTTTTCGAAGAACGCACTCGAAGGCTCGATAGATAAACGGCTCAGTGTAATCCACGAGGCTCGTAGCGCGGGCGCACGTGCGCCAACTGTTAACATTGTTGCAACACTGTGCGTAGATTGTGCGTTTTTACGAGCCGAAGGAGCGTGGCCAGATATCGGCCGATTCACTATCGAGGGAGCGCGTATCATGTGCCAACAGTGACATGCAGTTATATTCGCGCAATTACGGTTTATCTAGCGACGAACGCGTGCTCGTTCTCGCCTATTGCGCGTCTACGCGTCGTTACGACGATAAAGGCGTCAAGTGTCGCCACGTCCCATCGCTTTTCACGGAGGATCACGCGACGGCGCTCGTGCCGCGCTCGAACTTCACCCAACGGCCCCGCAGCATCGGCACCGCGATTGTTATCCGCGAGAGGAGAATATAAAAACCGTGCTTCTAGCTTCGAGGAAAGTCGTTAGCGAGACCGTTTACAGGGGTTACGGGGAAAAGTATATATTCTCGGAGATCACGAGCCGGCAAACAACATCGGAGACGCCCACGGGCCACTGCGACGCCTGTGACTTAAAATATTACCGAGGGAATTGGAGCAAATTGTTTTGGCCCCACCGATCAGCCTTTACGAATCGCCTTGTTTATAATGCGACATTCGGATTCTGTTACTCCGTCCTTCGGGCTGTTTACAAGATACGGGAGTTGTATTGATGAAGGTTCGTGTAAGAGACTTGGAAATTCGAAGTGAAATTTCTTTTCTATGCGATAACGTAAGAAAGTAATAAAGTCGAAATAATAATAATAATAATAATAATTATGTGGTCTACAAGATACACAAAGTAATAGAAATTTTAAGTTAAATTTCTTTTCTATGCGTTCTACTCGACAAAAGAATGAAAATTTGAGAAGGAACTACACGTGGCAAATGAACCGCTTTTGAGTAAAAGATTCTTAAAGTTTCCACCAATTAGATCGCGCAACGTGGCACCTGGGGCGGAGCATTTCCCCCACTCCGTGAAGAGGAACAGAGTTGCGTAAAGGGCGCCGCACGAGGGCATCTTGTGGCGAAATTTGTAACCAGATTCTGCAAGGAAACGATTCGTCTGTCGCACACAATTCCTTTAAAATCTTTTATTCTCCCACCGAGTGGAATACCGAGCAAGCTCCGTGGCGTTCGGTTAAAAACAAAGCCGGCAAGGATCGGAAAATGAAGAGTACGTGGATATATTTATATAATGTACAGCCGCGCGATATCTGGCCGGTGGAACCTGATGTGAAACTTCGTACGTGTTGCGTCAGGAATGAAAGTAGACCCGCGAAATGTCATACTCCGGGTAACGTACATTAACGGTAGTTGAGAAGTTGAGCGAACGGTAGTTGACGAGGCCTAACCCCGCTGCTTCAACCGAGCTAGACTCTCTTTACACGAAATTCGAAGATGTCCAAAATCTTCAGCTCGATTCTACCGATTAACGCTTTCACAATTTGAAGATAGCATAGAGTACTAAAAACGAACAGTTGGAAAGATAAGAATCTCATTAATCAAAGATCCTTAGATGTCCAAAGATCCAAAGATGTCTTCTGCAATTTAACTTCATTCATTCCAAGATGTTTGACACGGAATTGAAATCTTAAAGGAGCCAGATGACCTTGGAAACATGGCACGGACAATCCTAAGGAGATCTGCCATAGCACTTTCCCCTTTCAAATCGAACAACTTTCACTCTCTTCGGTTTTTCGTAACTTCAAAGCCAACGGGAACATTCATGCGTGCACTTTCGAGCGATCCACCCCGTACTCTCCCGTTAAGCGTGTCCATGCACGCGCTCGATACCAGCACGACAGGCTGACCACGGCGAAAACAAAACGCGACGGGCAGAGGATGAGGATAATTTCCCCGTAATCCATCTTCCGGCCCGCGCACAACGCCGTGCAACGTAATAAACGAGGAACGTCGCTCCGGGGAACGGAACGGAACGGAAGCCACCTTCCTGGGAAGTCACGTGCCCGGCTGGTCCTACGACCTCGCTTCTCGATACTTCTCACGATCCTACGGAAGTCCTCCGCGCTCTCGCGGTGCCGTCTGCACGCTCCTCAAACAATTCCCTCGTCTTCGAAAACCGTACGATTACGCAACGGTCGCCGGCTCGCCTTGACCCAGGTCAACGGAGACTTATCGAACGTCCCTTCTCTGTCTACGTGGCTGCGTAAACTTCAGCCGTGGATCCTCTTTGTTTCCGTGTTTCTGGATCGAGCACGAGCGCGTGGTGTGAACCAGCGACGGCTGCGTGTGATTAGACGTTCGAGCGCGTTCACACGTTCTCTGACGCGATCAATGTTTCTTGTTTACGACGCTGCGTTTTTTCCCTTTTCTGGAAAGTGAATGTTAAGGACAGCCCGCCGAGAAGTGTTTATCGCGGGATTGGGGAACAGCTTGTCTTTCCTCCTTTCATTTTTCGAGAGCGGCAAGAGTGTTTAGTGGTTGAATGAAATGTGTTGAGATTTTTGATAGAATTTTGGGAGCTGTAAATATGTTCTCTTATATCTTCCTTATTAACAGGGTAAGGATAGGGTAAGTCGGGGAGAGATGGCCCACTTTTTAAAAAAATCAGCACCGTAAATTTAGTGGTTTTGTAAAGGACAAAAATATATTTGCAAAAGGAGCGTGATCGAGCCATCTCACCCGGAATTACCCTATCGGAGGAAGTAACCTAGGCAATGGAGAATGTGACGAGGCTCAGCATTGATTGCTGTTACAATATTAGGCTGGACTATTATTAGCTAGTGGCGTGTCGGGGCTGTAGGTCAACAGACAATAGCGTCTTCTTAAAGCAAAAAGGTAAAAATAAATAGCCGGCCTCGTGACAGATTATAGGAGAAGCTTCATAGAAAATTCGAGCCGAGGGACACAAAAGAATTCAAGGAAATGTGTATCGTGTATTTCAAATACCGAGAATCCAGAAATAATCCAGCGCGCTGGTGGGAATGAACGAAAGCTCCTAGCCAGGGAACGCGTCAACTCGAGGATATAATACATCAGCGACGTAATCCGCGACGCGTCGTTTCCGGACAGCAGAAAATCGTCCGTGAGAGTAGAAATCTAACGAATATTCTCGTGAAGTGGAATCACCCGTTCCCCGCGAACGTTTCCCTCGATGGATCGACCCGAATGTGCAAAAATTCTCGTCGCAAGTATGTACAACCTCTGGCAACAAGTATCCGATCAGACGCACTAATACGAAATTTACTAAAATCATTCATGTTTTAGAACTACAAAATATTATTATATGTAGTTAAAAGTGATGGGAAACTAAGGGGGCTTAGTATAAAGCGAATAACAACAAAATAACACAAACTTCCATTTATTATCAAACAGAAGTAAGAGAAGAAACAAAGCGCCACATGGAAAGAAATTTCCAATTGGTAGGAATCTCGGAAAAAAGTTTGTGGACAGATTTGTTAATTTTAATTTGTGAGCAAATTATTTCAAGTATTAATATTTTAACAATTTTAATACATTGAATAAATAAGATTTTTATAATTCGTGGGTGAAATTTCTTTCCACGATAATCTTTTGGCTTGTCGAAGTTCTTCTTTATTCTGTGGCTTTTTTCACGAATCAGCTTCTTGAATTTTGCCCATAAATTTCATTCTTTTCAGTGAGCAGTTGAGCAAAAAACGTTTCTGACCGAACTATCAGAAGCTGATTAAACGAGATGGGTTTCTTATTTTATTTCTAAAGGCTAAATTAAAACATTTACTTAGAAAAAAGGAACGCTTACAATTGTGTAAGGAACGTGCAAATTGGACAGTGGAGGACTAGTCGAAAGTGATATTTAGTGATGAGTTACATGTATGTATTGGGCCAGGAGATGGCACAGGAACGTTTATTTGGCGAAATTCCGATGAAAAATTTCACGAAGGTTACTTAAACGTTATACTGAAATGTCTACAATCTTATATGATTTGGAGCTGAATGACAGAGAAGGGAAGAGGAACATGATGTGTTCTTTATCTGATATGTTAATTCTGAAGCATCCATATATTCATATTCTAGAAATTCTTTTAATTCCGTGGATAAGAAACTGGTTTGGAGATCATTTACATTTTATTTTTGAAAATGATAATGCCAGCTGGTTACCGCAGTAGAGCAATCAAAACCACTGACAACAGGTCGCCATTAAAAAAATAAAATGCCCATTGAACAGTTCCGATTTAAACCCTGGCAAGAATCTATGAGCAAAATTTGGGAGAAGTCGTCTAGAAATGGAAGCTTGAGTCGTGTTATATTCCCATTATTAATATTACATTTTCCTTATGCAAAGTATAAAAAAGTTTCACACTGACGAATAAGAGAACACACGACTGTAAGGTAGCGTTTTTAAGGGGGAAGTAAGGGTAGTAAAGGTGTTTCCTCCCCATTTTGCTGTTCTGCAGTAAGAATGAAGAATCCATCTCATTTTCCTACTTAACCAACTTACGACAAGAAGAGACCCCTTTGTGATTATAATAAAAGAAACAAAGGTTCCACGAAACCGTGATCATTCCCGCAATTATTGCACAGAACGTGTGCCCCTTTACCAAAAACCTCACGAACTGTATAATTACTCCCAACGAAACTCCTCAATCCATCAAAGAACGAAACAGCATCCCACCTCCCAACTATTCTAAAAAACACATCTCCCTACTACCGACGTTGATTAGAAACGAAGCCACCCGGACCGGGAAGCAAATATTCCACGGCGGTGCGGCAGACATGCCAGGAGGATCGCGAAATAATTTCACGACTCGCTCGAGCGCCTCCGACGACAGCGAGTTTCCCGTTTGTACGGGCTGGGAAACGGTGCCTGGTGTCGCGGACGTGCCGCTATTCGCACGCAGCTCGCGCGCGCGTCGCGCGTACACGCCGTCGGCTTCATTCACGCCCGTTCGAGGAAACGGGGAAACGCGGCTGGAGAGAACAGCTCACGAGGAAAACGAGAGGCGCGCGCGCGAGACGCGCATGCTTATGTTCCCTCGCCTCCATTTAGCGACCAGACTTATTTATAAAGCTCTGTGCAGAGGGGGTGGGGGGCGCGCAGAGGAAGGGGGGGTTCGCCTATTTCCTCGTAAATGCATCCACGGCGTGAATAGGAACGTGAGCGGCGGCCGTCAATGTCGCGGATTCCGCCGCGAGTTTCTTCTCGATGACACATCGGCACGAATAGCCGGCCGATTTAAAAGCGTCCTGTTAATCGCGGCGTACAGCCGCCGCCCGTAATTGCTACTCCCTCGCTAATAATAGAGGGTCTTTCGCCGACTCGAGAGCAGGACGTGCTTCCTCGGTGACTCAACGCGATTTTTGTTTACTGTTTACATACGCGGAGGCTGCCGTTATCGGGTTCGATTAGAAATGCCTCATTGTTAGCCGGCGTGGGTGGCAGGCATTGTGGAGCTTCGGCGAGAAGAACACGCACGTCGGGCCTGGCTCGCTTAATTCCCCCGTGACGGCTATATGTGGGCAGACACGAGTTCCCTTGGACAAACCGGAGCGGGGAATCGTAGAGGTTTCGATCGGCAGTGGAGCAATGTTTAGAGAAAATCAGCGCATGAGTCAGGATCGATGACACAGAGGCTAAGTAGAATGACGTTAGAGTTCGTGTAATACAAGAATAGCTTCGACAGCTGGCTTCTCTTTTCGAAACCAGCGTGCGTATTTAGTCGGACAAGGTTTGGGCCTGGAAGTAAATCTTAGTGGAGCATTACGGGGAGCAGAAGGTCTCCCGTTGCCGTACATCAGCCGCAGATCCCAGCCCACAGGTGATCTGACAGTGACACCTCGACCTCGTTCGTTACGGTGTACTATATACCGGCCGAGAAGATCCTGCCCTTGCAACGCTCAGCACCCAGCCATCTACAGAACGGTCGGTCACTGACGTCAATCGCGCCATTTAACCCGAATCCACGGTTTTCCTCGTTTCGTCATCAGCAATTCACCACAGGAAATGCCTTCACGCGACGGGACACCGCCGTGACCGCGATACCCGATCCAACGGCGATCGCTACGACGCAGTAACGTCGACCATAGGTGTCGACTGGTAATCGACGCTAACTAGCCGCGCGCACAATTATTGGCCGGTTCTTTCTCCGAGCCGAGCGCGGGTATTGTCGCGCCCGTCTATTAATACGGCCGTTTTTATCACTGGCCATTGTGACTGATCGTAAACACCGCATCGATGTTTACCGCGGCGACCTCGCGTGCTGGAAGCGCGTGTCGCATACCTGTCCACCTCAGCCCGAAGCTGCACGCGCTTGTAAACAACGCTCGTGGGAGCCACCGGCGCAGCTGATTCACATTCGGCGAGGCCAGCCTCTCGGGGCTTTCCAGCGCGGCGGCCAGATTTTATCCGGCTCTAATGATAACGTTCAATTCTATCGTTGGTAATCGATGCGGTGGAAACTGGGTTTTCGTTGAAGGAGGAGCGGGCACGGTGAACAGGTAGAACAGAGGGTGAAAGCGTCATTTGTATGCCGCTCCTGGGACACACTTTTCGAGGAACGATTAAAACGAAGGACGAGCGAGTGGATTTACGAGGCTGTTCGTTGTACATGCGATACCAGATCGCGTGGAGGTGGGAGTTTGTAACGTGATAATAAATTCCGTTGACTAAATGTCACGTATGTCGAAACGAATTTGTTATTTGGTCAGTGGTTATTTGTTCCGTAAATCACGGTTGCGTTTGGAAATCATCATTCACCGGGAGCGGATTGGTATGTAGGTTAAGGAGGGTGCAGCCTGGGACGGCAAATTTTGAAGGGCGGTAACCTATATATACTATTTGCTTAATGTACGATTAAAATATTAAGCATAATTTAATGAAACACAGAGGCTGGAGCCAATTTTGAAAACAATTCAGTGAGTTGTCATATTGAATTAATTTTAAAATTGTCTCAAGTCTTTAAATTTAAAATTTCTGCTTAATTAATTTTAATGCTGGTTAGTCTAGGGCCGTAAATCTAAAAATGCGCCTCAGTCATTTAGTGTAATGTAGGGGATATTCATTATATTGTAGGAAATACTTTTTGTAACATTCGTGGGTAACGATCTTGGATAAGGGTGGTTGATAAAAGAGGGTAGTTTTTGCATGCTTCACCGGCGTTTATTTCGCCGATTGCTGGGATCGCAAGTGATCGATGTCGAGCAGCGGGCTAGTGCGCGGCGTAAGGGCAGTAGGTCAGTCCCGAAATGATCAGACAGACGCGGTCTGTGTCCGTCGGGCGCTTCTACTATTCCTGGCGAATTGTGCGGGCCACATGGCGACTACAATATTCTAGCTGACACCGTACGAAGTAATTGTCTTCGCTTTGGAAAACATATTGTGCTGTGCAAGGTTTGGAAAAATGCCCCTTAAAAGGAATAGGCAGTCAAGTCGGTCAGAAATCAAATATTTCTTGGGAATTAATTACATGAAAATGAACGCAAGCAGAGACTTTTCCTTTTACACAATGTTTGTTACTATCACGTAGAGTAAAAAATATTTTTCTCGTCGGCATAACTATTTTACTACTGGCGTGGCAAGCTTAATAGGTGATAGAATAAAGCTACAAACGTGCAAAATTTGTTTCGTTAATTAATTTCCAAAAAATTAAATTTCTTTGAAAGATTAAGATTGCTTCTGCCGAAATTTCCCTAAATTCGCTCAGAACAACCAATCTTTCAATGCTTTCCAGAAAATATACACATGGAAAGACGGCTGAAACAATCCGCAAGATTTAAATCCCTCAACGTGAAAACACGTCGACGCCAGTGAGAGTGTCGCCCTAACGAAGCAATCCGATTACCACGCCTTTGTGCCATTATTGTAATTGTTCCCGAAGAAAGTATGGCGCGCAGCGAATAAACTTAGCGTTTGTCGAACGTGAATGATGAGTAGTCGCGGCCAGAGATCGATGGTTGTTTGAATTATCGATGGGTCGCCAATGAAACGGCGGTCCGAATGGATTCCAAGAACGCACGTGGAGATTTCCGTCGTGGCTTCGCGTAATTTTAGAATCGACGCTTTGTCACCGTGTCGAAACGGGGGAAGAAGACTCATTGGTGTCACCGAATAAAAATATTATTCTAACGGTGAGAATTTATACCGGCATCGGGCGGCTTTAGTATTGATTTTAATTTCAAATATATTATTCGACAAAGCTCGACTCCTTTCCCCGGGACAGTTGAAAAATAATGAACGCGTCGCGATTATTCCAGGGTGCCCTCGTCCGGAGTGTTTACTCGCCGTCGTGACGCCTGGCGAGCGGAGAATTTCGATTATTCGAAAATAATCGTCGGAAGGAAACGGTTCCCGTCGCTTTTGTAATAGCTTAGTAAATAAGGGATCGAAGGGGTCGCGTACAAATGGTACTCGTAACGCGATTGCCGGAGGAGAGTGGGGCGAATTCAGATGTCAAGAGTTACGACGTTATTTGGACGACGTCTCCCGAGCTGTGCAAGACGATTTCCGAAGCGTATCATCCACGGAACTTGGGTCGCGATATATCCCTACGAATTTGGCAATGCACCGCGTCTATTTTTACGGATTTACTGTTTGAAATGGGTCGCTGGTGGCTGCGCCCCCCCTCGCCCAACCCCCGTGGAAAAGCAAATACTTTTCGCTTCTGTTGCCTTCTATTCGGCCGAGCGGGAGCCAAGAAAATTTCCATCGAGACCCGTCGCGAATGTACTTTCGCGAACAAATCAAACAGCAATTTCGCTTCTTAAGAACGAAGAAAAAAACATATTAAAACAGACGTAAAAGAGCCAAGCACGGTAATGGTAAAGACGGGTGCCTCCTTCCGAGCGCAGCGCCACATATTTCCACGGAATCCGATTCATTTTGGCGCCGGTCGGAGAGTTCGAAGACGCTCGAAGGACGGAGGGAGACAGACCCGAGCTCACCGCGTCGCCTCGGAATAAAAACCGGAGTATAATTCCTACGGGGCAATAATTACTATCCGAACTATTTTCGTTCCGCGTTACCGTCGCGACTTCGTCTATAATCCGCTGCCGCCGGTTTGGCAACGACCTCCGTCTATTTACGGATTACTAACATCGGGAACGGACACGACTCGTTCCGGTCTCTCTCGAGTGGGTCGAGTGCAGTAGTCGCTCGTGGCGACCCGCTTCCAACCAGGAATGCGCTCTCGCACGTTGCGATGGATCAAATGAGTCACTCGGAAATTTGTGAATTCCGCGGTACCCCGCGCCGCCCGACACGGGAATTCGGCCGGTCCAATTAAGCCGAGATGCTGTTTACGCCGGCGAGTCCACCGACAGAAAGTAATCGACTGGCTATCGGAGGTATCGATCTCGCCGGATCGTTTCGCCGATCGATAATTCGTGTCCCGGGACGAGGAGATTGTTGACAGTACAGTGGCCCAAGAAAAGGACCATTCCTACCGTTTAAGTTCGAGTTTCGGGTAAAGAGATTAAGTTGCATGTTGAGTTATAAGTGGAATTGTTAGTGTATTTCTTTCAGACGTGTAATTATGTAATTGGGAGTGGAGAGGGTAGATAAGTAGATGGGAAAACTAGTATTCAACACGGTGGTATTCACAGTTAGCTGTACTACTGAATTTACATGAACAAACCCATGAGTCACTGTATATTTCCATAGGCGTCTACCGATTCCGATTTATTGATACACTGAAAACCGTGCCGCTGTCGAGAATAGGCTGGCATCTCTAAAAATAATAAGTGTGACTTTGAAAATCTATTTGGGTGCACGCGTGCAGTTCTGACTCACTTTGGGCTAGCGTCGTGTTTATGTGCAATGTATACCTAAGGAGTTAACTCCATGTCAATCTTTTTCTGTCGCGTTCGATCATCGTTTTCAGCTAACAGAAGATATTCCCGATTTTTTTAAAGACTTTCACCATTTTTTGCGGAAGACTCTATCCTTCCAGCGCCAATGATTCTACCCACCGCAGTAATTCCGTGGCATTTCAGACGAGTGGGCATTTTTAACGGATTTTCCGCGTTTACGGGCGGTTGATTGAAGAATTCGCGGCAGCGGGACCGGATGTGGCTCGTTCGGATGTCGAGTGGGTCGAGTGCCGGTGGCCGACCGTGGCGACCCGAATCGCACGAGCGCGCTCCGATAAAATGGAGCAAATAGGTCACACTCGAACGCGTTCTCTAATTTTTCCTGCCTGCCGAACGCGATCTCGTACGGTCACGAGCGACCTGTATCCATCCGCGGGAGCAAGAACTGCGCGTCAGACAGGCCTGGATTACGTAAACTAAAGCGTGTCATTGTTTACTGGCTACCTTGCGCCGCGTTAGAAGGTTTCAGTTGACGGTTCAACTCGAATCTCGGATTTTGACACGGAGAACCTGTCGGGGAGGACAAAAGTGGCCGCTTACACAAGATAAAAATTTCTCCTTTCGCAACCGCGTCACGTAGAACTGCTTCGTTCCAAAGGACATCTGGTAATTTCTAGATCGAGCTACTAAAAAACGAGGAGAAGTTCGAGGAACGCGCGCCTTTAGTGCGATGGAGTAGAGTCTAGTTTCAGAGTTGCCACCACTTTGTACTAAATATAAGGAATCCCCTGACTGACGATATAAGCAGGATAAGCGTGATCCTGAATAAACCAATATGGCGGTGCTATATCTCGAATGAGATATTCCCGTATGAGACACTTTCTTAAGGAAAATGGAATATTTGTACACGCACACTTGACAGCGTCCTTAAATCTTACCAGAGTAAGCCTCTGCTCACTCACACAGACGTACTGCATTCCCAAGCATCGAGTTTCCACCTACCATACCATTTCAAATCCTACAGCGCTCCCCAATGTGTCAGCAGCTTCCCCGCAAATTTTCAATCTCCTAAGTCAGACTGCCTCGGTGCACATCTCCCTTGGATGCATTATACCGTAACAAGAAATGAACCTGACTCCTCAAACTGGAGTTCCTGAGCCAGTACGTCTTCCAGCGCAAATATTACGAACTACGCAACGTGTTGCAGCGTGTATCTGTTCGGTTCCAGGTCCCCCGTATAAAGACCCCGCATCGTCGCTCCCTAAAATGATCGTCATGAATGGAGCAGCGTCTGGTCGACTCTAGCAGATCGTGGAGAGGCGTACGTGCCGACACAGCGGTGTCGACCGGACGACCCTCGTGGTGTTCCGGTCTCGCGGCAGTGGGTCGAGTGCAGCGTTTGTCGCGACCCGATCCCCTGGATCTCCAATCCCCGATGCACGGATCCGCGAGGCCGCGAGCGCATAGGGACAGTGGGTCAAGTAGGTCGTTCCCGCAACGCTCAGACGGCCGACAGCCGCGCGCTCAGGTTACGTAACCCTCGGAGGGAGAAAGTCTCCCCTCCTGGCCCCGACGCGGCGTCCTTCCAGCTCTCCCTGGCCGAGGCGGTTTGCCACCTCTCCTCCACCTCTCTCTCTCTCTCTCTCTCTCTGTTCGTCCACGGGATCTACCACCACCGCTCGATTTGCCACGGACTGTTTACAAACAAATCCTCCTCCCACCTCCCGAGCCAGGCACCGATCGTCAGCGCCGCCTGGATCCCCCTGAATCGACCATCGTCGACCTGGCCGACGGCTCGCGTCGTCGTCAGAGCCCATCGGACTGCATTGCGCAAAATTGCAGCACCGCCGACCGGAAGCGAGCGGTGGCTCGTCTCCGACCGGCGGCCTTCTGGAGAAATTCCCTCCGATCCCCTCCCCTCTCCGCCCTTTCCTTCCCCTACCTGCCCCTCTTTCTATCTAACTGCGTGTGACGTTTTTGTCTTCCCTACCCCCCTCCTACCTACTCTACTTCAAGAAGATTACCCCCCCCCTCTTAACCTAACCTCTTCCCTACTGCTGTTCGTTCGCTCCAGAGTTTCTCGACTTTGTTCCTACCGATTTCTTCCGTGCCCGCTTCGTTTCCTCTTTCCCGACACGCTTCCAACCCCCCGCTCCACTTGCACATCACGAACGTCCCGCTCGCAACCTGGAATCGACTGCGGTACACTTGGTCGCCGAACGACGGGCCGATTGGCAAAGAGAGAGGCAGGGGAGGGGAGGCGGAGGAACGAGAACGGAGACGCGACGGGACCGGCCCCGGGGAGAGAGAGAAGCACGCCGCTTACTTTGCTTTTTACAGTCGCGTTCCAGATTCCCCGGAATCCGGCGCGCTGGTAACTGTAGTTTAATTGTTGTTTAGGTAGCGAGCCGACGACCGCCTGCCCGAACAAAGGAAGACCAACGCGATCGGAACGCGAGCGTCTTCCGGCCCCGAGCTCCCCGGCTAGTCGCAAGAAAATTACGCCATAGACAGGCTACCTTTCGGCTATTTTTACGGCAGCGCTCGGCTGTATCTGGAGCTGCATCGCCAGCCGAATCGCTTGCCGCGCAATCGCTCGCAAGCGGGTTACCGCGTTTTTAAGGCGAACCGGGTCACCGGGTTTTCGTGCGACAAGATCGTTCGCCCCGGCGATTAAGCGGGGCCCAGTTTTCAGGCGAAGGGGAAGGCGCGACGGGGTTTGTCGCGCGGTAGACGATGTTCGATGGCAGGCAGTTTAAGCGCAATTTGCTTTCAAAACAGCGAGTGGACCGTCACGACGACGTTCGGGTCGAGATCTTCTCACGGCTACTTGCGTTTCCGACGCTCCCCGTCGCCCCCTACCGGTTGGGTCTGCGGCGCTGTTGCCTGGGTAGCGCCACCATAGGTCTGCTAACTCCTACTGATTCTCATAAGCTCTTATTCAACGATTCAATCACATAAATGCAAGTTCCGAACGACCTCCCTCTGGCCCAAGCGTCATTGGTAATTGTGGAGATCCGCTGGCACCGTTTTTCCTCTCGTCCGGCCGAAGAAGACGGCGATGGAGCCCGAATCGGAAAAGTTTTCTGGACGAGGAAAGAAAACGGTGCCAACGTCACAGTTACCACTTAGGTGTATCAAAGCCAAGGGGAATTTCCAGAGTCGAGTCCTTGCGAAAAACTACTTGCTCAAGGAGCAGCGAACGGAATAACAACCACCACCACCTTTCTAGGCGGTGACGTGTCCACGAGGAAAGGTCGGCGTCTATCGTTCCAAGAGGAAGGGAATATATTGTTACTTGCATAATGTCCAGTAAGTAAGTCGCACATTCCCATGGAGAAAGCGTTTGAGCGGGGGAGTGCTATAAGGAAAAATGGGTACCCCTATAGTTGTGTCAGCTCTGACTCCACAATGACTCAATCATGTGAATACAAGTTCCAAACGACTTCTCTCCATCCAAAGTGTCTGGTGCTGGGACTGTCTGCCTCAGTTCGACTGGGAAGAGTCTGCAGACGGACCTCGAGACAAAACGCTCACCACCCTTCCTCCTTCGTCTATCCCGGCAGCCCCTTCACTCTCCGAGTAGGTGAAGCGGGCCTTTAGGCTCGGCGGACCGAAGATGGGGCAAGATCCCAACTCTTCATGTCCAGGAGCCGGAATTCTTGAGAAATGTATTAATGAAGATGTCAGAAATACGTGGGCCTTGATGCAAGTAAACCATTACGAAATATCCAGGAATACTTGGGTCGACCCTTTCGACAGGGAAACTCTGCAATTCGATTATCAATAACTGTAGGAAGAATCCATATCGGTCGACGTCCATAGCTCAGTGACTCAGCTACAGATTAGAAAAGAAAACACTTCTCAAAGTGTTAGTGTGTTAGTATCTTAGTACTCTTTTAAGTTTTCCAGTAGTTCTTCAAGTTCGCCACCTCCGTATTCCTCAAACCAACAAGTTTCGAACTGACCCTCGATGATCCTACAACTATCTCCATTTCCTCTAATCTCAAACTCCCTTTTTTTTTGCCAACAGGGAATTATTCCCCATCAACCTCGTCAAAATACTGCAACCGAAGGTACACCTCACTAAAACGGACCCAGTTTCGGTCCCCAGCTTCCGGCCCCCTTATCATCAAAGCACCCAAAGAAATCTTCACAGACGTTGCCAAATTTCGACGCACGCGAGGCCATTCTGCTCGTGATTACATCGTAAGAGCGCATCCGCCTCGTCGGGGATCGGCGGTTCCCTGGAATCCGCCAGGAAAGTCTTTAAAAGTTCGGGGCGAGGAGGCAGGCGAGCGAGCAAGCGATTCCGCATCGCGCGGCGGCAGCGGACGTGAATTTCACACAAAACATAAGGCTGCACATAGAAACGCAGACACAGTGGCCTAGACAAGTAGGTCGCGGCGCAGTTCTCGCGGCGCGGGGTTCGCGTGCGCGAGACCGCGACGCTCGCGTCCGTGTGCGCAGCTAGGCGGCCGGACGCGGAGCGGAGCGTGTCGGTGCGCGTGTGCCCGTACCCGTGCTCACACACTGGCCCACGTGGGGACAGGTATACCTATGGTATTACATAAACTGGGTGCCTAGCTCTCTGCGCCGTACGGTCTACAGGTTGGTCCAAAAAGGGTGTCGTGTCTCCGTTCTGGGGATGAAATGATTATATCAGAGTAGGTGTACGCTAGTGGTTCTAGCTGTGGTTTAAGAGGTGCTGGTAGCTCTTTTGAGGTACCACCGGGGGGTAGAATCATATTTATTGAAGTTTCTAATTTTGTTTTAATTTTCTCTTTCTAATTTTGGGTCTAACACCTCTGGGGAAGGGTTCTCCACTTTGTTATAACTCTAGGAGCACGTGTTCTGTGGTGTTTGCAAAGGGATGCGTCAATATACACAGTTGGTAAACTATTGTCAGTGTTTTAATAACAATATCAGACTAGAATACCTATGTTGAAAAAAGGTGAAGTCTAACTTTGGACTTCATGAGACAGAAAAATGTAGAAAGCTTGCATCCCTGAGCAAGTTCCCAGCGTATAGCCCTGAATGCCCAATGTGCATCTACAAAATCTGTTCTCCATGCCTCGTTACAAATACACTACCATCTTTTAATGAGTAACACAATCCTTTTACTTCACTCCAAAGGATACCACCGCCCTTCTTCAGCCCCGAGTACATTGCTCAAAAGGCGACTACCAGCAGGTGAATCTGCAAAGTGGCGCAGAACATCCGCATTGGCGACATCTCAACAAAAAAAAATTCACCCACGCTCCATTAACTATACAACACCTTTACGACGTACATTCGTTAAAACTTCTCCAGCAACGCCGAAAAATTCATGCCCTCCCGTTGGACTAGCCTGTACCACCCCCAGTTGCAGGAAGGGGTTGGTAGCTGGCTGGCTGTCACGGCTATTGCTTCTCGGGCCGCTCTTCGGGACACTCGTTCCATCTTTCCCAGGATCGAGCGGGCCGTGCTTTGCATATTTCCACCATCCGCGCGACACTGCTCCGGACTCGCTCCTTCCGGAGGGATTTACGAGATCTTCACGGCAGTTGGCACGCTGTTCTCCGCTCCTGCGAACTTCTCCCGGAATATGAAATGAATCGAGGCGCACGGAGCACCGCGGCGTTACCAGCAATTAACACCATCCGCGACACGTTGCCCGCGGGCGCCCCGGAGCTCGCCGAATCCCTCCGTCGCAAAACATTCAGCCGCTGTTTGCGCGCGTCGATTGCCCGCCGTTGCCTTTCCAGCGAAACGCTCTCGCGCCATTAGCGTGGCAATCGGATCCGCGAATTACGTCGATGCTAATGCACGGCTAAGGACACGCCGTGCCACCTAGCTCCGCTTATGATCGATGCAGCGGACTCCAACGGGGAATTATTCAACTTTTTCTCCCTGTTTACGCCGCCCGACGGGTGTACAGGGCGTCCAGTAAATCATGGCGTAACCGTCCGGCAGGTGATACCTCGTGGAAAAACCAGCAAGAAGCGCGGAATAAAATATTCTCCATTAGCCGCGTGCCGCTCGAGAAAAATGAATTCAACCGCGAAATTATTCCTCCGACGTTTCACCATTGCGCAACGAACGCTTTGCTCATCCCTCTTTCACCGCTTTCGTGAGCCCCGTTGATCCTCAGTTACATACGATTCGACCATTAATTTCAATAATAAATTAAAGAGCACACCAATGGAATTCTCGCTCTAGTCCGTAAAGAAAATCATACTGTTCCGTTTGAGAAAAATGGCCAAACAGAGTTGCACCATATTGCAGGTGCTTTCGTTCACAGAAACTTGAGTCTCTTTAAATCATTAAATATTGTACTTCGTAATTTTTTCCTAAGTGCAATTATACGTAATATGAACGACAACGAGAAGGAAGCAAGCAGGACCGCGATCGATCGAAATCGTCACAGACGTTCTGTTGCATTCTTGGCAGGCGAAAATCGATTCGCTCGGTCGGAGCTACGCCGCGAGAAACTGGGTTAAAGTGTCACCCGGCGCGGATAAACAAAGCCTTGGACGGTTTTCGCCGCGATGCTCGTCTAATTTCCCGGCACGCGCAATTTCGCGCAACTCGCGCGTTGCGTAATTCCCCCGATATAAGCGTAACGTAGTTTTCCCGCGCGTGGCGGTTCCCCGTCGACTCTTCGTTGATTTGTTCACGTGCTTCCGCGGCGAAATTTACATTTCCGCTCGCATATCTGTGCCGTCGATTTGAATACGTTGCACGCGCGCTCACCGATTCCGACGCAGATTTTTTTCGAGTAACAGGTAATTGAAAATAGTGCGACAGAAATAATTGCGTCGCGCGGTATTCGAGGCACTGTGAGACACGAGAAATTTAATTATAGATCCATCGAGTCTGGAAATTAGAATACTAGAAAACAATGGTCTGGAGCACAGAGAAGATGATACAGGTTTCTCATTATTAAATTTAACAGGTTCATTGAGTGGTATTTGAATAGCTTCAAGAATGTATATAAAATTACTTTCCTCTGCTTCTGCTAGTAAAAGGGTATAAATTGATGAGGAAGCGTTACAATTTCAAATGGCAAGATTATGAGAGAATCGTATCACGAACACCTAAGGGAAAATATAGATTGAATCAAAAGTATTGGCGCTAATCAAATATACTTTACAGATAATCGAACTTTGGTTAATTATCTATAAACGCAACATAAAGAGTTTTAGATACCTTCACGAGAATTAGGTCAATATCAAATGTTTGTTTTTTAAAACAGAATTGAACGAAGCCTAAATCCACTGACCTGCGTCCAAAGTTTCCCATCCGTGCCATGACTTTCATTCCCCTCGAGCCGCCCCCGTTGGAAAAATTTATAGATCCGCCGGCGCAGAAACATTCGTACGCAGCCGGGGAATAGATTAACGACGCGTCTTGGCACGGCTCGGTTCTCTTTGATACGCCGGAATGTCGAAACCTCGGTGGCGCCAAAGCGGCGTTCAATTAAATTTAATTAACACAGACGGCCTCGGATCCTCGCGATGACAAAGGCCCAAGGAAATTTTCGTGCAGCCCTCCTCCACCCGCTTCACCCCCGTCGGCGTTCTGTTGGAAGTAATTGGGCATTAGTTGCGCAACCGAGCCCGGGTCCGAGATCCCCGTGGAGGTGGCCGAGGACCCCGGCGACACGGGTAGCGAGGAACGCCGAGCGAGAATGTAGATTTGGTATTTGTTCGCGATCGAGTCGTGACTGTGAGCCGCTAGTTCGTCGGCCGACAACGATCTCGTTCAATTTCCCTCCCACGCGCGAGAAAGAAACGCGCGCCAAAAATCCCCCGTCGACTTTCTCTTGCCCAGTCGAGCGTTGCATGCTCACAATGGAACGCTCGATCGTTCCTAACCCTTGGAATATTAAAATGGCCTGCCGTGGAATCCGTGCAACCCGCCGCGACTGAGCCCAGCGAAATTCCTGCTAAAGTTCCCCGGCCGTTTCGTTCGAATAATCAAAACTGTTGGAGGAGTTAAGCAACGCTTTTGGCAGGTAAATGTATTAACGCGATACCTGGTGATTAGGAAATACATGGTCTGCAGGTTGAATCATTTGGGTCATCGAAGGGGTTGCGAATGAAGCTTTCACTTTCCTTAATGTAAGAGATATCGGAATCCAGGGAAAAAGGCAAAGTAGGTACATATCTGCCTTGTGAAGGAAGTCCGGTATTCCAGGATTCTTGACTTCGAGGGTGGTCTAGTTCTTAAACTATTGCTGGACTATCAGAGATGGTACCTTCTACAAGCGGCACGCAGTGTGGACACTTGGGAAACACGCGAGAAGAGAGGAACTCTCTGCTGGCATTTTCGCGGGAAGCCGGAGTTATACTGAAGGAAGTATGCCTTCCACATCGACCCCCAGTAAAAGGGGTACAATTGTGGCATTACAAGGAACATTCTGGAAGAATATTGTGATAACATTGTCACAGGTCCAGGTTGTAAAATATGTAGGGTAGATGTCCCTATTATTGCCACTTTATTTATTTTGCTTAATAAAAATGTAACGTATAAAGTTAAATAGTGTACAACAAGAATATTAATAATAATAAGAACAGTCACAATTTAATAATAATATTATTGTCGTACACTAGTTTCTATACGTTACATTTTTATTAAGCAAAATATATAAAGTGGCAGTAATAAGAACATCTACCCTATATTCACTAATCAGCTTTTTTGAGCCACAAAACTTTATCGGTCATGGTACAGCACAGCTATTGATAGTAGAAGACCTTGAGCTCCTAAACTTTTCACAGATCCCCAACGCTGAAATGCAACCCAGTTTCATTGGTCTCTGAAAATCGAATCTGCGTAAGCATTTAAACGAAGGTTTCCCCGCTGGTAGATCTACAGTGTAGTCATAAATTCTGCAGTTAAATGGCGGCACTAATTGAAACAGAGGCACCCAGGCCTGCGCGGACGGCTGGCCGCTTTGGGCCTCCGTGTATACATCCTGCAGTGGGATCAATGGGAGTGACGAGAAGCTGAATGAAAGTCGAGATACTCCATACGACCCTAAGTGCTGCTCAGCGTCTTATCTTCGCGCGTTTCTTTTTCTCAAGCCCGTTGTTTCGACGCTCGAAGCGTGTTTGCTTCAACGCCTGGATGGCCTGACCCATTTCCCTATTTCACCTCCATTCCCTCTGCATGCACGGTCAGTGAAATAGAGAAGTGGGTCAGCCCAGCCAGGCGTTAAAGTAAACAGGTTTCAAGCGTCGGGACAATGAGCTCGAAAAAAACGTGGGAGAATAAACACGCGAGGCTCGCTTTGCCGTCATACGGAGTGTGTGTCTCGCACCCTGCTCTGCTCCCATTGATCCCATTGAAGGATGCACGGGACCTTAAAGTGGCAAGCTGTAGATTACTGTCCTACGACTGAAGTCCTGATACCGAAGAATCTGGCACTTTTAACCCTTAACTGGTATCCTGGGGTCAGTCATGACCCCAAGCACGCAAGGTTCGCTGCAAAATATTTGGTTGTCTAAGTTTGTAAACTGAATTTCTAATTAATTTGATAATAATAGTTTAACTTTCTACGTTTCTATTATTTTATACATTACCTAAGAACGAAATAGGTATTCATAGAGGTTGATCTAATGTCGACTTTACAAATTTCTGTGTCCTTTTTTATTTGGGGTCTGCCACGACCCCAAGATACCAGTTGCGTTTGAAAAAACAGTGTACCAGTTAAGGGTTAATGATTTTACGATTTTATGATTCTCTCTTATCGATGCCACCAGGTACGTGGAAGCCTATAGAAGACGTTGACGATGAAAGAAGTCGTTGGAGTATTGAGGCAGTCGAGAGATCGATGTTAATATCTGAGCAGTTACCAAGTTCGCGGCTGCAATGTGCTGTCGCGTGCACGCTTAGAAATGCAGCCGTATTTCATAGACTTTTTTAATTAACGCCTCGCGTTGCATCGACTGTTGAGAGCGTTTATTAGCGACGTGATATAGTTGCGTCAGTTTCTGTTACCGGGCTTTACGTCAACTTTATATTTACGACAGGTGGAGACGCATAATTGAAAGGTCAGTCAATGCTATTCGTGAGGTGCAGTTTTAAGTGCTCCTGAAGTCGATGAATAGGAGGAAGTGATGATCACTCGGCGTTAAGTATGTGTAGAATCAACTTGTCAAATATTTGTATTTGTATATCGATTTTTCAAGCGATGTTTAAACATTCCTTTGCGTTAATCCTCATAATTCTTGCATTCACAGTCAAACTTTCCGAAAATTGAAAGTTGCATGTCCCAGATATATGAGCTCCGCTTTCTTTCACTTCCACCTGTGGGATCCATTGCATAATCCAAACATGGACGACATCAGCTGTTCTCTCGAAAATATTCATTAATTCAAACCTGTACAGTGTACCTACCTTAAAATTACTACAATTTCCCTGAGTGAAATTCGCATTAACTAAACTCCCCTTAACACACTTTAATCTTGACTATTTCCTCCAAAGATCTTAATGAACCCCCGTGCATCAACGACAACCCCAAACACCATCCATAGGTAATCAAATTCTGCCCTTTTGACGTTGTTCCTCCCTTAAAGGTCTGAGCACAGAAAGAGTTGCGTGACGGTTCAGTGTCATCAGTGTGAATGTTCTTCCTGTTACTCTAGTAAGGAGAGGTTTTTAAGTGTCCGCCTCCGATTGCATTGGTTTCTGGATCCCCATGTTTCAGGGGACCGAAAAATAGGAAATAGGTGTCTTTTTATTTCGGCCCGTTTTCATATTTAGGGGTTGATACCACCCCTCAAAATTCATAAGAAGAGGTACAATGGAGAAAACGGGCACAGAGGATCTCTTCTTACCACCGACACTGATCTGTCACGGGACTGATAAGTGTGTTTAGACCATAAGCCGATCCCCGATCGGTGAGCGCCGCGAGTCCGCTGGCGAGCAGTCTCCACGCGGAGGATCCGCGTCGCGACGGACCAGGGAAAGACAATCCCAAGGAGGTCGCCAAGGAAAAGGGAGAGGAGAGCGTCGGTCGCGGTAACAAAGAGGCGGGAGAGCGCGAGAGGAGGAACGGAGCGGTCTTGCTTCGCTCCGCTCGGCGCAAATTGTCCCCGCGTGTCGAAAGTTTACGGTGAATTATTGCGTCGCAATATCTAGTGGGGGGCCAGAGGGGTGGGGAGGAGGGGAGGGGAGGGCAGTGAGGCCCCGGTTCGCCGCCGACTATCTGGCCTACTTCCATGTTTTTACCCGGCGATTCGGAGCGGCGAGGCGCGCACGTACACGGCCGCCTCGTCTGCCTAGAGGTCGCGCGTTCGCGTTCGCGCTCGTTTCGCTCGCTTTGCCAGCGGAGCGAGTACGCGGGCCCCGCGTACCTGCACGTAAATAACCGGGATCCAGGCGGCCGAGGGAGCGCGCGAACCGCGGTGCCGACAGACAGGTAGCACGTACGGACGGTTACGTATTGAAATGCACGTAAGGCCTTTGCGAGGCGGCCGTTTTCTTGGCGGCGATCCCGCTCGCCACCCGACCAAACGCCGCGCCACCGACACACGCGCTAAAAATAGCCACCTGGGAAGCCGTTTTCCTCTTATCGAGTTAACTATCCTCTAGCTATCCTCTAGGATTAGGAAATTGGGTCGCGGTACCGCTCGTCCTTCACGCTTTCACCATTTTCGGCAGCTAGGAAGGGGTGCGCTTAGCGACGGCGATGGGTTTTTCACTTTTTAGATTTTTGAGCTTTTCAATCCAGAAGAAACTGAGGGACAGTTTGGTTGTGACAGGTGTAACGAGAAATGGTGAGGCTTGTGGGAGGGGAGCAGGACGGGGAAGAAATGCCTCCATACTAGATCACCTGCTAAACCTCGAAACTAGTTCGTCACTGTCTTGGCAACACCGCTGCTGATCGATATATACGTTCCTTCACACATCTCAGGCGAAATAAATCTTTGCCTCCGATTCAAGTCCTTGGAGCTCCGCTGTGTGAGTCGAGAACCACCTTCAGACTTGATATACGCTACGAAACACAGGAAACCGCGCATCAATCCGCAGAAAAAGTCTGAATTTTAACGCCACGGAAATCCTTTGAAAAGCGTTCGCGATGCTACTGCGCTTGAACGTGTCCCGAGATGCGACAGGGATAAGTCGACCCGCATCATTTCTTTTCCTCCGAGGAAATGGAACGGAGGATGACGTGGTCAGGCGGTGATAAATCGTTTAACGGGCACCGCCGATGCTCCCTGCTTTTCCAAGGGAATACGGAATTATGCGGATACGCAACTGCGTCCCGCATAATTCTCCGCTCGCGTCGATCAAAGTGCACCGGCGCGTTCCCCCCTCTCCCGGTCCAAGGAATGGCCCACGGAACGGGACGGGGTGACGTAACGTCGCGTAAACTGGGCCCCGCGAGCGCTGTCGCGACGACCTATTGTTCCCGATGATCGAGAACCGATCGAAGCGTCGCCAGGCTTGCGTCGCACGCGCTTCGACTCGAGCGTTCACCGATACCACTCTTCCTTTCTTCTTCTCTTCAGCCTCAACCTTCAATCCCGTTCAGCCACCAAGATACTTAACCAATCTACTCTCTGACCCTGCCGATGCATCACGACGCGAGCGATTCCGACGACAAAAACACCTGCCGCAATCGGAATGCCCCCGAAGAAGGCTTCCCCGGATCGCCAAGGCCCGATCGCCCGAGGAAGCGTCGAGGAATATCGATGCTCTCGTTACAACCCGGGCGATCGATAAATTATTACAAGCCGCGGTTGGCGCTCACCGCTCGCCCCGAAAAGAATGCGAAACGCGGACAAGAATTTCTCATTTAAGGCACCGCGCCGCGGGCCACTAGGATTGCGCGGCATTGTGTAATATTGGTCAAATTGCAAGCGTTCCAGCGATGATTGCGGCGGATTGTTAGAGACCCCCCCTTCCGTTCCCCGATAAACAGGGGGGGAGCACCCATCCGCGCTATCGGTATCGAGATTTTTCAGTCGCCGCGTAGTGGCAGGTTGCCTTGTTGCATCCGGAAATCTTATCTCCGGGATCCGTGTAACGTTTATTACGGCAATCGATAGTAATAGCCGGGAGAGTGCTCTTACGAAATACGTTGGGCGTTCGTCTAGAGGCGGGATTTATCTATCGATAAGCGGCGAGGAATCGGTCGCGACCGTTAATTGCAGTGATTCCAGTTCAGGCGTCTGTGATAACCGCCGTGACAAGACGATCTTAAACAGGCGATCTCGTGTTTCGGGACCGCCGTGTGGGGAAGGGTTGAGGGCCACCGTAATCGCCGTAAATATTTACCTTCTCGTCTAGACGGGGGAGAATGTCTCAAACAATTTAATCAATGTTTTTAACCGAAAAACTGATCCTCCAAGAGGAACGCCGCCGGGGGACGCAAAACGAGCCACCAGTAATCGCTCTGATTACGCATTTCCTACTCAAGACGAGGGAGAAGCAAGAATGGAGCGGAGGAAAACGCGAGTTTGGGAACGCTTTTCGGAGCTTCTCGATGGCTTCACCTGGGCTTCGTCGTGGAGGTGAAAGTCAAGGGGCACTCGGGGGTGCCATGTGCTGGGGATTACCCAGCACTGCGTCATGCGCCTCGACAAGAACGGTTATTGGCTGCGACATGGGCGTTCTTCGTTCGAGTATCTGGCAGCTTACTTAGGAATCGAAGAGTATCATATTATAATCAGATGAATACAAAAGTACTTGTGCATATGTCGCAGGATATTTGCAAAGTCAGCCTGTTTGTCGCAAAACGTTTTTACCTCAATTAGGCTAAGGAATCATAGTCTTTTTGTAACAGGTACTTTTATATAATACTTTAAGACTTCTTGTTCTCGAATGTTTCCATTAGGAACATTAACACTGGAGGCCTCTAGCTGTAATACAAAAAGACTATGATTTATCAGCGTAATTGAGGCAAAAATTATGCAAAAGGCTAATGTTATACTTCTTCTGGGACAACGATGAATATTTTCTCCTAGACACAGTTGGACATTATTCGAATAAATTTTTAGATGATCTTATAGCTGAATAATCTTTTAATAAAAATTTCGAATGGAATGTAGATATTCGAGAATAACAAATAATTTTTTAATCTGAATTTTATATCGAATAAATTTTTATTGCGAATTTTATATCGCAAAAGTTTTATTGCGAATTTTATTTCGAATGACTTCATTTAATTCGCAATTCTTATTCGAGATCATTCGAATAATACCCAACTTATACCTACTCTCCGCGAATATTTTCGACCAGCTACCTCGGATTCGAATTAGATTCGAACAGATATTCCAAGTGTCTCGATTTTTCGCGCACGATTGGGCTGGAAATCGAACTCGCGCGTCTCTTGAGCGCCCGCTAATCGCAGCCGGCTAACGATTCCCGCCTCGCGAACAGCTCGACGTTACGCAAGCTTACGTATCCGCGATGCATCCTGATGCAACCGCATCGATTCCCAGCGGTCGTCGCGCCGCCGACGTCGTTCGCTGCACGAGCAAGATTATCGCAGGGGCCGCGCGACGCTCGTCGCAGTTGCGTGTCATTGTTGTCGAAACGGAGAGCCGAGAGGCGTCGGATGCGAATGTCAACAGCCACGGTGCTCGTTACGCTACTCCGGAGGGCAAAAACAACCGGATAATCGCCGCTCGGCTGAAGTTCACGCGGCCATCGATCCGCGCCCGGGGGTCACTTTCAGATGATACGGCGAAGTTTTCCGCGCGTCTCGAAGTTCAACGAGCAATCTGCGCGATGCGTAGCTCCGCTCTTCTACAAGAGCCTGATCGTTTAGCCGTACGCTGGTCCAAACGACTTGGCGACCACCGTGCGGCTTTTAAACTTTTAACATTTTAAGATCACAGGGGAAAACATGATAATTTTTTTCTTTTCTCTTATTTTTGTTGTCTCTACTACACTTTCGAGCTAATGCATGTCGGTCCCGAATGTATTATATTTCGGGATTATAAACTTAGCTGGAGATAAAAATTCCTTACTGTGTTTAGCAATGGAGTCAAGACTTGTCTTCACAGTTCCTTAACTGTTTCCGGCCGCCCTGTGGCCTGCACGGTCGTTTCCTAGAAGGGTACGATGCTAATACGATCTTGCATGGTTTAAGCTGCTATAGAGGAGACTCTGAGGCGCAGCGCGTCAGTTGGACCTTTTGAACCGACACTACTTGTCTCTACTACACTGTACTTTATACTGTTCTCTTATCCATAAATGGTCTTGCACCGGATATGTCAGTAAATAAATAAATAAATAAATGATAAATCACATTTTGCGTTTTTCATTGGGGAGCTTTTTTAAAGTACAAAACGATATCAAACATTTCCATATTATCAGAACTGTTCTTTTATTTGGTTTTGAGATTATTTCGTTGTCATTTGTTAGTCGTATGTTGGTTGTCATGATGGGTGAATAGAAAAAAGAACGTGAAACCCATTACAGGTATAAAAAGTCAATAGAGAAATTTGACTTATTCAAAATTCTATAAGTTGACGAATAATTTTGACTAATTTTTAATTTTTAAATCGAACAAGCCTTTTCGAGAGATCAGCTCTGGAGATAAAATTTGTATAAAGCGTAGAAAGAGAATACTTTGTTCCCTAAAAATATCGAATGAAAACTTGTCGGCACAAGTGGGCTGGTAAGGTTTCAAGCAGGAAATTCAAAGAGAAAACAACGAACAATGATTTCTACAATAGAATTATGGGTGAACTGGACGTTAAAGTACTGTGGCGCTTATGGTAATCTCTGATGGCCACGTAAAAGAGGACTCTGACATATTTCGTATGAATTGTAGATGGTTTGGGATTGTGATTCTATAGCGAAACGGGGTAGGTACGTATGAACGTGAATGCTGCTTCAAATAGAGAAGAAAATGCCTGAATACAGGCTGTTGAAGCTTTACTGTCCGAGTTATGCATATATGAGGGGAATGTTAGAGTGTCGAGCATTGGATGCACGTCCGTCATTTCAACCCGCGTATATTTAGCAATTTCCCCATTTTATCGCTTCAGATAGTAGTACCGTGAATCAGTGGCAGAATGCCTAATGCTCTGGTTCATTCATGATAGAAGCGAAACGTTAATGTTAGTAAACATGAGAATAGGTCAGAGCGTAGCGGGTCTGTTGCGCGCATTCCTCTTTAATGCATCACAACTCGGAAAATAAAGCTTGGACTATGCTCGCAATAGAACTTTTTCCTGTTTATCGCTCGAATTACTGGCACGCAGTTCAGAACTGAATAGACACTTCATCGCAAGTTTGTAGCTGATTAACATTGTAACTCGATTCAATGTACAGCAAAGTGTCTTAGCTATTACGATACTCACAAAGCTCTGAACTTTTCCGGATCTCATGAATTTGAACACATGGGTGCAACTGAATCGCTGATTTCATCAAGTTGAAAATTTCCTTCCTACGTTGATTATTGATTAATAACCGTGGAGAATACTAAATTCCATGAGAAAAATTGGGATTTCATCAAGTTGAAAATTTCCTTCCTACGTTGATTATTGATTAATAATTCGATGAGAAAAATTGGGATTTCATCAAGTTGACAATTTCCTTCCTACGTTGATTATTAATCAATAATTAAAAATTTTCAACTTGATGAAATCCCAATTTCTCTCATCGAATTATTAATCAATAATCAACGTAGGAAGGAAATTTTCAACTTGATGAAATCCCAATTTTTCTCATCGAATTTAGTACCCTCCACAATTCTCCCACATCTTCCCTAATTCCAATTATGTATATCTACAATATCTACTATGCAGCACTATGTTGTACGTCAAGCTCAAATGTCCTTTCTTCCCTTTACGACCATTCCAGCCAACCGAACCTTTCAAGGCAACAAAGTATTCCTTCCACCTGAACCCAATATGCCACCCACAAATTACGCTACCTCCCAATTGCTCAAGCCCCTAGCAGCAAGCCAGTCGAGCCGTCGTCCCTTTCTCTCCCATTTCTCAAGCCACTGTCATCCATCCGAGAGATCGGTGCAAGTCGAATGAGCAGCTTGAGCCGGGATTTCTGCAATTTCAACCACCTGGGGTGCCTATCCCGCGGCAGCGCTAGCCGTTACGCAAGATCGTGTAACGCCGAATGGTATCGTCGTTGTTATCAGCGCGGTTCACAAAGTCGGCTGGATAATCGCGCTGTCGTGGCTGTCACCGTGAATAGTCGCGGGCACACCTATCGGCTTCGCGCGTGAAATATGGGCGAAAGTATTTTCCTCGGGGCCGTGATCGCGTAATATCGTGCACCGTTGGATAACCGTTACGATACCAAGCGGCCATACCACCCTGAAAACGGGAACGGTAATTGGAGTATCGGCCGGCGATGGCCGCCGACGCGATTCGAGGATCTTTCCCGTGGTACAGAGTTGCGTAACCGTCTAACCTCCCGACATTGGTACCGTTTTTCGCGCGGCCTCTTACGAAACACGCCGTTTGCAAACAAATTACCATCGATCGGAGGTAGCGGCGGGAAGTTGCGGCGACACGGCGGCTCATTTACTTTCGATCGCCGATGAATGGGATCTTCTGGTCTTTCGGGAGGGGTGCGATGTAATTCTCAGTGTGGAAGATTTGTTCTTTCAGATGTCTGTTAATTACTGTGATTTTGGAACCATCGTCAGGGGCGGATTTTGAGATTTGGCACCCCTAGGATAGAGTTGGGCATTAATTGAATAAATAATTATTTAAATAATGGAATTGAATAAAAGGTACATTAACTTTTAGATTGTTTGACGAATAAAGTTAATTTTTTTATTTGTCGAGCGTTTCAACTTCAGCGTCGAATAAATTTTTTAACTGTAGCTTTAACTGTAACTTTAACTTTAACGTGAAGGGGTCTCCCTACTTTGACGGCCTGAAAAGGATTATTTGGAATTTTTTTAAGAGAAACCCTCAAATTATATTAATTAAAAACTTTATCGTTATATTTCTACACATTTAGGCAATATTCACTCACTGGGGTACCCCTGTTCATTCACTAGAAATTTATGTTCACTCACTGCTCATTGGCCCATTTTTTATTTAATCCTCTGTCAGACTTTGAATGAATGTTGTAACCATCAAACATTGCTAGAATTGGTTCCGGGATGTCTGACTTTATTAATAAAACAGCTCGCTTACAGCAATAACATTCAGGGGATTAAATAATCACTTTTGAATTCTAATTTTAAGAAACATGCAATTTAAGTGTTCACTCACTGGACAGGTGAGACTTCCTTAGTGAGACTTTGGACGACAAGGATGATCAGATTGAACACTTGGTTTGAGATTCTAAATTCTCTTATCTCTTACCACTTTTCCCTAACTGCTTTCACAAACTTCGCTATTGCTCGGTACACCCACGCTCTCCTAATAAATTCCTCAACGGCCACGCTCATAATGCCAGCCCACGATGATTTGAGCAAATCAAGGAGAAGAATCATCTTTACCTATTACAAAGGTACGTGATTTGTTGAACAGTTATTATGATAAATGAATTTGCTTCGGCGAAAGAATCTGCCGTATGAATAAATAAAACACAATGGACCTTGATGGAAGTTCTTTCTAACTGCCGTTGCGGCGAATATCTCACGCTCATTGAATAGACGCGTCTCATCGTATATATCCGCTAATAATAAACCATGTACGCGTTCATTCCTCGCGTTCGAGCAGGTTGCCGCATTATGCAGCAGACTTCTCGGAAGAAAGGCGCTTCCATCTTATTGGCGGCGACGTAAATAACGTTAGCTAACGCATAGGAAATTTCATATGACTGGCTATTTATAGGAGAGTGACATTGCAGATATCCTGAACGAAGGTGTAGGTTACATCGAGCCAGCAATCACGAAGGTCGAAGAAAATTCTCTTCGATACAGCAGCCGGCGACCTTCGCCACCTCTCAAAGCAGGAAATTTCGAAAAACATGAAAATTCTTACTCTTCTCCTATCCTTGACACACTTCTCACTGCGACCTTGGTATCTTAAAAATTCTAATTTTCCAGCTGGCAAACTGACTGATCAAAACTATTTCCAAATCGAAGGCGTAGAGGAAAGATTGATAAGGAAATTAAAAGAAGAATATTTAAAACCTGTCGTATCAAAATTTACAGATCGATTCCCGGAAAGCGGAGAAGAAAGTGGGGGCAGGGATTGACTTATCTAAAAAAATTGAGGCAGCCTGCGTATCATTAATCCCGCGAAGGATAGCGCAAAAATAGATTCGCGATCCAAAAATACAAGCACTGTAAACACGCGCGTGTACGACCTTGTTTCGCGAATTGCACACGCGTTTCCCTCGAACAGGTGCGACTGCTTTCAACTGATACCGCTCAAGTGCGCCGCATCCGTTAGAAAATTCCAGCGCCGCGGCGGCATTTTGCCCGCTGTCCCGCGTTTACGCAAACAATAACAATGCTACCCGGTAAATCCTAATTACGTAACCGTGTCACGTAACTGTTTTGCCTTGCCAATCGCCGGTATTGCTTTCGAGGAGACACCGAAGGCTTTCTTTCTGCGTCGATGCCCCACGTGGAGCGTCTGTATCGCGGCGAGTTAAACGAAAACAAGTGTTAAATAAAATTCGCCGCGGGGCAATCGCGCCGACGATATTCTTTATAACAATAATCCCCGTGTAATAGGCGATGCCTCGTTTCCCGGTTAAATAATGGATCGGACTGCGACGTTTTGACATTGTCGCGCGAAACGACCGTTCAAATTACGCGTATCATCGTCCCGAGTAATTACTGGCGCAGCCATTAAATGATTACGTAAAATTCGAATTTCCAGCCGGCGCCAAGTGTACATAGGCATTATTTAAGCATTAATTACCGGCGAACCACGGCGGGAATGCACCGCTCGCTGCACGCCGGTTATTACCGCAAATTGCGTTCGAAGAAACAAAGCTGCCGGTATTCGAACAGTCATCGCGCACGGCTTTCGGAGGGAAAGGTTTTTTGTTCGAAGGTAACGAGGAAACCCGGGAAAGGATGGAAATTTTTAAAGGATCGAGGAAACTTCTCTCGCGAGTCCGCGTCGAATTATCCTCTCCGCGGTTTAGTCGGTCCAAGTCGACAAACAGTACTCAGAAATCTGATCTCTTTTCACGAAGCATGTATTATTCCGAGCTGTGGAAATAAATATTGTTTTTGCCGCGTTGGTTTGCATGTCTTTTGCTTCGGCCGGTGACACAATGAGGAAAATATTTGCCTGTCTGCTGGAAGGCTCGTAACGGGGCCTGTTTGGTGAATTCGTATCAGGTTAGCAGTGGTTCTTTGGTCAATTAAACGCGTGTTTTGAATTGTACAGTGTACAGTGTCGAGACGATGGCAGCCATGCTTGGAATTTAATTGCGTTGGGATCAATAGAATACAGAATTTGTTGTGCTTCAGGTGGACGAACTCTGAACGCTTGAGAATGGACTTGTGGTTGAAATTTTAATAAAAAATTGCGAAAATTGGAGATTTGCGATGTAGAAGTTCCTTGAAAATATATTTCGTCAACTGAGTCTAATCCTAGACGACTTTAGACGCTAAATTAGAAAGCAATTCGAATCCAAGAAAATAAAAAAGAGACGCTTATCTCAGGATTTGAAGAAACATTTCCGTTACAGAAAAATTGCCCAAACTCTGAGGACAGTCGCACCGGCCAGTTTGTAAGAGTCATTTCCGTATACATATATATTTTTCACAGTTTATCAGCCGCGGCACGACGAAGCCGCTATTTATGGCAGGGTAACGTCACGCGGGAAACCGAAAAAAGGTCGACGACTCGTTTAACGTCTGCCGGTGTTCATTCATATTTATAGCAATGAATGAAAACTGCGTGCCGAGCAGCGCTAACCGACAGGAAAGTCGTACGAGCCGGAATAACATTATTGTTCGCGACAGCTCGTTGGAAAACATATTTTCGCATTCGGCTTCTGAATTCAATTTCCAACACGTATTTCCCCGCATTACCGGAGAAAACCTCGCAAACTAGCTATTACAGAAAAGTTAATGCCTACGACACGACGGAGCAAACAGAAACTCGACACCTAAACTCAAAACACCAGTGCAGTAACTTCACATTGATAGTAAAGCCGGGAATCTACCTTAAAGGTGAGCTAAGCTACGCTATGCTAAGTTTGAAAAATTTAGCATTCGATGAATCTTTATGGAACCGTTTCCACTGAAAGCTAAGCTGTGCTATGTTCTTTTATATTTTATAGCACCGTCAAATATAACACAGCACAGCTTAGCTTCCAAGTGGATTCCCGACTTAACACAAGCTGCTCCGCTCGGAACGTAGCGATAACTGAACTACGAATTTTCGCCGAGGAATTCGAATGAAGTTCGAAAAGAAAGAACGGTAAACTGGAGGGCACAGAGGGGAGAAGGCGAAATAATTAGGAGGCTCTCGAGGAAACAAAAGTCTTCTCTGCTCGAAGCGAGGCAATTACCCAGACCCGTCTCACCGTCGATATTTCCCCGGGGACACGTACGTTCCTCCACGGGATCCGACGTTCCGATGGCAGTTGGTGCTCGTATCACGGCCGGGACGTTTCCCAAAACAGGAAGCGGGATTTCACGAGGCGCCGAATCGCGTTTAATCAGGCTACGGCAGCGTGCGTCAGTTTCAAACCTTCCTCTGCCTTTTCGCGAGCCCCGAGTCTCTCCTGCCGAGGCACTTCCAAGCGACGTGTTTCCCGCGCCACCGTCAGTTTTCCCGTTTTTCCCACCCTCCCGAATCTGTACGCCGCGGCGATAATAAGATTACCCGTGAGCGACGATCAACGCGGTCGAATACGTGACCGACTGCACCGTGTTTTCGGCACCGTCGTCCGGCGTCCTCGCTCTACGTGCTGTGAACACCGTGAAAACTTCCGAAGCCCCGTTGAAATACTAGTAAGTAATGGACGCGGGTGCTTTTTTACGCGCAAGGTCATTCAATCCCCGGCTGCTAATCGAAACTCGATTCCCAGGAGAGCTCTTCCTCCCTTCGTTGGTTTTGTTTCTTTGATTCCTCTTGTTTCCCGTCCGCGCGCTTTGGTACCGAGGTTTCCTCGCGGTAGGGGCTCTTTGTGCAGGGCGAACGGCGGAATCGTGTCGAAGATCGAAAGAGAGATCGCTGGGTGGGTTTGGTAAGATGGCAGATACTGTTCCTTTGAATGTAGGACGATAATTTCCACGGGAGTTACTTTTATCGTTTAATCTTTGGGGGCCAAAGGAGACGATTGTGTCCAATGCTTTTGGTTTTTATTACTTTGCAGTGTGTTCGAGACTCGTGTTAATATCCGAATAATATTCAATCGAATGTTTGTGGTACTATTTCTCTGCAAAATATATCTCATTGATAGTTAAGGGGTTAGGCTTGGACGAAGCAAAGTTATATGTATATAGTCATACTCGGAAATTTTTTTGGGGGGAGATAGTGGTTCTATTATCAGAAGTACACACCGATTTTGCGATATCTTGAACATATTCTTTGCAATTGACACTTTTATGAAAACAAAAATGCACTTTTTCTCCGGGTGTTCACTATTTCGACATAAATGAATGGTCATGGATATCCATATCTACATCTTCAGTTTTAGGCATGTAGAAAATAAGACTTTTTGGTTTTTGGTTCTAAGCCAAACGATGTAGCCGTGAAGTTAAACACCGTGGAAAACGTCGTTCCGTAAGAGGTTGCGTATGAAGGATTTGCCCTCGCCATTTTGTACGAAAGAAACACAACTTTTCCGCCGAGAGTCGTACAACAACAAGCTCTATATTGAATTTCCCATTTGTTTCATTATCTTTCTGAAAGATATTGCCGAAAATGACTATAATTTTACTTCGTCTAAGTTGGTCTAACCCTTAAAAATTTTTTTCTGTGCCACTTTAAAACTACAAATCATTCCACTTGAACTCTTATACCACAACTTATGCCTCACCTTCCCTCGCACGGAATCACGTCAACCCTACGAATTCCAGGTGCCACGCAGATCCTCGAGGATAACGTAGCGATAAAATTACAGCCCCAACAATTCACGCGACTAAATATTAATCGTGTAAAACGATACTCAGCGGGACAGGAATAAGAAGCAATAGCGGTGAAAAGCGGGGACGGATCGGCGATATCGTTATCTAACCCTTCCAGTTCACAAATCCGGGGAAAAGTAGCAGCGTATGGTTCACTTCCGGCAGATAATGCACGCACCGCGGTGAAATAAGATCGATTGTTCGCACGCGAGCACATATGGGCCGACGAACGCCGCAATTTCGAGTCACCTTCAACCCTCCGAGGGCGCTCGCGTGCCCGCGTCCAAAAATCTCCATCGTCCGCTCTAAACGGTAGGTTAACACAGAAGCTCGCAGTGGGTGGGACGATTTCAGCGACTGGATCAGAGATAAAAGCGAATTCCTCGCCGTCGTAACTCCGTCTAATCGCGTTCGGGCCCGTCTTGAAATTTTAATCGCCTCGGTTTATGGGTGGCTATGATTTTCGGTGTAACGAGAAGTAGATTGCCCTGGAAGTTAAGCGCGGAGATTTACTTGCAACGGGCATTACCCAAGTGTCCTGGATCGATTTCGCTCTCCTCGGAACGGCGTGGTTCGGTACAAAGCCTCTAATTCAGTGGCGCACCCGGGGGGGAGGAGGGGGCAAAGAGTAAAAAGGAAATTAACGCAACCACGACTGAAGTAATTCAAGAGCTTTGTAAAAAGAGAAAGAAATGGATATTATTCTTTAAATAATTTTTTCTAATCACCTAAGCAAGTTTATTAAATTTGTAGTAAAAATATCTTTATCCCTTCAACTCGGCTCTCCCCAAGATTAAAATTCTGCGCACGCTACTGCTCTAATTGATGAGTATTCCAATATTCCCAATACCTATCTGCATATCTAAGTTTAAAGGCTGGCATAGTTAACCTATTTTTACCTGATTCGTAAATAGCCATCTGAATTTCGATTTTTAAAGAATAAATGAGCTTTCATTGCAAGAAGCCCTCTCCTACAGAGGCTACATTATACAAACTAATTATGTTAAACTCGATGTGCGGGGGTTCAGCGCGTTTAAAGCTCGGGAGTGGAAGCGTGTTTGGCAGGGAAACGAAACGGGGGTGAAATTTACAAAAAGGAGGCGAATAAACAGAGCGAAAGACACCGCGAGCTTTTCGCGGGTTTCGAGATACGCGAGCGTACAGTTTACTTCCTGAAGATAATGTACACACACGCGCTCGCGCGCGTCTGGCGAAACGGGGTCAACTGTTTTGCGCATAACACCCGATGGAAACGAGTACGCGGCCGACTGAATGACACACGGTGCGTGGTCAAGGCCCTTGCGCGTCGTTTGCACGCCACGGTTCGCCAAGTTAATTAAACCTCCCCCTAATAACACGTAACATTATATGCAATCGACCCCGCGTACACCTTCCGACTACGATTTATGGCGCGCGCGAAAGTCGCGACAAATTCGCTCGATTAACAATACGGAGATACCGGTTCGCTTCTTCTGCCACGCGCTTCGCAACTTCAATGCCAATATTCCTTTTACAATCCAACTTAAAGCCACCAGCCGCGCTAAAGCTCTCCTTAAACAGCGTCTTCCCCGTGCAAGGAGCGCGTAAACAAATCCACGCGATGTCTGGGAAATATAACCTCGAGTCTACTATTTTTATGTTCACGCAGCATCGTCTAATTTGCTCGTTGCTTTGCATAAATCGCGATACAGGATCGACCGATGGGTACTGTTCTTATAACCAGTTTATTCCCCGCGGGGGAATCGAGTTGCGCAATAATTATTGCGTTCCGAACGCGCGTTTCAAGCAGCGACGACCTCGATGCGCTAGAAGCAGGAAGGAAAGGAAAAGAGAAAGAATTTCACGTTTCTTCCAGGCTTTCCTCTATGTACAACTCGCGCCGCAACTTGAAGCAGTGCTGAAGTACTGCGAAAGACACATTGCGGAACTTCTTGGTGGACTCGCCTGAAATTGTTTGTTTATAGAAGTTTAGTCGTCGGTCGAGGACTCATTGAGACCGTCGCGCATTTTGGCGACGCGAGGCGATTCGAGGAGAAAAGTTTATAAACAATTGATGACCGAAGCGTGGGGACGATTAATTTATTATTATTAATTTCTTCGATTCAGGCCTTTACGCGGTGGAAAACGGCGGTCGACAAATGTAAACACGATCCTTTTGTTTACGTAACCGCGGTATCCTGACAAAAAGCGGGGCTCTGAATCGTACGGATCGATGCACTTATTGACATTGACAAGAGTATCGAGCGATTGTCCGTCGAAATAAACCGGCAAGGACAGCCTCTGAAGCGGAAACCCTCTTACGAAACAGAATTTCTTGCGGCGAGAACGCAAGAATTCTGTTACGCGATTCGGCACGATGCTGCGTAGTACGCTTCGGATCGGAAACATTCATTTCCGTAATGATGTAATCGCCTCGGTGAACGTATAATGCCTGCAATGAAATAAACATCGACGCGGCAGGCATTCCCCGGCGATCGGTTCGCCCCGAGACGCAACAGGCGCCGTTTTTTTTTTGCCCCCTTAGCTTCCTTCTTTTTGCCCGCGATCCAGATCTATGGAAAGAATTCGCAAACCAGACCGGGGACAACGCGGTGTCGCGTCTTTGTCCTTCGGGGTGATGGTATTCGTCTAGGGAAACAATAGAATGGAGTTTTATAACACTTCAAGCGAGGTGGAGGCTTGGATACTTTCGAAATTGTCGGCACGCATCGAGGCTCCAAGTTGGAAAAGGAGACAAGATTAGACTCGATGAGCGGGAACCTCGAAAATGTCCAAAAAAAAGTATGTCAGCAGTGCTGGATTTACCCCTTAAGCTGGTTTGACTGGAAATCACGTCGACGTCTACATTATTCCAGTCGTTGGATCCAGCGAGTGATTCGACTGGAAATCAGTCGATGTCTTGATTATTCCAGTCGTTTCTGAACCGTTGAAAGTGGTAGAGATTCAGTGGAGATTCACGCAAAAGAAGGATAAAAAAAACATAAATGTAGCATCGAAAAGTAGACTTTCGATCCAGTCGAAATCTGCTGGAATGACAGCACTGTACTGGAATGAACACACTGTTTACATTATTCCAGTTCTAATCCAGTGCTGTATTGGATCACTGGACTGGACTAATGAAAACCCAGCTTTAGGCTAACAAGGCTGAAGCCTAGGGCCCCGTTTAGTTGGTGGCCCCTCATTCTAAATTTTTTCTTCGAAACATTTATCAAAAAATCTTGCCGAGGGTTAATGCTGTTTAGTTTTTATATTCTCTACTCTTGCCTTTACTCTAATTATGTACCACATCATTTTCTTTCCTGTCACGTTTAAAGGGTAATAAAGTTGAAATAATAATAATAATATTCAATGTTAATTTTGAAATTAAATTCTTATTTAGATTATACGAGTATTATAATAAAAAAAAAAAAATGAAATCAGCGTTATTTTATTTTTTATATTTAACCGAGGGCCCCCCGAATATTCAGCCTAGGGCCCCCGAAAAGGTAAAGCCAGTATCAGTGAAAACGTCCCACCATTGAAAAGAAAATCTCGAATATCCCCAAAGTCACTAACTCCATCCCCAATGAATGGCACCAAAAACGGCCTCAATCTCACGATAAATCCTACCGAAAACAAATTCCCTCGCCACTTCCGGAAGGGACAAGCAGCCGTCGTTCGCCAGAGATCGCGCGAAACATTCTTCTTCCTTTATCTGAGCCCTCCACTCGGCCAGCGTCTCGTTATCAGCCGAGCGGCACGATTTTCCCCGTCGATTTACGTTCGGAAGGTTTTTTCGCCGAGCGAACGGCAAACCTGGCCCCATAAATAATTCTCCGTGGAAAAACAAGCGCCGCGCGGGACGTGCGTCCCCCTTCGTCTGCCGGTGGAATTTCGTTACATCCCCCATGGTCGTTGTACCCTCTCTGGCTCCGAAGACAAGAGAAGGCTCGCGTCGATGGGGTTGCCTCCTTGTCGCGTTTGTCCCTCGGGGGAGGGGGAGGGCAGGGTCGTCCAGTCTCTGTAATTACACGGACGCCTTTTCCTTTTTGAAGTTGGCACGTCCGCGGAATAAGTTTACCGGCTCGAAAGTCAGCCCCGGCCGGCTCCTTGGCCTTCGTCGCTGATTAACCCTCCCGAGATTAGCTTCCTGATGGAGCTGGAATCATTTTATCCCGGGGTTAGCGACGGGGCCGAGGCTCCTTCCTCCATTATCCTTCGCCCGGCGCTGCGCGCTCGGGGACCGCTGGCAGCGGAGGGAATTTTTGTTTACGCGCGCCGTCTTGTTACGTTTCCCCTTTTTCACGCCCTCTGCCGCGATATTGATTCCGCTACGTTGTGACTTTTTGCTTTCAGCTGGAGCGGGAAAGCGTTAATGAGAGTGAACGTGTCACGCACTTGCGGGAGATTCGTCTTCGAGGGTGTAGGTAGGTACGTTTGGTGGTGTGCAATTACTGGTGGAACGGGCGGATCTGTTTCGAGGGTAGTTTACAGAGGAGATGTAATTTATGTATTCTAGATTATCGTTGAATTAGTTGTGCTATATGTAATATTCAGTTGATGGGTTGATGATAGGTATTTAAATTGATATAACGTGAATTGCAATTCTCACGGAATATTGTGAGCACAGAGGACTATTTAAAATGCCACAATTCCCACTGTTATCAGAATCACCGTTCTCTAACCCGACAGAGAGCGAGGGCGACGCCCTTCGAGCGGCGAACGAAGATCAACAGGATCATAGTTACACAGATCGGTTCGTGTCCCCGCAGCTTCCCCCGAACTATCAGTTCTGCCCGCGCAGAATCCATCGGCACGTGCTAATATTGGCGCCGAGTGATTTTAATTTTACACTTAAGGGAATCGGCGTTATCGAGTTTACACAAGGGGCGCCGGATTTCGCCGCGTCTTACGCCTCGCCTACTTCAGCCCCGATCTCTTTCTTCCCCTCCGCTTTCCCTCGCGCGAAAAGTCACCGCGCGGAAGCGTTCGCGTAATCAATCGTGCCTGGCGATAACGCGCCGTTGAATCGCGACAGAGGAAAAAAGGGGGGATCCAGGAAGCAATTATAATCGATTCTCCTTGAAACCGGCGGCGGCCGATTAGCATTAGCTGCTCGAGCACCGTCGATTCCTTCGCCGTGCCTTTTTTTTTCACGGGGAAAATCAGCCTTTTGACATGGCGCGCGCGCTTTTTCTGCATCTGAAAGGCATTGGAACTAGCCGAGAAGTAAACGTGCACACGAATCTCGATGGTAACCTCGACTGGAGCGAACACGATGATTACTCGAAATGTTACCGTAGTGCGGTTAATGGAAAACGGTAAACGATGGAATCAAAGGTACGTAAAACGTATGCAGCTGGTCCCATTATAGCTGTTAATTGTGCGAAGTGCTTCTAACTTTAGACAGTTTACGTGGAAGAGATAGCACCCAACATTCAAATACTCCTACAACTGGATTATTCTGCATAATTAAATTTAACGATCAGGAAAATAAAGGTCCTTTATTTAAAAAAATACCTCTTGCTCTATTTTATCCAAAATTGTAATCCTCTGCTCTGGATTCGTTTATTCGCAAGGCATTTTAATGGTAAGTGCCACCTTGGACGCATGGAAATCGTTGGTTTATTTAGCAATTTTGTTTTCTTAAAGTCCGATATTAATTGAAAATCTGGTAAATGAAATTTATTATACACCTCCACTTAAATTCGTTGATATGTCCACGGGAAGGGTGGTCGAAGCAACCACTTGGAACATCGTCAAGAAGTTTCTCCATTGAAACACCGTTAAAGGTGACAAAAACGTGCGAGCAGCAGTAAAGTCGGGGGTGAAACACATTGCGCTCGACGAGCGTGGTTCGCCCCATCGAAAATTTACGTTATCCGGCATCGATAATACGCGAAAGAGCGGATCGACCGAGCACGACAAACGGCGGGGGCCGTTTGCATAACTTAATAGCCATCGTAAAACTCGGCCACAACGGACGTCTCCGCGATTTCCTCCAGGATTGTTATGCTGCTCAATTTCCTGCGATGAAAACTGATAGGCGCCCCCCCACTCCTCGACTCTCCCGCCGCTTTTCATCGGGAGAGATATCGCGGCTGTCGAACAGGAAGTCATTCGCAGTCATTCCTACGACGCCGGGGATTATTAGTTGTCAGCCATTTTCAAGCAGTTTCTAACGAGCACGGCCAGCAGCTTCCGCGCGATTTTCCCGTTTTGTCGCGTGGAACGTGCGAAGGAACGCGAAATTAGCGAACGAAGAGAAATGGCCACGAGGGGAATGTGGGAGAGTGAACTTAATGATGTAAGTGTAATAAACGCTGAATATATTAATCGACGAGCGGCTATATATTTGCGTAGTTGTATACGTAAGAGCGTAGAATGTAGAAAAGTTGGTAGTAAAAGTATGCAAATTCCATGGAAGATATCCTGCTCGGTGAGATCGTAAAGTTTTTCCATTGTCTGCGGTAAGATTGGAATTTCCATTCATCGTTTCAAAGGAAAGGCAGCTGGAATGGCCCCGGCTGTTCGAAACTATTGCGGAGACAAGACAGTCTGCTCGACACAGGTCCGAATTGATAGCGCATACGATGGGAGCGTGGCATTAGCATAATTCAATGACTCGGAGGATACGATCGTGATTTCCTCCGCGACTCCTCGACCGCGGAGACGGCTGACACATTCGCGAGCAGGATTCTCGGCAACGATGAATAATGAAGAATACAATAACTGGCGGACCGTTCAATTATTCAATGTTCGCCTATCCGAGAAAGATGGCTGCTTCATTATTTAATAAACACCGCCAAGGACTCGGGAAACAATCGTATAATCCCGGGGACAAAAAAAAGATCGTTGCGTTATTCATGGTGGTGCGCAACCCTCGAACACTTCGATTACAGAAATTCCTCTTTATCCTATTCAGATGAGCGGTTCCATTGCACCGTGGCTTAGAATTCCCCGAGGAGCTCCTGTTTCGCGTTCAATGTCACGCGCGAAGTCGCGGCCCGAGCGTTTCTTCGCCGTATTTTCTCACCTGGGTTTCTATTTTCATCGGCGAAGAATGTAGCAGCGGAGGACAGCTTTCCGTCGCAGCGATCGAACGTTTTCTACGCGCGATTCGATTAAACGTTACACAACCGTCTCCGTGTCCCAGAAGCACACGGATTGTTTACGTCGCGTCTCACCCCCTCGACGGCGCTCCTATTGTCTCCGAGGTGGGGGATGATACGTTTTTCTTAGAAGTCCACCGCCAAGGTCGCCACTCTCCTCCTGCCCATCGGTCTCGACGCATTAAACTCTATTTATAGCCGTAATAAGCAGAAATCTTTATGTAACGTCGCTAACGGAACATTCTGCCCCAAGACTCGACCCACTTTCCGCTTCACGCCCCTCGCATGGAGCCGATTTCGGCCAATTAATAGACGCGCACGCGGAATTCCGGCGGTCTTAGGATTCTCTTGTGTCTGTGAGGCAAACATTGCGGAGAGAAAAAATGCAAATAATAATCCTAAGTAATAATTCTTTATTGCACAGTAGACATTGCAAAAGAAAATATATAAGAAAGTGAGAAGAGAAAAGAAAAGGAATAGTTAGAACTGAAGTTAGAAATAAAGTTAGAGTGTATGTGGCACGTGCTATGGGTAGATAAAATTAAAAAAATTGTTTTACTCTTCGAGCGACGAGCAATTTCTGTGTTTTTACCTAAAAATGTGTTTCCACTTTTCAAGTATGTAGCTTCTGTATACCCAATTGTATAATTTTATAACGACCAAAGTCCCTAGCAGAGAAACTCTCCGAGTTGCCTTGGACCATCGTCCACCCTCGCAGAAACCTCGACGCTGGCTGGAAACGTTGCCACATCGATTCACCCTGGCGACGAGTGAGCTTCAATTAAGAAGCCATCGACGGCAGCGTGTCGTTTCGCGTGACGCGAAGGATTTTTCGAAGGACGAGGAGCAACAAGTCAAAGATTCCTGCCAAGTTGTCGCGCACGGAACGGATACCGGTCGCTTGGTTATTATGGTTTCGTCGTGGTTGCACTTACGTCACGTACCTTTGTTTGCACGCACCCTCTCCCGCCCACGGCCGTGGCCGCTGGAAAAGAAGACCGAGTAACACCGTAGAAAAGGTAAACCAGACGATTTACACGAGCAAACGCACCCGTGCCGCCTGCATGCTGCAGATAAGTTACTCGCCCTTTGCCCTCTTCCACCCCTTTCGACGCCTCCTCGCGACCCCCACAACCCCTTCCGTCGCTGCTCTCGTGCGACTACCTTAATTCCGCGACTAAATATTGAGAAACCAAGTGGAGGCGTGGCTTAGATTTCAGCGCTGTGGTGGTAAGTTGGCAAACTATTGCAAGTAGGCCCGAATCCCATCAAACATTCCGAATAAGTATTTATTAATCGAAGAAGTAAAAATTTAGTGTTGAAAAAAATTTAAAAACACTCGTTTTTCACAACATGTCTATATAAACACTGATAATTGTATGGACTTCCACGGATTTCGGCCTACTCACAGTAGTTTAATTTTCTGTCACTAGTTGGCGTATTGAAATTCTTGGTTTCCCAATACTCCGCAAGATTTGTTTCCAGCGGCTTCGCCTCTGTCAACTGCGGGTCGGACGAAAACACCTCTCATTCTTTGGAAAGGGTGTTCACAGATATCTTTTGTTCACTCGTTTAAAATATTTCCCGTAAGGGCGGTTTCTACTAGGAGCAAGAAACGTATTCTTCGACTTGGAGGAAAGGAACCGAAACTACCGAGAGTCTAACGCAGTGTTTCTCAACCTTTTTTGACCGCGTTCCCCTTTTGTAATAGGCACTGAAATAACTTGCGATCCCGCCCCTCTCCCATATAAAGTAAGGTAAAGAAAATACATTACAAATAGGTATTTCAGAATATAATTCTAACTTAATAATATTTCCTTTTGCAAAGCCCTTGATGTACTTATATAATCTCGATGTGTATGAGTTTATGGTGTGTGAACTGTTTACTTTAAGTATTGTATGCTCATTTGTTATGCGTTTTTGTATTGCTACTTCTTTCTTTTATTTTTTTCTGTCTTCTTCTCTGTTTTTCTATTGTACACTAATGGGACATTACCCCGTTTATATATATTAAATAAATAAATAAATATTAAAAAAAAAAACGTGGCGATCCCCCAGAAAACACTTCTCGACCCACAAGTTGGGAATCCCTGGTCTAACGCATCGTCAGCTTTCCTACCACCGAATATTTCCATCCACCAATTGATCAGTTTCCAAAGTCCCACCAAGAACGCTGAAACCCACCCGAAGAATTCACCTCGCCATCGCCACAGCGCCCAAACCCATCCATCGCCGCTCGCGAGTCAACCGAGCACAAAACGTCGCCGACCAGAGTGGCCGGAGCTCTCTGCCAACAGGCAAACAGTGGACCGATCCCGATGCGGGGGTTGATAAAAGCCGATTTGTCTCTCTTCTCGTTTGCAGCGATGACGGCAGCCACGTCAGCGGGCCGTTTGAAAACCGACGGGGCACAATCGATGGAGGGACACCGCGAGCGTGGCTGCATCCCCCGAGGCAGCACACGGTCCTCGCGCGTACCAGCACCATTCCGGGTGGTAGAACGGCGCGTGTCGAACCACTCGAATCCTATTTTCTAGTTTTCCACCCTCGATCGCTCTCCACCGGTGCCTGACGGGCTGTCTGGCGGCCCAGGGGGGGCTGGAGCCGGCGAAAGGGGTCGGAAAGACGGGGGGAACGGTATCGCGGTTCCACGCGGCTGAAAGGGAATAGTCGCGAGGGGGGAGGCTGCGCGCGGAGCGTGAAGGGAGCCGGTGCAACAAGTATACGCAATTCAGGAAAGTTGCGCCGAGTCGATAAGGCAATTATTCGGTTGCGCCGCCTCGCGAGAACAATGCCTTTTGTCGGATGAGGCAACAACTGGGTTATGGAAGACGGGAGTAGCGTCTTTGTAAGAGACGCGGCCGACACCTGTATCAGGGGAGCTTTCTTCGAACGCGGGGGGGAATAGCACCGTTCGACGGGCAAGAAGCTCTCCGCGCTGCGAAAGATTTCCGTCTCGGCGTAACTTCGGAATTGAATTTGCTTCCGTCACCGTTGTAGCAGTTACGATACTGCTGCGCCGTATTGTGCTTTATTGTTCGGTGACTGTTAACTCGTCCCCTCGATCTTCCTCTCTAATTCAAGTTCTGATCGATTAAGTTTGACGCGTCGCAGAGGTAAGTATACGTATATTGTTACTGGGAAGAGTGGGACATTCTGTAGGAAATTTTAGTGTGGTGTTCACGTTGCCACGATGCAGGAATACACTTGTGTTTTAACTGAGTAAGAAAGTTTATTTTAAAAATGAGACACGCTTCCCACTTCGGAGGAGAAGACGCGAGTAACAAAATTATGCTGTAGGTACTAACGCTGAAAATCGGAAGCTAAGGGTCTTGTGGGGTTCGTTGGGTCTTATTTATATATACCTGAGTGGTGGTCCCATGTGCACGAGGAGTTTCTAGAAAAGTGTACAGGAACGTGACCAAAGTCGAACCCCAAATTAGTTGTTCTTGAATAATTTTCTCAATGTTAAATAACGTTAAAATGAATTATTCAATGGCAAAAGATTCTCTGGTTAGTTAATCTAAAAAACTGCCTTGACAGAATTCATGTAAAAAATTACAGTGAAAAGCATTCTCGAATTTTCGGAAGAACTCTCAAAAAGGATGGTCTGACTGTGGTCAGCTTCCTCTACTTAGAGAGTTTAGTTTCGATGTCCAAATATGTATTGCGATAAAAATTCTCGAGTCTCCGTAAAGTTTCATCCCGCGAGACGCGATAATTTGAATACTTTATCGAGGTATTTGTATTTTTTGCAGGTCGTTATTTGTTATCGCGGTCGATTGGATTTTTCGTCGGCACGCGCCATATCTACTTCAGTGGCGCACTCAGGATTTAATCTTGGGGGGAGCCGAGTTGATTGGATAAAAATATTTTTAATGCAAATATAATAAAATTCATTAGGTGATTATACAAATTTATTTAAAGAATAAAATCCAGTTTTCTTTTCTCTGTACAAAGCCCCTTATTTAGTGCGCCACTGATCTGTTTTCTCCCTTTTTTCTTTTCATTTCGGCGAATGTTTCGATGCTGAATTTATCTCCAGTGAATCACCGATACGCGATGTTATCAGCGGTGCGCAGTGACTCTTAACAGGAAACGAGAATCTGACCTGCGACATTTCAGTATGTTCACTGGCGGATAGATTAAGCTTGTTTACTAAACACCGGGCGATAAACTTCTGGATTTCACGAGCGCAGGTTATCGTAATCGTTGGACGTTTAATTGCGCGGTCGCTATAATTAGGGGGCGAAAGAAAAAACCAGCCGAAGAAGCGTAATCGCTATTTTAAAATAACTTCCGCGCGGTTATGTCACGCACCAGATTGACAAAATTATTTCTTTCGGGTTTAGATAAAGAATGGGGGGAGAGCAGAAGTCGTTGGACGGGGGATCCACGATTTTTTACGCTCGGACAGTTGAACTTGGAGTACGCGGGGTTATCGACAGGTCTCGGTTTTCATCGCGTGCCAGTTATAATTAGGGAAAACGCAACAGTTGACGAAAGGTCACGGAGTGAAGAATATTTTAAAATAACTCCCGTCACATTCTATCGTTTGTAATTTATAAATTAATTACTATTGCCTGAAACATTGTTCTGTTAAAGAGACCACTTAAATTCAGCTCGGAACAAGTTGGTCATCGAAAAGCTTGATTCCCCGTTGTGCCTCTATCTCTGTTACACAAAATGAAAGCTCAGAAGTTAAATTAAAATGCAATTCAACACGCAGGGTGGTGAATGAATCGCGTGAATGAGTTTCAGCTGAAAGCAACCCCGTTTTCAGTGCAACGACGAAGCGCGCGAGTCGTCAGGCAGGGCGGGTCGATAAAAACGCAATAACCTGGCGTGGACTTTGCAAAAGTCACGGGGGGTAACGTCGAATAAGGCGATAGAACGTGGGAGGATGACGAGGTTCCCCCATTTCGCGGCGAGTCGCTGGGAAATCGCGCTCCGGCTAGCACGTACGCTCATTTCGCGCTCTTTCCAACAGAGGCGTTTTTCAACATCCACGCTGCCCGTCCACGCAAATAAGGACACCCCCAAGGCCCGCGAAAACGTGACCGTCGGCGTGCTTTCGCCCCCTTTGCCTGCCTCGTTTCACGTCCGCTCGTTCGACGTTCGGCCGTCGAGGAAGAAGCAAACGACGCGTGGAGAAAATAAATATAGTCTGGGATCTACTTACAATCACGGAAATACATGCAACGTTAGAATCGCTAGCCGCGTCGGGGTCCTGAAACGAAGAACAGAAAAGTGGTTGTTGAATCAAATGGTACAGACAGGTCATTGAAATTTCATGTAAGGATGATGCGATATACCTTTATGAAGGTAAAGAAAGGTTTATAAACAAGCTTCTCCGCATTTATGATTTGGGGGTATGAATATGTGTTTGATATAAATTATAATCAATGCGGTGATAAAATCATGATGCACATAATGGAGGAAGAAAAATAAATTCAGTTATAAATGCGTAGTAAATGAGATTCATTATGGATGAGATTATTAATTTAATCCAAATAGTGACTATTTAATCTACGCTTTGGTAACCTTAAACAGAGAAGTTAAATCAATCCCCTGCCTCCATATAAAATTTACCTCTCTACTATTCCTTACTCCCACCTACATTGAAAAATAAAACACTCCACCCTCCTTCACAAAAATGCCAATAAATTTCTCAATTTCAAGCAGCTTTCGAAAGCTACTACTCGTTCCAAGTCTCCAATTTCAATTTCCTCGAGAGTTTCTCGAAAACTGCCCCTCAGAACTGAAATTGTAGCTTGCTTTTGATTCGCAGCACCGAGCTAATGTTTCAAGGCAACAATGGCCACGCGAGGCGTGCAGGGAATTTCGGACGCGTGCAAATAAGGACGGTGTGCAGTTAGACGCAAGCGCCGCGCAGTTAGACGCAATTCGGCGACGCTAAACCGCGGCGAGGAACTGGTCGGGGGATGTATGTATTTTCGGTGTGACCGCGTGGGGGAAGATAATAAGGCGCGGCAACGCGCAATAAACGGATTTACGGCGATTCGGGGAAGGCTAGGGTATTTCGTTTAGCCGCCACGGTTTTCGGGAAACGATGCTTTCAGTGAATTCTCCGCGCTAGAGCGCGAATAAACTCGACGATTTGTCTGCGAAGTGTTTTTTTATGGCGCTTCGTATGGTCGCTTATATTTCAGGTGATTCCTGGGAGGTAGGAATTTTTCAGAAAATTGATGTAGGGGGCGTATAAAATTTAGGTACAATAGAGATTCCAGTGTATACGTGTAATGGAGAACTGGGTGGCTTCCACCTTAAGTTTTTGAAATCGCACTCTAGGATATGTCTTTACCAATACTTCTGTAAATTTTTAGACCTTAATAATAAATTTTAAGAACTTGGCGAATTTAACAACACAAAAATCTATTAGAGCATTACGAATGTATAATTATCACTCAAAAATTAAAAGATTCAAAAATAGGCGTGATAAGAACTACAGTTCCTTTCTCACAATTTCTGAAGATCATAAAGAAAATAATAATATGAAATTAGGATATTATATTTACTACTTACAATGAATAATACTGCATAAAATGCTCATTTCTTTCAAGTATCCTCTTCGTTCCCTCTTGATTTAACTAAAGCAACCACAATTCCTTCTCTATCGCGAGCTATAATATTCTAAAAAATATATCACTTCTTCCAACACAACAAGGATCTTCGTTCTCCGGCCAAGTATCGAATTCGAGGTCGAAACGAAAGGCTGTATAAAAATTGATTCGACATCAGCGTGTGGCTCGCGTGTGTTTAACTGTTCGGCTTTCGTAAATCGCCATTGCGCGCTTCCTTCCCGCGCGAATAGTTTCTCAGAAAAAATTGGCCATTCGTTTGCCGAACGCCGGATTGCGTAAACCCAGAGACGGTTCGCGATGGATGGCGTCTAAAAGACTACGTTCTGCTACTCGGAATCGTTAAGTTTTCGGGGAACGAGAATTCGGAGAATGGAAATACAACTGCACGCGTTTTCCATCGATTTAGAAGGCCTTGCCAAATTCCTATTGTTATGTCCTGCAGAAAACGCAATTGCAGAATAAAAGGCACGAAAATCGTGCGACTGTTGCAGATTTACAAAATTTTTGAAGGTTTCAAGGTTTCGGTGGGTGGAAGAGATTCGAAAGATTTCTGAACCGTTCGAGAAACAATTTCAAAGATCTGAAATCTTCGGAAACGTTGAAAAGTTGATTAATGACTCGAAAAGTCCAAGAAATCGTTCTCCACAGAGGTGGCAAAGCTTTCAAGGAAGCGATCTGTTCCTAGTTTCTTCAAGTGTAACGTGGACAGGGATTTCTAAGTGTACCGCGGTGTTGTCTTTCGCAAGTCGTTTCTCTTATGCAAATAATTGCTGGAGAGGAAGGATTCGTTGATGTGTCGGCTATCCGATTACAAGGAAATTAATTATTGCTCCGCTTTATCTGATCATTGACTCGGTCGATAGATTTATTCGTCCTCGGGAGGAGAAAGCGTATTCTTCGGTCGCTGCGATTTGTCAGCTGACGAGCGATAAGCCTATCGCGGAAGTAAACTCTTTGAACCAGGACCAAACGTCCCTTACCTAAAGGAATCCCGAAATAGCATTAATTTTCCAAAAGGACACTAAATTTTCCCTAAAACGATAGAATTAAAAACCCACCCCAGCAGACAGAAGAACTCACTTAAAAGATGGAGGTGCACTCAGATTCTACGATACAACTTGATTCAAAGTTCATCTTCAGCTACATAATTACAGTAGAATCCATCCTTGAAGAAACTTCTCCAATGAAGTTCCGTAAAGATCCGAGCACCCCTCGAGGAACACAAAACACTCCCCAGAACAACGAATGAATCTCGTTAAAAGTATTCCAAGTTAACTCCACCAAAAGCGAAACAAGACCGTCCGAGTGGATTATAATGAATTCCTTAATCACGAGTTCATTCGTGTTCCCAACAGAGAAGAAAGTGCGCGTTGGTTCGCGAACATTCGCCCGCGCAAAGTCAATCTACCCAAGAGAAGGAGCTCACGGAACCGAAGGAGAGGCTCAAAGTCGATTTGGATTCGACCCTTAATCGCGACTGGATGCTACGTGGTTTTAAACGAAGCAACGAATTGGACGCCGCCAATAAAACAGGACCACGGAATCCCTCGGAAACGAATTGGCTCGCGGATGGGGTTAATAATGGCGCGGGAGAAAGCCAGGCGCTCGGCCGAAATAAAGATCGAGGCCCCGTGGATCAGGATAATCGGATGAAGCCGTCTGCGGCTGCACAGAGCCCGTTTCCAGACGTGATGGATGAAAGGTGTTCCAGTTATGTGGATTCCGTTGCGCGGAGTGATGAATGGAACCGCAGCAGCCGGAGGCGCTCGAATTTCAACATGGCGCCACGAGCGAAGAAAGCGTCCTCCCCCGTTGATTTCCAGCGGGGTCTTTGCATTCGCGACCAATTATGAGGCAGACGCGGCGCATAGTCCATTATTCGAACGCCAAATATCGAGCGATTCGTGACCAGTCGATGGAAACCGCGGTGTCTCGCGATAAAAATCTTTCACAGGGGGAGGGTGTTGCTTCAAATTTTGCTAACACTTGTGTTTAATATTCAGGCGCACAGTGCTCAGAATTTTGTCAGAGAATGGAGTTTAATTCGAGGCCTGTATACTTGTCTAATATTGGCCGGTGAGTTTCGTGAGGAGTATTATTCTATTCTCAACGTTTTCTGACTCGCTCTCACCTTGCCAGAAAAAGAGTGCGCCAGAAGTGGTGGGGATAGCGCCAAGCTCTTAACGTGTAGGCCAAACCGAGCTCTTAGCGTAGAAATACATACATCAGAATAGGTGTGCGTTAGCTGCGAAAACGAATTCACCGGCCAATATATCTGGCCCCGACCTTAATTAATTTTATTCTAATTCTCGAGACGCAGCAGGAGTATAAGGTCTATCGATATCGCGGGATTTCCTACTTTATCCTCCCTTCAGCACCTAAATTCGTACAACAGGACAGACTATCTACCCATCTATCCCGCCGGTCAGTTGACGCGAATGAAATCCGGCGAAGATTCCCCATCCTTCAGGTGCACACTGCGACGACATCGTCCGCCGGAGGTTTTCCCTCGACCACGAAGAGGGTTGGCTATCGATCACGCGACACACGTATCAGTCTAGACAGATTGACACGGTAACCTATCGGTTAGCCAATAATAGGGAAACCTTAGCGGTACGCGGCGACGTGTACCCGCAGCCTGTACGACACCTCAGCTATGCTAAGTCCCGCGTGTCGCCGATCTGTCAAGCTGACCCCGAATTTCCGGCGATAATGGGGGAAGCCTTACCTACTTCTCGGCTCGCCTCGACACGTCCGCTGGCCGAGGTGCACGGGGCCACGGGGTCGTTCACTGTCGCGGCATAATTTGACGGATCGCCCCGCGGACCTTGAAACGTTCCCGCTGTCCCTCGACGGGGGTGGGATCGGCGGCAGCGGCCGGACGATTCGTCACCGATCGCGGAGGGCGATTCCAGACGGACAAGTTGATTGCCGGACCTATGATCGATGCGCGGACTTTCTTTCTTTGGCGGATAAATGGTGTTCGTAATTTAATAACGACTCGGAGGGTGATTTCATTGAGACCCCGGGGAGTAGAATATGAAAAGATCCCGGAGGGTCACGGAGGTCGTTGGGAGCAGGGGAACGATTTTGAAATACTTGGAGGTTACTTTGACGAGTTGTAGTTTAGCGAGATATTGCCTGGGGGGATGAAATGTCGGAAATGTCAACTTCAGGGTATCGGCGTTTCGCGACGACGGAATTCGAATTTTCTGCGTTTATATAATTAATTGGAGAGTTCACTTATTTACGATTCGAGCGAGCAACTTGCACCCCCGGCTCCTTTTTCGACGGGAGCTTGAAAAAAACGTCCCCTCCGCAGCTGGGAAACATTCCGAAGCGATAAACCGAGAGAATTTATCACGACCGAGCAGATAGTCGGCCGCGGGCCGAAGATTGAAAAATATTTAACCGCTCGAACGGCCAGATAACTTTAAATACCGACGGCGTACGCTATTCAAACACAGGGACGCCGTCGGGAGGCGCAAATGCCTCGTTAAACATTTTCGACGGGGCCCGATATCGGCCGTTTAAACTACCCAAATATTTTAAGCACACTCCCGCACACGGCGGGGAGAGCATCCGGGGATATCAGCGTGTGCGTGCGCGTATCGGAATCGATATCGAGGAACATTCCAAAAATAGACGAGGAGAAATGAAACGTCCGCGTGAAAGCCATCGACGGACGATCTCGAAATAGAAAACAATCGATGTTTACCGATCTCACCAACTCGTCACGAAAATATTAGGTCATCCTACAAGCTCGTAGGGTAAACGCACCAGTAAATGAACAGTTAAGGCTAATGAATGAACACTATTATAAAATTATGTTTGCAGCGCGATTGATTCCACGTGCTGCAAAAATTGTTTCGATATGAAGCAAGAAACGAAAAGAAGTCTCTAGTTAATTAGTTGCTTACTTTAATAACTTATTTTACTCATTTTAATAAAAAATGTTCATTCACTGGTACGTGTTCATTTACTGGTACACACACCCTACCTTGTTTATGTTTATATCCATATACTTCGCGAGACGTTTCCTAAACACAGAGCAATAAAAGATCGCTGCATCTCATATATACAATAATAATAATATTACATAACAGTATCTACATGTTTGTCATAAAAACTCAATGGTACGTTTGAAATATTGCTCTAAATTTGCATACAAAATTCGGCACTAAACTTCGCGAGATGGCACCTCTTAAGGCACACGACGGTAAACGGGAAGGGAATTCGTCAAGCACCGATCAAAGTCTACCCGAAACAAGTTTCTCGGTACGACGGAGCGCGCGGACCCAGACGAGGAAACAGAGTGTGCTGGTGTTCCGCCGAAAAGCAATTTCCAAACACCGCCGGTCCTTGACGACGGTCGTGAACCCAGGGTCATCGGAACCCGCGGCGTCGCTCGGCAAGAGATGACGTAATTCATAAATATTCCCCGACAATTGGCCCCCCTCCGGATCCGCTGTCTCTGCTCCTCCACGGGCCGCCAGACGTGTCCGGGACCCGTTCGAGAGATTAAACCGGACGGTTCAAAGTTCTTGTCTCCCGTGTAAACACTTTAATGGCAAGCGAGGAGCGGGCGTGCACCTGTTGCTCCGGTCGCGACCGAAAAATATTTCGAGCTCTCGACGGGTAGCCTGGCGCCCCCCAAACCCCCGCGGCCACCCCTGCGACGGGGAAACTTCGCTTTTGCCGCTCCTTGTTCGGGCCATTAATAAAATTCGCGGACTCGTGTCCCGCTAGCTGGGACGCTGGTTTCGTTCGGAGAAACGGATGGACGAGCCGCGGGGTCCCTCTGGTAGGGTGTACATACTCTCGCGGTTGGGGGGAATTTGCGACAAGAGGGTGATGGATACGGCGGCTTATGATGGAGTTGATGGTTGCAGGATTGAAGTTTCTCTGTTGGGGAAGATGAAGGGATCTTTGGGTGGATAATGAGGGTGGCTTAAGTGGGTGGTTGGAAATTTCGGCTTGCGAAGAATTGATGGATATTGAAGTTGTTGGTGGTTCGTGCGCGGGCTGGGGTTGCTGTGGGTATTTTGTATGGCAGGATGAAAGGAATTGGTCGAGGTAGATTGGTCGGTAGAGTTCCTTTTTTCTGTAATTCTTACGTCAGATGATTACTTCTGGTCTCTCTTATTTATTCCTAGGGTTATTCCGTGTTACGTGTTGATACCCTTCGAGGCTCTAGATTGCTGTCGGGATACTGCAATCATTGTGGGTGACGTAAGTTCGTGTGGAGGCTTAGACGGATCAAGAAATAAATGTTATATTCAGCTACTAATCAGCAACGGATCAGAGGCGGATAAAATTCTTGAGATTACCTTGTCTAATTCGATAAATCGCGTGATAGCATACCTGTTTGATTACTCGGTACAATGTAGCCCGAGATCAAAACAAACAAAGAGCTGTTATCACTTCGTTCCGATCCCGGCGAGTGATTCCTTTGTCATCGATCGCTTTTAAGTGAAATTTTGAGAATTGATTCTTTCGCAGGCTTCCGTTCGCGACTACCTTGAACACGGAAATTCGTAAACGCAGGTTCGTCGCGTTTTACGCGCCGAGATCAACGTCCACGGAAACTGGACTTTGGATAATAGAAATTCCGCCGCGATTATGTCCTCGATCACATATAATTCACTTGGCATTTAATTATATTCGAAGAAGACTTGGAGAGGTGGGAGGAGTGAGGATTTTTATCGATCTTCGTTGACGGCGACCGATCGAAACATAAATTTCTCCGTTATTAGGCTTCGGTATCTGATCGACGAAATCTTCGCCGCTAATTGTCGAGGATGTTTAAAGAACGATAAGGAAAAAAATAGAAAGAAACCACATTCGGGGATATTTCTGGCCAGCGACGGAATTGCAAATGCGAGAATTATGCGAAACGAGGAGGCGATAATTCCGCTGTTATTTATTATGCAACCCAAATAAGCGACACTTTTTACTCGCGTAATTGCGAAACGATTTGCGAGTGATCGCTTGCCGATCCGTCAGAGTTGCAAATTCGGCGGCAAAATTCTCCAACGCATTTTGGCCCGCTTATCGGCGCTCCTTTTTGTTTCGACAACAATGCGGATGATGCAACAATAACCGCGCATTTATCATCGGCATCTTGCCGGCGAATAATTGCGCGTTTCATTAGCCGCGATGTGAACGAGGTAATGGCGCGCCTCGGACCGGAAGTCGCGCGCAACGCGCCGCCTCGCGGAAGTGGCGGCCGTTTTTCTGCGCGAAATTAATTACGGGAAGGCAGGAAAAAGAGTGGGAATGTAGAAGAATCGAAAAGGCAAATAAAATGGCCTTGTATTCGCGCGAATGGAATGTAATTGCTGGGGAAACGAGTTAAGACAATCAGGGATGTCATAATCGACGACACCTTTTGCTAACCACTCTTTCAACGGTGTTCATCAATTTACGACTCGTTACACGGAAATAAAGCGATTCGCTTGGGATTATGAGCAAAGGATGATCGTCGCGGAGCCTTGAAACCGAGGTTCTTAAATCCCCTCCGGTAATTTACGCCGCTGTCACCGAAAGGTAGCGTCGAGCTACCAGCGGCTCGATCGAGGATCAATCTTCACTGTACTTCAGGGAAGAAGAAATTGATAGAGATACGCAAGAGGGACAGAAAGGATGGAGAGAGATCTAACGATTGTTTCGAAACCATAAGTCATCCGGCGTGGAAACCGGTTCCAGCCGATTCACTGACGGCTATAAGCCGGCATTTCCGATCAATGAATTCCAGGATACCGTAAATCGCAGCCCGCGGACAAATCGTCCCCGTTCTGGCTTGAAATCCTTTCGTTGCTCGAACGTGAAGCGTGACCTTGGAACTAGCGGGATTTAAATGGGCAATTTGTTGCGCTGGATAATTGGCGTCACTTCCAAGGTGTTCGGAGTGCTTTGCTTCAGCTTCGTCAACTTCCTTTTACTATAACTTAACCTGAGAAAAAAGCTACCCCTGTGGGTAGACTTTGTGATCTTAGATAGGCACTGTAACAACAACATTACTATCGCTATTATTAATCAGACTGGTGTCTAAGTTTGCTCACACTCCGTGGTTTAAGTTCGCAAGATTCGACTAAAAAAAGTCTGAACGCCTTTTAAATGTGTGCAGAATCACTTGAGCTTTACAAGGAACAACCTCGCTAAATTTCTTGAACCAGCAAAGTAATCAGAACCAAAGAACACACGTATGGACATCAACGCACAGTTTCAAAGTCCAAATTACATCGTCCCACGTACTCGGGAAGCATCGACTAATTTAACGGACTTACGCGTGCCGTGTATGAAGAGCCTGGCCAGCGATTAGCTGGAAAAATTGCCGAGGGAAATTAATTTCGTCACGCTAACGGTGCTCGAAGCGGTGCCGATAGCGCATCGGGCTAATAGAACGACAAAGCCTGCTATCACCGCGAGATATCGTCGGCCACGATCGTCACGGAAAGTGACGTGTCGGGATCAGCGCGATAAAATCTTTATTGGTCGCCGATCACCTGCGCACTTTGCCCCTAAAACGCAACGCGGCAGCCGCGGGATTAAAAGTGTTGTTGATCGTCCACAGTGCGCGTCGACTTCTAAACCTTCGAGTCGAAACGATTTTTCGCGGTCCGTCGACAGGGTTCCCGCGGTCTCCGGTGCTTTGTTTCCGTCGCTATTGACAACCCTCTATCGATGACGTTCCACGTAAATTCCTCTTATCATTACGTGATTTATTGGACGGCGTTATCGATGCAATTAGGGTTACGCTCTCGAGGCGTTTGTTTGACCGGGTTTATCGGTCACAGCTGTTGATCCATATCGGGCAAGGTGAATCGCGCTGTGTTTTTGCGCGTGAAACCAGCGAGCAAGGTCGAGATCGCTTGCCACTCCACTGATTAGAGATTAGAGGATCTCAAAGCCCGGATGTGGATTTTGAGTAGGCAGGCGTCTACGTGTGTTTTTAAGAGTTCGAAATGCCTGTGATTTTTGGAGTACTCGATTTCCGGTTGCGCGAGGTAAGAAAGTAGGTGAAGTTTCTCTAAAGGCTTATTCTGCGAGTAATTAATAGATTAGTGAGGCAAACAAGGAGAGGAAAGTGAAGGGAATCTGAAAGTAAGAGTGCCGAAATGATAGGAGAATTAATTCTTCAGCTTTTTCAGTGGAATCCTTGAGGCTAGTCCACGTCTGTCGTAGATGCCTGAGAGTAGAACCAATATGGCCCAAAGACATTCTTTAGCGGTCACGGCTACTTTAGTAGGAACAGATGTTTGATGGAAGCCGCGGTACAGCTACAACATTTGTACCAAATATAACTTCACAGTTAAATTAGAATTCCTCTGAATATTGCCACTATTACCGCTACCTCAATTTCAAATGTCAATGATTAAAACCAAAAATGCTCAAGTCTGTGATAATTTTGGGACAAGTCTGCACACTTGGAAACTAAAGACCAAGCAACCTGCTGGTTTCAACCCGATTTCATTTCGATTGTCTCGAGGTTCACCATTTGGCGACCACTTTCCCCAAAGGAACAGGTGGCCACGAAAATTTTCCTCGCCGCTATCGCCAACTCATTAAGTGACGCAGGAAAGCCACGGAACTCGATGCAGATTTATGCCAAATACGCGATCGATGAATCCAATTAATCACGACACTCGTTTCGACCCACGTGCCGCTCGAAATAATTGCTCGTGTCGTTGTTCTCCCGCGTCAACGGTTCCAAGGGCAAGAGGTTCGTGACGCACCACTGACCAGCGTCAATGGATTTTAATTACTTATTATGATCAGTGTATCGCTGAATCGCCGTTTCGATCGGGGGCCAAACACTCTCGCGCGTCACGGAAGATGCCAGGATGGAACTCCGTCCGCTTGATCCGATTCCTGGCTCGCGAATTAAGGGGTGTGACGTCAACGCTAGTGTCTTGGCAAAGTAAACAACAAACAGGTAGGGTCGATTGTTCAAATACAGATATGAAGATCTGTTGTGCGGAACGTTCTATGCACTTCCATGACGTCTTTGGAGCACAATTCTCAATTCCTTTTCTGGTAGAATCAATCTTTAGAGATATACCTCTATGCTGATTGAGGTTCACACTTTTAAGCCAGGGGTTGAATGAAACTGTGAACTTTTTATTGTAAATCACTTCATTTCTGTTTTAAGTTAACTTTGTACATTAATACTTTCACTGTGTAATATGAGTTCAGTTTTAAGAGTTATTTTATGTTCGATTAATAAAAGTTCTAGAGGATCATATATTTTTCAACAGATATTTAAGGGTAAAATATAAAGGTTAGAAATAGTTAATTTGATTACTTAGTATTATTTAAGGAATTGGAAGCAGGGTAAATATATGTAGAAAAGAAAGCACATTATAATTTTTATATTATAACTATAATTATTTTCTCTGAACGTTTTAAATTTCAATTTCATATCTATCTACTTTAACTTTAACTTTTTGAGAGTAGAATAAATGTGCCTGTTTAACTAGAACTTTTTCTACTTTTAAGGAAGTAAAGGTTTCTTATTTACAGAAAAATGTAGATATGGTATACAGGTTTCAGTTAATACAATGCAGTTTATAACAGTTTTTCCGGAACAGAAAAGATAGTAGCCATAAAATTACAGTTATTTTATAATTAATTGATCATTTGAACAGTCTCATTCGATCCCCGTTTCAAACACTATTATATGGGAAGAATCTGATAATGTTTATTTGATATTTGATAAGTAATATTCGAGATTTCTGTATGCATAATTGTGAGCAAACTAGCGTGAATAACACTGTTCCCACAGAAAACCGAACGGAGTATATTTCGAAAGGGTGTAATAATCCAATCAAACCCACTCAACAATGTTAACAACGTTTCTCCGCAAAGAATTCCGCAACTATTTACCGGTCGATTTAATGGACTAATTGGAAACGAATTCCACTATAATTCATGCAAACGTATTCACAGCCAAAGTTGGCCATGCTGCGCGGCATTCCTGCGTAATGGAATTCAGAAAATCGGAACCGTTCCGCGTCCATTACATAACGTTAAACTGGAATACCGTTGACACGGATCAAGTAGCACCACAAATTAGCGAGCTTATAACATCCGTTATGCGCGGACGATTACTCAAACGGAACACTTTGTTCGCTGAATTCGAGCATCCTCTCGTTGCAATATCGCCGGAGTCGAATATTTCGACGTTCGGACGTCGCACGTCGACTTCGTTCCGATAATATTTCATTTGTACAAGCAAACACACCGCGGAACACCTAAACCTCGAGCCCCTGGCCGTCCCCTCGGACACGTAGCCTAGAAAAGTAGACGCCGTAAATCCCCCGGTCAATTGTTTTCGCAGAGTGTCGTTCGCGGCTTTTCGGAGGATCGACGGGCGAATATCGTTCCAGCTCTGCCTCGGCCATTCAGGGATCCGATTCGTTTATTTCAGTCTCAAGTTCGCGGCTCGTTAGCGCGCTCGAAAAATCCACAAACAACCGTACCGGAAGTTTCCAGTGGTCGCGCTGGTTTCACGAGCGGCTCGACCCTCTTTCTCCCCGGTTGTTCCGCGATCTCGCGGCGCATCGATCGCTGGGATCCACTCGAAGCCTGCGATCGCTCCGGAGAATCGGTTCCCGGATCCACCGATTTGCGTTGGGAATTTTGGTGCACGAAGCTAATTGTCGCGGAAACAGATGGAGGAGCGTTGATAAACGCGCGATTACCGCGGCAAGATATCGGTGGAATGCAGCGCCGGAGCGCTGGCTTGGCGATCGAAGATCGCTTCGGTGACATTCCTGATACTGGAGCCCGATGACGTTGATTCTTGTTTGGAGGTATTTAGCGTTTCACGAATTTCCGTGTTTAAATCGCGCGAGATTAATTGGCCGTTTAGTGGGAACTGGAGGGGCATTCAGTTGAGCTTGTGTTCAAAATATGTTTACATCAATTGAGGCAATGAGAGCAACAACGGACTCACCCACATTTTTTCCGAAATTGAATTAACAGCTATAATGTGCTGTAATAGGTTCTACTAATCATATGAAATAGGAAAAAAAAATTTCAATGTGGTTTAGTCCGTTGTTGCTCTCACTGCCTCAATTGTAAATATCAATAAAAATTTAGGATCTTGCAGTAAGAGGGCGCAGCTACCCGTTTACCATCTTTGAGTAAATTAAAAAAATTGTTTATAAAATTATTGTGAGTAAGAATAAGTATAGATAATTATTGAATTGAGAAGATTTTATTTATAATTTTGGCGAATTTGTTCAATCTAAAGCCGCCCCTAACTTACAACAGGGTAGTGATGCAAATTTCTTTTAATATAGATATATTACACGCTATAACTCAAAAACTGCCCTCCTGGAAATTCTGAACAATGGAAATCAGACGCGTTTTACCTCTTCAGCTGTCCCAATTCTCAGTTTTACTAGCCCCATTTCAATGGAGAAGAGTAAACATTAACAAACACACTGACTCACGGACAATACCCAAGCACAAACAGAAGAAACGAAGAATTTGGTGCACAGTAGAGCAAACAATACGCTATATATCTACGGTCCGCCATCGTTCCACCCCCAGGGGCCGAAGGAATAAATACGACATTACCTGCACCAACAAACATCCTAATTTCCCGGAGGGAAATTAATCGATAACCCAGAGTTCTGAGCAGAATTCCGTGCGGAGGGAAGCAAACAATGACCAGCCCCCTTCGCCCTCCCGATTTTCAGCCACCCCGCAGTCCCCTGCAGTTGCCCTCGAGGAACGTCAGCGCTCGGAAACGCGTGCAAGCTCGTGCCCTCCATTGTAAAAGACTCTACAGCACTTAGCCAGCCGGTGGTGTCGCGTAATTCCGGCTCCGGGTGCCATGAAAACTCTGTTACGGCAAGAAAGTTGTGCAACGCCGCGGTTATGTAAATAGACAGGATCGAGAGACACGCGGCCTCCTCCGTTTGCACGCGTTCTCCTATCGCTCTGCCTCCGCCTAGTGTCCCTCTCCCGTTTCCTGTTGCATCCGTGCACCGAGTCGCCTTCATTGTCTGCTGGAATGTGCACAGATCCAGCGCGAAGAGAGAGAGAGAGAGAGAGAGGGTCACGGGGGCGTAGAAGCAATAACCGAGAGCCAGCCCGTAGACCGTAGAAGGCCGAAAGGCTGTGGCGAGTAGGTGGCCGTGCAGGAACACGTAGGCGACCGCTAAGGCAAGGACGTTGCTAACTGTCGCGATTTCATTACCGGATAGTTGCCCGGGGACGTACATATTCGTCCAACTCGTTAGACCCATTTGACGTCTGGCGAGGGGGCCGTGGGACGGTAAGTGTTACGCGCGGATTCTAATGAAACTTCGTAGGTAGGTAGAGAGTGGAACAATATTTGCTTCGTGCTTGATCATCTTGGTGGAGATCGTCAATGTTTCAGGCTCCACTTGGGATCTGTGGAGGAGTAGTGGAGGAGTTTTGGGTGCTTGATGGTTGACGCAGGAATACAATTTGTTTTATCGGAAGCTTCCTTTCTTTACCATGGGGGTGGTATAATACTTTAGTGACCGAGGCTCTAGGATAGACACATCCTGCAGTGAAGGTTTATTCATGCCTTCTTAACAGTACAAATCCTCTGTTGTCCTGATTATATATAGCGGCGAGATCCCCGGGCGCTTCAACTTTACGACAGAGATATCTTCTGTTGCCATAATTCGAGATTAAACGTGCATTCTGCTGTTGCAATTTGTATTGTAAGCGCCCTCAGTTATCTCCACTTAAGAATAAATTCGAAAGAACTAATATCCTTAACATTTCCCTTGCAGCACCCTCGACTCACTAAATTCTATCATAAAAATCACTCCACACTATCGAACTCAATAGAACCCGTTGCAATTTGTATTGCAAGCATCCTCAGTTATCTCGACGGAAGAATAAATTCAAAAGAACTAATATCCTTAACATTTCCCTTGCAGCACCCTCGACTCCTTAAATTCTATCATAAAAATCACTCCACACTATCGAACTCAACAGAACCAGTTGCAATTTGTATTGCAAGCATCCTCAGTTATCTCGACGGAAGAATAAATTCAAAAGAACTAATATCCTTAACATTTCCCTTGAAGCACCCGCGACTCACTAAATTCTATCATAAAAATCACTCCACACTATCGAACTCAACAGTACCCGTATACCAACATTCCTTCCCATCGCCATTTCATCCTCCACATTGACAATTTCGCTACCATTGAGCTACCCCTAAATATAGATCAATATAGCTCATATTGCATGCTCGATTTTTATTTTTATAAAAAGGCACAAATTGAGTACCCGTATACCAACATCCCTTCCCATCGCCATTTCATCCTCCACCACATCTCCCAACATTCTCCCCATCCCCGATACCAAATACGAAGCCAGCAGCCAGCACCCGCGATCAAACTTTCCGAACCAATCGATCTGTACCACACTCTTCGATCAACTTCCTCCCGTCCAACCCACTTTCCACCCACTTGCCAAACACTGGATCAGGAGCTGCGGCCTCCGTGACTTGCCCAGCGTATTCTCGAGCTCGTCAGTCCGTTCGCCAGCCAGCTGCGCGCCAATTCCGATTCGTAATGCACACGATGTACATATATAGAGGGAAGCACGTGGGTGAAGCGCGGTGAAAAGCCGGGCCAGAGTTTCCATAACGATAAGTCGGATATCGCCGGCGCACGGTGGACGGCCGCTAACCGACATCCGGTTCCAAGTTCGATCGGATCGAAGGGAATCGGATCGGCCGGCCCTGTCAGAATCCGATCGCATTTGCATACAATTGGGCGGTTATCCGGCCGCGGGACGGCTAATTTCCATCTGCGCGCCGCGCTATCGCCCGCCAGGCGTGTTGATGACCGACGCTCTCACGGAAACGACGGGTCGGCCCACGTTTACATTAGACTGCCTGTCTAACGACTGAACTTTGTCGCCTGTTACGCGTACCCTGCCCTCGCAGTCTTCTGGAAAATGTTACGCAAGGTCGTCTGGTATTGTAATGGGGACAGGTGGCACTGGGGCCCCTTTTCGAGAGACACTTATGTGGATTGTGAATGGTGTTTGGGGTATATTTGGTTGACAGAGGCAGAGTTCGTTTAGAAGGGTTAGGGAAAGGTGGGAATATGTTAGCGATATTAGTTTCTAGCCGTAGTAGTGTTCTTGGGCGAAGGGACCTTTGCTGGAATGTCATTATACTGGGTCATGTGTTCGGTAAAACTACCTTTGGGAAAAATCGGAGGTGTAATGCTACCTAAGTGTAGAAATAAATACATAATAAATGTAGGTGAAATAATTTTCCGAGTTGGGTTCCATGCGCCAAAGAAATTAAATAAAATTCAATGATGTATAATTAATTAGAGTTGCATGGGGATCACCAAAGTTGGGAATTGCTAAGCTACTTTCCTGAGTCAATGATAAGTAATTTCTCGTTTCGACACGATTTCATATTACTTATTGACATCGTTTCGCTTGTCCCTGGTGTCATAAGGGTCACGAACATCTTACTTTATGAATGTCTTCTCTCATTTGCTTTCTCCATTGTGGTGCCCACAGACGTTCCCCTAAAACTTTCATGAGAGAGAAGCTGAGAGTAACATCGGGGTCATTATTTTTCCAAACGCCAGTTCCATATTCTATTTCAAGATCCGAGAACTTGGCCGGGTGCTCAATAACAATTCTTGACATTCAATCCATCAACATCGTCGTTTGATCTTCATCCCAGAAAGACCATCAGAAATTTCTACGATTCGACCGTGATAAACAGCGGTACAGACCCCGTCCCTTTCCACAACTTTCTCCATAATCGACAGGAGCATGGAAGCGTGGACCGCTGAACGAAACGTATGTTATTGTCCGTTTAATTAAGAGATAAAGGCCGATGGAGTTTTAATCGACAGTAGATCGCGGCGATTAAGAGGTGTTTCGGTCGCGAGCGATTGGAAACCGGTGAAATTTCCAACGAAACTGGAGTAGCCGAGTGTAAACACGCAGAGGAGCCAGTGAAAGTAGAAATGTGCGATCCTATAGAAAGTGACATTATGCAGTTACGGCCGCGGGAACGAATACGCGGGATCGTAAAAGCGAGCGAAGCCCGCGTTTCGCGTGGTTTCCCATTATATAAACAAAATACGAAACCCACGGGCGTTAGACGCCTTATCGTCGTAACGTATCGGTGCTCTCTGGTCGCGCGCGCAGATAACGTATCGCATCCTGTAGATACGTGTGTTATATAGTTCGGTGCACACGAGAACTCTTTTTTTTCGAATTGAACTTCAAAGGCGCGGGGCTTCACTCGATTTACAATACGTTCGATCGAAATGGATTTCGTATTTTTGATGCTCAAGCAGGAAATCGCACTCTTTGTTTTAGTATTCGATGAAGATCAGAGGCTTGGAAGAGGTTTTTGGAAGGGATACGTGGTCTTTCTTTACTCGTGGTGGTGAAGGAATGAAATTCAGAACATTTAATTAGAATTTGGTAGTGAGTAGGGAGGAGCTTAAAATTTAGAAAACAATTAAGTAGTTTTTTATAAGTCTTACCACTCTGATTTTTCCTTTAGATATATAAATACTATATAATAACTTGGACAATATATTTTTATGTTTAAGAGTAGCTCAAGTGAGTGAAAGATTATAGAAATTATGAAGATTCAACATATAATGGCCATATTCTAATTTATACATTTACATTTACATTTATATTTCATAATTTGTTAAATTTATTGTTCACAGAGGCATCAGACAGTGTCTGCTTCCTGCTGTCAGGGATTGCTAATATTTATCTGTCTGTCAATAATCGTTTTACTTAATTACACGTCAAATGGGGCACATTGATACCTTTCCTCAGTTTCTGTTTCTCTTAATGAACGATTTGAAAAAATTTCTAGTGTTTCATGCTCGTCCATACAATATATCATGTACATTGACAATTTCGCTACCACTGAGCTACCCCTAAATATAGATCAATATAGCTCATATTGCATTCTCGATTTTCCTTTTTATAAAAAGGAACAAATTGAGATGGTGAGAAGATCAAATTTTCATAATTCAAAAATAATCTCCACCCTAATACAGTGTCACAATACTCACTTCTACTAATCTCGATAATACAGAAACACATATGAAACGCAATCCCAGTGGTAATAAAAAAAATCACCCCATATACTCCTGTTTCTTCAACTTCCCACCCCCTTTTCCACCTCTCAATTCTTCTCCTTCGAAATCACCCGTTCGTTCCATTTTTCCGTCGAGCTTTTCCTCCCCATTCTACGCGTCCGAGTCACGCGATTCTCCAATTTTTCCACCAATCATCCCGTGCTCCTTCCCCGCCACGCAACCTGTCCAAGAAATGCCGCCCTGCGAAGTCCGCGGAGGAACGAAGGGAAGCCACTGTCCTTGAGAGCTGACGAAACTAGCCCTCGCCGAGGAACGCTGGCAACCGAAAGAAATTCCACCCGAAGGGGGATCGATGGATCCTGAGTTACGCCACGGAGGTCCCATCCAGCAAGAAGGGAAACGAAGTTAGACCTCTGGGAGAGGTGTCCACTGTCCGAGGAATCGCGTTTGCCCCGCGATACTGGATATGCATGGGCTTTCCCCGATATTTCATTTCATTTATCGCTTCCGTGGGCGCGAAAATTGCGTTTGCCGGCGAAGGGCGACGCGTTTAACGTCAATCTTCTTGGGCTTCCGAGCTTCTTTCGTCGGCGGAGATTTAGACGGAATAGCGTGTAACGGGCCACTGTTCGAGGGAACGAAGAAATATCGAGGGCGGGAGTAACGTACGACTCTGGAGGAACGAATTATCGCCGCCCTTGATTGGAGTTCAGTTTTCAACGATCGGGACCGCTGATTAATGCTCATTCGCGTAATAAATACGGCTATCAACGCGTCTGGCGCTTTCGTTCGGCGGTGGAACACCGAAATCGAGAGTACGTCGATGATTCGCTAATGGGGATACTAATTGATAACGCGGAGTGAGCGAAGTGAAATGGTAATGAAGCTAGATTATGACTTTGGGAACGTTTGATTAGTAATAAGCTGGGATGAAATAAGCTTACTTTGATTTCAGAGCGTTTAGCGAATTGCAAGTGGAAAATTGGGGAGAATATTGCTACGAAATTCAACAAGTTTTCATTCTGCTATCGTGGGGAATAGTGGGCAAACGGAGTAGCGTGATTTTTATTTCCTTCGTCGATCTTGAAACTGCAAGGAACGAAACTGTTCACCGTTAACTCGATACCAGGACCTTGCCCTGATTCGATCCTGCAGGCCTCCCTGAAGGATACCTGTCTCTATTGCGGTCGCCTTAAAAATACATCGCCATATTTCTATGGCACGCAAACATACTCTCGTTGTAGGAACACTGAATGGTTGGAAAGAATTCTGATAGCAAGATAGGGTGGATGTACCAGTAAATGAACACGTACCAGTGAATGAACATTTTTTATTAAAATGAGTAAAATAAGTTATTAAAGTAAGCAACTAATTAATTAGAGTCTTCTTTTCATTTCTTGCTTCATATCCAAACAATTTTTTGCAGCACGTGGAGTCAATCGCGCTGCAAACATAATTTTATAACAGTGTTCATTCATTGGCCTTAACTGTTCATTTACTGGTGTATTTACCCTACTTAGATTAATGATAATACAACTATTCGATGCTTCAACACCTGGTCAAACTACTCAGCCAAAATCACTTGCGAAGATAAGCAAGACTTTCGAACCTTGACTTCGTTTTAACAATTTTGGAGCAACCCACAGTTGTCACTGGTATCTCAAAAATTTCTAAACTCCTCGTTTAAAATTCCAGCGTTTCTGTAAAAAAATCGAGAAAAATCCTAGATTTACGGGCGATGATACTTCGCGCACGTGTAAATAAAGAGCAGAATAAAATAAGATAGAATCAAGAGATCTTGAGATCCAAGCAGCCAAGCGATCTCCTTCCCGAATTACTTATCGTCCCCACACGACTCGCGCTAAGTTCATTCACCTCGACAAAACTTTCCTCGTTCCTCCACACACGAGGCCGCTGATAAGAAGTTTGGGTATCGTAGGGTCTAGGCGAAGACCTCGGCGCCTACTTCGTCGTTCCGGGGTAATCAGAGATTTTCCAGAGCACGATGCTCTCTTCGGAGCCGGCGGAGGCACGAAGAAGCCGCTCAACGTTCGCTCGAATCTGTTTTAATCTTTTATTTAAGAGGCAAGCACTGTTCAGACTCGCCGCCCACGCGCAACGGTGCGCCCGTAATCGCGTAACGCTGATAATAACTCGAAAACCATTTCGCAGAGAAAGTTGCGCGTTTTATTTCGCCCGTAAAGAAGAGAGTATAAACTTTAGCCCGCAGTTTTTTTTTTCCTCGCCGTACGGGCAAGCCATTCCGACCGCGCATTAATCAATCCCGAAGGCAATTCTTCTTGCACGCGTCGGCGAAGTGACTCGGCAGCCGTCGAGGACAGTCTGCATTGACAGTGCAATCGAGTGGCCTCCGAATTCGAATTTGTGTACACACTTGGAGAGGGGGCCAAGCGTTCTCTCTCTCCCGGCTGTCATTTCGAGGCTGATCCTCGCACATCCATGTCTCTATTTCAGCCGGAGACGCAAAATTAACTTCGACGTATGTGCACGATTGAAAGTGTGTGATTGTAAAAACAAGTGGAAAATGTCGAACGAAGTTGTGAAGTTATATGACTAATATGAAGTCTTTTAAGAGATCGAGGTTGAAGATACTTCAGGTACTCGGGCACAAAAATATATTTCGATTTATCTTACTAGACCCGAGGAGCGAGGAGCAATAAAAATCGAAGGAATTTCTCAATTTTCGTAAAATCAAACACGAGCGGATATACTTTTTTGGTTCCGTGAACAGATATCGTCACGCGTGAACGAGGCTTAAATTCTGCAGCGTTTAGACAGACGTAAACTTTGACATCGTGTTTCCCTTATCAATACAATATGCGTGATCGAGGGAATCGTTATCGAGGCGTTAATATTCACCAGTCATCGGTCTTATTAGCAGTTCCGATGGTGATTTGAGACCCGGTGGCACTTCGAGGTCTGCCTTGTGACCGCTGCATTTTTTTTTTGCATATAGTGGAAGATAAATGGGCTAAGAATAATGGAAGGTGACGTACGCAGGCTTTGCACGTCCTGCTGAAACTTTTCTCGCATTTTTTTTCGTCCACTTGGAAGCTTTGCTCGCCGAGTCGACAATGTTATCGCGGAGAGCCGCGAAAAGACGGAATTGCGAATAACACTTAAGAAACCGCGCCATATGTCTCTCGTAAATGACCCGGGCAATTAAACGGCAATTTCTGTTAACACACTGTAATTTTCTTCCTTTTTTTAACAAAATTAGCTGTTGGGTAACCAAGGTTTCGTGCAATTTCGCGAGTTCAGGTGATCGATAAGCGAATTGCTATTTTTTGGGTCACTCGATTATTATGTAACTTTAATGACATATTTTTATGTTAATCGTATGACCAGCGACGAGGGGTGTAGTTGGGTACGAAGAGCATAGGGCACGCAAAAGGCAATTGCCATCCATTATCGTTGAATTTTTAGCTGAAGGAATATTCAAGCTGACAATCACTTTCATGCATAGCGATTTAGAAATAATGAAAAGAACGTTTGACGTATGAGCAGTAACGAGGTTACTACAATTTAAACAGGTGCAAATAAATATATCGTTATCTGTGTCGCGTGAAATCAGCGAATCTCTAGTCTAGACTAACGATATCAACATAAGTGAAGCTATTTACATAAATGGGTGAATATATTAAAGCGAAATCTTTCGACTGTCATTACACGTTTAAGCAGAATGTTTATAAAGTATAAACATAAACCTGAGCGTACGAAAATATTACACGATTAACGACAGTTTCGTACTCCATTTCTACTGTAATAATGTAAAATCAACTAAGCGACTAAGTGAATCAGAGCGATAAATTCGAAAACTCTGTTTACCGTGACAGATTTCTCAAAGAACATTTCAACTACGTGCTTCAACCTGCTGGAAACAAGGAAAATAATATTTTTCTGCGTGCACTCACCTGGAACGGTGAACAACAAACCGTTCCAGGAAAACTGGCGGCTTATGATAAAGCAACCTGTGCAGAAGATCATTCCTTCCACTGATTTAAGCAGTTGTTTGTGTCTGTTCGCTTATATAGCGGTGTATTTCAGGAAAGGCGAGATCGGGAAAAATAAACGATATGTCCTCATTACGGATTGACGCTGTGTGCAATAATGAGGAGAAAGGGAAGCGCCTGTAGATGGAAAATTCAATCATCGAGATATTAACATTATTCCTTATTACTAAATTTAACCCTCGCTTAAGAAAAAAATTTGAATTATGCATAAACACTTTTTCAAATATTATGTAATAGCTAATTCTACGTAGGTATCTTCTTCACATAATATAATATTCCACGTGTCTTCTTAATGTGGTAGAGGACTCTACTTATCTTCTTGATACACTAAAAAATTCTACATCTCTTCTTCACATAGCTACTAAACTATATAGAGGAGGTAGAGGACTCTACTTATCTTCTTGATACACTAAAAAATTCTACATCTCTTCTTCACATAGCTACTAAACGATCCAACATCCCTTTTTCCTATGCCGAAAGATTCAACATCTCCTGATCGTTTCACAGTAAAACGCAACAGTTCCTCAGCCCCCATCAGACTCGCAAGCTATCTTTTTCGGCGGTCTTCCTGCCGAGCGGCCAGAGACCACGAAAAAGCTCCTCGCGATGGCAATTACCGAGCCAGTTTATCGCGAGGCAAGCTAAAGCGGCCAGCACGCGCAAGATTCCCACCCCGCTCTCCATCCCCCTGCCCTTGGGGCGGTTTCTCGTCAAAGGGGAACGCGCCGCCCCCGGGGAAAGGGTGAAAAAAGAGGATAAGAAACAGACGTTTCCTTTGTTTACCAAGGAAGGCTTTGTTCTTGCCGCGGGAAGTGGGGAACGCCGATGGGGGTGACGTTGTATAACTTTTAGCACGCAAACTTGCTCTCGATTGACGCGCCGCAGCACGGGGGGTGGATTTCAGAGCTGCGATTTTCTGGCAGTAATCCACTTGCAAGTGCATTTCAGGGCGCGGTGAGCACTGTGGGGGATTCACGTGTAATTTGGAAGAAGTGCTGCGCATGGGTTTACCAGAGAGCTTGAACGTCGATGGGTGGGGATCCAGAGATTTTTTTAAGGGGGTGATTCTGTTCAGCTGAATTTAGCTTGATTTAGTGGAGGTATTGCGTCGAGGTTCACAAGGTGCCGCCATTAAAGTAGCTTAAAGGGGTGCAAAGCGCGTAAACGTCTCTTATTCTCTCAAATATACCTAGGTTAGTTTAATTTTTTTAAGAACAAGTAATGGTAAAGAAAAAAACAAAGTATAATATATAAAATAATAACCGGAAATTATTCGCCTTCCAGGATATTATGTATACATTTATATGCATATGTTTATTTGTATTTATACATATTTATGTGTATTTCTATGTATGATTGTTATTTATATCGATGGCTTAGTGCACAAATATTATATCCTCTTTTGTGAAATTGGAGTTTTTATATTCAACAAATAGGTTTTGATTGCTCCTTTATGCTGTATAAAAGTCACATTTATATCTATTTCATAAATTTGCCAAAAATAATATTGTAGTGAAGCGGACATACAATATTTGTGCACTAAGCCATCGATATGCACATACAAGTTGCGTCATTGTAAAATCAATACGAACACAAGATTAGTTGAGTAGAATCTTTTACAAGGTGTCCCATTAAATTCGTATTTTCATAATTATAGGGATAGATTTACAAGCTCCAGTCAACCGTTTGGTATCAACCCCTTATTCCTGCAAACGCTTTTCTCGAAGACAGGTCCTTGTAAAGGCCACAGATGCACTAATAGGAATGACGTCCGTTGCAATTAACCTTTCAATTGTTATATAATAGAGATCAGTGAAATGCTGTGCCATATACGGTGCTCAATTAATTCCTTGTACCGACACGTTTTCACAGCGGCTTGCAACAGCGACTTTGCATTGACATTTCGTCCCTGTTGCACAACATCCATTCGCCCGTATTAATTCAATCGCGATTTTCTTTCAAGCGCTCGGTGCGCTAAATTACCGAATTATCTGCGCTTCAAGTGGTAAAACGAGACTGTCCCGATCGGGAGCGTGGACGTCGTGCTGTTTTACGGTTAAAAGAAAGCCACGGGTAAGCAAGCCGCGTAATTGCAGGGCGACAGGAATCCTCGAGCGCACCGCTACCGCTGGTTATCTGTTTTTACTAACAGGATCAAAGCTCAAACACAGCGACTTGTGTTTAACCCTGTTTGCGGCTTGGGACGCCTCTGACAGCACACTTTTACCCGTTCTAGATTTCACTGCTGCCTTCCGCGTTGCTCTGTACTCCGTGTAGGTGAAACGACGAGCAAAGTAATCGTTGCGACGTGGAAGAAGATTTAATTACAACTGAGGGCTGTCGTTCATTTCGAGCGTGCTTGACAGATCTATTGTCAACAATTTTGCCAAGTGGATAGGAAGAAGGAAGTATAGAAACTGTGCCTCGACGCCACTGATGATAAGATTAGGGTTAATAACACCCTAACTCTTTTCATCATTTTTCTATTTTTCTTACTCTTCTTCCTCTTATTATTATTAGAATTGATTAACCCTGTAGATGGGCCAAATATATTCTACCACCTTTTATTTAAGTGATAACTCTGAAACCTGATTACCACAGTGATAAAACTGTTTATGCCGATAAGCAGGTTTTCCAATCGATGGAAAATTTCCAAAATCACCCATCTTTGAAGGATTTCATTAGTTTTCATTCATCCCTCAAATTTTTCCACCCCTGTAGAGGCAACTGGCTATTCATTTTATAAGTTATAGTTGTACTGCAACGATATTTAACCGGAAATATTTTCTTCGAGTTTGAAAGCATCGAACAAAGCCAATCAGTTCGACATGGCGAGGGAAACAGCGCCGTTCAAAGAACCCCCGGAAAGGGTTTCCCTCCCCAATTTTGAAGGGAGTCGACACGTCGAAGGTGAGCGCAGCACGCGGCAGCACCTAGCTCGATAACTCGACGACCCGACTTTTCGAGGCCGACAATTGCCGCTTGATTTGCGGTTGAGGCACGGTCGCGCGCCAGTTTTCTTACCCCCTGCAATTAAGTCGCGACGAAATTGCCAACTGCGGTGCCGGATTGTCGCACGAACGCGGCGATAACGTGGCGCAGGTGAACTTTCAAGCTGAAATTCAAGGCAGGCTTAAAGGATCTCGCGACACTTTCGCCTCCTTTCGCTCGAAATACAACCCTTCGCTCAACCCCCACATCCCAAGACTCTGTGGCAATTAACCCCATTTACTTCACTCCGCTTCTAAAAGAACATCTATCCAGCAACTATGTAACTACTTTGCGTAATCATTACTCGTCCAAATTGTGTCCCTCACTCTCCGCTATCCTGCTATTACCCCGTGGTGAGGAAGAAAAAGGAAGAATCCGAGCGTCGCTATCCGTCGCGACTCCCCGCAGCGTCCAACTTTTCTCCGTCTCCGATTGCTTTCGATTTCGCGACGATTTTCGGAGACGAGGGTGGGAGCCGACGGCGGCCAGCAGTCACGAGCATCGCCCAGGCATTTCGGGAATTTTGCCAATTAAAATCGACGAACGAACCGAGGGGCAAGGGGAAGCGAGGGCCGCGCGATCGGTGGCCCCCAGGCCCTCTCGACGTGAACGGGTACTTGGAGGAATGTTCTTGGACGCGGCAGTTTCGCTAATTGAAATCGATTACCCCCGGGGCCCCGGGAGCATCGTTTTTCCGCGACGACGAAGACGACGACCGTTTTCCCTACCGCCAAGGAGGGAACCGTCTCACAATTACCAGGGCCATTCGCTTCGCTGCTCCCCGGATATTCCCATTTTCCGCGGAGAGTGCCTCGCCTCTCCCGCACGTCCGATCCACGTCCACGGATCAGCGTCCCCTCCCTGCAGCCCCTGCTGCCTCGCTTTTTTTTTCCCCCCTCGCCGCGAAACGCCAGTCCCAGCCATCCTTGCCGATTAGGGCTCTCTGAATTTTCATCGTCGTTCGATTACGTCTGATGCAAATAGGGAGGGACGTTTAGTTCAGTCGGGGGCTGACTACTTTCTGAAAGCTGCCTCGTTTCGCAGGTGTTTGTATAACGTTTTTCGGGGGTTGGGATTTATTCGCGGGGGGATGAATAATTTCTTGGAATCGCGGGTGGTTGCGGAGAAGCTTATTCTTAATCGTGAGTCGTAGATCGTGCGGATTTTACATATCTGAATATGTTTTGAATGATGGTCCAAAAAACTACGTGCATACTTCTACTTACTTGGGGAACGAAGATTTTGCGAAACAGTGTTTGGGTTCCAGTGGAGAATTTCTAACTAAGGGAAGTTGTGAGAGGTTTTCCTCGTATTACTCCGAAACAAATCAATTAAAGAATATTTAATATTTGAAATCCAAGGCACACTATTGCCAGGTGCACAGACAAAATTGGCCGGGCTAATAACGTATACAGACTACTTAGCTTGGAACGACTGTTGATTACATAGTGATCAGCCGCAGTACTAAATGCGGTTAATAAGTTCAACCTGCTCGTTGAAGGTGTCCTTTATGGAGAGCACCTCCCTAATGGACTTTAACGAGAATTTAAGTGGCCAGTCCTCGGGTCATCCTCGTGCAACATTCCGCACTGTCCTGGCAAATTGGGCAATTTGGGTGCTAACTAATCGTGTCCTGGCCTATATACCATCCCCCAGCTACAAACCACCCTATAACCCCCATCATCCGTGTAACAAAATTTTATCGCATCTTCTCGTCCACTGAGATTCCCCACACTTTACTCCAAGTCTCAAACAGGCCTCCCAAATAAACGCTAACAAACATCTGGAGAAGAAAGAGGAAATGCAAGGTCCATTATGAAAATCACGTCGACCGAGAGCAGCGAATCGACAAGGGAGCCGTTCTCCGTCGCGAGGACGCTTGGAAATCGCGGAAAACCGGGCTAACCGGAGCCAATTACGCCGAGAGGGAAGCGGGGGTGGCATCCCCGAACTGGCTTCCGCTTTATCCCGCGATCTTAGCCCCAGCTCGGGGCTTTCGAGCGTGGTTGACGCTCGAGCTCCAAAGCAACTGGTGTCCAATGACGGGGCGAAAAGGCAAGGACCTCTTGAATGCACTTACATTCTGAACCTTACATATGCTCACCTTCTCGAGCAACCCATCGTCGCGGTGAGCTACTCCCTCCCTCTCTCTCTCTCTCTCTCTCTTTCTCTGCAGCTCTCTCTGTGCTTCCTGTACACCGATAGCGAGTCAGGCCCGTGTGCCTGACAAATAGACGAGCGCCCCTGTGCCTGTACGTGTAGGAACGCGATGCCGCGCGTGTACGTGCAAGCAGGGTAGCAGAGAGAGAGAGGGAGAGGAAGCGGTTAATCCGCACATGTGTGATGACAATCGTGAACCACCTGTTGAACATCGCCGATACCCGACGGCACGCTCTACCTGGCGTCGCCTGCCACAAAAGGAAGCCCCGAATTTCGATTAGACACGATCCCGTACTTTGTCGAGCCACCTCGATCCTTGCCACGGGCCCCGCCGACACCCTGCGATCAATTAATTCCTCGTCCGCGACGGGCACCGTTACCCGCGCCGCGATCCACTCCGATTCGATCCGGTTTCGTGGAATTTCTCCAGCCTCTTTCTCGCCTGTACCCTGCTCTTCGAGCTGCACGGGTTGTCACTTCGCTCGCGCGAGTTGCTATTTACGTTCTCGGCTGGCGGGGGTTCTTTTAGTCGCGGGGGTGGCTCTTTGTGGAGGATGTGACGATGGCTGGCTGTTTAGGTAGAACTCCATTTATCCGAACGACAGAATTTGCTGTAGTCCCTGGTCTCTGTTTGTCGAGCTCCTCTTATCCGAACACGGTCCCCGCGGCAATATCACTTGCACTAGGAATGTCAAGTATAAAAAGTGACAGAGGAATCAGTGGTCGAACGGAGAACGAGAATACAATTGGAATTAGCAAAGTTGATTTCACAATCTTTGCGTGAGAATGTTTTTAATGTTTTTCGTGAATTAAAGGTACAATTGGAATTAGCAAAGTTGATTTCACAATCTTTGCTTGAGAACATTCGTGAATTAAAGGGAATTAGCTTCTTTCATACATGAGTCATGTTCATGGGGAGGGGATCAGTTACACTGCTGTTTATAAGTATTAGGACACCCAATCTGCGTGGAATAATATTGTGAAAAGTGTTTAAAATATATCGAAGAAGTCTATCAAATTTTACTTTCCTTAGTATTTTAAATTAAAAGCAGTGAAATATTTCTACATTTGCACGAAATGTGATATTTGGTATTGAAATTAATTTAAAACACTAAATAATGTAAAATTTGTTAGAGTCCTTGGATAAATTTAAAGCACTTGGCACAATATTATTCCACGCAGAGTAGGTGGCGTAATACTTATGAGTGGCAGTGTATTAAAACTCGTATCGTTGCACAGATTACACATAAATGTTTCCTTGTATTCGATCAGTGGAACAAAAGATAGCGCATTCGACGGAGTGATATCAAGGCGGATCACTGGACTCCCATTATCCGAACGATCCAGTTATCTGAATCGTCGTGTCATTCGACGTATTCGGATAAATGAAGTACCTACTCTTGTACATATTGTGTTTACTGGAGATGGATAATCAGGTGGAAGAGTAAAGGGTGAATGGAAGAACTCGAGATGGCAGAATCAAAGATTTGAAGTTTGCCTCTGTTATCTGTATTACGCCACGAGTGAAACGTGATTAGGGAACGCAGAATGACATACGGAAATTGCTTTAACCTTGAGGCCACCCAGTACCAGAGGGATCAAAAAGGTGTTTTATCTGTACTTCAGTGTAAACTGCGAGTGAAATAGAGCTTGCACGAGATTTACGACGTAATCTAGCTCGGGGCAAGGTGCTGCGATGGTGTCTACGCGACATGTTGGAGAACATGCACATCGACGCGTGAGAATTGTTAATCTCACTGGAATATTCTTTTCTGGAATACTGTGCACTGTAAAGGAATAAAAATTAAAGGTGGCATAGCTTCTTAAGTTTCATACATTCCCCTGATAATGTTCCTAGATAATCGAAACAATTTAACCAGTTTCGTATCCGGAGGGTGATTGAATAAGTGTTACACTGACGTCTATGAAGATAAGAAAAAGTACAACTTACTATCTACAACTTACTCATAGGCTTCGTTCTCATTAAGTAGTTAAGTTACTCGATTTCAAGTCGTTCGACTTCAAGTAACTTGAAACTACATTAGGTACCAATGCGAACCTGTTATTTAATTTGACTTGAAATATTCTTTCACGTTTCAAGTGAAGTAGAGTTTCTTTAAATTTTACTTGCCTTGAAATAAAACCTGACTAATGATAATTTAAAGACCACGCGAAGGAGAATACAAAGTAAAGTCACTGGATTCGATGAACGAGGGGTTTCCAGCCACGTGTGCCCCGTCGAACTCGAAGATTCACGATTTCGCAGCGAACACGTGCTCGGTCTTCAAGCGCGATTTCCCGACAACCACGAAATCGCGATTAAAATGCTAAATTGGCCGCGCATGCATGTGCATGAGACACATAACAGGTCGGCGGAATTTCGCGGGAATTGACGCACGTACGTGGTTAAACAAATGGCATGACGACAATGGACGAGAAGTGGACAAAGCGGAGGTCGCAGTTCGAGAGACTTGGAAGAATGGTGTAGGCTGAATTCTGCGTCGTTCGTACGATTCAAAGAACGCAGGATCAAATTAGGCGACATAAAAAGTATGTGGATACAAATGTCGCACTGCAAATTGATAATAATGACACTTGATTGTATTTCTTCCAAAAGAAGAGACAATGACGGACGGCATTTAAGTTTAAAACAATGACGACAGCGTGTTTATCTTTGAATTGCGAGTTATACGCGAGGGTTTGGAGATTTTTCATCAAGCCAAGTCATTTTTAGCGAGCGTATGTCTTTAGCTTTCGTGAAATACGACCTTTATCTCAGTAAATCCACTTTTGCCACTACTTTATTAGTCTTTCATCAACTAATGAGGATGACTGGTAGCTTTCGAACAGTCCTACTCTCGGTACAATCTTGAGTCCTCACTTTGCTCTATCATTCTACCATCAGCTGCCATTATCTCAGCCAAGTGTGGTTCAATAACACCGAAGAATTCCTTGCTCATTCCGAAAGAACCGTTTAAACGCCTCTAACCCACTAATAACAATCACAAGTCCTTCGAACCTCTCAATTTTTCCTATTTCATGTGATTATAGTAGAGTCTATTAGAATAGATTATTGTTACGAACTCAATTTCGCAAAAAAAAATATGAGTTAGTCCGTTTTTGTTCTCAATGCCATACTCCAAATCAGAGATGGGCGAACAATTATTTGAAATAAAAATTTCGTACAACAAATTTTTATTTCTTCCCAAAACCAACTCTTACACTCTACCTGTACTCTTTTAACAAGAATAAATAACAAAGAAGAACCTGCCGCCAATTTCCTCCACTCCAACGTGCCATCTGCACGTGGAAACGCGTAGGAGAGGATTGCAGAGTCGTCCAGGTTGCGTAATCAGTCGACGTGGAGTAGCCCGCGCAAAAATCACGCGAAAACCGGTGGACGGTGACTATGTAGAATCGTCCGCTTATCATCTGTGCTCGGTATCGCGAGGTATTATAATATCGCGGCTGGTCGACGAGGGGCGAAAGGCGACGCCCGACGTGGACGTTTCTGTCCCCGCGTGTGTCAACGAGCTCCGTATCTGCGCCCGTACGCTCGTGTGTGCACGCACAGGTTGCATCACGGCCGCGGACGAAGCACGTGCAGCAACACGCTCGCGTGTTATCAGCGGCTTCCCACGGCGCGTACGCTTACGATCCGTTATCGAGCGCGCGCCGCGGCCGCGGCCTGGCGCCTTTTGTATCAGCCAAATGAAGCGGCACATTTTCGCGAGGCGACCGCGGTGACGGTGCACGCGCGCCAACACTCTGCCTCTCTTGTCGTTTGGCGGCGCTACTCCCACCTTCGCAGCTTTACGGAGACCTTGCGTTCGGGGTGTTGGTCGTTGCTTCTTTTTGGTGGCTGTAGGGAGTGACTGTTTATCCACCTAGGTCTGACATAAAATAAAACCTGCCCGAACCCATTCAACCTTGAGCTTGTGGGGGGTTGTTGAATGTGGTGGATTTATTGGTTTGTGTAAAATTGGCAGGGTTTTAAATGTTGGATTGTTTTAACCCTTTCGCTGCGTATTTAAATTCTCGAATAAAAAAGTTTTTAATTTTCAACTTATGGTTACTCATAGAACTGTCTCACAAGGGGACCTTCAGGTTTGGCAATTTCAGAAAATTTTGATACTTAAATAGTACGCGTATTTAGGTGAAATTCAAAGTCAAATTTCTGGAAAGCAAAGCCTGTGTCGCAATTTCGTCTCTCTTGATTTTCGTGTTATTTTTTCTTTTATAATCACTACCTAGAGTATTGACCATAGGTAGAGGATTTATATAAGGGATCTCAGAATTTTTCAAAGTCGATTTTCGCGAATTTGTCTGAAAAGCGCACCTTGCTGCTTTGGGAAATTAATTTCAAAGTGAAAACCTTCACGTACACTAAGTATCACAATTTTCTCAAATTGTCAAACCTCGAGGTCCCCTTGTCAGAGGGGCTCAAGAATGGAATCGAAGAAATAAAAAGTCGACTACTTAGATAGATATCAGAGAACATTACCGAGTATCTCAACACAAGAGAATATTTTTTCGTATTTTTTAATGCGTGGGCTGAAGTCGAAATTCGCAGTGAACAGGAATATAACGGCGTTCGACTGTAGCGTAGTTGTTTAATTTTGCATAGGATAGCACGCTCTGTGTTAATTTAGTAGCGTGTTTGGCTAGTCCCTCTGCGGTATGGAATGTTTGTTTAGAGATCTTGCACTGATTTTAGATTGTTATCCCTATTCGCAGAAATGTTTATGTATTTGCTGTGCTATCTACGGTATCTCGGTCATCTGAATTTCAACGCAATCTGTCCTTTTATTACGTCTTTATTAAAGTCCTATTGTGGACATAATTACACGGAATATAATTTAAAAATAAACACTAAAGGAAAATAAATGGAAAGAGAAAATTATAATAATACAAATGTAAGAAGGCAATTTTCCTTAATCGACGAGGAAATTTGGATAACCAATTACTTTAAGATCACAAAACACCAGAGGATATAAATCTTAATGCACTGATTTTGGAAGTATAAATTCATGAATCTCCAGCGTCGGTGCAACCTGCAGAACATTAGGGTCCCAATATTTTCCGAGCAATCTCAGGTTACGACCCCAACGCCGCAGAATGTCGAAGCCTCCACCCTCCGAGGGAACAGTCGATCGCAGGTGATGCAGAAATTGCTGGTTCGTCCAACTACGGTGTAACACGTTGACGGCATAATAGAAACGAAATCAGTGGAAACGAGTTACACGACACCGTGCACAGGGGTGGCAGGCTGCTGAAAGTTGGGGGCACGCGAGCCGGAAGTTTCGGGGCAGCTCGAGCTTCCGCTCGACCGGGGCGAATTACAGGTGCGCTGGCGAAAAGCACGAGGGGAACGGGACATCTGACGAAAATATTTGCAAAATACGAGGAGGGAAAACAGGGCATGTACCCGTAGCTAGATCGCTGACAGAGCTCTGCTGCGCACATTCTGTGTTTGGATTTCCAGTCGAACGTAAGCCTGAGAGAAATAAAAGAAATTCCACTGGATGACGCAAGGGAATGGCGATAATCTACAGATAAAGCCAACGCTCGCGTCAGAGCGATATCGATCGTAATAAATCGGTTGGAATTTAATAAATCGGCTTTGTCGCGTTATCAGCTCTAATGAAGATCAAACGTGACGATGCGAATCAAACAAAGAATTGTATCGTAATAACATCGCGGTTCTAGAACGCTCGAAGCTACAACGTGGGTTAAGAGATGACGAAGATAAGCGAGGATAAACGCACGTTAAGGAAGCTGCTCGGGTTTCTTCTGGTTCACAAAATAATTCGCCAACGCCGGAGAATTGGGTGCGTCGCGGGAAACCAACCACATTCTAGAAACTAGAAACCACCCTGGTACACGATTTTGTATCGCGCCAGGTGGCTTCGGATATCTTCGCGCGAGTTCCTTATTGAAATACGCCGTCGCGATCGATGGAGTACTGACGCGAAATTGACGTATCGATACGTGAGCAATGCTCCCAGGTGAAATCTGGCGATTTCGAGTGGGTCGATGTGCCGAAAACCTGCTCGCGATTAAAGCATTCTATCTTGGGACGTGAAAACACTGACAACTTGTTCTCTTAATTAAAACGAAGGTAGAAAGGTGGGCGACACCACAACGCCGATTGGCGAGGAAATTCTAAAAAACACACGTAGAACGTGAATATATTTTTTAATTTTCAAAATATGCATAACATCAATCACATTTTCTATCGAGTTCATTATTTAAAAGAAAAAATTGCTAAGCAAAACCTAAGATTTTCATGCGTCCAAGATGCTCCTTCCTTAGGGAACTCCCAATTCAAGTTCCCTATGAAAAATTCTAATTTTGAAACGATGGAGTAATTCGTTACCCAATAAGTTAACACTTTGACCTCCGAGAACACCTAACCCAAGCACAAACTAAATTACTGATTTTGGCATTACTATACTTTCTCCTGTTCCAAAACTTTATTCTTAACAATTGCAAAATAGAGCAACAGATCCTTAGTCGATCAACTTTTAATATAGTAATCGACTCGTAGGGCGCCAATTTGTTAATCTAAAATCGAAGGAAAAGCAGACATGTAAAACGTACGTTCTCGTTCCCCAAGTTATACACATCCACGTAGGAACGTAAATTTTCCAGGGTACTCCCATTAAGCGGACCCCAAACATTACGATTCGGAGACAACCGTAAACACGCTTGGAACCCAGCGGCGTGGAATTAAAAGACTGGCCCGTCGAGCGGCCGGAGATCGGGTCTACGCGCTGGAATTCCTAAAGAAGGAGGCGTGTGTGCACAGGCCACAACGATGGAGTATATATATGCGAGTGGCGTAATCAGTCCCTTAAGGGGGCCCAAACGCAGCGAGTCAATATTGGAGCAGCCTCGTTTCCCAGCCGCTCTCTCTATCGTGCTGCTCCGCGTGTTTAATCAGCCCGTGCCCGCCTTAATCGTCGCAGGAACGCGCGCGACTTTCGTTCCTTTCGTTTGTTTTTCATTTAGACTGCGTGCAACGACCTGGGCCGGTACGCGTGGAAATGGGCGACTTCCGGTGGCGGCTGCCCAACGCGCCTCTTTCGAAAAGGATTCGCCGTGGTACTTTAAAAAAAATCTACAAATTGTGAGCTGTTAGAGTGCCAAATGGTTATAAATGTTCACTGAGGCTATGCAGGGTTGAAATTTCGGGAGAAACGTTCTTTCTGTGTTATGAGCGACTTCTTTATGGAGTCTTCGACCGAAGGATAAGTAAACTTTCAAATTTAGTTCAGTGAATACAGGGAAATAATTATTAGAAAGTGAACTAATCGAAGAGTTCTTGTAGAAAAGACTGTAAGTGCAAAAATTAGAAGAAAAAATTAGAAGAAAAATATACTAGGTGCCAATGATAATGCTATAGTATCGAATTTGATTTTTGGCACTTACAGTGTTTTCTACAAGGACTCTTCAATTATGTAAACTATCTGTATGCTTTTATTCCCCTCGAGCACGTCACCTTAAGATTCTGTATCCAATCGTTGCTCCGTTTCTGCGACTCTAGTAGGAAGACCGAAAGGGGATAATTCTGCGCAAACAGATTTGTGACTCACTGCGCATAAACGTGGAAAACAGTGCGAGATTACTTGTTGAATATTCAACGTTCAAATATATACGATTGAAAGGGAGGCGATTGTGAAGACTAATAACAAACGAGAACAGAGTCGTCTGGTTTTACGTAACCTCCTTTTTCACGTAATTAGTAAACGTTCCGCCGCGAAGAATCCAATATAAATTTCCGCCGTTTTCACGGCAGCGGTCGTTTCGCCCGACACTCGTAAAATCTCGGAACGATTGAGCGTGTACGTTATATTCCCGCGTAAAATTCAGGAAGAGGGAGATGGGGGGGAGCGGGTTTAGAGGCGCATGAATTTAATTCTCGGCGAAACGTCGCCGAGCGAAATTGGAATGTCGGCGATTAAACCGGGTGAGATGCGACCAAACAACGTTTGTTAGACGCGAGCGGAACAGTGTCCTCCTTGCGGCGCGCGGGCGCGTGTTACGCAAATGAAGAGGGGAAAAAAGAAGCAAAAGTCCGCGATAACGAATGCGTCGTAACGCAACGCGCCTTGTAAATCTTCGCCGCGTGCAGATTATTCAAACTTTCCTTAATGGCCTCTCAGGAAACGCCGCGACCTTAATCACCGCCATATAATTACGCGACCTCCGCTCCACGAACACCTTGCCACCTACGTGGTGCGTTTCAAAAAGTACTTCCACCCCTTGTCTTCCGCAACCCCTTTCTCAACCCAGCCCCGTCTGCCCCTTCCAACCCCCGCGGCTTCGTCAATCGTTTACTCTTCAGCTTTCCTCGTTCCTTTCCTTTTTCCATTCGATCGGCCATCTTCTCCGCCACGGTGACCATCGACTACCGTTCGTGGTAAGCGTTGTGTTACTGTTCTATAATATTCCAGCGGATGATCGTCGAAGTAATCGTTCGAAAGAATTACAGGGGAATCGTGGTTCTGGCGCGAGGAAAGTAATACCTATTTAAAAATAAAAATATCAACCTGATTCCGATTGAAGAAACAATGCAGTGGCGGATTTAAGAAAAAAGGCCCAAGTGGCAAATGTTTTGAAGGGCCCAGTTTTCGAGAAAGCGAAGACTAAAAACGGGCCAAGTATAATAGTACAGAAAAAAACTATAGTGTTTGGTAGAAATCATATTTTCTTTTAAGATAGGGCCCTGGGAGGCCTTCTGCGCAGGGGCCCATTTTTCGAGAATGTCAAGAGGTAGTTTACTCAAAACGGGCCAAGTATAATAGTACAGAAAAAAACTATAGTGTTTGGTAGAAATCATATTTTCTTTTAAGATAGGGCCCTGGGAGGCCTTCTGCGCAGGGGCCCATTTTTCGAGAAAGTCAAGAGGTAGTTTACTAAAAACGGGACAAGTATAATAGTACGAAAATAAATGTAGTGTCTGGATACCTATACCTAATCATAACTTTTTTGGACATGAGGCCCTGGGAGGCCTTCTGGGTAGGGGCCCAGGTGCCAACTGCTCATCAACCGCCCTGTTAAATCCGCCACTGAAACAATGTCACTCTTAAAATGCCAGCCGTCCCATAAAGAAATCACATTTGCCACGCGATATCCTCTTCGAAGCACTCCGACCTTTATCCGAGACTAATAATTCCCACGATGTCTGCGCGGATGAGAACGGAGCAGCCTGCGTAACGTAACGACCCGCCTCGGAGAAACTGTCGCTCGTCGGTTCGATTTCGTTCCAGCTCGCAAGGGAGGGCGACCCTTTTGCCCGGGAAAGATGTTTTATAAAGATAACGGCATTGGGCGCGCGGGAGGATGAAAATTCTGTGAGATACATACACGTCGGTGTTCCGATGCACGGGCTCTGCACGGCAGAGAGGAGTAAAGGGAGAAAGGGAGAAAGGGAGAGGCAGTGAAGTGCGACGTCGAGGCAGCAGCACTCGGATAATGAACCCCCGGGCAAGATTTTCCAAAGGCGGCTGGTAATCGAGTTACGAGGATGAGGGGGTTCGTTACATTTTTGCCCTCCCCCTCGATAATTACGAGCGGAGCATGCTGGGATTATTTTAAAACGAACGCGTTACGCTCTCCCTCCCGGCAGGAAGCTTTTCGATTACAAAAATTTCCCTCCAACTCGATCGTGCCGAGAAATCGTAGCCGGGGAAATGGATCGACTGGCGTGTGGGCGAAAAATTTTGGCCGCTGCCCAAAGCTGGACACTGCCAGGGAATTCTATTTAACAGCACGGTTGTCGATGGCTCGCGTTTATGCGCGATGAAACATCGGGGCAATGGGAAACGATCGAGTGTTTGCTGAAGATTGTCATTTGCACACTTACGCGAACGTCGGAGGCGTATAAAACGTCGTATTGTTTTTGTTTGCAAAGGCTCTCGAGGGATTGAGAGATCTTCGTCACTGGCGTCGAGTTTTAAGAATCCTCTTCACGCGTCAGCGTGTCGGAACAACTATGTGTGGATAGGAATTCTCTGATACGTGGGTTCGAGAAATTTGCAATTTCCTGGAAATATTGTCGAGGAAATTCATCGGGTCTTTTATGACGGGAGTCTTCTGTACACGTGACTCTTTATAAACTGCGATCTTCTTGGGATTCGTGTTAAGTTTCAGCAAGAAAGTGCGAAACTAGTTAATCTTCAAACATTGGACATTTAATCTGCTCCTAGAATCTTGACAGAAAAGCCTTAAACGATGATGTAATCTATGCAAATAGCAAACAACATTTCCACCCTTAAATATTGCAACAATCAACTTTAATCAGATCAGAAGAAACAAGGTTTCTAGTGGACCAAAATTTGAAAGTTTTACATCCAAAATGCTGTAGCTAATTTAACCAGAAAATATTCTGTTTTTCCTACTTAACTTTAATTCTATCGTCGATTAATTTCAATTAAAATTCGCTACTATAATTGCTTGTTCATCGTTAGACGTCCAATGAACTTCGCCTTTAAAATCGTAAACGTGGTGGTTGGAGTTCATTCATGCAGGCTCGATCATCTCGAAACTCGCAATTACGGGGAACGTATCGCGGAGGACGGTCCGAGGGGATTTTAAATAACAAACAGTATCCAGCCCCGTATTTCTGTTTTGCGTATCGCGCGCTAATGACACCCTAATGACGCGCTAATGGCACCTCGAAACACGCCCACCACTCCTGCCACTTGATAGCCTCTATCACTCCTCGCGCTCTCTTTACTTTCCACCTTTCCATTTTCCTGGACGAATCAGTCGCTAGCTAACAGAATATCATTGCTACCCATACTTTAGGCCATTACCTCCTCAGTAGCCTTTGAAGACACTAATTACTCCTTTCAAGCAAGGCTTCTTAGTCCCTCTTCTCTTTATTTCCATTTTTCATTAACTTCTGACATAGGCAAGTATTTTCTTTTTTAGTACTTTCCTGGAGGTGAAAAGCACCCAAATATGGTCATCCTTTTAATTCTGTGCAATTTGAACACTGAGTTATCCCAGCTTCATATATTGAGAACAACTTTATAAATCCTCACTACTATTATTAACGCTAATTCAGTATCAAATCCAATTCTCAGTGGTTCTCATTTAATTACAAAAGCGATTCAATGATATTAACGCTAATTCAGTGTCAAATCCAACATTTATTTCTTTATTTCCATTTTTCATTAACTTTTGACATGGGCGAGTATTTTCTTTTTTAGTACTTTTTGGAGGTGAAAAGCACCCAAATATGGTCATCCTTTTAATTCTGTGCAATTTGAACACTGAGTTATCCCAGCTTCATATATTGAAAACAACTTCAAAAATCCTCACTACTATTATTAACGTTAATTCAGTGTCAAATCCAATTCTCAGTGGTTCTCATTTAATTACAAAAGCGATTCAACGCAGACATAGCGCAGTTGTCATTAATTTTGAACATATACCAACAACGTTGCACCTCTAATATTTACTCGACTAACTCCCTGTTCCCCCATGTCCAATTACACCAAGGTTTATCTACTTTTCGTCCGTCCGTGCGCGTCCAGCGTTCCTCCCTTCACGAAGACGAGCTGAAAGGACGTCGTCGAGCGATTAGCACGACTCCGGCGAACTGTCGCCGGTCTACAGGACGGCGTAATTAGGGACACCGATGCAAATAAATCTTTCGCCTCGCGGGCGCGTGTTTCAGCCGTAATTTGCGACAGATGCACGATCCGGCCGAGGACGATTCGATTCTTTTATTACGGTGCGCCGTCGCGTGGCTGGCTGGTTTTTGGATTGTGTTTAGGGCACGTTGTCCTCCTCGTTAACCCAATGATTGCTGGAATTATTCCAGCCCTAGGTATCCGACCATTCGGAGGACATAAATCTTCCCCCGTTTTCAGGGACGAAACGACGACCCACCAACTATTTCAGAGGGAGCCGGCAGGTATTTGGATAAAGTATTAATGTGGAGGTAGACACACGTTGCCGATGGAATCGACTGAGGTGTGGCGTCGACGATGGTGGGACCTTGATACTCTAACTTGTACGACACGGTTCCGATCGTCTTAGGTATTAATCAAAGTCAGAAGTCCTTGCAAAAGCTTTGCAAAGATTCATGCTAAGCTACGCGACACGCGGAAGCAAATGAGTGATACGTGATAATTAGTAATTTGCCACGCGTGTCAGAGATTCTTCCCCATTAACGGCAATATTAATTCATGGAGGAGATAAGGAACTTCTTTGCGCTCCTCGCGGTTATTTACTCTGTTCAGTCGATTCTCTTTTTCTACTTGGGTGCATATGTACCTAACAAGAGACATTAGTATTCTGATTTGCAATATCGTGCAAAAATCGCGGCCTCTCGAATTCGCGTATCTCACTCGGATCGTTTCTGTGGGTTGATAAGATGCATCACATGGACGGGAGAGTTGAGGATTTCGAATGAAACAGCGTCGCGACGCGGCTCCTGCCTTTCATCCTCTTCTCGTCATCAGCCATGGGCCGCAACGCGATAAGCACGACCGATAACACGGAGAGAATACACCGACCGGATTTCTCGTTCCGCTGAAATTTCCGTCCCTTTGCGAGCAACAAATGGATACACGCGCTTCCTCTTCGTGGAAATTTACAATGTTGCTACTTGTCGGTTTGCTGTAAACATGGTGATTAAGCGCATAAATCGACGCAAATCTCCATAATCCGCGAAGAAGCAAGAATTCAAAGACAATCTTGGAAAGGTGTCTATATGTATTTTGGCCAAAGGCAGTAGAATTTACAGTGGTTTTTGAGATATGCTGCATCTAAAACTGAACAACGTAAGGCAAAGTAAACACTGTGAGTGCCAAAATTAAAAAAATTCTACGTGGCAGTGGTAATGTTTTTTCTTCTTTGCAATAAAGACGCTTAATAATAATAATAATAATAATACTATAGTATAGAATTTTATTTTTGGCACCTATCCTGTTTTCTACGTGGGCTCTTCAATTACGAACGATTCATACAATCTTTCAACCTTTCTACTAAATTTAGACGGAAGCAGAACTGAATCTGATATTCTACTTCTTCACAAAGTTATTAAAGGCATAGTTGAGTGTCCACAAATTTTGCATTCTATTAATTTTTATGTTCCATCTAGGCACTTCAATGAAACAGGATTATTTTACATCAATTTATAGAAATTGAGTTTTGGCCTCTGTGATCCAATCAACCGCATCTGTTATGTGGCCAACAAGTTCATTGGCTCATTTCACCTTTTCGCCATGAATCTTGAATCACAAAATGAATTAGCTCTGTTTCTTTTTGTTGCTTTCATTTTCTGCCCATCGATACCTGTATTAATATTCAAAATACCTATAATTACTTCTGCTCGCTAAAAGGAATCCTTTTTCCCATTTGCAAAATGAATAATGTTTAATCTCAGTTTTCTAAAACTTATCCATCCGCGCTTCGATAAGAATTCCTCGTCGTTGAAGCTACTCAGTACCGAATGTATTACTGCAGTGTTAGGTACATTGTTGGCTTCAAGAAGCCAGCCAAAGTAATTAAAGTACTTAAACTACACGCGGTTAAAGAGATACCTGTAATTCTTTAGAATAATTACTGAGGAATCACTTTCAAGCTCCTGGTAATTCGTGCATTCCCGAAGCCTCATAGAGCTCGCGGCCGTTTCACGGGAACAACATGGCGCCAGTGTTACCAAGCGCCAGTCTACCGCTTAATTGCGTTCGTGGAAATCCGCGAGAGCGAATGAACGCTCGCTAACCGCGACTTAACGTCTCCCTGATTGTTACCGGCTAAACAGTCTGTTTCCACAGCCTTTTAATAGCAATAAATGCATCCGTATCCTGGAATTCCTTCAAATGCTCATAAATTACGGCCCGCCGCAGCCCCTCGCCCTCGCGGGCTCGTTAAGCGGAGAGCACGCGTTCCACGAAGCTCGGCAGCCGCTCGCGACTCATGCAAAACGCGTTACGAAACGATCGATGGTATCGAAAGCGTGCTCCGGGGGAACGCCGAAACTTTCTCGATCATCGGGTTCCTGGAAACGTTGCCTATTATAATTTTAGATCGGGCGACGATCGGTTACGGAGGCTTTTTTGCAAAGCGGATCGCGCCTCTTTTTTCCCATGTCCGAGTCGCGTTGCGTCACCGTCGCGGCCAAGTCGCTCGTTTCGCCGTGAAACGGTTCGATCGCGGACGATTTACAGTGTAACGAGTATATATCGGAAAAAAAATCAATTTTCCATTGAGATACAGTTATTTTTGTGTAATTGATATGTTAATTATATTTATAAAAGAAAAAGTAATTTTTAACATAAAATAAATCATTAAAATATATTTTTGAACATAATAAAAGTAAAATAAAAATATTCATAATCCAAATTCAATAAAATTCATTAAGCGATTGTAACAATTCGTTTCGAGAATAAAATACAGTTTACATTTCTTTTTACAAAGCTTTTGATTTACTTCCGGCGTGGTTCCATTAATCTCCTTTTTCCTTTTTAATTTTTCTTTTCCCCTTTTTCATTTTCCCTTTTCTTTTTTTGGGGGGAGGTGCCAGGGCCCTTTAGCTTCCCTCTGGGCGCGCCACTGATGTATACAGAGCAGTAATAGCATTTTTAAGGTGAATAAGAAGAGAAGCTTAATTTGCTAGACATTCAGTAATTATGCTTCAAATGACTACTGCCACAAAAATTGCGATGTTTATTGGAGGTGTCCTTGGACCCGCCCACTTTTCCATCTACTCTTTCGGCATGCGCAGTGATAACCTCGCTATTGCTCGCTATACAATCTTACGTCACGTAAATAGGTCAATTACTATATAGCCAGCAAATCCGAGTGAAGTGCCTGGAGAAAAGAAACTCGTGTCCCCGTAACGAGCTTATCGGTTCACCGTTTTGCACGTTCGACAAATGAATGTTAATACTTCCAGAGAAACGAGGTAGATCTACGTGGCGATATCAGACGTCCTTTCCCTCCGCCACGAGAACGCGATCGTTTCTCGAAGTTCGTCCACGTTAACGGGGGAAAACGCGAGCCCCGCTGCTGCATATTCATGGTTTTTCGTCGACCGCGAACAGATACGCGCGGGCGCGTGCGGAATTCGCGATGCAGCAGGAAAAAGGAGGAAGCCCCTGTCGCTTTTGTAATTCCCAGGAAAGCATTCTACGAGCGGCGGTTTATCTACCCTTCGCTCTTATCAAACGCGCCACTCGCTGGATCGCGTTTCCCTATTCGCCCGTCGCGAGCGCGCACAAATGACCCCCCGGGCAATTAACAAGCCCGTAGTTAATGAAAAATGAGGAAACCGAAGGGCTCGGGGAACACAAATAACTCGCCACCGTTTCTCACCGCGATACGAATAGAGCCCGTCACCTTGCCTCGCGAAACGAGCGTTTGTCCTTCGCGGAACCGCGAACCAGGAAAAAATCTGCGCGACCACTTTAATTAAATAATGAATAATCCCGAGATTGCGACCGCCGCGGCGGAAATGCGGTTTCACCGAATCCGTCCTGGGCCATTTCGGATCCGTGGGGCATTCCCGGCGATGGCGTCTGCCGGAAAATTCTCGCCGAGGCCCTCGACTGTTCCTGGCTTCCCGCGATTACGAGAGATCGCGACGCGTAAGTCTCGTTTTCCCGCCTCTGGCGCTACGAGTAATCGTTTTATTATCGTCAGCCGACAGGGGCCCCGTTTGGGAATCACGTCTGGCTGCGTTAGATTATTCTCCTCCCGGTACGCGTATCTGGGAGTCGGTGACTTCTGGAGGAAAGTAAATTGGAAAATTCAGTTATCGCCGTGTTCTTGCCCCTTTTATCGAATACTACGCTTTGGCCGTTAATTTCTCGATGCGAGATAAAATAGATTTACGACATTCATCGGCTTCCGGAGAATGTATATTTATTTCGGGAAGCCTGATAAACTTTTCAAGACCAACCCTGGGCTGGGAAATTCGTCGGGGGAATAATTAGGTCCTATTTTGAAATACCCTTAACATGATTAGATACCCAAGTTTACCACAAAAAAAAAAATATATAAAATGAAAAGAAACTTAGAGTTGATTCTTTTATGGGATCTAAACCTAGGTTTCTTTCCACCATCATTGGGTATAGTTGTCGTGACATTTCAAGGTCCGCTTCAGTCCTCTTCGATTTTTCCAAGTATCTTCTTCTTGCGGAGATCGCCAGTCCCCTGAATCTCGTTCCATGCACATTTGAATATAAAATGTGGAATTACATAGGTGCTCGTGTGCCATCGCCATTTACGCAGCGAGGACGCCACGGAGTATGGAGGTAATAAATAAATAGCTGTTGCAGAGCCGGGCTTCTGATGCATCCTTGAACGGGGTCGGCGCGATTCATCTCGTATGCATGCCGTCAGTTTTCACACGTAGAAGCATAAACGTAACAGAAATGCCGACGCGCGTTCAAGGTCCGTTTTATGCGGGCATTCCGCAGGGCACGTTACGTTTTAACACGATACGTGATTGCAGCCATCCGGCGACGAGATTTCCTTCGTCCAGCTGCGTGTCGCTGGGATTTATGTGGCGGATATTGTAGCACGATGGTCGATTAAAGTCGCCGAATGCTATCCGGAGGATCTACCTGGATGGGTGCGCGTAAGTTGGATCTTCTACCGCGATAAGCGCCAATCGAACTGATTTATGCGTGTCGGCTAGCTATCGGTAAAAGTTCTCGCGTATGAAGCTGCAATGAGAGGATAGGTGCAATAATGTGGAAGGGAGAAACTTGGGGATGCTGATGACGAACACTTCAATGAAACATTAAACGAAGTAAGTGTAAAAATGTGTTTGCTGGTCGGTTTTAATTTATCTGGGTTAATAGAGGTTTGGAGAAAGGGGGATGGAGACAAGTTTTGGAGAATGTTTCGTTTCAACAGTTCTGCGCAAGGGTAACGTTTGTAAGGCTACCCTCCGGTCAAAATGCCTGAAAAGTACGTGATTTTCATTAATTAAAAACTGGAAACTGGATAATATAGAGTAAAAAAGTTTTTTGGACGTTATTACTGCATATTTGGAAAACAAACAGAAAAATGATTGTTTGAATTTTACCAATTTTTGCATTAGATATATGTAGAGCATTCAATGTACCACTGTAGAAATTAGAGTTCTTGACGGGCTCCATCAGAACCCGTTACAGGATCGACTGAAATAAAAAAAACTAAAAATTTGTCTCCATTGCAGACAAACAATCCGGCGATTTTTAACATATGTTTAAATACAATGTTGCAAAAAAGCAGTTTGTCTACGCATACCTATATCTGTCCATAAACAAAATTCAGACAGTAATTTTTTTGTTTTTTCTTCAAACATGTAGTAATAAAGTCCAAAAAGCTTTTTTACTACGTGTCGTTCAGTTTCTTTTTCTAAAATTCAAGAAAATCACGTATTTTTCAAGCGTTTTAACCGGAGCGTACCCTTAAGTAGCACCTCTGCACGATTGTCAAAGATTTCAACCCCAAAATACATTTAAAATTTGATCAATAGGCCAACACTTTGTTTGGTAAATTCAACTCACTTTTCATGGGTGACGAAAATTAGGAACGCTCACAGTTAAAGGACCAAAATTCCAGCTCCTATCAACGCAAACTCGCTCGAAGCATGAATGTGTCTCATTTCCATAAACGCCGACAATTAAGAATTCACCCCTAATTAGAGACCTAAAAGACCACCTTCTAAAAGCTTCCACGAAATCACTGCCAATCCACTGTCGCACCCCTCCAAAGCATCGGCCGCGTTCGAGCTCCATTCGAATCGCAGGAAAGCAGATAAAATTCCAAGATCCTCGCGCGTGGCGAAACGACGAGATGTCGAGACCAGCGAGGAGCGTAGATCCTGGGGTGGCGATAATGCGGCGATTTCCTCGTTTTCTTGGACGTGGAGTTGCGTAACCGAGCGTACGCGAAAGAATCTCTCGAGTTATTTCGAGCGCGAGCCGAGACTTTAACGAGCGGCCAGGACGGTCGGTTAATTCGAAACGGCGGCTAATCGCGAGCGGGTTCGCGGCCAGCCTCTGGTTCGTTTCGCGAGAGCAGGACACGCGCAAGCGCGCGCGCTCTAACGCGGGGCCCGGATTCCTAGCGTGCCATTCAAGGTCCCCCGCGTGCTGAGTCCTCGATACGCGGCGGCCAGACAGGAAACGACCTCTCTAGCCGACACTCTCTTTTCTATTTTCCTTTTTATTCGGTGGAACTAGTTTCTGCCCGAGACTGTGCCCAGGCGAACGGGGTAAACGATCTCGAGGATTCTTTCGACAGAGCCGTCCGGGGCCTGCTCCCTTTCTCCGCTCGATTCCGCTCGATAGCTGGATCGCCGACGTCGCTGGTACTTGGGATTATCAAGGAAGACAGAATCATTCACAGCAGTGGCGCACTGAGGATTTAATCCTGGGGGCAGCCGAGTTGAACGGATAAAAATATTTTTAATGCGAATTCAGAAAGGGAAGATTCATTAGGTGATTATAAAAATTTATTTAAAGAAGAAAATTGAGTTGTCTCTTCCTTTTACAAACCTGATGAATTACTTCTGTCGTGGTTACATCAATCTCCTTTTTCCTCTTTCTTTTGGGGTTGCTAAGGAACTCTGGATTGCGCCACTGATTGACGCTGAAGGATTAATTATCGGTTGCGTAACGTGTGTTTGCAGGATATGAATTTGGGTTCTAAGAGGATAACAGAATTTAAGGATTGTCCTGAGAAGATCCACTGCTGCTTATGGGAAGTGACAGTTTCGCAAAGAATTATTGTAAATGGTTATATAAATGAGAATCGCGAGTTAAGTAACAGTGTATTGCCCAAGTCGACGTCGCAATAGGGTGTGATTCTTTTTAATATATCTATAAATGTGCTACTCATCGGTAGGAATGCAAAAATGGTCAGAAGGGACCATTCCATCGACGCGTTTCTCTGTGCGCAGTCGTGTCTCGGAATAAACTGATTGGAAGAAGTATGGAGATCCCTGTGGCCAGATAACAGATATCTATCCGGTTGCTCGCGTCAGCGGTGGCAACGCATCGAGCCGGGTGAATGGTAAATAAAAGAGAATGTTTATTACGGATTGGACGGTGGAACCGGCTCGACAACACCTGTCCGACGAAATTGTTTTCCTGTTTTATCCACCACCTCGAGGAGGAAATCTCCGTTCGAGCGACGGGTCTCGCGTTGCTTTTTGTCAGCGCCGCTGAAAATAGCGCGCGCAAAATGTCGGGCGCGTAACGAGTTTCGCACGAAACGTGTAATGGTCGCCGCGACGGACACACGCGAGGGCTGTCGAGGAAATTCGTCGAGCGTCTATCTCGCGATACATCGAGGGGGAAGATGTCTTCGCGAGCAATTGCTATCGAGGGTCCTCCCTTTAATTAACCACCCCCCGCGTCGCCCTTCTCCTGACAGAGGGAGGAAAGTAGCAGCAGAGTGAAAGACACGATTAGGGTAATTCCGAGTGAGATGGCTCGGTCACGCTCCTTTTGCAAATATATTTTTGTCTTTTATAAAACCACTAAATTTACGGTGTGCTGATTTTTTTAAAAAGGTGGGCCATCTCTCCCCGACTTGCCCTACGTGAGAATAATACGCTTAGCCGAAGGTGTTTCGCGTAATTCCCGTCTAATAAGCTAAGCCTTCGCCCGTAGGAAGTAATAAATAAAATCCTATTAAAAGATAAATAGATACGGTTTACGATCCTCCCCGGAAGAGCAATCCTCTCCACTCTCGTTAACTTCTTCTCCACTAATCGTTGCGCTATCTGCTATCGCTGCTTCGCTGGCCATCTTGCAACAATGGAGGAGCTACGAAGCAGATGAAATTAAAGATTCGATCTGGACTTATGTTATGTTCTTTGGTACAGGGTAAGCCGCGATGTGAGACTCTCGCGAGAGGTCCTTTGTACGGATAATGACTTCCAATTTCTTCAGATGTTATATTAGGTACCTACGTGTAGGGAGATATTTTTGCAGAAGCTTTCTACACTCTTCTGGTCCTTTTTATATTTCTCTTTGCTCCTTTGAAGTAAAGGTGAGGCATAAGTTTTAGTTCCTCAGACATTAATATTGTTGGTTCGTGTTATCTTCTGTATTAAATGTAATTTATTGTTATTATCCCTTCTTATTGTGTTCTTGTGCTTAATAGGCTTGTCCGTAAATAAAATTATTATTATTATTATTATTATTATTATTATATTCTCTGTAATCTAAAGAGTTTCCCTTTGAAAATAATAATAATAAAGAGGTGGGGGATGATTAGTGGTGTTAACCCTCCGTGGTCAGGGATTCAAAACGAATTTAGACCTTAATAGTTGAATTGAAAAAATTGTGAATTTTAAGAAAAATAATCGCTTTTTTCCACAACTACTTTAAAATCTTCCATTTCTACTGTAGAACGTGATTGTATTCTTTCCTGGGATATACTAAAGGATCTAAAGTTTCTCACAGTCCCAATAATATTACCCAATTCCGAGAATAGAACGTACTGTCTCGAATATTCGTCTCCTCGTGTCTTCCATGGCACGGACCATCGAAAACAAGAGGTTGGACCGTCCCATCTCGAGTTCCCTCGACAGGGACAGTTTGTCCGCGTCTATAATCGCACGCTGGCACCGTTAATTGCCAGTTTCGAGATATGAGCTGACAGCGACGGCGTGCGAACGAATCTGGAAGGGAAGAAAAAGCAGAAATCCTCGCAGGCCTCGTCGCCATGGCTTATCGTGGCGATAACAATTAACCGGTTAATTCACGAGATACGTGATAACTCGCGACCGATCACGCCGGCTGGAATGCAGATCTCTGTTAACTGGATAACTCGATTGCCTTCCAAGAACGAGGGAACTGAGTGATGGAGAAGATGGCGGAATGAGTTCATGGAACTTTGAACTATAACTTCTATATGATAATCAGTGTAGTCACGAGTAATAAATACATCCCTCTGCCACAAGCTGTTGAGAAAGAGATAGAGGAATGAAAAACTTCGAAATTTAATAGGTGGTGTATTAATAATTAATACTTAGACCGAGCAGTCGTGAGGCCTCCAATGCGCATGAGCAAGCAGAAGATAGAAAAGTGAGCGGAGCCAAGGACTGACTCCTTACACTCCACAGTGCTAAGATATAATTCTGTGGGAGTAGTGATGACTATGTAGATTCTGGATTTGGCGGATAATGTACATAGTTTCAAGGCAATACTATTAGATTCCTAGGAATAGAAGGTCACTCACAGTGCCCAATCTACGGGCCCCAAATTTGATTAATTGGTAATTTATGAATATTAAATTTTTCATAAAACAAAAGGCTGATGTTATTCAATATCAAAACCTAAATAGCTACAAAAAAATTTACTCACGGTCAAACATTATACTTTAAAATAATTATTTTATATTTCAATATATAAAGCAGAGAGTTTCTATATGTTTGTGTGTTTGTCTGTCGCCTAATAACTTTCGAACGATAAACTCTGGGATCACGAAATGTGCCTCAGCTCATTATGCCTGACAAATCCAGATGAATGTGACCATTTTCAAAAAAAAACTTTTTTTTTATAAAATCAGAATCTAAATTTCGAGCAAAGCCGAGTAGTAAAGTTAGTTGAATATACAGGGCAGCAGAAATCATTTTTTCCCAGAGAGGCAAAATAGCTTAGTCCTGGTCACTCATGAACTTCTATGTGTTCTACCATCTTCTCTTCAATCGTTCTACAAACGCCACTGCCGTTGGATACCCAGCAACGCGAACTATAATACAGAATAACAGCCATCCGCCTCTATGAACAGACAGTATTGAAAGAAGAAGACAATAGTGCTTCAGTAATGATGACCCGACTGCAGAAATCCGCGCAGCAGCAACATCTCCCCTCGTTCATCGATAAGAGAAGCGCTGAAGTTGACAAGCGGATCGAGAAGTAATTGGAGTGCAGGTAGACGCGAAGATACTGTCGTTGCGAGTCGCTATCAATGCCCTGTCGCGAAGAAACGCGAAACATTGAAGAGCATTCTCTGAATCAATATTCCGACATTGATAATTCACAGAGGCGCTTTAGGGTGTCAAACAATCGTAGACCAGGCATCGCTTCCCATGTTCGCATAGTACCGACGATAATTGTGTCGAAGCTTTTTCCAAGATGGCTGTCGCACTAACGAGGGAAAAAGGATGCACAGAAAGCTCGACGCGAAACGTCGCTTTTCTTACTGGCCGCGCGGCGAAACCAGGACGAAAAACATGGCTGTTCGTGACGTGCTGCTTCAATGCGCAATTCTCCCTTGAAAATACAGAAATTCCTACGGTAAAACATTCAGTGTCCAAAGAATCAAAGATTATCCTGTGTAACGAGCAAAATAGTTTACCTAAATACCACAAAGTATTAATAATTATTGGATCCTTAAGACAGTAGCGCAAGGAACTCCCCAAAGAAGGGGCTTTGTAAAAGAAAAGAGAACAGAATTTTATTCTTGAAATAAATTTTTATAAACACCCAAAGAGTTTTATTGAATTTTCATTAAAAGTATTTTTATCGTTTCAACTCGGCTCCGTCCAAGATTAAAACCCGAGAGCATTGCTGGTGTCAAATGAATAAAAATATCCATGAATCCTTTCAACTATAAGTATAGGAGTCCTTAAAATAAAAACTTCCAGCAACATTTTTAGAATCCACCACAACTGAACCTAATCCAAGCAACCCGGTTCAACCGTTTAAAAAAAGAACGCCACTTTCCGCGAATCCTGTACACAGGATCCTCCCACGAAAGAAACGTCTACTGTTTATCTTCCAGGAAGAGATCCTTCGTAACTAAGTAGATTCCTGCGATTAACATCGTACAAGCTGCTCCGCCGCTAATCCTCCAGCTTCGTTCACGAGGATGATCGTTCGCCGAGTTATTTTTCCCCTTTTCCAAGAAACGCTTTCCCGATACAAGGACAATGGGGATTTCGGCTGGTGACCGTGGAAAAAACATGCCGGTAGGATAATCCTGGGACGGCTGTGAGAAAAAGCAGACACGGGGAGGGCAGCCCCTGGGCGACGGGGGTGGCGAAGAAAGTGGCTGGAAAAGCGGGCCGTCGAGCGGAGGACTCGAGGAGGCGGCGCTCTTTTCTAATCCATTGACACAACGTGGTCCAACTAATGGCGCGGCCTTCTTGGAAACTGCACCGCGCTTTGGAAATTCTGGACGTGTTCTGCCTTCCGACCTAACGGCCGCAACCGTGCTGTAAATTATCGGCCGAGAATGAGTTGTTGTTTTAGGCTGCAACTCGCTCTCCATCCCTGCTGGAACCCTCTTCCAAGATAACGACTGGCGTGTTTCTCGCTGGAAATTTGTAGGACCTTTTGTACAAACGCGCGAAAGGATCGTCAGGGTGCAGGATCCTTCGAGCAGTAATCGGCGAAAAGCATTTGAATGAGAATTGCGTTTCGCGCGTCCTCTGGAACCCTGCGGGCCCTTTGGGAGGTTCGTGGCAGAGGTGACATTTCTGTCTTTAGAATTGTGGGGGTTCCGGTGACTTTGGAAGGTTCTTTGAAGATGTTTCATGAATTATTGAGGTATCTTTGGGAGAGGAGTGTTTTGAAAGTTTTGGGGTCATGGCTGAGACTGATTTCAGTGTATGTCACTAGTGCAGGTAGCTTTCACGAGGATGTCCCAGTCAACTATCACTCGTGTTGCATATCCTTAGTCCCACTGCAGCTCTCTTTCCTTTACACTTATTTCCATATGAAGAGCTTCACAGTCGATTCACCATTAACACGTTCCGAGCTCCGTGCCAAGTTGGAAATTCAGGTATGTGGTACATGTGATGTTTAGCTACGGGAAAATAGTAATTCTGGTATATTCTTCATAATTTTAGCTTCTTTTGCTCTATCCTGATTTCGACACTGAATAAAATAAAATTGAGAAATACCTTTTCCCTTTGAACGAAGGTTTTGGTAAACGATGAACATCACACAGGAATTATTTTTGTACTGACATTTCTTTTCTTTTACACTATTTCTTTGTTAAGTTTATTAACAGTAGGTATATTGTAAATTATAAAGGGTCCCATTGAACAATTAATAATAATATATCGTGGGCGACCCATGTTCCTCGTGGCACAGAGCTTGTTAATAATGACCCACTCCCTCTTTATCACTTTGTCGATGACTTACGTTTTTAGATTTGTCACATGAATCCCATTAATCAATTAAGCCCCCAAAACTACGAGGGTGCCAGTCTTCGAGGAATCCACTGTTCCCCAGAAATGGCGCGAATCTCTCACCGTGGGAGGGAAACGCCCAACAGGAAAGGGGAACGTGAAAGACGCTTGAGGAGCGTTTATCCACGAGGAACGCGTTCTTCCGTTCGGCCACGGTCGATGGAGGAAACGAGCCTCTGGCTTGAGTACACGTTTCAGCACTCAATTATCGCTGATCGGTTAATTATTTTCCTCTCATTGTCGGCCTCGTAGCGCGGCAGGAATGGTAATCGGCCGCGATCCCGACGCGGAAATTACGGAAAGAAACAGGAAGCAGGAAGCCTATCCCCACCTCCCCCCCTCACCCTTCGCTGCTCGGTTGCAACGGGCGTGCGTTTCGTACCGTTACCCGTTGACAAGCCGATGCATTCGCGGCGAAGTGAAGAAAACGGAAGAAGAACCGAGCTGAGTGGAAAGAACAGGGGGCTCTGGCGAGGGGAACGAAGAAAGGGGGGCGGAGGTAACCGCTAATATCGCCCGGGGAATAATGGCATTCTCGTTACGTCACATTCTGCGAGCAACGTTCGCGATTTGACGATTCGATGGGGGGCAACCGCGATGGGAATAATCGTAATTTGCGACGGGGCACGGTCACGCTTGAGCGAGGGAAATTTTCCGACATCCTGCTGGCCGAGTGGATCTCCCTCGGGGAGAGGGAACGAAGGAAACGGAGGAACGATTGTAATACCGAGCTTCTTACACCGCCGAGGAACGAGTGCGAACTCTTTGTGGACGAAAAATATACCTATAGTTGTCGGAAAATACCGGGAATTTTAAATGAATAAATAATAATCGTTGAGTTTGACAATGGGATGACAATGTATCATATTTGTGGATGTTGAATTGAGAGGTTGTGTCGTCAGGAAAATCGAAGTAGTAAGTATTGTGATTAAACAAAGTGAAAAGATATGTAACATGAATAATGGCTATACCTATATGAAATAATGTCCCCTATAGTCACGCTTCCTCATGTAGATAGTTATGAGTATAGGTTAATTTTTGTATTAATTAATAAATTAGAGTACAATATACACTATATGTATTAATATTTAATTATTAAAATAATTTAATTTTTTTCTGAATTATTTGGATAGTATTAACTATTGGACCAACTATTTGGACCAGTATTAAGCTAAAGTCAATTCTCTCGAAGAATTCTCTCTTTTCAAAGACGATTTTCTCGAATTTGACTGAAAAGCGCGTTTTAGGTACTACTTTGGGAAATTAATGTCCGAGTGAAGGCCTTCGCGTACACTAAGTAGCAACATTTTCTGAAGTTGCCGAATCTGAAGATTCCCTTGTAAGCTGAATTCTTAAGATATATGTCCGTCATTGCATACTGCAGCATACCCGAATACGCGAATCTTCATATGAACGGACCAGTGAAGTAAAAAGTGAACACGGATATAGGTATCCCTCTTAATTCCCGTATAATACACACGTGCGTGACGATTACATCCGTCTTAAGCGCTTAATGGGTTAAAAATAGCCCCTTCGAAAAGTATGCCAGTCTTCCTCTCTCGAAATAGCTCCGATCGACCATTCACCCGACCGACAAATCGATCTTTTTCACATGCCAAGAGATCCAGCCGCTCGCGCAGCCCCTTTCACCAAGCTACCACGAAACCCTCTCGCGCGCCTCTTCCATGTGTACCGCTCTCCACGAAATGACCATGTGCCTGTCTCGATGGCTGTCAATCCACCTCCAGATGCGATCTTCGATCCAACAGCAGAGCAAATAAAAGATTTTCGCGGGTGGACCTCGAAAAAGGCCACCGCAGCCGACGTGACTCCCGCTCGTTTACAACGGACGCCATTACCCGGCGACCAGGTTAAGTAGAATCACTGTTTACACCATTGAACAAAGGCTAAGCGGCGACACGGTGGTTTACGCACGTAGACGGGTCCTCGAAGGCGGCTGAGGACCACCGGGAGCACCTTTTACGAGTACATCCGTGGGACTTAGCTTGGCTGACAACGTGCTTCGAAACTTCTTCCAAACGAGAGACGATCGGCTCTCCGCGTGAGAAGGTAAACCATTTTATTGGATGGAGCGGAGGACTTTTGGGGATGATAGAGTGTTTATTGCTGAGGCTGGAGGGAACTAAGTGGGTTGATATTTGAGGGGTATTTCGTGGAGTAATTTAGGTTTGTTGGTGTTTAATGTTAGTCTTGCAAGTTGGATTGTTTGGATAGAAAGGGTATCGATTTTATTAGAAATTGATTCAAGTGAGCGACGGGGAAAGTTGTACTAATTCTGAGAAATTGAATATTTTAAATATGTACCTACTCATTTTTTAAATGGTCTCTTTGCAATTCTCTGCAAAGTGAATCTTCTTGGGAGACTTCAACTTTTGCTAAAAGTGTAGTGGTAGTTGAAGGCTATTGACCGAGGGCATCCTTCAACACTCAACTGATATTCTTGAGACTTTACTCAACAAACTGTAACCTACAGGACATCCACTTCAATTGGAGAAGCCTTAAAATTTATAATATCAAAGTATTATGTATAGACTGTCTCATCTAATCCGGACTCCCCTTTTTCAATCTCTGGCTGACCCATTTTCTCCAATGGGAAGAAGGATCTCTCCCCTGGAGGTCCCATTTCAGATTCAAAGCTTCTCGCGGGCACGTCAAGAACGTCGGAGGAACGAAATAATTCGAGGAACGGCACGTGTCCCGTGACAAATGATTGGACCTAGCTAGTTCACGCACGAGCGGTAAAACGCTCGTTCGCTTTAGTGGAACGATTCTAGAGCCTCTATAGAGAAGCTCGACCAGGTCTTGGTACTTTTTCGCTATAGTGGCCCGTTGGTTCCACGCGTCGAAGATTCGTCGTTGGGATCACGAGGAACAAGGAACTTTTGGGGCGATTTTTCAGGTTCCTCTGGAAGGTTCAGCTGTATTGCAGGTGCGAGAGACAATATTTTTTGGAACGGCTGCGTAAACCTGCTACATATACATTTCCCTTTGACTACCTGGAAAAAGGTTTCACAATAGTGTGACTCATTGCAGTGTTCCTTTAACGGAGAATAGGAGTTCCTGCTGACTTATTGCACCTTGAAGAATCTTTCAGAAGGAAGAATATGATTTAAGTCTGTTGGGTGCGGAAAGCTTTTGAAGATTCATGTGAAATTGTACCTGAGGAGCTGGAGAGTACACACTTATTTTTGGGGAACACAAATAGATTATGTGATTAGATTGTGGTGTTAAATTGAAGGAAGCCCTGAAGGGATATAATAAACATTATTGTAGGGCACAGAAGTTTTATGGATTTATGGGTACCTATATTGAGAAATAGTACGGTTTGTAAGCGTTCAAAGGAGAAGGTGGGAAAGAAACTCTTATCAAGGACATTGAATTGCCAGGTACCCAACAATTATACCTGCCAAACCCCCATCCTAGTCTTTCCCCTTCCTACAGAATTTGTACTGTGGAGCTCAATTTCCATGAGCTCATTAATGAAACTACTATTCATTAATCTGATTTTCACTGTGGATATTTCAGAACACAGTCCCCAAAGTATCTGTAGAAACTAACTTTTCCTGATTTCACTGATTAAACAATCAGTACAACGCAACTGTCAGTTGCAACAACGACAAACGTCCCTAAATTTCTCTATATTCCGTGGAAACGTACCTTAAGGACCGAGTAGATCAAAAAGGCAACTCTGACGAAGGTGTCGAACAGATCGGAGATTGTTCGACAGTGAACAATGGCGAGCGAAGGGGCAGCGACAGGAAGGGGATGGCTCGGAGACGCAAGTAATTCCAAGTCGAGGGCCCCGATGTCCGTGAACGCGGTAGCAATTATCGAGAATTAAACGTCCGCAGTTCCGTTCGACGAGTGTCCCCCGTTGACGGTGCTTCCCAGGGAGCGGCGCCGGCGAAGAAATTTTAAGAAGACTCCTCGAGCTCGCTTAATAAGACCCCGAGTTCTCGGCGGATCGTTAAAATGCCGCGGAGGAAACTTTTCTCCCAGCATCCGGCTGCCGGCCGATATCGATTAACATCGTTGGATTCCGGATGAAATCTTGGCCCCGACGGTTGTTGCCAATTATCGAAAATAAAACACCGTTACGCGGAAACGCGCCCAAATGTCGCGCTTCCGCTTCTTCGTCCCGCGACTCACCGTGAGATGTGGATCGAAGATTTCTCGGCAAAAGAAACACGATCAAAGGCCAACTTTCCGACGATTTGAAAACTCTTCCCGCGCACATAGATAAGTCGTCAGGATTACGAAAGACCAGAGAAATTACATGTAGGTATTTTGAGCCCCAAACTGTACACAGATAAAAAAAAGGGAACAAATGAAGAAGAAAAAACTCTAAAAAAGTCAGAATAGAATTAACGAAGACATTCATTCTCACTAACAAAGAATTCCCGAATTCCAGCCAACTGAGAACTGGCTTGACCTGTGCCAGAGCTTGTTCGACAACCGAGCGGAACCCGAATTTGAAATTCTAGTGAGCTGCATTAGAATCGAGATCGAACCGATACCACACTGTCCTAGAAAACACGCGGTATCTCGGGCACTTCTGTTACACTACCAAAAATTCCTGTTATTCCAGCCAAGCCAACGTATCCTCCGATTCCAAACAACATCATTCTACATCTACACCCTACTCCCAGTCCCACGTAAAATTCCTCCAGCTCTGGATGACGCCGTTTCCCCGCGGGACGGGGACTTTTCTGTTTCCCTCTGGTTCAACAAGTGGCAGGTGCCTCTTACACGGATCGAACGGTGACGTGGAAAACGGGCGTCCAGGCAGGACGTGCGGGTCGAAGGGGATGGGGGGTCGGAGGGTGAGCAGGATCGAGACCGAAGATAAATCGTCGTCGATTACCATTTAGTTAGGTCCGGCGGTGTGTATGTACCAGCTTTTCGTACCGGGTCCATAATTCACGATCTTGGAAAGGACACACCGGTGACGCTGGGAAATGGAGATTAGGTGGAGCTTCCTCGTCGAACGCTGGCTGGGGAGGGACGAGGTAGGGGGACGCGGTTGCCAAACGTTCCTTCCACGAAAAACGATGGAAAACGACGTCGTCTTTCCGCCGCTCTGCTGGACGATTTGCATTTTTCTCGGCGGTGTACGCGTCTGAACGGTGAGCCCGCGACGCGCAAACAAACGGCGACATTTCTTCCCGCGGATGCCTGTTTTTCCGCGGTGGAAAACGGATCGGCGAGGGGGTGTGGGGGCGACTTGAAATGCAAATGGCGGCGTGCACGTGCGCCGGACATCCCGACGCGATTATGCGTCTGGTGGCGCATAATTTCTCGTGAAAACGAGCCAAAAGGAGCGTGGAAATTCCACGATCGTTAGTTACTTCTGGAATGTCGTCGGGGTGCTGGGGCGGGGAGGTGTGAAGCTGAAGGGAGGGATTGCTCGCAGGTATGTTCGCTGTGACTCCTCGGTTATGGGATTTTTTTAAGAGTGTTTTCAATGGGATATCTGTGAGGCGAGGAAGATGCTTCTTGGAAGGAAGTTTTACCAGGGCGGAAAGTAGAATTGGTGGCGCGAAGAGGGGTGTATGGGAATCGTTGGGGATTCTGACCTAAGAATAATTTCGTGCGAATGATGAAACGGTACAATAACAGTTCCTGGGAACTCTTTAGCGCGGGCAGATTTACGAGGAAGCACGGCAGACACCCAACAGGTGTCTTCTGTAATCTATGCGTGGCTCAGTTCACACGTTTATACCGATTCCGCCCACGCAGTCCCTTTGAGCGGTCTCGATCCTCGCTCTTCGTCGTCTGTGCCTTCGAAATAGTACTGGGGAGTGATAGAGCAGAGAAGGGGGAAGAGGGGGGGCGAAGAATTCCATTCTGAACCTTGAAAGTACCGTCAAAAGGCGACAGGTGTAGCCGAACAACGTGAATTGAGTTGGAACTGTAGACAAACACTGATACGTTTATATCTTGGCGAATAAATTTTTAGAAATCGAGTTCGTTGGGTTGGAAAGAATTTTATTTTGAGCACAAAAAAGGACGAAAGACTTGAATTAATTAAATTGGAGTCGTTGATAGAGTGAACAGATTCGAGTTTTTATAGCTACATTTTCAGAAATCTAATCGGTATTTAAGAGGCTTGGGCAGTGACCAAAATGAATATCCAGGGCCAGGTTTCTGACAAAGTTGAAAAATCGTACTCGTTATTGCAACATCAGTCTTCTGCTTCGCGTAAGAACAAGATACACGAAACTCGTTTTCAACTTCGCACGCAGACTTCAAACGACCTACATCACAGCGTTTACGTAATTGTAAATAAATCTTCAGGTTTGAATGATAAATTCTGGGAGAGGAAAGTTGTGGTTTCTTCGCCATAAGTGAAAGTGTTAAAGAAAGGAGGTAAGAGACAAATGTGTAGGTAGGTTTGCAGATCGATGGTGGACATATGAAGTATCGTTTATGGGAATGAATACTGCAACAGCTTACATACGGTGTCACGAATAATCATTATTCTTCTCCGTTGAATACAAGTGATAGGTACCCTATTTTGGAGTACGTTATTTTTACATTACAAGTTTAAAATGTAAACTCAATTTAATAGGTAATCATCGTTAGGCTTCATGAGAATACTAAAAATGGATTCACCCAGACCATTTATCCTGATAAACGCATGAAACACGATTTCCTTCGTTTAAGAAAATGAAGATGACGTCGTTCCCTCAACTCGTAATAATCACAAACAAAGCTCGACTCCAATTACTCGTGCACGCCTAAAAATACCAAGAAGAGTCTGCTCACAAAATTTCTCTTACCGTAAACAAATCCAGACCCCAAAACCCAGAACGCCAGCGAACGATGTCGGCAGGCGCAGTTCGGCCACGTTCACACGTTCTGCCCACGCAACCTCCGTCTCCCTCCCTGTTTCACCCCGAGGCCCATATTCGCTTTCGATCATCCTTACGACGAAATTCCACGAAGTCCAAGCGCCTGAGAAAGGCCGCGCGGAGAGACAGTCGGTGGAAGGAAAGAGGAACGCCGGCCGCCAAGCGAGAGAAAGCACGCACGGGGAGCCGAAACGGTGAAAAGATCGGGCAGAGAGGAAGGAGGAGAGAAAAAGGAAGAGAACGAGAATTCCAGTTTGAAATCGGAGTGCAGACCAAAAGCACCGCCGCGCCGAGGAGCCGCGAGGAAGGAGAAAGGGGGGGGAGGGCAGGTAGATTCATTCACAAGACCCCCACGGTTTCACTGCCCTCCTCCCCCACCGGCAGGCGAGAATGGGAACCGTTTGGGCCCCGTGGGCCCTTCCACCTGACCCGTTTATGGCCCACGCTCCCCCCCCCCCCCCCGGCCGTCCGGCGGACCTCTGCCTCTCGCATTCCATTCGTCTCTTCGCGAAGGGACCACCAACCGACGCGGAGTCGAGGAACTGTCGGCCTGCTAGCACGTCGTTTCTTATCCGCTCGATGCAACCGACCGTAGACCAGACAAAGGAATTCGAGTGCCTAGCCGACGGCTTCGGCAGCTTCGCATCCATTCTCTTTCTTGCCCCCTCCCGATCCATCCATTTCCACCGTTGGTATTTCCCTTTCCCTCTGTTTACGTTTTCCTACAACTCCCTTCGTTCGCTTCGTTCCCCGTTTCCTCCCGAACCCGCGTTCCGATAATAGAATGATCTTTCGTAATGAAATGAGTGTGCGTCTATTTCTGAATGTAACACGGACGGGAATTAAAGTCAATGTTGACTGCTGGAAACTAACGTGGACGGGAATCGTGTGATTCATTGGGAACCGTGTAATTAACTGTACCGAGCCATTGTTGTAGCCAGAGGTAATTTCAACGGGAAGGGAAACTCGAAGGTCCGTGAATTGGTCCCGCAGGTGATTTTTTTCCAAGTTTCGATAACCAAGCTTGCTTCCCACTTGCATCGAATGCAGGGAGAAGTTCGCCAGGTCATTGGGAGCCGTTAACAACTTTTTCCTAGAAAGAAGCTGGCAAAATACTTACGGGACAATGGAGGGGCCTCAAAGGTCCCGGCGGTTCTCTATTGCGGACGCGAGACGGGCGATTGAAAAGGAACTCGAACGTTCTCCTGGAGAGATCATACGATAACGATATCCCGTGTCGGATGGTAGGATGATTTAGGGCCCTGTTTACCTCTTTTCGAGTTCCACGGATCACGGGTCCTGTTTACCTTTCGGTAGAAGAGGCTAGGGCTCGTGGTCCTCATTAAGGCACCAAAGTGAACCGACACGGTCCCAGGGAGCGCGCCCTCCCATTCATCTTTTTGTGGCTCGAGTCTCGCCTCCTTTCTTCTCCGTTTAATTTACAATTTGCTGCCGCGCCGTGGAAGGGAGCTTGGGAAACGAACAAATGGGAATGGTAAACAGGCTGACCTAAGGAAGCTTCACTGAAAGGTGGATCGACGGCAATATTCGTAAAAACTTCGATCTTCTTGAGTGTAGGTTATGGTAACCGCTGTAAAAGGATCAGCAGTGAGAGATTGAAAACATTTTGAACCAAAATGGAATGGGTTTACCAGGAAATCTTTCCCTCGAGGGATACGTGACGAAACCCATGTTCCTCGCCTTCCCGTGCTTCCTCGCTATCAGTGTTCTCTAAACACTTCATATTGGAGTCACGGACACCTGTCGAGAACAGATTTCTTTTAAAGAATGTCCTCACTTAGAATACCCTATGAAAGTCTGAGAAGCCTTTAGAAGTATTCTTCATATCCCCCGTTTCACTAATAAATCACTTCGAACAGTGTAAGTTCTACAGAAATGAAAAGGGGCCTCAAGAATATCTGGTTCTTAGAACTTCTGTACTTCATCAAATTTCTCAATCCACGTAATCACATAATCACCAATAAATACTCCAACCGCTAACGGACACAAAGGTCCAATGGCCCATGAAAACAGTGCGTACCACTTTTTCCCACGGCACACTAAATTATTGTGAATGATTAAGAAACGGCGTGGCAGATGCGCGAGTAAAGCGGCATAGCCCCGGGCAGAGACGCCCAAGGCTGCGCCGCTGTCCCGTTTTAGGATTCAGCGCATCCCACAATGGGAATGGCGGGAAGTGAATGAAAGTCGAGATACTACGCGCACGACCCCAAGCGAGGCTCGACACCTTCTTTTCCCACGTTTTTTTTCAACGTCCTTGTCCCGACGCTCGAAACCTGTTTACTTTAACGCCTGGCTGAGTTTACGACCTCACTATATCCCTTCCACCCGCTCCACATGCACGGTCAGCGAAATAGAGAAGTGGGTCAGGCCAGCCAGCCGTCAAAGTAAACACGTCTCGAGCGGCTGGACAATGGACATTGAAACAAAAACGTGGGAAAGTAAACACACAAGAGTCGTACTTCGCTTAGAGTCGTACGGAGTGTGCACAACCCACCTTCTGCTCTGGTCCCATTGATCCCATTGAAGGATGCATGCGACCTGTCGCGTCGCGAGTTTGATATATGGGTCGCGGAGGCCACGAAGTTTCTTTACAGACGTTTAGTTTGTAAGCATGGGCTGTTGGGCGCATAGACACTAAGTAGGTATGTCATAGGAAAACCTCTGGGTGTCGCTCCAGTCAATACTCTTTTTCTGTTTGCTAATAAAGATGCTTTGGTGTGTTCACTTTCATCATAGTCCTCTCGAGTAATCGCGGAGAGTTAAAAATGCGTGCGAGGTGTAGCGCCTTGCACAGACATAGTGGTCAAAGATTAGCACGAGCTCAGGAACGTCTTCAGCATACTCTCTGAACGTACATACGTTCAGATCCTACGCTAAACTCTGAAGTATGACATCAGAGGCGTACTTACTCCCACTAGGTTATACCTACTCCCACTATTTAACTGTCAAATGTACAACTTCATTATTACGCCATCGCTGTCTATACATTTGACCCGAACGCCGTCGAAGCAGCTCGGTTTTGTAGCACACGTGGTAAACCAGCAGTAAACCTTCCCGAAGAGGGACGTGCTCGAGGTCACGGTCCCGAAAGCCTCGCCGCTACGCAGAAACAGCCACGATACGTGACCTAGGTTCAAGGCGGGGGGACCAACTTTCAAAGTGGGGACCGTGTTACCGTTTCGTCCAGGTTCGCGGTCTACGTGTGCACTCAAACGTAGTCGACCGCGTGGGCCGTGTTTACGCGTGGAAGCACCTTCTTCACGGCCGCCTAAGCGCCGCTCCATCGGGGACCCTTTCAGAAATTTAGGCGCCGACATCATGATTCACCGCCTCCGCCACGAAGGCCTCGAATTACGGACTAGACACCCAGTCGGGCCCCTCTCACCAGCCGCCCAGCTTATTCGGAATGGATCCACGAGGCTGATCCACCAGGGTTGCCTTCTTCCCGCCGCCGGAATGCCTGTCGACGAGCCAGCTTCTGTGCTTTGGCGTTTCCTCGAAACGGGGCCTTAGACAGCTTTAGAATTCTATCGACTCAAATGTTGGGAGGGGACGACGTTTTTTCTGTTTCGGCTGCAATGGGGTGGGTCAAATTCCTTTTTTGGGGTGTGTGGTTTCTGAGGTCAGAGGGACTTATGGGGATAATATTATTATTCAAATTATTTAGAATTGGGAAGCAATTGCAGCGTGTACAGTGTATAGGGTTTTTCAAGGTGCACTGATGAGTTGAGGCTTCAGTAGACTTATCTCCAAGAAACGTCCCCTAATAAGCTTTTTCTTAATTGGAAATAGGTCCACCTGAGTGGCAGACAGATACTCAATAATTGGTATGAAGAATCAACGACAGAGGAACAGATCTATTCCAAACACTGTCAGGCCCAAAAGGTGGGGCACGAAGGGAGATCTCGTTAGGACAGGTGTCCCGTCCGACATTCCAGGATCCGTGTCTCCAGCCATCTCCTCGTTACCAGCGAGCAAACTAGCGTTCCTAACGGCACCATCAGTTTCCCCATCATCCGATTCATCAATTCGACCAACGAGCGCCCCCTGTCGTCGGCGGAGCGGCGCGCTCAGGCCCCGGACCGTCACGGCGACGGTGGCATCCAGACGGGGAACAGCGGATCGATCGAATCTCCCACGTTAGCGGGAGAAAAATCGTAGTCCCCCCCGAGAAAGTCACGGCGGATGTTGCGACACGTAGTGGCGCTCCTACCGCGAGAACGAGGCGGGCTCTCGTGTTACAGGGTGGCAATGATGCCCGACAGACGTCGTTGTCACCCGACCCCGTGGCGCGGGGGACGAAAGGCAGGGGGGCCTGCCGGGAGGCAGAGGAAAGCACGGTCCCCGAGGTGTAGAACGAACACGACGGAGGCGAATCCAAACCTCAAGCGTGACCACAGCCTTCTTGCAATCTCGTCTAGACGGGACACGTGGTGTCTATGACTGCTCTTGCTCGTTCCTGCTGTCGCTGCAACGCTGTTGCCTCCCCCCCGTGTGTCCTCTTCCTTGCCAGGGGCACGAGATTAGCGAAAAATTGCTGCATCGACTTCTCATGTCTGGCCGCGAGAGATAGTCCCGTTGATAGACGGGGCCTTCTGCGGAAGCCACGTGCCTCAGCCTTGGGACTCGTGGATACAATACCTATGTAGGTAAGGTAGAGTGGGGCTGAAAGTTACTAGCTAGTCATTACTAGCTGGTAGTTGTACTTTTACCCTGCTTACTTGTTTTTAGAAGAAAATGTTTCAGCAGCTAAGTAAACGGCAAAGTGTAGTCGAGAATTTGATATGACAGGGAGCTTTAATCAAAAGTACTGTTGAACAATGTATGACTGCTCTGTTTTGAACTAAGTGTGGAGCGTCTGATACTGAACCTACTGAAAAATTGTCATCTGTCTGGTGATTTTCAATTTCATTTACTATATTCATTATGCAGATTCTGTAGAACAATCGCGTGAGCCGACTCCAACCGATTTTCTCCACTGAAGAAGATTCCCGAAGCGTCTAGGAACGTGCGTCGACCGTAGCTTCGCGAAAGGTACGTGAAAAAGTTGGGGCACGAGCTACCGTTCCCGTTAGAACGACGCAGTAGATGAGTTACGTGACGCGAGTCATACGACCAGGAAAAATCGGGAATGCGTATTACTGGTGGACGTGCCTTCGTACAGGGAGCCCATGTTCCACGTAAACAACTGCAAGTTATGACTTTCCGTGGGGAATGTGTAATAACGCGTCGTATATTGAGCACGGCACTGGTTGCTGAAATTCTGCGCAGCGAAGCTTCTGTCTTAGCAGGAAGCTTGTCCCGGAAAAATACACGTCAATCGGTGAATACGCGCAAGCTAGTGAACGTAAACAAGATTTTAATGAGATCTTGATTACCCGTGGCGATGGATTAATTAGAATCCTTATAGAAAGGAATATAGAAATCCAACTACTGAATACCTACGTAATAGCAATATCTACTACACCGATCTATTAAGTAGCTTTCCCTTAATTTTCTAAAAAATTCTCCCGCAAATGTCGAACAATTAAGGGGGAGGCCTACCTAGAACAGTCAATACGACATGCTTCTTTGGGAATTTTTCCTAGAAAAACCGATAAACTTTTATTCTTAAACATTAATTCATTGGAAAGAGTACATCTTTCGGATATTTAAATATTTTTTATGGTAAAAAGTGTTGAAAGGTTTGTGAGTTATAGGCGATGCACGAGATGTCCTTTTTCTTAGGCGCTTTCGATTTTTTTTTAGATAGATAATATATGAAATTAACTAGGCGCTATCGGGCGCGATTTTGGAAATGTTATTTTGGTACAAAATGATGGTTGTGCAAAGTTGAAGCATCGATATTTTTCGAAATATCGTTCGTGTTTCGAATATAAAAAGAATCTATAATTTTTTAGGTATGTCTGTCACTGACTTTGAAAACATGATTTTGAGGAAAACGCGTTTAAAGTTTTGAGCCTGAGCGTTCCACCGAGGAACACTTTCCTACTTATGCGCGTACAACTTTGTCAATTTTGGTCGGATTAACTTGACACTTCAGGCAATATTTTCAAGATGTACTCCAAGAAAATATAAAAATCGATTTTTCGATAATTTCTAAGTAGGCCTCCCCGTTAATCCCACTTCATACCGATTCAAACCTAACTCCTCCATCCACGTTTCACCAATGCCACGGATCCCGCTATTAGAGCCAATAAATCGCGACGAGTCTCCAATGAATCCCAAGGGGAGCCTCGGGAAGTTGTGACGAACTACTCGCGCATCCGGAGTGCTCGAGGATCAGCCCGGAACTTTCTCGAAGACGCGTAAATCGAAACGCGGCCGCGTCACATTGGTCGAACGGTGGGTTGGTTCGCCGGTGTCCGTGGACGTTGCGAATACCGCGTTTCGATTAATGCCGATCGAACGGTTCCGAGCCCCGCGCGAAGTTTTTAATTGAATCCTGAGCCGAGGGCGGACGATTATCGGGGGATCCCCGCGCGGCGGTCGACGCTCGCCGGGTCCCGTTTTCCATGCGGCGGTTTCCGGGCGGATCCGAACTTTCGAAACTATCCGCGCGGATACGCGTACGTTCCCGGGCGCAAAATTCAATCTCTCGCGGCGCTATTAGAAAACCCGGTCGGATATTAATGTACCGTAATTAGAAGCCGCTGGAAAGTTTTGCTTGTCCGACGCCGTTAACCGCGTTCCCGTCGTTACGGCGACGTCGACGTAATTAAATTTTTCAGGCCAGACGGACGGCAATTACGCTGGACGCGATTCCTCGGCTAGCGCGGGCCTCTGCGTGCGAGGAGAGGATCGACGTGGAATTTTTGGTTATGGTAATATTGTGTATAAACTCGAGACGCGTCTGTCGATGCGGAAATTGTATATTGCATGCAGGGTGAGACTGAATTTGGGATAACCTAATTAGATGAAAGAGGATTCCTATGAATACGTGTTGGAAAGGTAGTAGCTATATATATTAGGTAGTAGCTCATAGGACGCTTTGTTTTAATGAAAATTAAATTTGAGAATTCCGAGCTACGAGTACTGACTCGGGTATGGTGTTGCAGGTGCACGTGGCAATAGTGACGGCTTTAATAATTATACTCGAGAATTGCAGATGATTAGCTTTCCACGTGGGGTATGGGTGACTGTAAATCATTTTTCTGTGACATTGCTTTGTCTCTCACTTGAGGTGTAAAGGGAAAAACAGCTTTATCGAGGAAATTAAGTTTTAATACCTACTTTACTCCCCCAGCAAAGAAACAAGGTTCGATAAATTTAATTTTCTTATATAATTTGCTTCTCAAATAATTTCTTGTTTTCCCTTGACGACAGAAGCTTATGCTTACACAAAGAGTGAGAACATTCCGTATGTTGTTTCAGTGCAGAGTGAACATTTTCTGTTTTTAACCAGTATACTAAATCTTGAACGTTATCCTAAGGGGTTATTTGAGCTTTATAACCCCTGGCGATTCGACAGTTCTGTGGTCCCAGTTGCCACCAAAAAACTTTAAATCGTAAAATCACGGAGAATGAGAATTCAAGTTTCCTCAGTTGCCGTCTTACGCAACTCTGTACCCTCCCAACGCTTCATTCTCGTCTAGAAAGTACGAGTGTGAACGTCCCTCGCGTCAAAGTAGCGGGAACACCGCGCCGCTTCCGGGACAAACGAATTTTCGGCGTGACCCGTTGCGGCGTCGGTACACCGACGCGGCATGAAGTACGATTTCTCGTGTCCAATTAAAAGTGATGAATCGTCGGCGCGACCGAGCGGTGGATGAAAAAAGGAAGGAGCAAAAAGGCGCCGAAAATATGTCACCGGGAGGAAGACGCGGGAAGAAGGTGGTGCGCGTCGATGTGCGGGTTCTAGTGCGAGGCTCATTAATCTTGCTCCCCACGGTGGCCAACAATGAGCCGCGTGCATTACGATCGCGATCAGAGCGCGTAAGTCAGCAAGACCAATCGCGGTGTTAATAAATCACGATTAAGTCCGTCGCGAAATGCCCCGCGGAGGTCGCGTTACGTTCCGCGATCTATCTCGCGGCTAATTAATATCGCCGCGTGGAAACGAACGGCAATTACGGGTCCGCGCGGCTACAAATTAAATTCATTATTTAGCGGAACAACGCGCCTCGGAGCGTGCTGAACACACAGGTACCCCGTTCGATGCTGCCAGAGAGGCTTCCCGATACTGACGTTTCTGGTTGAAATACTTGCTCCCACCTGACCCTGTAACCTCAATCATCGTGTCAAGGAAACTGATCGCAAGTACCTCGCAACAATAGCGGAGTAATGAAAGGAAGGGCCAAAGAGGATCCGAAGAACATTGAGTGTCAGAAAAATTGAAAAATACCTCAGAGAATCATCTTAGAATTGTAAATAATCATCAAGCTGTAGTTACCAAAGTAGATCGATGCCAAAATTACGAACGCAAGGCCCACCGATATTCCTCAAAGTCTTAAAAAATGGCATACAAGTGGAAGAATTTCGGTGACGCTTGTTTCCAAAAATCCGGAACAGTGACAGGACTAAGCCGCGAGAACGTGGCAGGAAGGAAGGTCGAGCTGCCACGAATTAATTAAACGCAGAATTTATCAGAAACGATATATACCGGCGAGCATGGCCCGGGTCGCAATTATCGTTAACGTTTCAGGCTCCTTTACGAGCCGCTACTTCGTAAGTTACGAGTCGTAAATGTAAATGCGAGATTTGTAAAACGGCGCGCAGCTGCCCCTTGGGCTCGGGGGGTTATTAATGCACTTCCTTGGGAAAGTAGCGTGGATGCAATTAGAGAGAGGTGGTAAACTGTTATTGCGCGCCTCGGCCCGCGCGTAATTTGTATCGACGCCGGGATCGTTTCAGCCTCGTCTCTCGCCTCGCTTTTATCAATAATCGGCCGATTGATTCCGCGCGGGTCTCTCGCGCCGCGAGCGACCAGCCCGATGGCCACGAGGGGGCAGCGAAATTACGGAAGCGTGGATTAAACGCTGCCCCTCGATCGTAAGGCAGGAGAAGGTGTAAATTAAATCTTACTGTACCTATATTCTGACTTGAAATTTAGCTCTTAATTTCCTCGGCGAATAAGAACGTTGCTGGTTGAATAAAAAATTGAAAGGTTGCTTCGAGAATTTCAGGGGCTCCAGTTATTTTATTGCAAGGCTACGAAAAATCAAGGCGAGGAGAGGTTACAGAATTTTGCGGATCTGATAAGCAGAACGGCACGGTATTATTTTTATTTTCAATCCAACGAACCTGCAGCCAGGTGGAAAACGATGCCCAAGATCGCAACAAGACGAGCGATTGTTTGCGAGGCGAAGGAATGCCAACTCGATCCGATTAAAAAGCGACGTCGAAGTGGCGGCGAGCCGTGGACGCGTGACGCGGCGAGGAATGCGACGCGTGACGCTCGTTCCGAGGAATTCTAAACGTTTTGACGACACGACCGCGGCCTGCTTTCGTTCGAACAGGTGTGAATCGCATAATATCGCTGTACACACGGGCCCGTCGACTCGGGTCGCTTGAATTACTGCGCCGCGATCGCTTATCGCCGCCTCTTAAACTAGACGCGAAATAGATTCCAGCGATTCGCAAACTTCTTCGTAACTGGGGCTAGATTTAGCGATAGCAGTTTCCGTTTAACCTTGGGTTTTATGCGGTGCGCTGTTGCGTTCGCGGCACTTTCCCTTTTATAATGGAATAGGTGTACCAAGCGGCTCCGATGAGCATGGTCAAAAAGAAGATGCAAAAGTGGGTAGACAGTAGGGGAGACCGGGGCAAAGTGAACCTCGGGGTAAAATGAGCTTCCTTAATTTATTCTTTAACAATAGAATATATTTACAAATTTGGGTGACGTAATAAATGCGTGTAATAGCACAATGATAATTATGCACATTCAGATATCGAAAAATGGAAATTTATTTAAAAAATTAAAAATGAAGTTTCAGAGACTTCCAATTGGTTTTCTTTTCAATTTTGCTTTTTGGATAAATGAGTCAAATTATATTATAAATCTATTTCCACACATTTTTATTGAACGGGAAAAATTTTATTCGACTTCAAACTTTTTCGTGTCACTTTGCCCCGATCTCCCCTACACACACTCGTCTTAACTTCTACTAAAATTTAAGTAGGTATTGCCTGATATAATTATATGAGTGGAACTTCTTAAACTTCTTATCACTCCCTCTACTACTTCCAAAGTTCTCACAACCCATTGCCCCTATTTATCCAATAAAGTAAGCAGTACTTTACTATTTTCAATGTTGCTCGAGAAGCCTTAAACTCCCGGTGTACATAATTCATTCACTACCCCCATCGATTGCCAAGAGAATTCTGATTCCAGTGTTTCCATGAATGACATTATTATGGATTCGCCGCATTGTCGCCGAAGTCACTTTGGTTCTACTGTGTCGTCAGAAAAATGACTACCGATGCCTGTGAAAAACTGCACGTTCGAAACTGAATGGCAGCCGCGGCTGCGTCCCCATTCCGAGGCAGAATTTCATCACATTACCCAATCATGCACCCATTTACTTGTGAAAACCCCTGCAAGTGTTTTCATTCCACGTATCCAGGTATTACGGTTCCGAGATGTTAATCGGGCGTCGAGATTCCGCACAGTTCACCGAGCGCGGCTTCGCTGGTAATTACCAACGGCCGGGATACGATCGGTCCAAGCGCGAAACGCGTTCGCGGCCTGGAAGAATCGGCCGCGAATGGTGCGCCTCTCGTGATCCAAAGGCGATTACAATGAGCTGGATTCTTACGTCAGGGTGTTTCTGGCGAGGGAAAACTGATCGGACACACGCCGGCTGACGCGGAGCGCGAAGGAATGCGAGGCAATCGCAAACGTAGCACGATCGGAATTCTCGTGGAAGCTAGACGCACTGATCGAATCTATTGTTTGAATAGAAAGCAGCACGGGGCGCGGGAGGGGCCGTGGAATTTATTAAAATACTTCGCCCAGTCGCTAACAGGATCGTAGAACGCTCGATCTATCAACTGCAACCACGCACGACGAATATTCTTGCGCGCTCATGACTGGCTCATCTTCGTCGAAACTCGTTGCAAGAAGATCTATGTTCTTTAATTGTTTATGATTGTATAGGAATATTGTGTTGCTAAATGCTTGTGGCATTTTAAATACAGTCATTCTTATCAAAGTTTGTGAATTTCTACATATGTAGATGCAGACTTGGGCGTTAACTAAATAAAAACTTATTTAAATAACGGATGGAATAAAAGTTAGTTTAACTTCATTCGTTATTCGAGGCTCGAATAATCCTGGTTAACTTTATTCGACACATGACGAATAATATGTTTAACTTTTATTCGTTATTCGAAATTTGAATTTAAATAAAATAAATGTTTTGGGGTTGATCGCTTAAAGTTCTCCATTTCGGCGGTGCACAGTAAAGAATCGCTCCACGAGCCTTGCCTATTCCGTGTCATCCGCAATTTCCATCGCGAGCACCGATACCTCCGAGAAGAATCCTCGGAGGAACCCAACGAAACGGTGCACAGCGGAATGTTAAGATTAATGGCCCCTTTGTCCCGGTCAGACCATCTCTGTCCCATCGTTCTCGCCGCGGAACGCCACGGGAGAGCCGTGAGAGACAAAAACAGAGAAAGAAAGGCGAAATCCTTGGGTAAGTCCGTATAACGGTTTTCGCGCGGCTAAACCGCCGTCGAATTACAGACTAACCGTCGCTCGTTACTCGTATTAGCATTAATTAACACCTACTGCCACACCTGTGCGCCGAGGATTCGCTTTTACGCAGAGATACGCGTGCAAGTGGCGTTGAATCCCGAAAACGTTCCTGCGGATTTCGCGAGCTTTGGAAGGGAGCATAGTTGCTGAGGACCAATTTACATTATAATAAACACAGTGTATTATAAATAATTGACATAATTCCACGTTTCTATATTCCATATCGAGCAACAGTCAGGTCCCCAATGCGCACGCCCAAACAAAAGATGATAACCCAAGCTTTATCTTTAACTCCACTCATGTGTCTCATTATTGTTCAGTACACCTATATTATTTTTTAATCTTTCGATAAATAAATATAATCTAATGATATTGGAGCGGTGAAATAGTATACATATATCATAGCTGAATATAAAGATAGTATAACTATAACTTATTAACCCCCTCAATTAAATGAATTTTATTTAAGCAATTATCTAAAAATTTATATATATTAATATATAAACCAGAAAGCTTCTATATGTTTGTGTGTTTGTCTGTCGCCTAAAAATCTTCGAACGATAAACTCTGCGATTACGAAATGCGCCACAGATCATTATGCCTGAGAAATCCAGATGAATCTGACTATTTTCACAAAAGAAGAACTAAAGAAAACATTTTTTCTTATAAAATCAGAATCTAAATTTCGGACGACGCCAAGTAGTAAAGCTAGGTAAGTACAATCCAATAAGATTAATAGCAATTATTACTAATTTAAATTTATTATATTGTCTACTTTTAACAATAAATATATGTTCATCCAAATATTCCTCTCTACGGAATCTCAATAATTAAAATTGATGATAAAACCTTTGTTAGAAAAATAAAATCTGCCGCGATTAGGCGATATGCAGTTAGAATACAAGCTACACGGTATCGCCACAGTAATACAAGTGCCATGTTCTACTTCACAACAACCCAGAATCATTAACCCTCCTACACCACTTATTCCACCTTTATAAGCTCACTATATAACAGGTGACACATTTACACCCCCCGTTCGAGCCACCAACCTGGAAACTGGCAACTTACTATGTAATATGTCTGACTAATCGTACCCACAGCCCATTACCTATCACACTCCCTCGTTATACGTACCGCAGGACGCAGCTTCGCAAACCTTCCGACCGAGGCAACAGCATGGAAACGTCGCCGTCGCGAACTACAATCGAGGGCGCGTGTACACGCTTAGCCTAAAGGCGTATGTACTCGATTCACAGTCATTAGGCCCAGCAACCAATTCAGCCGTGCAGCGTGAGAAAGCAATTGCGGGCCGACGACGGCGACGGTTTAGATTGGTCGGGTGTGGCGACCAGCAACGGGACCGTTTCGGTACACTCGAATCTCGCGGCCGGGTCGCGCCGATTAACCTTTTAACTGCCCCGTTAATTTATCGCCTATATGAGTTTGCCGCGGTTGTTTTTGGATAACGCGAGGCGGAGGGCTAACCGGGCACTCGGGACGCTTAGATTGAAAGTTAAAGCGCGACCGCCCTCGACGCCGTCGGTCAATCGGGGGACTTGGGATCATTAAACGTATCCCTGCTCTGGCCAGTTGAACGGGGAACGCTGCTAATGGGAAAAAGAGTCGGCCACGCGATTTATTGGGTCGGTGGCTCGCGCTGTAAGTTTGGCGAGAGACGGATTGTACCGCGCGTGTACAGACTTAGATAAATATTTTCGTTGCAAGCTGATTCTGTCCCAAATAGGAGTTTTCTGTAGATACAGCTGATGTCTGAGGGTCTTATTGCGAAACGAATACGATTTCTTAAATTTTCCATTGGCTAAAATCTTTTGAAATCTGGTGTAATAGAAAGTTTCCTAAGTACCTAGTTTAGACATTTCCTGTTGCAAATTGATAGTCAGTGATAAAGAGGGAGTAAACATCCGAGTGCTTAGCAAGAATGAACTGTGATTTCCCAGTCTTCAGTCTTCACAAACAAGTATTTCGAGTATTCATCAGGCAAAGAAAGATCTAAATTCTAAGTAGACCGCCAGTTCGTTTAGCTGCACACGAAGCTCGGTGTTAGAGTTTACAAATTCATTAAAAGAGCTTCAATGACTCAGAGTGAACGGAAGATTGGTCATCCAGCAGTAGAATCCACATGTTCCATTCAACACACAAGTACCTCAATCACTTAAGTCTTAAGCCATCCGAAGACCTACCCCTAGAATCTAATATCCCACCCATCCTCAACACTAAACACATTAACTGGCGTCGGCGCGTTTCCACGCCGAGGGATTTCCACCTGCTGCACAGTCCCGCCGCGTTTACACGGTGCCGTTTTCCGGAGAGCATCGAAAAGTATCGCCCCAGTGCTCCCGACTGTTTCTTCGACGGCGAAGTCAAGCAAAACTTTCCCGGCGGCAGCGATCGCCGGCATTTCGAAACGGTGTTTCGCCAAACGTTGCGCCACTCGAAGTGTTAATTACTGCCAGTCACCCAAATACGATTAGCCAACCGCGGGAACGACCGACGTCCCAAGGCGTTGCCCTGCGAGACACGCCAGCTCGCGTTCGGGAAAATTGAAACACCGGCGATGTTGATGCCGGAAAGCGCAACCTCCGCGGGCGGCGCGCCGCGTCTCGAGGCCTGCCGTCCACGGGAACCGGGCCAAGAGCGTCGTGTGACATCAATCTTTACCGTAGCACGGCCGCGTCGGTGCATCCAGCGTCGTGTGCGCCTCGGCCCCTTCGTTGTTGCGCCACTCGCTGCAACCGAGGAAAACCGACGGTCGCGTTTTCACGGGGCGATTTTTCGCAACGTCGCGAAACACCTCGCGGCCCCTCCTCGCCCTCTAATCCCGTTGCCGCGCGTTAAAAAGCGTCCGCGCGCCGCCCGAAGCGTGTCAAGGCGAACTTTTAATACGCGCTATCGAAGCTATTCTTTTTTCCTTCCGTTTTATATATACAGGACGCTGGTGGTCTGTATCGATTCCTCGAAGGACAGGCAAGGCCGCCTCGAAGCCGAGGCAGGACACTTTGCAGCGGGTTTTTTTTTCCAACGGGCAGCCAATAATGGACCGTGGAATCGAATTAGTGGGCGAAGGGGGAATATCACGGTTCTAGTGGGGGAATAAATGGAATAATAAATTACTTTTGGGTTCTCTGTTTTGTGTTTAAAAAAGGATCACGGCTTCTGGCGAGTGATGGAACACTAGGACTGGGTTAGTTTTGATCCGTAAACAGGTTACTTTTTTCTTGTGTCACTTACGGGCTTAATTATTTACTTGTAGCAATTTGAAATTCGAACTCTAGAAATTGGTGAATTATATTATTGCCTTAATGGATTACATACCCTTGACAGGTCTGAAAATAGTGTCATTTTTGTGATTTTTTTCTTATATAAAGAATGGTCCTGCTTAAAAATCAAAATATACATCCTGTTATGTATAAGTTAAGCTGTATTCTCTTGAAAAATAAATTTGATATCTTGAGAAATGGTGCCATAGCAGCCCCTTCTCCCAAGGCCTTCATACCTAAGTAATTACAGCATTTGCGGTACCAAAAATATTTCAGAGATTAGTGGACCGATTTGAATAAAATTTTGCACGGATATTCTTAAGACTGTAATCTAGTACTTGTCGGCGCCAATTTTGAAAAAACTTATTTCCTGAAAAATGGCAGCTACTCAAAGTCAAGCATGTGATTTTCGATCTAAGTTTCCATATTCTTTTGTTAATAAAAAACAAATCACGACCCTATTTTCCGATCTGTCAAGGGTATGTGTCCTTTTTCTTATAAATTGCGCCATGTCTGAGTATTTTGAGAGAATTATTTAGTGTGAAAAAATTCCAGGTAGACGGCTCGGAAAAACGCAAATCTACGTGGTCCGCCCTTTAAGTGTAAATCCACTTGCTCAGATTTCACTTTTCTTCCGCGGACATTTCCACTATCCATGCAAAAACTCGATAGCTCGTGCGAGGCGAAATTCTCGTCGCTACGACGACGGAGCGGAGCGGTCCGCTCTCGAGGACGATTTTACCTCAACTTCTCTCATCACGTAACACGAATTAACTCTCGTCCACGACGATCGACCTTGCGCGTTCTCGACGTTTAATTACGTTTTTGCCGCGGCTCTCCCTCCGCGGGATTTGTTGACAATCCTCGCCGCGTAACGACCACACGCTTGCGAGTTCCTGTCGCGATTACGAGATCCTGATCGTTGCCTAAGACTTCTCCGAGTCATCGTCTTTTTGTCACGATCCCGCGATTATGGTATCGATGTGTACTGAGAAACGCAGAGTGGAAGGTAATTGGAGGCATCGAAACGTAGAAGAATACACGAACAGTGTTGATTTGAAGCAGTATATTAAAGTGTTGAGTACGTTGCAAAAACCTGACCTCTGGCGCAGAAATATTCAAGTGAACTTGAAAAAAACGCCCCGAATGTCAACTTCGCCGTGTAGTTTTCAGATTTCATAATTCCCCACGTATTATTTTTTTTTATACTGGATTAGACTTATTTTAAATTATTTAATCACAAGATCAGCAAGTGTACCTAAATCTGAACTTTAAAGTGGAAAATGGCAACAGGGATTTTTAACATTTTCTAGCCACAAGCGATATTAAACCCTTATTGGATATATATGTCACTGGCTATGAGAATGTTAACGTAAATCTGTTCATGTAATATAAGACGTAGAGGGTTAGAGAAACATAGACACAAGCTCGATTAGACGAAGAGTTCCAGAAGCTCCGGCGCGTTATGCAAGTCTGCGGCAGGTCCGTGAAAAAAAAACTGAGCGCAATCGCAATAACTGGCGCCTGGTAATTGGCATGCCTATGGCGAGTTATGGCGCGGCAATAATTGTTTCTTCGCGTTTCGTAAGCGGGCTCTGTCTTTTCCTCGTTCGCCCGTCCCGTCCTCTTTGTCGTCCGAGCCGCGAAACGACGTTGCACGGCAATTTGCGTTCCATTAAACTTTACGATTGCACGCGCGCGCGGTGACGTTTCATCACGTTTCGGCTTGGAGAAGATCCTGGCCGCTGTGACGACGCAACACCTTCGCAGAATTGATTGCTTTCGATCACCCATTCAGTGTGGTGGCCGTTGAATAACCAATTTTCTGTTATCCTTGAGTCACCGAAGGGTTTGACCAAGCAGGATCGCGTTGCAGCTGTATTTAAAATGATTCAATCATTAGAGTATACATACTTTCTAGTTTCTATTATGAAGATCAAATTATTTTTTATCCAAGTAATAGATAAATGTCTTCTTAAAGTTATGCTGATATTTTATTAAATACTATATAGAATTGTATGAGTTACGTAACCTTTTTACTACAGACTTCTCCTTGGAATATGTTTATTCTTAATAAATATTTATTTCATTCAATCAGGGGAGAAATCCAAATCACTGCTAAATAATTTACGCATTGTGTTTCCATAGAAATTGAAATTCCCACAAATAGGTACTTTTCCACTTTTTTCAAAAATGAGACTTTAGTGTTTGCTTACTAAAAGATAATTCACTTGGCATTTGGTCAATACCAAAATCTCAGGTCTAAGAAATCGTGGATCTGGTGTGTTCTTCCAAGAACCCAGGGAAATGGATAAATGTAAATAGTCACGAGGTTTCCGTGTTTCAGGGGCGCAGCTGCACAGCTGGCTTGGAATTCATCGAATTCCCGCCCTTCCGATAGCGTCCTCTTATCGGGCCAGTTCCAGGATCTATCAACGGACTTATCGAACGGGAGATAAGAACATCGTTCCCCTAAAAGCGCGTCGAGAGGCCGACTCGGTGCACTTTAACGATCCGTCCGCCCCATCGGCTCCGATTACTCTGTAAACGCCATGAAAAATTGTTCTGTTGATCGGGACGGAACTGAAGTTCACCAGCATCGACCTTATCGGGCCGATTATCGGCCAGCTTTCGAACTGTGACATTGCTTCCCAAACGAGGACTTTTCCCTGAATTGCTTGGCGTACATATGTTCAGATTTTCCCATAGAAATTGAGCTTTTCCCTCGCAGATGACATCAACGACGTGTTTATAGCTTTGGTTCGACCTGCCTTGTGCCTTTTTAGGAAAACTCGGAGTAATGCGAGTCCTATTTTAGAAGAAAAAGAATTTTTTTTTCATCTTTGATACGAGAATGGACGAATGTTATTTGCGCAATAATACCCATGCTACTCGGAATTCTTTTCCACATGTGTTTCGTGTAACGTGGGCATCATATTAGGGGTGAATTTAACAAGCGTTCATAATGAATTCTACGAAGACAAAAGTACTAATTAGATTCGCAAGCCTGCACAGGGGATTCAAGATTGATAATTGCCAATTATAAGCGGGAATAGTGTATATAAAATCTTCTGCAGATCCACTGAATCTTTCTTTTTCAGGTCGTGCATACGAGCAATGCGTAATAAGCTCGCAGAAAGCGGATTCCGAGTATTTCATAAATGTAGCAAGCTGATGAAAAAAGTTTCCATAAACATTATCCCTATTTAACCTCCTTTTCCTGATTCAATGATTTTCGTTATAAAGCTACACAGCTTAGCGTGCTTATAGAAGCTTGTCCTCAAAGTGCTCAAAGTGATTCACAGAATATTACCAGAGTGCTGGCAAATAATCGATAAATATTGCGTGTACCTCACTCTATAATAACAATTATTGAAAACAAAAACTTTTGTTACTTAAAAACAAAGTCTATATAGAAGAACCTTTGCAAGATCTCTTTCGTAATTCCCACGTGCTCAGTTCCCCGCTGTAAAACAAATTTACAGGGAAATCAATTCTGTTCCCCGGGTACAGGAAAAATCCTCGGAGATCGGTGACAAAAGCAGCCAAGGTATTTACTTTCCGTCCTGAGGCGGAAAAACGCGACTGCGAGTCTCCCGTTGCCCGCGCAAAAACATCAGGAAGCGGTGGTAGAGGCCCGAAGCGGCATCGTTATTTATAACGCCGAGCCACTTTAACCCCGCGGAAGACACCCCGAGCACAAAATCTTCCCCGGCCGCGCGGTGGCGCGCGTGAATCTTGTATTTTTACCCCGTCGCAGCGGTGCGCTCTCATAAAAATAGAGGGAAAAAGCCTTTCTCCCCGGCCCACTCGTGCGGGATTAATGATTCCTTCCCTTTTTTTTATAAATATAATCCTTCGACCTGGAGGGCGGTGGGAGCATCTGCATAAAAACTCCACGCCACCCTCCCGCGAGTGAGGGGGTCTCCCTTCTTCGATTAATCACACCGGCCAGCGTCGATCCCGCCGCGATTGTCCCGTTTCGAGCGTCGAAAGATTATCGCCGAGAACCACCCCTCGAGCGCAACGTGTCGCATTTTTAATTGCGTCGACCCGACGCCGCGTCCTTGAGAGAAAGAAGAAAATAACGGAAGGGAAGATCGAACGCGGCGTCGATAGGCCTTGCGTAACCCAAATGTCCCTCCAACCGTTCCCGATCGGTCGATTATTCTCGCCCCGATGAGCCGTGCGATAAACAGTGCCTCGGGGATAGCGATCACGAGGCGGCGTAGTACTACGCCGTGCGCGTAGCCCCCGTAGCCTGCGTACCTTCGGGCTGCACACACACGTGACTGCTAATCAAGCTTCACGCGCGTCTCATCCTAGTCTCTTCTGGGACACGCGGGCCGGCGGAAAGGGTGTGGGTATCCACGCGACGTGGGTGGCACCGGCGAGCGTAACGAGGGAAAATGCTCCAGGGTGCTGGGGTGGAAGCACTTTGCCGGCGGAATCGGGGCGGGAAATCTGAGGGACCATTGCGTTGGAACGATTGATTATATTTAGGCGACCGTGTCTTAATCCAGCACGGGGTACGGCGAGGGTTGCTGGGTTACGTCGAGGAGACGCTGACGTGACTAGTGACTTCTTGGAAGTGGAGTAATGAGAGCGAAGCAGAACGCTCGGGTCACAGATTTTCTTCAGACGTAAACTGCGCGTAGCTTGTGCGCCTTCTGTGCTACAATGTTTTATTGGTATGTACGAAGTATGTACAATTTTATAAGAGGATTGCTTTTCATAGCTTATATTTTATGTGAGAGGACCAGAGATGGGCAAGATCTACATATGTCTGAATAAAAATTTCAAATAACGAATAAAAGATAACAAAATTTTATTGGTTAAAAGATAACTTGAATTATTGGAGCGTCTAATAACGAATAATATTATTTTATCTTTTATTGGTTATTTGAAATTTTTATTGACGTAAAGGTCTGACCATCTCTGCTCTGAACAGTCGACACTGGCATTGAGTCATACTACTGCAGTAAAGTAGTACAACACATACGATGAAAGTAATTATAATTTTGCCGAAGGCTAGTTGCTAATTAAATACTTATGCAAATTTCCTGTGTCTGACAGAGTTTACGGGAAACTGCAGTTTTCAAAGGATGATAATATTTTTTTATTCATGCGAGAACGGCGCATCAGAGCCGCGAGGCAGGATCCCACACGTTTGATTCTTTAGACTGGAGAGAAGGAACGGAATCCTCTTTCACGCAGCCGCAGCTGCCGAATCAAGGCTTGCACCTGTCCGACCAGGTACGCCCGCGGCTCGGATACGCAAGAATATCCGACAATGTTCATTGTTTATTGAACGTGTTCCGAGGGTACACCAGATGCGCGCAGTTTTGAATGAATCTGGATGGACCAGGCGATTGAGACGATTTCCTTGCAAGCACGTAGACGCAACGCTGACTTGCCCAGAAGGAAACAGTATTTTCTTCATATAAGTTTGAATTTGAAGATTAGAGCTGGGAATTATTCGAATTATCTTGAATAAGAATTGCGAATAAAATGAAGTTATTCGAGAATGAAGAATAATTTTTTCCTCGAATAAGTTTTTATTATAATAAAAGATTATTCATTGTTCTTGAATACCTTCAAATTATTCGCAATTTGTATTCTAATATAATTCGAATACAATTCTATATAATTCTAATATAAATCGAAGAAAAATATTTTCTCTCAAATTAATTAGAACATGATATCAAAACACATTTAAAAAATAATACAAGATCATCCAACCTCGAATACGTTCGATGGTTTAAAAATTCCAAGTCTCCCAAATTTCGAGTATGTACCCCCAAAAAAATTTTGTCCCCCTTTCGATTTGCCCAGTTGATCGGACCAGTGCTCGTTACGATGATAAAGGAAGATGGGAAAGTTAAAAAAGTGCGGGCAAAATGGGGTGTATCGGGGCTCGGCGATCGCCGAAATTAACTCGCCGCGGGACAACGACGCGGCTGGCCTCCAATTTCCTCGCGGTCCGCGCGCGTCAGGCGTCGCGCGAGGACGCCGCGGCTAATCGAGTAACGCGGACGAAGGAACGCTGAACGACGAGCGAAATCGCGCGGCAAGGAAATTGCTTTCGGAGGGAACGGGGACGACAACGGGCGCAGACGCGTTTTATGGCGGGTCCCGTGGTTGTGTGCGAGGCGACTCGTGTGTGAGGCGGGTTTAACGAGAGAGAATCGGGCTGCTCCTTTTTCATTTTGAACGGCCGCCCGTGGATTAAGACCGACTCGAGCGCGCAATTAAGCGGAGACGGGCAGGTGGCATATCCCCGCGCCTCCTATCCGAGTCGACGCTCCCTCCGCGAGGGTTAAAGAGCTCTTAAAGGAACGGGCCCCGTCGTGGGGCCCCTCGGGGTTGCCGGAGATGCTTGAAAGAAACAGGATGTAACGACTGCGAAATTCGTTTAACAAACGATTCGGTGGATCATGTATGGGAACACTACAATGACGAACTGTAGGTACTTGAATTATACTAAGACTTATAATCAGAAGTGGTGGAACACAGAACTCGACTAAATAGTATTAAATTAAGTCCGTATTGGCTTCGAAGTAGTAATGAATGGAAGGGTGGAATATTCTTGAAGCAGGAGTGGGGACGAGAAAATAAGCTGAGATTTGGGATTACGGCTGGGATGACATAAGCGGATGTATTAAAATTGGAGAAGTAAGAAATGTTTCTATAGGTAAGTGGAGTCTCGAGTAGATAAGCTAATATCCACCATAATTCGAAATTCTGATCTTCTGATTATAACGCGACGGTTCACTAAACGCAGTTCATGTATATATGGGTTACAGTATTTCATTTTGGGTCGCAGACATAGTCGCAACATGGGTTCAGTATCGACGGGCAAGGGCCAGCTGCGCTGATAATAGCTGATTACCGGAGGTACGATTCCAGTGGATTCCCTCGTCGCGATCTCTAATTGCTCCGTGATCGTTCGAAGGCGATTACCAGCGGCGGTCTACGGAACGGTGGCAGTTTACAAGGTAATTAAGTCCCTGTAGAAGTATAAACGTCGCTATATCTCAATCTGCGGCGGCAGGTGCGGACTCATGGCCACATAGAGACTTGATTATCGCCACTCCAGAGTGTTTGCATCGATGACTAGAACGAGACTTCATGTTTGTTTATTACCTTTTGCTCCAAAAAAAAAAAATGAAACACACTATTAAAAGCCTTTACTTTCGAGGAGATCGATTTTCAAAATGACCTAAATACACAGCACGTGCGCACACCAGCTTCCGTTTTGATCCCCCACCCCTCGTGTTCGTACGCGATATATTCAGTTAATTATAAAAATGATGCTTCTGGCGATAAATTGCTGCTTTCGTGCATGAACACGACAGGGGCATCTGTGCTTGATGCACTTTCAAAGCCTAATTACATATTTTATTTCGCAAATGAAGGCTTGTACGAAAATACTTTATTACACACTTGCGAGTTTCTTTTTATAGAGGAGCCCTCCTTGCATAGGATAAAAGAATTTCTGTAAACGTATACCCCCGAAGAAGGGCAGACGCAACGGTGGCCAGGAATACACCTGGCCAGGTGCAGAGGCACGCGACCAGCCTGGAGCATCGCCATTAGAAAAGTGTCATCGGCTCGATTGCAGGGGGTTGAGGGAAAGAGAGAAAGGTAGGCAGGTGGTCAGGCCCCTCTTCGTTCGATTCACTTGGGACAGGTAAGAAAAGCTGTAGCCCTGAGCTCCTCGACGTCTCGAATCTCGTTTTCAGGGAGCAAGTATATATGTTTTTCTAATCGTGTCAAAGAACTCGGGGTGCCCAGAAGATCGACCAAGGACACGGTCATACTTTTGTTCACGAAATGTTTGATAATTAACGGGTGGAAAATCGATATATGTAAAGACAGAATAATAAATAGAATTCACAGTGTAACGAATTTTAAATATCTGAGTGTAAGCTTCAAGGAAAGTATAAGCCCAAAGTAATAATCGATTTCAATTTCACAATTAACCCCTCGCACCTCTGAGCTAGCAAACGTGACTTCTAAGCTTCCCCTTAAAATATCGCGGCAAGTTCTATAAAAATAATAATAATAATTCGACTTTTTTCATCACAAATTACAAAAAACTTATAAAGTACCTACGTGTAACTTATTCCTAGGAAAATAATAATAAAAATACATAAAAGCATTGAGGTAATGACTTTAAAAATAAGACTCGTTCCGCGTGTCCCGAGGTACCTATGAAGCAGAGCATCAGGTGGTTGATTCAATCGAAAACGGAGGAAGATTAGTGGCCGAAAGAAATCCCGAAGGATAATTAGAACTGAAACGAAGCGAGCCTAACTGGATCGAAGCGGCTGTTCCTGCGCGAAGAAGCATAAACACCGAGGCATTTTAATCTGGCCCGGCAGGTGCTGATCCCTGGCACGAGGCAAACCGCGATTGCCAGACGCTAAAAAGTGTATCAACGGGCCAATCAGCTCGACGCCAGGCGGAGACGCGAGCAGGTGCACGGCGTACGCCAGGAACACCACGGGGGAATCGTTAACCCGCGACTCGCGAGGCCGATCTGTGCCCAATTTGGTAGGCAAAAGGTGGAGGAACAGCCAGGGCCCGGTGAAACGACCTCTGAATGCCGCGGCGAACAAGCGGGCTCGGGAAGTCGAAGGCGAGACAGCCCACTGATTCGGCGAATAGACCGGGCTGAGAAGCAAACTGACCGCCAAACGAGTATTAAACCCTCGTTTGCGTGAATTTGTAGGCCGAGGAGCAGTAAACGTTCCTCTCGAACCGCGACCTCGTTCGAACCACGCTGGTCAGCCATAGTGATGGGAACGAGGACTCGTCAGGCAGCGAGAAAATCCTGCCGGCTTCCAAACTTTCAATACTTTTCAGAGTTTTAACCCGAAAATCACACCGCGGCATTTTAAGAGCGTAAATGCCACTGTGGGGTTGCGCAAAATTCATTTAACATTTTCGAAGAATTATTTTCTATTTCTTAGGTATCTTTTGAGAAGATATTTACAACACACGATTTTCGTCTACAGTAAAGTCATCGAAAGTTGAAAGGGAAGATTGCAATTTTAGCGTCTACCAACACGTTTGTGGAGAACATTAAAATTTTCTGGAAACCCAAATTAGTTTTTAATTTTAAATCAAAGATAACCGTAAAATTGTTTGCATACGTATTTTTGTTTTTAAACTATGTAAGATTATTTCGCTATTATAAAAATAAAAAACTTCTACGTATTTTCACTTAGCATAACTATTTTACCCCGATGTCCCTACAAGAAAATAAGTAGCATACAGTAAAAAATTCTTGAAGTGGAAATATGTGCAAATGCCCAAGTAGACTTTGGAACACCTCCACCCCAATTGCAAGAGTAAATATCGGAATTATTGGAAAAGCAAGCAGCAATTGACTTTTTATTCACAGACCACCTATTGTCCCTCGCTCTCGACACAAATATCAACAGGCAACAAAACCTTCCTCTATTCCCCCAATCCATCCAAACATGCATACACTCTTCACCAAAAACCTCTCCACCGCCGTTCACTTCTCGAAGCCACTGATAAAAGGTGGAGACCCATCGGAAGGCAAAAAGCTCGGGCGCGCCGAGTGGCCATCGCTAGACGCCAGCCACCGAACGGGACGACGCGAAAGAAGGACGAAAGGAGAAAGGAGAAAGGAAGGTGTAGGTTTACAGACCGCCTGCTGGCTTCCTGCAGCGGATCGGAGCACCGGGCCGCTTTTGGCAGGTGGCACTTTCCAACCTTTGTGCATCCTGGCGCGGCGCGTTTACCTGCATAAGAGCCTGGCCTCGTGCAACCGCGGCTGCCCAGGATCGTGCCACCGGCAGGTGCGCGTGCTGATTTTCGGGGTTTCTCGGGTTCTTTGACTCTGTCAAGAAAACACTGCCGCGTGGAGTGGCCGCGATGGTCCGCGCGCGCTTTGTGCCGCGGCGATTTCAGGCTTGGGTTCGTCCTTGCGTGCGACTACCTTGCGATAAATTCATTGTTGTGCAGCTGCCTCTATGGGTGGGGTGTACGGAGGACAGTTATTTACAAAAAAAAACTTTACTTCTTTACAATTTGTTCGTGTAAGAGAGACGTACTACTTCGTTCACCAATATCTCCAGTATCAACGTTGATAGATCTGCACTTCTAAGTGTAGGTGTAGCTACTCTCGATAATAATAACAGCTATTTAGATGAGCGTGCACGGAAGCTAGAGCTTTGATTATTCACCTCCCTGCAAGCCCTGAAATTTATTTTTATGGGAATCGTGGAAAGTATAATTTCCTCCTTAAATTCTCTTCTAATTCTACAGAAGCCGCGAGTTTCACGAGGCACGGACGTAATCTCCCCTCCCCAGGCTTCAGCTTCCAGCTGGCGTTCCTCCGCGGAATCGTTCGAGCGCGAGACTTTCGCGTTTCACGCGAGAAAATTGATTTATGGGAGATAATTGCACGGTCGCGGGACCGATCCGCCGATAACGAGAAACATCTCCGATTTCATGAATACCGGGACGGTGTTTAATCGACGCCGAGGATCCGGTCGCCATCGTTCTCCCGCTCCCGCGGGGAGCACCGCGAAGAGATCGATCGGCCCCGGGGATTCCGCCCCGATGGAAAAATTATCATTCACGGGACGCGACGGCCAGACAAATGATCCGTCACGCCGGATGGCCCCGCTAAATAAAAATAATCGCGACCATCTCCGCGATGATAAATATTTATGAACGCCGCGAGAAAAATGTCGTACACCACGCGCCAGGCCGATCTGGCTTGATCGATCGCGGCGGCGGCGGTGCGCTCGCGCCTCGCGATTCCTTTACGAGCATGCTTTTACGAGCGATTCGCCCGTGCCGTTTCACCTTCCATATTACGACACAACCATGTTGCGCGGACGCGGCGAAACGGTCGCGGAGGCAGTTCCACGCGAATATGTTACGGTGAAATGGTTATCCGTCGTTTGTACGGCAGGCCGTCCTGCGGGATATGGCTGGATGATGAACCGCTCGACTGGCAACGGCGTGTTTTCACGCCGAGGCGATAGAGAGTGAGTACAACGAAGTCGTAAATTTAGGAGTTAAGTGGCAGCTAAGTGGTTCTGTGAGTCCTGCACTGAGATTAGTGGGGGCGGGACGAGAGTTGGGATATATTTTAGATAACATTTGGTGAGACTTGAGTCTTTACATACTTAAGTTCTTTCGAATGACTTGATTTCACGCCTGGAATATGGATTTTACGACTTCCCTATTTTACCAGGTATATAATTGCAATCCACTTACTTTACTTTACTTCTTGTATTATTCTCGCGTTTAGCGTTAAGTCTTAAAGTTTCTTTTACTTTAATTTATTTTTAACATTTGTTTACAGTCTTACCATTGCTGCCTCGCCTTTACTCTTATTAAGTACTAGCTTCACTATATTCGACTCGCCCGAAATTTAGATTCTGATTTTATAAGAAAAAATTTTGAATTTATTATTTTTGCGAATATAGACACTTTCATCTGGATTAGTCAGGCATAATGAGTTGAGACACATTCCGTCACCCCGCAGAGTTTATCGTTCGAAGGTTTTTTGAGTAATAAAGACGATTAATAATAATAATATTAAGATAAATTATAGAAGAGCTTGAGAAAAGTAATCTAGATATCACGTGACTCGTGTAAGGTTTGCCAACGAAACGTTACATTGAAAAATATTAGCGCACGTTGGCTCGGCATTGTCGCTTCTATAATAACCCTGTACCTACCCCATGCACGGTTCATCGATCGAAGGTTTCGCACGATAAAAGTGACGATGAATGAACCGCGAGTATTCACTTTCCCCCGTGCGCTATTGCTAAAAAATTAATGGGACATTGAGAGGGTTGAACGAACATTGACCACAAAATGGAGAGGGCGATAGATGGTGTACAGAGGGCTCTATACGAGGCGATAGAGAGCCGACCAGCCACGCTAGCCTTTATTGCTGATCACCTGATAAACTTCCGCAAACGAGGAATTAACGTCTCGTTCGAGTCGAAACGGGGTGCACGGGACGGGATCTACGACGAACGGACTTCAGAGATCGATGCTCCCCGTTAAATCGCTATCGATGGCTGTGTTTAGGGCGGAGACTTTAACGCGCGCTAAATATATCTTATCAGAGGCTTCCTCGAACGTTATCGGGATGCATAAATGCCAATTTCAGGCACTTAGTGCGTGGAATACTCATCTTGGTGGATAGAAATTTCGATTAGACGATCGTTCTTTGTAATCTATTCAAGTCCGATATTTTGCATATGCAGGGAAGTTGTTGTAACACTGTATATACTATTTAAAAATTTGATATATTTCCTTTATTAAGGAGTAATAAATTAATCAGTGAAATTAATTTTAATTATAGTTTATTTAGTAAAATAAAATATTATTAAAATTTATTACGGGAAAACTGTGTCAAATTGACGCGAGGGACGGGTGAGAGTTAATATTTGCATATTTGAAAAAATATAGTCATAAAAATAGTCACAGATCGAGTTCTTTTCACGTTAAAATATGTTTGCCTTAAAATTTACCACAGCTCTATCAATTTTAAATCCACGGCAATAAAATTGAGATTTAGAAATATAGAAAAGAATGAAGAATCTAATTATCCGTTTTATGCAAAAAGGGCCTGAGTGTCATGGGGCCGTCCTTGCATCCAAGATACAATTCCAAAGACTCGACCAACAAATTCAGCTCCCAGCCACGAGCTCTCCCGATTTATACATCCTAGACCCCACAAAACACATGGAACAACCGTCACACAGACTCGAAGCCCTCCCGAACAGAGACGCCCCATATCTCCCTCCGTGTCCAGAAAATCGCGCGAAAATCTCGCACGGAGATCCCCGATGGCCCTCTATCGTGGACCGAGATCTCCCAGGGGGCCGCCAGCGCGGGACACGTGTAATTTCACCGACGGATATAATGTCCATTAATAAAAGAGCGTGCGCGCGGCCGAGTTGCCATGAAACGGCCGCGCGGCGATCACGCCTGGGATCTATCCACGCGGGATCCTTCGGCCAGGGATCCTCGGGGGTCTAATCGGCCGCGATTGGCCGTAATCGGGGGAGGGGCACACTTCCCTGCGCGCCCCTCCTGGCCCCCTGGATCTGCGTGGATCGCGGCACCTACGGATGGCGAGCGTTTCGCGCGGTAATAATCAATGTCAGGGAATCTTGGTAATAAACGAGGCAAAGTGGGTAATGGCCAGGCTGCAGAACGGTTAACCCGAGGTGCAATATGCAAGTTAGCGTCTCCCCCGCCCCGTTCTCGTAGGAGGTCGGCGATATTAGTCGGCAGGCTGGCCGAGGCCTGGCCCCGTTTTCGGATATTAAGGCGGCCCCGTGTTTCGTGCATTCGCTAATAATTGTCTTCATTCGGGAGCCGGCTGTCGGCGCGCACCGAACCGCTTTGTTTTCCGCAGAATGCCCGTAAATTCACGGACGCGACCCTACTGCGTCCGCGGAATTAACGCGGGAACCTTTGCTTGCGGCGAACACTAAATAGATGCCAAGGGGTGCGCCCGCCTGGGCTCGCTGCACGCCCGGCCAGCTTCCTGGATTTCGGTGTCTCTGCGGGTTTACGGCGGCGGCGGTTGTATCTGTTTAGTCTCTTGGAAGATTTGCGTAAATGCAGCCCATTGTCTTGCTCCGCATTGTTGCGAGTAACGTTTGAATCTTGAGGAGTGGGTGAGTTCTGGTCTGCCGCGGAAGCTTCGGCGAGTCTTTTATTATTAACACTTCTCAGACTCGTTGAAACTTACCGTTTATGCCCAGTCGGCTGGCGAAAAAGATCACGAGTTTCGGGAATTTTTTATGGTATATCTACTGTACATTGTTGACAAGTATTTACTTATTTTAAAAGTATACATATGTAGCAACTCTCAGTAATTTTGTTATAGAAAAAAATTAAAAAATGTACGAATAACAGCCATTCTGGGGGAAGCTGTTTTAACATCGGTGAGCAAGATATTTCGGAAACCGCTATATCGATTGGCCTAAACTTTTGCAAACTTGTTTTATATACCAAAGACTAGTAGAGGGTCGAAGGATTTTTTATTTTAACAAATACTCTATTTTTAATTAACGAAAAACGAACAATTCGGACATCGAAAAAGAGTGTTTCTCTACGTTAAACGATCGCCATTTTGTCAAAAATCACCTTTTTGAAAAATCCTTCGTTCATCTACTGAATTCAACCATATATTAACAGAATCTTTTTAATTTTAGATGATCCGGCTCAAAGAAATCATGCTCACCATACGGTGCCTTTATCAAAACAGCTTCCACGAAAATGGCTGTTATTCGTTCATTTTTTAATATTTTTCTATAAAAAATTACTGAACGTTGATGCATATATATACTATTAAAATAAGCGAATAGTTGTAAAAAATATACAGTAGATATTCCACAAAAAAATCGCGTTCTTTTTCGCCAGCTGACTAGGCATAACCCCTTAAGGGTCAGCAGTCTGTGTGTCTCGAAGCTAGTTTCCCTTTATTAGCATTCCTTGCCCTGGGGTGCCCGTGGGATCTCACAAATAAGCTCTATTCCAGCGCAATATAGTTTCGTATACCCCGAAATAATAACTTTCTCCTTAACGCCACTAAAAACTCATACCTCCTGCCTCTCATCCTCTACTACGTTTCAAACGAGTCTCCCCTACGTACTTACACAAGGGCCAAGGCAGACGAGCCTGGATATCTAATTTTTCCCGAAACATCCACCTTTGTCAGTGGCCACGGACAAATAGGAGCAGCTGCAAGATCGTTCTCACACGGCCCAGCCAGTGTCACCGATTGAAAGGAAATCCTGGCGACAAAAGGCGTGCCCCTCGAGTGACGCCCAGCGTTCGACGAGCGCCGTCTCCGCGAAAATATATTTCCCAGGGTGAACGACACTGCTGGAAACGGCGAGGGTACGCTCGTCGCTTCCTCTCCACGCAGAAATCATCCTCGAGCTCGAAGAATCCCCTAGGCTCGCCCGCCATTCACGCACGGGGTCAGCGACGTGGCCGATTCATCGCCGCGATCGGGGCGCCAGTTCCCTCCATTTTTCCCCTCGATTCACGCGGAATAAATGCCGAGCAGCGAGGCGTCGCGGCGAGAGGGACGAGGACGGACGAACAACAAACAACGGCGAAGAGAAGGAGGGCATTTCCGGCCGGTGAAAGTCTAGATAATACCTGAGTTCTCGAGGCTAGACGCCGCAGAGACTGCGTCGCGGTGAATCTTACAGGTACGAGGGGGGGGAGAGGCGTGTGAGGGGGGGGGCGAAGGGGGAAGGGAGAGGACGCGGCGGGGGAGGGCGCGGGCGGGAGCAGGACGGAGGATAGAAAACACGGAGCGGAGGAGGCTGCCGCGGAGGTGAAAGTGAAAGTGTAACGGCGAGGAAAAGATCTTGTTCCCCGTGTCCTCCAGACACTCTCCTCCCACCAGGAAGACGATAGATCGGCGTTTTACGGTGAACTAGCTCGAAATGCGTCGCGGTGAGAGGCGATCGAGTCGGGATCGAGGATTCCTCTTTGTGCTCGCGACGGACGCCGTGAAAGCGGCGATTTCGCGAGCGTTTTGTGTATGTATGAGCTCATCAAGGTGTGATGGGACTCGGGATGCTTAGAAAGTATGGGGGCTTCAGTTTCGTGTTACTTTGAATTTAAAAAAATTTTAAGTTTGCTGGACCTTGGATCTAGTGAAGAATACCTTGCTACTTTGTTCCTCATAATATCCCCTAGGAACTCCCTAGAGATGTTTATGAGACCCTGTTGCGCAAGGGACCAAAGCTGGCCCCACGTGGCAAAGTGTCTCGAACACAATGACAGAGGCCCGACCAGCAGCAATACACCGGGACATTTGACCATTTAATTGGGCGACAATGGTCGGGCGATATTGTGGCTGAGTGGGTCAGTGCACGGTGCCGATATCGACAAGGTTTCCCGTGCGAAGGAAACCCGAGAATACGGCGGTGATGCGTCTTCGTCGACGTCCGTCCATCGGCGACAGCACGATGGACACCTGTCGCAAACGGAAATTGCGACATCTTGCAAACGACCCGCGGTGGCCGGGAAAGAGTGGTGCGTTTATTGCGTGACTCTACTTATTTTTCCACCGTCCACCTTCCAACGACCACCTCTGTTTTCCTCCCCTCGTGACCCACGGATGGACCTTGAAACCCACCGCGAGGCGCGCCACATGTGGCAATGGGATGATGAAACTTGAGGGAGCTCAAAACTGTCTGTAGGAGCCTCGTGCTTTTTTGCTAGTCCTTTTACAGTCTTGCAAATTTTATGCAGTTTCGAAGGTGTTGAAAGGCTTGAGGGCCTGGAAAATATTCAGTATTGTATGTTTGGTGCGCTGCTTCTGTTTTAGAATTAGATCGAGTCGAAGATAAAGTCTGCAAAAGATTTGCATGATGAATACAAAGAAATTGTTTAGTATCTAACGATAGATGGTCTCAAAATTCTTCTGGATTTCTTCAAAATATTTTCCAAGCACCGTCTTCAAGTCGCATCACTAGTATATTATACCGATATATCGCAACGAATTAGCCTCGTATTTTGTCGTCAAGCGAGCACTTGTATCGTTAACACTGACCAATTATCTTCTCCGTAACCTGGGTATCCCTTCTTGTTATACATCGCGAGGAATCGAGGAAAGATTCGTCCCCTCTCGGGAAGGAAACTTTCTGCACGCCACTTTGTCCCTCTGCTTGTCGAGGCTTCTTGGTTAATTAGAAGTTTACTAATTATAAGTTCGTCATGCGGAAAACGGTCACTCTTCACGAACAGTTGTCCTCTGTTTAGCAGTAATTAACCGTTACAGGGTTGTTGCGAAAAATCTTGTGACAGGTGACGTAAAGTGGACAAGAGGAAGAACGACGTTGCATATATACAGTAAAAACATAATCATATGATACCATAAACGAAAATATTCCTTAATGAAATTATACTTTGAGTATTCTTACGATTATACAAAAAATTCTAATATCCTACTCGACTATACTACTGTACGTGGATTATTATTTAGCCAGCACCGACATCTAAAGTCGCCATTACGCGCTGGACGAAACGCGACGACACATGGCAACGTAAATTCTGTGGGTAAGAGAAACTAGCGCGTTTAGATCGACGACGAGTGGCTCGACGCCGTAGCTGTAACGATGAAAAAATGGCTTGGACTCGTAAATTCTTGAGAACAACTTCTACTGTGCCCTGTAACTCGTCCACAGTCGAGCATTATCGGTCGCAAGAAGTTAACAGTACTCTGCGGCTTCTCCCACGAGCGGGAGACCGAAGCACGCGATAGTCGAAGATAAGATCGCGGAATGACATCTTGCAAACGACTCCCTCGGTCAAAGGCACAGAACGAGCGTCAAGGTACGCAGAGGTGGTCGCGTGACTCCAGCCATTTCCCCCTGGTCCTCCTCGGTGGTGTCGATGATCCTCCTTCTTCGCGGTGCCCTTCTTTGAGGGTGACGGATCCAGGTATACGTTTTGGTACGAAGATGCAACGGTGCAATCTGTCACCTTGAAAATATTCAATAGGGCCACTGTCCTGTTTCGCATAACTTCGAGTTTCGATATTTATAAAAGGTGGGTTTAACAGGAATGTGAAGAAGAGTTTACTTCACTGGCAGGGTGGTTGCGAGGCACACTTAGTGAGAAATTGAAGCTAGGTTAGTATGAGACTGAATTAGTATCTATTGAATTGAATCTGAACAGACACTAGAAGCCAGTAGACGAATATGAAGGTTCCCAAGAATTTTTTAAACAAGAAGTGAGGGTAGAGGAGGGCGAGAATAACAAAGATAGGGGATGATGAAGTGTTTACGCGATACAGAAGGTTCCCCTAACATATACATTGTCTAGACGTCGCAAGACCCGGATGATACATGCGAAGTTTCGAAAACATCTGTTCCAGAGGACACATATGTTCTACCAGAGATTCTCTATCAGCAGGACTGATCAGCGAGCACTACCCAAAGACTGCACCCCGTACATCCACCTCCACCAACATAAAAACCCTCCTTAGTCAAAGAAGCACGCCACAGTCACTGAACGATAGATCCAATATACGTCACTAACCCCGTCACCTGAAACAAGTCTGCCCGCCCAGAAACCGCCGCCTAATTAATAAAACAACCTCCCCAAACACAAGCCACAGACCACCTCTCCGCCCAAGGAGCCCGCCGCGCGAGAATTGATCGACCAAGGTGTCGCGCCGTATCGTGGCACGAGTCACCGTTATTAACGCGAAGACGGGGGGAAGAGCCGCGTCAGCGGGGCCATTATTTCCGCGGCCAGTCAGGGTCAATAGATTGGAGGTGAACCTGGGGAGGTCGAGCCCCGGGCAGGTGGAGGTTATTGCGTCGCGACTTTCGCCGAGGAGACGGCGGGACAAAGGTCCACGGTCACCCGAATCAGGCTCCCTCGACCGCCGAAAAAAGGAACGGCGGCGCAAGGGGCGGAGGGGTGGGGGGACACAGAGGGTAAGGGCCGAGCAGGAGAATAATGTAGGCTTGCATCTTGGGCTGCTAGACTCAACATCTGTCGGCAGGTGGCTCGTCTCGGACATGCTCCGTGGCCTGGGCCCTTTGTGCATCCGCGTGCATCGACCTAGCCCAGTTGGCGCGCACGCAATGCACGTGACTCCTCCGAGTGCAGCCGCCCCGAGACGCCGGCTGCTCTTTGCTCCTTGCTCCTCCGCTGCAACGATCCTCCCCGTCGGCTGGTTCTTAACCCCGAGATCCCCGAATAAAGGGGGCCCCGTGTCGTTGGTTCCTGGACGGGCACCACGAGAACTGGTATCGCTCCACGCTCCGTTTCGCCGCCTTTCGTCCTGTTCACACAGGCCGGACGCGGGGAATACGGTTGTCCCCGGGAGCGGCCAGTTTTCACCTTCCCTGTCGGAGGTCGCCGAGAAAACGAGTGGACCGAGGTGTGAAGTCTCGTGGATGCTCATCCAGAGATGGATGTTTACGGTAGGTGGATTGCAGGGCGGCTGGAAGAATTTATGAACGCTGTAAAAAGATTCGTTCGCTCACTGCCAGGTGATGTTAGGGGTACAGAAATGGCTTCTTTTAGTACACCTACTTGTACTTTTACCAGAGATGTGGCAAAAGGTCGTAGATAGCCAAGGAAAATACTTGGATCCAAGAAGCATGTAATATATTTTTACTTTTAATATAACACTTTGCTATTTGGTTTAATAAAGCGAACGAACTTTTGCTTCGCAAGGCACAAATGCGGTCTGAGTACTCTGAGGTTACGTTTTAGTTAAGTACCCATGTAGCCCGTGAATTAGGTCTGAACATTGTATACACATATAAGTACGTGGTCAGAGTTAGGTATCCATTAGGTCTGGGTACCCTGTACTTGTACACTTAGCCCTGTGTTAGGCCTGCATTAGGTGTGAGTACTCTATACTTATACCTGTGGTTCTTGCTCACGTCTACTTTCGTTGAACCCCTACTCTTAAAAATCAACTATACCTGATATTTTCTATTTTATGCTCCACGACGTGGCAAAAGGGACCCGTGTCGTTCCTCCCCTCACATCACGTTCGAAGAAGAGAGCCGCGCGACGAAATGTCTCTGAAGTCTCGCGAAAGATCCCGCGAAGGTCGCGGAGCCGCCCCTGGCCTTCGGGTCCTCCCGGTTTCCGAAATAAAACCGAGAAACTTTCCGCCGGGATCGGTTGTTAAGTCTCTCGCCGTCGTCCAAGTTTTACAGGCGGGGCGTTACACGGCCGAGGGAACGCCCGTAAGAATGATATTATTGCTCATTTATGCGGGGCCGTTACACTTACGTAAATATGTCAATAGCCGTACGCGGGCGTATTTCTCTTTTGAACGACAATAATGGAAATTTTACGAGCACGCCCGCCGCGTAGGAACGTTACAGTGCCAGACGCACGGGGGGGGGCCGAACATACGTATGAATTGCCCCATAAAGGCTCGCTGCTCTTAATGCGGCTTCTTATACGTTAGCGATTCGTTTTTAACTTCCGTCATTCAATGGATCCGCGCGGGCGGCAACGAGCACCTCGCCCCCATCCCCCCTACCCCTCGTGTTTTACGGCCATTACAAGGATAATGCGTCATCCCACGGCTTTCTTTCCTACCCCTCAGCCCTTCTGCTGTTTGTGTCGCGACACGACTATCAGAGAAACGGTTTCCTTCGAACTTCGCGAGCTTTCGGAGTTCGTGAATCAAGGAAGCGCCTTGGAGGAGTGTTTCAAGTCTTTCGGATTACTGTATTAATGACGATAATGGGAGCTGGTAGTTCCTGGATAGTTGTGAGTTGAGATTGATTCTGAGCTTCGCTGTTAGCGAGTAAATTTTGAAAATAGGATGATGGACACTTCAGGTACCTACGTATCTTATGAATTCTATAGAAATTACATCTTGCTCTCGTCCTACGCTGGAACGTTTCTCCGAGCGTTGTCGGACCGTTGCAGCTCCTCGGACGTCCGTTAGCTCACGGAAGATAGAACGCAGTTCTCGCTTTTTAGGCGGCCACTATCGCCCAGTCTCGTCTGAATAGCCGGGCGGAAAAAAAATCGAAAGAGGCAGACCCTCGTTCGTTAGCACAGCCCCCCCCGAAAGGATCCATAAAAGGGAACCATCCTAGTCTCTGATAGACACACGAATCCGGTTCGTTAATTTCCTTTCAGCCCCGAAAGGAGCCGCCGTTATTTGTCTAGCTTTTTTCCACGCGCAGGAAGCACAACAGCGAGGCCTTGAGGAGGTCCCCCAGCCCGAGGGGAGAGAAGAAAAGCAGAAGATAAACGCTGGGCCGCGTTTCAGAGGACGCTTCTCCTCGCACCTGCCCGGCACGTGGCTCGGGATGCGTTCGTGTGCGCGACCCTTAAAGAAGTCTCTCCTCTCTTGGCTCTTTGTCGAGGGACGATGTCCCGGGAGCTCCCTTTTTGCACAGCCTCGCCACACGGTGGCCGAGATTTCAAACGATTCCCCGCCGGGGCCTTTCACTTCGCCGTTGGATCGGACACGGGAATGCCCCGGCACGGTCTATTAGCAATCTTACTGGTCAATGGTCTCCTTGTCGATGGATCCTGCCAGACGATGGGGCCCGTTGCCTTTCGTTTTACGTAACCCCGAGAGGATAGCACGCGCCGGTCTGCAGCAGCTACGCAGCAGAGAGTCTGAAGTTTGATGGTTGTTTGGTGGACCTCTTGGGGCGAGGAAGGTGTAGGTTACTGGCTGGGGATTGGTTGAGGTGTTGGAGGAATTAGGGCACCGAGAATGGTAGATGAGGTCCTAAGAATTTTTAGAGAAACTGATCTGTCTTTGGTTATGTAGTGTGTTCTATATTTTGAATATGGAAGATGAGTGAGGAATTGTGTATTTTGTACAAGATGAATTTATTATTGAATTCAATTGACTTGGTTTATCAAGGCCAAGAGTTCTGACACTTTATGTGTCTACTTGAATACCAATTACATTTTGACCGAACTGAGAGTAAATTAAAGAGGGATCTACATTTCAAATGTTAGGAACGTTTCATCAGATCAAAGTTTGACTGATAAGGTGTATTGTCGCACGCAGGAATGATCATGAAGGTGCATCTCCTGGAAAAGTTTCATCGTCTGGCGATCGATCAGTTTCTTAGCCCAGCGTTCGCATTGTCTGACCTCACCAGACGAAGACGAACGGCTACCGATCGATCCTCGGAGATCCCTTCCTTCGATCACGCTCTATTAATCCCGAGAGCGGACGGCCTTTCTCGGGCTGCGGATTAGAAAGTGCTTCCGCGATCTCGAGATATTTTCTGGCGAGTGAATCGCTAATGCGACGGGGACGTTCACGACGTCCTTGCGGTCCCCGCTGTCTCTTTTCCTATTTTATATATACCATCGAAACAGTTCAATCTACTAACATAACCCTCTCAGGCACACAGGAATCCAATGACATCAGCTCTACATGTACAACTAACGTAGGAATTGAAGTGTCAAACCCTCAATACTTCCAACATAAATAAACCAAGTAACAGTGACTATCTTAACGCGCATGCGCAAACAGAATCCACAGCGCGAATTTTGTACGCATACGAACGAATAATTAGTTGAAATAAACAAGATTGACCATTTTTTTATGAGTTTCTGTACTTACTTATGCTGCATTCAAGTCTGAAGCTGTGTCTACGTATGCATTACGAAATGGTGAGATCAGAACTTTGGAACTTCAGAGCTTTGGCAGTTTAGAGCTTTGGAACTAGAGCTTTGGAACTTTAGTGATTTGAAACTTTAGAGCTTTAGAACTTTAGTGATTTGAAACTTTAGAGCTTTAGAACTTTAGTGATTTGAAACTTTAGAGCTTTGGAACTTTAGTGATTTGAAATTTTAGAGCTTTGGAACTTTAGTGATTTGAAATTTTAGAGCTTTGGAACTTTAGTGATTTGAAACTTTAGAGCTTTGGAACTTTAGAGCTTTAAGCTGTGGAACTTTAGAACTTTGGGCCTTTGGAGCTTTAAAACTTTGGAGCTTTGGAACTTTAGGGTTTTAGCACTTGGCCCCCTAGCGGCCGCCTGGGAACCGGTCCGCCGCGAGACGTTTCGTCACACGCTTACCAACGATAACATTCTAAACTTGGGACTCCTATCATCAAACACTCTCCTATCAAATCATGACCACCATCCGCCACAGTCCCTCCACAATTCCCTTCATTCCTCAACCCTCTCTTCGACACCAAAAAAACACCACTGCCAGGCTCACCTACGAATGCGGCTGGAGGAACGCAGACAGGGAGATTGAGACGACTGTTTCCTGGGTGGCGGGGCCGGGGACGCATCCGAGCAACGATCCCCGTACAACAAGATCCAGCGGGGACAGCACCGGGCGTCGCAAATTTCTTCTTCTGTCCCACGAGAACCGTTGCTTCCACGCGAAGCCGAAGAAGGGGCAGGCAGCGTCCGCCGCGAAGAAAGAGGGAACGGCACCGGGTGGCTGGCCTCGGGAGGAAGAGGAGCGAGACTGAAGGGGGGGAGAGGGCAAGGAAGAAGGTTAGGTCGGCGGGGCAACATCTGCCGGGTGCAACAATCTCGAACACCTGCCGTCTGGTAGTCGCGTGCTCTCGCACCCCGAGGAACAGGGTGGAAGAATAAGACGACGGCCGGTCGGTGCCCTCGTAACTTATGAGGACGGGCTGCGTCCATCGGCCCAGGGAAACGAGGGGCGAGAGGGGGGCCGTGGCGCGCGCGCCACAATAGATCGACCGAGGGGATCGATTTTTGACCGACCACACGGAACAGAGACGCCTGCTGGCAAAAGAAACCGCGATTACTTCGGCCAAAGTCATTTGTCTCTGATCGCTGTACCCCCTCGTCGAACCATCCAACTTTAACCCCTTTACTCCCAAGTCTCTCATCCAGGCCGTTCGAAAATCGTGGCTCCGTTCTTCCTACGCGCCGTTAGTTTGCTATTCCGGAGGGTTGAATGTCAAATAAAGGATTCTTCCTTCGTGCTGTGGTGTTTATTCACTTTAGCCGCGCACCACTTAGGAAACACTGTTTGAATTTGGCTGCAGATGGTATAGGTTACAGATACCTAGAACCTGTTGCTATACATCACATACCCCTCTGTTCATTTTAAGATTTTCAGGTTTTGGAGGTTTACATGTGGAGCCCCGAAGATTGGGATCTTTGGAATTTTTGAGCCCCGATGTTTTGGTGTCTTCCACTTTTGAAGTCTTACATCTTGAAGCTTTGGAATTAGAGACTCGTAATTGAAATCTGTTTATTAAATTTTCTCGAGGCGTTAACTGGTTCTACTCAAAGTGGTGTATATTCCATAGTAATCAAAATTTTTCTATAACATCGTGGCTTCAGATCTCTGCCTACTATTACAGATAAAAGTAGTTGAAGCTTCATACTATTTTTCCCGAAAACTAACCTTCCGCATCTTCCCACGTCCACACAGTTCTGTCGTGACAGAACCCCACCATGAATTTCAGGGGTGGTCGTATTTTGTAGACAACTTTCGATACGCTTCCGTGTCGCGGCAGGAGTTCATTCATACCGAGGAAATCTATAAACTTTATACACTTTACGGGTTTATTGCTCGCTGTAAATCCCCCGCGAAACGTATTATGAGCCCCGGGTCGTAAATGTTCTGACCACTTAATAGCATTTGCATGGCATTCCTATTGCTGCCCGAGCAATTAACGTCTTAACCTTTGTGTACGCGGGGCTACGGGAGCTCGACTTTATTCCCTGGTAAATAGGTCCAACTGACAATCACTTTGATGGAAATCTGTTCCAGGTACGCTAGATGCAACGTTAGCTCCGCTGAATAGGAGAGTTTAGTGTGTCGAATTAGTCGGCACGCCGCGCAATTTCGTCCATGCTGCTGACATTATCGTAGCAAGCCTTTCGTGTGCTAATAACTCTCGAAAGCAGCCTGACCTCTGGCCTCGAAATCTGCGAAAGGAACACTAGCAATAATGGTGCCCGGATGTTGCTCTCCGAACAATTTGAAGGGACCAAATCTTGTGTAAATAGCAACAATTTAAAGAAAAATAGGTAAATTTGAAGACCTCTAGGCGCATGAAAATATCGAAATTTGGAATGTTCTGCGAACCACTATCGCGAATACAGAGACCCACAGTTCAATTAAGTATTATTATCAGGAAGAATAGTAAAACGAAGGGAAGAAACATATCTTTATTAATTTATCAAATAGGTAATCTTATCTATAAAGAAATATTTGTCGAAACAAAACAGAGAAAAGAAGAAGCTGAAACTACTAACACTAAACGTGTTAATATCATTTTTCCATTCATAATTTTTATCTATGAGGGACCTAGACTATATTTAAGTGTAGTGCCGATTGTTGGCGTCACAGGAACGATTCAGAAAATACCTATGTCCGAAGTGTAGAATAGATCTCATTGGACGTGGAAATAGCGCGTGAAGCAGAGGTCGCGCGAGCGTCAAGTTTTATATCGGCTTAACTCGATCTACAACTTGTCTGAAACTGGACCAAGTGGAGAATCGATCGTTCCACTTTTCCGATAGCGGGGAACTGCGTAATAACTGCGGCGGGCTTACTTAGATAACGTGCTCTAGCCACGGCAAAGGTTATTAGTCTATTACCGAGCGTCTTGGGAGCACAGGCTCGTTGTCGTCGGACACTTCAAGGCCGGGTAAAAGCATTCTATTAGCCGATTAATCGGCCCGATTATCGAGAGGTCGTTGGGCACTCGTTCTTGACACCATTCGAACGTTTTTGACCTGGATAACCGTGCAAGCACCTCCTGAAGAATCTCAGCCGCCCGGCCGGTGCAACGGTTTAAACGTGAATCTTCTGTGGTGAATGGAGTGTCTCGAGTCAGTCATTCGGGGCTCCAGAAATTTCGGGAAACTAAGGCACCAAGGCTCTAGTCTTGAAAACGCCGTGGCATGAATGGTTCCAAAACACCAAGGCTCTCAGATCTCAAGTTTTCAAAATTTCAGGATTTTAAGACTCAAGACCTCGAATTTTCAAGATTTTAACGCTGAAGGCTTCATAATTTCAGGATTTTAATGCTCAAGACCTAAAAATTTCAGGATTTTAATGCTCAAGACCTCAAAATTTCAAGATTTTAAGGCTCAAGACCTCAAAATTTCGGGGTTTTGAGGCTCAAAACTTGAACTCAAGCTTGAACAGTCTGCGATTCTAAGACACTAAGACTTCAAGCCTGGAAGATTCGAAGACTTCAAGATTCTAAGAGAAATTTCTAATATTTCAGAAATCTCGGACTCCAAAGCTTCAAGACTGTAAGACTTCAAAACCACGAAGGCCGCAAAACATCCAGGCTCAAAGATTCCAAGATTCCAAAGATCCAAAACTTTAGGGCTCCAGATCTAAATCTCCAAAATTTCAAAACTTCAAGATTCCAGGTCTCCAGAGCTGAACAACACAAGTCGACGTATTGAAATTCGTTCTTGTTTTGGACCGATTAACTAGCTGAACCCACTGGCAACGACTTCAAACGTCCAGCTTTCGTTCACCCGCTGATTTCTAAGCGACCCGATAATAACTGGAATCGGTATGATAATCACAGGCCTTCTCGCCGACAGCGGGCGATTTAAAATTAAACCCCGTCGCTGTGAGAGCGTGCTCCAGCTGAAAGGAAGGTTTCTAATATCGCCCTGTCCCTTGCAATGGAACAATGGCAACAGGGAAATCAATATCGCATGCTCTTACACCGTTTCGGCGAGGTTTCTTTCGAGCTAAATCACGCTCTCGCGAGGCGACAAACGCATGAAAAGCTAATACTTAATATAATATTCAAAGCCTGCAGCGAATAAGCGCGGTCGAATCACGTGTCTATCGCGTCTGCAACGAAATTAACAATTTATTTTCGTCGACAGCTTTCGAGACAGAGCGAACTTATAAATGCGTCATGGCTCTCGAATTCAATCGAGGCAATAGCTCCTTCTGATTCTTCGACAAACAATCTCGGCCCCGTCCCCTGGGACTCGCCCTTTGTTCTCCATTATACGAGAATATCGATTAATCGCTTAAGTAACGATACGTAAAGGAACGAGGATATGAATAATTCATGCGTTCGAGTAATTCCATCTAGATCGCGAGCGCGACGCGATTCTCTCCGCGTTTCTTTGCTTCTTGTTCTCAATTCTTGCTGCTTCAATCCCTTTCTGTGCCTCTCGTCTTAGCTGATCAATTACTTTCGATTACCTTCGCGAACCTGAATGCCAGTTTCCTTGAAACTTGAGGTCTCAGAACAGCGTCCCCGTTTCAGATCGATTATTCCCTTCGAACTCCAAAGGACTATCTTCTTAAAATTTAATTCTACGCATCCGTTATCAAACGCCAGGTCTCAAGTATCAAATTCGATGCATTTAAATTCTAAAATTCCTATCATTTTCAAATTACCAAAAGCAACAGCGCCATATTCGACGTCGTGAATCGTCCCCCTAGATTTCACGCAATTAAATAGCAAGGGGATTCGTCCGCGCAGAATTTCAAGGCGGACGCCCCCGTTATTAAAACGTCAACGCGTCCAGCGATTCCCGAATCCCTTGGAATCGTTCCACGCGCCTCTTGAAATTTCTTTCACGATCCCCGCGCCTAGGGCCAGCCGTTGTTTAGCATTCCGGGGGCGGCGGCGGCCGAAGAAATCCACCAAACTGTTTCCCAAGCGAGAGAAGGACTTAATGGCGCGATTAAATTCCCAGTCGACTTTGGAGCTGCCCGTGGAAACGTCGTCGACGACGAAAACGGCCGACACCATCGGTATGCGTCCGCCGAGTCTGCCCCGTGAGCTTCCTGCTCGTCCCCAAGCCGGGTTCACGTATTTTTAGAGGCATTATTCGGGCCAGGTAGCACCGATTTAGCCGTGGACGATGTATTATTGGTGGGCGCCGTCGACGGCGACTAGACCTGCGCGCGCGTCGCGTTAACTCGTCGTTCTAATTTCGATGGTTCGTGTTATTCGGGATGGTAGGTTGATTAGAAACGGGGAAATGTTCGGTGATTTATGTGATAAGGGCCATTTTATGGTAATATGAAAGAAGGTTCCTCTGGGTATTCTTCTTGGTGGTTCTTGGGAACCAAGGAACTCTTACAAGTCTGCAGACAGGTATTAACTCTTTATGAAGAACGTTCAATCTTCGGTATGGCGAAACCGTGGGATTGGGATTGTAAGATTTTGTACCTAAAAGACTGTGTTTGTTCACCAAAACCTGTATATCCTTAGCCACAAATTCCAGCTCCTTGAGCCTAGGAGACGCAGTACGTACATGTTGCGTCATGGACGCTCAGTTTTAGCGCATGAAAGGACGCACTACGCAATTTAGATTGCGTAGTACTACGTTCAGAACACCTACGTGTTTTCACCTAAATAACATAGTACCACGCTGAAAACTCCCACCTCTTTTCCCCCAAAGAACGCGGCACTAGGCCGGGTGTCCTGACATTAATCACCGTGCACTCAGACGGGAAAGTGGCAAATAAATGATTTTTCAAAGGAACGCGCGCGGCTGATCCAAGAAGCAGGTTTACGCTCCACTCTGTTTACGCGCGTGTGTTCCCCGCGTGTTCGGTATGTGTGTCATATCCTTGCACCACTCGCGGTGGAAAACTAGTTCAGTGAAACCTCGAGCGTGGCTGCGCCGCCGTAAATATCGCCGGTATCAAAGGCTGCATTCGTTGCCTAATACCCCCTTTCGGGTTAAACGCTTTCGCTCTGCCTTCTCGAGCCATTTCGCAACGGAGAACAAATCGAGCGCGTGCCTGAAACACGTCGCAAGCATCTCGCGTTCATCCTTCGCGCAAGCGTCGAGCTACGAGGGAAGAACTTCGAGTATCCCGGAAGCACGAGGGATTGCACATTGAACTTTAGGACCTCGGAACTTTAGAGCTTTAGAATTTTAGAATTTTGGAACTTTGAAACGTTGGACCAGCGCGCACACAAAGTCCCGAGGCAGCATAATCGCCAGTGGACAATTCAGCGGACACACGCGACCACAGTTGTGTAGAAATCGCAAGCACCCAGCGCCCTATTCGGTGGAGAGGCCTTTTCATTACCCGCTTGCGAGTGGACGGTGGCTCCAGAACGCGGGACCACCCCCGGGAGCGTGCTTAAGAGGTCCTACGGGTCGTTCGTTTCCGCGAGCACTTTCCTGGCTGCGGACCATGTCCGAAAATTAAGTTCCGGACCTCCTGTGGCCAACCATGCCAACACTAATGCAGCCTGCGCGCCGCGCCGGTGTCCCCACAAAAATAACGGCCGCGTCGTGGAAATCCGGCGACAAATTGAAAAATGATTCTCTCTCGACGGGTCCCCAGGAGACTCGGGGCTTCGAGCACCAGCAACGACTCTGTTTGGCTCCTGCTGAACTTGTCGTTGCAGTTCAGATGAGGAAGGATGACGTGGTTGGGTTTAGCGCGTGTTCGGCTGATTCGTGGAACCGCTTTTTCCTTCAGAATTCACGTCTTTTCAGGCGAGACTCTTCTCTAACTTGTGACTATCTTCTTTAAATTGGTGCTGGTTTTCTTCAGTGAATGGAATCGAAATACTAGTTCTGAACCGTAGAAGTGTCTTACATGGAGGTGTTTTTATCTGGGTTGGTTTGTTAGCTCAGGTCAAGACTATTTGAATGTAATACCTGCTCGAATACTTGAGTAATACGAATGAGATATTCGTGATGTTAGGGTGCATATGATATTTCAGTTATGAGGTTGTAATTATAGTAACGACAGTTTGTTATCAAGACACGGAGGGCCTAATTAAGCGATTATGCTTGGCGTTCGAGCATCCAGGTGATTCCATGCGCCACAACACATTGTGCCGGAATATAGCCGTCACACAGATCGTATCAAGGACAGGTTCAGATACTAGCAACGCCTGCACACTACACTTACTTCCCTCCTGCACCAGTTATTGCCGTTGTTAAATGTACTTAGCGTTGTTACAACCTCGAGCGTGTCTAGCATTCATTATCCGCACGCATTGCTTATCACCCCTGTTCACTTTGTACTGCAAGGCCCAAATACTTAATCATTTAGTAATTGGAAACGAAACATTAATGGACTTATCAGTGCTGAAAAGTGTTTACCACGTGTTACTGTCAGCACTCCGCAGTTGAAAAATTTATACCTGCTTGAGGCTTTTCAGCGCAAATCCTGTTGAAATGGAATATTGTCCCAGTGTTTCTCGAATTTTACAGTTAGATTCATCAAGGATTTACTGAAGCACTAATAACGGTGTGCATCCTCTAATAATGGTCTCTTTAAGGAACCAATAATTACCTTAATTACATACTCGCGTTAATTACTCAGCTAAGGAATTAGAAATGTAGAAGAAGAATATTCCAGAAGAATTACGAAATTCACTCGCCACTTGTTCCAACGAATTTAAACTCTACGTTTCACGTCACATACATGTATCTATATCCTTCGAAGCTCACTCCCAATTCAAAGTAACAATCGTGTAACCGAAGGGTACCACTAATTAGTATATTGGCGCGCAGTTTCTCTACCAGCGCAGCTGAAATATAAGAGGAGGCTCGAGAATTGTAGCGTTTGTAACTGCTTTCGTATCCTCGACACGCGAACGCTCGAAACACAAACTTTCAGCTCTTGGCGAGTTTGGGCCAGTGCGGCGACTCATTAAACAAGCCGTGCCTCGTTTAGGAACGAGAAATCCTCTCGACGTTTTCTGTCGGCTCCCTCAACGACTCGTTCTATTTAACAAGCATTTATTGTCGCGCGACGTCCAGCAGTTTCTATAAATACGGCGACGGGAACTGTGGTACTCTGGCGTCGCGATCATCGGTGACATCGTGGATGAACCACGGGAACCTGGGAGCGAGGAAATCCTAAAAGAGGAAATTGCGAACGCAATTCCGGAGTGAGAACAAAACGCGGAATACGCTGGAACAGTGATAATTGCACGGAACCTCGCGGAGGCTTAACAAATTCCAAGTGGTCTCTCTGATTACTTTGTACGCGTCGAAAATTCGGGTGTTTCCTCGAAAATGAGCGAAGTAAAGGTTTTATCGGGAGACAATTGTGGCACTTTTGGTAGGTGAAATCACGCTCACGATAAGATTTAGGTGAATGGGGTACGAAGCGACAGATATCCTTGGGGTACAAACCATTTAAGGATCCAAAATTCCAAAGCTCCCAAGTTTCAAAGCTCTAAAGTTCAAAATCTTTAAAGTCTCAAAGTTCTAAAGTTCAAAATCTTTAAAGTCTCAAAGCTCTAAAGTTCAAAATCTTTAAAGTCTCAAAGCTCTAAAATCCTACAGCTTTAAAGTTCAAAATCTCTGAACTTCTAAAGTTCCAAAGCTCTGAAGCTCCCAAGTTCTAAAGTTTCAAAGCTACAAGGATCAAAAGATCTAAAGCTCTAAAGTTCCAAAGTCTAAAATTCCAAAGCTCCAAAGTTCTAAAGCTCTAAATATCCAAAGGTCCCAACTCTACAGTTGTAGGATACCAGGACATCAAGATTAATAAGCTTCAAAGCAACAAGGCATGAAGATTCCTAAATAACAGGGCTCTAAGACTTCAAAACTGCTGGATTTCAGGACTTAAGGCTAGATTTATAGATTCAAGGATCTAAGAATTCAAAACTCAAGGACTCTAAAGCTTCACAATTTTAGGACTTCAAAACTACAAGACTGTAAGGCTCATAAGCATCAAAACTCGAAAATTCTTTCAATTCTTACACCTAGAGTATCTTCTGCTGGAAGAACCGGCTACATCAAAACGATCACTGTCATCTTTGAATCTACACTCTCAGATAGCAGAGCACGTAAGATGTGGAACCCTTTGTAATCGACTGTAAAGGATGCATCCACGTCCAAAAACGTCACATTCGATGGAAGTCTCGATGCCATCCGCAAGCACCCGTTCAAAAATTACCATAGTGCCGGTTGACAGATAGCCTAGCCGCGATACATAATTCATAGGGACGGCATGCATCCCACGGGCGCAATAATCGCCGTTCCTTTATTATGTTGAACACCCATATGCGGAAATCAGCCGTTTTCGTATAAATGCGCGTGCCCGACAGTCCCGTAATAACGCATCCGTTAATTATTCTTAATGGGCGTCGCGTCGAATGGGCGAACATTCGTCGGTGACGCGATTCAACGGGACGCTGAGCGTGAAATCTGGAGGATGATGCGCGATATATATACACACTGCCGTGAAATTAAACGTTTTCCATCCACACTTATAAATTCGAACACCACTACTTTCAGAGGACATCAATTCAATTTTTAATACAGTCACCTGCATAGTTAAAGATGTTTTTTTTTTTTAAAGAAAACATTTATAGTTTAAACTCACGAGTTTTTGAGGATCATTTGAGTCCTCCACCATAGCCCAGAAATGGAATTCGGAACTCTATTGCTACTGTATCTGTTTCTGAGATCCTTGGAAATCTCAGCAACTCTTCCAGCTCGGTATTCAGTTCGCTTCTGCTCCGAAATTGTATTCCACATGTAGTACTCGCAAATTATAGGGAAACTCTGTTCCACCGAGTACAAAGACAATAGAGCGAACACTCCAATAAATTGTGAATCAAAATTGCTATAAAGAAGCTTGCCTCGAGCTCCACGCCCCCATCGCGAATCCCTGTAATTACCTCGCATTATTCAACTGAATACTTCAGCCAACTTCTTACCCTGTCCCACCGCGATCGAGACGCAATGAATTTACAGTTTCCCGCGATTTCTTCGGCGCTTAAATCACCTTTACGACGCCCCGTTAAATTGGAATGCCTCGAGTCGATTGGAAGCTGCACGGTAGCCAGTGAATTATTTTAATTGTGTCTTCTCCGGGCAAAAATGTCGGCCGTGGCGCTACGACAGGCTCTAGCGAGGCTGGCAGATCCTCCGGAGCAAGGATCGCTCATTTCACGCTGTAATCGCGCCCGTTTGTGGTGCAATCGGACACTCGAAAAGCTGATGGCAGCTGGTAAGGAGATCTCTTTTCACCGCGCGGAATGAGCGGGCTGGAAAGGTATTAACAGCATTTACACGAACGGTTGAGTCATGCCCCCATCGCCGCGGATAAACCACTTTCTAAATGCATCGACGACAACACCGTAAACGGCCTACAATGGCTCTATCCGCGCCGTGATGGGAACCGAGGCGACGCGACGTTTCGAGCGTATCGCTCCGATTTCCAACGGGGAAAACCGGTCCACCACCGGTGACTTTCTTCTGTTTGTTTTGAAATGCAGCTTATTAAACTCCACGGAATACACACGCGTGGTCGTATAAGAAAAGGAACGATTTTGGTGTTTTAACTTGTCTCTAAATTTTAGGAAAAGCCTCAGACATATTTCTCTGGTAACCGGGGAAGCGAGTATAAATCACAATTATTAGTTTTGCAGGAAGATATTTAGAATATTTCAAGGGCTATGTAAGATCAGCTGTTAAAAATAAAAGTTTCTTTTAACATATATGTCATCAACTTTCACGTCGAAAATTTAACTTCGATTTAGAAAAAAGAACAAAGCAGAAACTGTTTAAGCGTGAGGGAAAATTTAACTTATACTCGCTTGCTCGCCCATCAGAGATATATAAACCAAAACTACTTATACCATCAGCAATTAACAAATTGCATACAAAAATATACAGAATCCTCTGCTTTTTCCATCGACAGGGTTCATATTTCGCAAAGTGCCATTTACTCACTGTTCATTGCGACATTCTCAATAAGATCTCCACTTTTTCGCGCCGTCATTTGGAAATAAAATTCCAATTTGAATAGACGACCAGAACGCGATTAATTTGTAATCTATCAGCAGCCTCGATCAGAGTGCAAAGAAGAGCTCCAGGCACTCAATGACCAGGCTCTGTTCAATGGCGAGGGATTTATCGCTCGTAAAGGCGCCGCGAATCGCGAGTACAGCGGTCGGCGATTGCGAATAGGGAAGCAAGACGGAGCGAATTTCGCGGGCCGCGCGCGTTCACGCCTACGCAGGCGCGGGGCGCGCCAAAATGTGGGCGCGCTTGCGCCCGCGCGCCCCACGATCGCACACGTGGGCGAGCGATCGTACGCACGCGGCTACGCACACACGCGGCCCCAGTGAGTCACTCATTCATGCCTGGCCGAGCTGCCGACCGTCCCGCGGTTGCGTAACGCGCGTGTGTGTACGTACAAACGAGCGGAGGAGAGAGAGAGAGAGAGAGAGAGAGAGAGAGAGAGAGAGAGAAACGGCGATGGTGAGCTGGTGAGCCGCGTTCTGGCGAGGTGGCTTTAAATAACCACCCGCGAACAACAACTTTTTAAATACCTGCGGAGCGATACTTGGTGGAAAATTATTTAGTGATTTGCTCAGGGAGGGTGCTTCAAGGTTTGTGTATTAAAAAATATGCGTACTTGCAGTTGTATACCGTCAAGGACTCAGTTCCTGATCACTTAAGATACAAAGGGAGCAGTTTCTGATCAACCTAAAACATTTTACTATGAGCTACCAAATGTTTGCGTATAAATTTAAAAATACTTCATAATTATTTAATAATTTTTTGGAATAAATTTGTATCGTGATAAACTTATTATTTGGTATTTATATACTAAACTGGTTAGGAATTGGGTTCTGATCAGGAACTGGGTCCTTGACGGTAGTTGGGAGTTTGTCCGTTTGAGCGTTCATAAGTTTGTTACAGCGCCAGCTAGTTCATTGAAGACTTTGCTTCCTTTAGAAAGCAAGTGTTATCAGTGTGAAAGGACCAAAGGGGGTGCAGAAGGTAGAACAGGTTAGGTAGGAGACTTCTGCACCCCTGAGTCATTAAAGATTTCAGTTCACAAGGAGTGTAGCCATTTCCAGAAGCTGTTACCACCACAATCGCTTTTTAGTGATATACAGTATTCAATTTTATGCGAAACCTGATCTGCTGGTTGAGGAATTAAGGGATCAGGTCAGAATATTCTTACCAATTGTGATACCTACATAGAAAGCACCTCAGAAAGCTACAAGTGTTACGTGCCACTGACAATTTTTGCCAAAGTATGTAGGAAGCACTTCCTCGTCGCTGTAACTCCACCTGCCCGAATAACTGTAACAAGTAACGCGAGTTATTCCCAGAAATTGTCACAGAGACTTACTGTAGTATAAAGTGTATTCCTCTACACCAGCGTTTCTCAATTCAATTTTGCCACGGAGCCTTCCAAGCTAATTAAAATTTAGCGGAACCAGTGGTGGTTCAGTACAAACAGTTTGAAATTTTGCAGTCATCTTTATCCGTCTCGTTGTATAATCCTCTTTTTTCCATATTTAAAGTTTATTATAAGAAACTTTTCTGATAACGAATCCCAAGGATCCTCGGCACACCAATTGGGAAACGTTGTTTTCGCCGTACACCAGAAGTGACTCGCGAGAGTCCATCGAGCGAATTAAGGCGTCACGGCGGCGGCGTGCCCGGCGTGCCACCATTCTAGGTAATTTTATGCGAGCGAACCACGACTAGGGATCGACAACACCCAATAACGTGCAATCACGGCCGGTCGCCGATTATAACAGTAAAAGCAGCGCGCACAAAGCGACTAGGCCCTGTGCACGCGATGAAACATGGCGGTTCGAGCGACGTTTATACGACGAATCGGCCACGGGGCCGTTTTATAATGTTCCCAGCAGTGATACAGATGTTATTCGGAGCGCCGTAACGCCGCGATAAATTGCTCGTGCCGGGGAGCCAGGCAATGCAATTTCAAACGATATGATTAATCGACGCCGTGATTAGACTTAACGTCGTTTACTTCTTCCTACGGTGGAGAGGGTCGAGCAAACGGGTTCGAGACACGTATTCGCGGGGCGAAGTCTGTTCCTGCTCTGCGATATGGAACGCTTGTGATTGGTTTGCATTTTTATCGTCCAAACGCGGAACCACATATTCCGCATTCGTTGAATATCGGTTTGCAGATTTTTGTGACCTAGTGGCAGTCGACTTTTGTACTAAATTCACGTGGATGGCGAAGTGTTCACGGTTCGATATTCTCGTTTGCGTAGTTAGAATACGTAGAATAGCGGGAGGAATCGGTTTGGTGGAAGAGAATAGAATTTCAGACGTAGAATGTAAGAGAAAATTGAATTTCAGATGTAATATTGGGGATACTGTGGGGTTTGCAATGCTTCTGTAGATTGTGCTAGTTTTTCTCCCAATTATGTAACTGTTTCAAAGACGCTAGGAGCTGCAGTTAGATTACTGCAGAATCGTAGCTGAGTCGTACGATGACTTCGCGACCTGTGCAATTTTTCGCTAGATAAAGTCGTTCTTAGATTTTTTTCTTTCCTTATCGTTCGAACTCTAAGTAGTAAGAGAGAGTTATCAACTGCGAATTTCCTAGAATCGCGTGTCAAGTTCAGGGTGTTTCATTAACGTGGAAAGGAGTATATAGTAACAGTAGCGGAAGTTGTGAGTAAACAAGTAGTCGTAAGCATTTCTTATCAATCAATACCAATCATTCCATTTCCTACAACGTGCAGAACGTTCGAAACACGGTGTTTTAGTCGCGAATCGTTTCGGAGGGACCTTACAGTCAGGAATGTCCAAACTACTCGTTGATTCCTAAATCCCTTCGCAATTCGCAATCATATTTCGTCAATGCAATACCGATTTTTCAATGATACTGTTCCTTTGATGATAAAAGTATCTTTAGATCTTCTCTTGGAAACCCAGGTGCAAATAATACGCGTAACTTATCTAAGTACACCTGGAATACAAAATTAAACATTCTGTAGAAAAGCTACGTAGGTACTTCAGAAAATATCCCTGAAAATGCTGAGTCCTAAATCTCAAACAAATTATCTGCTTACTTTAGCAATGAGCTCAGTAATTCCTAGCTTCGAATTTGGAGCTTGAAATGGAAAGGGTGGCAAGAAGTAACTTATTTAACGGGCGGCTGATGACCAGTTGCCGCCTGGGCCCTGTTCAAAAAAGGCCCCATCGCCTCATCTTCAAAAAAAAAAAATTTATGATGTTATCTAAACAGAATACTTTTTTATTTGCCAAAATTTTCATACCACACGCGCGTAGATTTATTTGTAATTCTGTTACAAACAAGGTGTCGAAGAACGTTTACCACCTGGGCTTTTTTCCTTAAATCCGCCACTGAACTTACCCTCCACAGAATTACTACAAAGCCCTCATTGCCCGGACACCTAACAACTATAGAGGAAAGGTGGGATACATGATCCCATCAGTTTATATCACAACTGAAATAATTAAATACAAACAAAGCAAACCATTATTATTATTTTAATAAAAAAGAAAAACTGTGATCAACCATCCCACCTTTCCCCTAATATAAAAACTTCTCATAAAAAAATGAAATCATCCAACGTCCCACATTCCTCCACCGTATCCGCCATTACCTTTACTTTCCCCAATAGCGTGACGCGAGAGTCATGTAAGACGGGTCCAAGCCTACTCCGAGGCAAGTGAACGCAACAGGGGGAGGCTGGAGGGGCTGAAAAAGTCGAGGACCGTCTAAATTGAAAGAATCGCGAGCGCCGGTTCGGGGCCGGTTATTTTTAGAGCGCGCTTGGGACGAGAATAAATCCGATGGAATCCGGCTGGTAAATTAGGAGCAATTAAAGCGGCCGTCGCCAGGAAACGGTCTCAGGGCTGGGGTTCGCGTCTTTTGTCCCGCCGCGACGATTCCTCCGCCGGTTTTCGCGCCGCGGCACGAGATAACCAACCGGTCGGGGCAGAGGCGCGTTACCTAATAAACGCGGGAACGACGCGCGAGGTCAGAGTTGCCGTTGCCGCGCGGCTCTTCCACGAACCGTTCCTGCCCGCTCCCGGTCTCGTTCCATATTTTACTCGCGTTTTACGCCGTCACCGTTTATTTTCGCGCGCGCGCGCGAAACTCGTCGACTCGAGAGAACTTGTGCTACTTACGCCGGCAGGGAGGAGGGCGGAGGGGTGCGCGGAGGTTGAGAGGTGGCAGGGAAAGAGGAAAAAGAAGGAAGGTTCCGACGGGGCGGTGGAAAGTTCAGGCAATGAGCATACCTGGAGGCATGCTTCGGCTATTTCGTAATTGCGTGCATGTGTGTTGGTTGCTATTCGGACTCGCGGATGCTGCGGGTGGGAAATTTAAGAGAATAGATTATAGCGGGGGTTGCAAGGTGAATGACTTTAGTGAAGATTTCTTGGGGGATGCTTCAGGAAAGAGGATTCCCATTCCCCGGGTTAGATCTAATTAAACTTATCTAATTATTAAAGGGGCCAGATATATTGGCCGGTGAATTCGTTTTCGCAGCTAACGCACACCTATTCTGATGTATGCATTTCTACGCTAAGAACTCGGTTTGGCCTACGCGTCAAGAGCTTGGCGCTATCCCCACCACTTCTGGCGCACTCTTTTTCTGGCAAGGCGAGAGCGAGTCAGAAAACTTTGAGAATAGGAGGACACTCCTCACGAAACTCACCGGCCACTATATCTGTTATGCGACTACGCATGAAATTCCAACAGATGCCTTCGCTAAGCCTCACCGCCAACCGATCCACCCCACAGAAGGAACTCCACGAATCCTTTGAATCCTGGCGACCAGAGAACCGACGATCGCTCGTAAATTTCTTAAATCCGATATCGGGGACGTTATTTATCCAGGTGTCGAGCGCAGTCCCCGCTATCCGAGCCAATTAATGCACTTGGGAAGGAAGAAATAACCGTGGCCAATCGGTGGCCCCATTCCGACCTGGATTCGCCTCTGACGCGAAAATAACATCTGTTAGCGTCACCTATTCCCCCCGGTCGACGATCCTCGTTCCCTTTCGATTTCGTTCGATTGCGTTTGAAGGGCTGACAGGTGCCCGAAATACGGCTCGATCGCCCTACTCGTCACCGAAATCCCCCTCCCCCCTTCCAGATATTGCTTAACGAGGCGAGCCCACGAGCCGACTCGGGGCACGAAGTCGCCCCGAATTACCGAGGGGCACCGTGAAAAATCGTTGCCCGTCCCCCTTTGTGGTCCTCTGCACTGCGCCGCTACGGGGTTGCCCTTTTCCGCCAGGCTGAGCCCTTTGCGGGAAACCTGGGGACACGGGGCGCGCTGATCGGTTCTATTGCTATTCGATATTAGTATTCCGCGATTGCACGGTCGTTTGAGCAATGTTCGAACTTGCGGCGTTTACTGCCGTGAATCGGGTAATCTGGGGGAAATCGTGGACAGGGGGTTCGGAGCTGCTGGGTGGGACGATTTTTTTTGCAGTGCCCAGTAGCGAAGTTTGAGGGAAACTAGGTGGATCGATGGAGGACTGCGCTCCAGTTGTCGATGCAAGCTTCTATGGTTACTTTAGACGAGCGTAATTATTTAGCGGTTTAATTATACGATGAACGATGAATGCTTGCATTGGCTGTTAACCTGGTATTTTCCGGAGTGACGTACGTCAGGTACGGTGGATGGACGCGCCATGTTGTATTCATGGAAGTGTCTGTGGATGCGGTAATTTATGAGAAAATTGTGGTAGATAGTATTCTGCGAGGGGATTTGGAATCTTCTGCTGGCGATAGTTACACTTACGAAATCCGTGAAAGATTATTTAAGAAAACGTTATTCTGCTCGTTGGAATTACTTTTTGACGAAGGACCACCTATTTTCACTTGCACCACGAGTGCATTGTGCATAAATAATAATAGAAATTGATTCGCGAATTTAACTTTAATCTGCTCTCATCCTAAAGGATTTTGGCTGAAACCAAAAATATCAATTTCGTCACGATTGTAAACGAAATAGCATGGAGACGAAGAAGTACGTAGTTCAAATCCAGGAATCCATCTAAACGTGCACGTGACGAAAGCTCAGGAAGAGGGCTTACTTAAACCAAAAATCGAAAGTCAACATAATACACGTTACACCCCCTACTTTTCGTTATGTTTCGCTTTCGTGAAACGTCTTTTCATCACCTAGCAAATGTTTTCTCTAATATACCCAGAAGTAGCTCCCAAAGTAAATCCAAAGTGCAACCGCGGGAAATTTTTCTCCAGTAAAGTGAGAGTAATATTAAATCCAAAACGGTTGAATTTCAATTCGTGCTGTCGCGCGAACAATTAATTACGACGGGGCCAAAAATGCAACGGCAAGTTTAGAAACAATTAACAAGCAGCTTAGATTTATCAAAGTTGACCCAAGCGGTGATTGAATATTTTCGCGCGTGCTTTTGATACCGAGAGGGCCAACGGGGTTCAGCAACGATATGATTAATGCCCGTTACGATTAATTATCAACTTTGTTGCAGTTTATTCGCCCCCCTGACAAGCGCACGGTTGCTCGAGTGTCCGTGTAATCGATCCCCGCGGCCTGTGCCCCGGGATCGCACTTCCTCGTCGCGTTTATCGCTCGCGATTAATATTAGTCAACACGGCGGCATTTGCACTTCACTTTTACAACGGCGATGGGAAAACCTCCAACTCGGTGGCAGTTATCGCGCTTCCGATACTAAGTAGCCTTGACTTCGCGAGTCCTCTTCTTCGAGTGGTATTATGGTAAGGCTGAAGTTTAACTCTCGCGGAAAGTAGTTGACGAGAGTCGAATTTCATCGGCTGGTGTGAGAATGATGAATATTGTGAAGTTATTTGGTGAGTCAGTTTGAGGAACTTAGAATTAGTTTAAGATTCATTTACATATTTTTTTTTATTTGAGCTCAACGAAACTTTTAGTAGAAAGTTATCAAGCTTTACATGGATTTGGACATTTTTTAATAATCAATTGTTGCCTTAGTTTTTTTTAGTAATGGAAAATAAATTATGTTTTCAGGGACCTTAATTTTTTAGATATCTTTTAGACATGTGTTATATTTTTTTCTCATATTTTAAGCATAATTTAGTATTTTTCGCCTTTTCTATCTTCTTTCTTTTCTTGTCCCATATCTAAGGTTAATGCGTAATACAGAAATATGTTATTGTTTCCTTATTCACAAATTACTTACACCATTATCGCAATGAACGTGCAACTGTTGCAGCTCATTACGAAAGTGACACTATCGTGTATTTGCTTACTTGACGGCTATTTTGCAACAATGCTATGATAATATTGAAATCTAAACCAGTATAACATAAAATAAGAGAAACCTCAATTTCATTTTGTGTTCTGACTTAAGCCATTTTCATAATCACCTGCACATATTTTCCATATAGTATTTTGATCTTAGCATTGGACTGACAAAAGTATGTGTGTATTCAAATGAGCAGTGAGCATTTTAGTTGAGTGCAAATTGTTACTGCCTCTCAGGAAAAAATAAGAGTGCTCCCAATTTGAGTTATCATAAAATAAGTATCTATATCTATTTATATCTGTTCAAATCAATGCCCTCTCTGATCTCACATAATTCTGCCTCATTTGTGATGGAGAAAAAATAAGAGTGCTCCCAGTTTAAGTTATCATAAAATAAGTATCTATATCTATTTATATCTGTTCAAATCACTGCCCTCTCTGATCTCATATAATACTGCCAGAAAATCATAAGCAGAGTGATGTAACTATCGTGCACGATATCCACGAAGAGACTGATAATTATTAGACCTGAGAGTTCGTTGAAAATCACTGAACTTCCAACGTTCAAGTGTTCCCCATCGCGGAGGATAGACGTCTCCAGGCAGAAGGATTTTCCGTACTCGAGCCAGAGAGAATGGTGAAAGAAAGGCGTATATACGCGATGGAAAACGAAAGCACTGAATGAAGTTGTAGCGTGCGTGGAATCCTGCCACGGAGCATGAATATTCACGTGAAAAGGAACAAAGAAGGTCTCTGTGAGACACAGAAACTAGGCGCGCCAGTGGCCGCGGGAGGAAGTCGGGCCGACGAAGATGAGCTACGAGTAAATGAAGGTGCTCCTGGCACAATGGCGTCGAGTATACGCACACCTGGATGAAGAGGCTGAAGAATGGGAGGCACGAGTATTCAGTGTCTCTCTGTGGGCCATTGTGAACTGGCTTGAAACGAAAAATCCACCGCTCCCCGCGACCTAGCAGCTGTAAGACTCCAGCGAGTATAAATCTACCTGTTTCGAAATAAGATGCTACTTTGCTTCAAAATAGTTGCAACATTATCCTCCCAACGCGATCAGAATTACTATGCACCGCCAGGAATTTCGGATTTTCTATTTCACCGCTTTTAAATATTTCACAGGAATATTTACACTCCGAGAAATTATTCTACGTCTAGGTTGCGACGAAGCAAGCGTGGCGTTACGAAGGAAACAAGTTTGTAAGTTTGAGAAAAACTGTCGCCTGCGATGGCGTTTTGGGGGATGCGGAAAGTTACGAAGGAAGGGGAATCGGAGGATTCCTTTCTTCGAGGAAGCGAATTTATTAGCAGACCGCAGCACCCTCCTCGTGTCCTCTGTCGGGGATATCCTTGCCTTACCCTCTTCAACCTGCTGTCCGTTTGTGTATACGCGACGTCTGGATTAAAACATCGCAATTTTCATCCCTTCAAATAAAACTCCCGCACATGTGCCTCGCCACGTTTCTCTGTCAGCCACGGAATATATCCCCGTGTCCTTTCCGACTCTCCTTTCTCCGGGACACTTCGTATATCCTCGTTCCCCTGGCCAGCGGCGTCTGATGAACTCTATTTGCGTCCCGGCGAAACGCGAATAAATATCTAAATCAACAATTAAAGTAGAAACGTGTTTTTGAAACGTAAAGAATATTAGACATTTTTTATTTTATTGAATGTCGAGGCGATGCCTCTATAAATTTCTATTATTTTTGCTAACCAGGCTGAAGAATGAATGAAGTTTTACGAAATACCTATCAGTGGATATATGGCTTTATAGTATTCAGGGGATAAGGTGCCTTTGATAACGTTAGAATGCTTACAGAGTACGCAATTTTCAATACATAATGTTTTCTTTATTCTCCGAGTAATTCCACTCACCGCATGTAATCTTTACAAACAACGTTCCTTACGTAAGTTTGATAACGTCGGAAACGGCAACACGCTTATATCTTAACTACGAAAATACAAATATTTGTACTTATGTAATACACCGAGAATAACTTGGCGCACTGCATTCCAAGGCCTTTCAAACAGACCCATCCCAGATGAGGAAGCTTCTGCCTGCCCTTCTATTAATCTACGCGTTTCCGGATTCACCAGAAACGTCCATCGCGATCAATATCCTCTCCCCTTTAACTACTAATTTCCTTGCCAATTACGAGGACACGCGCGAAAGCGCTGTTCCAAGATTCGAGGCGCTCTTCCAAGAAGCGCCGTTTGCAAATTATGCCGCGTTAGTTCGGTAGCCGCGCGTAAAACGGGGCATAACTGGCGCGGCGAACAAGTCGGAAGCGCGTGGGCAATATCCGCTCGGGCGGAGCGCCGAGGAAAGTTGTCCACTACTTTAGTTACTTGAGTTGCCGTCTCACGGAACGCTTTAACTTCATGACTATGCACCGAGAATATTAAATTAAGTGGCTTATAATGGAGTTTCGACTGCGGTAAAAAGTCCGCCGGGCCTCCGCATTTTATTAGCCAACTGCCACTTAGCGAGGCTACTTCCCCTTGAAACGTTTTCCGGACACTCGTCCGATAGGAACGCGAAACTTTGACATTATCACGTAAATGGCTCGTCGACAACTTTGTAATAGTTGCACGTCGTAATTCTCCGCGTGGAAATTGCGCGCGGTATCGGCGCGGTGCCGCGACCCGAGCCTATCCCTTAATTCTCCACTCTTTTTACCGGGCACGGATACTGAGTAGCGCTTGATTATTCTGACGGGGGATGAAATAAGCAACTGCTTAAGAGTCTTCTTCAAGTGACTGTAAGTTAAGGGGGTATGACCGTTTGACAGTGCTAAAAAACGGGTTTATATTCTTTACATATTTTCATAGATTGATGTTTTAGGAAAATTATAAATCAAGTTCGATGTAAAAATTCGGAAAATTGACGAAGTTATAGGCATTTGAGTGGAACAACTCGGGTAGCGCGGGGCGGCGCAGCGGATCACCGCGGAACTATATTTTTCATTAAAAACTCGCGCTACGTTCAACCAATTCATTTCCATATTTGCATGCAGAACCGTAATAAGATTCCCCATTTATTATTTATAAAGAAAAAAACGTTTACTTTTCTATTAGAAAAATCTAACTTTATCTTTGATTTCTCACTATTTCTCTATTTTTCAAAATTTTCAAAATCGACCCCGTAAGTCGATAGCTATGAACATATTTTATAAGAAGATTTTACTGTTTTTGATTTCAGACACGACATGCAAGCTTTTTTCAGGGCCACCGTGTAGCCATCTAAAATCGAGAGAGTTTCGGATATGTATCCATAACTTCCGAAAAGTATTAGTTTTTTAACTGAAACTTTTTTTCTCAGTAGTTCATAATACTATGTAAACATAATACAAAAGCGGAACATTTTCATCAAGCCGGTGACTTGCAAGAAAATCCACAAAATGTCCATATTTTCCGAGCGTTGAAACGGGTATAGGTAGCCCCTTAACGCAAGCATCTGCTTCCCAGAAGCAATATATCCAAGCGAAACCTCAGAAATGTAACTCTCATGGATCCAACATTCCAAGCGCATCCTCACCAACCAAACAAGCTTATTCTACTCATCCCCATTGGGACCGATACCGCTCAATCCCTACGCAAATTTCCAACCGCCAAATCCCTCGGCACACTACCATACTTCACTAACTTCGAGGGCGTCGAATCGCGACTTTGCGACTTTCACGCCAGCAGCGGTTCTGCGTTCACCACCCACGAGCCACCTCCCACCTAGATTAATCGACACCCCACTCCGTTGTCCCTTTTTCAGTTGATTTCGCCGTGCGGTTTCCAAAGCTTCGCGCACCCATCGGATCACCCACGTCCGAGCCACCAAGGCCGCTGGGTTTCACCGCGGGCCCACGAGGGTTTCGGTCCCCGTGCAGTTCGCCGCCGGAAACGCGAAAAGCCGCGCTCTCCGCGGTACAAATAAGGCCGCGCGTACACCTACACGCTCCCACACGCGGCGAGCGCTCGTCCACGGAACGCTGCGCACAGACGTCGACTTCCTCTCACGATCCCGCGGATCCATGAATGGTCCGTGGGCTATCAATGGGCTTACGCGCTGCCCACACGCGCGCGCCCGCTCGACTCGGTCACGTGCACGCGCGAGGTGCACCGGTCCCGCGCGAGTGAACGCTGCGTCCACGCGTTTGGAATCGTTCTCCTTGCTGAAAGTGTTTTTCCTTGTGTTTCTTATGCCGGGTTTACACCAAGGCGAACACGAACAAAAACATTGTTCGCGAACGTTTTCCTCTGTTTTTCCTTGTGTTTCCTCGGCCAATATTTTACAAGATTGAACGGGACACGTAAGTCCCATATCTCACCCACAACGGTGCAGTAAAACCAACTCGCGCAGAGAACGTGTTAAATTATCCCAGCCGCTGTAACAGCATCGGGACTGTATCAATCATCCCCCACTGCCCCGATCGCAGCGTTGACTCGATAAGCGCGATACGCGAGGATCCCCGAACGAAACCGCCAGTTCAACACCTCGCGGAGCATCGAAACGCTTCTACCGGCTAACCAACGTCCGTGTTTCGGCTCGGTTCTCGTGGAGTCGTATGCGGCGAGCACCGATGGGACCGTCAGCGAGGTAATCCGCCCTGGCCGGCGCGTTTTCATACATACCGATCGGCGGAAACTCGACGGCGGGTTTCCTCCCGAGATTCCAGAGGCGCGAATTAAAGCGTGACCGGGCGCTGTTGCGCGGCGGTCAGCGGCGAGAAGTAGCTGCTCCCGAGGGAATTTATGGTTTCGACGTTCCTCGCACCGGTCACCACAGACACCCACTCCCTCGTCTCGCTATCTGATCTCTGATACACGGCGCGTGATGCTTGCACGGGCGATCAGCGGACGAAGCCGCGCGGAAGTGGCGAAATCGAGACGCCAGAGACGCTGGGCGTAAATAATGAGAGGTAACTGTTGAGTGGTTTCAGAAGTTGGAGCCGCTGCGTTTGCGTTGTCTGTCCGATGTATCGGGGGTGAGAAGAACGAAGAAGTCCGAGTGGAAACTCCCGCGACCGACAGAAATTAAACGACTATCTTCGACGCACTCTGTCGCTTTATTTCAAGTTCCCTCTGTAACATTATCACACGCTCGCCCATTAGTCACGGCCACGCTCACGGATTAAAGTGAACGGGAATGATGTCACCATATAAACTTTTCGGCGCGATGTCTGGCCCCTGCCGAAGGGTCAGACGATAGCGTTTATCACGGCCGCATTGGTCACCGTGAATCGAAATCGATGTCACGTGTTACTGGGAGGCTTCCACGCTCGCTGGTTAAGTAGTTGTTTACGCTATGGGTTATTAATACGTTCGATAAAGGGACAGGAACCGGCGTTATCGAAATCTTAATGAGTGAGCGACCTGAGTTCAGGGTGAGCACGTGCTGTGGGAAATTACCGATCAAAACATTCAATCTGGTCGACAAATTTCTCACAGAACTTGAATATTAATACCGCTTAATATTGGGTGGGGTCATGAGATCTGATCAAAAGATACTTGTCCACTTATAGATTTCGGAGCAAAGATGGGCAAAAATTCTATTTTGACCGGAAAAATGAAACTAGTTTTAAAGATTTTTTCCTGAATAAATAGAACATATAATGAAATGAAACTTTTTGGAATTTATTAAGCTACTCTTATATTATACAATATTTTTTTTAATTTGTTGCAAATGTATTTTTATAGCGTCAATGTGACACCTACAAAATAGACAACCAACAATTTTTGTCGAAAATAACCGAGATTTTTCTCGGGGAACATTAAAAAAAACAACCTTTTGGGGAACTTTTTCCTTCATTTTGTTATTTCACAACAAAAATTGTTAATTTAGTCATACAGATTAAGAATCTTTTTGAATTTTTTATTTCAGATAAGCCTAAACTGTCACAAAGTGTCACATTGGCGCTATGAAAAATCATTTGAAACAAATTGAAGAAAATCTTTTTAATTTTTTTGTGTAATATAGGAGTAGCTTAATAAATTCCAAACAAATTTATTTCATTACATATTGTGTTTATTGAGAAAAAACTCTTTAAAAATAGCTTCATTTTTCGGCCGATCAAAGTAGAATGACTCCTTAAATAAAAGTTGGGAATACCCAATAAAAGTGAGAAAAAAATTATTGTCAAAAGAAAAAATTAACTTTATTCGTAAAATAATCTAAAGTGAAAGTAACTCTTATTTGATCTCTTATTTAAATAATGTTTTATTTTGTTAATGCTCATTCTGTTTCTAGTTTCTATGAGACAAGTTCAACTTCATATTTGACAAAAGGAAGAATAGAGACACGCCCAGACGATCTGACGTTCACCATCAGATTTCTAACAAAGTATGTACCTATATACCTTTCTCTTCAACTAACCCAGCAGCTTCAATTAATCACCCAACAACCAAAACAGAATAAAGCTCGCGATCAGCTGAGGTGTCGCAGGGTGTGTCGCCAGCTCGTTGTTCGACAATCGGCCGGCATTCTGATTGTGAGTCAGAACCGTGGAAAGGCACGCGTCATCTGGGACACCATGGGCGGAAGGCGATCGAGGCGGAAGCCGGCGCGAGATTCGGCCGTAAATTATCGACAAGCATCGCGCCGATACAATCGTTCGATCCCCATATGGCGCGACACTCGCCGTCAAGGGGTCAAGCCGGCACTTGCTTTCCAATTTTCATGCAGTCTGCCCGGTCGCCGCCGCTATCCAGCTACCATCTATCCCACAGTGGAGTTTCGAAGCGTTCCGCCTCGCCACCAGATCGGTCTCTCCCGCTGTCACAAAAGGCTCACTCCCTCGCGTTCTCCCCTGAACGGGGGAGGATTCGTCATCGGCCGAAGGCGGAAAAAAACCGCCAGATAAGAGGGGAGAAAGGGGAAAGCGAGGTGGAAAAAGGAGGCTACGGTGAGATATCGACGGCAGCTGTCGATGCTCGTATCCCCGATGCAGCTCCAGCGCTCCGACGCGTAAGAAAACTCGCCGAGGAGCGGAAAAGTTCGTCGGAGGGCGTGTTGCGTTGCTTTCTGCGTTCTCTGTTGCTTAACAAAGAGGAATAGATGGGTCGCGGTACAGTTGAGGTTTATTGGAATTGAGAGGCTTTATAGAAATGAACTCGTGTCCTGAAGGATGTAAGATGTGAATAAGAATACTGGGATTCCTTTGTGATTGAATTATGGGCGTCTAAAGGTGCACTTAATTCTGCTATTTGAGAATTTCGAGACACTTTTGGACAGTTCGAATTGCAAATACAATTCGAATCTTGTCATCCCTACCCCTTCAATAGAACTTGAACTACAGCTGGTGCGCCTGACAAATTAGAAGGAAGCGTATCAAATTCGATAGAAGAATCACGTCGAGAAGAAACAACAACGGGGAAGATAAAGAGTACAACAGTGAATCCATCACTCTTCGACTTCCATCAATCATACAAAAAGAAAATCAACCCTCGATCATCCAAGTATCCCAAAGATTCCACGAAGACAAAAAAAGGAGAAAGAAGAAACAGTTGCGTAGACATCCGTCCATCGCGAGGACCAATCGCGCGGCTCGACGATGGATCGGCGCGGGCCGGAAGATTTCATGGCAGAGTCCTACGCAAACACGCGGTCCCTCTGACGAAAGGTGAACCGATCCGTGGGGACGATAAACCTGGCGGCTGAATGCCGGGCTACGGGGGCGGCACGACCGCCATTATTATCGTTTCTGGCCGCGGTGTCGGTTGAATATGGCGGCAGGCCTCTGGCCGGGCTGTCCGCCGGCCACGAATGCACACGGCCCCGGGTGCACAATGCATCGCGCCACGGACAAGATGCCGACTTCCAGATAGGCAAATGTAAGGTGCCGGTGCAACGAACCAAGGGACGCCGGCCCAATCGATTTTTGCGATAGAATGAGCCGGAGAAATCGCGCGAGCCGCCTCGCGACACTACAGTGGGTAACAAAAGTAAGTAAACATGAAGCTTATACGACATAAGAGTACCACTGTGACAAAACGAGCGAAGGACTTCTGTTTATGTTTACATACGTTCAAGGTTGAGACTTTCTTGTACATTATAACTATTTAGTCTTGCTCAGTTCGTTCAAGTGTCGACATGAATTGCAATCATTCTGTGGTGATATATTAATAAGCATTACAAAACTAAGTTAACAGTTGCAGTTTTTTTAAGTATTTGTTGGTACAAAGTTATTTTTTTGTACATATTCATAAAATATTAGAAACATTATTGTGTATAAACATTTAAAACCAAGGTATGTGTGAAGATTTATATGTATATATATTTTAATGTATATTTTAAATTGTGGGTATGTCTCTCTGATATTTATATAATTTTATGATAGAACAATGACCAAATTCAAACAACTAACATGTGAAGAACGTAGAATTGTTATTAGAATGCATAAAGAAGGCGATTCTTATCGAAAAATAGCAAAATTTTTTGATAAAACTCCAGCTTCTATTTTCAAAATAGTAGCTGCTTATAAAAGGGACGGACGAGTTTCTGTATTATGTAGATCAGGACGCCCAAAAGTTACTACAAATCGTATAGATAAGAGGATTGTAAATATTTCGACATCCTCTCCACACTTATCAGCAGCAAAGATACGAGCAAAATTAATAGAAGAAGGTAAAAGTGTTCCGTCTACACAAACTATTAGAAGAAGATTACACACCGCGGGAAGGCATGGGCGTGTGGCAAGAATATTGCCGTATATAAGCAAAGTAAATTTGAAGAAACGGTTGCAATTTTATGAAAGGCATGTTTTAAAATCAGATGAATTTTGGAAACGGATATTGTGGACTGACGAATCTATGATTCGTATGAGACACAGTCATGGTAGGATGTATGTGTGGAGAAAATGTGGTGATGAATTATCGTATGATTGCGTAAAACCGTCATTAAAATCTATGGATCGAGGTATAATGGTCTGGGGATGCTTTTCGGCATATGGCGTTGGACAAATTCTTCCAATATCAGGAAGAATAAATTCAACAGTTTACTTAAAAGTATTACAAGAAGTTATAATACCGGAAGGAAAACGTTTAATAGGGGACGATTTTATCCTCCAGCAGGATAATGCACCCATTCACAAGGCCAAAATTGTCATGAATTATCTAAAAAATAATAATATTAATGTATTAGATTGGCCACCTCAAAGTCCCGACTTGTCACCAATAGAAAATATGTGGGCTCTACTCAAATTAAAAATCGCCGAAAAGAAACCAAAAAATATTAATGAATTGAAACTTTTTATAATGGAAACGTGGCAAACATTTACCGTAGAAGAATGTACAAAATATGCTCTATCTCTTCCACATAGAATTTCTAAAATGTCACAAAGAAAATGCTACCATTGTGGATATTAAACCGTTTGTTTACATACTTTTGTACTGTGTAATCTTGCATACAAGTTATGCAGAAGTCATTATTTTGTTTACATTTTCAACTACTGCAGATATTATACTTACATTTGTTTCCTACATAGTTATTAATTATGGTAATAAATTAGTTGCTTGAAAAATGTATAAATCTTATTGTTATCACCATTTTATTCCTGAAAGTTTGAGTGTTTACTTACTTTTGTTACCCACTGTACCTACCCGCCGGGTGCAATTAATGCCACACGATTTTTTAACTACCAACGCGATTTCACCGGGGATCGGGAGTGTAACGCCACGAAGATTTGTCGTGCGTTGGGAATAAAATTGCCTCTTTGGGTGTTGGAGAGGTGTACATTTCGAAGATCGATTTTTTATGTTATAAAGCTGATACGTATGGGAGAATTTATTCAGGAAAGTTCGTAAGAGGGGAGATAAGAAACTAATAAGTAGTTGCCCTGTTGACAAAATGACTAAATTTATATTCCTTAATTTTAGATAAATTTTATCAATGAAGAATAACACACTTGGCAGTTGTTAAATACAAAATTCTCATTTTTGAGAAAAAGTGGATCTAGTAAATTTTATCAAATTTTATACACATCTCCTACGATTCAATTACGAAGTCTGCAATTACCTACTACTCGAATACCCTACTAATGATCAAGGAACGACGTTATTTGCAAAGCAGACACCTTCTTACCTAGCGGAGCTCGTAAACTGCTCGTTACCCTCGATGTGGGCAGAGTTGATTAGCGGATCTGTTCGAGCCCGAGGATCGAGGCTAGTCGATTCTGAAGGTAGGGGTAAACGCGGTCACTCGTGTTTACATCGCGACGAAAATGCATTGGCGACGCGTCCCGTCGAACGTGGGAGAGGCGCATCCTCCGGTAGTGCCGCGGCAGAAACGGGTCCAAGACCGTAGGAGCGGTTCCTGGCGAGTTTCCCGCGAAAGCTCGCGACCCGTCGCGCGACCACGCCGTCGACGAGTGGGAGGTATAGAAAGAGAGAAACGGATCGTCGCGACAATGCCGCCGGAAATTGACGTTTCCATTGCATAATGGCGGACTTCCGCTTCCTCGCGAGGAATTACTCCGTCCGGCTTGTCACTTTTGTAATGGCCTTTAAAAACACGTGAATGGAGCCGGTCGCTCGCGCGAGCGGCGCGCGCGTTTGGGCGGACGTGGGCACGAATGCCGCGCGCCCCGTTAACATTTCCAACGATGGGAGAGACGATGTCGCGCCACCCAGGAGGACGATCCACCGTAGGCGATCGGCTATCTCCATGGGATCGGTTCTTCCTCATCGTCCACCGAGGAAATTGGTTTTTTAACCGCTAAATGAATGGTGATATTAGGTAACTGGCAGTGGTGGGACACTTTTGGGGGAAGAAATGTGGATTCAGATGCTTAAATATTGATGCTGCGTTAGGTTCGTTTCTTATTCAATATGTAGATGAGAAGGAAGAGAAATTGTAAAGGAAAGAAAAGACTGGGCGAGGAAGACAGTTTCTCTGATATTTCTTCAAATACGCTGGAATTTAAATGATACACAAACGTTGCAGTAATCGAGGTTCAATGATGGGATATTAGAATATAAAACGAAGCGGTTTCAACTTCCTGCGAAGGACTTACCTACTCTTCGATACTTTCCCCTTTTTTGTTTACCTACTTAATGCCCTGGAAAGAATCAAGTTGGATGGAAGTACCGCACCAGAAGGTAAACGAGTGTAAACAAAGGATCAAAAGCTAAACACAGAAAGCAGTAAAATAGTAAGGGCATAGAGAACCCACATCAAAGGGGGTAGAAAAAGGAGGAAAGACGCATATCAACAAAGCCAGAGCGAAAATATAAAAAGCCAATCCACTGTACCTACCAGAATTAAGGAAAGGAAACGTTTCTACTATAACAGTACCTACTCTGCAGACGATATTACATCAATCCTTTCAAAATCCTTCGCCTGAAAGACACGAAGACTCACCAACCACTCTGATCAATACGTGACTCCTGATCGATGCTCGAAAAGGGGTGCATCTCGGAGGGAGCGTGTCGCGCGAAATTTTCGCGTGTCCGCTCTATTCCTCGTTATCCCCTCCCGCAGCTCTGTACCCAGCATTCTTAATGCATCCGGGTACCGGTGCACGTGCGGCAATTACGTATCTACCGTTCGACCCGAACCGTCCACCGAACCGAGACGCCTCGGCGAGGACTTCCGCGTGGGCGATCGACTCTCGAGCAAGCGTGGGAAACCCGTCGTGGTTTTCGTGGAAAGTCCAGGTCGGGGCTTCTGAGGAAAAGTCGACGGGATTCTGGGTCGAGCGAAGCGGGGCGGTCGATGGGAGAAATTGGAGGGAATCTTGGCGCGGCAACGGGATGGCAGAAAACGTACGTGGAACTTTTAGAAGCACTTGTATTAGGAAATAATGAAGCTGGCAGGTGTGTGAACGTGAATCTGAAGTAGTAATACAGACTTTAAAAAAATTTCTGGTGTATTCTCTATGGAATATTATACTTCAAGCGGAGTGGAATGAGGTTCCAAGGTTAATTGAAGATGGCGGATTTGTGATGAGAACTGGAGACTCCACGTGCAGATTTAAAGATATAACTGATCAGGGAATGATTTTAGTTGTGAAAGATGAGTCAGATTTTAAGTGGATTCAGATTCTGAAATCAAAAGCGAAGAGAGTAATGATTGAGCACTAACTAATTAATGAAAGTAAGCTGTCCCTTCGCTAGTAATGCACCGATCCCAAATGAGCAGTGTCTTCTATTCAAGGTTCAAGGACTGATACTGAAGATTTTGCATCATTCCCCTTGCATCACTCTCTGACTCATCACTCTTGAAGCAAAACAAGTCTGTGATATAAACAGAGCGACATCTCATGCCCAGCATCCGTCTACCAACAGCAATATACAGAAGTCCGCGTGGAGTGTCCCGTTACAACACTCTCATCTATCCAAAAGACTGCTTCGCAGACGTGAAGAGCCACAGTTTCCCCTAAAAGTGAAACGCCACGCCGTCCCACGTCGTGCACCACGCGAAGGTCAGCAAAGTCGTACCCACGGCTTCTATCGCACGATCTAACAGACCCACTTGGGCTAACATGCGGGCGAAGAGGCGGGCAAACAAAAGTGACCCTCGGTGTGATCGCTTTGTGGAGTCGTGTAAAGGGCCCACACAACAGCAATTATTTTTGAAAACCATCGCTAGATAGGATCGGTTACGCGGGCCAACGACCCCGATCCGTCACGTACGTTCGAAACGTTCTACAATAGATGATTCACAGTCCTCGAAAGGCAAAGAACCTTGCAAAGGCTTGCTCGTGTAAGTAGATGTACCTATACAGTGTAAACTTAGAAATCTATCCGCAAATTGGGACGATGAGAGCGCCGAGCACAAGCGTCTGTCGCATTGACGGGCGGAATAGGCCCATGGAAGGCTAAATAGGACCAGTTTAGGCCATTGGTTTCAGCCTGAAGCGGATTAAATTGACAGCGGAGCGTCAGGAGACAAGATTCCTTGCAGACTGGGTGGCGTGACGGTTTCCAGGGTATTACCGAGCCATTCAGGGGCCGTCGTGCCGCCTCAAGTGATACACAAAAGCGGCCGCCGCGACTCCACTCCAGAGTCGACTACCGGTCACTCATAATAAGGAAGTACTAACAATGCTAGGAACTTTTTCTCGTCACCACGCGGCGGCGGTTCTCAACCGGCGACACGCACTTTCGATCCCCCCTGTTGCCCCTGGCCCGACTAACCGAGAACGCGGTGAAATGCCCGGTGAAAGCGACCCAGGGTTTTTTTTCCTGCGGAGGAGATCGCTCGGGCACTTGTGCGTAGGAAGACGGAAGCGTCGATCGATGGATCCTGCAATTAAGCGTCTAATTGTAGTGGAGAGACGTCGACACACTTTTTGGAGGGAAATGGTGGCTGGCGTGGGAAGAAAGTCGGGGTGTGGTGGGTCTATGAAAAATACCAGAACGAGAAGAAGGGAACGGCTACCGGTTGGAATGAATTTAAAGAAGGGCACACAAAGAGGTTTATTCGAATATAATTAAATGACATTTGAATGTAACTTGGTAACTTCAACCCTGAGGATTCGAAGAAGAAACACCCAAGAACCACTGACCGGAGTAGCGCAAAAGCGTCGTTTCCCCGAGATCGACGCAATTTACTTTCAGCCTGGCGATCGGTTTCGTCGAAGAGGAACCGTAATCGACCCGGTAATTTACTTGCATGTTGCGGAAATTAAAACCCTATTACATTGTGCTCCCTCGCGCCAGCCAATTTTCGGCCAAGTACACGTAATTATTCCTTTCAGAAGAAAGAAACAAAAAAAAGAAACACCATCGTCTAACCAAGCTCCCAGGCCCAAGGGGCCTTGAATTTCACCTACAATTACTTAGGACCAGCCTCTCGCCTCGACTCCCCTCGGTGGCTGGTTGTGAATGGAGCTTTACGAGAAGCCGAAGAGCGCCGTGTGTGGTGCGACGCATTCCACGGCCGCGTTCTCCATCTTCTCTTTCTCTTCCGCTCTTTTTCGCCGTTTTTCGCCCTGGACTCGGACCCACCAACGACCCGATCCCTTTTCCCTTACCAGAGGACGCGATCACCGCGGAAGGGACGAGGGAAGAGGGAGAGAGAGAAGAGGCGAGGGGGCCTGTCCGTAGCCGGCAATTTCTTTTTTTCAACGGCGATTACTGGAACAGGCCGCTTCGCGCTGGACCCCACCGGGTTTGGGCAATGTTTCAATTAGGGATTCCAACGGCCACGGCAGAGGAACAGAGGGAGAAGGAGAGGGGGAGAGAGAGAGAGAGAGAGAGGTGGCTCGTTCTGTGAAGCAGGCCCTTAAGGATGCTGCCTCCAACCGTCCGCCGAGGACGGTTAACCGACGCGGGCTCGGATTTAAAACCGATTCCGCCGAGATTCCGGGCCCCGGCACCGTTCGTTATACTCGAAAGCGCCTCCACAGAGGCCGCTGGGAATCTCAGGAATCCGCTGTCGCGGGGACCTTTGCGAACGTGGGCCCCGGTGGTGATTCTACACACGCGGGGAGCTGGATTCCTCCAACATGCTATGGACAGGTAATTGGTAACGGTGATGTTCACTCGTCATGATTATGTGTCGTGAAACGTCTGGATGTTTGCAATATGAGCGTAACGTTACTTATTTCCATACCCTACTAGTCTTTACTAGTTGTCAAGTGTCATTAGAGGCGTCGTAAATTTTAATGAAGAGACTAGGCACTTCTGAGCGTAGGAAGGCTCTGTGACGATTTGAAGCGTGCCGTCTTTGAGAATAAATCTTATTAGCCACCTGAATGGAGTCCTTCTCCACACGTTTTAGTGAAAAGACAACACAATTACACCCTGCGTTACACTTAAGGGATCATTCCGGTTACACGGGTTGAAAAAATCGATTTTTTTAAAATATTTTTGTAATTACGTATCCTCAAGAATGTACTGTTAAATTTTCATGAAAAAAATCCGATTATTTTAGCTTCTACAGAGGCATTTTGTAGGGAGCGCAGATGCTCGACTTCTACAGATGGAAACTAAATTATTTTCGTCCCAATAAATTCCTGAAAATCGCTGAATTTTACGGCGCGCTAACCAGAATGACCCTTAAGGTCCGTTTCCACTTGACAGTAAAAATTCATTTTACTTTCGCTGTTGTGACACTGTGTGACAACGTGAATCAACATTATGACTGCTGACGACATTGCGTCATCTAGTTTTTACGATGACAAAAGACATGCCATTTAGGGCCATGACCGTAAAAGTCACGATTTACTGTCATGTGAAACCGAGCCTTTAAGATAGTCTTTGAATGATTTCAACTAACTAGTCCATCCTGATCCTGGAATCCTACAGTAATTCTGGTCTGAACACTCAACCAGGTTCTCGCGACGAAACCCTTAAGCAGTACCTATGCAAGGTGACGTTTCGTCGATCGTAACCTAATACCATTACTTCATAGATTTTTCCACCGTTCCTCTCGCTCTCAGTGAAACAGTCGCGTCTTAAAGGTAGAAAGTCCGTCAGCCTGCTTAAACTCAGCTTCCGCTTGATCCCCGCGGAATTGGTATGGCAAACACTTTTTCCCGTTAAAATTTCCGTCTGCTCGACGAGCCCCGACCGTGCCCATCCTTTCCGTCGGGAGCGGAAGTACCGTCAAAGGGGCGGTTTACGCTGCGTCCCATCGACAACACACCCCTTGTCCGTCGCGTCAAAGTTTTTCGTCGGCAAACAGCGATCGTGTAAACAGGGTTCTTGGCTTCGTTCGCGGGGGGGTTAGCGTGCTCCACTCGGCGCAGGCCGTGTTTGCGCGTCGGTAGAGGCCGGCGCTGGTACACAAAGGTGTCGAGTAACCGATATAGGGACCACCGCGAGATCAAAGCTCGTTACGACGTGGCCCGAATGCCGGCCCCGGCGAGGGAAGAGGGCTGATACAAGTGGGCTCGAAGGGAGATTGTACTGCGGACCACGGGGGAAACACCGCGTATCTGGCTTGTCCAGCCGGGGGAAGGCCCGCTCGGCCTCGACAAGCGCAATCTTCGATCGTACATCGACGCCCTACGTGGCCGGCCGTGGTCTCGGGAGAGTCTTTGCATTGTTTCCAGTCCCGCCGCGCCGCGAGATAATTTTGACGGGCAAGGAGGATGTACCTCGGAGAATAATATTGTCGTAGGGATAAAAGACACGCCGGCTAGTGCGAATGGCCGCGCGGTGGGCTTACGTTAGGTCTGGGTTTAACTGGGCTTCGTAGCCATCCTCCGGCAAGCTTAACTTTATGGTATCCTTAATTGTGCTACCGCGGAAGTATGTACGCTTCTGTTGATTACTATTTACAGTAAAATAGTATGTGGACAACGTGAATTGTAAATGATATCGATTATCGAAAAAGCTATTACGTAAGTATTAAGGTCGGGGCCAGATACATTGGCCGGTGAATTCGTTTTCGCAGCTAACGCACACCTATTCTGATGTATGTATTTCTACGCTAAGAACTCTGTTTGGCCTACACGTCAAGAGCTTGGTGCTATCCCCACCACTTCTGCCGCACTCTTTTTCTGGCAAGGCGTGAGCGAGTCAGAAAACGTTGAGAACAGAAGAATACTCCTCACGAAACTCACCGGCCAATATATCTGGCCTCAACCTTAGGTACAGTGTTTCAGACTTTCGTAGACTTCACGGAGATATCGGTACCTACTTGAGGTCTGACTACCCTTTTCCTTACCATCCGTGCCTTGCTTGTTCCAATAAATATTTCTTAACAAACCCATCACTTTCTATCGAGCAGAAACCCAGGCCTCAGCCAACACTTTGCGATATAAAATTCTAAGCTCCCGAATCTCGGTGATCAGGGAACTTTGAAGCCGTGCAGAGATGAATACGCTCGTTTCCGTCGGATTGCCGAGCAGTTTCCATTAACGCGGGGTTCCTGAGTCGCTGTTCCACGAACCAACGGGGAACTAGGGGGAAGGAGTCGAGGGAAAGAAAGGTATAGACGATGATCCCCAAGGACATGAGGATTCCTCTAAGGGCGCGGGTCGTTGTGCGCGGGCCAGTCGATTCAATTCAGATCGAAATCGCGGAACGTTGATACAAGAGGGTCAGCGAGGATGCGCCACGTCGAATAGGCCATTATTCCGACGGAAATCGAGGGATCTTTCGGGCTTAGGGCCAGATGAACACCGACACCGCACGGTGATCCCGGTCGAATCTGCGGCTGCGCTTACGACGTCGATAAGGGGTCCTAGAATCTTGGCCTCTATGTATAGAAGCTTCTCGCCGGCGTTCCACGGAGCTTGATGAGCCTTGAAGCTGCTTGTGCCCATGACTTTTCTGCTTTTCAAACCCATGACGCCGGAAAGAGGGAGGCTGGGGAGGTCGAGGAATTCTCTGGAGGGGTGCAGTGAACTTTGTGGCCAAAAGGATGGTGATTTGAGGAGAAATAGAGGGGAAGTTTATGCCGACTAGACCATTTCTGAGAATATAAATTAGAAGAGTCCTTGTAGAAAACACTGTAAGTGACAAAATTAAAAAAAGAAAATTTGTATCGGAAAATATCATACATGCCAGTGGTAATGTTATAGTATAGAATTTAATTTTTGGCACTTACAATATTTTCAGGGGCCCTCCAAATATTCAACTGTCACTGAGGAATTGAGTAGATAATTATTCATCTGTGATTTTTATTATCTAACCCTGGAAGAATATATTTCCAATTACGATCAGACGTTGCCCTAATAAGTGGTTCACCTAGGAAGTATGCCCCAAGCATCCTGGAAGCTTTTAATTTTATAAATTCTACCCCGTTCCCTTCGCTACTATTTCAAACCCCTTAAAAAAATCACAGTAACCCCGATTCTCGGTACAATACAACGGCACCATTCAATTAACCAGAAATCTTCCCCCGACCATCGACAGAGTTTATCTCGAGCCTGCAGATCGCTAGGAAGCCGTAAGTCAGTGCAATCCAGCGATTCTAACGCGATTCTTGAAAGCAACGGCCCAGAGCGAGGGGTGACAGGGAGGAATGCTAAAAGTCACTTTGTATGTAGCGACTCGAGGAAAATCTCTCCCGGATCGCGCACAATTTCCCGCTCTCCCCCCTGTCAAACTGTATCGCGTGTTCCATTGAATGGAGATGGACCCTTCGATGCACCCCGTTTCAAAAGCTCTGGACCCAGGGCGGTCGGAGATGGGCGGCGATAAGAGGCAGGGCTGCCCGAAGACGTCCGTGATCCGAGACTTCGATATCACGGTCGATCGGTGACCGGTCACGTTTCACTTTGGCCGAGACACAGACGGTTGGTCTCTGTAGCTACGACGAGGCGCAGGGAAATTCGACGAAATACACGGGGAAAGAGGCCCTCCCCTAGCAATAGAAAACGTATTATCGGGCAGCTTATCGTGCTACGTACGAGCAGGGTAATCCGCGTCTCTGGGAGACTTCCTTCGAGACGCCGGATACAATGGACCACTTCGAGGAATATTGAGGCGGTAAGGTGCTTAGCGTAATAAACGAGTATAAATTCGTCGTTCTGCGGATCGATGGCAACTACAGTCCTGAATTTTAATTTACCCGCGACTTGGCTGCACGAGTTTGTTGTGTCCATTGTGTGCACGCGGGCGTAAGTAGCTTTGCGACGGAGTGGTGATATATGTGGGCGAGGGGTATATGGTAAATGAGGATTATTCTGTGTTGGGAATTTTGCGCGGTTTCGCTGTGATCTGCGGGCTAACTGGCGAGGAAGGATATTTGAGTTTCTACTGTGAAATGCAACTGGGGTCTGAGAACATCTTCCAAGTTCTGCAAGAACATCTGCAGGTACCTAGAGTGTTTAATTGCAGAAAAAAAGGAGGAGGCGACGAGCATCCACATGGGCCACTGTTACGATGAAGGAGAACACCCGTGTTTTAATTAACTGAGGAAGAAACTTTATTTTAAATGTGAAACATGGTTTATAATTGGGAGAGGACGCGAGATGGGTCCGCGAGGAACAGAATTAGGGTGCAGTAACGCTGAAAGTCTTGCGGGGTTCATCGGGGCTTTATTTATACTTTTATTTATTTATTTTCGGGGTCTTATGTTTGCCCGAATGGTTGTTCTCTGTGCACTAGGAATTTCTGATAAAACTTTAAAAAGATGTCTCCTTTTAAAAATAATGGTCCCGTTCGCATAAAAACTAGATGTACTTATTCTTAATATCGTTTTAATTTCCCTACGTTTACCAGCCGATAAGCTTCCAATTATATGGTCAAAGCGGAAACAGTTGCGGGTTGTCAACCCTTTTTGGGGTAACGCCAGTGAACACAACAATTCTTTATTGACACAAGTGAGGATCCTGTTCATAGGTAGTAGCAGTCTCCATAACCCCACACTACCAACCATTTCAATCGCCTCGTCTGAAGAAACACGTACATACGTATCCGTTATCGTTTTTCCTCCTTATCGCGGCACAGTTCTTATACGGCGCCTCGTTCCATTCGCGACGCGAGCACAAGGAAAACCCGCGTGAAAGACAGACTTCGATTTCCATGTAACCGATCAAATGTATCGTATCAACGGAGTTATCAGCCTCTGCTGACCTATTTGAAGATTTATACTTCCCCCGGAAAAATATTTGCACTAGTATCCAATAGCAACTACGTTTTCATTCAACGGCACTAGACAGTCAAATCGCTCGAAAATCAAGTACTTTTGCGATTTAATTGCAAGGAGATGAAAGCTAGCACAGACTTCTCCTTTTACACAGTGTTTATTACTATCGCGTAGAGTAAAAAAATATTTTTTTGTCTACATATCTATTAAATGATATTTTTAGTGACATTTGAAAACAATCCTTTTTATTTTTGCTAGAAAATTCACGATGATGAGAAAATTAAAATGTTTGCCATTCCCTCAAAAGTCAATATCTTTTCGAAATCTTGGGTAGCTTTTCTAGTATTTAGTGTACAGATTACAAAACTTTTTGTCTTTTTGTTCTAGGTCCAATGGGGTGGGCGTGAAAATTTCTACCGCGGAATGACACAAATGGAAAATACGTATCAGCTGTGCGGCTATTTATTGTTAAAAAAATTTGAAAAAATATATTTTTATTTTCCTTTATACATACCTATCACAAGAACCTTATGTGACATTTTTAATAAAGTTCGTGAATTTATTTAAAATCACCTCCAAAGACTTCCTACCATTTTTGGACTATTATTGCAACGTTACCCTAAAACAAGCTTCTTCTTTAAAACAGAAATGCAAGTAGCGAGCGGGATCAAGAAGTTTGAATTTTAATTTTAACTGTTACTACCAGCGTCAGGTAGCAGCCTCGCGTCGCGTCGACGATAACAGCGAGCCCGTGACGTTTCAGGGGCCACGCCACCCTGCAATACGCTCGAAACGGTATCTGGGAACGTTAATGCAACTTTGTGGCCCTGTCTAGATAGTTTTCCTCGGGGAAAGCATGCGTGTTTGCTATTATTTTCGGCTTATCGCGGGGCGCTCGTTTCCCTCAGCGCGCAGAGCCCGCGCCATCTCGCCGTTGTTTGACGTTCAAGATAAATATTATCTTCACACTGCCGCGGTCCCAAGAAGTCCTCCCAAGAGACGGAATTCGCGCTCAGGTTTTTCTGCCGCAACATCTGCATTGTGCCCATGCCAGGTGATTTCAGAGCGTTACCCTCGCTGCAGGAAGAAACGCTCAGGAGCGTGATGGCTGTTCCACGGTGTGCTCGGGTTTTGTGCGCGATTTTGCTCCAGGCTGCTTCTTGGAAGTTCGAAAAATTGGAGTGGATTCAAAGCGGTGGTTCGCAGAGCAAATAACGGGAGAAGAAAATGTGTGAATGTCGTGCTTGGATTTCAGGGGTGAAGAAGGATGCTGCGTGTAAAAATTTATTCTTTTGAAAGACACTTTAAGTTCGCAAGATAATAAGCTTTCTACTTCGTCCGTGAAAATTATGCGAAGCGTGTGCCTGTAAAAGTAGTATCCCAAGTATTCTAACTTTTCTCTGTAGTTTTAGGAAAATTCTTTTAAGAGAGAAAACTTTCTTAAAAATTAACTTCCTTCGAAAGAGTCCTCTGCAACCAACCAACTCGTCAAAGACTTCGAACCTCGAGGATTCTAGAAAACACTTTCTCTATCAGAGGAAGGAGATTCAGCGTTTCGCGGAACGGCGACGGGAAAATCGATTCCACGAACTGTTGACTCCATTTCTACGCGTGGTTTTTCCCCTCCCGATAAAGAGACGAAGTCGAGGACTCCGACTCGCGCGTGACACCGATGCCGCGGCGATGTGAACCGCTCGACCCGTTTCCAAACGATTATGCAACGTTTGTTGTGACCGCCAGCCCGATCGAGACCGTTGTAATCAGGTCCACGAACTCGCTTCAACAGCGTAATTTTTCCTTCAACGACCCGCGAGCGGCCTTGCACAAGCTCGCGCGTTCCCCTATCGCGGTCGACGCAGGAAAAACTCCGCCGCGACCTGATTGGCCGCGGCAGCGATAAATATTTACGCTGCCACTGAGACTGGCCTGTTGAGAAGACTCGGAAAAATTGCTATCGGATTGGGGGGTAGTATAAATATTGTGTCAGTGGCCGTTGAAACGTCTGTCTACTTGCTATGAACCGTTCCTCATCACAGATTGCAGGAAATGGTAAAAAAAGTCGACGTAGTGGAGGATGCTGAGTCTTTATGAAAATCTCGGAGAACAGGATGTGGTTGATTGTATTTTAGGAAAAGTTTGTTACTTTAGCTTAGAGTTAGGTGAACACTTAGGGGATTAGAAAGGTACTGAAGAGGTACTAGGATCTCGGTAAAAATTGATTTCAGTAAAATTGATTTTAGTAAAAATTGATCTCGGTAAAAATTCATCTCAGTAAAATTTATGTCAGTAAAATTGATTTTAGTAAAAATTAGTCTCGGTAAAAATTCATCTCAGTAAAATTGATGTCAGTAAAATTGATTTTAGTAAAAATTGATCTCGGTAAAAATTGATCTCAGTAAAAATTGATCTCAGTAAAATTGATTTTAGTAAAAATTGATCTCGGTAAAAATTCATCTCAGTAAAATTGATGTCAGTAAAATTGATTTTAGTAAAAATTGATCTCGGTAAAAATTGATCTCAGTAAAAATTCATCTCAGTAAAATTGATGTCAGTAAAATTGATCTCAGTAAAAAGTGATCTCCGTAAATATTGATCTCACTGAAATTGACCTGAGTAAAGTTGGATCTCAGTAAAATTAATTTCAGTAAAACTTGATCTCAGTAAAATTGATCTCAGAAAGATTGTCAAGGCAGACACAGAAGAAGCTCGTCAGTCAGTGAATGAAAAGGGGTCTACATGGCAATTTTCAAGGATCCCACGACTCGTTTCTAGCCTGCTGTTTGATCCAAGTCGGCAGGAACAGATTTGTCCGCGCACAATAATAACAATTAGACGCGTGCAAGCTCGTTACGCCACGGCAAAGGAGATTAAACTAAATCTCGGCTGCTCGGTGCTGGAGAAGGCAATATCAACAGGCAACTCCGTACCCAGGCCACCGTCCCCTTTCTCTCTTCCTCCGGCTATGGCCCCGTATTCGCCCTCGCGTTCCCTCCAGCAAGCCTGCTCGTTACCTAAGCACTAACAAATGGCTCTTCCTTCCTTTCGAACCAAGGCTGTTCCAGGTCGACAGCCGTGGTTGCGCGGCGCGAGGCGGCCACGCGTGTTCTTCGTTTACACGGCTCTCGTTCTTGGGGACAATGGCCATTCAGAAGCGCGGGAAAGCTTATAGCGGAACGGTCCGTCGCCTGAATATTCTTCGGTGCTCGTTAGCACGCATCATCTCAAACCACGAAGGTCAAGAACGAACAAACTACGTAGGGGAGACCGGGGCTAAAAGTTCCGGGGGTAAGTTGTTCCGACCGTTCCATCTTCAAAATGAAAAAGAGCGTTGTACTTTAAATTATTTTTTCCACAGAGTGGCGTGATCAACTTACACGGAAAAAATAATTTAAAGTACAACGCTCTTTTTCATTTTGAAGATGGAACTGTCGGAACTTTTAGCCCCGGTCTCCTCTACATACCCACTTTTCTCAGTTCCTTCGAACATGGCGACGATACTTCTGTAACGTACCCACCCTTAGCTAATTATTAATCGTCTACTCTCTCTGCAATTATAAAATTAATGCTCTCCAAGTTACGAATAACTGCAAACTCTGTCTCACACTTCTTCTTTCTCTTCTCATCTCGTCACCTACTCTTCCATCCCCAAAATTTTTAAACTAAATTTATCACTCCCTCATTTTTATTTTTTACCATTGCTTAAAATTGAGAGGACTGTCTTCTGACACTTTCTACAGTCCATCACGATTTTGTTGCTAAAACTATGGGCTCACGTACCTTCTTTAACGACGAAATGCTAAAAGCTTTACAGTAACTGTCACTGGCGGTCGATTTACAAGGCCAGAATTAATGTTTCTCCATATGCCACGCGCAAGCGGATTGTCGCTTATCGTCCTCGACTACCATCGAACCACTACATCATGCAAATTGAGCAATTCCGCCCGTGGTTTATACGTCGATTGTTTGCAGTAAACGTCCCTCGACGTTCCGTAACGACTGCTAAGCTACGTACAGGAACGTAGGCCACGGTTCTGGGGAAAAAATGGCTGGCGTTCGAGAACACCCTCGCGCCGGGGGACTTCTCGATCGAGAGCAATCGACTTGAACGATGGAAAATGAAAGGCCGTTGATAGGAATTCCTTGTTTCTCGTTCAACAACCGATAGGGTCATCGATTCCCATAAAACTTTCGTGGAAGAGAGATGTCGTGGGTCATCAGTGACTCACGTGTTGGGGGAGTTCAGTGAACTAAATGATTTCGTAATCATCGCTTATCGTCCAGAAAGCGGAATTATGATTTAAGTATTCGCGTCCTTAATAGCCTCATTCATAAAGCGCAAGTAATTAGAAGTTAAGTAATTTAGCACGCATAGAAGCGGATGACCGAATTTGGCTGGACGCCATCTTTCTCCTCGCTCTGTGTTTTGCTCTCGCGGGTCCAAGAGCTATGGAAACTTTAAAATTAACTTCTCTTCTCCTTTGATAATTTAATGCCACTATATCTTTTATGTATCACGCGGAACTATTTCATGAAGAGTTTAACAATTTTCCGTAATACCGTGATTAACTGAAATAAAAACAGTTTTCCTCGCAGCTCCGCAATTCCAGAGGCGTGGAAGATACTTGAGGCGATAAACTCGGATAAAACACCCTCCATATTACCGACGAATAATCATCTTGCCCAGTTACCACGAGCAGCGGGATGAAATTAAAAAACTTCGTGATCCAATTACGCCCCTTAACGAGTTCAAATCGAATCAATTTCGGTTATCGCGCAAGAATTTCACGCTCGAGAGCCGAGCTTCTCTCAGCCCGCGGTGCTCCCCGCTCGGCTGGAAAACTCCGAGCGCGTTTCATCCGCGAGGAGGAAGCGCGAAATGGCGGGGGAAGGATCGCTGGCTCGTTTCTTTCGCGGCCGCGTAAGATAAGCGGGCGAAAACAAATATGTGCTCGGCGATAATGGATCGTCGACGCTGGGGGAACCCCTGCCGAAGTTCGATCTCCCGTGACAAAAAAGAAAAATGATTTTCCTTGCGTGACAACATGCCCCTGTCTGCGCGTTAAGTAATCGCCGGCTCGCCGCGAATGACGCTGAAATATTAATCACGCGACTCGCGCGCGCTTCAACCGAGAACAGAGGAAGCCCCGCTTTGAACGATTGAATTTGAGATTTGCAAATCTGGGTTGCGCGAAGTCGCGAAATCTGAGGTAACGGAGTTTAGAATGAAAGTTTCGTTTTAATTTGATGAAGACTGTTAAGGTTGCTCGTAGTCTTTCTGGGTTTTGGAAATAAAATTTGGGTTCCAGATTTTTTTCTTTTTTTTTCTTGCCAGCAGGTACAGAAAGGTGACTCAACAGGGCAATGTAGTGTAGAAACTGGCCGAATTAACCAGCAACTAAAAACTTTGATTTCTTCCCACCAATTTCATCCACGCGAACGCCCGCCCTTCCGGTACCTCGTATTTTTTCTCATTATACTGAGACGCCGCCGTGGTAATGCTCGCGCCGCTGTGCGAGGCAGACTAACAAAAAATATGCACCACGCGAAGTAAGCCGCGTATTACTGTGGCTGGCAATTCGTTACCTCTTCTAACATAAATATCGTGCCGCGGATTACTAGGAGAAAAGAGTGGCTAGTGCCCTTTTAGACAGAGGGGGGGGGGGACGTTTTCGAACACAGAAAGCACCCATTTCGATGGAATTTCTAGAGTAAATATCACTGTTTTCTAGAAAAGAGAATTGCACATTTGCAAATATTTCGAACCACGTCGATACGATGGATAACTGTCCTTGATACCTAGGTAAAGGATTCACTCTCGTCCACCAAATTAAAGAGTGACCCAAGAAATACCCCCTTTTTTGGTCCCACGATTTTGGAACTGAATTTTGTGCCAAATGATAGCTTATGATGAGACACCAATCACGACAAATTTTCAAGTTGAGGTGACAATTAGTTTCTGAGATATGGCAGGTGAAAGAAGTGAAAATTCATTAATATGTCAGCCCATACGCTCCGATGTATAGACTTTTAAGTCATTTCGATAATTTAAACAATTATTTGCAGGGTTGTTCCTGACTGCTAATAACGAATTTGAACTTAGATTTTTAAAATTCACGAAAAAAAGAATAAAAATCAAGAAATATAAATGTCTGTGTAGTAGGTGCGTTTTTAATATATCGTCCACAATGTTGAATCGGCCATTTAATTTTTTTTTCGTGAATTTTGAAAATCTAAGTTCAAATTCGTTATTAGCACTCAGGAAAACTCCTGAAAATAATTGTTTAAATTATCGGAATGACTTAAAAGTCTATACATCGAAGCGTATGGGCTGACATGTTATTGAATTTTCACTTCTTTCACCTCCCATATCTTAGAAACTAATTGTCACCTCAACTTGAAAATTTGTCGTGATTGATGTCTCATCATAAGGTATCGTTTCGCATGAAATTCCGTTCCAAAATCGTGGGACCAAAAAGGGGCTAAAAAAGGCCTCATTTTTGGGTCACTCTTTCTGCGTTAAAAATGAATGCCACGAACCCAGTATCCACCAGTTTAAGAAACATCTGCCGCGAGAATCTGCCTTTAAATTGAAGCCAACGCAGCGACGAGAATCATGATCCAGCAGAACCGCCTCGACGCCAAGGATCCCTTCGTGATCATGAACGCGAAATTTCCCCGGATCCATTTGTTCCAATTACCGCGTTTATCAGCTGGCATCGACAAGATCTCAACGAGCATCGCGCGATCAGCGGGTAGGAAGCCGAAGGGGTAGGGAGGAGGTGAAAGATGTCGAGTATGACGAACGACGAAGAAGGTGCACGGTCCTGGACTGACTAACGAGCCGGAAACCGGAAGTGGCGAGCAGGAATCGCGTAGGAATCGCGTTTAACGGACGGTCCCGAACTTGTCCAAGCGGTTCAACTTCCGTTCGAGCCGCGACGCTCGACTTCGTCTTTTCCTTCCACCCCTCCCGCCTCCCCGCGGCCCGGTGCGTCGACGGCGCCATCTCTCGCCACCGTCTTGGCCGCCGGAAACCGGAAGCCCGTGTATACGCATTCGCGATCACCGCCACCGCGTACACACCGCTTAAATTAATACTTTGCGCGCTTTCGTGCGTCGAGATCGCGTAACAGCCTTCTTCTCGATCTTGCCCCGGCCAACAACCGTGCTATCATCCTTCCTTCCGATCCTCCCGCTCCGATCTCCGCGATAATTAATCGGGCTTCCTGGGGAACGTCCGTCGTACACGTGGAAATATTTAGCCGTGGGGCAGAGTGCGAGGAGACTGCTTTATACACCGCTGGAAATATTTACTGCGGCACGTAAAAGTATAGCGTGTATAATTTTTAAAGCTATATGTTGTGTTTGGATAGAATCGTAAGTTTGATTTTTGAAAATGGGAAAGTGGGGCCTTCTTCCCATTAAATCCGCCAGTGGTTGTAAGCATGGAATGGTGAACACTCGTGTGATGCAGAAAATGTGTTTAAAGGTGTATACGAGTCAATTGTCGTCTAGGAATGGGATTTATGGATTCAACACTCTGTATATTTTCGGATATAGTGATAATTCCTTTGTAAAAGCGAACGCTACGCTTCCTCTTTTCCCAGGAGTGGAATAATTAAATTGTGCTGTACAGTTCAATCATCTTGTGAAATGCAGAGATACTGTGAAACGAGTTTACTCAACGAGTTAGTTACTATTGTCAATTTTGATGTTTCAATTACGGAAGTGTATTGTAACCTGTGAGGTATCATTTGTGGTGTCGAAGAGTGCAAAGCGACCTTGACTTAAGAATATAGGTCAAAATGCCACCGTCTCTCACAATCCAAGGTAAATTCAGCTGTCTCTTGTGACGTTTACACCCGTGTCAGGTTTGTTTACGACCACCGAGAATTGCGATTCCGAGCGATTCCGCTGCACCTCGTTCACCTAGTTCCAACAGGAATTGCCTCGTGCCAAGGATGAAAAACACGACTTTCTATAATTAGAAGGCACGAAAACAACAAGGAAGCTCTCTCCAACAAAGGGAACAAAACACAGATAACGTTGACCAATCTTTTACGTGCATCCACGAGAAGTGACGCTTATACTCGAAATTTTCGCAAAATTGAAAATGATCTTTCTGGAGCACTTCCAAGAAAAATAAAGGGGGTCAGCAAAATTCCTTTTAAAAGAAGACGACCATGAAATTCCCTTCGCGTGCCTTCGCAAAGAAAAAAGGAAGCTTGTCTTCAGAATTCCTTTGCAAGTGAATGTAACCTTTGAATTCCTTCGGCATGTATGTATATTAAAAAAGGAACGCGACCTTAAGTTTCCTTGACACGTTGCCTTCGTATCTTCTGTGGACAAACTCGAAGAAAATATGAAAAATATCCCAGTAAAAACTGAGGTGGGCAAAATTTTTATTTAAATAAAAGTTTGAATACCTAATAAAAGTTAAAAAGATTATTCATCCTGCGATGAATAAAGTTAATTCGGGTTAAGTTTCAGTTTTAAGCTTTTTTAACTTTTATTATTCGTTATTCGAAATTTTATTTAAATAAAAATTTTGCCCGTCTCTGAGTAAAAGTTCATCATCGTTGACAGAAGGCCATCAGATATCGAGATTTGGATTTCAAACCTCGATTCTACCACCGTATCCGTGTTCAAGGCCACTGATTGCAGGAAAAAGGCCGAACAAGGATGTGGAAAACAGAAACACTCGACGAGATTGTGGGAGGCGGGGCGATCGGATACAGTACCTACTCATGAATCCAAATCGATTCAATAGCTGCGTATCATTTCGTTGGAATCGAGGAGTGCTGGGGAAGATTGGCGTTTGATGCACTCGCGGGGTGCAGTGTTTGGCGGAACGAGGTTCCTATCGAAATTTAGATGCTTTCCGATCACGTACTGGGCTTGGGAATACAAGGGCTTGAACGGTAGACACTGAATCTCTCGAGAGTCGTGACATTTATAGAAACTGCACTACGATATATGACTTCTTTTATTATTTATCCTGCAGTTATCCTTGCGAATCTAATATTACAATTATTTTATTAAAACAGAGAAGAGTAAAAGCTGAATATAAAAGCATGAAAACTCAAGCTTCATAAACGTGTCACCAGCTTGCATTCTACTCTGAAGTCTCTCACTCACAATAAAGAAGTGTTTAATTATTCAAATCACGATAAAGATGCAAATAGAGATGGCCCATATCTTCGCTCATTCTTCCCCATTAAACAGTCCTATAGTCTTCAACCTCCATGCAAAAGATGCTTCAAGTAAGTACTTCAGAAACATGTTCATACTATATTTTTGTCTAGTGTACTGCATACTGTTAGAAAAAATATAGAGTACGTAAAAATACTATATTTTCGATACGTCAATAAAATTCCACATTTTTTCCTCATTTTTTTATTCTATGCTAATTTCAAAATTGTAATTTGCGAATTTAAACTGTAAACTTCCGAACGCAACTTAAAAAAAGTGTTGTCTATGATCTATTTGTCAAAATTTATAAAAAATAATTTCATATTTTCTCTCTCTATTCCCGTCGCTTTAGCTTTCACAGAGAGAATTTTTTCTATAATGAATATGAAGGGAGACAGAAACAGGGCCATAAAAATTGAGCTCCTCAATTCTGTTAATTTGGACTTTCAGTGCCATCAAACCTTTGACGCATTTGTTAAACACAATAAATGAATTAATAATTAAAAATACACAAAAATATGTGTATTTAATGCAGTTTTATTTTGTACCACTTTCCTCTAAAAAATATCTACCACATTTTTCCCAATGTACTATTTTTCATCGCATTTGACCGTAAAGTACTATATTTTCATTAAAAAAAAATTGGCAACCCTACTTCAGTAGCCCGGTCCCTCAAGTGCAACTTCTGACAATGTTATTACTCCACCTAGTTTCTTATCGAGTAGGTCATCTCCATCCTCCCTCCCCTCGATGAGTTTATTCCATTCATGTCACTCTCCATTATGCCCCCCTCGCCTCCCCCCGTCGCCACTCAGCGCGCGGATCCACCGGTTCCCTACGGCCCTGCGCCCCGCCATTACACACCGGGAATTTCAACGCTCTGCCTACTTCAATTTCCATTGAATCGAATTTCTTTCACGTACGGAGACGTCGCCCCGCGGCGTTTGGGACGCGATCGCGACACAGTTCGCCACCGCACGGGGACCACCCCCCTGCCGCGGGAAATACTTTATCGCCCGACCGTGATTGCGCCACCCCCCGATCACTTTCGTCGTCGCGAAACGAGCCCCCGTTTCCCCATATCCGTCGCGTAAGAGACAGTAGTCCGCGCACGTCCCACCGATGCACAGAGCAAACCTGCCTGCCCCGTGGAAAAGGTGCGCCCCCGTTGTTACGCTGGCTGGACGAGGGCCAAACAGACGCGCCACCTACGTGGCGATGATTAACCGGATGCTGCCGCGGCGGCAGCAATTGCCGATGACTCCCGTCTAGAGCGAGACTCTGGGTCAGCTGGAACGGTGCAAGGATGAGATTTATTTTGGAGGTAAATATTGGGGAACGTGATATACGGTGCAACGAGATGCTTCGGTAAAAATTAATAATATTATCTCATTGCTCATCGATCACAGGTATTTCTGATTTCATCAGATAAAGAGTAGTGATGGTTTCGAGTGGAGTCTCACGTTGGGGGTAGTTCTCGGCGAGATTTCCCGCGACGAACTGCACTCGCGATCAATCGAACCGTTTGCAAACAATTGCAACTCTCAAGTGAAACAGGCTTCCCAGTTCCACTGTCACAGACGACAGTTGCCCGCGCAAAACTTCCAAGAACGGCCGATCTACACCTTGACCCGGTTGCAGGCGGACTTGAGCCGGACACCCGGTACACGCGTGCGTCATAGGCTGAAACCGATTTGCACTTTCACGCACGGGGACGTTTCGCAAGCGGTGCGCCCGCGTTCCAGACCAAACGAATATCGATCGAGCGCGCGCCGCGAGGAGGAATGCGGGGCCTCGATCGACGGTTTTCTCCTTTTTCCGCGGGGACATCGCCTGTACGGAATGCCGCTCACGAACCCGTTTACTCGCGACGGCGAAGCTCTCGTGATTTTCGTGGGATCCCCGGGCGGCGGACTCGAAAAATGTTAATGAAGAAGCGAGACTGAGGGAAACTCGATTCCTACGGGGATGAAGGGTTGGGTGAGGCGGGGGGGATGGGGGTTAGTTTGCTTGCCCTGAGTGAGTAGGTGGGAGGGGGTGGGTTAAACGAAACGCGCGCGCGGGCAACCAACAACGAGATTCGTCGAACTTTCCACCCCCGCCCTTGCAACTCGCTCGCGTCTAAGGGACCCGGATTGTAAATTGTACGGTTACGAGTGCGCGATACAATTGTAAATTGAGGGGAACAGCTTTCGTTCGTTCGCTGGGTACAGATGCGATTAAAGAAAACTCGTTCCGCTTTGCCGGGGAACTTGTTAGCTGAGGGTGAAGGAGGAGAGCGTTGGCTCTTCGTGGGTGGTGGTGGAAACTGAAGTTGGACAAGTATGACGGCTCTTTGTGCTGGGCTTTTATCGCTGGTAACGTTCTGCCTTCCAAGTAATTTCAAAAGAATCACTTTCTTGCGCCTTGATACTGTAAACTCGGATTCCTGGACACTACGCTCAGCTGGGGCTAATTAGACGGTCCTTAATCTTTTATGTAGCGAATACTTAATTACAGCACAGTGATTCGCCAAGTATTAAATAACCTCGAGGAGAGCAAGCGTCTGAAGCGTAAAACTTATTCCACTTATCCATCTGCTAGATCGCAATAGAGTACCGCAAAGTTAGGTACTCTTGGCATGTTTTTCTAACATTTTGTTATATAATACAAAAATTAACAATTTTACGTTTGCTTTAAATACAACATTGCTTCTTTTGGGATTGCACTCCAAGTGTGAAATCCTTTCCCCTCTTTAATACATGCCAATCAACAAATACACAAAGTAGCCTGATTTAGAGAATTTTTTAAGCGAGTATAATGAATGGAATAGAAAATCTGTTTGAAGGCCTTCATTGCAAATATCTTGAAGTATGATCCCAATTTTTTTTAATTTTTTTCAAGTCAGGTGGCATTACCCAATAAATATTCTGCATTGAGGAGTTGAAAACTCTGTTCGAAGCAGGTGATCCAAGTAGAGGAGCGCGCTGGTCAGACAGGTTCATACTACTGAATATCGTCCGTTCACCAAAGAGAGGCCTCTCGTTGCCCTGAAAAATTTCCAGGACGGGTCTCGATACTCTCGATCCGGCTAATCGGGCGACACGTTTGACCACGTTTCGCGTTGACATTTCGTGGCATCGTAATCAGCCCGGCTGACATTTGTCGCCGGTACCTACGCGCGAGCAATCTCCGCTAAGTCGCTACGTATCTGAAATGGAAAGAGGGGCCCCGTAGGTGTCTAGTTTCCACGTCGCCGACACAACCTCACCAATCTACCCGTTCCGACTTCTTTTCCTCCCTATTCCCCGTTCCTCCTCCCTTTCGCAGTCGTCCGCCTCGTCCTCCCCGCGGGCGACGCGCCGTGACAGAAGCGTAAAAGGCGCGATCGCGACAAAACTTACGGCGCGACAACGGGGCCAACACGGAGTAGAAATAGTTCGACGTCCCGTAAAGCGATTTGAGCGCTATTCTCATCGCGCGCCACCTCAGCCTCGTTTCTGCGCCCCCTTTCGACGCGATCCCATCGCGGCCGCCACGTTCGGGACACGCCGTCGCGATTGTTTCGGAACGCTGTGCTCCCGTGACGGAGACGCGGAACGTGTTTCCTTCCTATGAACGCTTCTTTGAGACGTTTAATTATTCCAAGGAGTCGAGAATGGAATATCTGGCTAGCAATGCGCGACGGAATTAAACGGGAAATGAAACTGTGCGTGCCTTTGTGTAAGCGATTCGTCGAAGTTCTTTGGAGATCTGTAGGGACGATATAATGTTCCTGTTCCGCTTAAGTGTATTGTTCAAGAAATGGAGAGTGAAGAATGTGGCTAATGTGAATGGGAATATATTCACTAAATTTCATCAAGATGTAACTATATTCGAGGATTGGTTACCTAATTCTTAGATTTTTGCATGTTCAGACCTCGGGGATACCTGAGGCTTATTTCGAAAAAGACATGAGACACTCGAGATCTATCGAGACTTCTAAAACCCGTCAGGACTTAAAATTCCTGAAACTCGAATGGTACTCGAAGTAGGTAGTTCTTATTGTTATACATTCGAACTAATTCGTAGCCTATTAAAGCACACAATCTATTATTTTTAAAAAAAAAATCTTAAAGATAGCTGTTGTTTTTAGAATCCAAAGAGGTGTGACCCTTTAATTTGAAACAAACATTACTTTCGTTCAGCTTATTTCAACTCCATATCACAAAGTAAACATATTTAACATATACATTTAAGCGTCGCATCATAAAAATCTTCAACAGGTGTGGCAATAAATCCTGAAATAAAATTGCTAGCCCATATTTAGACCCCTTCCTCAACTATTCAGTCCATGTTTATCTACAAAAGAAACCCGTAATTCAAACAAGGAACTGATACTAATCACAAATCACGAAGCCAAGCTCCATCGAGGAAATCAGTCCCCTCCACAATTAACTACCCACTATCCCCAATACCATCCCCCAAATCAACCCCAATCAAGAAACAGAGCACCTACACCAACAGAAATCAGGCCAATCACCGCAAGAAGAAGAAGAATACATACACACAATCGTCCCGCTGAACCGCCACAAGCGAGCACCGTCTGACAAGCACTGGATCATTCCACTTTCGGGGCAAGGGACAGAGCGTTCGCCCAGCGTCACGAAACATCCATGTCGTTTAACGAGGCCACGCTGGGACAAGAATTAGGACACAATGCTTGGCTGTCGTGTTTTAATACACAGGGAAAGATCAATTGTTTCCCCTCTATTGGAGAGAGAGAGAGAGAGAAAGAGAGAGGCAGTGGGGGGTTTCGAGGGGCCCCGGAGTCGACCGTCAGGCCTTCCTTCCCTTTCCGTTTCCCAGCGACTATATCAGTCGCCGCCACGTGGTACCATTTTCACGGATGGTTCCCCCCGAATTTGCATTTATCGCGTGTCGCCAGAGTCACGCACCGTTAATGTGTACACGCTTGTCGCCTGCACCCCCACGCCCACGCTTCCTCGCAGTTCCTCGTCCACTTCCTGTTCCGCGAACGGGGCCCTTCTCCTGGCAATAAAAGCTCCGACATATTTATTGGAGGAGGACCGCGACGGGCATAAATCCACCGTGGCGCGGGAAAAAGGAGACACCGTGGAGAGGGGCGGCGGGGTTGCAGGACGTCGGAGGGACGGAGATACGCGGCTCCTCGAGAGGGGGGTGGTGGCGCGAACGAGTCACCTATCTGCCGTGGAACACGCGAGCTCGTTTATTTTTCGCTGAAACGTCCCCCGCGGCGGAACGAACGGCCAGGAATCCGACGACCCACGGGCAAACAAACCGACGGAGAAAGTGAAGCCCACGGGGGAGACGTTATCTCGACCCCTCTCGCGCTGTGCTCCGACAGACAAGGCGCGCTTTCGGGGAACGAGGAGTACGTAACTCGTTCACGGCTGTTGCTTTGCCTCGCCGATTTCTGGTATACTTTTGTTTGCCCCTCTGATTCCGTGTGCCGCTGCTGGAATGGAAGGTTGCGGAGAATTTTAGCGGGTAATCGCGCAACGCAATGCTCCATGTGGGAAATGAGGGAAGTAACAGGTTGTTTAATGAAACGTTGATTGGAATGATTACAGCAGGTGCAACATTGCTGGTGTACTTTGGTATTATTACAGTCGCTGGAGAACCGCTGGAAACTTGCACTAAAAGGGAACTACAAAGAGTGCGACTTTGGACATAACTGAAACGAGGGTAACAACTGAAACGAGGAAACTTCGTCGACATTTAACTGTTATATATGTCCCAGAACTCTTATGCAACGATAGGGCTTGAAATATTGAAGCTAATGATCTACATATAGTTCCAGGGTCTCATGGATCATAGTTTAGCACATGTTTGATGTTCCCCCTCTTTCATAAAACGAGCACCCTTCACGATTTCGCGTATAGTACATCGAATCAAATATTAACTTACCAGAAGAATCAGAAAAAGAAGACTTGAGTTCGTACTCATATTCGAGGCCCATCAATAAATCTGCCTATAAACCACAAGCAAAGACAGAACACACAGGTGGCTCCCCGTTAGTTTGGATATACATATGTACAGTTCGAAAAAGAGGCGAGATCTTTTGACATTGATTTTGACATGTTAAAACTTGTTTGTCATAGTCTTTCAATATTTTTCCCTTATTCAGCAACGTCTTAGCTTTAACCACCAAAGAGATTCATCTCTCTGTCATATTTCTATAAAAAATTCTACGATTTTTACCCCAAAAAGTGCAGTTTGTCCCACTGTGCGGCGTTGAGAGAATTGGCAAAGCGGCTGGCCAGGACGCAGAGGACCCGCCCGAGTCTCTTTGTTTCGTCTACATAAATAAATTATTATTAAACCGTAATTCACCTGCAACGTCGCTGCGAACATTGCACTGAAACTTTACCATCCAGAATCGAGAAGCAAATCACAGACGAAATCCTGAAAGCGGAGGAAGAAGGACAGTCGCGGGAATCGTGAGGCTCGATGACAGTCGGCCATGAATCAGCCACTCCGCCAGTCGCCGGACGATCGAAATTAGTTGCATCGGCAGGGGGGTGTGATGGCGCCAGGGAACAGATAGAGAGGCCAGAAGCAGATAGCGTTTCAGTGCCAGGAGGTGCTAGGCGGAACACGACCGTCTGCCTTTTCGCCAGTGCCTCGTTCTCTCATCGTTGACCTCGCTCTCCCGCCCCTCTCTCGGTCCCTCGCCCCCGTTCTGCCCTCGTCGGGCGGTGCGTGGAAGTCAAACCGAGTCGCGACACGAGCTAATGAATTGAGTGCCCGTGAGTGGCGTCCTAATGATGAAATCACGAGAAACATAACAACATCCTCCGTGGCCCGTAAGTGACGATGATTTGCCTCGTGACTCGATTCTTGGCCCGCGTCTCGCATTGTTGCTCCGCAGAATGCCGGGCCACGTGATGTGTTTTATAGAACGAATTGTCTCTGGAGGGACGCCGCGAGCTTTCGCTAACCCCGGAGCTGTTTAGGCAGGGCACACTGGCATGCAGACGAGTCTCTATAGTCGTGACGAGGTTTCTACGATCTTTAACTTAGGTTTCACACAGAGGATGCTCTTGCTTTCTTGGTTCCTTCATCTGGAAGAATCTCTGGTGCTATCTTGTGGGAACTATTTGTCTTTATTATCGTCAAATTAATAACCCAATTTGGGAATTTTGCAAATGATAATAATCTTAATATTTAAAGCAGAATGTTTATTTGTTTGTGCTTGTCTGTCGCCTAAAAACTTTAGAACAGTAAACTCTGGGGTCACGAAATGTGCCTCAGCTCTTTATGCCTGGCCAATTCAGATGAATTTGACTATTTTCACCAACAAAAAATAAAAGAATTTTTTTATAAAACCAAAATCTAAATTCCGGGCAAAGCTGGATAGTAAAGCTTCTAATAATAATAATAATAATTCCTTATTGCACCAGTAGACATTGCGAAGATAACAAGAAGATAAAATAACGAAGACATATATAGGTATAAGAAAACAAAAAGGAGAAAAATAGTAGAGTTAGTAGTTATATCGTTTATGTAGAAGTAGAATTAAAGTGCAACGTCCGAGGTCCAGCTGCAACTAACGGGGGTTAATGGAAAAGTGAAGATGCAACCTGCTTGTAAAGAGAGTGGTCATAATTAAAGCAGAATTCTGGAATGTGATGGATTTCTTTGAACAGTGAAATGGTGAAGATGAGATTCAAGGTTCCCAAACTTTTACCCTCTTAGAGAGCAATGGGCAAATTGGTAAGATAATTCCAGAGAAGTTTCACGAATACCGCGGATTAATAAGAAGGTAAAGATGAATCGAGTACGTTGGCGACAGCAGACTACCGCGTCTTTTCCGATCGTTTCCGTATTCCGAGCAGAGAGACAAGTCGGCCGGTGGCCGAACTTTTGGCGGGCTTTGGGGCGCGACTCGTTCAAAGAAATTCAAATCGAGTTAAAATTAGCAAGGCAAAGTCCGCCGAAGGGGGTCCGTTCCTTCTGATCTTCGATAAATATTCCGCTCGTAATGTCGTTTTCCATTTGTCGATCGCCTAGCTGATCGGGCACCCTCTCGAAATTCACGATGAGAGGTAAGAACACCGTTCACGTTTCGATGGCAAGCACGTAAGTAGGTACTACTTGTGTGCCTCCGGGCGGAGAAAACAATGCAGGCTTCCCCAATCGAGGTTTTCACCCTTATATAATTTAATTCTCAGTTTCGTTTGAAATTCAAACGGTCCTGCTTGAAACGACAGGCACTATCCACGTTTTCGTGTGCACGTGTAATCGTAAATAACGCGAGCCTTCCCAGGAAGCATACCGACGATGAAAGCGACCGGAAACACGGAACAATTCGGCAAACAATGTTGCGTGTCGACGTGTTTCCACGAGCGGTAGAAAATTGCGCGTTACTCGGAGCCCGTCGTTTGGAGAGGAAAAAAAAAAAACGGTGATCGCGATCGAAGACAGCATTGCGAAACGTGTTGCGCGTGAACACGTTCCGACGAAATCGCTGATTAATCTGTGGACATGCTCGCCACCAATTAATGCATTCCTTGCACGGGGAGCTTTCGTTTCCGAATAGTTGAGGTGAAAACGCGCCGCCCGCGTGGTCGGCCACGTTGCACGAATCGGTTTTTATCTATTGATCTCCAACTCATTGCTTCTTCGTTAACTTCTACTCGTTAACTGGGGAACACGAAGAAACTACAAGAAACAAAGACGATACGAGGGTCATAAAGATCTGAGGTCTACGATTTTGCAAAGCACATGCAGTCATACTTATGTGTGCCACTAACGGTCTGCTACTTTCAACGTTTCAAAAAAGACTGGAATAATGTAGACATCGATCGATCTCCAATTAAATCTCAGCTTAAGAAAACAAATTGAAACTGAGACTCGTTCTTTGGCACGAAGTTCATTAACATCATAAGCTTTAAAAAACTTGTTTGTTTAGTCAATATTATATATGACGCTACAGAGGGATCATTAAAGAGGCTTAAATTAAATTAAAATAAACTAAGACCTCATCTTTTGGGGCTTGGGGGATGGTAAAACCTCACCAATGGGATTTCAGTTTCGTTCCATAAAGAATGAAAGTTTTCATTAACTTTAATTTAGGTCTGATCCGCAACTACATAATTTGTGAGGACGCTCGAATTTGTTTTGACTCGATTGGAACTCCGTTTCTGAATTACCATTGCAAAACAAAAGTAACTTTTTTTAAAAAGCCTCTTTAATGATCCATCTGTAGCGTCACAAACATATAATACATATTTTTGACTAAACAAACAAAGTTTTTAAAGCTTATGATGTTAATAAACTTCATGCAAGAGAAAAAGTCCCAGTTTCAGTTTGTTTATTCGTAATTAATTTTAACAGAAATGCTTCATTTTAGACAGAAACGACTGCCTAGTACCCTTAACAGTTCGCTACCATCTTACCCCGACTTCCAGCAACGGCAAATCTTCAGACCTCTCAACAAAACCTACAATACCAGCGACCTCTCAATCTCTCGATCACCCAGGCAACTAATCAACCCTCCCACCAATCGAGCAAACCACTTCCCCAACCGAGAGTCCGTCCACCCAAACGACTTCAATCCGAAAGCCGCACTCTCGCGTGAACCAGTGACCACCGATATCGCGGACACTCGATCCAGGAGAGACGAGTGCGCGACGGGAACGGCGTTACCGATGCTTTGATTGCCGCCCTTTGAACCGTCCGCGAATGAGGACCCATTAGCATCCCGCTGTAGTCCCAATCGAATCACGCGAATCCGCTACCAGTGACGTCACCTAGCCCAAGCCGCCCCTCCATCGGCGGGCGAGCGCGCGCGCGCGCGCACGGGGCAGGAAGGGCAGGCCAGACACGCGTGCCTGCACGCATTGCGCGCGGGATTCCCGGGCGAAACGGGGCCTATTTATAGCGGTGCGGCGCGCGTACCAGCGCGGGGCTTCAATTAGCGAGAGTAACCGCAATTTGCTCTTAGTACTTGAGCCGGCCAGCCAGCTGCTTGTTGCTCAACGATAACCCCCCCGATCACGGCCAATTTCTTGATGAATTTTCGTATAATGGGGCCGCCCGTTAATTACATAATGCCACGCTCCGCGCACTCGAAAACTTTACGACCAAGGGACCTTGACGGGCGAGAAGGGGGGCAGTTTTCGTTCGCCAGGCCAAGCAACCGCCGTTTAATTACCCTTCCACGGTTTCCAATAACGATGACGATTGGCCGGGCGTCTGGAGGTGAGCATTACAATGATTAAAATTGATTCTCGCCCGGGACGCTCGGGTTCGTTCGAGGAGGGCCCCCGATGCGCTTTTAATCACGTTTGTAGCGTGCTCCGGGGAGCACGAATGCTTCTCCTGGCAGGGAGTCACGAATGCTTCCACCGTCGGGGAGTGAGATATGGTCGTCTTGCGTTTCCTTGGGGCAATGGTGTTGCTTTGAATCAGGTTTTCGGTTGGTTCCTCTCAGTTCCGATTTGGGGTGGAAATGATATTTGGCGGGGGTAGTGGAATGATTGGTACGTAGCACGGAAGGAGAGAAATGAAGAGTTTTGCATTTCGCCCGGAACTTGAAGTTAAAAATACATCTAGAAACAGGTAAAGAAATAACAGACAACTAGAAGAATATGATAAAGGTGTAGTGACGGTGTTCTGCTGCCATAAATATATATTAGCTCAACCATCAGTCTTTTCTCGATTAGAACCATGCCATGTGGCTATTAAAAATCGACTGAAATCGAGTAAACTCCTTCCGCCGTCACTAAATCACCCTACAGTACACAAGTCTTTCCCGCAAAATCGCCATTTCCGTTACTTAAACCGCATCGTTCTCCAAACACCATTAAATTTCTGATTACCTGAAACCTCGGTACTCCGATCCCACTTAACGACTCCATCTTGTGTTCACACCAGCTTTATTCCCACCTCCTCGAGCCTCAGAATAACAATCTCGCGCGACAATCCCTGCCACCCATAAAGCAGAGCACACGAAATAAAATTCTTAATAGAACTCGCCTAAAATCGCGAACAACCCCCGTCGGTTGCGCGGTTACTCGCCCCCTGTCCCCTAAAACGGGGAGAATTCGCTTCACGCCCGTCAACCGTAAATTTTTATTCGACTCGCTACAATTTTCAGCGCTGCTTCGAGCGAACCGCCGGCGCGATTAAACTTTCGAAGCTCAGCCACGCCCGGTATCGGCCAATTTCCACGCGAAACAAACGCTCGCGTCGACGCTTCGCTCCATAAAAGTTGAAAGCCCAATCTCTGATCCTGGTCGCGGGATTAGGCAGCGGCAGGCCGACTGGTCCGTCGCTGGACGCGGGATTCTGAATATTTCAGAAAGATTGGCGGCACGAGCCGCGTGCTTTACGGGCACGTGTATGTCTCGTGACACCTACGGGTCGATTGTCCTTGCCTCCGCGCCCCGCCGCCGATAGCGTGGGCCGAAATGCAATTTATAGCGCACGTTTCTGGCATATTAATAGAACAGCGAGACTCCGCGTCGCTGTTGATTCGATTTTCGCCGAGAAACTGCGCGAGGACACACCTATCGCGCGGCATCGGGGGTTGTTTATTGTTGCGCGGCATCGAATCGTACGAGTTGGACGATGTGCGTCGTGGGGGTTGATGGTAGGGTTATTTGTGTTCTGAGGGTGAGATTTAATGAGCGTGTTAAGTGGAGGAAGTCTTCTCTTCGGGATCGAAGGAGACTTGTAGGGGAAGGTCGCCATGTTCTGTTATATTCTTCAATCTTTTTAGATTATTCTGTTCCTATGACGCGGTGACTTGTCCCTTCTCAGAGTCGTACAGTGGGTAAAAGCAAGGACAAGGTCTGGATTTCTGACGATTCGGTTCTCTAACAAATTTTCACGTCCTCCAATTGTTCGCCTACAAATCAGCATTCCGATTGATAAAAACAATAAAAGTGCGTAAGAATCTGTTATCCTGCCGGGGCAAGAAAGCGTTCGCGGCATGCCAGCGTCCCACAAAGCGATCGTGAACTCAGAAAACATTTCACGGGGGCACAGTGAGGTCAGTTGTCGTGTTAATGGTTCTTGCAGGATGCTCAACCCTTGGTCGTTGCAAGTGTTGTTTAAAACAGAACGTTCCAGTGTCCTTCGGGGATCTCCGAACGTTCTTTCAATACTGTACCACATAGATATCTACAGTATGACAGCTCCTCTGCGACACCGTTGCAATTCGCGCGCAGAGGAGATCGGGAAGGTTACAGCGCGTGCCTTGGATCTTCGAAACTTCTGAAAGACGACGGGGTGCCGTTTTACGGTATTACCCTTATCGCCTGCCAGGAAATTCGCTCCCTGGAAAATAGAGGTTTTGCAGAGGGGGCTCTAAGCATGCTGTAACTCAAGCAGATCTTTGTTAAGGTGACCACCACCGAATGTTAGCTCAAGTCTGTCGAAAGTTCTTGCGGTTTTATTTTTACTTTCTTCAATGGCACCTGGAACGCTCATTTAGGCCGGGGATTTGTTCAAGCATCGTCTACGCGAGGGAATATAACGATAGTTCCCGGCAGATTCTTGCAACTAGGTGACTAACAGGCTTCATTTCCGTGAAGGTTCTCTTGCCTCAGTAAAATTCAACGAGAACTCTCACGACAGTCCCACGTTAACACCTTAAGAACAGGGATTCCCGCGCTTATTTCAGACTTCAGTTCGATCGTAACCTCTACTTTATACGAGGTCCCTGGTCCGTTTCACCCTGGATAAGGTGTTAGCGTCGAAGAAGGGACGGGGGATATACTGTGCCATGAATTTTCGTACAGTAACGAAGATTTCCATTCACATCCAGCTTGTTAATGGAATGTTCATTCTCTACGACACTGTGCGCCCTTAATCTCGCGACACGCTTCGCCCCTTGCAAGAAGTAACGCGATTTCCTTTCCTTTTTTAACCAGACTCGCGAAATAATTGAATTTTTACTGTCAATGTTCATTTATTATAACCGTCCGATTGAAATTCCGCGTTTCGGGGAGTTTGCAAGTGTGAGGGAAAATAGGACACCCTAATATTCTGACTCGTGTTCTTCTCTTCTCTTCGATGTCATTTCGCGAAACAGATGCTTGGGCATTTTTCGTCCACCATAGAATTTTTCAAATATTAATGCACGTTACTCGACGTTCTTTCCAAATTGTTGTCACCATTTTATAGAAAGTCTCCGGCTACTTCAACTGGGAGTAATAAAGAGCTCCTAGTGTAACAAATAAGAGGTTGAATCAGTAGTTTGCAACGACTAGCGTAGCCCTTATGGAGCATCGTTTATTAGACAGCCAGCCCAGTAGCTACTGTGAGCAAAGTGAATGAAACACGAGGCGTTGTTTGCAAACAGTTTCGCCATTCAATATTGTAATTTCGGGCGGGTATTTGATCGCCGCGGGGGCGCAGTTTAAACGTTCGGTCTCTATCTGGTGGACGTTTAAATTATTCTAAGCTGTTTGCCCGTCGCGAGCGCAGGGAATGCTCGATGGCCCCTCCACTCGTCGCCGCTTCTCGCTATAATCTGGACGACTCTAATTACCATATTTTACGGTAACTTTCCCGCGTATTACCATGCTTAACGACTAACGACGCCCTGTTGTCTCGCGGAACGGAAGAGCATCGCTCGATGCCCCGCCTATGCATTGCAAATTCCGCTCTGTCCAAAACAAATCTGCGCTCCAATGGAAAATTCGATTCGTCCCAGCTCCGGGGGAGTAGGAATCCTCTGTCCCTTCTCACCCTGCCCCGCGTTCACCAAAATGGCGATCGCGACGACGTCAACGAGCTTTTTCCACCTCCTGAACGTTCATTCTTGCGAAACAGTGGCGCGAATGTCGCGACGTTCTCGACAAGGAAGCTTCGGCGGGTGACAGAGATTCGGACGATTATGCGGGCGTGTTGGAGCGCGCAACGTCGTGTTTCACGGGGTCCTAATAACGGCCATTAAAGCACACGTATCGCGCGGCTCCCTGGGTCCTTTTCGCGCGGGCAATAATTGCGCGAGCTGCCCGCGAAATTAGATTACGCCGCGGCAATGGTGCAGGCAGCAGGAAATCACGGCGCGTTTAATGGCCGACGATGAAATGAAGAAAAGCACTCGCGGGGACGGGGACCATTTTACGTGCATTACGCGGCCCAGCCACCTCCCCCTTCCTGCGATGCATTATTATGCATTATCACGCATTACGACGCGGTTATGTCAACGGGCTACCGTCGCGGGGGTTGCTGCGTGCGCCGGAGACGGTCTCGATGATTGGTTGAAATGAATCTGAGGAAAGTGGAGTTTCTAGGTTGAGCGTAAAGGTTTTTATATGGAAGTTCACGGGATTTGGGTTTTAGATATAGCGGGCGGGGCTAAGTGACGGGGGTGGAATGGAACTATAGTCGTATTTGTGTTAACAAGGGTTTGTGGAAATGTGTTGATGTGGGGAGAGTATAGAGAGCACCTACCCATAGATTCTACCTTCACTTCAAAGAAAATTCGAAGTGTCTTATCAGAGTATCCTTTACAGATTTAGAATTCGACTCACACTAAATTTCTGCCTCACAATCTACACTTAAGGAACAAACCCTCGAAGCTCGACCTCCATTTCACCTAAATTAGAAAGAATTGCTTATGAAAGTATTGCTTTGACTTAAAATTAAAAAGAGAACACTAATTGAAAAATATATATTTTCACAGAATAAATAGTAGTTATTGAGTTCATAAGTTTCTATTTCCATTTTTGGCGAATTTATCGAATTTGGAGCATTCATATCGCGCAAAACAGTAATGGGTGCAGATTCAAAATTTGCAATAAATCGCTCATTTGTTATCGGATTTGTATGAAACGTACACCAAACAATGTAGACTTTGTTTACATATATTACACGTCATAACTCAAAAAATGGAGCTGTACCCCTTCTTCTGCAAGGCCATCAATTCAAATCACAACACGAAACCAACCAATAAAAGAATTAAAGAATGGAAATAAAGATGTCCAGCAGCCACTATCTACAATCTGGATCTACTCGTGCCACCTTCACCCATTAAGGAGCAATCCATCCTTCCGCAGGCTTCATGACTCACGCGGACCTGAATGACTGGTAAAGGGTCTCGCGGCTGTGTTCTACGGCCAGGGAATCGGCTAGCCGCCTAAATAAGGTCCCCGTGGCAGATAAATCGCGAGGAAAATACGCGAGCCGGCCGAAGCTACTGTGGTAAGGTTAGGGAACATGAGAAAGGCTGGTGCAGACCGGTGCCGCGGGGCTTACCCATGCATGTATACAGGAAAAGGGGGACAAGATCAAGCATACGAGAAGGGAAGTCGGGTGCCTTCCCTCCGGAAACGGCGTCTGAAGGCTGATGTTAGCGCAGACTTGCGTGCCTAACCTCGAGGAAGTGTCTCGAGGTGGGCGCAATGCCCGTTTCCAGTTCCTCTCCCTCCCGCCCCTTGCGCATCCCTGGAATACATCTTTGTCGATGCCACGGAATCGTGTTATGGCGTCTGATGTTATTTACAAGCTTCACGGGCCTCGCCCCGGCTTAATTAAACGAGCCGGCACTTTCTCGAGGGGCAACGTCGACTTCGACGGCGCTAATTGAACGACGGCCTGGATTTTTACCCAGCGGCTCCTTTATTCTTGCGACTCCAGCGAAACCTCTGTGAATCGCGTCGATGGGAATGCTTGAAACGGCCACGACGTGACTCCTTCCGTTGAACCGCAAAGTGGAGAAACATGGAGGAACCTTACGATTAGAAATTCTGTTCTTTTGTGATTGAAAGGTAAAAAATAGGAATTGCAATTTCATTCGTGGGGATTGCAAGCTGAAAGTAGGAACGAAGCTTTTGATACTTTTTATATTCCATAGTTCAAATGTATGGGTGACATTTTTACCATTTTTCTTATGGAAACAATTATCACAGACATTAGTTAGCTGGTACCCCACTTACAATTAGAATATTCACGAAGAGAATGTTTCGAAGGAAACTAGGAATCTGTCAACTATCAGAAAAAGATAATCTTTAATTGAAAATTCAGCAACCGCGAGATAAAACATCCTAAAATTGCTTGGACAATTCAGAATTCCAATACTTCCCTATTTCCATCCCCCGAATCTACTTCCATCAAGCCATTAGAAGCTACAGCGATCGCAGGAGCCCCTGATAGCTGAAGAAACCGTAGTAGTGCACGCATTAATTACGGTCAGTTAGCGATGAACCGATGGCGATGAACTATCCCAACAAAGCCGCGCCGTTCCAAGGGGCGATTCCCTCATTAATCGCTAATTACCTAGATCGATAGCTTTAATCAACGAAGAAGTAACGCTCGCCGTTAATTGACATCCACTGCTGGGCTTCTCGTGCCGACGGATTTTCAGAACAAAGGTTTATTACCAGACAGCAAGAAAGAAAGAGAAAAGAGAACTCTCTACGTCCATAAAGAGAAGGGAGGGCACAGAGCACGGAGCACGTAAGTTATATAAGATCGAGCTCTCCCGAAATTGGGAGTCCAGCGATTAATAATTTACAGGCGATCGGTACGATTGCCGGGCACCGATGAAGGTGCAAGCTCACATGGCTAAGCTGGTATCGTCACGGTGTTGTGGCCGGCGTGTCAAGTCACGGGACTTCGAGGCTTACGGGGCCCCGTCACGGTCCGCGCGAGGGATCGTTATATTAATTTAGGGCTAGCGCTCATTAAAACTTAACGATAGCGCTCGTTATCCTCGCCCGATAACGACGCACCGGCCGATTATTATTCGCCGATTATGTCGTGCAGCCGTGTTTTCTTTCGCCTTCGTTACCCCTGGCCCAAAGACGACCGATTATTACGGGGCTCCGGCTCCCTTTCCTTGGGGATCGGCTTTTAACGCGCGACGCACGCTGCTCCGATCACCGGTTACTGAATGCAGGAGATAACGCTGCTGCAGAAAGTAGAGAAATTGTTTTAGGAATGTTTTATTACACGTGCAATTCAGTAGCGCGCTCAGGATTTAATCTTGAGGGGAGCCGAGTTGAATGGAAAAAAATATTTTCAATGCAAATTCAACGAAGTTCATTGGGCGATTTTAAAAATTAATTTAAAGAGTAAAATCAAGTTTACTTTTCTTTTTACGAGGCTCTTAAACTACTTCAGACGTGGTTACATTAATCTTCTTTTTCTTTGAAGGTTGCGCAATGTACTTTTTAGATTTTGAAATTTAAATCTCTGAGCGGCAAGCTAAAATACTAGATGGCTCGAATTACTGTTTCAAAAAGATCGAGATCAGTGATCTTATTAGAAAGCGCGTACAAAGTTAAAAAAATTCATTGAGAAATGTTCTCAGTGGTGGCGAGTTTGTAATCCACGTGGCTCGTAGCACCAGGGGACTTAATTTCGAAGACGAGAAGCGTCGGGATAAGGAAGGGAGCTAGAAAAAAAAAGCTGCCAGGGCGACAACAGACAACTGCTCCCTGCAGAATGACAATGGTCTGGTCTATTATTTGAAGGTAGATTGGTAGAGGCGAAGGTCTCCGAGGAAACTTCACCGGGACTTTCCAAGTGCGACTCGCCTCGGAGATTATCACGTCCTCTCTCACCTTTTCTCTCCCTCCGCTTCCTCTCCCACACCCCCCCTTGGCTCATCTTGCATTCTACGAGGATTAAGGCTGACGGCATTCCCGGGTTTAATAAGTGTCGCTCGAATGACGTGAATTAGTCCAATATGTCTGAAGCTCCCGGTAGCAACAATTCAGGCCTGCTGCATCGCGTAATTAAAATTACTCCGTGCGTCATACTTTACGTCAGCCCCGGTGCTCGGTTCCGCCGGAAGGGGGCGTGGCCGGGGGGCAGGGGGGGGAGGGTGTCGCGTCGTCCTTGCAGTAATTGAAGGCCTCGAGGGGTGGTAAGAACCGTCGCTAAGCCCCGCTTCCGCCGAGGGATGCGCTATCGAAAATCGGCCGAGGTGCAACGCTTCTGGGGACGATAACCCGTTTCGATCTTTACTTTCGCGCTTCCGTCGCGTCTGACGATCCTCCGGCTCTGGCTGACGCTTCGTTAACGCCAGCGTGAGTTAATGTTAACAACTACAAAATAACTATGAAACACGAGCCAATTCACCGCGAAGATTCAATACTCCGAATACATACAGGCACAGTGAATGGATGGAGCCTTGCATCAAACGTACCATTCACTACGAGTGACGTAAACTAATTCCCCTGTACTCGTTTTTAATTACACCGAAGGCGTTCCTAGCCAAGAAATACCTCAGTCGACAGGCTAATTACCGGCAGCAAGAAAGACCCCACCCTCGTAGCCCGCCTGTCTGTCAAGCATCCCCGGAATATCAATTCGCGCAACGTGCCCAACGGCCACCCATCGCATCCCCATTTTTCAATCCAGAAACGTCTGCCATCGCGCAAAACACCTGATCACGTTCGCGAGGATCGACCCCCGGGTCGCGCCGTTTTCTTGGCAGGCCTCCACCCCCGCAAACTCCGCGGGGAGCGCGGCGCTCTAAGGGGTTGGCCCAGTTTCGATGCGCTTGTAATTGCATTCGTCGGCGGAGCCCGCGCGAGCGGCTAGCGACGGGATCGAGCACGGTCAGATATTCAATATAAATCGGCCAGGCGACGATATTGCGGGAGAGGAAAAGGCGCGGGCGCCGAGGGGGTGGCGAGCATTCCCGCGCTGCGGATGCACCGCAATTTCGACGCGTCAACGCTGGGAAAAGTGGGTCGCTGAGAAGGAGGAGTTTAAAGGGCGACTTTTGAGGACCACACGAGGGAAGAAAACTGGTGCAGGAAGGTTTGGAAAATAAGTCATGTGACTTTTTACGAGCGTCGAGCTCTGTAGAGTTTTCAAAGTGAATGGTGCTTCTTAATTTTAGTTATTGAAATGGGTAACATGGGTTTTTGCTTGTGATAGTAGATATAGGTATATTGTAATTTTCAGGCATTCTAATGTACACAGTGGTGGAGAAATAGTGTCAGTTTCGAAGAATCTTTGCTATGGTGTTTGGAAGCTTTGGGCTTCTAAGGAAAAGCGTGGGGTAACATTGTCCGTTGCCAGTTCTTTCGAATACTTCCTACTATGAATTCTTTATTGTTATTGATGTCAGGAGAGAAGCTGAAGAGGGTGGTTTACTAGAGGAAGTTTCCAACCCGTCGGTTTTGCTCAAGGGAGCTGTATCTATGTACGTAGAAGAATCTTTTCAAATATGTTATGACAAAACTGCAAGCAGTGGCGGATTTAAGGGAAAAGTCCTAGGTGGGAAACGTTCTGGGACACCCTGTATACATAACAGAATTACAAAGAAATTTACGCGCGTGTGGTATGAAAATTATAGAAAACAAAAAATATAGTTTTTGGATAAGATTATAATTTTTTTGAAAGATGGGCCCGGGTGCAACTGTTTAACGGCCGCCCATTAAATCCACCACTGACTGCAAGATAGAGCACTGAATGTAACAAACTTTATCTAAGGAACAATCTCCCATAAAAAATCGATTAATCACTTTGTCGATGAAATTGAATACAGAGAATGTCTGTGAAATTAATAGTTCCTACCTTCAGCGTTGAATCCTCTGACGTCTCGCGTTCCTCCAGCTGAAACAGAAGAAAGCAGAAGGTATCGTGTTAATTGCTATTTTCCCTTTCTCCGGCGGCGAGTGGCACGCGTTAAATTTAGCGACACGCGCCAAAATATCGCGGTTCGTATCCGGTTACGAAAACTTTCCGGACGCGTATCGCGTTGCCCGCTATCAACGGTTTTTATTTTGGAACTCGCCAGGAGGAGTTGCGATGGTCATCGGCAGCGACTCGCGATCGCGTGACGATAGAGCGAACGTCGAAGACGAGTATGCACGTGCCTCTTTCTGCGCGGCACTGCCACGAAACGCGAGCGTGGTGACTAATCTTTGGGTCACGGTGCATTCCAGCCAGTTGACACGTCCAATACAGCTGTTAAACTTATGATTATGAAAATTATTACTAAAATTCGTCAAACTAAGTAAGTTAGTGTTTTGGAAAGTTCGATTAGATATAGAGAAGTTGGCTGTGGTAACGTTGGTGTGCTTCCGGCTCCTATTTTCCCTTCGTTTTAATTCAACGTCGAAGGGAGGAATATAACTTCCTCTTTCTTGAAAGCTTCATTCTCGATAGATGTCGCAAGCGACCTATACCTAAATACTGTGACTGGCCCAGTGGCACGGAAAGTCTTAATCGAATACGAAATGATGCCTTGAATGCTTGATTATGGTGCAACCATCAAGACGATTGTATTTTCATTGGAATGTCAGGGCTGTGAATAAAAGTATCTAGGAAAAGGTGCACAGGGATGTTAGGGCATTCTTAGAGCCTTTAGGAGCTGTAATCAGTAACTATTTCCAGAAGCAAAATTAATAAAGTACCTACCATCAAATAACTGATATAGCAGAAAGTATCAGAAGCATCCCAAATTCTAAATCTCATAATATCCATCTTCCTCGGGCTACAATATTCCTATTAAAAGGGCTTATTAACAGTTCCTACTGCTGCCTCGCCTTTACTCTAATTTAAATGTATTATATTTTCCATTTAAAGAGTAACAACGTCGTAATAATAATAATAATAATAAAACCTCCCCAGGATAAACAGACTCCAAAAAGTGAAATACCCAAATTCATTAAACTTTAACATAAACTTCACGTGTACATGTCACATTACACCGTCGCATAGCTATAGCTGACTATAAATAATTCCATAAGCTCACCCTTGTCCACTTCCATTTCCACAAATTTTGCCACACAAACGCGGAACGAAATTATTTCTCTGCTCGACCCCACGGTTGTTCCCCTCGACGAGGACGGAAGACTCGAGGCGCAGAGAAGAGGAAGAGGCCGAGATGCGATACGTCCCAGCGAAAGAATCTGATGAGCCTGGATTCCCGTCACGGTGGCCACGTGCAAACGGCGCAAAGAATTCTTTCTTCCGCGCTCGCAGATAGTGCAGCCGCGTCTTTTCTGTGTCCGCGACGGTTGCTCACTTATACGGCGCCAGCGTGCAACGGCCCTGGCCATTGGCGCGTGGCGGTGCTAATGAACTTCGGGCTCACGTTTTCCGCGAAGCACGTGGCACTTTTGCATGCATCGGGCGCAGGCTCGACGAACGATCGCGGCAGGATAAGTCGCCCGATCTTCGCTTTTACGGCGAGAAATTTCAGATTCCCTGTCACCTTTGTTGTCGAACTCATGTAGGCAGGTAGCGCTTTGAAGCACAGGCGCACAGTGGGGCAAAGTGACGAAGTTTGTGTCGAAATCAAAGAAAATTTGATAGAAATGAGATAGAGCGATGATTTTTTTTTAAATTAAACCTGAAAGATTGCAGAATAAGGGGAAATTAAAGAAATTATGGTACGAACGTTTGTTAACTTTGAAAATCTGTGATGAACTTGAAATATTATAACAAAATTGTGATTTATCCAATACCATGTACGGTTAGATTTTTTTCTTGACATGTTGTACATCATTTCCTGTAGATTTTGTCACGCTGACTTCAAATCCGTTCGCAAAATTTGGCTACTACCTCAGGATTTTGGAAAAAATTGATTTCAAGTTTAATACAGATTTTCAAAGTTAAAAAACGTTCGTACCATAATTTCTTTAATTTTCCCTTATTCTGCAATCTTTCAGCTTTAATTTAAAAAAAAATCACCGCTCTGTCTTATTTCTATCAAAAGTTCTTTGATTTTGACACAAACTTCATCACTTTGCCCCACTGTGAGGCGCTTCAGAAAGTGACGTTTGGTTGTTGAGGTGCTTGTATTCATTTTGGAGTCATTTTGACATTGTATTCCAAGGGTGTATTGGTTGTATTATTAACAATGTGTGTAGATGTAGTGAAAGTTACAAATGCTTCCTTGGGGACTGGGTGAGGCAAAGCAGGCTTGGGTTAGATTGGGATTAGGTCTTGACTAGGGATGGGTTGGAGTTAGATCTAGGTGAGATCAGTCACGCTGATATGATAAATGTAATTAAAGAATTAAGATAGTAAAACTAAGTAGAGCATACAGTGTAATAGAATGGTGGCTGGTGTAGACTGGCAAAGGAAAGATCAAACCAACCCTGCATTCAAACTTAATTAGGATATAATTTGAACTTTTAAGGGGTCTCTCAACCTTGACGGACGAAAAATATTGCGAACTTTGGGAATTTTTTAAAACGAAACCATTAAATATATTTACTTTCAGCTTTGTGACTTCATTTGTCAATCTTTAGAGAATATGAAAAAAAATTGTATGCAAAAATAGTGGTTATATCTACTGAAGATATAGGTATGTCAAGTTTGAAGTAAATCGGGGGATTCATATTTGAGATATCATGCTAACCAATTCGAAAAACATAGTTCTGAGGAAAACGCGTTTAAAGCTTTATGAAACACTAAATACAACAGTTTACGCTTCAGGAAGGACACCAAAGATCCGCAATTTCACTGAAATACACCCTCTTTATAAAAATATATGGCCGGTGTTGTCGATTTTCAGAGAAACGAAAAGAGAAAAAGTTTCACCCTTCGAATCCATGCGTGACGAGTGCAAGGACTCGCGTTCTGATCGCAGACGCCCTCGATAAATTTCTCGCAGCGAAGGACGCTCGAAAGGGTGCAACGCGGGACCATTCGTCGTATCTCCTGTGCCCTTCTTTTTCCAATTAACGTAAGTACGAGCGTCCGCGGATCAAAGGGGCGCACAGTCGAAATCGCAACGGCTCGGGACGTTAATTCCTCGATCGGTATCTCCGACAGCGGTTTTTTATTGCAATTTAGATGTAAATGCTCGGCCGCGCCGGATTCGTTATTAATCGTCGGTTACGCGTCGCTTTGCTGGGGTAGATTGTTCCAGCTGTTGCTCCGCAAAGCCGGGAATCCCCCCGACCGTTGAATAGTTGATGCGAAATTTTCGAGTTAAGGACAGCCGTAACGATATCGTTAATTAAATTCCGTGTACTCGCGAGTCCTCGGCGATGGTGCCCCCTCGATGCTCGCCTCCCCGTCGTTAAATAGCAAACTACCTGTAAACGGGTAATTTACGCGCCACGGGATTTTGGGACGCGTGCTGAACACGGAATTACTTCGAATTGACGGGAAGTCGGGGGCAAGATGAATCGCTCAAGGAACTTGGAAGCTACTCGGAGTGTATTTGCAACGTTTATGGACACTTTTGACTGGTGAGACTTTTAAAATGCATAACTTTTTTATTCTAAAATTTCCTAAGGAAATTAGAAGAATCCCTTGTAGAGAAGAAGTCAAATTTTCAGTGACGACGAATGTTAAGATCTAATGTAGTTTAGGATAGTAACGGAGGGCAGTATGTGATTCCGAAGACTAATTCACTTCTTTGCCACTCGATCATTGAAGATTGTTTCGCTGAATAACTAAAATGAGTAACAACGAAGTGTACCCAGGTCTAAACAACAAATCCCTCACGATTTTGAACCGTGTCAATAGGGTACAAAGCACTGATAGTAAGCTGAATAGAATCAGTCACCCTTAGAGACACCTTCCTCATCACTGCCTAAAATATCAGGTCAGTGCAAAAGTTCATTCGCTTTATTGAACCAAAGTCTTCATGAAAATTAAAAATATATTACACATTCTTTTTAATTTAAGTATTTTCTTTGGCTATCTATGCCCTTTGCCACTTTTCCAGTAGAGTTAAAAAAGATACTTCTTCTGCACACCAAACATTAGCTAACAGTTACGGAACGAATATTTGCACCGATTTAATAAATCTCCCAAATACATTCAAGGAAAGCTCGATAAACATAGAAAAAAAATTCATCCCTCTGGAAAGCCCAGTAGCCACTAAGCAGTAGCCCGAACCAAGAAGACAGTCCCAAGGAATCCAAACAACAGATCCGCTGGGAACAACAACGAAGGGAACACGATAGCAATGGAATTATCTTTGGCCAGCAGTTCTCCAGTTGCAGCCACGAGGTCGAGTTTATGGCGGCGGCGCAGTTTCCCGTGCACCGCGTGGCCGGATGCTAATGAACTCGCCCGTGAGTCACGTTTCAGAACGTAGAAGAGAGAGTCGAGAAGAGGACACAACCGGGCAGAGGATCCTGGCACCGAGGACTCGAACCGTCGACTTTGCAAATTAGCGACATTTCGGTTGCAACTGCCTTTTCCCGTGGCTGCCACGTGGGCGGGCCACAGAGGTCGAGGCTCGACGCCCTTCCTCCAGGTAGCTTTTCTACCGATTCGGCGTAATATCAACGAGAAAAGAACAAATACATCATCCACGGTCCCCTTGACCCGCGCGCGACCAGCTCGATTACGTCGCAAGCTGTTTCGCCTCGATTATGAAATCGCCTCGGAGTCGGGTTTCCTTCAGTGGCGCGTGGTACATCGTTTTCTGTGTTTGAGAACGAATCAATTCTAGAAGAATTTGGGGATTATGTGCATGCAATGGCACACAGAAGGAGCTTTGTAAGAAAAAACGAAAACTGGACTTTATTCTCTCAATAAATTTGTATAATCACCTAATCAATTTGATTGAATTTGCATTGCAAATATTTTTATCCCTTCAACTCGGCTCCCCTCAAGATTAAATCCTAAGTGCGCCACTCTGTGTGTGTAAAATGTTATGAAAAAGAAAGTTCTTCCCCATAAATCTCGTTTGAAACTTTCAAAGGAAACAAACCCCCAGAATCTTCATATAAATAAAATCTAGGGGATCTTATACTAGTAGTACCGATTATTCTCCTGCCAGAAATTTGTTGAATCAATTTCCAATATTCCCTCGTCCAATGGCCCATTTATCGTAATAAACCCACCGCACGAAACCCTCTCCAATTCTCTCAGCAGCGTTCATCGCGTAAGCCCCGCGTAGAGTGCGTATCGCCGAGCTCATGAACCAAATGGAAAGTAAACACTGCTCGAGACATTGAGTCCGATGGGAATTACGACGGGGCACGATGAACGGTGCCGCGGGACACGACACGTATAACGTACCCCCTTTTTTCATTCCATTTTTTTTTCGCATCGCGAGGACTAACGGCAGAAAGAGGGGAGGAGACGCGAAGGCGAGCACGCACGCGCACACCGGGACGAAAAATAATCACTCGATCGACTCGAATTAAAGAGAATACCTCGGTGGAACATCGATCTCACTTTGGTTACCACCCGTGGTCAGCCGGCGGTAATTAATCAGCGCGCGCGCGGTGCACACTGGTAATTAGAGGTACCGATCGACGGGCAATTAATACGCCTCTTAACCGCGATCGGCGATCGATCATCAGAAATGTTATTCCCCGCGGCCAGCGCGGCCGGCAGAGGGGAAGAATGCCATGGACGTAACGGTATCGAATTAGCGCGGACCCGAGCACCGCGAGTGTGTCCCATCTCTAAGGAGCCGCGAATCGAGTACTTCCGCCGTGATTTATCGCCCATCGTACGCGGCACTCGGCAATAACTCGCGATAAAATTATGGCGGGCGCGTGTTTCTGCGGGCAGAGCACGGCGGAGGTTTCTCTTTCGCGTATTAGCCGCGGAATATACCGTGAACGCGGATATGTTGAAAGTTGTGGGTGAATTTAGGGATTGCGAGAAGCGAAGGGTTAGATTCTTGTTCGTTTGTATCGAGTGGCATCGATTACGTTTTAAAACGGGTCACCTACAAAGTTACTTCGCAAATAGGGAGGGTTAGGTCTGGGTTACGTATATCGTACCACTTAAGATATTTTACGTTATATTTCGTACTAGCTTTAATACTCGGTTTCGCCTAAAATTTAGATTCTGCTTTTATAAAACAAATTTGTTTTAGTTTTTGTTTTTGTGAAAATGGTCGCATTCATCTGGATTAGTCAGACATAATGAGCTGAGGCACGTTTTGTGATCCCAGAGTTTATCGTTCGAAAGTTTTTAGGCGACAGACAAACACACAAACTGCTTTTTATATTAAGATTTGGTACTAATTTGAACGCAAGTTAATATTGAATATTTTAGCTTGATGTTTTGGATACCTACTATTAGATCTTTAAGCTTTTGTTCAGATCTAATTAATTTGTTATTAATCGTTTTGTAACATACAATCAACCAACCCTGAATTTTTAATGTTTATAGCACTCACAAAATAGGGTGTAAGCTTGAAAGGTTTTGTTTCTATTTCTCATTTCGCGTATACTTGATATTTCTACCATTACATGTCGCGTATATTAATTAATTATTGAGAAATTGATGAGGTATAATTTAAGCGACTATATTAGCAACTCTCATTTTATTCACTGTGTTGTTACGCGGATCTGTTTAAGTAAGAGACGATATCCGAACGAGCGACCTGAAATTCCATTCCCCTTAGTCGCCGACGAAAATCCTCGAGTGTTCTCGGAAGGAACGAGGAAAGCGCACGAGAATTTCGGTCATTCGCATCTGGCGGCCGACGAAAACAGCGCTACCCGGCGATTTTATAGCGAAACAAAGCGCGGCTCGGCCCCTCGCTCTGATAATCGTATTCAGCAGCGAAGAATCGCTGTGTCATCGCGGCACCTGGCGTTTCCCAGGCATCTGCTTGTCACGTATCGCCGCCAGGTCCTCGCGAAATAATTAATTTCAATCTGAGAATGGCCCGGCGGGACGAGCCGCAGCTCTTAGCTCGACTTCTCGGCAAGTTTAGTCGCCAGTCGAGGCCACTTCCGGAACGAACACCAAGCAGACGGAGGAAAATAGACAGGGAGGGAGAAAGGAAAAAGTTCCTTGGCTCGGCGAACGATTTCCGGAATTCCCCCGTCTTTTTCTCCATTTTTTTTGCCCCTCCCTTGCCCCCCGCGCTCGTTTTCGGCGAACGTTCGACGGACGTTCGCGAAATTATAGGGGCCGAGGGGGCTGTAATTGTCTGCGAGGGGGCGTGCGGTGTCGCGACGCCGCGCCAGCGTTAAGTGAATACTTAACGCGGCGGCTTTTACTGCGATTAATTCGAGCAAACTCATTTTTCGAGTTCCAACGGCCGGGCGGAGGGGCGAAGTTTACGGCAGTTAACGAAGGGCGGGCCTCCCTTATCTCTCTATTTTTGCCCCCGCAACTTTTAATGGCGCCGCGATGGGGGTCCGTTATTCGAGCTTTGGCGTTCCGAGAATTCCTGCGGCGAGTGCGCCACGGTGTCCGCTCCTTTCATCTTCGTAGTCCGCGTAGAATCGAAAGAAACAGACGGGGCGCAGAATGGTTCGTGTTCGTTCGACAAGATTGCACGGTGGTTTTTGCAGTTTCCTTTGGACCTCGACGGCCGATGGCCCCCTGGCCCCTTCCCGTTTTTGGACCACGCGGGAATACGGACCACGCGATAATTCCCCAAATGACGGTTAAGGGTGCAATAAATTTCGCGGAATCCGCGGAAGACCACAAAAGACCATTGTCACCCGGCCTTTCAGGTGCCCTCCCCCCTCCCCCACCCCCCCGTCGGTGGAAAGTCGAAGGGTACCGCGAACGGCACCGCGACCAGTTGTTTTCTGAAAAAATAACGGAAGTCGAGGACGTTCGTTGCACCGCGACGCGAGAGGAAGTCACCGAAACATCTTTATCGTGCCCCCCTTCCTACCGCTCTTCCCCTCGGCGTCTCTCTTCCTTCCTCCTCTGCGCCCCGTTCGCCTCCGGCTTCTTATTTTTCGCTCCTCCGCTCGGTTCCCCGGTTCTTTGGACAGGAACGCAAGCTCTCTTCCTCTCCTCTCATTCTGGCGCATGCATAACGCGTCCAGCACGGATTCTTTTGGCCGCGAGTTCAAAAACCTCGCCGCGCGTGCGGCTTCTTCGGGAATGGCCGTGAACTACCAATTAAGGAGGGAGAGATGGAACGTTACCGCGGTCTCGTTACGCCAATTTCCGTGCAATAAGTTCCATGGAACGCGTGCACGGACCAGCGGCCTATGGAAATCTTTCCTCCGGAGTTGCGCGTTTGTTTTCCATATGATTTCGTCGTAGGAAAAATTTGTGCGTTTGACACATATTTTGGGGGAAATTGAAAATGTGTGCAAAGAACGGAGAAATCGAATGGGTCGAAAATGACGCGAGAACTGTAATAGTATTCAGGAGGAATAAATAACTAATATAAATTAATTAATATAATTATATAGAATATAATGACCCTCATATTACACGTAATATCATTGACACTAAAGGTTTACTACAAATCTACTTTCCATGATTGAAACAGTTACAAAATAAGAGATCGACGAGAGAAGAAATAGCTTCCTGCAACAACCCGGCCATTATTCATGAATGAAACACAACTCTTCCCGCTCTGTTCTTCCTTAACCCTTCGTGGTCACACGGGGTGTATTGCAACACAGGATGTACCTATTTGCCAATATTTCTGTAAATTATAGGCCCTAATAAAAAAATTTAAAAATTTGGTGAATTCTAACAAGAAAAAAAATTTCTTTTATCCACAACTATTTTTTCAAATACAAATTTCAACATATCAACATTTACATTTCTAGAAAAAGACTATTGGAGCATGATTGTACCTACGAGTATTACGAATCTACAAATTATCACTCAAATGTTAAAAAATTCAAAAATTCGAAAATGGTAAATCAAAAATGACGCTAGGATGGAGTGAACCTCAAGTGACCAATTTATGATTACAAGAAGTTGTGACCACGGAGGGTTAATCTTCATTGCTTCTCAACTTCAATGCGGTGTTTAATAAAATTATATTTTATCGTCCCGTAAGATTCGTATAAAAGAAGAAGAACAGCTCCTCAAACGCATCAGGCTGCCCCAAAATCCATTCCACTATGGAAACCTCCACAAGGGAACATCACGCCTCGAAACACCATCGAGCACCACTTCGAATGAAAACATCGCGGCCAGATGGGAGCGTAACAATCGCCCTCTGATTTACAAAAACGCGTCAACGTCGTGGAGATAAATGGCCCAAGAAGACGCGCGACCTAGACGGAACTCCTTCTTCAGTGCCCGACACCGTGGATCGCGCGATTCCTTTCGCGTGAAAATCGATTCTCCCCCGAGTCGCGCGTGGATCGGTTCGAATAAATCACCCGTCGGGATTCAATAAATAGAATTCTCTAATTTACTACGGGGGCAGGGAGGCCTGCCACGGGGGACGCTGAGAAATTGCGCCGCCATTCGGCGAGGCTTGCTCTCCAGATTCCGGGGATATTAAAAGAAACACCGTTCACCGGCCGGCCAGTCGGTTCATCCGGATTTATCAATCATGTCTAAATCTGGCGTAGACCGCAATCTACTAAGTAGTAAGATATACCATTTCGCGGCTCCCACGATAAAGGACCCCCCAGCTGGCTTTTGCGACCCGTTATAGGGTAAGTCCGGGTGACTCGGCACGCCAGGGGAGTTGGTGCAATTGCTATATTTCAGACTCTATACGTAAGAACGCGTTAAAGTGCAGAAAGCTACCAGCCCTCAATGATCTGAAACTGAGTAAATTTAGTTTGAAGATTTTAATTGTTAAAGGAAAGTAGCTTTATTTCTATTGAGTATATTTTATTTCTTGTTATTTTTTTACTATACTTTTAATAGGTTATTTAATAGTGAGTAGCGTAATTAATAGTGTTTTAAATTTTCTGTAGCTTTGTGTTTTTAATACCAAAATGGAACTATGGCTTGGTAGTTTTAATAATTGTACCTATATTGTTATTCTATGCGTTGGTATTTTTTTGCAAAATAAAGTTCACAAAATTATGGGATCGTTGCACAGGTTACGAAACAACTAGTGGGGATAGAAACGTACTTGTAACGAAGCAGAGGACCCGGACTTCTAACGGGACAACACTGTATACGACTATTCCCGCGGCAGCGTCACGTACTCCTCGCAGCGACCCAAATGTCAATCGGTCTATTTCATTGAAGAGGACGGCGGGGACCGTGCTCGTCGCGGGGAACGCGCGTCAATCGACGACACCGAAATAAAACCGTAAAAGTGTCCGGCGCAGGTCACTCGGACGTTGAAGACTCGATTGATTGATACGCTGAATTATTTATTGGAGCGGCGAGTTATCGAGCCTCTAGCGCGATGGAATATACGGGATGGTTTCCTGGCAATCTGCTAGGCGCTTGGTCCACGGAAATGCGTTGTCTATGCGGTTGTACGTTTTTGTTTTTCTTTTCAGTCGCTGTTGAAGTAGTGGGGATAAGTTCGTGGTAGATTACAATTGTAGTACTTGGTCTTTTGTACTGAAGTCTATATACTTTTGTTGAATGCGATCTACGATACTCTGGCAAGTGTGCGATAAAGATTATTATTATTATTATATGTGGAGGGCGCAGGAACTGAGAAGTAATTTTAGAATCTTATATCCTTAATGAGGCTAAACAAGTTACTAATCTATTTAGGGTAGATTTATTTATTCAGTAGGACTGAAAAGGGGGAAAAAAAGAAGTGTCTGTTTCGTTCTGGCCGTGTTAGTGGACTCATCAGCAAGATTTTACCTAGCAGACCCTGATTTAGACGCGGAGGTGTTAGAAGGTAGGGCGAAACAGGAATTATAATCCTATAGGAAGCGGTAGTTGAGGGTGAACTTGCGGGAGAGCGGGAAACTTGAAATGCTTCTTGTGGTGAGTACGGAACTATCGATAGTGTAGGCGGATAATAGGTCGAAAGCAACGAGGGAGATGGATATAGTTAATGGAAATATGTGGACAGGTAGCAATAACTCAGGATAATCTCATCGACACACACTCGCTCGACGAACAATCAGCCAAGAAGAATGTCGCTCTGATTTAGTGTCCCAGTGAAGTCGGTTCAGTTATTACGATAAATTAATTGGGATTGCTACAAATTTTGCTCGTTTCAAAAGTCCTTACTGGCCTAAAGAATTCTTGCTTGAAACAATTTTTAAGGCAACGTGTGTGTAGAAAGTTACAGAGGGCCTGAAGAGCGTGTCTGACCACAGACGTTCCGTTTTCCCTTGCTCGCCTGTACTTTCCTTTCCTCTGTCACTTTGGTTATACATATTTGTTTAAGACGTGCACGTGTGTCGACAGTTTCCTCGCGTAAAAACCGAGGAAAGAGGAAAGCTTATCAGAAAATGGAGATTCTCAAGTGCTTCTATCATTTCCGCTGTTACAAAGAGTTTAAAACTTTCTTCTCTGTATTAACCGAAGATGTTCCATCAACTGTAGATTACAAACGTTTCTAGCGTTTCACATTTGAGATAGTTGCGCGAGAGCATCCTCGATCGCAACAATTACTCTTGGAGTCTTAGAGATCGATCGATCCCTCCAGACACCATTTTCTATGCTTTGATAAATAATCGTTTCCGATCTATGATCGAGCGAGTTGCAAGAGCGAAGCGCGTATCGAGAGATACGGATACTTGGACCACGTAAAACCGATCCAGTTGCGATACGTTTCAGCCTGGACAAACGCTTTAACTGCTCTTGAAGGATACTGAAGATCGATCAATTTCATTTGTAGAGAACTTTCTATACTTCAAGATCACTTATTACCATTATTAAGACACGTTCGATTTATAAATGAACGAGTCCCTCTCCAATCTACGATCTATAATTGATACACTAGAAAATCGAAGCGTAAGATGTTCCTGCAAAGAAATCGATGTTCAAAGAAACTGATATCCAGCTTAATCACTGCAACGCAACGAATCTGAATTCACGGGCCACAGAAGAAGGATCGGCAGCAAATGCATCTTAACTGTCATGTTCCTCCGTTCGAGGTTTTCCACGTCGATTTTCACTCGTAAATATTCGAGCGTCGAAGGCGGGAAACAGCGGGGCGAATTAATTCGCAGTTGGCGGGCCCAGGAAACAGGCGACGGCCACCAGAGCGACAGGAAGATTTATTAGATCATTAGGAAGGCGGCTAGGTGTTAATCGCGTATCCCCGCCGAGGGTTTCACGATTCTTGTTACGTGTCTGCGGCGTTCCTGCGAGCTCCAACCACCGGCGTACAATTAGAAAAGTCCGCGAGCCGTTCTGCCAGAGATTTATGAATTACTTGATTGCTCGTTCTTTCCAGTGGCACGAGCGAACGATTACCCTTCAAATGGCCTGTAAATAATCAGTTTTCTCAGACGTTGCTCGCGCAAACCTCGTTACTGCATTCTACATGGTGGGTCGCTTCGAAAAAGCTACCACAACACGACTTCGACAGATTTTATCAACAGCAAGGAACATTCGAAGTGAAAATGGCCCCCCTCCAACTTCACCTCACTTATTCGCGATAGTAGCATTCAAAATATTACTAATTAAATATCAAAGTCCCCAAAAATTTATCGAAATACTTTCTCCACGATAAAACACTGTTGACACTGAAATTTAAAAAGCGCGCGCAAACTCTAATCGCTCGTATCTCGGAAACGACACTTCGGTTTGCAAGATGGTAAAGGACTTTTCGACTCCGTTTTCCACGAGGGATTTCTGTACTTCAGGATTTACCTTGTAGCTTCGGATTACTCTGTGTGTGGGGCAGAACAATTAGACGGGGAGAGTAATTGGGTACTCGAAAGGTTCGCTGCTAATATGTCTCTCCCAGGGTCGGTAAATAAAGCATCGAGCAGAATAGTTTGGCGTATCGGTGGATTCCTGGGCGGTGGCGCGGAGATTGGACGGGCGGGGGAGAAAGGGGGTGGAAAAGGAGGACGTGGAAAGAGTCGCAGACGCAGGGGCGGAGGGGCTGAAAAGCATGTGTACGGTATCGCGAGGGAAACGTCGTTCTATTGGAAACATATCTCCAGACGTCGTGACCGTATCTCGAGACGCTCGCTGATAAGAAACCGGGGCCCGGGCGGAGAAAATAGGTGCGTTTAATTGGAAACAGAAGAATGCAGGGGAGGCGGGTGCAGTCGGTGTATGAAAAATCACAAAAGCGGGTCAGTTATCGAGTCGCTGTAGACGACTGGTTATAGAAAAGCGCCGGGTGATTGCAAAGGCCGCGATAAGTGTGCCTTTTTAGAGAATGATTCTCGCTAGGCGCCGGCTTCAGGAGAACAATAAAATCTCTGTAGTCACCCAGTAGATTCGCTCTTAATATAATTTTTTTTCTAATTTAATTATTTTAGGTCGCATCAAATTCTAAGTTGAGTTGTAAATATTTTGAGCATTTCGAAGATCGTGCATATAAAAATACAATAATAATAAGAAGAAGAAGAAGGAGAGGAAGAGGAAGAATAAGGAAAATAATAATAATAATAATAGAATAATAAGCCTATTAGAATTATAATAATAATAATAATAGAATAATAAGCCTATTAGAATTATAATAATAATAATAATAGAATAATAAGCCTATTAGAATTATAATAATAATAATAAAAATAATAATAATTTAATAAAAATTGAAATGTGACGCCTGGAAGTACCCTATTCTCAAGACCACTTAAAACGAAAGGAATCCTCAGAGCTAAGGGCTAAACATCGTCGAAAAGATGCACCGGAGCAGGCTATACAGCGAACAGCGTAGGAAAGCGCGTAAGATGATAAGTAACGTTTAAAAGTCGAGGATAAAGATTTATTCGGAGCATCGACGTCGCGAACGAGGAGGAGAAAATCCACTTCTGCTCGTGCTGGCGAAATCCCTGTATCGCTGGGAATCATCTCGGCGAATATATGTATGACCCTCTGCAAATCCATGTACAGTGCGCGAATGCTGACGGAAACAAGGATCAGACGCAAGTAGAAAATAAAGGAAAGGATACCCATTGGTACATACGTCCATCGAGTATTGGTACGTGTTTGAGACAGATCCGCGAGCGTTTCCTCGTGGATATCACGAGGAATGGCACGACAAAGGAACAAGCTGCTCGAGCAACGACTCGGACTCGCGATTAATAACAGAGGCATAAAAGAAGACGGGCATTCCTGCAGCTCAAAGGGACTGACTTGCCTCGTGGCATCGAGTCATCTGTATATTACAATACATTCCTCGTATTTAAGTTACGATTCACAGGACTTCACGTTGCCCAAGGCAAAAGAGCATGATTATACGTTTAAAAATAATTAAACACGAGAAAAGCTTTTGAAAAAAGTGTAACACACCAAGTACCTATTAGAAAAGCATCCAACCCCCTACCTTTTCTCTAAAAAAAAAAGGATTCATCGGCGTCCCTAATCAATGCCCGAGAAAGCGCAAGCATTAATCCTTCCGTCGCTGGATCTCCGTGGGCCACGTCTCGAGGAAGCTCGAATCCCAGGCATGTACGATCGCCGACAGGAGACAAGAATTAGACGCAAGTGGGGAACGTGGAAAATAAAGGAAGAGGTCGAAGAGCGAGGGTGGCTGGCGAAGGAAAAAGAAAGCCGAGCAGACGACGCAACCCCCCGTCCATTCGAAGGCAGTCCGCGAACGTGTCTCCAGACTCTCGAGGTGGACGTATCTCGAGGAGCCGGGGCAGAAGGGTGGCCGCCACAAGGAAGAAGAAGAAAGGGGTGGTCGAGATGAGGAGCCGGGGAGGGGATGATAGACTCGGTTCTCGAAGCAGTTACCGATACGATGGCCGATGCGCCCGAACGGGGCGGACAGTCCCTTCTTTTCTTTTTTTTTTTTTCATTTTTATCGGAAGAAAAGAGTGGTTCCAGGCTGTAATGGAGTCCAGGCACGTATCCGTCGTGCACACGCCAGCAGAGCCCGCGGCTTTTCCAGCCTCCCCTTTCCACTCGCCCTCCGTCCTGCTTCCCTTGGCCTTTCTAACCCCCACTGCAGGTTGACAGACCGACGTTAGATCCCTTTAGATCGTACCCCTGGCAAGAAGCTCGCCCCGGTCGAGCATGCCTCACGTATGCGTCGTCTGCGGGACAGAAGATGCACCAGTGTCGATTCGATTATCCCGTCTCCAGACGCCAGTCGACTGTGCTCCGAGCTCTGCTGGCCGGGCACGACAGTAGGGGGTGAGTTCGAGGGTGGAAACGATGATGAGCACAGCAGGCTTCTTCATGATACATAGGTATTATCTCGGGGTGGGATCGTTAGGTAATATGTCTGTTAGTTATAAATGTTTTACTGTAAGATTGTGTTTTTTAATTTTAAATGTAGCAGGTTTTTGCAAGTTCGATTTTATAGGTATAGAATTTTGCGAAGGTGGACTCTGATAGTTGCTTAGGGACCGTCCTTCAATTACGTAAAGGTAATTTTGGCCTTTGTTTTCTTACCCTTTGCTTCCCACAGTATAAGAATTCGTAAGATATTATATTTCAACATCCTCCTCCCCTTTCTAACGTAATATTTTTCGCATTGCATTTTTTTCAGTTATTAAAATTCTGTTAAAGGTTTATAGAATTCATTTAACTCGTTTAAAATTACAATTACTTTTCTGAAACATTAATGATAGAATTTGTATTTATTGAGAATTAGCTTGAAAAATATTACGTAAGACGCTACCTGAGTCCCTCTCTCCCACCTTGTAAGAAATCCTAAGAAATTCGCGACCCTCTCATCCGCAAAATTACTTCAGGTAATTTAAGGACGATTAGCTGGAATTTAGTTGGAATAGTTTAGTTGTAATTTTAGGAAGAATAAAATAGCAAAGTGTGTAAGGAATTGATGATAAGAGGGTAGAAACTGGAGGAACTTCCGGTAATACTGGTGTTTTGCGATGCTGTCGCCGCGGGTGTTGCTGTCTAGCGTCACGATTACAGATTTCAGCAGCTTCCGCGTGGAAAATGGAAAAGTTTCCAAGTGCACTAAGAATCCTACAAGACTCCCGCCTCATTAACGCGGCTTGATCACCTTTGTTTGAATGAATTAATTAATGCCACGCTACGAGCTCGGATTATTACCCTCGCAGGAACTTTGCCTTAGAGCGCGGAGGAAAGAGCGAGACGCGCTTCCGTCTGGTAATTAGTCGAAATTACGTTTACAACGGGCAAATTACAATGTAAAGATGAAGGAAAGCTGAAACTCGAGGCGATTAGGAGTCGGCAGAGAAGAAAATCTGTTAGAACATCACAGTGGTACCATAACAACTCTGAGTCTTCAATATCAACGTTTGTGATATATTCCAGTTCATCGATATTTTAACGTCCCGCTTGAAGGCTCTAAATTCTGCAAAAGCGTCAAACAACCGAGAAAGCTTTTGGAGATGGCAATGGGAGAGGGATGCACGAGAAGCCGATAATCAGTCGATGAATCGCCCGGAAGGGAGACAAAGGGATATCGTGAAGATGAGAAAAAGGGAAAATGGGGAGTGCTATGACGCGCGGGAGTCGAGAGGTTATCGCGCAGCAGGCCTCGTGGCTGAAAACGTGAATGGGAATGCGGGAGAAATTTCCGAGGGCATCCAGTGGTCCGAATAGGAGAAGAAAGCCGCAGCTAGTTCTGTGGTCCCTGTACGTATGCCACATGACGAACATACTCGTGTTTCGCGGGGACACGGCGCTTTAATTACGCCCTTTGAATCGCGAATCCAGCACAAAATTACTCGGCCCTCACGGTTTGGAAGACCCGTGGCCTGGCAATTACGCTCGATCACGCGTTAACGTACGGTTAACGGGACGCTGCAATCTCTCCGGCCTTCTACTTTCATTCTAACTTCATTCGCGAAATGGGACCGATCAGGACATGCCCTAATGACAAGGTATTCCTGGAATCACTTTGTTTAGCTTCAACAACTACATGCGACTTCGCGCCACCTCCTGTCGACAGGAAACAAACTGCTCCAGATCCTGCAAGCTATAATCAGAATATTACTATAAAATCTCAAAGACCGGTGATTTTTAGAATTTACCAGAGAATATTCAATCACCTTGCCAGTGAAAGTTGAAATATTTATAAGATATTTCGGAGTTCCACTATTTAATAACAGAAAACGCCAGAATTAAAGGGGGAATCCTATTCTTTGGGCTAGAAACATAGCAAAATTTGGGATTTTTTTTTTAAGAAACCAGCGATCCGATTCATATGAAATTTGGACCGCGTTTTGATGCATCTTTGAAGAAGCTGTAGGTTTTTTTTTATTAATTTTTAACCATAAATATCGTAGTTATGTATAATCGACCATCACGCCGCGCAAAATTCGTTGGCCGTTGGTGTGCACGATATTTATCTACCAGATAATCTGAAACAGCAAAATGAAACGGTGTTTTATTTTATACATATGTAGCTTGATATTAACGAACCAGCAAAAAACAAAAAAAAATATTGAGCAGTGTGGAGAGTTTTCAAACTGAAAGGTCTGAACCTTTAATTTTTGGTATCCAATTTTGCGCTTATTTTCTTACGTAAAAAAATAAGTACAGAAGTTAGCGGTATTCTGATTCGTCAAATTCAAGCTGCAGATGTACAAAGTAAAACGCTGTTTTATTTTTCTATTTCAGATTATCTGAAAGGTAAATATCATGCACACCAGCGGACGATGAGTTTTGCGCGGCGTGACGCACAACTCCTATATTTATTATTAAAAATGAATAATAAAAAAAATGCAACTTCTTCAAGGATGCATAAAAACATGGTCCACATTTCAGATGAATCGAAGTGCTAGGTTCTTAAAAAAATTCCTAAATTTTGCTATGTGTTTAGCCCATAAAATAGTATTCCCCCCTTAACCGGCAAAGTTTAAAATCTAAAGTCTTCGAGCTTTCACAGTAGCAAGAATAAAGTAAAATCAGTACAGAGCAATGCACCCGGATATGATAACCGAAAAAGCGTCTGGTACATCTGGAAATCCCAGTAATTCTGCGTTTGCTTCATCGAATCAGTGGACAAACATGAAACACTCGTGTCGAGGATTCGAACGCGCGATCCCGCGCAGATTTCCCGGTGAAATCCTCGTGGAGGATTTCCGAGGCGCCGGGGCTCGTGTTCGATGGAAAGAGGGGGCTGCGAACGCGCTGACAGCGGAGCGAAGGGCGGAAAAGTATCGAGACCGTGTCACGATGGAATCATCGAGTGTGTCCCGGCGGGTACACGTTCGGCGAGGGCTTATCCGCGGACTGCATCGTGGCTGAGTTCTGTATAATAAGTGTCAAACAAGCCGTGAGTACGTGACGTACGACCGGCAACGGATATCGCTGGAACGGCTGCTCGCCGTCTAATTACCGTTACGGTCGCCCGAAGAACAATGCGAAGAAATTTAATCGCGCGGCGATTAATTGCCAGCGATACGGGGAAAAGTGACACGGCTACGGTCACGTGCACCCGTGAAATCGGAAGTTCGAGCGGTACCAAGTGGTCTCGAGACTTCCTGCGACGCGTTCGACTATAATATGTAGGTACCCACTTGCGTTACGTGTCGTATATCATGGAAATTAATGAGCCACTGTTCTGGGTCTCGCGTATGTATGAAATGAACGGTGGTGGACGTTTTGCGTCGATGCAGGCGGTACGTGGGAAATTGTAGTTGCAAAATTTATATTGAATTATCCGTGACTCGTGGAAATTGGATGAGAAGTATGTAAATTCGGTCGTGCTGGAGAGGAGAGGATATGAAAGTTTTAAAAATAGTAGGTACCGCAACGATGAATCTAATTTTTTTCAGTCATTGTTAATAGTTTTTTAAACTCCAGCCGCGCCTGGTTCAATCATTTATTCTCCCCGTTTTATTTTTACTCGCGACGTAACCGCGCGCGTAATACGCGAATGGGAACGACAAAATCCATCGAGCGAAGCACACTCGACGCTGGTGCAGTTTTTAAAACATTCCGTTCGTTTTAATCCCGTTTGGCACACTTTCCGGGGAAAATCCGGCTGGCACACATCTGAATTATGCACTTGTTACATACGTAATGCTGAAATGGGAGCGTAACTGTCGAAATCGTTGGATATAATATAAAAACGTGACCCGGTCACATTGGTCCGCAGCTCGTAATCCCTTTAATCGCAAAAACAACGTTACGTTTCGTTAATTACTGCCAAGTACGATACGCGTGTGACGCAAAAGCTGCAGATCAACTGTGAAATAAAAAAGAATTTAATTCCAGAAGTTTCGAACGGTTTCAACCTCTCCCGTGACAATTAATTATTTCTCCCATCGATAAGTTAAAATAAATTGCAGAAAGCCACCAATTGCTCCACTAAAATCGCATTTTACAAGCCCAACATGGAGAACGTCGTAAATGTGCCCACCCAGCACGCACGATGACCATGCGCAGCAAAAACAGAGCCGTCTGCTACTTTAATCATTATTACTCTTGCATCAATGTGGCACAATGTTAAAGCTGACAAATGAGGTCGTTGTTCCAGCGCCAAATAAATGTGCCAGGGCAGGTCGAGTGAATTACAGCAAGCCCGAGTGTGGAAATGATGAGGTCACCTCCTTTGCTAGCTTGTATCGCCACATTCTCATCACTATCAATCCTGCAGAAGTTCCATTGATGCCACCCTGTAATTCTCTCAATTTTCAACGCCAACTGTGACAAAAAGTAGCATCCAGCTGAGTGGCATTTTGGTGGCTGCGTGCGACGCCACAAGATCAAAGGAAAGGGTTGAAACGGAGCGACACGAGTAATTATCCTCGGCCAGCTAACCGCGTAATCGCGGTGGCTGATGGGCATTATCGATATTATCCCCGAATCGGCTACTTTAAATTAAGAAGACGGGCGATCGGAGACGAGCTAAGGTCGAGTTCATCCGCGGGAGCGGTTTGTAGGTCGTTAAAAGGGCAATCCACGAGTTCTCAGGCGGCACACTGGCCCTGGCATTAACTTCGGGGGTAGCTGCGAGGAGAGTGGTATATAATGGCGCGTTAACTCAGCACCGAGGGCGAGATGGATGGGTGGTACGCGACGCAACTTTAATTTTTTTTCCAGCGCAGACGGAGACCCCGTCGCGCCACCCTCTCCTTGTCTGTTTACGGCCCTTCTATGCCGAGCCACGCCGCCGCGACGGAAGGGTGGACTCTCGCGCAGAGGGATGAAAGGGATGGAAAGCGGTGGAGGAAGAAGGGTGGGCCCGTAAGTTTTTAAAACGCAAGGTCGGAGATGGCTGGCTGCGCCGGTGGAAGAAGACGGGGGAGGAAGGGGAAGAAACAAGGTTCAGGCTGGTGGAACGCCACGAGACGAACGACCGAGCCAGAACGACTCCGGGAGGGTGAGACGATACGTGCGCGACATCGTGAAGCTCGTTATAATGCTCTTCGGGCTCACTTCATTTCTTATTGCCGGGGAACGCCCGGCACGGGACTGCGGACCTTGACGAACGGGGCTGCAGAGCAAGCACCAGAACCTAATGGCCGTCGGCGAAAATTGGACGACGATGGCTGTTCACTCTCGGGATACTCGTCGACGGAAGAGAGGATAACGGACGGGGGCCGGAGGAACGTGGTTCCGTGCTTCTAAGGCGATTCGGTGATTGAAGTAACGAAGAAACGATAGCCCCCTGCGTAGACTGTACGATCGCTCACGCTCTTCGACTGGCTAAGAGGAAATAATATTCCATGGTGGTGCTCCCTTGACCCCGTCTTCACCTCCGATTCCCGTCGTTATCTCGGAGAAATGTAATTCACCGGCTTTCGGGGAGACGCGACGATCGATGGGTAAATTTTGGAGGGCGAAGGGTGGAACGAAGGCGACTTCTGCTTCGGTGAATTTTCAGTTACGGGAACTGCCGAGTGACTTGGGTAAACGAGTCTCGCGAGATGATTCTCAATGAATTAAATATAAAAGGGACAGAGTGTACAAGGAAAATTTTGGCTAATAAGTAGTGGACACTAACGCTCGAGGCATAATGATAAGCAAAATGAGGGAAGCGCAATTTAATTGGCTGAAGTTTTTAACAATTTTTGACGAGAGAACGGTTCATTTTCTACCACTGGTTCCTTTCGAACGTTTCATCCACTCCTTCGATGCAACACACAGAAATAGCGAAGATCGTTTTTGGCTTCAACCTAAAGAAACTAAGAACGAAGTTTTTATAAGGCGAATCAGGGTCGTAAAAACAGACGGGGCAACAGGAACATCTACGTGGGTATTTTACGGGCGAAGACAAACGAGCCGAAAAGGTGGAGGGGAGCAGAGGAGGCTGAAGTGAAGCTCGAAGCATTATGGCGCGCCTAATTAAAATTCCTCGAGTCGGGCCAAATAATTTCGCATAATGCAATGCCGAAGTCGAAGTGAGGGGAGGAAAGAGGTTAAAAAGAGGAACGGACGGGGTCGTTAGTCGGTGCATTCCGCAAGGTTTATACGTAAAGGGACGCGCTCGCGTTTGGCCTTGAGAAGGAGAAGGGAGGGAGGTAGATCTTCTCGTTTAGCCGGTGAATGAAACGGCCCTTTGACTGAACACCGCCATCGATATTAGGGATCTTCCGTCTCTAACCTCCTGTTAACCCTTTTGTGCCTTCTTCCTCGCGTTCGGCTTGCTTCTAGCCCCCCTTGTCTGCTTTTCTGCTCCCGCTACGTCGCTCGCACGCACACGCTCCGCGCCTTATCCCCTTTCTTCTTTCTCCCCGCAATACTTCTTTCCGTTCCGCGAGGGTTTCTCACACGAGCTGCGTGCACGCGCACCCGAAATTACGGGCAACGGTCTCATTCAAAAGACGATCCGTCGTCAACGGGGTCGACGTGCCCGGTGAATCACACGGTCGATCGCTTTAATTACACCGATATTAAGTTACCCCGTCATACTTGACAGTAGAATGGAAATCTTTAATTTACCCGGCCCCGGTGGCTCGCGGGCTTGCCACCGTCGCTTGTTTACACGATAACGGGCGCCGTTAATTAAACCGCGGCTTAATGAAGATCTTATAATACGAAACGGAGGCCCGACTTCGCCGGGCCGTCTCCATTCGAACCGGTGAAATCGTACATCAAGAAAGTTCCGCTACCTACGATCCCTCGCGTCCTCCTGCGAACCAGAACTCCAAGCGAAAGCTTCTCGTTTTTCGTTGTTGTTCGCGGAATCGACTCGCAGATCTTTCAGCGCAGTGATTACTTCGTGTAAGGGGGTGGAAGAGTCGAGCGACTCGTCTGGCTTTGAAAGTGTAAGGAACATCAAAATCTGTACGGGTGTAGTTTGGTTGAAAACAACTTTTCAGTTCACTTGATACACCCCTGTTTGTTTTTGCTTTGGTCATTTTGTGCGAGGGATGGACAATGTAAAAGTAGGAGTATGACTTAAGGGGCTGTTCCGGTCAAGAGCCCATAAAAATAGGTGATCTTTAGGAATTAATTAAAGGAAAACTACTACATATAATTTCATGGGACTTCTGCATTAAATTAAGGATGTCTTAAACTATAGAAATAAATTTTTTGTTTTATAATTAAGCATTGCAGACGACACAGGGGAGTCGTTAAAATCGAGGAGTCAAAAGAATTCATCCGAATCGGTGGAACTTGTGGCACCTAAACCTAAACCATTGGTCTGAAATAAAAAACTATGTCAGATCAGACCAGAAAAATGACATTTTTTAAGAAAATAACGACACTTGAAGTGTGCAATCACTTTTCACTATATTTTTCGTCCTTTCAACGCCATTTCAAATTATAAATTTTAAGTTTTATTTTAATTTTACTGGTCTATCCAGGAGCCAGAAGTATATTCTTCAAAATAAAAAAAGTTTCAGTTGATTGGAATAATAACTTTTCGAGATACAGGTTCCATCGATTTTAAGGACACTGTTTCGAGAAAAACGGGTTTAAAGTTTTACGTGAGTTCCGAGTGGCCGGATGTTACCCATGCATTTGCCGCTACTCAAATGGCTATAACTTGGGGAATTTTACAAATTTAAAAAAAGTCTTTTAAATACGTAATCTTAAAAGGTTGAACATTCGAAAAACGAAATAAAAAATCGATTTTTAGACCGAAACCTCCTCGTAAAGAAGGGGTGGATTTTTGAGTGATTTACAATTCTAATAAGTACCAGTAGTATACGTTAAATAAATGCATAAATAAATAAAAGTATCGACATGCATTGGAGTACAGTAACGATGTTTGGATGACGAAATATCCACTCAAACGTCCCACTGGCAACACCCTAATTTCCTTCATCTGTCTTCCTCGATTCACCGCCCCCTTCGACCCGCATTTTACAAAAAACCATACTCATAGCAGCGGGCTTGTCCCTTTGACGATCAATCATTGTCAGTCAATAGATCCATTACGGAGAATTCTTGGCGATGAGGAAGTCTTTATGACCGACGCAATTAGGTGATCCATTCGCGACAATCAGGCCACTTTTGCGCACATATGGCCCTGCAACTGTTATTTTACAAACCTGCATAGAACTGGTTCAACAAAGTTGAGCCGAAAGAATACAGTGAACTGACAATTTACAATTGTCAAACGAAATAATTCATTACTTGCAAAACTTCATTCATTACTAAAACTTGCAAAACATTTTTCTCCCATACCCATCATGCTTCTCCCCGAAGAAAAACCTTGAATTTCAGCCTCTGCGTCACCCTCGGCAAAAGAAACCAGCTAAGTTAAATGAGAAGAAGCCTCGCGCAAAACCTTTCATGTCAAATAAAGTCATTCTTGCCATCCCAATTACAAAATGATCCCCCTTTCGATCCCACGTCCACCAATACCCCTGCGTTTATTACACCGGCTACTACGTGCATGCAAACTCAACGGCGCGGCCCGTGCCGAGGCGTTAAACCAGCTAGACGCATCGTGAGTCGCGCGCAACAAAGGGAACGACTCTTATTGCGCGCCGGACCAACGTGCCGGGCGAACGAGCGCGAGACACCGCGCAGACGAAAAGGAGAAAAGCGAGCCGGGGAGTCATCGTCTCGGGAGATGATCGTAAACAAAAGTCGCAGAATCTTCGGATTCCCGCGTCTGCCCACGCCCACGTAAATTTCCAGCCAAGTTACACCTGCGGCTGTCTGCGTGCGGCCGAAGGGATACGCACACGCGATCGAGTCCAAGGTCCCCGATGAACGCCCTACGCGCGGTCGAAAGCTTGTTGCCCTCACCGACGGGGCGACGGCGCGAGGGGAATCGACGCGCTGCCAAGGAGGGACAGAGAGGCCCAATCGAAGGAGGGGGAGAGGGGGGGGGGGATGCGACGGCAGTTGAGTGGGATTCGGTGGGGGCAAACGAGGGAATGGTACGCAGCGTGCGCGCGCAGCGTGGCGGGAAACAATGAGGGCCAACAACCGCCGGAGAAGAATCTCCTTGGCGGGAACGTGGAAGGTGGTACTCAACCTCCGTTTCACTGGCAGCTTATGAATAGATTAAACGACGCCAGACGACGATTATCGAGTGGCAAAAATTAAATGTAAATACCCGAGGGTTGGCGGATACTGCCGGTGCGAGACACCGCGGCAGAGCTAGTGATAGATTAGAGGGGCGTCTTTTGTGGCGCCGCGAAATTGGGGATTCGGCGTGATAATCGAATCTTCTTAAGGGCGATTTAAAAGCAGCTCGAGTCCGGAGGCGATCCTCGCATCTTGGAGTACATACTGCGTTTAAAAAAAAAGAAAAAGGGAACTTGGAGAGGCATAATGGTAAACAGTGGACGGAGAGACAACGACGCGGAGCCAGACGGCTCTGTAATAATTTTCGTATTCGCCCGGGACACGCTCCTTTGTGTTTCATAACCCATTACTCGATGGGGAGCAGCGGTGGGTGGAATTTCGGGTGGAAAAAAAAAACGTCGGGGCGGGTATATCGCGTGCTCGGCGAGGCGACGAAAAAACGGCGTGCCGCGAGGAACGATAAAAGCCAGCCGGCCGGGCCCGGAGTGTTGGTGAACTGGCAAGAATGTAGTTGCCATTCACTGACTGTACGGTGGCACGAAACAGAGCAAACGGCCAGTCCCCGGTTGTCGGACGGATCAGGATAAACCCCGAACGATCCCGTACAGCGCGAACACTCGCCTAGTCTAGACGCGTTTTTTCACCGGTCCCGGGCGGTGGGCAAACAAAGACTTGGAAAAGTTCGATCGTTCCTGGGTCGCTTTCAAGCTAATCCGACCCGACGTTCCTTCTCCTTCCCAGCCCGGCTGCCGTGATCCAACGCCGTTCATCTTTCGCGTCTTTGTTCGAAATTCTATTCCCGCCAGTTCGCGCAAGATACGCGCGATAACGGCAGTTCTTTTTGATGCATCGAGGTTGATACCGCCCGGGACAGCAGGTACACGCAGGCGGCGGTTTACGCCGCGCTCGTCTTTACGTAATAACAGAGCGCGGGCCCGTTTCCTTAAATTTTTAAAACGGCAAATCAGTCGATTAGATCGCGGTCTGTTATTACCGTGGCCTGTTTACTGTAAAACATACGACTTGGACTGGTCTATAAACCTACTAACCATTAAGCGCTTGGGTTGACCATAAAGCTTAATAGATAGCTTCTGTTGAATTTAAACATTCAGTGAAAAGGAATGGGTACCGAACAACCTATGTATTGGGAACCAACAGCTGAATAACACAGTCCGTATAACTGTTGAACGCTAACGGTAAAGCTCAATAGGACGGGAAAAAGGCTCTATAACCCGTGATTAACAGCGAAAAGACAGATTTCCAAAGCCTCCGAGAACGGAATTTCACGCGTCTGTTGACAGTGCCCTCGGGTACCTTAGTAGCCATCTTTCGGCCGCTGTGCGCCACTCTATCGATCCAGAATCACCTGCCAAATGTGGTGGAAAAGTTGGCCGATTATCGCGCGGGACAGGCGGCACAACGAAACGGGAACGACCTTTGGCATCGGTGTCGTGGCGTTGGCACGAGGTCATCCGGGCCGGTAGTTTTCCAGGTTAACCCGTAGGAATCCAGGAGCGGCGCGGCCCCTCGGAGGTATTTGAACCCGGAGCGTCGTCCCTCCGTCCGCCGTCTGTAATGGCCCCCGCCCCCTGCCTCCCCGTTCCCCTTCCTCGACCCTGCACGCAGACAGAAACCGCTCGAAAGGGGAGGCTCTGGCGGGGAATCGAGGGCTACGGCGTGTATATCGCGAACTTCGTCCCCCCCCCCTACCCTCAGCCATCGTTGGACTTTCGATGTAGATGAAGTCCGTGCGGATTCCTTCGGCCCCGGCGAGGGAAGGGGGAAGTAGAAGTATAAAGCACGGACCCCTCTCCTTTCTCCCTCGATCCCGGTCAAAAATGCACGTGGGAGGGGGCCGAGGAGGGGAGAAAGGAGGGGGAAGGAGCTTTCGAGATTGCTACCCGCGAGCCGGTCGCCGTTCAAAGATTATTAAGATTATGCCCACGGTGAAGACGACTTCGCCTGTTATCAAGCCCGGAGGGAGGGGACTCGGCTGTTTTTTCGTGACTCGAAAATTGATCGGTCGTTTAATGCATACAATATTATGGAAATTCCTGGCTGCAGAAGCGTGCCGCCCCGACGGCTTTTGATGTTGCTCGACGCCGTGCTTCCTTTGTTGACGGGCGAGTACCTTCGGCGGCGGCATCGAGAAGTGGGGGAACAAAAGGAAAATATTTCGAAACGGGCGAATTAAAATCGCGATCTTGTACAGTTAGGAGTGAAGCACCGGATACAATGGGAACAGTAGGTACAGGAGTAGCTGGTGGAGCGCTAAAAATTCTGACGTTCCACAGAGACACGCTCTCCTCGGATAATAGAAGCACCGCGCAGAGGAGCACTCTGATAGCGGAGTTTCGCATGGCGGGGGTCCTATCTGTTCTCCCGCGGGGTAATTTCTGAAAATCTCGCCCCGTTTGCCCGCGGTAAGGAGGATGGGCCCTCCCCTTGTTCGTTGGAATTTTTAGCGCGGGTAGAGTAGCGCTGCCGCTCTCGGTGAGAGGGGGGGAAGAAAGGAAAAACCGATCCTGAAAATTCTTTCAGACCCGACCCAGCCGGTGAGAAACTCGCGGCGAGTAATTTTCCCCGGCTGTGATTTTGAAGCATCGGCCGACCGTGCGATACACCCGCCAACAGAAGCGTCTTATAATGGCCAGGAGCGAGCAAGTGAGACGAAGTTAGCAGGGACCAGAGCAGCAGGAGGGGGCTCGCTCGCTAGACGGCGAACTCGTTTCGGATCCGACGGGCGTCTGCGTCCCTTCTGCCCCGGTCGTTCCTCGGCGTCGCAGACGAGGAGGCTCGAGTACGTTGTACCAGGTCGGAGGGAACGGAAGAAGGGAAGTCACGCGGTCAGGCACGCCGGTTAGACGCCCCCTACCCCCTCGCCGTATCTCGTCCATTTAGTACTCTCACTCCCTGCTCGATCTCCTCTTTCTCCATCTCTCCCTTACGTCTCATTCCGCCTCGCTGTGCGTTTCTCCATCGCCCTCCACCCCCCCTTGCTCAGCCATCTCCTTGCCCCCCCGCCCCACTCGTCTGTTCCCCTCTCCCTTTCGTTGAGATCGCGGTTCACCCGCGTTTCTCTCTCCCTCGCCCGTGGCCAACCCCCCCACCCCTGCATCTTTTTCTCATTCATCGTCCTTCTTTCCGCGTCGTCTCTCCTTCCTTCCGCCTCCCTCCCCCTTGCCATCCCGTGTCGCTGCCACCCTCTTTCTGCGTCTCACGTTTCCCCGGGGCCGCCGTGGGCGGCCGTCGAGCACGGCGACGACGACGACTTGGCGGGAAATCAGACACGTGGGCTCTACTCGCAGCCCGTCTATTCTCGAACAAAGGACCCTCGACCCGCCGCACGTAGTACGCGCTACGTAGTACTCCGACTGCTATACCACGCGTGTCCCACGCCGCGGCGATTCCGCGCGTCGCGGCCAGCCGCCACCTCCAGCCGGGGCGGAACCGCGCGCGGATAACGGTCGTTCCACGCGGCCAGAAGCGGCTAGAAGCGGGCGACCAGGCACTGGCTAGCTGGGAGCTAGTAGCAGAGGCTCCTGTACCGCGTTTTCGCGGTTATCGATCCGCGGGAATGACGGATACGCGAGCGGACCCAGCAGCGGTATAAACGGTCTTCCTGGGAATGTGTGGATGGACTGTTATAGGAAACACCGGGAAGCTGAGGATTCGATTATTGAACTTCTGCCAGCGGCTCGCGGAGAAGCGACTATCTACGGTCGCTTACTCGGTTGCACGAGTCTGACGGGGGATAGTCTAGGTCCAGAAGCAGATTATGCTCTCAGAGGTGTAAAAGCCTCGGGGGTAATAGTCTGTAAGCAGTAAGACTGATGAAAGAATATCGGGTGGGATATTTAGTCCAAAATGAACCGCGTTGAATAGTCCCTCATAGTCGCACATCCGCGGAAGAAACTTTTACCCCGGAGTTATGGGCTTGAAATCGGATTATTGAAGATGAAGAAATGTAGGGGCCCAAGATGCGAATGCCGAGGTCTCGTTGCTCCGTTTCGCCGGACAGTTAACGTCGACCGCGTGGTTTTCAACGGAAATTCAATTAAGGTATAAATAGCGGCTGGGGAGCAGCTAGCCATTAAAATGGCTGGCGCTCGGGCAATAAGAAGGCATATCTGGCGCTTTGTCTGGCCTCGATCGTCGGTTCTCCCGCGCATATCCGTCCGTCCGTTCGTCGGTGGCTCCGTGCGAGCTGCATGCCCGCCACCGAGTGTTACATTACGTTCCCGTAGGTTCCAGACCTACCGCAATCCCGAACCTTTGGTCTGGACTCGTCCACCGAGCGGCGGTCACACGTCGGTCATTCACACGTGCGCGACTCGTCGCCGTTCGGCTGTTACGGACGGAACACGACAGACTGGCACACCCGCGCCCGATCATCCCGGAGATCGTGGGATTAGCGGGGGCTTTCAGCCCCATCGATTGCCACGATTCACCGTTCCCCGACGTTCCACGCCGCCGTTAAACCTCTGTGGTCCTATGTTCAGCCTGACTCGACAACGCGATACCAATGAGCATTCAGCATATCGTCGTGTGTTCTTTCGTTCAATTCTTCCATTTACTAATATTTCAGTCTCTAACGCCACGTGACTTTCAGATGATTATCAGACACTGTAACTTGAAGATTAGAAGCACTGGCGAATTTAACGAAAAAGGCCTACGTGGCAAACGTTCTGGGACACCTTGTATACATATCAGAATTACAAATAAATTCACGCACGTGTGGTATGAAAATTATTCGAAACCAAAAAATATAGAGTTTGGATAAAAACGTAATTTTTTTTGGAATATGGGGCCTTAAAATAATTAAATCCGCCACTGATTAGAAGCTTCCATTTTGGAATTAAATGTGTTGACAACTAGGTATGTACTGTAAATAGATGACGCTACGTTTCAAGTTTGTTCATTCACTGCAGTCTATCTTTTTAATTATACGTATATAGTTAAATGACTGTTTCGAAGTTAGAAATTATAGACAGTTTCAGTTTAAATTCATCCCCTGTGCAATGAATTTTCGTTCAAGCCTGGACAAGTGGCTTAAATCCCCGCATGTTCATCGCGAAACGGTGTAACGTGGAATCAACGAAAAACAGGGGGGAAAAAAGTTGCCGTCCGCGAGAGCCAATATTCGCCGGCGATAAAATTATACCGCTAATGAAACCGGCGTCCTTAATTTATTTAGCCGGGCATCAGATTACAGCGCCAGGGAATTCGATGAATTTTAATCTCGACCAACATTGTAGCCGCCCGAAATTCTGGTTTGGTGGGCGGAGGGGGGCAGGAAAGGACTGGTTGAACTCCGATTAACCCGTCAGCAGGCGGATATTTACAACAAAAGATTCGGCGCGTAACTTTCCCCGCTGGCGTCCTAACCGATCGATTCCACAAATTTCCTGAAAGCTAAAAAGAAAGTGACTAAGGGGGGGGGGGGATGAGGGGGGCCCAAGCGTCTCGGCATATTAGAGGGCCCGCGCCGGTCCTAGAACGTCTGGTTTCCCTTGTTCCACGAAAGAATTCTGACGACGTGGCGTGTACGGTTACCACACAGCGGCGCGATCTAATCCCCGAGGCCTTGAACTCTCCTCGATCATCGGCCGCCAGTAATGCGGCCGACGGATGCACGAGCTATCCGTTCTCGGAAAGACCCTCGAAAACGGCGTCTCCGCGATGGTGGGCGTGCCGCGGACGCGCCTCGAAGGTCGAAGCCTTTACGTGGAAGAGGACTCAGCTCGAATCATCCGCGACCCTGACCGCAGGACTAGGTCAGCCGCGCGGCAGCCTCGTGAAAATGATGAAAGCGAATCACGGGATCTCGTTTCATCTCCGTCGGATGTTGTGACGGGGGGATTCGAGTGGAAGGGTGAGAAACGAACGCGAGGTAGAGAAGAAAGAAGCGTTCGTATCCAAATCCCACCAAGAATATTCTTTATTACAAAACATCTTCACTTCCTCGACACCTCTTCCACCTATTTCCCTTTAAAACCAGGAGCACGCACCAACAAATTCTCAAATCCTCGCGCGCGCTTTCCTCCACCCTTGCCGCGCGTAACCCCCACATCGCAAATCTCCACTCACCGATAACTCCCCCCTGCCTTGAAAAAAGAAAAAAAACAGTTACGTCCGTTCCCACCGTTCCGGGGTGTCGATATAAAAAAGAAAGGGGGTTAGAGGGAACGATCGATAAATTGACGCGAAACCGGACGAAAAAGAAGTCGTAGAAGCCGATACGCGGCGGGAGCGGGAGGGGCACGAGCCTGGCTCCTCTCGAACGAAACCGGATTCTGGTTTCACGATCCTCGTCACCTGCGACCTTCTGTCACCGTCCGGCCAACGACACTGCACCGGTTCAAAGGAAGTCTGGTGGCATTTTAGCGACCCCGCGGCTTTTACCGAGAAGGCTCAGGGTCAGAGGCCAGACGGGGCCGCCAATACGCATGCGAAACAAACCCGCCCCACCCCCCCACCCCTCCTCCCAAACACCGCCACGGCAGGATGAGGGGACCGACGCACACGGACCCTGATGGATACGTGCGGCTGCCAGGTACGAAACAAAAACACCGGCCCACGAGGCTACCGCGTCTCGATTTTCACTTCGGCCGGTCGCGCCTGTTTTGTTCCTTCGGCCGACACTGACCACCGAACAGCATTTCCCCTCTCGCGCGCTCTATGAATTAATCGAGCCGCCGCGGACATGAATATTAACCGATCCGCCCACCGTTGTTTAAGCCCCCGCCGATAAAGTATGCGCGAATTATTTGCTTCCCTCCCTTTCTTTCCCCCTCCCTTCTCGCGTTTCCCTCAAGCCCGTTGCCATTTCTTCTTTCGACGATCCGCGCTGCTCGTGCATTTGAAATTTTAATGCGACGTTAATTACCCGCCGCACTGTCCTCGATTATTTCCACGGTATTATTACAGTCTCTCCTGGATATTCCGCTCGTATTAAAGGCGAAGTGAGCTGCGTGAAGTGAGTTTCATTCGTGGCCGATTGTTGGGAGTTCGGTGGATCTTCCTGGGTCTCGGGGCGGTTTCTGGGTTTATGGAACGTTGATGGAGAACGCGGGAGATTTAATTTAATTCTCGTGGTCAACCGCGGATTTACCCCCCTCGTTCTATAATATACATTTTTTTTTTTTTAAATGTGAATCCTCTTATCGTGCCACTTGGTGGGTAGGGAAGTTCCATTTTTAGCGACCTATTCGTATTCATTGCTCCCTTAAACGTGGTTTCTCACCGAATAAACGGTGGACGATTTTGCGTGAGGGTGAAGGGGAATGCAATCGTTTCACACGAGTGCAGAGGCCCCGATAGAAAGGGACGGCGTAAGTGGCCTAGTTACGGCCCTGAACCAGCAACTACGAATACGAATGAGTACGTTGGCCTGTTGGCTGCGTACGTACGGGGAGCGACGCGTCTCTCGATCGCCAATGGGAAAGATTTTCGGCGCATAAAAGGGGCTCCGCCGTGTCTTCCACGGCCTACGGAGGGGGCTTTATTGCGATTTGGGGCGCGCGGGAACTCGAGCGGTCACAATGGATTCGCGAATGTCTGTCTGGCCTTGCGACCGACCCGTGAGTTCAACGGAACGAGCCCAAGGAGCCCCGCCGGATGGCTTATTCATGCCCAGGGAAACGTTCTGTTTAAAGAATTTTCCGCTGAACTGGTTTGATGCCATTCGGCTCCTACCATTTGCATCGAAGACAAACGGCCGCGATCTGGGAACGGCGAGCGCTCCTCCGGGCACGTGCAGCCGTGTTTTCTTTGAGGAAATGATTTACCGTCTGCGCAACACACGGGCGAACCGTTGATGCGATCGTTGCGGATGCTTGTGCGAAGATCGGCGATATTGCGTGAGATGATGCAAAGGGGGTTGGTTTTGTTTCGTGAACCTGACTCTAATGATTGGTAAACAAATTGTAATACCAAAATTAAGGTACCTAATAATATCAAATTTCGAGCTGCTTTTGGATTTGAGTGAAAGTGAAGCGATCTGGATTGCAACAGAGTTTGTATTACACTGCAATAATTGTATTAAGTGCTTGGAGGGTTGCAGAAAATGGACGAGGGCTTTGAGAAGAGAAAAAATTGATTAAGTTTGATAAATGTAGATATTTTTACTTCTACTTTGAATAATTTAACGCTGAAGTGGGTTTATAAGGTGATTTAACTTGGAAGAGTGTTTATCAGTATTTATCTTGATAAATGTTTTTGAAGAGGGGAGGAGCCAGGCAGGTTTTGGAGATACAACGGTTGATCTGAAGATGAATATCCGACTAACGGGAACTAGTGCATTGTGGTCGTGGTTAGGCTTAGAAAAGGGTTTCGAAAGAAAGTACCGAAAAGTGAAAGGTGAGGCTGCAGCGGGCTGCGTTCCAGCACGAACTTCATTTGAACTTCTTGCGTAATAATATGACGCTCCAGGAATCCAAGAAGAAGTCTCGTAGAACAAGGGGGAAGAAGTCAAGATTTGCATGAAAATAATAAATGCTCGTCTTCGTGAATTATTCAGCAGAGGGCAAATAAGAAGATTTTTAATTCCATGTGCACATGTACGACCCGTGACTTGAAAATATTCTGAGGACAAGGAACCGAGAGTGAAAGGTTAAAGAGAATTTTTGCGACGGAGTCTGAAGATGACGAATGCGACATATGGGAAGCAATAGAGGCACTCAAGAATGCTTTAGAAAAGAGCAAAACCGTGTGTGGAAACCCACGAACGCACGAATAAATTACGACAAAAACAGATTCCATCCTTGTGCTTGTAAATCCAAATGGTGACCACTTCAAACAACCTATGCTACCTTCTTCTTCTTCTCTTTCTTCTTCTTCTTCTTCTTCTTCTTCTTCTTTTTCTTCTTCATCTTCTTCTTCTTCGTCTTCTCTTTCTTCTTCTTCTGCTATCCAAGAATCCCCTTATTAAAATACAACAAATCCTTACTCTCCCAAAGCTTCCAATTGTAACCCCCAATTTCTCCTCTAAACAATCTCACTACTAGTACCTGCAGCAGATTAAAGATTAAATATATCTAGCACCCCGCACACGATGCAACCTCGATACACCTTCGCCTAGCAATTCCACCCAACACTGCCATCAAGTCACCTATAAAAAGCATGTGCATAGCGTCGATTACACCTTAGCGAACAACCCCCGGCGAACAATAGCGATGTGAATCTGTCCAGGTTGGATGGAAGAGCACCGAGCGGTGGAAGCTACTCCGCGTTGGAGTAATAATAGCAACGAAATCGAAGGTTTGGGCTCGTCATAGGCATCGCGGAGGTTGCTATTTATTTCCGTCGTGGTCGTCGCGTGAAAACGAGTCAGAGCGGGGCAGAGACCTTCGTACGTCTGGCCTGCTCCAACGGTCGTCCTTCTCCGTGTTGCAACGACGAAAGACAGCCGCGCTGTTTGCTGCTAGAAATAGATAGCCTAGTTAGGTAGTGTACGTTCTCGCTCTATTCTCGGCGCAGGCCAACTTTTTCCCCCCTTCTGCGTCGAGTTCGCTCGGTTACCTGTCCACCCCCGCCCGTTGTCTACGTACTCTGGCGTAACTATACTACTACGAGTCGCGACGCGATTGCCACACTTGCGTTTCGCGGTGGCTTGTTCCATTATACGCGGCGTTACGCTGTTCTAATTTCCTCTGGATGCCTGTTCGCGTTGAATAGAATCGCAGCCGAGGAAAATTTCGCGCGCGCGTCGCGTTCATTCATCCTTTTGTTCCTTGCCTAGTTTCTTGCGGCGTTCAAGTCTGGCTCGACCCGAGCTATCGTTCGTTTCGTTCCGCCGCGCGCTGATATAACGGACACGTTATGCCTGGATGGGTGTACCGAGCAGTAGTGAGATTTCTGGGTGGAGCTAGAGCAGGGGGTGGAAAATAGAGGTGGGAGTTGCGCTGATTGGGCGACCAATTGTAATCCTTGGACAGCGGATCACTTACTATTTATTGAAAGTAATGCTCACTGTTCCGGAAGAATTCAAACTCTGGAGCTTATTGTCTACAGTTTGTTCTCATGCTGGCACTGAGGTGTGGGAGAACCCGAGGTTCGAAAGAGCTCTATGATGTATCCCCCTGTGTTTTACTGGGTTGCATTAGAGCAGCGTCGGCTCGGGAGCAGCCACACGAAACTCTGTCGTCGGCTATGAAGATCATAGTCCTTGGAACAGTTCAGCTTACAAGCTCCCCCTGTACATTTCTTCCACCTAGCCACCCTGGCTCATCTTCGTGGCTGAGCTGGGTTCAGCGGTCGTGACACCGTCAGGGGAAGGACCTCCCTTATCGTGGAAACAGAACGCGCGACAGAAGGGACACGTACTTAATAATATTTTGTACGTGACCGTGGTAATTACGGCGGCGAAACGGGAGAAGCCGTTTTCCAGGAAACTTCGCCGAGGCGCGGGGGGACTCTGGTCCTTTATTTCAGGGTCCCCTCGCTTCATGAACGCCCGCGCGTCGCTTCTTCTTCTTCTTCTTCATTTCTGCGGAGCGGGAGGCCTTGGTCACCGGCAAGAAGAGACGCGGCGGTCCCCACCCGCCTTTCTTATCCTCCCTTCTCGTGGCCCCGCTCTCGGATTCCACTAGTAGCGCCAGACCAATAAATATCCTTAATTTCGGTCGATGTGAAGTATATTCTCGGAATTCGGGGCCGGGGCCCGGGCCTGGCCGGACAAAGAACGCAATCTGCGGGCCCCGTGGCTTCCAGGACCGGGAAAAAAAGAGAGGAGAGCCTCATGGCCACGGAGCCTAGGCGGTTGAATCCGAAAACGAGAGTCGTCGTACTCGCGATCGGCCAGGGACACGAGACACCCGTGTGCAAAACGACGCTCTGTTTTTCGGCCTTCGACGGGCGCACCGAACTGTTTCCGTGAAACGTGTCCCGTTCATGCGTAACAGGGGCATAGGTGGAGGAGTTAACTGAAGGAGGTAGCAGAGGAACAGGTAGATTTAGGAGTCTGTGGGAGGTCTCCGATTAATTATCAACTGACAGTAAGTCTCGATACCAAATCGCCAACAAACCTTCAAACTAGTCACAATTCCAAGTGAATTCTCTTTCCGAGGTGGAGGCAGTTCTACCAACTTTTCCACCCCATTTGGGGGACGAAAGCAGTCATATACACGCAAAGAAGAGGATTTCTTTTCATTTACCACACCCACCGTGCCCTCCTCCGTCATCCCACAGCGAAGAGATCAGGGAAACACGGAAGTCATCGAGATAGATGGCGCCCCCTTCGCGAGATCAATTTCCCGCTCGTACCCTCGGAGAATGCCCCGAGATAACGGTTTTAATAGCGCCAACTGCGTGTGTTTTCCGAAGCAGAGTCCAAAGATGCCGGCGGAGGGACGGGAAATTGATTGAATCAATTAAGTTGCTCGACGGGGCCGTGGGCCAGACACCTTTGAGGTGTGACGCGAGCCATCAGGCGCGTCGCCAAAGGGGCTCTCGGTGGGCAGAGTGCGTTTTCTAAAAGGCGCCTAATATACCTAAGGAGCGCGTCAAAGGAAGAGAGGAGAATATTGCGCGAGCCGTGGGATATATCGTTAGCGAAGAAGAGTAGGAATCAAAGTGGGAGAGCCATCCAGACTAAGTGGCAGGCATGGATATGGCGTCGGGACGGTTCATTTGACGCGCGGACAAAGAGGGCCAAGAAGAGCGGCCCTATTATTGACGGCCATTATAGTTCAAAACGCATCTTGATCTTTCCCTTCCACCAACCTTCCTCTCTTCCTCTTTCTCAGGTCTGACAGCGATGTGCGCGAAACCGTCGGGACCCCACTCGTGATCGTCAACGGAGGACTTTTCATCGACTTCCGAAAGTCCTCCAACAAGCATTGACTCCTGGATATGGGAAACGAACTTTGTGTTTCTATAGGGTGTTTCATAAAATTCAGGTGTAATGTCAGCCCTGATCTTATCACTTCTTATTTTCCTGTACCTTCATTCTCTTGAGTAATAAAGACGTCTAATAATAATATTAATAATAATCTTAGCGTTTGCAAGTAGTATGGGAAATTTATGCTAACGTTTGCAATATCTAGTTCTTCTTTTAAGTTACAATTGCGTGTAAATTTTAAACTCAACCATCTTGGGTTAAAATATAAGATTCTAATGCGTAGTTGATATTTCCAGGTGTTAAATATTCCTCCATTTGGGGTGAAAATCCTCGATTATAAATATTATAAATTACAGAATCAGAAACAGAAGTGACTTATCTCTACTTATCGAAATTGCCTCGGAATTTACGCCAGCGAGATAACGACGAAACTCCAAGATGAAACCCACCCTAACCGTCCCTTCTTCTTCCTCCACCCCTCTCCACCTTCTCCCCATCCGCCAAAAACACCTGTCGTTCACAAAACGCCAGTTTGCCCCTGCGCTGGCTAAGAACACCGGTCCACGAGTAATTCTCATCGAATTCGAGAGTCATCGAACCTGAACACCGCCCCACGTCCCCCCCCACCACCTGTAACTTCGCATCCCCGCGAGGTCCAAAGTTTCCCAGCGAAGCTCTATACCTTGTAACTCAACACACTTCTCTGGTTGCCCCGCCAGGGAAAGAATTCCTCTGCCAGCGAGATATTCGAAGCGTATCGATGATGCCCGCATAGTATCTCAACTATACTTGAAACGTTCTGCTCAGCTAAATCAGTGGCGATTGGCATCGGGGCAGCGATATAAAGTCAGCCAGGGGATTGCAATTTCTGCGCCTTGAGTGTGCACCGTACTTCGAGCGCTTCGAGATCTTCCGCGAAGCCAATGACGAAGTGAAAAGAAAAGGGGAAGACGGCCGAAGAATGCGGAGGGGTTCGAGGGAAATATGCACGAACTTCGTAGTCTTCCATGTAGAAGGGGGCGCTGCCAGGGCTGAGGGAAGAAAGGCAGGGGTTCCATCCCTTGGTAGTCAGACGCAGGCGTCTGCCGTTCCCAACGGCTGATGCGTAGTAATGGGAACGATGTCCTCGCAAGTGGGACCTCAAGGACACCGTTTTTCACGCGTACCTATGAATATGCTGTACAGGCAGTTTCATTCGTCTTGCTCGCCTGGAATTTCTATATTACAGCTGACAGTTCGAGAAAATGTACGAGATAATAAACGAGTTCTATGAAAAACCATCAGCTTCAGCTTGTTCTGTTTAACGTCACTTTTTGAAGGCTTCCTTAGTGGAATGGAGAACTTTGGTAATTTGGTGCCACGCTGTGGTTGATGGTACGACAAATGGATCTTGAATGGGAAAGTTTGTGGAAGTAGTGATAGGTATTTATACACCGTCGAAGGTGAAGTACTGATTCGTTTTTTCATAATATTTGTCCCTCTTATTGCATCACTCTCAAAATGTACGCGGTATGCACAATTTTTATAGCAATGTGATTGATAAAATGATTCGTATCCAACTTAGTGGCTAAAATAGTAAGCTACATATTTTTGCAATAACATTTTCCTAGTAGGAATTATTAATAAGAGAGGTACAATTGATATTTGAGTGTTGCAATAAATATTTCCAGTATTGTAGGTATCCCATGTTAAGAGCCTTATGTGTTTGCAAGAATCAGAATAACTTATATTTGTATAGTTTTAAGAAACAAACGCTACACATCTCCAATTTTTTTAACAGTCAATGGATTCAGTGCCATCGCTACTGTAGCGCCACAGCCCCGCTCAGCTTCCATCTGCACCCCCTATCTGTACGTCTGTCTGTCTGTCTGGCCCCATACCGTCTTAGCCTTCCTCTTACCCCCTTAAACCTTCCCCCCTTTCCTTCCTTCCCTCCTTCCGCCCTTCCGCCCTTCCTCCTCCCTCGTGTCCTTCTCCTCCGCTTGTCTTATATTCAGCCGCGACAATTGGTACGCGCCCGTTGAATTTTGAAGTCTCCCCCCTCCTATCCCCCTTCCTACGAACCCTTCCGTTAACGAAGATAAAGAAAAGGGAAGACAAAGAATTCCACTTCAGGACCGACCGATTCCCGAAGACGAATTATTCGTCAAAGCTTTCGCGTCGACCAGTGAAAGGGAGGAGAAAAGGGCCCCGGAGGAAGTTTTCAGTGCAAGCAGAGGACGATTTCCATTTCGTTTAACGGCTTCCGCGCCTCTAAACCCTGATTTTTTCGTCCCGTAGCGAATCTTGAAAGGACGGTCTGTCTGCTTTTTACCGCGGTGTTTATCTACTCGACGACGCGCCGATAAATAAATGAAGGGGAACAGCCCAACGACGAGCACCAACTCACGACAATTGATCTTTCTGCAAGGAAATGTTTATAACCCTCCAACTAACATCGACATTTTATCTACGAATAATATTAGTAGTAATTAGTGACCATCCAAGGTCTGAGGGAAATTTTCGACTACAGTGGCACGGGAGAGAGTTGGATGGAGGGGCTGGAAAGGAGATGGAAAGAGAAACCATTGAGGTTAAAGGATGAGAGAGAACAGGTAGATTAAAATAGGTATAGAAGGAGGGTAGTAAATATAAATAAAGAAGTAATAGTGAGTAGGAGACAGCAAATAAGATAGATTAAAAGTATAGAATAAGTATAGCATAGACTTAAAGTAAAGATACATACATGCATATGACAGAGAGAAAGAAGTTCATAACCAGCAAGAAACAATAAAGCTGACATTTCATATATAATTAGTGATCATCTAGGTCCACCTAGATGAAGACTAATCAATGAACCATCTCATCAAGAATTGAAATGAAGCGTCTTCAGGAAAGACAGGATCGAACGTTGACATCCATCGAAGGACAGCGATTAACTGAAAGTGGGAAAGGCATGCTCATTGAAGCCAGTATGTAAATCACGACGTTAAGGATCACGGAAGAGCGACCAAAGGGCAAGAGAATGGGGTTGTGTAATAGGGGCCTAAACCGATTTGTACGAGGCCAGGGGTCGAAGCGTGAAAAGGTCCTAAATCAGAGTTTATACAGGCTCTCCGAAGGTTTTCTGAATTTATGGCTGTAAGAGCTTGCGGTCACAGGGGATCCACTAGGCAACAGGTATAATCTACCATGTTTATCTCGGCCCTAAGTTTCCTCGTTCTTTCTCCCGATACCGCGGCCGGCTACGTACCTAAATTAATCTCTCCTTACGAACACCCAACGAAACTGAGAATTACCGCGCGCCTCGCTGGCTGCGCTGCGAATTTCACATTTTTCCTTCTCATCTCACTATCTAACTCCAGTGTCACTGTATCCCTTATTAAAGCATTCCGATTTCAAAAATATCTCACACAACCTACGATCATAAACACAAAAAGGGATAGCAATAAAAGTGCCAAAGCCCTATAACGCAAGTGTAGAACGCAGAATCCAATTTGAAACTATTCAACTCCATTTTCTGAACAGTTGTAAAATAGGTACCGCACGTGCACGTCATAGACTCCGTTTCCAGTAACGTATTCACGACACATTGTAGAAGCGTTCGCAAAACGGATGTTACAGAGGGTAGAATCGAATGAGCCAGTTGTACGTGACAAGACCTCGCGAGCCGACCCGTAAGAGTTCGTTCATCCACTCGCGCGAACTTTCGCGACGGTTCCCTCGAAAACAAAGCCGTGTGCGAGAAAGAAATTCGTGCTTTTCTGTGAGCAACGCCTCCACTTCCGTCTGGTTAACATCGAACGGCTCGCTCCAGAGCGGACAGTCGGTTTCACGTCGCGAAAGTTGCGTGGCTAACGGCGACTTTCCAGCGATTAAAAGCTACACCCCGATCAGATATAATCTCCGCGAACATAATACCTCGGCGGGCAGAGCCCGGCCGGATCGAACGGTTTCGCGAATCGTTTATTCTCTGCTTTCACGCGGGTAACGAGACGCCCCCTGATCCCCTGATTCCTGCGCGTTAATCGCTTGAACTCTGTCACCAGTGGCATTAGGCGTCGTCGTCCAACTCGGCACTGTAATTCCTGTCTGCGCGCGGAGAAAAGCGGCTTTGGAGCGCGATGGAAACGGAGTAGGTGGGCACGAATGTTTATACGCGATCGAGGGAAGACGAGTTTCTACCTGTAGACTGGCTATAATAATCGCGCTATTTAATTACCACGCTCAGGAGTGCATGCTTGCACGGGATCGAGTGTCTGAACGCGAAAGAGCGTGAACTGGGAATGTTGCACGGACGTGGTAACTGTATTGAGAAAAATAAGTGGAGCTGTGGCGGGTAGCGTGTGTCTGTACAGCGGGCGATATTAATTTACCTAAAATATACCAACGAGGGAAATCGTTCGATTCGATCGCGAGGCTGAGAGAGTGTTTGCCTAAGGCTCCTCTCAACGGGGATAAGTCCCAGTTAAAATACTAGAGGAGGGGGGCGGGGGCGGGGGCAAAGACGTAGAATCACTTATTAATTTTGCATTTGCCGGATGACCAGCCATGCGCGCCGCTATAACCATTCGGGGACTGCGCAAAAACGAATTCTTCGCGGCGGAACTTTCACGCGGCTGTTTACCGCTGGGCTTCGCTAATTACGCGATCCCCTAATTGCATAGCTAATTGGCCTCGTAACATTTGCATCCTCCGCCCGGCTGCCTCCGCAGACTCTGTTACTCGCTTTCTACGCGCGAATTTTCGAGTCTAGTGTCCGGGGAGGGGTGCGGTTTTCTTACCGCGTCACGGATCACGGCGCGATACACCCCCACCCCTGGCGCGATGCTTCTTGTGATTTTATGCTAATAGCGCGGTCGACTCGCGGCTCCTACCCAGAATGAAATATTCATCCTGTCGGCCAACTGAACGGGATAATAATATTTCGAGTACGGGGGAACTTTATCCGCCCGTAAAATGGCGGATCCGATATTTATGGGACCGCCAGGGGTGGGAGAATTAACGGGCGGCGCTCTCGCGCCCGTGCGCGGCGGTAATTTGCTAATTCTGGAGAAGAGGTGATTCGTTATTAAATTAGGGAAGTGTAGATTGTGTCCGCTGGTCAGCGTGGGGAAGGTTTTTTACGGGGGCGTGTTCTTGGGTTCCCGGGAAGCACGTGTCATCGTGACGAAGTCTTTTCCGCCAGACGTGAAAGCCTGGAGACGTGACGCCTACAGGGTTTGCACTGCACTTTTGGGAGTGATAAGAAGTTTAGGGGAGAGGGTGAATTGTAATTATTTCGATGGGCTTCTGAGTGTGTTATATGTAAATAAATGTTTACGAACTTGGTCTTGTTTCTAGTATATGAAACTCCGTATTTTTTGCGTTCTATCATAAATCCAAGAATGTATTCCTCCACGATTCTTTTTTCTCGTGGTCCCCATAATACTATAAACCACCCCCATATCTCAAGCATCGCGATGCGCTCCTTATCAATCTTCCATTCCCGCAAGGGCACGGGAACCACGCAATCAGTAAACTTCGTTTCTAAATAAGTACGGAAGAGAAGGCAATCTTGCAGGCAGGTGAACGAGAATTGCAAATGAAATAAGAATTATAATCAAGAGCCGAAGGGTTTGTTTCAGAGAAGCACGTGCCTGGCGAAAGAGAAACAAACGGCCCCGGCCTTTCTTATTTTTCCGAGAGTCGTATATTAAAGAGAAAAAGGGGTTGGGGACGAGAATCAGTTATTGTGCGACCAACAACGCTCGTAAATGAAATGTCCTTTGTCCTCGCCTTTGTCTCGCGAGCCAGGACGCATAATAAAAGATACAATACCGCGTCAAAGAGTCTCGATCTTCGCAAAACGACAGACACAATGGCTACGTGGGAAAAAACTGCTAACGTCGGTCGCGAACCCGAGGACAACGGACGTATTAGCGTAAACGCGAGCTTGAAATTACATTGTTTCAACGTTACACCGTATTTTGTGTACAGGCGGCGCGTAATTGATAGATGCAAGCGTAATTGGATAATGGCACGTACCAAAGTGAAGAATTAGGTGTTCGACGCAGCGAGTGATCTACAACGAGGAGCATTCGAGTGGAAGCCGATCATTTTAAACACTTACCTCTGGCAGTGAGTAAACAGTTGGTGGAACACAAAGGGGGTTGTAACTCGGTGGTAATGACATGCTAGCAGCAGTTTTACGAGAACTCTTTAAACCATTCAAAGTTCCAAACTAGATAACCGTAATACTACTTTACTGCAATCAAAAGTAATTTGAAAGACTCAACCCTCTCAAAAATTGAATAGAATTAAAAGGTCACTGGGTTCCAAAATATTAAATCAAAAACTGTGCTATTAAACGATACAATCTCAACAGAAATCGAAAGAATCGTACCTACCTACCTCCATCCCCCTTAAAACCGAAAATTGCCCCTCTTCCTTCCATTCCTCGAAAGGGGTTGGTAAAAACAGTGCTCAAGGAGCCACGAAACTCTTTCTTCCTCTCCCGTTCGACCCTCTTATCTGTAGCAGTGGTGCAACGCAGAGCGGCTGAAGGAGGACCGGGCAGAAGGTGGCGGTTTTCGGGAAACGGGGGTAGGAAGAAAGTGGAAGTTCGCGGGAAGTAGGGGCGGCGCTCGTCGAGGGGCATTTATAAAGCGCGAGCGACAAACGTTGCAATTAAAACAAAGCCCACGGCGTTTGTGCAGCTCCCCGCCGCGGATCCGACCACGGGCAACCCCCGCGGGACCCGCTGCGCGCCACACTCCCCCTTCCGCCCCCACGGGAGGGTAGTTTACGCGGCGAGCGAGGGATCGAGACGAGAGAACCGGAAGGGGAGGAGAGCAGAAACGCGGCGGAGAGGAAAAAAAGAGTGGCAACTTTTTTCGGGGGTAACGACGATTATTCCGAGTCGCGGTGGGACGGGGGGTGAACTCAGCCGCGAGGGTGACAACCCCAACGAAGCGTGAACGACCGCTTTTTTTTTTCTCTCCTTTATCGCCTCTGCCAATCGAGTAATTAGTCGGCGACCGTGAAACGCCGAGAAGTCGCGGAACGCCGTAAACACACAGGAGACACCTCCGCTTTTGTGCCGGGGCAGACTTCATTACCCCGCGCCTCAGCGGGATGATTTTAACGGTAATTGGTCGACGCGTCTGACTGCGGGTAGGGCGCGATGCTTGGGCCACCGATTTGGCTCAAATTTTCCGCGCACTTCGGGGATAAATCGTGGATTTTATTACACGGGATCTTGGGGGGGAATCTGTCCTCCATGCTTCGGGCTTTACACATTCTGTACGTGGAGAGGAGCGATACTAACTTTAGTAATTTATGGCAGAAGCGATTAAAGATCAGTACATGTATTTATATTACTACAAGGACACCTACATAGGTACCTTTTTCCCAACACCTCCAGATAGCTGTATAATTATTATTATTATAACCTGAGTATTTACAGCTGGCACAATTAAGGGGCTCTCCACCCTGAAGCTCCTAAGAAAAGACAAAGTGAGAGATTTTTTTGTTCGTATAAATAAAAATATAGGGCTTGGATTTTTTATATAGTTTTAAAATAACCTTTATTTGGCTAGATTTTTTTTTATAACTAATTGTACAAAATGGTGGCGGACAAAATGTTTTCCCGGAGGACTGCAAAATAACTGTCCAAGTGAGAAGGAAATACAAAATATATATAAACTTGTATATATTATCTTCCACCTGGCGTAGGATTTTCTCAAAATTCTAATTATTTTGGAAATAATATTAGCAGTTACAAGAATTGACTTTAATTTTTTACATAATAATTTGCACTGAAATGCTTGTAAAAAATTGAATAATCAAAATATCAAAAAAATCTCATGCTGGGTGACCCAGTCAAAAAATTTTTTTACAGTAAAATAAAGGTTGCTTTAAAACTATATAAATAATCCAGGCTCTATATTTTTATTTATACGAAAAGAGAATCCCTAATTTTGTCTTTTGTTAGTGGCCTCAGGGTCAGGTCCTCCCTTAATTAAAGTAAAACTGTATAACACTAAAATAGAGACAACAACAAACATAACAAATGTTAATAAAAATAAAGAAAAGTAGAAACTAAGTAAATAAAATAAAATAAAATAAATAATCTAATGTGCTAGAGTATCCTTTTGCTGGGATTGTAACTAAAATTAGCCAATAAAGATGTTTCAAGGGACAGACGAATTTTTCAAATACATTAATACACCAAGATCCAAGAGACACCGACGCGGATACGACACGTCGTCGCGGAGGTGTCTGAACCTGGCAGAAAGGCTCTTTCACCAGTCACCGCCGTTTCCTGTACACCGAGGACCAAAGAATGGTCCCCGGTCCGCCATTCAAAAATTTTCACACTCTCGCCCCTCTCCCCTGCCCAACTGGGCTCATTCAGACGCAACCAGCGAAAAGGTTAACGCTTCACAAAGAAGCGTCGGGTGTGAAGCAAACCGCGAGCGGAAGCCCGAGCACCGAGACCGGGAAAAATAACATTTATTACCGTTCGTTAGGCAAGGACAATAGCGGTGGAAGCGGCTCGCGCGAAACGTCTTTCAGCGGCGTTAATCATTAACGAGGGGCGGCGTGAACGCGAGTCACAGTCGAATTCAGGCGAGCTTTACAGTCCCTTTCTCTAAAACTGTTATTAATCACCCTGACGATCCTTAGTCCGCATCAGGGACTCGGGGCCATCAATTAAAAGCCTCGTTGCTTCGACTATTAATGGAGCTGCGGGGTTATACAGGGTGACACCGAGTTCACCGGTAGACGAAAATCGAATTTGCAATGATGCCTTCCTTGCGACAGTAGATAAAAAAAAGTGTGGAGCAAATTACACGAGGAAATCGAATTCCACGATCTGTCTTACACCCGCGCGTTTGACTAATTGTAAAAATTTGTGCTCGCCAGAAACGAGTGGAGAGCGTAGAAGCTCTTTTCGAACGAGTGTCTGCTTTCGAGAAAATTGATTTTGAAGGGGTTCGTTCTGTGTCAAGAGCGCGGGAAGTCGATGGGTTTTCATAATCAATTTCCTCGATAACGAAGCTCGCGATGGTCGAACCTCGTTCCACACTTTTTGCTGATCAGTTCGTGCAGAATTTTCTTTGCGCCACTTATTGCGAAGTGGGGGTCGAGAGGTTGGAGGTATTACACACGCTTTCTCATAAAAATTGACTCATCGGCCGACGAAACGAATCACGAGGGGCGAAGGGGGACGGGGGTCGCTCGACGTAGACTCCCACCCTCTTAGTCATCCACCAGTGAAATGGAAACGACACGATTAATTACCTTCCACGAAACGAGCAGCCCGACCGTTCGCGATTTAGAGCCGCAATATCGTACGCTGGAGACAACGATAAACATTACCCGGGGAGGGTGTATGTCCGCACAATCAGCGTAATGAAATTATTATGTCGGCCGTGAACGAGCCGCGGGCCCAGGGCGCGACCGCCGAATGCTTTTGTAATAACGTTCTGATGGGGCACTGTTGATTGCACACGAGTCACTCCTCTATTTACTGATCGTGAAAGCGAGGAAGAAGCGCGCGTCGCTAGTTGGGACGCTCGGCACGCGATCAATTCTCCGGTTACCTGAATTAATAAGCAGCGAATCTGTATTTGGGGATCACTCTGTTCGATAATCGTGAGTAACGCTTGCTTTATAGAGGAAATTATAGTAGATAAGCATAAAGGTACCGTAAACTGGGGTGACTTTGCCCGCCCGGGGTGACATTGCCCACTTTTCGGAAAGACTTTACTTTATTTTATTGTAAAGTAATTAGAACATACGATGTTTTGTAATCAATAGCAATAATTTCTCTAAGGTCAAACGAAAAAAAAATAGCGAATTCAACCATATGGTAATTTTTCAGTCAGAGTAAAAAAGTGGGCAATGTCACCTCGGCGGGCAAAGTCACCCCAGTTTACGGTACGTAATAAGAATCTTGAGTTCCTTGTGTGGAGTAATTATTTATGGTAGAGTTGCCGCACCTTATGCAAAATTGTCACGGTATCTAAATTTTGCAATGGAAACTTTCTCCAAGGATGCGTGTTATTAGTTAGACAACTCTGGCTACTTGCATCGAAGAGAATCAAAGTTTTACCGTACTTCTAAACTTACACCGCGACTTGAAATTCGATTAATCGTTTACGAATGGGACACTGCACTGAAAATGATATTTGATTAGTCACCAGGGAGGGTGAACAACTGACTAAGAAAATTAATGTGCACCCTGCAGAATTTGAGCCGTACCCTTCTCGATGTAACCCTACACACTTTGATTACTGGCGGTGACTAAAGCCAGTTGATAGCTAATGGAACTACCTAGAATACGTGAATGTCTAAAGCCACTTCTTCTATGAATAATCAAACTTAAATCAGAAGGAAGTGCTCGACAAACGTCTGCGACATGAATGGTTCATAGAATTTCCCGCCCGCGGAGCGACGTTTCAAGGTATCGCCCCTGCGGGCTGAGCCATCTTCGGAGGCTATCGTAGCCACACGCGAGTTCCCGAAATCCGCCGCCTTCCAGCGAACGCGTACGCCACTTCCCAAACTCTGTAATGAAGCAAGTCAGTCAGTCAGTCAGCTAGAGAAGATTAATACGAATTCCATCCACGTTGGAGGAGCACGCATCGTCTGGCTTTCGTCGGGGAGGCCTCGGCACGGAACAGGACAGAAGTCCGATCAAGTTAGCGTCGCGGAGTTAATTTCAGGTTAAATTACCTTTGTGCGACTGCCTAGCCCTCCCACGCGTCCCAAACAACACCTTCCTCGCGCCACTCCACCCCTGCGAATCCGACTCGTGCATGCACATGCATAAGACTGTTAGTAAACTCTGCCCCGAGACATATGGCGTATCGAATTGGGGGGGCTGTTCTCGCTGTGGCGAGGTGAACAGTGGGCGACACCGTATGTTGCAAACAGATTCGTATCGGGGAAGATTCTATGGGATGCGTGCACGCGCGTGTGCCGACGTGTGTGGCGAATATTATTATTGTTATACAAGTAGTACCCCACTTGTACAACATGCAAGTTTCAATAAAGTACATAAGGTTACCATCCAGATGCAAGTTAAACTAAATGGAAATTAGAACTGTCCCTGAGCGTGGCGGTGAAGGTGGATTTAAAGCGATGCAATGAGTCTGAAAGAAGTTGGCAGAGTTACAGATCCTGTGTGCGCGAGATTCGATCTAAAGAATCTCGGGTGAAAACGCGGTTTAAGCGGTGTTTCAGGCGATTCGAGAAGTTCTGGAATCGCACAAAACTATTCGCAAAGGACAATCGTGGGCGATGGTGTAAGAGGGGCGTTCTGTATCAACGTCTTCTCCTTCATAACGTGAATCGCGTTATAGTTATGATTGTCTTCTAGTGTTTGGAGAGTGATATCCTTAACTCTCTAATATAATCCCACAGTTCTGCTTAAGAAACGATAATTTTATGTGAATTTTAAGAGGAGGTGGCACTTTAGACGCATGAAAATCATAGGTTTTGTTTAGCAATTTTTTTCTTTTAAATAATGAACTCAATAGACAAACTGATTAATGTCATTGGTCCTACAATACATCTTTTGAAAATTAAAAAAAAAAACTATTCTTCAACCAAATGGCAGTGCTTAGCACCGCCAGTTTCTTGAAAACAAAATAAACCAACTTTTTTTAACCATCAGAAGACGTATAATAAATGCTATAAATCAAATTTTGTATTGAAATCATTCTTTAAAAGAAAAGAATTGCTAAATAAACCTATGATTCCCATGCGTCCAGTGTGGCACCTCCCTTAAAGTGATCATAGCTGTACCAAGCAATAATGGCACCCCTTCAAAGAAAACAACCCCCCTAGAATTGCGCTAAGAATTCATCCGAGCTACACAGTGGAGGTCACTCAGGAGTATCTTAACTCGACCCGAAGGTTCCCTCCGCCTCAACCACCGAAACTACCCCGAAATCCAGTCAGCGGGGGTTGGAGAATCGATAGCTTGCGATACACCTTGGCGGCCACGCCACCTTAAACCGTGCCCCCCGTTGAACGGGATTTATGAACGGCGCAGCAGGATTTACGTGCGCGCCCCCGCGTTCAGATCAGGTAAATTATAACCAGGCCACAGGGAAAGAGCGAGCCGCCGAGGAACGAGGAGACGAGGGCCTGTCAAGATACCACGGCGGTGGCTGCGGCGCGGATGGAACTGCGGGGAGCGTTAATCCGGTTGCTTTATTGCTAAGAGAATCCCTCCGGAGCGGCACCTCGCTGCCTTAATGTTTCCCCTTCTAGGGGAACGCATCACGGCCGCAGAGGGTGGCGGGGGTGGGTTAAGTTCGTTTCCGCATAGTTCGACGACCCAGCGAGTCCAGAGCCGACGGACTCCCTCAGGAACAGCCACCCCTCGGACTCGTGGACCGACGTGTACGGGGTGTCCTAGAAATAGCTGGCCGAACGAAAGGTTCGCTTGTATGGTGTAATGGAGACGGGAATAATATATAGAAGTTACATGAAAATAGAGTGGGAGAAACTTGCGAAAAATATTGAGAAGTTGTAGGAATAATAGGGGTTGAAAATCGTGATCCATTGAAGTGTATTGTCGCAAGAGCAGATGGGTGGATTTTATATAATTTTTTGGTACTTGCACGTGAAGTAGATGATTTGGTTGGTGCAAGGTAAATAAGTGTTTGGGGTAAGTAAGATTGCTGGTTTTTAGGACACCCCGTACACAAGTGTGGATTCAACCCTCCAGTTATGGCTGACCAGGTCCGGCTTATTACGGCGCTGGCATTATTATCGTGCCACGGCGCATTTCTCGAATGGAAATTCCGCGAATCGTCGGGGACACGGTCTGGCCGGCGACGATTTGGATATCCGTCCGAGCTGCCTGCGATCGGATCGCCCCGGACCGCAATTCCGTGTACACGCCGCGGGGACGTCAGCGTCGACGAGTTCTTGGGACGCTTGAGGTGGAACCTTTAATCGATAGGCCCCGATCTTCGAGTATTTGCGCCGGACTCGCGATCGATGGGGTGGTTTAGAGCTCGGTGTGCTGGGGTACGTATAGCCTTCGAGTTAAATTCAAATAATTTTTAAACGGCAGCCAGAGGTCTCGAAATCTCCATGCAATTAGATTTAAAAAATGAGCTACCAGATGTACGAGGAACTACTTGTAGAAGTTCTTGGGATGCCTAAGAATCTTCCAAAGAAACCGTTATCTCTCCTTTAAAACGTTTCGCCGACCCTCGCGCCGTCTAACGAGAAAAGGGAACTACTCGGAGCGTGAATCGTTAATTTGATAACAGTCGGGTGGTAACCGAATTCTAATAAAGCAACTTGAACGTAACTTTTTGATTGAGATCGCAGGGAACAGTAATGAACCGGTGCTCGCCGTCTCCTTGCCCTCTCACACCCCCGGCACGTCGGTCATCTGCGAAAATTCGTGTCCACGGCGAAACGTCACGCGATGGAGAGCGGGATAACGAGAGTTATTTGGAAACTCGTTACATTTTGCTTACGGCTCGTTACGGTTCAGTACGTTCTGGGTGTTGTTCCGCGATAGACACGGGTTTCGGCCAAGTCCCGTTGAATTCTCTCTCGATTCACCCTCCCTCTAAGCACCATCTGTCGCTGTCCTAATTAGCCGGCTTATCGTGCCGCGGCAAATTACTGCTGCAGTACGACACATTTCCAGTCCACGGACGTGAAAAACAAGCGCGGCGAGGTGACCATGGTAAATTCTCTGAAAAGTAACTGAGGATCAGCTCTGATGGAAAATTCGATGATGCGCCATGCTGTCGTTATCGAGCTTTCCAGGGAACGTTGCCAATCACACTGAATTCCAAACATCTGTGTTTCGGTGGGTTCTAATTGCAATTAAATTTCTGAAAAAGTAGACGCGTAGGATTCAGTGAAATTATTTACTGTTCACCCAGGTTTTCCATTGAATTGATCTTTACTGATAATGAGTTACGGTCAGGAACGACTGCGCCACCAGTAAATGTCCCACAATTAAATCGCAATGTTAATCGCAAAATCCAACCGGACAATATTTCCCGTGACAATTAAAACCGCCGCCCAGATTAACGCGTAATCGCTATCGCGGATCGGAGAACTGCGAGACGTGACGCGAACGCCGGAAACGAGGACAAGGAGCAGCGGCGCGCAAACGAGCCGACGGTTTTTCGACGGTAATATATTTTTATAAGACTTAATGCACACGCGCGGTCCCCCGCGCGGGAGGCTTTCCCGCGGGGAACGCGTGTTTTCAAGCCCGGCGACGACACACGCATTCGCGCGCCTACCCGGTTATGAATATACATTATTTTTCAGTAGCGTTTTCGCAGGAACATTAACGCGCCTTCGGGCGGCCGCCCGGCGTCCTGCTAATTCTTTCTCGTCCCGTAATTAGGAAACGACGCCCCCGCCTCCCTGATCCGCCCACCCTTTTCGCGTGGCGCGTATAAATCACGCGAGGGTTGAATTTTAAAAAAAGCAAAGAATAAAGGGGGTAGGAATGTGGGGGTGGGAGACGACGATACGAGAATAATGATGAAATGAAGAGATAAATGCCCGGGTGGATAAAGCGAGGATATTTTCCTAATTTTTCTAAGGGAGGATATTGTCTTTATTTTCCTAATTTTCTCAAGGGAGGATATTTTCCTAATTTTTCCAGGGGAGGATAGTTTCCTAGTTTTCTCAAGGTAGGTTATTTTCCTAATTTTCCCCGCGAGGATATTTTCTTTATTTTCCCAGGAGGCATTTCCCTTATTTTCCTAATTTCCCCAGTTAAAATATTTTCCTTATTTTCCCAATTTCTCCAGTTAAAATATTTTCCTTATTTTCCTAATTTTCCCGGTTAAAATATTTCCCCTATTTCCTAATTTCCTCAATTAAAATATTTTCCTTATTTTCCTAATTTTGTCCAGGGAGGATATTTTCCTAATTTTCCCAAAGAAATATATTTTCCCGAATTAGTCGCAGTAAAGGCCGAGAACCGGCGTGGACGGCGAGCAACGGGAGTTAACGTTTTGAATCGAGATTCCTCGGGAGCAGAAGAATACGTGGACGGGCTGCTCGTCGCCGACGGTATTGGCTCTCCAGATGGGCTCGCGTATCGTGTCGATTTTATGTCAACGTTTCGCAAACATTATGGCGTGTGTCAGCGGGACCAGCAGTCGATATCGGACGTCTCTGCTCGTGTCGCGAACGTTGGGACACGTCGACGCGGGGAACACGGATCCGCCGGGCAAGTCGAAAGCTGTTATTTATACGTCCGGTTGAAAAGGTTAATTACGAACGCGTTTCGCTCCTGCGCTGGGTCTGACGTAGCTTTCACTGTAAACGTGCGTCGATTGCGGCAGTTGCATCGGGGTTTGAAATTTCTTGAAGCAGCGCAAATAATGGCATAAGCTGTGAATCGACTAATCACAACTCGCAGAGCAATACTGGCTCAATTCGGATTTTTCATAAAAAATTTTTATCAAAACCAACGTGTACAAGGCTTAGTTGACACTTCGATGGCTTAATGCAAAAATATTCTATGTCCACTTTTTGTGAAATTTAGTTATTATATGCATTAAAATAATTCTTGACTGTTGCTTAATGCTGTATAAAAATCACATTTATATCGGCTTCATAAATTTGGTATAAATAATATTTCTGTTCATTGTATGTCTCTGAAACTTATGCAGGTACCATTTTATGTTTAAACCTGTTTTCCTCGAAAATGCTAAAAGCGTATATACAATATTTTTGCACTAAGCCATCGACTTGCTTTTCTCTTTCTACTTTTGATGCCTCTACTATATTGTCTTTTCCTAATGTAATTGTATTTATAAATGGTGTTTCATCATTTACGTGTTAATAAATAAATACTAAGAATATTTAAATACATGAATGAATTCGTGGAATGAAACAGAATCCCTTTTCTCCAGCATCTTGGCCCCCAAAATGCATTGCTGTGCTGCTACGTACCCCGAAAACCAATCCTCTCATTTCCCAGAAAGAATCATCTCCAGACATTACATTCCCACGCCGACTATAAACGTAAATCACAGGGGAGTAGTCTTTCCAGGGGACATTACACGAATATAATAAATAACGCTTCAATTTACCATTCCCGTCCTTTTATCAGTATTCTTGCCCGAAACGTACAATTCCATTGACCGCCAGCCAACTTCCTAATACCCTCGAAACCGAATCATACCAGCGTGCCGCGCGGGAGCGTCTCGAAAATGGCCGCCCGTTGGCTTTCGGAATTCTAGGCGCGACCAAAGCCGCGCGTAGGACCGTGCACGAGTAAATAACCGTGGTCCCGCAAGTCGCTCGTAAAAGTACCGCAATAAAATATCGAATCGTAAGACCGTCGGTCCCGTGTCTGCTCGATGTGCTTACTCGGTCGACGCGATTATTTGTATTTTCTTACGGGCCATCGAGAGGCTGTGTACCTGGCCGCGTGGGAGGAGGGACACGCTTACCCGCGGCGGATTCGCGCGGTAATGTCGCACTTTGCGTACGAACGCTTTGTTTGCGACAACTTTCTGTCCTGGTTCTGGATCCAGCGCTCGAAAACGGGGGGGAGAACGTTTGAACCTTGATTTACGGCCAACGGGGACGAAGTTCTGACAAAAATGTCGCGACCACCCCCACCGGTCTTTCCAGCTCTGCTTTACGAGCACAACTTTTTACGCCCTGACACGTCTTTCGGTGACGCTCGGTGGCATAAACGCGTCGTGCCGTTTCATTTACTTTGGAATGAACGGGGGTGTTCGGGGGCTTGGTAAAGGAGAATTTACGCGGCTAGCTTTGGTGAAGTAATGCGGTTGATTCGGCAAAATTGATAGGTGAAGGGAATGAAATTTTATTTTTCATTTTGGAAGAGTGATAGGGCATGAAAGGTTGAAAAATTCTTATGATTCATGTTTAGTGCTATCTCGCACTGTTACAAAGTTATATTAGAAAACGGGAAAAGGGATAACGCCCGCGATGAGACAAAAATATCGTGCCTCACGTTAAGACTTTAATTTCTTGAGACAATTATTTCATAATCTAATTATTTTGTCATTAGTTTGATGAAACTTGACTCTAGTGAGACAAGTTTCATTACATTTTTTAAAAATCTGAACCCTCGCGATTATTTCCATTTAGTTGTTGCTAAGATTTTTTTCTCGCGATAGAAAAGTCTCATGTGAAATCTCATCGTGAATTCGCACTTTAAGGGCTGATTTCAACCCTTCAGACTGAATTTTCGCAGAAAAGAAGAACTCCAATATGTTCTACATTCGCACGAAGCTTCATTAAAATCAGAATTTTCGAATTAGGATCGTGTCCTTGTCAGCAATAGAAAACTTCCCTTCTTTTGCAAAGTGGTTACTAAAACCCCTGCAAATCTCAGCCCGCTAAAAGACAAAAGCAAACAGAGGCAGGAGTATCACCCTTCGTCCCCAAAAAACGACGAAGCTTCACACTCTCCCCCTACCATTTCCCAAAAATCCGCGAAACCATTCTTCCCGCCAAAACGATATTCCCCGAAACGCACCAAACCGCCAGAGACCACTGGATTAATCCCGGCGGAGCACAGCAGCTGAATTGACTGCTGCGTCCGCGAAGGAATTCGCATAGCTCGTTAACGCGTTCAAGTGCGCTAAAGGAGCCAGTTAAGGGAGAACGAAATGTGGGGAGAGAAAAGTGTACACGGAGAGTAAAAAAAAGGGGAGGGTACCGGCACTCGTGCCTGGAGTATGCACTCGGTTACAATGAGCCACGAAGAAGAAATGAAAAAAGGAAAATTAAGAAAGAAAAGGAACATCGCGCAGGGGAAGGAGAGCAAGAAGTTTAATGCTTCGTTGTTGCCCGCGAGCTATGGTAATCCACTTACGCACATGCACGGAACGTAATTACAGTTTTCGCGCGGGACCCGTTCGCTCCGATCGCCGTGGAATTTCGAAAAAACAAGCCCCTGCGCGCGGCCACCTTCGAAATTGGATCTGCGTCGAAGGTTACGCTGGTCAACAGCGAGGATCGCAGGAACATAGTCGCTCCTGCGTGCACTCTAGCAGCTAGATTCTAGCCTGTCAAGGTATCAATTTCATTCGTTCCAACGATCAAGGTGCGGTGTACCATGAAAAGGGCTCGATTAATATGATAACGAGAGAATCGAAGGCCAGGTACGAAGCTTTCGACCCGGCAAAGTCCACTGCATCGTTTCTCATTCCTTTCTCGTGGCAGGGGTCGCTACCCCCTCGCGTTCGTGTCCGAGCACAGTAGAAACGAATTCGAAGAATCGCCCGGCGTTCCCCAGGGGCGACCCCCGTTCCAAACTTTTCTTTACTTAATTTGCGAACGCGCACTTGCGCCTGCCTGCAGCGGGCCACGGCAGGTGAGGGGTTGCAAGTGGCGCGGCAGCGGGCTACCCTCGTTCCAAGTCCGTTGAACGTGGTTTTTTGTCTAACACACGACTGGGAATTGATGGAGCCACGCGATTTTTCGGCGGGATGAATGGTGTCCAACGGGATCCGTTGGAAATTCGAAAATGTTAGTTTTTAAGGTTTGGTATAAAGTAACGCTTTTGCTGGAAATTTTGCACATATTACAACCTTCTTCGTCTCTATTAAAGTTATATTTACTGTAATACAAACATTTCTAATAATAATAATGGAGACACTTCTCAAGAAAGAAAAAAAGAAATAAATTTCACTTTACTTAGTACACTTAATATTATCTATAAATCCAAAACGAAGAATAGCTTTCATTTCCCACAACCCCTTTATTTTTTAACAAACAACCACGATCTTTTCGACTGTGCCAAAAATCGCAGAACACCAAGAATATACCGATATTACCTATACCGAAATCATAGAGTAGTAGAGCCCTTTGCGGTATTCTATACCAACGCAGCTCATCAGCGTCAGTAAGTTACCGAAAAGTGGTTTTCCCAATGGTAACGAAAAGAGGTGCCGGAGAATGGAAATTTTGACGCGCTGGAATCGATGGCCCTCGATAGGCGTTCGCGACTAGACGAGGAACGATCGACGATCAGCGACCGTGCAGAAGTCACGGGGGTGCGTGTGAGTCATTGTTGCGCCAGACAGGGTGGCTACAGGGTGGTCCCCACACTCGTTAGGGGGACATTTTAATGGGCCGCCGCTTTGGATTTGCCGGTGTTTAATTACAGGGGTTCTCAACTGTCCGCGTCTCCTATTCCCTCTATTTCTCTTTATTACATCTATGCTTGCGCACGCGCACCGGCTCATGCTCGAGTCGCCACCTTGCCCGGCCGCGAGCGGCTTTTCCAGCGAAATTCGCTGATTCGGGGTAAGCGTTATCGCGGTGCTCTTACCGCGGAATAGAATTCGGTTTCGCGGGAAACGAGGTGAAACGAAAAACAGTATATCGCGCGGTCGATCCCCGCGATTGCCTCGTACATCGTAGCGCCTTGCAATTTTATTATGCTCCCTGCTATTTATGGCGATATGCAGGGGGCAACGATTTCAAACAATATGAGCACTGCGCGCATACGAGTTTATTGGGTAAAGTGTAATCTAAAATTTACATTCCACACGAACGCTGTTTGACGTGTATTTCATATTCCTGCGGTGGTAAATTATGGATACACGGGTAAATAAAGTGGTCGAGGAAAGATGTGTGATAAAGTGGGAAATTATTCCGCTGTTAACTTGGAGTTGATTTGCGGATCTTGCAAACAAGAGGAGTGCAGAGTCAACTTACCAACTTCGAGTAAATTAGAAAAAACTGTTTATAAAATTATTGCTTCGACTTAACATTGAAAAGAGAACACTAATTGAGAAATATATATTTTCACAGAGTAAGTAGTATTTATTGAATTGGTAAGTTTTTGTTTCTATTTTTGGGGAATTTCTCAAATCTGGAGGGCGAAGGTACTTCCACCGAGACTATAACAAAAGATTGCCTACGTATTAGCAGTCTCCTTCCTTCACTTACACCAGTACCTAATGCAATAGCATTTACACGTGTTCCCCTAAAACTAAAATAAAATCCCAATAATGTTCTATAACAATAAACATCCATCTTCGCTTGAAGGATCCCCATCCACCCCCTCATCCGATTAGCATACCGCCCCTGTAAAAAGCGTTCCACCGCGGCGTCCAGACGTCCGTGCACGGATCCAGCGATCCACTTCGTGGGAAAGGTTTATATCGTTAGACACGGCGGATCAGGAAGAATGACTGGCATAGATAGGAGAGGCGAAGGAGAAAAGGGCTAGGAAGGAGGATGAGGAGGAAGGGCAGGGTATAGACGGCGGCAGACAAAAAGGGCATCTTGCAGGACGAGGAGGGTTAGGGTGGAGAGGGAGTGAGAGAGAGAGAGAGAGAGAGAGAAGGAGGGAGGAGCGAGGCACGCTTTTGTGCGTGTGCCACGCAACGGAACGAAATAACGCAGGGCGCAACGTAAACGCACGCTACTCCACCCTTCCTCCTGTTCCCCGCCGCCGAAGGGACGAAGAGGGGGGCACGGCGGAGGGGAGCAGAGGCAGCGGCGCGGAGAGGAAGGAGAAAGGAGAGAGCAAGGAGAGAGGGGCACTTTACCACCCCATAAAAAGGGGGGTGTGAGTGTTGTGTCTGGAGCTGGACCCACCCTTGGGTGAACGCCCTGGAACCCCAGCGCGCAGACGATTTTTCATCTCTCTCCCTCTTCCGTCCGCTCTCCTCCCTTTGTCCCTCTATTTCTCTCTTCCTCCATCCCTCTAGTCCTTTCCCCCTTCTATATCTCTCCGTCACTCCCTCGCCCTTACCCTCCGTTTCTCCGTGCCAACCCTACCCGTTCCCTTTCTCGTATTCCCGTCGTCTCTGTCCCGGCCACGGTTCTCAGCCCTCGTCGCTGCTCCTGGAGCAGACTCCACAAGGTGTCTACCCTCCTGGGCCTAAATGGAACGCCGCCGCGGCGGGGTTTGCGTAGGCCGGTTTCTACGGGGATTTTCTATTCCCACAGGCACGTCCGCGACCTTAAGGGCGGGAAATGGACAGGAAAGGACCGCGAAAAACGCGTAAAAAGTGTGCACCAGGGAGCTGAAAGGGCTCGTGAAACGCGGGGGTTAACCGAGCTTGTTCAATGATACACGGGATTAATTTAGTTTTCCATCTATATTCATACCCCCGCCCCCCTTTTCCGACCGTCTGACCCTCGACCTTACGCGTACGCGTATCTTCCCGCCCGTTTTTGCAGAGACCGCGGTAAAAAAAAGCTAACCAGCGAACGTGCTCTCCGCGTCGAGTGCGCGCCTTGTTCTCCGCAACGGAGGGGAAGAAAACATCGCGACGTAACCGCGTTCCGCGGGAAAGTTTTCACGGAACCGGTCGAAGCGCCCGGTAACGTCGCTGCACCGCGATATTTAAAGATGTTTTTAAGCGTCCCTCCATGCCAGCGAACGCAGGCGGAGGAGCAACGGCGGGGGTATAAACTTGTTTTGTCGGTGGTTTTTATTCCCGCGGGCACGTCTGCCCCGAAAGCAGCCTCTTTGTATTCCTGCGTTCTCTTTTGTTCCACCGCGCGGCTCGTAATGCGTTTGAATTTATTCGCGTTTTCGGCGCGACGGCACGCTCTTCCCGTCGTTCGGCTGTCGACGCCGCGAATTCCGCGGTAAGACGGATTTCCAACGGGGAATTCAGTTTCGCGAATATTGAGAGATCGTCGAGAAGTGGTCACTGGTAGTTTAGGAATATTTGTCAGAATCTTTTTGGAAAGTTGGAGTACGTAGGTAACTCTCCAATTAAATAATTTAGGAATATCCAGGATATCTATAGATTTCATGCTTCAAACTTATTTAAAGTTGAAGGTCTTCTAGGGTGTAAATCAGTGTTTCCGAATTAATATATTAAAATTTATGCATGTTTTTTTACTCATTTTTTTACAGTCTCTTACGACATTGTACTAAAGGTAGGTAATAACAATTTTATATGACAACTGTTAATTATTCCAGAAAATAATTCTTAAAAATGTCTTAGTTTCCCAGCCGTCACAGAGGTGTTCCCCCGTAAGATTCAAAAGTTACATTGCAACACTAGGAATTTGCGGTAACAGAGATAGTTTACCCGAAGGTAGCGCTGAAAAAAATGCGAAGGAAGCGGTGATCCAAAACAGGTTGGGAAACTATGGAGCAAATAAACCCCAACTCTGCTTTTGTGTATCAACATCCTCATGTATTATATTTCGAAAATATCAACAATACCCCGGCTAATAATCTCAAAATACACTTCCAATAACGTTCGTCTCCTCTTACATTTCACCACAACAGGGAAGCGCACATCGAACGCACACTGGCGTCTAAAAAAGGGGTGCTCTGTCAAGCGACATTCGGATGAAAATTAAAAAAACCTCCACCCTTCCACCTACATTCACTGCCACGCACGCGAGAACTATCCACCTTCAGCCATCTTCCCTCATATTCCCAACACCCTCTCGTCTCCAACGCTGAATGAAACTGATCCTTCCGGATGTGACCGCTTGGTCGACCCTCCACTTCCGGTTCGCCGGGGATTCCGCGCACGGTGCGGATAATCTGCAAGTATCGCGGGCCGCGAACGGAAAAGCAGCTGCAGAAAGAGGGAAGAGTTGCGGGGAGGGGGAGGAGAAAAGTTTCGAACACGGCGGAGTGTTCTTCCGTGTTACAGAAACCAGATCCCGAAAGAGTTTCCCGTGCTCGAGACGGCCGAAAGAAGCGTAGGTGTGTAACGTAAGAACTTGTAACCGTGATCCGTGGAAAACTCCTGGCAACCGCTAATTAACGGGCGCGGTGGCGCGGCCGGAGAAAATCCAGCGGCGGAGCAAAGTTTTCACTCCGCCCCTCCCCCAGAGCGCCGCGGAGCAAATGACACGATTTATGAAAACGCTCCTAATAACGTGAACGCGAAATGCAAAGTAACACGAGGCCGACCCAAGTTTCGCGCGTAAGCCGAACGAACAGCCCGCGTAAATATCGCGGAATTCCCGACCACGGTCGCGGGCAAGTGCTTCGATTTATCGCCCAACCGCCGCGTCGTCCACTCGCTTTCCTGCTGTTTTTTAATCGTTATCCTTTAGCAAATCGGTAAAACACGGGAGCGTGTCCGAACGCTGAGGAAAAAAGGCGACGTATCCTTTACGCGGTGTCAGGATTTGAACGGATAAAAATATTTTTATTGCAAATTCAATCAAAATTCATTTATAAAATAAAATCCAGTTTTCTCTTCTTCTTACAAAGCCCTTCAATTAACTCACTGAAGTGGTTACATTAATCTTCTTTTCCCATTTTCTTTGGGGGTGACAGAACTCCTTGCGTGGTGTTACTCTGAGAGTGAAACGTGAAATTTCTTCATAAATTAGTCTTCTTAATTCAGAGTTTCCCGTACTTCTACGTAATCGAAATTACTTCTTGTTCTTAGATGAAGAATTGAGTTAAGTTTCTCAAGTAAATGTTAAAATTGTACTTTTGCTTTCGTAAAAGTGTAAAGAAACCGAAGCCCAGCTCAAACTCCGTCGACGGATAACGTTCGTTTTAACGGCGTTAGAGGCGATAAAGGGGAATGTACGCGCAGCCTCGCGAGAGGTCAGGAATCGGGTACACGTAGGACGCAATATAGAACATGAAAGGGCAGACAGATAGATGGTCCGGGAGGGTTGACAGAAAGGGTCCAGGGACAATCACCCCTGTTTGCGACAATGTGCGTAAACGGAGCAGGCGGCCGCATACTCTCGCAAAGTACAGGTCCGTGTATCGATTGCGCGGTAATAAACCAAGGAGCGAATCAAATTTGTAGAAAACACCACGTTCACCCAGTAACGTTCCGTGTCCAATATAGCCATCGATTAGATCCAAGGGAGTCCGTCAAACGAGCGTAGCTACCTCGAGAATAACAAATGTCTCAGGCATCAACCATCCTCCCTTCGCCGAGTCCCTCGCGACAGAGGGAACGAAGGAAGAGTCTCCCATCGCTCGATACCGTCACGCGCTAGCAGAAATTCTCTGGAAGAGAAATGTCAGTGGGAGCAGATGTTCGTCGTCCGTCTGGCGGCGACTCCGCGCCAAGTGAAACGCGCCGACTTTCGTCAGACGGATCGGACACTGGCAGCCTCCGAAGGATAAGTAATACGAACGCGTTAGTCTCGTCGGAATTAAAATTCAAACCTCCACCCCCACCTTCCTCGCTCTTTAATCCCGCGGAATAAGCGTCGAACGTGGAAAAAGCGCGCTCTATCATCCCGCTTTATCTCCGCCGCTCCTCTATCGGCTGCAAAGTAACCCGAAGCACAGGTGCATCACGGGGATCGGTAACAAATCGGTAGATTAGCCCTGCCAGGCGAAAACTGGTTTCGCCGGCGTGCGTCTAAGCCGAACGAGGCGACGCCATAAGTCGATTTAATAATTCAAACGCGCCGTTAAGAGGGTGCACGGCAGAGGCTGCGTTAAAGCGAAAAGGTCAACGATACTTCGCGGACACATAGCGTTAAACTATCGACTTTACGGTGAATCACTTTCGCCGCGCGCTCGCCCGAGCCCGGCTCCGCGTAAAAATCATATTTCACGCGCCTCTGCCGCCCCCGCCGATCAAAGAGCAGCATATGCGAGCCACGTGGACCGTGCGAAATGGAAGCCAAATTGGATACTGGGTCTCGCGCCAGAAGCATCGTAACGGAACGGAAGAAACATAGTATAAACATTCTTACTTCAATTATTCCTCGTGGAGAATAGAAATCCATTAACAAGTAAAGCCACTTGGTGCTTCGAACGCAAATAATGATTCACGTGACTGAGAATCATATGTTTTTTTTTGTTCAACCTGATCGAAATCTACGTTCCCGCCCGATCGGTGGACGGTTGCGTCGATGCGCAATTTAAAGGGGGGCGAGCAACGTATTCACGAGGGGGGAGAGGGAGCTGGAAACTCGCGTCGCTGGACGGGGCAGATAGTCGGTGGGAAGGGTTTTCGGCGTGGCGCATCGACCAAGAACGGGAGAATAAACGATACCGGCTGCGAGCCGGTAGGCCATAGAACCCGCCGGGCTTTTGCACCCCTCTGCTCTCTCCCCCTTCTGGCGCCCCTTGTCTAGCTCTTTACTGTTTGTAAACACAGCCGTGCTACTTTCCAATGCGGCTCCTTTCCGTTGCGCGCAGGCCACGTACGCGGCGACGGCGTGACGCGCGTATGTGCACGCCAGCCGAGGCGTGTCAGGAAACGCGCGTCACGCCACGGCTGGGAACAACGGGATGCGTTTTTCGCGTGAAAATTGGAATTTCTGGGATCGATCCCACCGCGGAGTTGAACGTGTAGGTATATATATGCGCCTTTTAATGAGACGGGCCTCCCACGATTATTTTTGGAGCGACTGTGGTTGTCGATGGGATTTGCGCGATTTTCCGGACTTTTTTTAGCTCTTGGAATTTTTTTAGTATTGGAATTATTTGTGAGTGCGTGTGCAGTGTTGTGGCTCGGGTTTGGCACTCGCATGGCGGATGCATGATCCGTCGACTTATGTTACTTGTTACTTATTGGTGTCACTGGTAGGAGGAAATAAGAATTTTGGGTATTAACTTCTCGAGAAGCACTAATAGTGCTATCTTCTCGCACATCACATTTGCTAATTGTCATAATAAAGGTCAGTCGTAAATTAAAATGAATAAAGATAGAAAGGAAGATAATGATAAGGTTGAAGTTTAATTTGAAAAGCGTATTTGTGAATGTATGAATAATTGTAGCGTCGGTGAAAATGTGAATAAATAGTGAATATTGAAGGTATTAAAGGTACTGCATTGCAATAACCTTGTGCACCTGCCTGCTGTCTAATTAATTATTGTTAATTACCACGCGCAACAACACGCTGCAGTCAATTTTTATGCGTGAAACTTTTAAATATCGTTCAGTGTACACCTTTTCCGTGTACCTATACGCATGTACCAAATCGCATCAGCGACGCGAGAAAAAGGAGGGCAATTAAAAAGTTTCAGCATCGTGAATGGCTAGTTACTTAAATCGTCGAGGTAACCCCAGATAAAGCTGGTGTTTCGAGGCGCAGCAGCCGCCGCCGCCGAGGGTCCTGTAACTTATACCTTCCTTAATGGAGGCAAGTCATCGCAATTTAAGGCAAAAACTTTGGCGCCTTTCTGTTCATCCCCCCGTCGTTCTTATTGCGGCGCATCGAGATACAGATACGCCGCGGAAAGAACGGTAAGGCAATTAAGCGCGAGCTTCATCGCGGACGCTTAATTCTAGAGGGGGGCGATTGTAATTTCGCGCTGGCAAATAATATCTGTAATGTTTGACGCGTGCACACGGCGGACATTTTCGCAGACTGATTAAACACAGCCTCGCGGAGGCTTCGCCATTTGTCGCGGGAATTATTAATGTCCCGTGCGCCGTTACGCGTCACAGTATCGCGCGATATCACGTATCCGGAGAATTCAATAACTGCCGACCGTGACCAAAAAAAATAAATCAGCCTTCCGGCAAGCGCCGGGACCGGGAGTACAAATAAATAGACCGGAGTCAATCTTCGTCGGGGCGACGGTTTCGTCGAGTTACGCCAGGGCGACTTACCCTCGATAATAAATTCATTGGCTGGGCGGAGGCCGGAGCCGTACTCACGGCACCCACTTACCAGCGATGCACCACGCCGAGTTGAACGTATATTCGCGCCTTAACTCGCCTTGAACTTTACGAGTCGCGTCTCGAACCCCGCCCCAAGGTGATCGAAAGCTTTCGACGCCGCGTCGAAGCGAACGTGTCGTTCCGCGATCGATTCGCAAATATCCATGGCGCGAGCGGGTAGAAAAGTGACGTACAACAGTCGACCAACAGTTATTAAATTAATGCCCCTAATATAACAACTTCCAATCAAATAGAGCCGAGGCGAAAAACCGTTTCGGAGACCCAACAACTTTGAGTGCCTCCCTATAAACAAACTAGAATCGCCGTCTAATTGAATCCCCTCGAAAAGTATTGTTCAAACGAATATATTCGTGGAACGCAACGCGGCCAATTAAAACCGAATCCCCGAGGATCAACGCCCGAGGAGAGTCTCTTAAAGACGAACGGAGGAAGTCCCGGTGCGGCGGGAAGCCCGGAGCGTCGATCCTCGTGGGTGTTAGGTGGCATCCTGGTCGCTCGCAGGGAAAATCTCCCGCAAATAAGTTCGAACAGTCGCGGCGGGCGAGCGTTATCAACTCGGATTACAAAACACTCTCAGGATATCGAGAAACTCGAAGACCCCTCTCCGCGCCCCGGGCGAGCGTGAGTAAGCTTCGCCTCGCCCCACCGCCAGGGCTCTCGCCCCGGCTGCGGCCGTCTCCCCGACGCGTTTTCTTTCCATTTCCAGCCGCGTCTTTGATCTCTATTCCGCAGGATTTTCATCGGATCGAATAGCGAGCGGGGATCCGCGAAAAGTTCGTCGGGATACGGCTGACTCGGCGTGATTCGAGCTCAAGGCATCGGCCTCTATCGAACCACGGATGGGGTAACGCGACGGCGAGAGGGGCGGCGCGGAGGAGAGGACGGCGAGCGCGAGAGGGGGTGGGGCGCAGGGCGGGCGGGAGCGACGTCGGAGAAGAGGAACGTCGGGAAGAGTGCGACCGGGACGGAAAAACGGGAAGAGGAACGCGAACGGGAAGCGAAGGGCCGTAGGGGGAGCGCGCGGCCCTGATACGAACGGAAACGGAGCGGCTGCTGAACGGGGCAGAAGAAGAGGGAGGGAGGGAGAGAGAGAGAGAGAGAGGGAGACTAGACGCGGGGGAGAAACAGAGAAACGCGGAGACCTTTTCGAGCGAGGGGGAACGGTGGACGGAGAATTACGGGTAAATGGAGTAAGCGGGAGAGTGGAACAGAGCAACGGATGGAAAAAGCGCGCGATAGAGAAGCGGAGCCTCGGGGAGAGGCAGAGAGAGAGAGAGAGAGAGAGGCGTATATGCGCGGGCGAACGAGGGACGGAAAGAAACGGAGCCGGGGCATAAATGGGAAGAAGAGTCCGTTAAAGCGAGGGAAAGAGATTGACGCGTCGGTTGAGGGGAGACAGCAAAGTCGCGAACAGAAGGGAGCAGGATGGAGGGAGCGAGAGAGGGGAGCAGACGGAGCGAGACGAAGGACGAGAGAGCGAGAGAGAGTCCGGGGGATCAATGGACGCAACCCCGCGGGGCGCTACACTCTCTCGGATACTACGTAGTATCTCGCTGCTGCGTAGTAATACTATGCCCGCGCCTACGTACTACGCCCGCCACTATCGCGCCCGCCACGCTTCCCCTCCGTTTCCCCTGCGGCTCCGCTCAACGGCTCTCGCCCCCTCGCGCCCCTCCAGCGCGTCAAGCTCCCCCACCGCCTGGCGTCTGCTCTCCCCTACGGCCGGACCTGCCGCCCCTCCACGAGCACGAGGGCTAACGGCCTCCCGCGCTAACTTCGATCCGCCAATCGCGCCGCGACGTCGCTTGCCGCGCGCGGGAAAACTCATCCACACGCACACACGCAGCCGAGACTTCTCGTAAGGATAGAAGACGCGGGCCACCCGCGTGTGTATACAGGGTGTGTCCGATGCACGCCGGGAAATGTCGTTGCTCCGCGTGGGAAAAGCCTGGGACGATGATATCGCGGAGGCGGCTGTTTTTCACCATCGTTTTGCATTTTTGCCGCATCATTCCGGGGATCTGTGGGAACGATTTTTGGTGGTTCGAGGGATCTTGAGGGTCCGGGCAGTCTGCTTCTTGTTCGAGGGTTTACGGGCAAGGGCGTGGGAAATTTGATTTAGATCTTTGCGAGTGGAAAGGGCGTAGGGCGAGGTCTTTAAGAATTATGGGTAAGTAGAATTGTGACCTTACTTAGGGGGATTCTGAGTTTTTAGAATTTACAAGGATGGACGTGGAGATGGAAGATGCACATATGAGTAGAATATATGTTTTACGGTACTCCAAATATATATTTCTCATTGATTTCTTTAGGAAAAGTTGTGACAGAGAAATATGAACGAGACAGAGGAGCTGCTTCGATCGTGTCACGCCTACTACTTGGCATTAAGGTTGACGTCCACTTTTCACTTAGAAACACCGAACGATTAGCATGCTAAAAGAGCATTAGTTAACAGGGCATAAGATAATACTACGCTTTACGACGTGAAATTAAAACTTTCACCAATGACTCATTTCTCGTCGTTTGCAAGTGTTGAAACGCCACATTAGCTTTCGGCCCGAGGAAACATAGAGTCGTGCACGAAGATAATCGCATAATGACGTTCGAAATGAGATTGTTTCTGCACGGCTACGCCTGTTTGGGGATTAATTCATCGCGGAGTAGATCGTAACGGAGGAAAGCGGTCGTGAATCCCAGCGACCCGTTCCGCGGGAGAGCTAAGCAGGGCGTGGTTCGCATAATTTTCCAACGGCTTTCCTATTTATTCGCGTCACTCTTGCCGTCCCCACCGTCGCGCACATCTTACCAGCGGCCAGCAATTAATAATCCATCGAAATTCTCAGTCAATTAACAGGCACCAAACCGCGAAAATCAACGCACCAAACGTATAAACAGAATGGCACTACTTTCGAAAAGTCTTTCGACGTCACGACTCGTTTTATCGATCCGACAAAAGCAGACATGCAAATGTAATTTAATCAGCCTACATTGTAAACAGTGCCATTTCACGTGTACAATGCAGCTTGTGCTGATTGCAAAAATTTATCGACGCTTTTGTTATGATACACCGCCACGCCCAGTACGCGAGGGAGCTGACCAGCGAGACCTGCTTTGATAATGAAAATCCGTGTCAGAAGCATGCACCCCCGCTGCTAATATTTAATTAAACCGGCCAACCATCGGGCGACCCGAAACTCTTCAGCATATTTCGTCAACTCGTTCGGCGGAAAATCTCATTTCGCTCCAGAAACTGTCTCTGCTCTCCTCTCTCCCGAATCCAACGACACTTGGACAGACAATTCGCGGCGTCGAGGTAAAAATATATAACCCCCCCCCTCGCAATTTTGAACGGGCCCCTGGGACTTCCTGTATTTCGGACAGAGATCGATACCGCTAATTGATGCGAATAATCCAGCATGTTTCGCGCAAGCACGGCAATTATCTCGATTACCGGTAAGTATTGCTTGAGAAGCATTACGGAGGGATGTATATAAGCTCCCATAGATACATAACGGTGCACGCTGGTAGTTCCGAGCCCAAGACAAATGATACGTTCGCCGAGCGCGCTCGTGTAACAGGTCGTTAATCGGATTATCGTATTACCGCGGCCGGCAGCATTCTTTTCGTGAAATGTAATTTCATCGATCGAGCCGCGCCGCGTAATAATAACTTCTGCTCTATCGGCGGGATTATGCGGCGCGGTGGGGGTGTTGCATTTTTGCGACACTTCGCCCGGATAGTGACATCGGTAACGCGAGCGGCAAAGTAACTCCGCCGCGTCTGCGGCGCGCTATAGTCCGGGCCGAATCGAGCGGCCGCTCAAGGCCACTCAAATCCGCCGTGGGGCCGGGCGCGATATCTAGTTTCGCGACGGGTCAAGCTCCCCCTTTGTTTTAGGGACGGCGGTGCGCGCGGAGGGGGGCAGAATAGCGACGCATCGCCGCTTGCTACTCGAACGCTGAAAGAGAGAAAACGAAAACGCAAAAAGCGAGGGAGCAGATGCCGTATAATGACATTTTCAGCGCGGCTCGCGCTTTTGTCGGCGTGCACGCACAGAGCCAAAGAAACGGCGAAAGGGAAAAGGAATCGAGGGAGAGAGAGAGAGTCGGGAGAGTCGAGTGCTCCGGGTTTTATGTCCTTCGGCTCTTAATTCCGTAAAGCGACACGAGGCCTCCCCTTCCTCCTCCTTTTCATCCTTTCCCCTCTGACTTTCAGTTCACTTCCTCCTTCCCTGCTTTTCCCAGCTACGCCCCCACACCCTCCGTCGTCTTCCCCTAAGATTCGACAAGTTTTTTTTTATCGAATCGCGTACGCTCGCGCGCGCGTCATTTAAATCCTCGGAGTTTCCCGCGGCAGCGTTCTCGATAAGGGGGCGCAATTAGGCGAGCCGTGCATCCGCGTCTCTCGTTAAGCGAAACGATCTGAATGGACAAATTCTTTAACAAACCACTTTCCTTGGATATCAGACCTACTTGACACTGCGGGAAGACTGGGAAAAATTTTGACCGTTTCCATGGGAGTTGATATAACTCGTGTGACTATTCTTTTGATTTGAAGTACATAAGTAAGTACACTGCATTTTGTTTTTATGATAATTCTGGTCTAGTAGCTTTTTATAATTATGTATTTCATCCCCTCTAATTAGGGACACTCTACTGACATTCTCTTGGGTTGTGGATATTCTTCTCAGTCATGGTGTACTATTGTAATGTGTACTTTTCCATTATTTCTAAGGGTTTCCTTCCTTCAGTCGATCGTGACTCGGGGTTATGTAAATTACGTAAGAGTTGCACTTTGTTTTTAAAGGCTATGGAAATGTTAGCAATTATAAGCCGCGATTCCGTTCACGGAGTATGAGCAGTTGGGAAGATAAAGTGTAATAAGGACACGCACATGGTGAAGACGTCACTGCTAAATAGTGATCGAAATGGGACGTTTCAAGATAAGCACGTAAATCCTGTACCTACAACTTCCCTTTCTTGTTGCAGCTGAAACCTTGCGTGATCCAGTGACTCGTGTTCACTCGTGTTTAAACCGCAATCTCGTAGGAAGAATCACTCTTTATGCATCGTGTGGTAGGCTCTTTGCGGGGCTCTACTTCCACTTGCGTTATCCAAAATTTAGTAAGAATTTTTAACACGGAAAGTACAACGAAAATCAAACGCATCTGTCTCCATTAGTTTATGGAGTCCACTTACACACCCATAGGCAAGTATCCCTCTACTTCTAACCAAAATTTCATCTAAAAAAAATAGATGATTTTTATGATTTTTTTACAAGGATTAAGAATTATAATATATCCCAAAAAATATTTTCTGCTTTTATTAATACACTCGTTAGGGTACAAAGAAATTGTTTCATTTCTTCGGTTTTGATACATTTTCTAGGTGGCGCTTAGTGCAGCGCTGCCAAACAGAGATGCCTAAACGATAACCATGATTTCGGAAGATCTAATGAAGCGATTAAAAAAAACCTCAAGGCATTTCATTCATAATTAGCCTCGCTATCGCATCATCTTCTAACAAGATTTATGAAACCATTTTTTTTAATCTGCACATTTAGTAAAATTATCCGTTTTTCTTCTATTTTGTTCAAATTTGCACCAATCATCGAATTTTTAGAGTTTTTTTTGCCGCGACAGAGAATAATGCGAATAAAGATAATGAAAATAAAGAAACCCTCAGAAATCTAAAAGCAATAGACAAAAAATATCGTCTCAAATTTTTACAGCGGGTGAGTTACTACAAATCCAAAAGGAGCCAGATATTAATTCCTATCCCATCCCCGTAACCGTCGTCCAAGTATTAGAAACGCTCGCTAATAAATCATCCAATCGGCCAAGATCGATTTCACTAAACGCCTCAACACGTCATTCGACGATGCACTCAGCGAGCAAGCCCATTAAATTCGAGGCTTCCTTGCATCTCATAAAGTCCACCTCGTTCCCGCGGACACGAGATGTTTATTACTCGTTCCACCCCCACCTCGATACGCGTTTACGGTCGAACTCGACCCCTAATTCCGGAAAGCGTGGCCATCCACTTCCTGTCGGCTCCGTTTCTAGCCTCCCCTCCGCCTCCTTTTTCACGCAGAGTTTTTGCGGCCGCCGTCCGCTCCGCGAAGAAGCTATGACCTCGGCACAGAAATTAACGAAGCGGCGATAATTAAGGAAAGAAACTTTATGCCCGCCGCGCGTCCCACGAAATTTTATTACGCGGATAGAGCGGAGCGAATAAAACCGGACGTCTCCTTCCCCCGCGCACTCCGGACCGCGGTCTTCCATTCGTTTTCGGGGCGTTCTTGGCACGGGACCGCCGGATCGCCGGCGAAAGAAGAATATAAAGAAGACGGAGGGGTTGTAGTACGGTATCGCAGCGAAATAAAACGTTTATCTTTTATTCAAGAAAGCTTACGATTCCCTTGTTTCCCTCCGTCTTCGAGATCTCGTACCGCGTGGCTGCAAGCACGGTTTAGCGGAAATATTCATATTCCTGAAATGGGAATTTTCGAACATGGCCCCGTGCCACAGAGGCGTTTCGGCTGGGTAATAATGTTTTAAGGGACATTCATGGGTTTTGAGTTTGAAGCACTGTAAGGTAGTTGCCTAGCCGAGGGGTGGTATTCTGGGTAATATAGTTTCGCCAAACTGATTTAACGCGCAACTTTTTTCTTCCAGAAATACAAATAGCTAAAGGAACATGGACTACTTGCAGTAAAGTGAATCATATAAAATAAGTTCAGCGCAGAGTGCCGTTATACTTTCAGCTCTTACTTCCTATCACCGATGGGGAAATTATTCCATTCGCCCCCGGAGTAATCGAGCAATATTAAATTAGCGCGACGGTGGAGGGAGCGAAAGGAAGAATGGCCATTTCTGGGGAGCAGATCGCGCGAAAGGCAAGAGGAGTATGCACGGCGGGTAATAAACGATCCTGGACGGTACAAAAGGCCTCATAATCGTCGAAGACGCCGCAGGTCCGACTAAATTGTGGGCAATCGCGATCGAAATCCAGCGTAGACCCGTCCAATCGGCCCCGCGGATCGGGAAGCTTTTATCCGACATCGATTTCCTGCGAAAAGGCAATCAGGAACAAATCCTCGTCCCCTCGTAGCCTTCCCCACTGCCGTCCTCGTTCACCCTTTCCCAGATCCTCTTCACCAGCATTTACCCTCTCAACAACCACTTATCGAAACCAAACGCGAGCCACTTCCGGCCGAGCGACTGTGTCTCGAGCATCGATGAAATTTCTTTGACGGTCTCTTATCTGCGGCTCCTCTCCTCGGATCTTCCTATTCGACGAGGTAAGCTTTATCGAGGGTGGAGACCGCAGATATATATCAATTCCATCGCGCACCGCCGTGTCCGTTTTAATTAATTTCGTTACGAAACGGAGGGGCAGAGCGAAATTTCGATCGCCCGGACGGCTACGCGATAAACGCTGACCGACGAGGGGAAGCTGGCTCTGGTAATCGACGTTCGATCGAGGAATTCTCTTTGTAAACGTCGTACCGTTGCGGCGGCGAACGAGCGCCAAGGGAATTTTGAGAAGAAGCTTCTACGGTACAGTTTAATTGCTCGACGGTCGCGTGGACTGTAACGATTAGCCGGGCTTGGCTTCCTTTTGTTGATATTTTATCCCCATGACAGTTGGGGCAGAATAGTATTTACCTAGACGGCGACTACACGCGGTGGCTTTAAGATTCCTGGGTAATGAAAAGTTCCTCCATTGCCTCGCGTTCACCGCATTTAACCGAGTTATATTTATCTTGTGTCGCGACAGTGGCAGACATCTGTCAGCGTCGAGGAGATAGTCAATATGATTCCAGCAGATTTCGGCGGTACTTTGCGAATGTAGCGATGGGTTCGAACGACTAGCGAGTATTTTTGTTTGAATCGGTACCACCTCGATCTTAAGAAACTGCACTTTAAACGCTGAATTCAATCCACCACCGACTGGGATTAATGCTTCGACGGTTCAAAAGAAAGCAAACGCCAGTCAAACCCCTTTTCACCCCCTCGCGCGTCCCTGGCCACTAAGCCTACTCGGGAGACTGTAAATGGTGGTAGTCGAAGATTCGATGTGCATAAATTTCATTTCCATAGCGTTAAAATTCTTAGATAAAAGGGGGCGGGTCGAATGCGCGATCGGTGTTATGATAATGAGTGGCTTCTTTGCCGAAGCGTTCTCCTCGTCTTTTGACGGGGTACGCGCGGCGTTCCTCAGCGGACCGGAGGTTCTCAACCAACCACCCTTGCCAAGAGGTATCCACTGAAAAACATCGCGATCCACGATTTCTCTGGCGGCGGAAACGACCCAGGTAACTGTGGATTTAGACGCGACTGTAGTTGCCGCTTATTCAGGCGCATCGATTAAAACGAAGGGACACGGTCAGGCGCGATTCACGCGGCTGCTCGTCCCTCGGGATCGTGAGAAAATGGTCCTCGCGGACGCGGTGGAACCACGAAGGGAAGTGGAGCGCAGACGAGCGGGGAAGAAAGGGCACAAATTGTCTAGAGATAGGAGTCAGGTCGACCTCTTAGAAAATAAGTGAGAGAAAGGCGAAGACGTTAGGTGGTGCGAGGAGGACAGGGGTGTGCGAAGGGGGGGTTTGGGCGAGACCCCGACTTCCTCTATTACCAATTCATGCCCCTCCACGGGGCTGCCGATATATTCAAACCTCGCCGAGAAAAGGCCAGTCATTGTGTCGGCCTCTTTGTCGTCCTCTTGCCTTTCCTACTCCTCTCGTTATCCTCTCCCTCGAGTTCCTCGCCCACCCAACCCTCCCTCTCCCCCGTAACGCCGCCGCGTCTCCTCCTTTACACCTCCTTGCCTCCTTGGTCTCGTTTCTCTTCCGTGGAAAACGGGGGGTGTGGGCCGCATACCTTTGTCAATAGAAGGCCGGAGCCGTGGATCGAGTGGAGGAAGAAGGATGCCCGAGTCGGATGAGAAAAAGGTGGAAAAAGGAGGGTGGGGGGCCGGGCGAGGGGGCAGGGGCTAAAGACAGAATGAGCGAGGACTCTGTTATGAGGTCTTTGAATACCAACGCAGCGCGGGCGCGAGCTAGGGGCGGGCGCGGCGTCGAACGGAGACCGAGCGAGGTGGAATAGGCGATGGAAAGCGAGACGAAAAAGAACAGAAGTGAAGAGACGATGGAGGAGCCACCGAGATGGCGAGCGGTTCAATGGATCGCAGAGGGTGAGAGAGGCTGCGAGGAGTTCCCGACTCGGAAGGAATTAGCGATCGGACCGTCCCATCGACGATTCGTTTCCTGCCGCGCGAGAATCTTGAATTTCCAACCCCCGCTTTGCTCCCCACTTTCAGGCAAACTCGCGGACAGGTCATTAGCTGGGCGCGAGGAAATACGTCGACGCGGTTGTTTATCCCGCGATAGATCTCCTCCGCTCTTCTCCCTCCCTCCATTCTTCACGGAGCAATTCAGCTCGCAATCTTAGATACGTGGCTTTTTAAACACTATTTACGCTTCCACAGTCACCGATACGAACGGCTCCTTAAGATTCAGCTTACAACTCTCAAGCACCCCGAGTATTACATTAAAATTCGCGAACCTTTATCTCCGCTCGAAGACGGCGGCACTCGCGCGACCCTCGCTAAGAATACCTTCCAGGAGCGCCGCAAAAACCCACTGTCTCATCCCAAAAGGGGAAAATCGTCTTATAGGGGGGAGGGATCGCGAGCGCATCTCGGGGTGCCCTAGCACAAAGCCGGGTCGCGTGCAGCGACAAAGGATTATTCCCGTCGCTTTGACGGCTTAGATTCGAACTTGTTAACCGACGCGTCAGCCGCGAGAGATTTATCTAGGGCAGGGAACAACAATTGGAGGGCCATAATTACACGTGCTCCCTCCCCCCACCCCCGGAGGTCGTCGAATGGAAACGCGCTAGACGTCCCTCGCCCCGAGCCGCGAATTTCGCCGGCAATATTCTCTCTCCGGGTGACAAGGCGCGGAGTGGTATGGCGAAAGGGGGAGGAGGATCCAGGCGTGTGAAATCATCGTCTGGCCTCTCGAAACGCGTGGCACGCCTGACAAAAGGAAGCACAAGGGACAGAGAGGCCGCGGAGTGAATCAGTGTCTGTAGACGCGCCGGGTCATGAACTCGATGCAATGCAGCCAGCCGAACCAGCCGCGTAGCTCCGTTCGGGTAAATGTTTTTTTCCACGGGGCCCGTCGACGGCCAACGGATGCGCGCGGCCGTCGCGGCTGAAAAACAGTCGCGGGGACGGCTGCTCCGGAAGGAGACGGGCGGAGAACCCGAGGCGGCGAGGAACGCTCCATTCTGCGAATTCCCCGATCGCTCCGCCGAACGGGCTGCGGTTCGTGGCCGGACCCACTTTCTGCGTAAAGCCGGATTCACGATGACCGAATAGTGCAGGACAGGTGACTGATGGTTCGTTTGATAATCGGCGACCGACAGTCGTTGATTATTCCAATGAAGAAAGTTGATTGAAGAAAGCTTTGGCTGAGGGTTCGTTAATTTAACGGACGCTGAGGATCCGCCTTAAATATTTTACTATAGATGCATGGATGAAAGGAGATAATATCCTCAAGGGTCCCAAGATTTCTAAGAACGCATTAGTAGCTACTAGATACAATGAAACTGAATGAATAATGAATAGCTTCGTTAACAGTTTTCAACGATTTTCTCGAATATTTCCCACAGCATCTTCGCGTAACCGAAAACCGATTCAGGTCCAACAGACACAAAGGGAGCACTACAGTTATACACCAGCATTCCATGCCGCCCGTTTTACATCTGGAAACGCGGCCTAAGAGCTCCATCATCGACTATCGGTGAGACAGCGAATTCCACAGGCGTCTAGAACGATCAATCAGAGGCGAGTCTTCTTCCAAGGCTCACCACTCGAAGATACCCTAGCCATGAATATTCAAAGGAATTTTCGCGAAAAGCAACGCAGGCACGCCTGGTCCGTCCTCTTCCCTTCCACGATCCCGGCACAACAATAAACCCCCGACAGACTGAAACACCGCGCATTTAAAAACTAGTCTCGGTCCACGAGCGCGTCCCCTCGAAATCGGCAATTACGTCTCGATATAAATCTACCCTAACTGCCTCGGCCATCTATCCCCTCCCTCGCCGTAGAGTCCACCAGACGAATATCTCGCGCAAACACCCCGTGACCACGTCGAAGAGGGGAAAAAAGGGGAAGAAAATTACGAGCGCGCTAATTAAATCTGTGCTCGACGAGACAAAAGGTCGAGGAGAGCCTCGTTCCTTCGCTGCGTTTCCTTTAGGAGGCGAGTGGAAAAAGCAGTCGCTCGACATGGGGACGCGCATGGGTGCGCAAGACATAAGCTCCGCTGGCAGGAATGGGGGCTGGTGAGTAGTCGCGGGACAAGGGGCGTCTGGTGGGCGGACGGGGGTGTTTTATCGTCAAAGAATTCGCAGTCATAACACGGGACTTAAGTCGCGAGTGACGCGAGTCGACGGAAGCCGCGGGACGACGCCGGGCGTCTAAAGTTAGAACCCTGACCGGTCTCGACGCGTCGCCCGGCATCTCGGCGTGGAAAGCCCTCTGTCCCCCTCGCGGGGGAGTGCGCGGCAGGCAGGCAACAACAACAAACCCGATTGGCAGCTTTCAATCGCGGCAATTCATCTGGCCGTGTCGACTAATTAAGTGGAATCCGCGGGGCCAAGACGTAGGCAAACGTACCTGCTGCAACCGGTTGGCCGGTTTGATCGATCATCGATCGCGGCTTGTGCAGTGGCGTTCCTTCCAGCGTGGAACAGGGACGACTTCGAAGATGAAGGGGAAGGAGAGGAAGATGGAGATGGAGGAATTAAGGGGGATCGGTGGAAGTTGGTTAGAGTGACTCTTGCGAGGAAACATTCCCAAGGAGTCGACGTATTGAGTAAATATTGATATTGCTCGAAATGTTAGATTATTATGTAGATAAAATTATATGTAGATTATTAGTTTCTAATGGATTACACAACGCGGGAAAATAGAATATGAAGACACGCGTTCTCCTTATACCAGTGTTATGGTGTACAGCACGTGCACGTACCTAAATGTAGAATATGATTCTACTTGAATATTCGTTGAAAGTACAGGTCAGTGATTCCCAACCTGTGGGTCGCGAAATATTTTCTGGGGGTTACCAGTGTTTTTTTTTTAAGATTATTAAGTTAGAATTATGCTTTCTTTACCTTATTAAATTTACCTTGGCTTATATGGGGAGGGGGGTTGTAGGTTCTTGAATATTATAAAGTGAGATTGCGACTTAAAAAAGATTGGGAAACACTGGTACAGATAATTTACAATACTAGGAAAATGAGAAGTTTCTATTTCATGGAGCAGCAAAAAGTTGTATAAGACAATCACCTCGAGTAATCTATAGAATATTAACTTATCTATTTGGAATTTTACAATACACTATTTACATATCTTACTATACATAAGGAGATGATTACTTCCAAACCCTTTCTCCTATCAATTCCAAAAATCGTATCCACCCCACCAGAACTAATAAATTACGTAACACCCCTCCTTCGTCGAACAGCAAACGACGCCATGATGATTCTTCCGCGTTCGCCAGCGACACGAAAGCGTGGCGAATGGCTTCCAGGACGTAAGTAAACGTTTCTCGGAAATCGCGCACGGCGTTGACGCACGATGACAATTAATGACCATTTGCATCGTTATCTGCCCCGTCTCCTTCAGCTGTAAGCGACAATTTCAGGCGATTACCCGCGAGGAGCGCAGCGCCACCGACGTCGACGCGACGAGATGCTAGGCGCCGATTGTCGTCGCTCCAACTCGATATCAATCTACGACTGCCGTGGCCCACGGTGAATACGCACCGGCCCTGATGAACGCGCCTTTCCACCCTGCCTGTAAACATCTGGCTGGTGCATTAGAGGCTCGTGAAAAATTTAGAGGATCCCCGGGTCGTTGGCGTGCCAGCCAGCATTTTACTGGCCGATGGATCCGCGGCCTTTGCACGCGCGTTCGTGAAATTTTAGTGCACCCGCCGCGGAACCGTCCCGGATCGTAAGATCGTAAACTGTCAATCGTCCGTCTCAAGATACGCAGAACTGTCTGCCAACTTCTCTCAGCCTACACGCAGGGAGACGCGATATCATTTTTCAATGAGAAACTTCGTAAAAACCGAACTACCCTATCCGGCATCCTCGTCAGACGTATTTCTGTTCCTCTGCTTTTTGTACTTTACAGGCGAGGCGTACAACGCGAATAGGATGAACGTGATCGGCATTAAGGAGATACAAGAGGGTGGGTACGCTGTTTTCGAGGGGCTTGCTGCTGGGGGTAGCTCTGAGCGGAGAAATGGAAACGGTTCCTCGAGATGGTGATGTGTTCGATTGATATGATATTAATACGTTGATTGCTGTGGGGATTATCGGTGAACAGCGTTTCAAGTTCATATTGCTTTTTTAAAACGCTTAAGACAAGTTGTATTTCACGGCAAGTAATGTTGAAAGAATCTCTACTTCACTTGAAATTTGGAAGAGCTTGAGAGGATATTTCAAGTCAAGTAAATAACAGGTTGTAATTGGTAATGTAGTTTTTGGAAGTTACTGGAATTCAAGATCCTTGAAGTCGAGTAATTTGACTATATCGTGAACGAGGTCTTACAGAACATTAGAACATTAAAAGTGGTGTAGATAGTAAATGCATCAATTCTTATTTATGAGGCAAAACGTGTAGAATTCTAAAGTCAAGGCTGATAATTACGAATCTGAGGATTGTTTACTTTTAATCGAGGTCAATATTCCCCAATCCTGCAGATTCCGTTTGCAGCCAAAGACAAGCATCGCGTTGCACGGGCTGACTGATCGGCGTCATTTCCCCTGGACAACATTGAGATCCTTCCACAGGATCGTAAAGGCGAGATCCAGCCATCCGTCGATGGTGGATGCGAGGAAGAAAAAGGAGCAGAAGCCTGGCGATTCGTCGGCCAAGACCAGAAGCCTGATCGCACGAGAACGGACGACCGAAATGGCGTTTAAAGTGAAACACTGTGCTGGAGGTTGATACTCGTGGAGAGGAGAGGAGCAGGAAGAAGTCGGGCGGCCATTCGCAGGGGCTGATGCCCCGTCAGATCGTAATACTCGTGAAATAGTATCCCTCTTTCTTCCTTCCTTGCCACGGTAGCCGGGTATAAAGGGTGGCCTGCATAAAGGCGACGCAGCGCAGTAAAACGTGACACACTCGAGGATTCTAACTCTGTGTACGAACGCGCGCGCGTGCATCCTCCTCTCATCGAGAGCGCACGCCCTCCATCTTCGGCGTCTGTCTATAGTCCACGGGGATCGATCCCCCACGTTTGATCTGTCGACGAAACTGCACGCGAATTCCTAACCCCCCGACGAGAAATGTAATGAAATCTCTAAATACTTAGGTATCTAAGATGTCCAACTGGAAGCTCAAGATTTCTCGAGTTCTAAAAATGGTAACTCGTGGAAATGCGCAGAGGAGCTAAAACGAGGACATCCAGGTCCCGAGAACTAGGTTCTTTCGCGTGCGCTGCGATAATCTTCATAGAGGAAGTTTCCAGACGACACCTTCATTTCGGAGAACCTCTGTGAGCATACCACTAGCCATTCAGCACCGTGCAGCCTCGTAGCCAGATCTCGGCAGTCTACATCCATCAAAAGACTAGCCTGACGTACTAGGCTGTCGACCTTTAACCCCTCAACTGGTTTGGAACCCCATCGCGAGCCCCACGTTCTAGACCTCGTTATCAGGGTTCACGGTGGACCAGTCGTAAGTGAAGCAAAAGGAAACCCGCAACTAAGTTCGCCTCGACGGAAACACATTTCGAGAGCAGCGAATCGATCCACCTAGATTTCACGGGGACACCTTTCAAGGGGCCTTCGCGGAACAGGGGAAACGGGGGAAGCTTCCATCCATTATCTCCTACCAGGCTGTAAATAAATGATAGAAATCGAGCGTTTCTGGATCCACCGGCCATAGAGGTCCAGGAATACCAGCGTCAAGAAAACATCCGTCAATCATCGAACTCTGGAGATGTACCTTCCGAGGAGAACGTCCGGGCGTCTGTCACTTAGAATCGAGAGCAACGCGAGGCGAAGCTGTTCCAATGACACTTCCTCTGTTTTGTAACGAAGGACGATTTTAGATAGGTGACACCGTCGACCTATTTCCTATTATTAGGGTAACCTGCTTCGCTATTCGTAGATGATCCTAGCTACTTCGTTTCGAAGCTGAAGCCATGTGAATTGTTATTTGGTAATACTTTTACCCTCGCCTGGCGGATGAAGGATAAATTTTCACCCACTTTAGGTATCAAACCACGTGCGTTAATTATTGGTATTACTTCTTTGAGGCGTTAAGGATGTTAGATTATAACATTTATGCTGCGTACACATTCTACTATCTTTGGCATCAACAACTGTGTTGATAGACTATGTAGATCTTCTAATTCTGTTGAGCATTTAGTTGATTTCTTCTGCCACTCACTACTTATACTCTTTAAAGCACTCAGCGAAAAAGCTTTCGTTGTATTTTATTCTTTTTTGCTTGTTTTCTATCTTGGCACTACTTTTTTCCTTTATTATGTTCATTGTGGTGCTTCTACTTTTATGTATTAGTCCTCTACTAGTTTGTTTTATTCTCTATGTACCAAAGGGTTACCTAGTACATACATAAATAAATAAAAAAATTATTCTGAGATGCACATGAGTAAAATTAATTATCAGTCAGACTCGACTCTGCGTGAGACGTGTGATCAACCTATTCGCCATTCAAGGGTTAATGAATCGATGGTGTAATTGACCATTTCGATTTCTGAGGTTCCATTTAGTGAAGTTATCTCTCGCTCATCTATCCCCTATTCTCAAAAACAGTGACGCAGCAGAGAAGATGCAAGGGCTTGCAGTAGCAGTTGTAGCCTGAGTTATTAACCAAATGTATCCTTCGACACTGACAACAAATCGTGCGATCCTCGCGAAGCATACGGCGATGAGGGAGCGAGGCTGGAGGAGCGTGGGAATCCGTATCGGTCTTCTCCACTCTCCCAGAAGGAGAATTAGATTCGACCATGGCCCGTAGAGACCAGACTCATAATTGAAAGGCTCCGACCGTGTTAATTCGTTCCTTCTTATTCAGCCCTTTAAATCCCCTGCCAACGGCGAAGGAAGGCTCCCCCTCCTCCTCGCCGTGTTACCGTGAATTAAAGGAGCTTCCAGCGGCTCCTCCGTAGACGAGGGGCGGCGAGGGATGGCCCGGCAAATCCATTATTTGGCCTAAGTGAGTTATCATTGCCATCCGTCGGCTGAGTTTCAGCAGCCTCGTCTCGTCGCGGGCCAGCGACGGAAAGTCTCACCGTGGGATTTGTCACGTGGAGGTGAGACAAGTCGAGTGATAATTCCCCGCTCCCCCGCCCTTCCTTCCCGCGCCATTTCGCCTCCGTGGATTTATTTACAACCGTGGACGGCCAACCGAGCCCTTCCCGGCGACTGCTCCCGATTTAGGACGGCTGTACACCGTGTTGTCCAGGAGATGAACAATTTAGGCTGGAGCTCGCCTCGAAGGAACAAGGAATCCCTATTCTTATAGTCTACATATCACGCACTTCTACTATAAATACTGCTAATATTGTAAACTGTTGCACTCAAGAACAGAAGAAAACTGATTACCGGCTAATTGTAGGTAAAGACAGTTTAGAATAGAGTTTTCAGTAGTTCGGTAACGAAGAAGGACGTACATATAAACTGGAAACCACAACATAAGTATAGAATCAGGGGTGTTTAGGCTAACAAGCGGTTGCCATCCTTTCCGTGAAATATCATCATTTTAATTTGAAAGATTCGGGTCGATTATAAAGTTAATTGAATATGACAATTCACATATAAGTTATTACTAATTTGCTAGATAAAAGAAATGTGAATTGTTTTTAAAGTTCTTTCAAGCCTCCGTGTTTAAACATTTTTAAATTTCTTTCGCTCAAAATTTGCTGTCTTACTTAGCCTATGTACAAATCAGCCGCTGTATAGAATTAGCTCATCGTCATTTGCTCATCGACCACAGGAACGCGGCTCTGCTAACTCTGCTTCCCTTATGACAGGCTTCCCACGATCGTAATCCCATTTTCCACGTTATCGAATACGGGGCACGTCAGGCCCCGCGCTACGGCTTGGCAGTCGGCTCGATCCTTAAGGCGCATTAATCGCGTCCAACGAATTCTTCATGCATATTGTATAAGCAGGTCGAGAGCCGTTTCTGCCCCGCGACCGGCGATCGAACATTTTTACATAACTCCGCATCGCAAATGGACCAGTCGCCGATCCGAAGATGTATGTTCGCTCCGAGGGAATGATTTACAGCGGGTGTCAGTTTTGGTAGACGAGGCGGAACCCTCCGTAAAAATTGGGCGCAACAGGTTGCCCGTACGTACCTGCTCTCATCTATGGGCATACGTGCACGTGTACCTACTCCCGCGTGCACACACACACACACGTGCATGCAAAGAATTTAGAGCATTTCTGGCTGAATATGTACTTCGCGGAGCATAATGTTTGCATAACGGCCTGGATAAGCTGCGAAAACGCTATCACGCGATATTTCATTGAATTTCTAAAGAGCTTTGGGTCACATTGAGGTTCCAGGTAAACTAATGCTGGTATGGGAAGTGGTTAATAAATTGGACCGTTGACGCTGATGGGCCACGGTGTTAACCCTTTAGTGCCCGCACCTAGACCCCGTTGAAGGAAAAATATCCCGTTTTCTTTTTATCGTTCAAAATGGCCTGAATTTATATATTTTTATAACAAAAAATTTATTTATTTGTTTCTGTGGTTAAGATGCATGAAACCAATGAATATGCGGTTCACGTAGGTCCAGCTTTCTTTAGTGAATAAAATTACGCTAAACATGTAGGCTAAAACTACTTAAACTGAGACAACTTAAACGTACAAAAGAATGTATCATACATGATATATTTGGCACTAAAGGGTTCATTGGACGTAAAAGTTTTATCAAATAATCTTCTAAAGCCTTCGATTTGATATTGGAATGCAGCAAGGGAAGGCATAACTTCAAATTCCCTGTTACTGAATACTGTTAACCCTTGGAAGGACGACGCAGGCCTTATTTGGGTCAGATTAAACGCGCATACACATCACTTTCCGTCTGTGTCACTTTCGAGGAGAGCTTTTCAGATGCCCGCCTCCGATTGCTTTGGTTTTTAGATGTTTTAGAATTTAGAGGATCGAGAAATAATAAATAGGTGTCTTTTTATTTTCGCCCGTTTGTATGTTCAGGAGGTGAAACCACCCCTCAAAATTTACAAGGGGTTCAAAATAGTTTTGAATAAACCTTGATACAAATTTCATTTGCGTCATAACTGGCTACATGGATGATGTTCTTGCCCTCAGTCACTTTCCTACCTCTTTTTATGAACTTCGAGGGATGGTTTCTTGTTGTTAGGCACATGATTCTTTTCTTACGTCAATTGAAATTTCAAGGTCTGCAGATCATTTTCTCAAAATAAATTACAAACATTGAGAACATGGGCCAGAAGAGACCCAAACACAGCCGTCCCACATTTAATTAATGTGGTACTTAACGTGTTACCATCAGTCCTCGACATACTCTATCAATTCGAAAAAAGTCCTCTATTTTAATCGTAAATTTGCGTCGATTTCTCTTCAACTTTTCCAATTTTTCTGTCGCTCCTTCGCTTCCAAACAGCAGGAATCATCTCGACGCCCCGATATAACCACAATGGTATTGAGAGTGTCTGCTTTCCGTATGCAGCTCGATAAGAATCCAACTGTTGGCCGTCGCCGCGTTATTTCGCCCCTCGTTGTCAGAAAACTATGCGTATTTATGGCCGGTGGTGACCGGAGATGTCACCGGGGACGTTTCCCCGGATCGTCACACGGCCCGAGACGTTCGGCGCGAACGGAAGCTCGAACGGCCGTGTACATACGCGCTCGGGGTAAACGACGCCGGGGCCTCGTTCATTCACGACGAATGTGCGCGTTCATTCACGACGAATCCGCGCTCGCTTATTCACGACGGCCGTGCATTCATTCAGAAACGAATGACACGCACGGCCGACCGGATATCAACTTCCTCGTGGCGTCATCGGGGGACCAGCGCAGATAAAATTAATCGCCGGAGCCAGGGAAAAATCGTGAGCGCCGTCACGTCACACCCGTGGCCATCGTGATATCCCGCGATTACGTATTTTCCGACTCGTTGGCCTGCGACTGTGGCTCGCGGTACGGAAGCTATTTAGGTGGAGGAGTTGTTGCTCCATTCAATCGCGATTTTTTAACCCCAGAACACAAAGGCACGTCATTTCACGACTCAGAAAGCTTTTGGCAGGATGACGACTACTGTTTGCGTACTAATTGCTCCAAATAATGTTTGAATTAACCGGAGGTAAAATTTTCAATATTCTGTCACAAAAATAAAATACTGGAGGGAGTGATAAATTTTACGAACGTTTGTGTTTTAGGGTAAATATCGTGATTTATGTATAAACGAGTAGAGCAATGCACCCTCTGCGTTATCATTTCTCTGATTCGTTAGCGTCTACTTAGTTCTAAATAACCTAGGTATTATCTGAATCAGATCAAAATTTGATCATCAAATCCTATGTATGTGCAATTTGGAACACCTTGAAATATACATTTAAATATCTCCCTTGCTTTTGAATTTACCAAAAAGTAACTACAAATGAGAAACATGACGGAAGACAGAAGACTAAAGGCTAAAATCCTAGACGACACGTACTTAAATCCAAAAAATGCGCCTTCGTGTTGCCCTCGATCGAGTGAATCGATAAATCATGGATTAAAAATTAAAAGTTACAACTCCAACCCCTGACAAAGACACCGCAAAATAAGATTAAAAAAAAAACGAGACTATACCCTGGTGTGGCTGGAGAGGATCGAAGGGGTGGAAGAATGTAAGGTGGCGAGTATTTTGCTCGTCCACCCGTGCACTTCGCCGTCAAGTTTAGTCATAAAGCGCTCCTAACCCCGGCCCCCTTCCTCCGCTTCTTTTCTCACACTTTTTCCCACCGGCGACCTCCGCCACCGCCGTGTTTTGCCTCGATCCTGCGTGTCCCCTCGCCTTTCCAACTCTGGACACGCTCCTGCTCTTCGACGCACCAACACAAAGCAAGGCGGGAACCGTGGTCCTCGCAGAATACACCCTTCGACCCCGTCTAGATTGAATCGAGGGTGCCAGAGGCGAGGAACGTGAATCGCATGTCTGATAAAAAGAAGAAAAAAAAGGGAAAAAAGCGTGCACTTCGTGTGCTCGGTTCCCTTAAGTCCCCACCCCCCGTTCGACCCTTTCTGCCGTTCCCTTCGGCCGCGAACTTCGACGCGACTTACGCGCGTCTGCACCGCCGTTTCCGTCGAATCGAACGACGCAGCAGTCGCTGACCCACCCTTCACTCTGCTGTCCCTCTCGACCTTTTGTCCGTTTCCGGCTGGACACTCGACGAAACGCGTCTGAAGAGGCCCTGTGGACGTTTCACTCGAAACCACCCCCCGAGAGCAAGGGTTCCTACTTTCTTCCAAGAGAATTAGGAACCTTGAGAATCCATGGGCGCATGTAGCTATATGTAGATACATAGCTACTTGAGGATTGTGCGTGGAAAGGGCTTCGACTCTGATTCACAAAACTCTTTAATATCCTATCAATGTGTAGGGTAGATGCACCATTTGTGGCCACTTTTAGGATTTCAGTGACTTTCATCGTAATTATCTTTAAAATTGTACTTCAAATCACGAAACTAAAAGCTTTACTAAATTTTGCACTATCTTTACTATTAATGTCTAAGTTACCATTAACTAGAGAAATCGTTAAAGAATTAATAAAGTTAAAAAATATTAGAAATCCATTTTTCACCGTTTGTGGCCACTTGCCACATTTCGAGTAAGCAATAAATGTAACCTTTTTTTCTGGTGGTATACTGAACAAAATATTTACAGTTTGAAATTCTACACATAATTAAGTGTCTGCGAGCAATTTCGAGCTAAAAAACGCGATAATTATACACATGGCCAAAAACGGTACAACCTACCCTATTAATCGTACCCTATTACGAAAATAAAAGATCATCGAAAAATAGAAGAAATTATAATTCATCGTTCTATGCGTCTCACCCCATAGAAATCACATTATCGAAAAAGATTTCTCTTAAATATACCGTACAGTATAGCAATCTCTTTCAGTTCCCTCCCCAAGTGCAAGCTTCCAGCTACTGAAACCATCCTTTTGTTACCAGCGTACTAGAAACGCTTGCAAAGGAACAATAATCATTTGCTACCCCCAATATCCTCAATCTCGTAGAACCACTTCCGTTCTATAGCAGACGCTGGTTCCCCTTAAGTCTGCTAGATCGAACACCATAAGTTGGATCCGGAGGAAACGGAACTGCGTGCTCGGTAGACGCTACAATTTACAAAATCCCCTGAATTAAGCACGATCCAGTTTCCTATACGTGATTTCCTCGACCTCCCTCCTGCTTGCCATTATTTCCAGTAGATCCAGATCCCAGGGTAGCTAGACTGGAAAGGAACGGAAACGCTTCTTTGCAGATTGCAACTGACCGAGTTGAACCGCGGAAACAACGGGGTTCTTCTACTTATCAGCCTGCTGTTCCTGGTCCCGTTCCCATTATTCCGATCGAGGGAGGCACGCGGGTTTACGTTATTATGCCAAGCACAGTATGCTCTTAGACCATGCGATGCCTCTATATTACCATCCACCGGGACTCAATTCGGAATGGAAATTAGAATCGATCTCGTCCCGCGCTTCGCTACCGGATAGAAACTCTAATGTAAGATCGCGCCGGTATCTTTCGCCGCGTTCCTCGAGCCTCGAACGGGAACGAGCAATAAGCATCGGGCGGAATGGCTTCGTTTAAAGCGACCCGATACACGAGCAACGTGTTCCTCCACTTTTCAAAGCCGAACGCTAACGGGGGGAAGCGTCGTGATCGAGAAACTGCCGGCTGCTTAATGAGCAACTGATTACGCAAAGTGGCAGTTCTCGGCCACCTATTGGCGCGGGAGGTTTTAGTATGCAAATGGGAAGTTGCTCTTCGTGGCATCTTCGGAAGTTTTGCTTCGAGAAACGTTCACGTTTTATTGAGCACCGGTGGTTTTTACCAAGTCCTCGGGGATTATCGTGAGTTTAGTAATTTAGAATTAGATTACATCGGCTTGGGGTTTAATAGTGTTGGGCACAGAAATAACATAGGTAAGTTTGTGAACGCTGAGTATTTATACTGTATAGGTATAAATGGGAATGAGTGAACTCTGGTAAAGTGTGGTTCAGTGTATACCTGCGTGTTTTTTTTTATATTGAACTTCAATCGTACCTAGATTCCTTTTTTATTTTTTTTTTAGATACCGTCAAGGACCCAGTTTCTGATCAGAACCCAATTCCTGATCAGTTTAGTATATAAATACCAAATAATAAATTTATCACGATACAAATTTATTCTAAAAAATTATTAAATAATTATGAAGTATTTTTAAATTTATACGCAAACATTTGGTAGCTCATAGTAAAAAGTTTTAGGTTGATTAGAAACTGCTCCCTTTGCATCTTAAGTGGTCAGGAACTGGGTCCTTGACGGTACATCTGTTTTTAATAAAAGTTGTTCGTTTGATGATGTATTTACTCGAATTAGTAGTATATCAAAGAAGAGTTCCAGCAAAATTTGTCGATCGAGAGTCGAAAGCTGTGTTCCGGCTCACTGCTCTGGATAGCGAAAGAATCTCGGGAAATGTGCAAAATCGAGGAAGTTGGAGAAGTCTGACGGCTGATGTCCTCGATGGAGGAAGGTACATCCGCGATGTCCACGCGGAGGGCGATCGTTTCTCGAGGCTCGTGCACTCGGTGGACCTCGAGAGCGTTGCAGACACTTTCATTGGCAAAGTTTCGAGACGAACGCGTGGAAAAAAGGCGACGGCCATCCGGTCGCGAATTCTTTTTCATTAAGGCCAGATGCACGCCAGCCGCACTGGCAATTTCATTCACAAGTAGCCGTTTACGGCTGCACCCTCCCCAAGCGATGCCGCATCTTTCTCCTCGCCCCCCCTGACCCCTCGAAACTTCGACAAAGTCAAGTTCACGCTTCCAGCAGTAAAAACCTAGCTCACGACGGACCACCGGATGTCCTGTGCCATAAAGTCTGCGCAGTGGCTGGGGCCGAGACCGCCAGGAAATTTAGATCATCGGGTCGGAATGTTTTAATTCCTCTCGCTCTGTTAGGGAAGACATTTACGAACTTTTAGGTGCGGTGATTAGGCGCTGATGAGACTTTGGTTGTTGTGGTTGAAGCTGGTATTCTTTTGGAGAAGAACAGATAATGATAATTTAGTAATAATAGTTATAATAATAATTAGTTATTAATTTCATAGAGCATCGCACTTCGAAGAGATGAGGATTAAATTATTCTATGATTCTAGTGCAAACCGTCAAGCTAACCGGACGTAATGTTGAAATACTAAAAGGATTATGCTCTTAAAGAAAAGAAATGCTAAGTCAAACCTTAAAGCAAAATAAATTATTCCCCGTAGAAGTTCTTTCACAGAGTTTGCTGCTTCTTCCAGTGTACAAATGTTGTAGATTTTTCCACGACAAAGGGCAGAGCTCCCGCAGATTATTCCCGGGGACGGAGGAAAGAAGGAATGCTCGACCAAAGGGAATATCTCTGTACTCCTTTCCCGAATAAAACTATTAACGATTCTTGTTCCAAACTGTAGCAAAGTTAAAGAAGATATCCCCGGTAGCAAGTTGCGTCAAGTTTACCCGCGAGTAGCGTGACGTTCGCCGCTTTGTATCGTAAACTCGCGAATACCTGCAATTTTTCTGCAACCGCGAGGCTGGCCCTCGGAAACTACCCCCGCCAAGGAACGGAACAAGTGCCAGGGAAGTTGAAAGAGAAAGAGAAAAGCGGCAGAATTTGTAAGATTGAACCTGCGAGGCTGACTTCCTCCCCTTTGTCGACATCAACTGTGCTGTGCAATCATGGGACAGGAGAAAAGAAAGAATGAAGGGTGCCGTTGCATGAATGAAGTTGCAGTGCTCGGGTTCACGAGAAATATATCGCATGCACGCACTTCCTGCGCATGAATGAGGTGATATATGCGTCCTAGATTCTACTTCCTACTAGCGTGCTTTCCGAAGAAACAACCCCCCCGGCAAATTATATTTCAAATAATTTCCGACAAACTTCTCGCAGACCCATTTACTTATTTAACGTCCGGAGGGTTCAACTTTGTCGGCCATTTCATATTTTATTACTCAGCTCTAGCTCCTCCATTTCTCGTAAATTAAGCCCCCCAATTTATCGGATAAATTACGCACCATTCGGTTCCCCCTTTCAAAGAGGGGAAAGCTCGTGCCACCGGTTCATAAATTCCTTCGCGTGTTTTTCTTTTTTTATTCGGCCAAACGCCTAAACAGAAAACGCCGTTTGCATGATAAAGGCGGCGGCGACCCGCGACGTCGATCTACCCGCAATCTGAAATTCATGCTGGCCTCGATCGATAACGGGTACCATCGCGAAATTGAAAATTACGCCTCACCCTTTATCGCGGAACGGACTCGTTGGGGAAAAAAGGACGGCGCCCTGCTGCAGCGATCTGCACGGCGATCTTGAATTATTCCTCGCGGTTCGAGCGTTTCAGGTCAGTTTATTACGCGAAATGACCTATATTTAATTGCACTGCGCTGCTCTTCTCGGAAAGCGTACAATTAGCGCGAGATTGCCTTGCCTTTATAGCGGTGTCCCGCTGTGGCGATCCTGCTCGATTATTTTAAGCAACGCGTTGGCCTAGAGAACCTGTAACGCGGGTCAATTTTCTGCCATTTGGTACAGGATGCTGAGCTTTTTCACTTGCAATGGTTTCTCTGCTTTTGGACGGACAGGAATACGTTTCATTTAGAAGTTGAGTGGGTTCGAAGGGAAATGTTTAAACAATGTATGTATTTTTCGTTGATTTTGGTAATGGAGTATTCCTTTTTTTTAAATGAGGAGATATCAATGGGGACGTTTCAGAGTTCAGTGACTTCGTGGTTCGAAGTGTACGTGGTCTGCATTGTAATTGGTTTTTCGGACTCTTGCGAATCTGGTCGCCATATGTATGACTTCCGTGGCCCCCGCGTACGCAGGAAGGCAAATTTTGGAGCCGTCAGTGGCTTTTTGTAATGCGTCTACACGATTCTTCTGAGAAGAGTGGAACGCAGTATGTAACGTAAAGTGTGACTTAGAGATGTTTTATATGAATGATCTTTTAACTGAATGATCTTCAATTATATTGAAAAATTGTAGGACAACTTTAGGAAGATACTTTATTGTATACTTCTTCTTAAGGCGAAGAATTTATGCAAGAAGCAGGTTTTTTGTACTTGTAAATGTATAGGATGTTTTCGAAATGCCTTCAAAGTATTCGAAAACGCATTTCACGAATAAATACTACTTAGGTAAATAGCAAGGAAATGTTAAAAATGTTCCATTTTACTTAGCTTCATGGTGGCCCAAAGGAAACTTAAAATGAACGAACAGTCACACTCTTCATTTCCATGTTAGAATAAAACTATTTAAAAATAGGAAAAGAGAAAGACGAATATATGAAGAACTTAATACAACCAACGCACTGAGAGCAAAAACGGACCACATTGTTTGTCAACAATTATGTATTAGACTATACTAATCATATAAAATAGGAAAAATTAATTTTTTTCAGTGTGAGGTATTCCATTTTTGCTCTCAAAGCCTCAACTAAATATTACACTCCACTTTTCTAATCAGTTTTAACATCCCATCAAAAACTGAAGTTCCTCGGTGATACTTAACACACTGAACCAAAATAAAATAAACAAATTTCCAAATCACTTTTGAGTTTCGAAAAAATACCTATTATACAAATTTTCTGACACTACTTCAGAAATATTCTACAGAGAAACTACAATATTTGGCACACAAGCAATTGAGATGGAGCTCCATTTATAAACGCCTCGGAAATGCTGGCGTCAGTAACCAGAGTCTTGTCGCAAAAATGTGGAAACTGCGAAACGATGCGGAGCACGTGGCGCGCATTCGAATTTGATCGGACGGAAGCCCACCGCGAAAAAGGGCGGAATCGCGTTCGCGAAAAAAGCCGGGCAGCGCCGATTAACGCAAAGTCCCTGGAACGCGTGCAAGCCCGCGCGTATTTTGCACAGCGGACAGAGGGAACGGCGCGAGCGTACGGGCGCGTGTGATTCGCGAGGCGACCCCTTTGACAATCGCACTGGAATCAATCGTAAATTGTTTCCTCCTAGCTATACATTCACGGTGGAAACGCGCAAGCGACGCGACAGAAATTAATTTTACAAAAACCCTAGCCCGCCACGAAAGTTGTTCCACAGATCAGCTTTGTCGCAACTGTCCTTGTGTGTCTCATAACAAAAGAATTAAAAAATGACGAAATACAGTTAAAAGTATATACAGTATTTTTCTATGGATTCGACGAGTATAGAGGCTGTTATTTTCCTGTCATATTTTGATACTTTTTTAACTGGCATCCCTGAAAATTTATTCCCACTATGATTTTAGGTGTACCATACGGTGGTGGTGAAAAGAAAGTTGAAGAGTTATATTTTTAAACGGCTGTGTAAGAAACTTATTTAATTGGATTTAAGTAGGTATTAATATGGTGTCACTGGTTTATTCGAGGAAACTCCTCGATCTGTGGGTTATATAATACTAATGGAAATATTTATTGCATCACTCGAATAAACACGTTATCACTTTATACCTCTCATATTATTGGTACTAGGAAAATATTACTGCAAAATTTACAAATGTATAGCTGACTATCTTAGCCAAAGTAAGTTGGATACGAGTCATTTTCGGTGTACTTACTATTTAAATTTGCGATGAAATAGAATAAAAATTTCGAGTAATATTCAATAAATGATATTAAAAAATATTTAATAATTTATTTACTAATATTTAATATTTCCTACTGTAAAAATCTTATTTCGACTGCACTGCAGTACCTACTACCACTATTTATTTTGTTATACTACAACAAATGTGTATTTTTATAGAAATCGTATGGTCAAAGTTGATACTTTCATTGAAGCAAATATGAGAAGTAAGTTCTGCCAGTATCAAAGGAGAGTCCTCCTTGACGCTGCAAGTGATTCTTCCTCCCAGATCCTTCCCCCTGCTGCTCCTGTTTATGCATATATGTATGTATATTATGTGCCATGCATATATGCATGATTCGCGCGCATACACGGAAGCATGCATGGCCACATAGCACGTGCGTATATCCCCGATCTCCGTGGACGACGTCGGCTTACAAATTGCCAAACTTCTGCAGTGGGAGGGAGAGAGAGAAAGGGAACTCCCTTCGAAAAGGATCGTGGGGTGGAGGCGTTGACGGGACGAGGAAGTCGTGGAAAAGGAAAAGGAAGAGGCACTTGTTGTGCCGATCGAGCATCCTGCGAGTCCGTCAGAACACGTCCACCGAATTTCCCTTCTGAAATGCGGAATGCCGTGGTAACACGTGGGCGCTGTCAAGGTAGCGGTGTTTGGAACGCAGAAAAAACAATGCACAAAATTTGTCAGCTTATTTGGATAAAATATTACGTGCAAATTCATCGTTTTGCTTGATAAATATGGAAGTAGCATCTGTATTCTGTGTTCCCTCTGAATAAGAGTTTTGGGACTCTCGGTACATAGATATACCGAGCGGTATGAAGGTTGTGAGAGAGAAGAAGAGAGGAGGCTGGAAATTGTAGAAGAATCCTCGAGGATTTCGAAGGTAAATTGAAAACAGTCGTGGTAGATTACGAGTAAATTGCAAACGTATTTGTACACCGTATAAAAATTAGTGTCCACTTATTTTGGGATTGAGAAAAGAGGAGAGCCGTGAATAATTTTATTTACTGTGTCCGTGGAAATTTGGATTAATAGCGATGTTTGCTTGTGAAATGCGATATAATAGGCCTCTGATTAATTTTATCGGACGCCACTGGCTGACCGTATCGAAGTTATTTTATTAATATCCAATCGTATATCGAAAACGCTGGCTGTATACCGGCCCGTGCAATAACCATCCATCCAATTTGCGCGTGATCGCGGAAATGGACGGAAGGCGACACTTTATTAAATCAATTGCAATGGCTAGAGGGGGAGGACTAATTACGAAAATATTTGATCTCTGGGAAGGATCATATTTCGCGGCCCACGTACACCGCTCGTACCTACTACGTTTCGCGCGGCTCCCTCGCTGAGTCACTGTGACGTTGACAATTCGACATTCCTCGTTTTTCAACGATGCACATCTTGTTAATTAAGTGTTCAATAAGTATCCCGCTGTGTTAATATTGATAATTAACGAGTAATCGAAAGGAATACAGGCATTATTATGAACGTGGCAAAGTGATAAATAACTGAGAATGAACGAGAAGTGCAACTTACTTGTGATTGGAAAACAAATTGAATTTACTGAATTTGTGATACTATTACGTGAAGACTTGCATGCAAACTTCGAAGATCTTAGAAATCACCACTGGGGTTAAATCCCGACTTTCATTTGGAATTGGAATTAATATTTACAAAATTTACAATATTAATTTCAAAAAGCTTGTCCCAAACTACCCCATACATGGAAAAAAAATGAAAAAAGAAGGAAAGTTTTCACGTCATTAGATTTACCGAATCTGACAAGAAGGATGATCCAAAGTGGAGCAGACATCGACGATCCCAGTGACGGAAATAAAAATTCCCGTGGAAAAGCTCCCACGAGGAGAGCGTGACCGCGCGCAGGCAGAAATATAATTAAAAAGTGGTGGCCCGATATCGTAACGCGAGTCGAATAAAACCGCGTAATGGATTTTTTCCATTTACTTGGACCCCCCTCGAACTTTCTCCCGGACGTCATGAATTTTCACACGCAGCACGCGCGCGTGCGCACCTTAAATGGAGGGGGTGGTAGCGTGCGCGTACGTGTAACAGAGAGGAGTCCAGGGAGAAAACGACTCGGGGTCGTTTCACCACCTACGAGGAGGGTAGGACACGCGACGATTTCGAGTTATGGACTCTCCCGTTTCCACGACTTTTACCCCTCGTTCTACTTTACGACTTTATCCGGCGCGTTCCTTTCCCCGTTCTCGTAAATGTTCCACGCGTTGGCGACCTTTAAGGTGACTCTGCCCAACAAAAATGTATTTGAGTACTGTTTACTGCGCGGAGAAAATCTGTCAAGGGAAGGGTGCTAGAAATTGCTTCTACACAGTCGATTACTTATCGAACGATCCATCGATCGAGGGTTAGAGTAGAAATTAACCAACTCGAGAGGCAGAAGAATATATTAGGGACGAATACCGATTTGTTTGATGACGGTTCGGAACCGAACGCCACATTATTTCGAGTCAAGAAGTCTTCTGGCCTTGCTTTTATTTCCTTATCTCGTATATTGTGGAATGAAAGAAACTGCGAATAAATAAGAGGGACACTCGCAATCACTCCCTCTCATTCGTCTTGGCAAGAATAGAAGAAGTAGACAGGATAGGTATCACCTTATTTTCTCGAGACACTACTGTATTTTATTTTTATTTTTTACTTTAATATGTTCTTGTTACTTTCCCAATGTCTACTATGGAATAAAGAATTATTATTATATCCACAGAAATAGGAATAAACTGATACTAACTCAGGACTAACTCAAGATGACATCAAAAGGAATCTTGACTTCCGTCAGAAACGTTCACTTGGCTCATCCCACTCAGCGAGAGTAACCACCTCGAGGCACGATAGACAGCGGAAGTGACTCTTCCACGTTTGGAAGAAGGGGTACGAAAAGGATATAACGCTTGCCTAACTCCTCAGGGGCCCGACGATAACGCGACAATACACCCATATAGGCAGAGCATTCAGGCAGCGTTTACGATTATTTTTTACACGTGTCCCACGATACATCCCCATAGTCTGTGAGTTAATGGAAATGCCGTGGGTATGGCAGCGCATACTAAGCGGCCTGACCTCCCTCGGCTTTGACTTTCCTTCCGACTTTTCCTCGCAGACGGCGATGCCCTTCTCATAACTTCGTTCGTCGCGAACCCATAAATTTGCCGCGACAACGCATAAATCAGACGTGCGTGCCCGAACGAAGCCGAGCGGAGGAAGGAACGAGCGAGCTAGCTAGCGCACGCAGGTATACGCGGCTGGCAAGCGATCAGCATTCCAGCCGCGAACAGAGCCTTCGATACACCAGCCGAGCAGAGTAAACACGATCAACGGTACAACCAGGGAGGATGCTCCTTCGCCTCCTTCTTCGTTCTGTTCCGGCCGTCAAGCCGTGACACGAGCCACGGGGAAGGAGCGCGGGGGCGATATCCTGTTAGCGGGGGGGCGTTCGACGCCCGATGAAGCCACTCGGCCGTTGGGCTCTATTTATCACCGGCGACGAAATTACGCGCGAAAAGAGAACGGGAGGGGAGGCAAAAAAAAGAGAGAGAGAGAAGCTAGAGGATCGGGAGAGCGTAAAAGCGTGAAATATAGAAATCGAGTTGTCGAGAGCACGTTCGTTACGATCCCATCAGGGGGAATCTATTAACGAGGAAACCCCCGAGAGCGAAGTGGCCCCGCAAAAATTTGCATTACTCTCTACGAGCCCGGCCCGCTCGCTAGAGCTCGTTTCAATTAATTTGCCTGAAAGCGACTGTCCGCCTTTCGACCCCCCCCCCCTTCGCTCCACTCAAAATCGTGGCATCGCTTCAAACGTCCGTGAAAATACAGCTGAACCATCGTTTTCCGTGTTATTCGCGGAGACAATAGTCAAGCATCGAGCGCGATCCCTTGCTCCATTCTTTATACACTTTATTTTGGGAGCTTGGTTAAGGGAGTAAGCAGTACATTTGAATAACTTGTCCGGTGAGCTTTGAAGTTTTATTAGAGGAAGAGAACGGAAAAAAGGGGTACAAATAATAATAGTGGTCGATATTTTACTATCAATAAGTAGTTACTCTGGCAATAATTATAAACTTTCGTTAGAGGAGGAGAAATAAAGAAAAGGTAGAAGAAATCGTAATCCATATTTGTCTACTTAAATTCTCCATCGATGAACTCTAAAGTCTCATTAGAATAGAGAAAGAAAGAAGGGGTAGAAAAGTGGTGCATCGTTGCGTCCACCATCCCGAAAATCGTCTTCGCCTGTACCCTGATAGGTGGCACTTGGAAAAGAAGCTGGAAATGATCGATGACCGGCCGATATTGGTAGCGACATATGGAGTAGCATATCCGCCAGCTTGCTCCCATAATGGGCGACGCCGCAACCTTTTTCACGACGCGCTGGAGATGTCACGCCTCCGGTGTCACTCCAGCAAATTTCTACTTAACGACCGGCGGGTGTGTGTGCGCGTCTGTGTGCACCGCGCGCGGAGGCGTCGCGCGTTTATTTCGCACGCAGCAGCTTTTTCACGAGGACTTGCGACGCATCAATCAGGGGCTGACGGGACTCGCGGGCTCGGGAGAACGGGGGGTGAACGTGAAACGGGGGAAAGAATGGGACAGAGATCGCGAAAGTGCGCGCTGCTTTGTGATCCTTTGGTATCATGTCGGCTGTCGGCAAAATAAATCCACGCGGTGGGAAGCTAATTTGTTACTGGACATCGCGAATCGAGGGTCGATTACCGAGACCTACATTCGGTTTACTAATCAATTTTATAATTATTAATCGGAGATATGCAAACTTTGTATTGATACAAAGATTCTTGGATTAGACATAGTGTCGTGATACCCCCTCTCCTCGATTCTTATTATGTTAATGTTGGTATAGTAGCTTCAAGAAGGGTGGGATTAATAAACCAGGACTTGAGGAAAATACTAAGCAAAGAGAGCCTAAGAAGATGGAGAGGGGGAAAGGAAAGAGGACACGTGTCGACCATGCCAGAAAAGTAGTGAAGGCAACCTCATCCCTTATAACCGTTCTTCCAGCTCTTAATCAATTATTCTTAGAATCGTCCACATCTCGCCCCAGTGAGGAAGGGCAGAGGGACGATTTCACTTGAAAAATTGATCGAACCAGCCTCCTTTTGATACCGAGGCGTGCTTTCTTTCTTGCGACGTCGCGCGACAAAAAGATGTAAGTAGGTCGAAGGGCACGCGGGTGGCAAGGGAGAAAGGGTCGAAAGTTGAGCACAGGGGGTATGCTGGCAGGGCGCGACACTTAATTCTGACGGGGTGAAATCGAGGGACGCAATTTTCTACGGATTAAGATCGAAGGATGGCTGCGATCCACGCTCGCGATCGGCTTCATTAGGCGGCGAGATTAAATAAATCGCGCATGGGCGGCGAAATGAAAAATGTTGGAATTAGCTGGCTCCCCCTCTTGGGCGCAATCTTGCGATGTCATAAGTCTTGGGACGTGCAACGCGCATTGGAGGGTAAACGAAGTCTGTAGGACGACTGAAGGACAGTGTTATTCCTTTGAGATGTGAAAAATTCGAGAAGACCTTCCGCTGCAAAAGTTTAAACTTTCGTAATTGCTAAATAAAACGAACCAACACAGCTACTAAACCGTTTGTCGTGGTTTATCAGCGTGCGAAAAACTGTCTTAATCGTGTTTATATAATTCTTATCAGGTATAATGAATTCCAATGAATTTCCCCGTATACCAATAATAATAATAATAATAATAATAATAATAATAATAATAATATCGAAGTGTTTACAGCCTTGTGTACCCAGTTCGAGCTAAAAGTGTGTCACTATATCTCCTTCACATACGAATCTATCAGACTTGATGTCCCTCTATTGGCGAATAAGTTCGCGAGATGAACTCGGGAGCTTCCATTTCAAACCCCCATTCCAAAGCTCAATCTTTCACAGCTCCAATATTCTTCTTCTCCTTCAAACTCTTTACAGCCTCAACGGTCTAACTTGACCCACAGCTCGTTCGAAATCCCCCGAAATCTCCCGAAACATGCTCCAAGAGCGATCCCATCAGACCCAAGCATCCCTCCGCTCAGCAGCCTCGCGAGACAGTTCGCAGCAGCAAGGGTGAGCGCCCAAGAACGCCAGTCCCCGTGTGTTTATCCACGGCCAAATTCGACAGCCGCAAGTATTGACTCAGGTGAAAAGCAAGGCAGGGTTGGAAAGACACTGTCCGATGGACAAACACGGCCCGAATCAAATGAACGTCCACGGGGAGCAGCGGGGACCGAGGAGAACGAGCGATGCACGGCTATCGTCCTCGGCTCCGCGAATAGGAGCCAGCCATTCCGCCTATCAATTCTCAATAGCCGGCGCCCTCGAGAGTGCTCGACTGTCCGGACAGGGGAGTGGAACGTAAGGGTTCGCGTCTCGCGGCACGTCGAATTCTTCAGTCGTTAGGCGCGGGGACTGTAATTGACGTGGTCGAATAATGGAGTGCTGCTAATGGGCACAAAGGACGAACGGCTGGACGCGCTGACGGTGGGTGAAAACCAGTCGGAAAGAGGGCCGGAAGAGTGGTGTACAGAGAGAGAGAGAGAGAGAGAGAGAGAGAGGGAGGGAGAGGGAGAGGAAGGGGTGAGACGAACGGTCAGAGCGAGGAGCTCCTTGCGATCCAAGGGGAACAGGGCGTTTTTATCCCGTTTCCAACCCCCCTATCTGATCAGGAATGCCTCTCACGGCTCGAGTGATTTATTCCCTCCATTTCTGGGGATTATTTTATATATAGATCCCCGGCACCCACTCTGGACGCTGCTCCGTCGCGTCGCGTCGCATCAGCACCGTGTCTGCCCCCTATCACCCTCGACATCTCTGCTGTCCCACCCACACCCCCCAGCGATGCTCCTGCTTCCGGCGATGCGAGGCTTTTGGAAAATACAAGTCTTTCGAACTGCCTGACTCGGCAGCTCCTCTCCTCTGTATCGCGTCGCGAAGGGGGCTGTTATTTCTTAAATTCCTCGCCACGAGTTAGCGCCGCCGCGTGAATTCCTGCCGGGAGGGTGTCGCCGCTGACAAACTGCAACCCCCCGCAACGACGTTCGACTGCGTTCCTTGGCTTTATTTGAAAGACGATTGCGTGGACTTTCGGGCGATGTTACGGGTTGAAGTAGTGAAGTGGGGGTTGACTAGTCTGTAGGATCTACTACTGGTGAATTTGGTTCGTTTACACCTGGGGGAAGATGTACCCTACTTAGTATCAGAGTTTGAGAGGCAATACAACGCGAAAGATTATGCAGTATGTAACTTATGGTGCCAGAACAGGGGATTCTAGATTAAATAAAAAAAACCACCCACTACAAATTTTAAACAATTCAATTGCATAGTTTCATGGAGCAAAAAGACTAGGTATTGAATTTTTAATGTAAAGAATTTGTGTATCTACTACAGTTTTCAAGGTGTGCAGGAAAATAGGAAAATACACATTAACCTTTAAGGGATAGGTTGTTTTCACCCTGAAGAATCCAAGAGTAGCGGAAAAAGAGAGTTATCTGTCATTTCTGTTGAGGTTCCCTACAAACTTGCAGAGTTGCAAGAAAATGGGAATTTAAGGGTTACCGATCTTCCCTTATAAGAAGAACTCGCGGATATAATTATTATAATTATTAATTTTAGCCTCAAACTTATTCATCACCAAGTGAAGAAGATTTTTCCCGCAGAATGCTCTCGTTCCACCCTCATCCTCGCACCTAAATCAGTATCTATCCATCGTGCTTGCGGAAGCAGTTGGAGCTTCTCTTCTTTTGGTCCCCGCAGGTTTAGCTTCCAAGAAATCATCCCGCCTAATGGAGGAATCGGGGAGAGGCGAGTGGAAACGTCGGTGGATAGCGCCAGACAGTATCGCCAAAACTTTTTTTTTCCCAGCAGAATCTCTTGGATCACGCGTGCAGCGCGAATCCGTTGTCGACTTTCGCGCGGGATGCTGCTAGCGCCACGGCACCGCCATAAGTTTCGAGATTTCAGAGATACTGGCCGACGCTCCACTAAATCACCGGCGATCATTCACGAGATTCCGCCAGATAAGAAGCGTGGAACGTATTCCCTCTGCCAACTTCCTTTTCCCACCCTCGTTCCACCCCCGATTCTTCTTCCTACCCCCGCCGCTTCCCAGCGTCCAAAGCGACTGTTCGACGCGGAGGATCACGTACCGCTCCTCTCGGAGAATTCCATTAGCTCCGGCAGAAATAAACCGTTCTTTTTCCGCGCGACTATCAGCGACTAGCTGGTGATCCTCGACTCGCCGAACTAATAGGGGACACGTCCTCCGTTATGCGCAACGGGGTTCGTTCGGTCAAGGCTCGGGGAGATCGGGAGAACGAAGCTACGCTTCGTATCGATGGCAAGAGGCTGGAGAATTACGCCTTCCCGCGTAACCTCGTTAAGAATTTAAACTTCTCCCTCCGGCAGATTAATTTGCCTGCTCTCTGCAGCGCTCGCTTTGGAAATCAAATTCAACCTCGGCCCTTGTCGCCAACTGCTATCCAGTCTTTAGCTTTTGCGGGGGCGGGGCGATATTTTATTCAAAACGACAGCGGGGTGATTAAGGGAATGTTCTTGACGGTCGTTGGGAATTTTGGGCGCGTAAAAGAGTTCCGTTCGATTGCTGGAGAATTGGGAGACGAAATACGGAGAATATGAAGTGATACTGCGAAGTTGGAGTGACAGTTTAATTCTTCGGAAGAAACTACAGTGAAAGATGGAAAAGTCGGCAGAACCAGCAGCGTAAAAATTAACCATCACTCTAGGACGTGATTGGGTGGCTCTGAACTAAATTCGAAGCTTCCTGGCGATCTAGTATCGAGGTCCTGTATTAAATGCAAGTCAACCAAATATCAATATACCTGTAATTTTACAAAATCTGAGAGTCATAAATATGTTCACTATATTCTCCTTTATTTTTAATAGGTACAGAACACTGTTGGTAACGGCCACGTTGCGCATTTTCGCAATTACAGTTGCAGCAATCGCGACTAGACGGTGGCCAGAACAGTTCCCCTCGTTACACGAGCGAGCACCTTCGGTGACACCGCGTTGCAGGGAAATTTAAAAGCGCCGCGGCCCCGCGATTACTCAGTCGCGCGTTATAGTTTCACGAAGATTGATTTACGCGCGGCGATATTTCACCGGGCATCGGCGCGCGTTACTCTGCTTCCGAGTAATTTTGAAAAAGCTTATTCGCGTCCCCCCCTGGTGAGACGCCGCGTCGTTTTCCAGACGATAACGCGTTCCCTTCGTGTCCACTGGCCTTTTTACGCCACGAGATTTACGACCACCGAGGAGAAATTGGGTGAACGATAACGAGATGCTGTTCTCGCGGAACTGAAGATCGCGATCGCGAATAATTTCGCGATCAAGGCTCCTTGCCTGATGGCTCACTTCTATTTCAGCTAAATTCCAATTCATTTCCAATCAAAATACGTATCAGAATATTTAAACATCGATAGGTCACTTGGAATATAATAAGTTTCATCAAAGTTTCTCCCTCAGCAACATAGAAGTCATCATTCGTCAAATAAGAAGTGAAACAGACTGCATACAGCAAAATATGCTGCACTGATCTCCAATGAGTCTCGACTTAACATGCAGAACGTATTAAAGGGTTGGTCGAGTTTGATGTCGCACAGTGGTTTAAAATGCGATTCTCGGTAAGCAGAATTATTTTTGTCATTAATTTTTCTTGTACGTATATATACTCTAAAAGTATTTCCTCGTTTAATATTTTTAATGTTATTTCATCCTAATTGATTATAATCTGGAAATATTACTTTTTAACAAGAACACCTGTGTTTTTACTTACACGCAAAAACAGGCAAAAAAGAATCATAAATAAGTATAAATAAGATTAAAAATAATAAATGAGTAAATACTTTTAAAGTACAAGTATATACGTACAGGAAAAAAATAATAACAAAAATAACTTTGAAACCACTGTGCGTCGTCCTTACCACTCCGCCAACAATATCTCGCCGATAATACGAACCGCCGACGATACATTTGCCAACGAAGTTGCACCAAATCGTCCGACAAATTAAAACAAACACGATACATTCCCCCCTCGGTAAATTCAACCGACATTACGTGACGTGTTACCGATCCGCACGAGTTACACGATCGAGAGGAAACCTCTCTGCCATTACAGTCGCGTGCAGCAAAGCGGGGAGAAGCGGGGGAAAAAAAATCGATGAACGCTGGAAAACCATGGAACGGAATCCATAATAAATCGAACCAGCCCGCGTTCTTCCGCGACAGCCTCCCGTTGTTTTCCCTTCGATGGATATCGCTGGACGATCAAATATTTGTTATGCTTATCGCGCGTAGTTCGCGACGCCCTGTTTGCACCGCGTCGAAGCGTATTTTTACTAAATAACCCCGCGCCCCGTGTGGAAATCCATAAATATCGTCCGCGGACAGGTTTGATGGAAACATTTCGTTGCCTTACGCGTAACGGTCGCGCGAGAGCCAGCCCGGGAGGGGCGAAAGCGCGACGGAGAAAGGGATTCGGGGGGAGGTGTTTCGGTGAAAATCCGAAAGTTCGCCGTTTCGTTTCCATCGATACCAGATTAACCGTGAAAAATTGCCATTCCGTTGTAAAAGCGGACTCGCCTAGCCGCTGGCCATTACGTTGCTGGTTGGCGAGGGGGCATTTTCTGTTGCCGTTCGCCGCGTTCCCTTTTAATTCGTCAACGAGCAATAACAAATATTTATCGTTCTGCCCATTATTCCGCGCACGTGGGGAGGGTGGGTGGGTGAGTAAATAATATTCAGGGTTGAAAAGGAGCCTTGGCCAACCCTCCGCGACGCCATTACCGCGGCCAAAGCACCGGAATTATCGGGTGTATCGTTGCCGCGGGGCCACCGCCAGCGCGCCACTTCCGTCGCGAGTGCTCGACCGTAGAAGAGAGGGAATCGCAACAAATCACCCCGATATCTTGGAAGCCACGCGCCCAGAAAGGGGGGGTGGTACGGTGGGCAACGAGGAGAGAGACACGGGGCGGAGGAAGCCTCGAGCACCCCCGTGGAAGACGCAAGAACTTTTCTTATTTACGAGCGAGCTTATTTCCTCGGGCTACTGCATATGGATATCGGCGGAGAGACGCCGCGCGGATGCGAGAAACGGCCGAGCGCACCGTGTGGAACTTTAATGGTACCTTCCAGGCCCTCTTTCCGCCTCGATGGCCGATCCTCCCCCCCGGTTCCCCATTCTCCGTCGAGAGCCACCCTCGTCGACCGCGAACCTCTGCACCTCACCGCGGCCCAGGGCTCGCCACGCGATCGAGGGGCTACGCGATGTGTTCGAGTGGAGGGCTTCCTTGCAATTCCGCTGGCAGTTCTGCTCACTGTTGTAGTTAATTATTATATGGTTCTTCAGGGGGGTGACAACCCTGAAAGTACAATGTCTGCTTTCCTATTTTCCTATAAAGCTTGGAAGCTTTAGTAGCCATAAAAAAATTGGTAAAGGTAAACTTTAAGCTATTTAATGCTTTGTGGTGGGGAACGTTTCTTTAGTTAAACTTTAAACTCCAAAAGAGTAAAGTAAACTATAGAAAATTAAATTTTCCTGGTACTTCGATTGAGGTTCCCTACTTAGGTACATGCCTGCAAAGTTGAAATAAAAAACAGAGTTTCCTTTATAAGGTATACAAGAAATTATATAAAATATTATTACTTGCTAAGGGTTGGGTTTGACTTACAGCGAAGTGGAAGTTAACGAATATCGTGGAGATATAATGAAAAGTTATAGTTTGTGATTTAAACACAGTTGAGACTTGAAAGTATTGTAAATTAAAAGTTTCGAGTTCGTAACAGGTGCCTCTCCAATTTTCAATTCATCGATTACATTTCGAGACAGCCCTCAAATTTGAATTTAAATTTCGATTCAAACGAATAATCGACATGCGCAAGGCAAAAGGTCTACTGACAATTCATTATGATAAACGCACCGAATATCAACTGAATTTCTCGAGGTTAAGTGGATGGTCCTTCGTGTGGTTCGGGTGACACCCTTTCGCACGGCGCTGGAGGCTTCGATAACGAGGAACTGTGTCACGGTCTTGCCACCTTGATACGTTCGAACTGACAGCCCCTCTCCTCCTTTTGCTCCCGCGAAAGGGGGGAAAGGGGTTTAATGACGCGTTCCGAGAAGAGAAGACACTTCCAAGGGGTGAATTTTGTGCTGATGAATGAGACTGCTCCAACACTTACTTGTCGGAAGGCTGGATGAATCTTGAAACTAATTCATCGAGGTGCTAGCAAATAAAGCATGGCTGCCAGTCGAAAATGTGGGATACGCTGCCACTCTGATGGATATTGCACGCAGACACCACCAATTGATAATTTCTGTTCGATTAAAAGTATGCATCGGGAAATTTTGATGAAACGAGCAGATAAGATCAAAGGAAAATCGTTTAATTTTTAGGGAAGCCCATTCGGTCGACTAAATAGCATACAACGTTAATTTGATTAGTTGCAAAAGTAAGTGAATATTTACGTAGAAATCCATACACACACCCTCACCTTTTATAACTAACTCCATTCAAACACGTTACCCCGATGAATTTGGCAGAAAGGATGCATTTCGTTCCTCTATTAGTTGATTGGCGATCGTATAATGATTAAACGGTTTCGAAGTACATCCAAGCCAATGCAGATAACTTGAATCGCTTCGATACCTTTGTAAATATTAATTTTCACAAACATTGCTGAAAGGGGGTGGGTGCCGAAATTTTTATATTATATTATTAACCCTTTAGCGCCTGAAGTATAATATATGTTACATTCCCTTTGAAATGAACCCTGTATTTATTTGTTGCATCCATTTTAACCTCTGCGAAAAAAAATATAAATGTATAAAAATTCACACCATTGTTAACGATAATGAAACGAGATATTTTTCCTGTAACCGACCGTCCACTTTACCTTCCCCGTCCCACATACCAAGAAAATATCAAGAACCTTACACTTGCATTGCCATTTTAAAATACCTGCATACATAAGTAACACCTTAAGTAGTGTCGCGCATACAATAATTCCACTAATTGTCTTTATAAATTCATGCACGTGATGCAACGAAATGGCGACGTAAGAGGCTGCTTTCCCTGAAATCCTTCATCCACAATTTGCAGCGCTCTCGTGGAATTTAAACGCGGCGTTGGCCGCTGCTTAAGACACCGTTAAACCACCTCGCAGTACACTTATTTTTACGAGTATAAGACTCGCCTGGTAGCCATGAAAACTTCGCGCTCTGTTCGTCCGAAAGTCGTCCAATAAAGTTAAGCTGCGTGCTTTAAGACCGTTTCCAACGTGCGCGCGCCCGCCGACACGCCGACAGGAATTGTGTTTAAGAAAATTACCCGGCCCCCCTCTGGAAGAAAGATGGAACGACGGGAATCTCTCCCTCGACGACCAGATAGTATTCCCGCGGAACGAAAGAAACGGGGACCAAAGCGCTCGAACTTACGCCACGGATGTTGCTGAAATTCTATCATCACCGTTATTTAATTCTATGGACACCACTGATTCGCCACTAAACACGTTTTTTAAATTCGAAATGGAAGAATAAGATTTTGAAGTTGGAGGGTTGGTGTGTGTAGAAATATGTAGGAATTTTCTAAATTATGGTGTTTTGTGAAAATTGGGAACATTTTAAATAAGATTATAAAGAATTGAGGTGAATTTTTAATACTTATACATATAGCAAAACCGCTATATATTTGTTTACGAAGTGTCACGGAGAAAATGAAAATGTTGGGTTTTTTGCTCTTGGTCCAACACCTTTGCAATTATCTTGCACACCAATTTGTCGCGCTCCGAAAAAGAAGCTTACGTGAATCGGTCCCAGCGGCGCCATTTAGTTCGAAAGAAAGACACAAACTTTTTTTCATGTACTGCAATAGTTGTACAATAAATGCTTTCTTATAGATTTTTCATTTTTTTATCATTTTCCCCTCCAAAAAATCTTAAAGATAACTTCTTTCTTTAAGCTCCAAAGTGGTGTAACCCCTTAAATTGTTTGAAAATAGAATTGATGATGTTCGATCTTCTTGAATATTATTTTGTATCGAGATTAGAAGAAGTTAGAGAAGTTGGAGTATTGTAAAGGAGGTCGAATAATTGCAGAGAACCAGAAACTTCAATAAACATGATTTCATCGAAGTGAAGAAATTACCAGCTCCACGTATCATTTTTTTTTTCGAACAATTTCCGCGGAATTTGTGCCAATGAGAATGTTATCGAGAGACCGAAGTTACGAGCGGAGAAAACACATGCGCTGGAATGCCGGAGACGCGAAGTGGAATGTTTGTTGATAAGAACGATGTAATTCACTGCGAGTAAGTCTTTTACGATAAGCAGGGGAATACTTTCGAGCAATATATCTGCAGTCATTTAAGAAGTCTTACTACATTTTAGCGAATTTCTGTTGCAACAGAGCGTCAAAAAGTCTCTCATTTCTTAGCGGAGGAATATTACTGTTATCGAAATCTTTGCGACAGAATATTATTATTACCAATTCCTTCTTGAAGATTTGCAGTTATTACGGACTTCTTCTTGAAATATCGCTATTACCGATTTCTTTGCGTCAGAATATTATTATCTTTTATTCCCTCGCGCGTCGCACTTTTATCACCCGATCTCTGGATTCAGGTGTACTACAATCGCCGATTCCCTCCTCGAGAAACATTCTTATCTCGGATAGCAAGATCCACGGGGAGCGCGGGCCAAGGAAGTAAGCGAATTTTCCTCACGACCAAAGAAAAAGTGAATCTAGCCAACAAGAAGGAATCGTATCACAGGCAACGCGCTATCCACTCTGTGGAAGTAAAGTCTCACCGACTACTCCCCGGGTTCAGCCCCGAACGATCGCGCCCTGATCTCCCGACAAGGTCCAGAAATTCGTTTCGTGGTTAGTGATGGACAAGATTTGTTTGAATTCTGCCAGAAATCCCCAATCGTTCTTGCAGGCGAGAGAGACAGGCTGTCGGTCCCTTCGCCGAGATTGGATGCAGGATTTGCCGGCGAAATCAGAAGACATTGCCAGACCCGACAGAGGAATCCGAAAATAGAGCGAGAAATGGGGACCACGGTCGAGGGCACGGAAACCTACGATCTGTATAATAAGCGAGCCTTTTTTCGATTATTCCCAGGCAAAGAAAATTCGCCCAGCTTGGTACACTTGGGGATCGGATTATAGGGGAGAACAATTCTTTGCGTCCCTCGAATATTTGTGTTTAGATAGCACTACATCACATTCTGCTCACGATCAAAGCATCGAAATGTTTACAAATATATATTCACCCACTTCCGCGTGCCTACGGCAGAATTTCTGATGAAACTTCGTTTGAATCATGTTAGGTATTACACATAAAGAGTTTCTACTGTTTTAATTCAGTTTGAAAAGAATTTTAGTTAATAAACAATATTCTTTGGCGTTTACCTCGTGTTTTACTGTCCCTGCACTTCAATTCGAGATACAGGAAATAGAAATGGTTCTCAGACTCACCTTCTCCTTCTGCGACGGGTCATCCTCGATCTGAGACAGAAAACGGAGGAACAATTACTATTATTATATTCTACTTCATGAAACAACGGATTTGTATTTTCAGCAATCTGGTAAATGAGAATTGTTTGAGGGCTATTTGCCCAGTTGTTTGCCGTGAAATTATCGATGCAAAAAAAAAGAGAACGTTCCTGGGGCAAATAAACCGAGGCGAATATCGAGGATATTTCGGTATTTGTTTTCGATTACTGGCCCAAAAATACGCGATATCGGTGCGAGCATTATCGAAATCCACGCGCTATTTTTGCCAGGGCGATTTATATTTAACCCGCTATCTCGCGAACAATCCTCCTCTGTAAACATCCTCGAAATGGACCATCGAAGCGTTTTCGACAGATAAAAAGCGGTCGTTGGTCGCGCGATTAAGCGGCGTCAAGATAAGAGTCCATTGCGATCCAATTACCTCTGGCTCTCAATGGGGGGTAATTAATCGCGGGCAGGCCGATGGCTCGTTCGACTCGCGAGTATCGACCTAGTAATTGTTTAACCAAGACACGCGGGATCACCGAGGTTCACGCTCGTGTAGCCCCGGCGCGGAGGTTATCCCGCTGATTTCGCGTCACGCGACCGAAGAATGAGAGATACGAAATTTGCTAATTCTTCCATCACGTGGCACCCCTGGAAACTTTTACGACTCCGATAGCTCTCGTTCCGCGTCGACGTAACGATTCAATTTCAATCGTTATCGAGCATCTTTTGAACCAAATGGCCTGAAGAATGTTTTCGAGCTACATTATCCTACATTTTGGAAATACACGTGCTTCGGGAAGAATGTGATTCTCGTGATTTCTGGCCGCTCGATCGCGGGACATCCATATTTCGGTTACGATACGGTTACAAATGTCCACCATTTCCTCGGCGCGTGAGTTACGCGCAATATCGTCGAGTATCCTGTGGAAAATTAAAAAAAAAAGGAGGGGAGAAGAAGGAAAGCGATAATAAATAACCGCGGAGACGCGCGTGACTTCACGTTCGATGTATCGCAACAAATCACGGGCCAGCGCGGAAATTAAACTCGTATCGGTAAATCGGGGCCGATCGGGACGCGTCGTTGATATTGAAATAAATGTCTCTTAACGCCCTCCGACGCGTCGTTGTTCCTCGTTCTGCCGCGCTTTAAGCACCCCCGTACGGGCGAATTCCGAGCGGCGTGCGCGAAAACGGGGGATGCAGGGAACGAGGGAAGAATAGCGTGGAAGAAAATGCGACCATTTACTTGAATCAGCTGTAAACGGCAGAGTTTGTAACTGAAGTTGAGAAAAACCGGGGGTTGAGGGGGTGCAGCTATGTCTTCTCGCATTGTATTAAGAGAGTACACACCTTGTGATTGTGTACTCAGATAATTTTTCTGGAAATAATTGTAAAAGGAAGGAAATAGCAGCTTTGTAAATCAATTTTTTTCACTGGAAAAGGACAACTTTGGAGACTTATGAAACTTTAACTAATTATAAAATGATAAAAAGTATGTACATTGAAGAAAATCTATTTTTCTTGAAGTTGAAAATAAGAATTTTTTATTTTTTATGTTCCGGTCGGTTTTGTTGCTGAGGGCCAGCTGAGAAGACACGAGGGTAGACAATGCTGTATAACTCCGCCATTTTAAAACTTTGAGTAATAAATAATGTTGGAAAATAAAGTTAAAATCCTAAAAAAAACGTTATTTCACTGAAAAATTACCTAAGAAATTTAAATTTTAAATTTACCCATTTCATAGGCCTACAAGGTGGTGTATTTCCTAACTTCTAGAGGAATATATAATTATGTTCAGAAGGAGAAAAACGGGGAGGAACGGAAATAAAGTATTGCGAAAGCATTTAAAAGGCAATATTCGACGTTGGCGGCTATTTAAACTGTACGAATGACAAATGCTCCACCCACGGAGGTCCTCCTCGGTCGCCACGGGAAGCCGAAGAGAAAGGAGAAGAAAGTACATTAACATGCCGGGCGTTGCTCGCGACACCCCGTCGTCTCCAATGCTTTTTAATTTTCCCCGTCGTATTGTTTTCTTTTCCCCTCATTCAGCCACCCTTAAGTATGTTTACATGCACTACTTAACCCATTGTCCCGCGTTGACGCGTTTAAAGGGTACCAGGAAAGGGAAGAAAATAGTCTTGGGGGGTCGAAGCCACCCCGACGAGTCTGCCAGACCGCCATGAATATTAATAACATTCTTACGCCTTCTGAAAAGCAAATTTTAGAATAACAATAGCCACCCCTTCCCCTGCGTCCGCCACAGGAGCGTTAGTGACAAACTACCCCCGGGGCGACGTTAACTTCGTCGACATAATTTCGTAACTTCGAAACGGCGTAAAGACGAGAGGATTACACTCACATCGCAGCTGTTCCGGGAGCGCGACATTAACGAACCGTCCATCGTCGGCTCTTAACTTCCCCCTTAGGTCCCCGCGAGGAAAACCAATATCGCGAGCAAGCTCGCGAGTCGCGTAGGGGGTGGAAGATCGAAAGGAGCGATAGAGGCCGTAATGAACCGCTTAAAAGTTCACCAGCATCCCCGGTCGGGTGAATATCGTAAAAGGCAGCGGCGGTCTGGTTGGCGGGTACGAGATGGCGGCGCGATAAAGACGCCGCGTGGCTGTCACCGCGGCGGCCCCCGGCGCGGCGACGCTAATCGCGGCACCGCGTGTAACCGATACGGGAAACAAATGCTTTTTAATCCTACGCAAGCCTCTCTATCTCCGTTCGTAGACGCTTAAGCACATTTACATGACCTGGCTAACCCCATTACCATCCACTGACGTGTCCAGGGGGATGCAAAAAGGCAATAAAGAGGAGGGACAGGGGGAGAGGGCGCCCGGAGGGATATAGAGAGAGAGAGAGGAAGAGAGGGCAGGATCGATGTGGGGGTGTAAAAGCGGCTTCCCCGACGTGTAAGGTACGAGTGTAAGGCTCTTAAATGGTTATTGGATTGAGACCCTGCTCGAACGAGCGGGAACTTACTCGGCGATATCCTGTCGTGGTAGCGGCGCGTTCATGGTCGGCAATGGGTTAGGGGCGAGCGCGGAGGGAGGGTGGGTTCTGAGCAGAGAAGGTGGACGGAGGCAGGACGCGGTAGAGGACGCGGTGTGACGGCGAAGAAAGGCAAGAAAAGGAGTGCGAGAGCGGAAGACGGTGGAGCAACGGGGGAACGGGCGCAAAGGAACGGCCCTCGCATCACAGGCCACACACGTACCGTGTAAATAGAGATAGCGGGCCGAAGAGGGATGCAAGAGGCAGAGAAAGGGAAACGAGAGGACACCCGGCGTGTATATACGCGGGGCTGATGCGGATATTCGTATGCTCGAGGTGCGCGCCCGACCACCGCAGTAGTCTCGCTGCCGTCCCCCGTCAGCCGGCTAAGTTTTCTTAACACTTTATTGCGGCCCATTGTTGCCTCGCCGCGGCGGCACGGCGCAACTGCCATGTGAAACATTTAGTCGCAGCCGTGGGTGGGGAAAACACTTAATTTCAACCGTCGCTCTCTCGCTCCCTCCGCCCGGCTTCTTTCAATATTCTTGCGCCGGTTCAGTTTGCAGGCGGGACACGTGAATGTCGTAACTATCGCTCTCTGCTTCGTTAACGGACCCCCTCCCACCCCCCGTCATCCCCCGCCTTCTGACTCCCTACGTTAATTATGCACGATAACTGGTGCAGCAACGGTTGCAGGCGCCTGGAAAAAGCATCTGCGATGCTTCTCGAGATGTTGAGCTGGTGGCTGGGGGTGGAGGTTCGTTGACGCGGGGTTGTTACAATATTTCTGGAAAATACTTGGGGGAAGTTAAATATTAAGTGCGTCAGGGAACTGGGAGATAGTTTTAGTTGTGGAAGCGTCGGGGTGAAGGTGGAATAGAGGGTGGTGAATTAGAAGGGTAAAAGGAAAAACGAGGAATGTCCCTTTTTCGTGATTTTGTGGTTTATAGCATATTTTGTTGGTAGCAATTGGGACCACAGAACTGTCGAATCACAAAGGGTTATAATGTTCAAATTTAAGATAATGTTAAAGATTTGATATACTGGTTAAAAACAGGTAATGAGCGTAATGAATAAAGTGTAAGCAATTGCTTTTTCTTAATATTTTATTAGGAATTGCTTAAATTCATGTGATAAAAAAACAAGCATTTGCTTTATCTTGTAGGAATTCCTGAACTGACAAGGAATTACTTATGAAAATAAGAATTCCTTTTTTGTTTAAGTAATTGCTTTTGCTAATAAGGAATTGCTTAGTTTTTATTCATCAGGCTCATTGTCCACTCTGCACTGGAACAAAACACTTCATTTATGACATTCCCTGTTTTACTTTTACCCTTCGACTGATGTAATAGAATTTCGAAATTGTAGGTAGAAAGGGGGAACTATGGAACTCATCGCTTTCTTTATTTCCCATCTTTGGGGGACGATTCGAGTTCTTTTATTTTCGATAACTTAGGTCCGAGTGGAAAATAAGCTTACATTTTGTTATTGTATCTTGTGTTAAGGGTTCCCTTTGACCCGTCAACGTTAATTTCTCGAAAAAAAGAATAGTAACCCTTCGAACTAATATTAAACTCGTCCTGGCGGAAAGTATTTCGCCGCCGGGAAATTTCCACGGTTTTTAATAAAAAGAGAATATCTTGCAAACTTGTTCGCGTAAATTTATGAAAGTTTAAAGGGCCGTTAATCACGAACTAATACTTGACAAGTACGCCATCAAGAAAACAATCAATGCATCCTTCTACTTATAAATCTTACCCAGAACTCCCAACTTGAAGGTCGAATTAATTAAACAATCAATTTCGATCTTGCCGTCCACTCACCACAACCATCGTGTAATCATGATACATCCTCGATTTCTTTGATTCCCAAAACCATACACCACGTGTTCACGAATGGAAGGATACAGTTCTAATACCGCGGCCACTTTCCACCGACTACCCGGCATCAAGAGATTACCCGCTTCCGCCATAACAAGCAAAGGACGAGCAAAGAAAGCTACAAAAGCGGAACACAGCAGAAAGATACAAAGAGCTCCGCGGGTCAATGGAAGACCGCGGAACGCGTAATGAAAACAAATTGCGAACTATCTCTCGCGCGTCCCCCACGATAAGACAAATTAAATCCCCCCCTTCCCCACTGCTGCGTAGATAATCTCGCGCAGTCCGAATACAGGCAACGGCGCGCTGACATAAAAAACAAAATTCTGAGATAATTCTCGCAGATCCGCGTGGCCCCGATAAACCGCGCGCACGTGAATCGCATTACAATACTTGCCGCTGGTCTAGCCGGAAGTCGGAACGAGCGAACCGACGAAGAAGAGTTGCGCTGATCGTTAGCCACTGCCCCCCCCCTCCAGCTCTTTCCTGCAACTTCCGCTCGTGCATGCAATAGCGGCAGCGCAAACAGCAACAGCCTCCCGCGGCGAACTGTTACCGATATTACGCTGCCACTTAGTTACCAATTTACTTGGTCAGACGGGAGGGAGGCAGGGGGCTGGACGGTGGTTGGCGGTGGCTGTTGGGAGGCAGTTTCCGCGATTCACGCGCGTTTACATGTAAATCCAGATGTAAACCGAGGTCATAGCCAGTTATTGCCCCGGCAGTGGGCACTCCGGGCCGAGCCGCAATGTCGCCATTACAAGAACGTTTTTAAGGCCTCCTCCGCCGCCCCCGCCGCCGCACCCGACGTATTCGTGCGCGAGCACGCGCCTGATAACGATGGAAATTAACCTACCCTCGCGGCTTCGCTCCGCGAGACCCACTTCGTCGATTGAATCCGAATCGAGGCCCCCCTCCTCGTCGGGAAGAGAGACGGGGAAAGGGGGAGGGGGTAGTTAATGGTGCGAGCGATTTAACGAAAGTTTAAGTGAAATTTAAGTAGACCACCCTCGAACTCGATGTTTTCGGGGAAATCGGGGGGAGGAACCATCTTTTTGCGGGGGCGAGTCGATTGAGAATGCGGGATGAGACGAGTGTGAGCAGTGGCGCAGTCGGAGGGGGCCGAGGGGCAATACACCCCCCAAAGAAGGGGGCGTTGTAAGAAGAAAATATCTACTGAATTTTATTCTTTAAATAAATTTTTATAATCACCTAATGAATTTTATTGAACCCGCGTTAGAAATATTTTTATCCGTTCAACTCGGCTCCCCCCGAGATTAAGTCCTGAGTGCGCCACTGAGTGTGAGTATATTGGGCAGCAATGAAGTCCCTAGTACGCAGGTCCAGAAAGAGAATTGGAGAGTCCTGGTAGAAAACACTGTGAGTGCCAAAATTAAAGAAAAATTATCGGAAAATATTCAACTTACCAATGATGATACTATAGTATAGAATTTCAAACTTGGCAATTACCTACAGTGTTTTCTACAAGGACTTTTCCCTTCCCTACTGTGAAGAATTCTGTGGGGACAGCTGTGACTACTTACTTAGGTTTCCTTACTAATATCGAAGCATTGCAACATAGTGGATGATTCTTCCTCCCACTCACTTCTACTCACTCCATCTCCTAAGTACGTATCTCATATACCTTCATCTCAATTCAACAATTACATAGCTACACTCCAGACCACCCGACGAAATCCTCTAAAAAGAAACCCAACAATTTCGACGCTCCTAGTTCGAAAAACCGTCTCGCCGAGCGTTCAGCTCGTGTTCCTCGTAAAAAACCGCTATTTAGGATGCGAGCGCGCGCAGGTTTCGAGCAAACTAAGTAGCGCGGGTCGCGAATCAGCCCGCCGCGTTTCGTACGCGAAGCTGCCCGCCAATTTTTTTCTCCAAACCTTTCTATCGTTGAAACGAGTCTGGCTCATCGGGTGGGAGCTGGTCTCGCGCCGCTCGAGACCGTTTTTCTACGAGCGGGGTTAGAAATCGCGAACTCTTGCCGCGCGCGCGGGAAAAGCCCCGGGCGACGAGGCGCGAGGGCCCCGCGAGCTCGCCAATTAATTCGAGTGGCGTGGCGCAATTAATTTGTTTCGGGCTGCGGATGCCGCTCGTAAAACGTGCAGATAAAATTAATGAAACGGGGATACGGCGGAGGCCGCCTCGACGCTGCGGTCGCCGAGGGGAGGATCGCGGCGCGGAGGGACGAGCGAGAAGCGGAGCAGAGTGAACAGGGGCGAGCGGGGAGGGAATTGTAATGACGAAAAAGGGGTTGAGAGCGGTTGCACGGACAGGAAGAAAGCCGACGACTGAGAATTATATCAGAAATAATATTCCGCGTGGCGCTTCGATGAGATAAACCATGCTGAAGGACGGTCGAGTGGTAGCGACGCGGGGCGAAAGAGGGTCGCGGAATGTTTTTCAGGGACGACGATCCAAGCGAGGCCCCACCCCCCACCCACCCTCCTTTGTCCTCGTTTCGAGACACTTTGTCAGCGATAACGTTTTCAAAGATGAGCGCGGAAAATCTGGCAACAGAGGTATATACGTGCACGAATATTTGTCACTTTAAGGGGGGAACGGAGCCGGAAGTGGGCGTACAATTTCGCGGTGCGCCGAGAGCCGAGGCGAGCCCCTGAAACGGCTTGTTCCGCGAATAAAAGGTGTACGCTCACGGTCCCTGAAAAGCCGCGTAAATGAAATTTTTATATCTCTTCGAGGGGCGTCTAGGGTTGCTCTACGGCAAGATGACGAGCAATTTAATTGCGGCTCCTACCACCGAACGCTCCGGTTAACCCGAGCACTCGTGAGAGCCGGGCTTTTGGGATTTCAGTTTACTGGGAGTTACTATGTACTCGATACTTGATATCCGAGGCGAAATTCATGGTACTTCTTTTATTCTACTGCGACCGGTACGCTCAAAATAACGACCTCTTTCTTAAAATTATTATAAATATAAGGTAATTGGGGGAAGGTACGAAAGGTTTTTTATTAAATTTATAAAAATGTAATATATATGTTTCTATGAAATCGACAAACTTGATTTGTTATCTAAAGCATATTATGAAACGAAAGACTACTAAATTAACAAAAACTAAATGTTTACCTATAAAAAGAACAATTCTTCTGATAGGTACTTACACGATTTGGCATATTTCCTCTCATTACTTTGATATATTGTATATATTATAAAATATTCATATATAATATCTTGGATAGATAAGAATCCTCATGTATTTCTTCGTGAAAATCAAAAGAGACTTCGATACGGCGAATCAAAGGTCCAAAGTGCGCCGTTCAACGATTCATTCATCGGCTCGTTGAAAAATCGACGCAAGGAGTACGGGAACGAGTTAATTGCGACTAGCACTCGACGGAGGAACAATTAATTCGTCCTTGCGCGACACACTGTAAACCGAGGAGAGCGGATCCTCGCCGTCAAAGGCACGAGCAGGGCTGAAGGGTGGATGCGGAGGGGTAGAAACGTCGCCGGGGACCCTCTCCCTCCTGCCGAATGCCGAGTGTACACTCGATTCCGATTGTTTTATCGTCGGGCACGCGAAACGTTGAAATCGCAGCGATCGCGGCACGAGCCTGTCCTCCCCGCAACGGCGCGAGGGAAAGGGTGCACGAGTGTCCTCCTGGGTAGCGAGTTTAAGAGACAGAGAGGAACCGGCACGCAGGAAAGTCGATGGAATCCCTTTTGTTTTCTCGACGACGAGCGACGAGGGAGAAAGAGATGCTACAGGAATGGGGGGTGCGGAGGGACGGGACAGGGTTAGCCAAAGGGGTGGTCGCGCTTATCCCGATACCGCGGCCCCGAGGAGCCTGTAAACGATCCAATTAAATTTCGCGCCCTTGTAATCCGAATGGGCCGAGATGTATTGCATAAATAAATTTATAAGGTTATGTCCGTGGATCTCATTTCCTTTGTACCTTCGGACAATTCGGCTCCTCGTCTCTGCTACTCGCGAGGAGTAGAGGAAGGGGGGAAGGGTTTCTGCAATTTATTTATCTCTCCGCATCGCCTCCTCGAGAGAGGGGTGGAAAGGCCTCTTCTAGCTTCTTCGGCCCTTCGACACGCTGAAGGGTTGTCGCTGCGAAGGAGGACTGTTTCACGGGCGCACCGGGGAAATGTATGTTGCGCGGATGACGACGCGGAAAGTATCAAAAGCCGGGTGATTTATGAATAAAGGATTTATGCGAGCTGTCGCCGGTAATGGAGGAGGCGAGCGTCGCTCGAGGGAACGGTTCAGGAGGACGGGATATTAGTGTCGATGAATTTTCACGGAGATTCGATGAAGAGTAACGTACGTTCGTGGTTTTAACAGATAACTGATACAGTAGAAATGTAACGGAATTTGGTGAGTTACTTAACTTTTGTTTGCATGGAATACAGGTGCATACGTAAGTTTTTGCAGTCGAGTTTACATTTCTGGGGAAAAGACTAAAATAATTCATTGCTGCGAGGTTTCTTATGATATCAGGTCTAGGACACCCCAGAATCAGTTGAGGGGTGAAACGCGCCATCCCTCTACTCTACTCATTTTATTCTAACTCTTACTCATTACAAACTTGAAAGCTTGAATGAAATGGAATTTGAAAAAAAAATAGTACTTCGAGACTAAGCGTTGCAGCGTAAATTTCGAAATAGAAAAATTTGATGGATATGCAAAAGTTTACTATTCCTCGCGCGTAGCGCGTCAGAATTAATTAAACAATAGCTGGTCCCCCGTCGATCGAAGGAACGATAGACTCGTGACTTATTAGAATTCATCGCGACTTTTTACGCCGCTCCTATAAATTACTGTTCACCCCCGGGGGGAAGACAGTATTATTCGAGGCTTCGAATATTTCCATCCCCCTGAACGCCTTAACCCAAGCAGTTCAATAAAATGTTTTACAACTATGACGTGCCGCGCTCGAAGGAACCGCGCAGGCGGAAAATTAAATTCAGAAAAAGGAAGGAACCAACGGGTACGCTGCGTATTCCCTAACGTGCTCGGTTTTCCATCACCATTTTCTCCGTGTCATACACTGTGACCGCTGGAAAGATGCTACAACCGCGAAGAAGAGGATTCCTCACGAAAAAGCGAGTAAAAAACATAGAATAATTGCTTCCTCCGAGAAAATCAGTTCTAGGCAAAGAATTTGGTTGCATCTGCAACATTATATTCTCCGTAAACGAAGCCAGAGGAAACTCAATTGCAGGTTTCAATTTCAAAGTCAAGAAACTATAAGAAAAAAAAATATTGCCTTAATTTAAATTAAAACTCTGCCTGGCGTCGACGTGCTTTCACGCCGAGGGATTTGCAATTTTATAGTATCTTCGCTATCATATTTTCTGCACATTATAGAAGTTACAGAAATTATATAAATTATAGAGTTAAATAAATTCTAGAGTTAAATCAATTCTAGAGTTAAATAAATTCTAGAGTTAAATAAATTCTAGAGTTAAATCAATTCTAGAGTTAAATAAATTCTAGAGTTAAATCAATTCTAGAGTTAAATCAATTCTAGAGTTAAATCAATTCTAGAGTTAAATCAATTCTAGAGTTAAATAAATTCTAGAGTTAAATCAATTCTAGAGTTAAATAAATTCTAGAGTTAAATAAATCTTTTTCAGTGGTAGCAATCACTAAAAAAGGCCTTACATCAAAGAGCTGCCATTTTTCAAAATCTTGCTCCACTGAAAGTGTTAATTTAACCAGTCAAGTTCCAAGATCACCCCCCACCCGACTTCCTCGCACATTTACCCTGACATCATAGCTTTTACTCGTTCCTTCCACGAAGAATCACATGCACGTTCCGTTTTAACGGACACCCGTATTTACAGTGCCGTCGCGCATTAGTATAATCGCGTTAGGCGCGTGCCCGTTAATGAGCTACGCGATACCATTATTTCCGTCCACATTCACAGGTATTATAAATTGGCGATCGTACACTAACGGCGTACACACATGGCCCCCGTAAACGTATTACCGTGGCTCCTCACGAAATTTACACTAGGCGCGCTGGTATCATATCGTCAAAGGCCCGTAGTAAAACACAGCCGCGGCGCGCACTACGACCGTGCACAATTTAATAGGCAAATTAGTATAACCAGTGTAGCGTTGCCCGTTTAGCGCATAATTTGCTGTCCCCCCCTCCTCCAGGTGGATCGATCGTGTCAAGGATTTTAATCGTGTCCGTCAATATAATGTTTATCTGACTCGACGCCCACCCCCAGCCCCAGCATCGGTTATGTTTAATGCTCACTTGGAGCCGGCCACGACCACTAGTAGTTAATGCCTATCGATTCCTCGACCGTCGAGAATGAAACGTCGGATATAATTGGAAAACGTTCGTGACATTTATATCCGTTTTCCCGCGCGGCTCGAGGAGAACGCGGGCGCTTCGCAGTGTGCCGGGTGAAAAATGTTTTCGATGCGGTGATTTCGGAAATTAAATTTTGCTTTATTCGCCTTTGACCCTGCGGACCGGTTGCCTGATAGCTGCCATCGTGTTTGGCAACGCGTCGACAACCTTTTGCAATTTAATTTTCCTTTGGTTACTTTGAAGCTTCGGTCCTTTAACAGGAGGGTGGGGGTGTTCTTTTTTTAAAGCGTTTTTTGTGTTGCTTCTGGTGGAAATAAAATTGGATATTGTCGATTGGGGAGGCTGATAGTCGTGGTGAATGGTGCAGGCAAATAGCTGCGATTTAGTTCGGGTCCGGTTTGTTTAGAATCCGAGGGGGAACGTGGCCAGGTTTAAACTGGGGTGAATCAGTGCTACCTGCGCGTAAAGTTGTCGAAAATAATGCACATCGACGTGTATCCGTATACGGGCGGTCACACCGGTGATAAACGAGCGAGTCGAAATTGAAACCGCTAATGAATATTAATGAAATCCATGGTACCCCTCCCTCTTCTGTCGTTTTTTCGACCCTGCCCGTCGATCAGACACATATATTACGCGTGAATCCTGATCGACGCAATAAACCTGCCTATGAGCCATCGACGGAATTACACGTTACGCAAGTCCCAACCGAAACGCAGGACTCCAGGGGACAGGCGTCAAATATATTTCGAGAATAATCGCGAGGAATGGGGACTGTAACTTCTGCTGGGTTCTTGGGGGACTTATTGAAAAATCGATGTCTTGGAGTCAATTACGAAATCGTGTAGAGGTCGTACCTTAAATTTCACTTTATGGGAAGCTTACAAAAGGTCAATGAAAACATTTATTCTACTATATACATAGTCCCTTCATGGGGTGAGTTTGTAGAAGACTTTGCACAGGTTTATGTTGAGAAACGTGTACCGAGTCCTTGTCCTTGTGAACTATGGTGGGATACATGTGGTAGAAAATAAGGGAACTAAATTTAGTAGAATAATAGAGAAATTAAATTTAGTAGAAATATAGAGAAATTAAATTTAGTAGAAAAATAAAGAGATTAAATTCAGTAGAAAAATAAAGATATTAAACTTAGCAGAAAAATAAGAAAAATTCACTGATGGAGCATAAGAAACTTGGCTTTGACGAAAAGAATGATTATGTTCGTTTGAAGTTATTTAATTTGATGGCTCGAGTTCTCTTAACAAAGCGGTTAAAGATCTGAGATGAAAATCTATCTAGTCACAGAAGATTCCACAGATGTATTCCTAAATTGACTTGTCCCCCAATAATGTGAAACACTATTAACAAAACTCTCAATTCTTCCGACATACACTTTTTCAATGGTTCTAGATTTATCTCTCAATCCACAATGGAAACTTCGCGGGGAAAAGAAGCAGACAAGCGACTGGGCAGGAACAGGTTGTTCCTAGACGCGTTCCCGCGAAAACGAAAGTTTCCGTGTCTGCTAGACAGCCGTTTTAAGGACCACCCGACCCGCGAGGAACGCCTAGAGAAAATTGAATCGGGTCCCGGGACAGTTATTTATGCAAAACACCCGCTCTTTAGGCGATATACCACCGCAAGGCAGCGGGCCCGTATCCCGCAGGGTGCTCGTTACCAGCCGCGGAAGAGGAAAATATATGTGTGTGTGTGTGTGTATGTGTGCACGGCTAAACGGCCAGCGGCTGTTATTTTTTCGTTGAACCACACCGAGTAAAACTACGCCGCGTTCGTCATGCAAATTTCATTTGAACGCCTTAAGTGCCTCGGCCTCTCGCGCCCCCGAGGGAGAAACACGGCAACGATCCTGCCGACAACGACGACTTCGGAACTTGGAAAGATTATAACGCTGGACAAACTATTTACGACGCCTTGCGAGAAGAATTACGGCTGAATAATTCCGTTCTCTTTTCCCTACCCCTTGGCTAACGCCTCGAGGGTCACGAGCCTCTGCTAAGAGGATCGCTTCCGGTCGCAGGCAACTAATTTCGGGCAGAAAAAAATGTTTCGAGATATATACAGGGACTTTAGATTTTACTTTTCATTTTCTTTGGCTATAAAGGGTTGCAAAGTTCACAGGATTTAAAGTGGAAGTACCACGTATCAGAATGACGAGGACACTAAATTTATTATAGTTCACAGGATCGAAGAAATTTAGATATTTCTGATCAGACGAGTTGGAATCAAATTTCCTGTTTGTCTTGAAATTCACTAACTCTCAAGTGCTCCAGTAATATTCGAGTATAACTGAAAAGAAGTGTAACACGTGTGCTTGGAGAATTGTGCCAGCATCCGAGGAACCTATAATTTCATTGTCCTTGGGAAGAAGAAACGAGGGAATTGCCTGGTGTCAGACAGCGCCTTGGACATTATTTACAAGCCCTGCGACATACCGTGAGATTAAAACTACCCCCTCGGTGCAAAACACCGATGGTAATCAGTGCACCATTAATTGCAACCATCCCGAGGAAGGACGAGCGTTTATATGACGCGCTGCCCTTGACCCATTCTTCAAGCAAAGGTTACGTAATCCAGCGCATTCCCTTTTTAATCCACATACACGCAGGCGTGCACCCGCGCGTAGCCCCGATACGGGAAAATAAATTTATTCACGTCATAAAGGCAGATTGCATCTGCACGTAGTCAGGCGACGGCCGCTGGGCCGGCTAAAAAAGGGGTAGCGGGGCTCGATTTGCATATCAGTTGCTCCTAGCCGCACGGACACTCCACCCGCGCTCGATTTTACCCGCGACGAGGTCGTAAAAGCCGCAAACGTCAAAACATTTCGACGTGCACTTATATTTCTTACGTCTCCATCTGTGCCTTTGTCCGCTGGCTTCTACGAGCGTCGAAACGACTTCCCGAGAGGTTAACCCCTCGAAGATGACGAAATCTCCAAGCAACTATGGCATCGATGAGGTGAACGATGTTACTCGAAGTCCCATTCTGATGTATTAAATTAAATTAAATACACTGCGAGGGCAAACTACACGAGGCAATTAATATTTCAAAGAAGCATCCCCTACGCTACAAATTGTTCTTCTCCGATGAATAGCTACATCCATTCTTTAGCTCGTTGATTGAGCCAAATAAAGGAACATAAGATCGAAAAGCCATCTCAATTTTCCCCATTCACGCATCCCCACGTGTCCGACCAAACAAAAGGGAAACATCCCCTTTGACTCGCCTGGAAAAACACGGGCTAAGGGGTTCGGTCGGCGTCGTCCCGCGCGGCTCCTAGACCCCATCAGTTTCCTCCGCAAAAATTCATTTCCATCCAGCGCGCGTTCCCGCGATCGAAAGCCTCCCGGTGGGAGCGAGCGCGGGTGGCGGGAGAGAAATGATTTTTCGCGCCGGCCTGGCGGGAGGTGGAGAGCCGGCTCGCGTAAAAATCATCGCGCGGGGGGACAGTTTTTTTTACGAAAGCAACGTCCCTTCGCGGCGTGGAGCGTGCACGCGTAAATGCGTGGAGCTGGGCAGGTGTGTGCGTGTGGGTCGACGATTCAGACCGAGCCTATCCCACTAACGTGGGTTGGTAGGTGGATCCTGGCGGATCAATAGCCTCTGTCTGGCCTCACCCTCTGCCGCCAGCCTCAGTGCCCTCATTCGCCGACAACTCAACTCCAAACTCACCCCTTCCCTTCCCAACCCCGCGCCCCTGTCTCCGCTCTGTTTCTTTCTCTCTTTCGTCCTCCCCCGCTCGCCGCTTTTCTCTTCTCCGCTGACTCTCCGTCTTCTTCCCTCCCGTTCACCCTCCACCACCGTCCTCGGTGGTCTGATTCCCCTCCCCCCACGCCGCTCTCTCGAGCACTCCAAACCACCCAGCCACCCACGAACACACACACACGCGCGCACACGTTCACGCCACGAACCCCCTCTCTCCCTCCGATAGTACGCAATCCTCTGGTAAGCGAGCACACAGGCGCGCAGCGGGTCGCGCGCGTCAAGTACGAGCGGACGTATGGTTCGAGGCTTCTGCGAGAGTAAGCCGGCTGGCGGAGTGGCAGGGCAGAAGGGGTGGGCACGGGGCGAGGCGGGCTGACCCATTTTTTAGCGTTTCACCTGTTTTATCTTCCCACCCTTTTTTACGCCAGAGCCCTACTTTGTTAATGCCTCGAGCGGCCCGCTAGACGACGCCAGACGGCTTCTCCGATCCGAGAGTAATGACCGTCGCCGTGCTCGCACCCCCGCGCGCGCGCGCGCGCGAGCGCTCTCTCGCGCCCTGGCTACGTTTTTTCATACGCCCCGCGCGTACGACACCGCGCGTACCACCCGCCGCCCTCCGCGGCACTCGGCCTCGATTCACCTAGATGAAAGCGGACGGCGGAGCGTGTGCGTTGCGAGTTTCATTAATATTCTGTATCGCCGAGTCACTTCCGAATACGACGTTTCCCTTCGGCCTGGAGAGTAAGAGGGCTGGGGAGTGGTTCTCTACTGAACTTCGATTTTTCCGTCGCTAATTCGTCGCCGTCGCATTTCCTTGCTCGAGATAGAGAGGGGTACACTGTCTCGATGGAATTACCGGCGATTCCTTTTCGACTTGTGGGGAACGGCTGCGTACGACGCGGGGGGTTGAACGTAACTCGACGGAGGGGAGAGCTGCGGCAGTAGTAAGGAGTACGATTCACGATACGGGAAGAGCACGCGTTAGGGTACGTTTACGTTGGAGCTGCGATAAACGAAACGTAGAAATATACTCGACAGTTTTAGCATGGAAGTGTTTGCGTTGAAGCAGCGAGCAGTGCTATGTTTATTAAGGGATGACCGACGATATAAGCGTCGAGAACCAAATATTACTTTTTCTTGGCTATTATAGCTATATAAAGAATATTTTTCTTAAACTTCCGCCTATTACTTCAACGCCCTTCCACCTCTCATTCGCGAATTAAAATCCTACTCGTCCTTCAAATCTCACACTCGTTTATTTATCCTGCGACGCTATTCCTTGCTCGATCCACTTATCCTTTCCGTTCTTTATTAAGTTAAGTTCTTACTTGTTTATTTTTATTTTGTATAATTGTTTTGTTGCCCCTATTTTAATTTAGTTTTATAGCGCGAACGATGCCAGTACTATAGCCTCGCTTTTACTCTTCTTGTCTAACCTGGTAAATCGTCTTCTTTTCGATAAATACGATTAATAATAATAAAAAAAAAATTATCGCCGGTTTCATCGTTGATGCATAACAGATTTCTTTTAGATACCTTAGTTATAAGACGAAATGGTCGTAAAATTAAATACAACACACTGTTTACGCTTACTGCGTAGACTTTTCCCATTTTGCCATTTTACAAAACTTGAAGGTAATAATAATTCTTCTTCAGAATCACCCATAATTAAATGGTTCATCTTTGCGAAACCTTAAACGACTGTAACTGCACTATTATCACAGCTCCACTATAAATACGCTAAAGAAATATATTTTTGAGCAACTTTTATCGTCCACTAAACACTCTTATAGTTTCTATCGTAGCTCCAACATAAACGTACCCTTAGAGGGGAGTGGATTCTAGTTCAAGCTGTAAATAATACAGGCTGATGGCGGTGCTAATAGCTCTCTAACCGTAAGGGTTGCAGACTGTTTCCTTTGTTTTCATTCCCAGGTGATCAAAATTTTCGTCTTTACACACGCTATTTACCTATAATGCACCAGGTGTGTCTTAGAACCGTGTCTCCCGTGTATAAATAGTGTATCAATGGCAATTTTAATTCAGCCTGCAGGCCCCAATGGGAATACGACGATCGACCGTTCTAATTTCTTAGTTATGGCCGAGCAGCCATCGCTCTCCGGGCTTCTAAACTCTGCGTTAGGGGGTGGCACGGGGGTGGAGAAAACAAACACGAGACAAATTGAGCCGGCTGGAAACGGCGCGAGCTTCGCGTTTGCATCTGCTTTGCATCCCGAAAGCTGGACTCGTCGTGGCAATAAGGCGCGCGGTATAATTAACCACAAAACGCGTCGAGTCCGTAGCGACCGTATAACTGCTTGATTATAACCTTATCCGACAGCCGGGCGTACCGCGGCCGCGATCACGTACAGCTACGTGAGCAATTTTTCCAGCTAAATACCGCGGATGGCGACCTCCTCACCCGGCTCCCTCGATCGGCCGTGCGCCGTTGGACGCGAGACACGGGCGCCGTAAAATTTTTAGTGCATGCACCGCGAAACTTTCGCTCGAAATTCACGGGTACAGCGGGAGCAGAGAATATGGGGAGGGCGTAGATGGCTATTGGAGTCGGAGAGTGGCAAAGCGTCCTCTTGATAAAAATATTCAAAGGGGTGTCCTGCTGTGACAGATCCGTTGCTTTGAGCAAGTAATAAATGTGTGTAATAAAAAAATTTGTAGGTGGTCTGATTGTTGTGGAATTGAAAGGTGGAGCTTCATTTTGTTCGAACTTTCGCGTTTGGAGAACTCAGTATTGGAAGGTATAGGAATACTAAAAGACACTATTTTCCACCGATCGGTCACGGGAAAAGTTAAAAGAAATTCATGTAAAGTAAATAGTGTAGCATCTGATACACAGATGGCATTGTTTTAAATGATTAATCATTAGTTTGAAGAAGGTGGCGTATAGTTTCAAATTTAAGAATCGGTAAAGTGACTATTCAAAGTGACAAACTTTAACGCCAAAAAATTTGTCGCAATAAATTAGCCCTCGTTCTAAGGTTTCTAAAGTTGTATGTAAATGTCGGGTATTCAAATTGTTTTCGCTGTCTTATTTACTTATATGTTTTTTAAGAAGATTGTACATTTTCTTGGGCATTTATTTTTCAATTCATGTAGGTACTTATACATAATTATATATTCGGCAAAAAATAGTTTCGAGCAGGACACCTACTTATAAAGGTTGTTGCAGAAGCAAATAATTTTGATTTTACTGTGGGAAGCTTTACACCGATAATGCATGATATTTCAAAAAGGAGAGAATCCAAAGTGAATAGGCAGATATGCAAGGAAGTGTTATTTTCCTAAGTCCCAAGCTAATGTTAATCTAAGATCTGTGGGAAATGTAGAACAGCTTCTGGGATCGATAACAATTTCTAAATTATACAATTGATGCACTCGAGGGCAATATTTCAATCCTGTAAATTCCCAGGTCCCAGCATTTCCCCGTCCCAGATGCAATTATAGCCAGTAATAGGCACCGCTGAAGTAACAGAAGAGAGACACGAAAGGAAGGGGAAGAAGCTGGCAGCAGAAGGGCTGACTTCCACCTTGGAAGCTTTTGTCACGCGGCTGCAGCGACGATCGGATCGTAAAACTCAGTGTCGCGGTAATAACTATAGTAATAACTGCGCACAATAACACGTAACTGTTCCAGAACGAACGCATGACGTGCCGAACAAAAGCGGAGGGAGGAAACGCGAGCAGAAGAGCGACCGATGCCAGAAACGTCGCGGCCAACGTGCCCGTTTTTCGCCCTTTTCCACGCTCGCGTTTTCGCCTCGCTGCTTTCACGACAACTCGGCCCAACGACGTGACGAAATAGTAGCAGAACAGCCGACGAAAACCGCGCGAGTAATGAATGATTATTCCGATGAGAGAATGTGTTCGTTTCAGATATCAACTTTCGTGGAACATGTGCCTGAGCCTGCTGAACACTCTGATAGTTGCTCTACAAGTCAGTAACAGATGGTAGAACTAGGGTTGCCAACATTTTTCCGGAAAATATAGTACTTTATAGTACTTTACGGCAAACTGTGATAAAAAATACAGTAGATACGTTAGGAAAAAATACAGTACTTTTCGGAGGAAAGTGATATCAAATCAAACTGCATTAAAACATCTTATTTTGTAAATGTATATTTTTTATGCGTTTTGCATTATTAACTAATTTGATTGCGCAGAAAGTCCAAATTAAAATATATAAAGAGCTCATTTTTTGTGGGAGATAGACTTAGGTCTATTTCTCTCTTCCCGTTACTTTATATTCATTATAGACAATATCCCCTCTGTTGAAGTTTAAATTAACAAATTAAAGTTTTCATGTAGCCATAGAATAAAAAAGAAAGTAAAATTGTAAGATTTTATCGATGTATGGGAAATATAGTACCTACTTTTACATATCTACTATATCTTTTTCTAACTGTATATAGTACCTACACTAGACAAAAATACAGTATAGCAACCCTACTTAGGTAGAACCCATCTTGTGGTTTATATAAAAGTTACAATTCGATCACTTTCGTTTTCGCCAGAAGATAAGTACTATCAGAAATGGTAGTGATAGCGGCGAGCTTATACATACAGTGCCTACGGAGTAAATCAAGAAAAAGAGTAAAGCAAGAAAATACGCTAATTTCTTTTTCCTTTCCATCCAACTTTTCTTTGCGTAACACATCAGAGAAACGCGACCCGTATGAAAATATAAAGATCCCTCGTCCCAGAAGCAGCACGATCTCTCCCGTTCCCTTACGAACGCGACACTTTCCTCTGATCCATCTAAGCTGTCTTACGTCGTTACGACATGCGACAGAACAAGATCCTCCCCCTCCGCGCTAGAATGCAAAGGACAAAGGTGGAAAATTACGGGCGCAACAAGCCGGGGGGCTCGTTAATCTCAATTCGCCCGGCCGAAGATATAAATCAAGGGCAGCGACTGTAATTCGTTACGTTCGCGCTACTCTCTTTTTCCGCTCGCGTTTTAACAGAACTCCACGGACTATCGAGAGGCCACGGCGAATATAGGGGATAGGAGGGAATAAAACACGGGAGAAATAATGAATGGCTGCGAAGCGCGCGGGTAATATTCGGTTTCACCTGGCCGAGAGGCGGAAATGGCCAGTGCGTGTAACCGGCCCCGCGTTTAATCACCTTCGAAACATTGTTGCAAATTTTAATTTAGTGCCTTCAACCGTGACCGTATTGCGCCTTCTGCCCGACAACGGCCCCCGCGTCCTGCCGCGCGCCCTTTCTACGCGGCCTGGCCGCGTATTATGCAAATTACAAGCTGCGCCGGTGTCGTGAGCGCGACTTTATACGGGAACGAGCCAACGCGAGCCTCCGCTCGGACGCCGCGCGGATAGCGAGCCTCGTCGCTCTGCCTTCAACATGATTTAACCCTCGAGCACAAAGGCTCGTCATTTTTACGACTGTCAAAGCTTTTGGCAGGATCACGACTAGGTACTTTTTGCGTTGCTTGGACAGAGCATGTAACGACATTAACGCGTAGACTTCCACATAACGTGTTTGTCATATAAAACTGTTAACCAAAAATGAAATTGTCAATATTTTATAGTACAAAATAAAAATCAGAAGAATGGTCAATTTCACGAACATTAAATTTGTGTTCTAGGGTTCAGGTAGGCTATTTGAAATAATCTTTTAAAAGAATCCATTTCCCCCGATGAAGGGACTATAGAAAACACGAAGACGCTTGAAATTCTGAATATCTACGAAACGAGAGTGTTCAACGGATATATTATTATTATTATTATTATTATTATTATTAGACGTCTTTATTACTCAAGAGAATGAATGTACAGGAAAATTAGAAGTGACAAGTCAATAAGAGTAAAGGCGAGGCTGCAGTGGTGACACTGTTATGAAGCCTAACCATGCACGATAAACAAAAACAAAAACAAACAAATATACACCCCTCCATGAACGTAGGTGGGATAGGGATGGGCGCTTGCCCCTAATTCCGGCACAGGAAAAAAATAATAAATTAGTCATCCGTCCAAAAACAAATTAACTTATAACAAAATAAAAATTGTGTCTATCCAATTATACGTAAGATGTAATAAAATTTGTTTCACTGTTCACTGCCCCTCCCTGAATGAAATTCACTATTTATTACCCGTGGCTGGGCCCCTACCCCTAATCCATTTCACTTTGCAAATCTAATTTTTTCTCATACATTCCCCACTGGAGGGGGCCACTTTCCAGAGAAACGTCGAGGAAGCCAGGTTAACCGAAACGTCGAGGGCATTTTGCAAATTTTTGGGGCTGCCCACCGTATCCTAATAAATCCCCAAAAGCCTTCCCCAAAAACGGTATTTAAAAGCAAAATGCCACCGTGCAGCATATCCGTGCCCATCCCCAGAGACGTTCTTCCACACCTTCATCGACCATTCAGGTGGAATCTCGAAACTCCGACCATCGATCACCTCCTGCTCTCAGCTGTTCCCTCGGATTCCTCCTTTCCCCTCTGGAGCAACTTTCCGGGAGAGAAGCAGGGACCCGGGAACCGCGAGATTAAACGTAACTTTATAAACCGATTCGCTGCAGCTGCCGAACACGGTACGATTCAACCGCGTCCGTGTTTTCTTCGCGTCTCGGGGCCACGTGGGTGTCGCGCGGGGCTGCCTGAAACGCGACGGCTTTAATACGCGCGTATGCGGGGATAAAGTTGAAAAGAGGATGACGAGGAGCCGGTGTTTGTCGAGGGACGCCAGGGTCCGCGCACGTCGGTGGCACGACAAAGCGGCAATTCAGATTTTCTTTATGCGATCGCCGGGGAAACAACTTCATAAATCTCGCGGCCGAATCCAACCGTACGGGAATAATGATCCGCGGACGATGACGCTGGGCATTCTCATCCCTCGCGCGCCTCGGCTGACGCTTCAAATTAGACTCGTTCCCGCTTTGATAGCCGACAGCAACGAAGGGGCGGCATCCTTCCCACCGAGTCACCGGACGCAACATTCTCGAAAATTCATATGTACCGCGCCATTGCGCGCCTCTTTGTCTCTGTGACCCAAATTACCCTTGGAGAATTCTCCACCATTCCCGTCACACCTGTTCGAACCACCGAGCCGTCCCCTCGCTACCGAGAATCCACTGTTCCTCGGAAACGCAACCTGCTCGCCGCAATCAGAGCACAATCGTTCCTCCCTTCGACTGCAGTCGGGGATACCTGTTAGCGGGCTCCAATTACCCGCGCAAAACAAGCCAGGGGACCAGGGATTTCCTTTCGAGAAACGCTCCACGGATCGTTCCGCGGGGATCGACCGGTTCATTAGGATCGATTAGACGAGGAAGGCGCGGCGTCCCACGTGGCGAACGCTTCCGCTTAACGTAACCGGTTGCAGAGAGCTCGCCGGTCAAGACGGGACTTTTGAAAAATGCTTCACGTTGGAGGAAGAGGGCGAGGGAGGAGGGTGGGCTCGGAGGAACGCGTAATCCGGCCTGGGCGCGGTAATAGAGTGAAACTTAGGCGGAGTTTAAGGGTGCCGGTAGCGACGAAGCAATGTTACGAAATGGGGCCGTTTCGCAGGCAGTAAAATGTTGATTGGAATCCAGCCGATCGTTTCTCTCTTGGTTCCGCCAACCCTTCCGCACCCTCCTTCTGATCCTGTTACCACCGATCTCCGCTCGCCCCCTTCCTCCTAGGGCCCACCCTGTCGACCCCCTCCCACCCCCGTTCGTGACCCCGGCTCTCACCCCTCTGGTAACAACGCCGCCCGTTGCACTGGTTTTCCAATGCATACCAAGCGTGCATGCGCCCCGCTTATCTGTGTAATATGTAATACGCAACGCGGCGGGTCGCTGGTATCCCGAATAACATAATCGAGAGACCTCGCGACCCCCCTGTCGCCCGTCCACCCCTCCCCTTCGTCTATCCTAGAGCCACGGACCCGGCTGATTTCTCACTGCGTCCACGACGCAATTTGCAGTATCACGCCGCGGACCCCTATTTCAGAGCCATGACGCTGCGATCACGCTCCCCTGGAAACCCCTGAATGTAATTAAAACAAGGGGGAGGCGCAGGTCATGCTTGGAAATCTTGATTCCTTTTTTTTTTGTTTTCGAGAGCGGGGATGTAGCTCGGGGGAATTTTGATTAGGTTACTCCCGCGGATGATGACGCGAGTGCAGAATGCCGGGGGTGTAAGGAGTCGGGTTTATGCACGCGTGGATTTTGGGAATTTACTGGCTTCGGATTTCGGAGTTGTTCAGTTTTAACATGCTTATGCTCGGGCGACTTTTACTTATGGTGGCATCGTGGGCCTTCGGTTGGTGCAGGTCCGAGTAAGGGGTCGTCCTTGAATTATGGAAGGGTTTTAGGGGGGCGCGAATTTCTTACTTTTTTTTACAAAAGGAGAGTAGGAGTCAGGTAGCGTCTATTTTTTAACCTACTTTTCAGTATGAGTAATCTAAACAATTATATAAACCTTTAAAAGAATTTTAAATACTTAAAAATTCAATATAAAAAATATTTCGTGGGAAAGGGAGGAGGGGGCTGGTATATAAACTCTTACGAATACTTATACTGGGGGAAGAAGGGGGTGAAAAATCACCAAAATTACCCTCGCGTAATTTAAGGACGACCCCTAAACTAAACGGTCAACTCAGTTCGTCATTTGTTGTTTCAACGTGTCATCTGACTTTTCACACCTCACAAATCTGAAGCACAATTCTTCTTCCACCTTCTATATTTTAATCTCACATTGATCCTGTAGTGTCCAGTTTACCGATCCCCTCAGCTCTGCTCCCGAGAACTATACACTCATATCCCTCCGGATGGATCGGAGCGGATTACACGAGTCGGCTCGCGTGAAAATTCCGCCAGAAATCGGGACGATCGATATCGACGAGCGGCGAAGAAAGTTGGAAACGGCGGGCCACGGTCGACGTGCAATTTTTCCGTGACGAGGGCGCGCGTCCTCGTGGGAGTCGTGGCCCGCAAGGTCCGACTGGACCTCGTTCCGTCCGATGCCGCAGCAACGCTACGTGATAGCGGGCCACCCCTCTCTAATGCGCATTGTTCCCGTTACTCGCCATTATCTGCAAACCCGCTTTTGTATGTGAACGAGCAAAGAGGCCGGGCAAAAATGTCTCTTTCATCCCCCGGCCGCCCCAGAGCGAGCGCGAACGCGCCGCGGCGGATCCCTTCGGTGGCATAAATTCTTGATCCCGTGAGCGGAGAAAAGAAATAGCCTGCAACCACCCCGACTCCCTGGCGCTTCAATAAACATGAGTGATTCGGTTATCCAGCCGCCTCTCGGCTACACGCGTGCCCCGAATCGCCATATTCGAGATACGTTAATGGGACGGGTGCATTAAAGAGAATTTCCTTATACACGCGAGGGAAAGTAACTTGCCTCGATAACGCCTACGAGATACACAGCGATACCCAGACCTGTGAACAGTCTAGAATACACGAGAATCTAGATAACTTCTTACACCCTTGGGATTCGATGTTTAACAAGTTTAGATTCGCTGTAGCTTGGTATATACTACAGATGTACCGACTATCCGGCCACTTTTGTAGGTGGCGAACAGTCGGCGAAAAGGGCCGATTGATCCGCTTTGAATTTTTAGTATTAGGTACTGATAACTTGCTAAGGCATAGAAATAAAAATACAATGATCTGTCTTGACTGTCATTAGTATAATCGTAACATTTTTTTAATATGTAGTATACTTACTTATACATATTTGTATGTAACATAATTATTAGATACATAAAACATTAGAAATAATAATTATTATTTATTGAAACCAACAGCCGAATAGTAAACGAACAGCCGAATAGTCGTCTTTTGGGGGGCCGATTAATCGGCTAAGTAGTCGACTACTTACTTAGTCAGCCCAAACGCTATTTGATACATTTCTATATAGCAGAGTTGAGCATTATTCGAATAAAATTTGATTCGAGTAATCTTCGAATAAAAATTTCGAATAAAATGAAGTTATTAGAGAATAACGACTAATTTTTTCTTCAAATAGTAAATGAAAGGGATATTAAAAAAATATATACTTGAAACCACCCTGTTACAAAGCCCAAGAAATACATAATCTCTTTTAAAAAGACCGCAACACTTACTACTAAACAACTCCGAGGACTTGGTTCATATAAAATTTATTTCCATAAAAGATTTACTCGAGATGGTCAACTACAGTGACGCGTGCATCCCCGAAGAATACCAGGTCGACTTGAAAAGCGAAGCTTCGGTAATTCGTCTAGCCAGCGGTTCGTTGTACACGGGAGACTTGGCCAGCCGTCCGCGAGAGATTCTATGGGGGTCCACGGCCCCTGTTACGACCCCCGTTTACGGGCCGTACGTGCTCGCCGGCCCTCCACGGAAAACCAATAGGTTCGCGGTGTGCAACACGCATACAGCCCGGCTGTTTACTATTTCAGCGGCGCGGCATAAAAGGGTCGTAGGCGATGTCACTACGCGCGAGGTAAGTCAGTCAGCGTCGCGGGCCCGGGGTTATATATTTTTTATTGTTAATTTACGGTGATTTATGTCGGACGCGCCTCCATAACGTGACTTTACTGCATTCCTACCTCTTTCCCGTGCACACTTCGTTGACCTGAACTATAAAAGGCCGCCACTCGCTGCGACCACCCTGTAGGCAGCCCATAAACATCTCTCCGCATTAAGGGCCTAGCTGGAGGGATTTTTTTTCGTAAGCGCAACGAACGGTTTCTCGTGTCCCATTATTTTCGCGGAGTTGAAAGTACGTACTGTTGTATAATCGCAATGGTCAAAGGTGATGGGTAGAGATGTTTCGATGTTACGAAGAATTGTATGAGAAGAAGGGGATGGAAGAGACATGGGAATGTTAACAAGTACGAGACTTATGGAATATTACTTTCAGCTATTGCTTCCTTGAATAGAATAGAGTTTTCCTGATACTTTTCTCAAGGATCAGATGTGGATGAGTTACTCGAGGTACTAGACTGCAGTGACCCACCCTGTGGACTCTGAATTTCGTGTGGACTCGCAATATTCTATACCAACCTACACAAAAATCGACAAACTCCGAAAATTTTACAAACCTAAAAGAGGTGTAGTAATCTCATATTAAGTCTGATATTTCCCTCATTATAATAGTAATAATAATAATTCGCCTTTGTTACATCATAAAATCTACATCGAATTAATAAAATTAAAAAATTAGCATTCCTGCTGTTTTGCAACCTAACCCTGTTACAAGGAAATAGATTTAAAGTTAAAGGAAGTGACGACAGAACACATAAAGACGAGGAAAGTTACGAAAAGTTAAGGAAAGTGACAGGAATAAGGCCTTATTTTACCACATCTAACTTAAAAAATTCTATATTTCGGTACTCAAACAGACAAGCAGTGGATTCGAACAGCGCAGCGAAAGCTGAACACCATCAGATTAGTATCATTATCCTGAAGTCCCCATTAAACACCCCTTACCCCCATCCACAAATTCCTTCAGCTTGCCAACTTCATCAATAATCCCCCAACTTGGAGTAAATATTGCGAATCACCCATCTATCCCCCACACAGCACCGTTAACCACGGACGCCGAGCGTCGCCTGCAACAGTGCCAAACACAGCGCTGCAACTCTTCCCCGCTCCAGACGACTCTCATTTTCTCGAGATCGTCCCTCCGACGTGAAGCCTTCCAAGCCCTATATTTCCGCGGTTAGTCCTCGAGGAAAATCCGGGAAATCCAATCGGCGACGCCGGAGCTGGTTTTATGCGTCGTCGAGGAGCAACCGTGGGATAGGGCGGTGGGGAGGGTGGATGTTTTGGCGTTGGGGCGAAGGGGAGGCGGAAAACAGTGGGCAGCTTTACGAGAAGACGGCGGTCATGAGCGTAACTTTAAGCATTTCGTACGTTTCTTACGTCCCCGGCGTAAAGTCTGTCAGCCGGGGACGCTCGAAAGTACGACTTTAATCCACTAACAGCAATGGCGCAGTTCGTTTGCGTTTTCTTGATTTACAGCGGCGAGGAGCGTGTAGACAAGCGCGCGGGGAGAGGGGTCCCGAGTCTGGCCGCATCGGACGAGGAAACGATGTAAAAGGAATACCCTGTGTCTGACGTCAACAGGCAAGATTTAGAATTCGATGTTTAAGCCTGGGGGATGCATGGCGGCCGGCGGAAGATTGAAACCGAACCGCCACCAAAGGAAATAAATGAAGAGGGTGCTTAGATTCGGTAGCTTCGTTCCTGGGAGTGTAACAACTTCAGCTATGTTATCATTTGCAAAAGTGTGATACAAACAGAGATGGGCAAAATTTTTATTTAAATAAAATCTCGTATATCGAATGAAGGTTAAAAAAATTATTCCTAATGTGTCGAATAAAGTTCACCCGAGTTAAGTTTATTCGACGAATAAAAGTTAATTTGTTTTATTCGTCGAACGTTTCAACTTCAGCATCGAATAAATTTTTTAACTTTCACTTTATTCGACGTCGAATAAAAGAATTAACTCTATTCGTCAAATAATCTGAAGTTAAAGTAACTTTTATTTGATCCGATATCTAAATATTTTTTTATTTAGTTAATGTCCAATTCTGCAGGTAATAGAGAGTAATAGTGAAGGTAGACAGAAGGTGGAACATCGCTAGACAGGTTTGTCACTCTGATTCTCTCTTTACACCGTGTTCTAATAATAAGTCATAAGTGTCTCGATAGTATAGACAAAGCGTGGGCTAAAAGCGAATAAAACAACTTAGGTGGTTCTAAAGCCATGAGCTTATAGCACGAAAGAAGATACACGTGAAGCAGTTGTACAGCTATATAGCGAGCGAAAGACGGTAATGTGCACCGCGGAAGTTCTAACTTTAAAGGGAATTCATAATTCCGGCCGAGAGTACAGCGTTGTCCACGCTCGCTCCGTTTCTGTTTTCTTTATTCCCCGGTGGATTAGCTTTTCCACTTTATGCTTCGAGAGCTGCAGAAGCACGAACAGTTTGTTCCGGTTTTAAGTGGCATTTAACCGTGGAAAGCCGTTATCGCGATCCCCAGCGGAATCGGCCATCACGCGCGTCGGGGAACGCCGATGCCCGGAGATTCCTGCGAGCTTGCAGGAAGTTATGTGGATATTAAATAAGGATCCATCATAACGATCGGACGTCCATCCCCGTGGAATCGCCCCTCTATCCCGTTTATGTACTAGGAAAGCTATCCTTAAACTGGAAACAGATGGAACGGACAGATCGACTGTATCTGATCGAGGGAACAGCCGCGGGACCGTCCCTGAACTGTTCGCTGTTTGCAAACAGGCCGCTTCAATCTTCGATCAATGGGCTATTTACGCTACTGCGGACGCTGATAACCACGAATTTTATTATTCCGATTCGGGGACCGTGAAGTGAAAAGTAGTGGTAGATCGCAGGTGATAATGTCGCTTTTAGATTTCGTCTAGATATTGTACAGTCAGGGGCAGAAAACGAATTATGATAGATAATTCAGCTCAACGAGAATATATGGACAGCTGAGAATCATAGTGATGTAAGTCGAAATTTTGGATAATTTGAGTTAATAACACTGCCCACTTTAGATAAAATGTCCTATCTAGCATTTTGAAACAACCGAGAAAACTGCAGTTTTATCATTTACTTTATACCATACTTATTTTCCTTTATGCAAATTAAAACAAGTTGTCATTATTTCGTAATAGCTTAATATAATTTTTTTTAATATATGTACCGGTAGGGAATGTATTATTAACGTACCAATTAATTAATCGTTTTAGATGAGATATTTTAACCATTTTGAAAGAAGTTAGGTTAAATAAGTTAGACTGGTTATAAATATTTACGAAGCACGTAGAGTTTTCTAACTTTACTTAAAAGGTAAAAGACGTGTGGAACTTCAAATATTTCAACATATCTCTAAAAATAAAAAATGATAGATAGGACTGTTTAACTAAGGAGGACAGAGAAGTTTTTAAGTCTTAAAGGCTCCATCAGTTTACTTTCATAGCGAATTAAATAAGATAACTTCATTCTTCATTTCGAAATAGGAACATTTCTCTTCAGCATAACTAACAACAGCTGAGCGTTTCGAAACATTCTGGTGTAAATGCGACTAATTGTAAGCGCCGTCGCTCTTATCACTTATCAGCACAACGCACGAACAGTATAAATTAATATAACGAATGTGCTGACGCTGTGAAGTGAATGAATAACTAAAGATTGAAAATTAAATTTTTTATATGCAAATACTTATTATGCCTTTAGATGTGTTCCCACAACTTCGCCATATATGTAAAGCTTTTGCTAACAGTAAACGCAAAATATTATTTTACGAGGAACACCACACGAGTGGCTTACACCGCTATGAATCTCGGCCCTCCATATGTAAGTAATATCGATACAGTCGCGTGGCGAATATGCACGCGAAAAGAAGAGAATATCTTGCTTGCACAAGAAATTGATAAAAACGTACCCCCATTCGGTTCGGATTGCGACGTATCAGCCTGCAAAACGTCGAACCGCCGGGGAGGAGTGAATACAAGTACGGAGCTCGTAGATAAAACTTTCCCGTCGCGCCTATGCAACGAGAAAAACCGAAATCGATGAAACAAGTGAAAGCTCTCGCTGAATCCAGCGCTGAAACTTTCCGACGGCGGCAACTTTTATTTCTTCGGCCGGTTCCGCGGAAGAAGAAGCGGGGCCCGCGATCGATGGACCATCGTGCGTGAAGGAGGAATGGAAACAGCGGTAAGGGAGCTAAAGAGGGTGCTAAATTCGCTCGGCAAAAAAAAAAGACGGACGAGTTGAAACAGCCTCGAGGGTGAATCGGAACGAAAGCTCTGGCATTCGAGCTATCTGCTCGCGAGGCTTTTTTTATCATCGCCGATGGCCTTTCTTCCTATGCTTTTCCTGCCCCTTTCTCTTGTTGTTCCGTCATTCACGAACGATACATCTGCGAGTGTTTTCTTTGAAATGCGTACACGAGCTGAATGGGCGCTGAATTCAACGGGCGAGCAGATTTATAAATTTTGGTGCAGGGGTAACATGTTTAAACGTGTATCGAGTGTGTTACATCAATATCCGATGAAATATTCAAATAGGATTCGACTGAAAATTGTATTTGGTTATTAAGCAACTCCGATGGTGTTTGTAGTAGTTAATCGCGGACATATTTAGACTGCTGAATTTCGGTGTACTCCACTGGTGCTACGGCGCATTTAGAGCAGCCTCGACGAAAGCAATTAGCGCAAAACGCGAATCCCGTTGGGAAAGAACTGGATCAATCCAGACAACATCGTACCGGCGCTCGTCGCGATAATAAGTCGGATCCAGTCCAGTAATTGAGTCAATTAATAGCCGCGGGGAAACAGGAAACTAGAGCGACGATTACGCTGCGAAGTTGGTAGGTTTCAGCGTTTTGGTATGTGAAGTCAGTCCACGTAGGTGTGACTGGCAAGGTGTGTGCATGTAATATAATTTAAAATTATTGAAGAATTTTTCAAAAATTTGCAACAGAGCATGTTAATACGTAGAATGTCGAAGTCCCAATTGGAATGTCTATATTTTTTTCTGACGTTTTTATAGGATCTTAATTTTCAGTTATTATCGATGATTGTGGATTTCTCTCATTAAAATAAAATATCTTGAGTACCTATTAAGTTTTTTATTTTAAAAATATTCAATGAAAAACAAAAATAGGTATGAAAGTACAATCAATGCTTATTGTTAGTACATTTATTGTCATAGAAAAAAATAGTTAAAAACGAAGCATAAATCTGTGCTTCAACCCATTACTTAGTTATAAAGCGACAAAATATACCTACTCCTTCTCAAAATTTTAAGAAAACGCTTGAAACTCAGCGTTTTGTTCCACCCCTGTCTTTAAGACTCTTTTTGTGGTGTTGCCAGATGTAAAATGTATAAGAAGAGTAAGAAATTGTAAAAAAATACTTTCTTAGCTCGTACTCATTAATATTTGTCTTTTTAATATGGATGCCAATGATTAGTAGCTACAGTTTACCTACCTATGTCCTATATCGAAAAGCTCCCACTTTAAAACTAGATGAATTTCAAAACCAAATGTATGCACCACCCACGTTTAGCAGAATCCTTTTCCCAGCTTCAAAACTCAAAACACAGAATACAGCTGTAAATTTCGTGACACCCATACAAAGTCCCCATAAATGGAGCTCGTAAAGAAACCATCTGGTCCCCGGCGCTGATCCTCTTCCCAAGCCATAAATAACGTCGAATCTTTAATTCTGTCCAGCAGCCCACCCTTCTAAAGGTCAGGTCGAGCTCTCCGGTTCGTGGAAGAGCGTATTCAACGGCGCACGCTGCAATTTCTCACCGGGCAATCTATTTTCCGAGAATTAGTCTGGCCCACGCGAGAAGAAAGGAGATTCAGATCCCGTGTGCGGGAGTTTCTCCGCGCAACAAGCAACGCGGCTACCCCTAACCGGCGCCGAAAGGGCGGCCACGTGACGCGGGGGCGCGAAAAGGTGACGACCTTCCGCAATCGCGTGGGCGTTAAGCTCGCACCGAGCACTCGAAGGCGTTTCGTAACTCGAAATGCATCGCACGGCTGTTGAGCATCGTACGCGTAAGTGTAAAATCCCCCTCGTCGCTCGCCGTCCACCCCCTCCTGGTGATATTCAGCGAACGTGTTAAATTGGAGAACTTTCGACGCCCCGTCCAGACATTTTAATTGGAAATTGTTTCCGTGCTTTTCAGGGATAATTATGGTTTATGAAACGGCGTGAATCGCGTGCCCGCCTTCCGACAGACTTCCACCCCTCACGTGGGAACACTTCCTAACGGATCGTAATTATTTCCCGTGCTCTTTCTGCTCGGTATGCACTTTTATCAACGAATGCTTTCATTTCAACAGCGAGGGAACTGTTTAAATGCACGAAGAAACCGCGGAAGGTTTCATCTTAACGGGGTTGTGACCAAAGGGGTGGCAAAACGAAACAGTCTTCGCTGGGCTGTTATTGTTTTACCAGGAGTGCTTCTCAGGGCCGGGTTTTGGGATTTGGCGCCCCTATGCTAACCAGCGTTTGCCGCTCTTTTTGTGAAATATCATCAAATACCTATTTTAATTTAAAGGAGTCGAGATAATTTCAAAATTAATTCAATATGGTTACGCACATGTGAGTTTTTGCTAATTCGCTACATTGAAAAAAATTAATTGTGTTAAAAATTGTTCAAGCCACTATGTTTAAACATTTTCCAATTTATTTCGCTCAAAATTTGTCGCTCCCCAAAATTTGCCGCCACCCAAATCTGTCACCCCTTCAAATTTGACGCACGCTAAAAATTTCTGCCCCTCAAAATTTGCTACCCCTCGAAATTTTCGCTCCCCAAAATTGACCACCCCCTCAAAAATTGCCGCCCTTGGCTGCAGTCTACTTAATATCCCACGCAGAAATTCGCCCCTGATGTTCGTTGCAGGGTGGAGGAACAAGTTGATACGAAAACTCTAGCGAAACTTACGTCCACGGTCCCATGGTATTTTCTTTGGAATTAAATAATAGAAATGATATAAATAATCAGGTACGTACTAACAGAAGTTCGTGTTACGAAGCAATATAGGAATGGTCTCTACCGCACTGTAAATATTCACGTGCCAAGAGGGACGCGAACATAGTTGCATCTAAATTCCGACCAGCCACGATTTACAAATCTTCGGATCTATTTACGGCTGACTACCAATAATTCACCGTATCGCAGAGAACAGGGTAGATCACGGATAGAGAGAGAGAGAGAGAGAGAGAGAGCGAGACGGGAGGAGAGGAAAGGGGGGTAGACTTGTCGCAAAAGTTTACGAGCCGAGCGAATCCTTCGAGTAATATAGAAGCAGTTTCGGCTTTGAAACCCCATAGCTGTAATTTTCCGTGGCTTACTGCCACTTTGATGTAACTAAAGCACCGTCGACCGCCTACAGTGAGATTAAGGTTCGCGTTCAGTGCTACCAGCGACCGTGCACGCGCGCGCGAGCACACACATCCGCAGTATAAACACGCGGCCAAAGCTGGCGGAATCCAGAATTTTGTATACAGACTATGTAATCGTTCTCAGACGATATAAATTCTTGGCACGCAACGTAATGTACGCCCGCCCTCGCACACATCTGGATAACGGTGATAATAAAGGGTAATTGAATAATAAAAAGGGAGGGGCCATCGTGCTCCACGTCTCGCCAAGAAAATTAAACGATATTTCCTCACCCATCCACTTAAAAAAAAAAATTCCACCCCCGCCATCGGGTGAAATTCAAATTTCCCCCCGCGAAAAGAAAACTCGAATCAGGGATACATAATTCCGCGAAACGTCCCCCGGCGATTCTCGCCGCTCGAGAACGTCACCCGTCGCTAAACGCAGGGTGTCGCTCGAAACAGTGACTTGCCACGGCGTCGTTACGTTCGCCGGTTAAATTTAATGGCCGCCAGAACGTGTTAGGAGGACCGATCCGAAATTTATCGAGGCAGCTCGCGCGAACTGATAGGGGACGTTTAGGGATAATGTACCGGGGATTAAATATTCCCGGCTTTTACTGTTCAATCCCTTGGACGCAGGTACGTTTTCAGGAGCTGCGCGAGCTCTCGACGAGCGTCGATACGGACGGAGGGACGCGCGACACGGTTCCTGGGGGCTCCTCGTTTCGACGCTAGCTTCGGAAAAGTATCGGTGCTCGAGGACGCTGGAAAATTCCAGGCACATCGCGCAAACGTGTCGTCGCAACTTCGCCGGCACAGTGAACTTTGAACTTCCGCCCTGTTACACAACGGATCGCTCCCGATGACCCGTGAACTTTCAGCTTCGCCCACTGCGCGGCCCCCTCCGCGCGCCAATCGTCGTCCTTTCCAGCTGTGTTTTCAATTATCGGGCAGATTCGTTTCAGACTCCCCCGCCGGCCACCGTCCTTCGCTCGTTACACATGTAAGAGGAAAAGTATACTTCTCGCCATTGTCCAGCTTGTAATTTACACGAGCGCCCCCCCCCCCCCCCTTCTGCTCTATCCCTCTCATCTGGCAGCTACGCTTCGGCCCTGATTCTTTTCGGCGATATTTCTTCTCCCTCTTTGTGAGCTCGACAAATGTGGTAATCGAGCGTGATTCGGCTGCTATGAGTTATTCCCTTCGGTACCTACGTGCTCGCGGGACGATACGGGGGTGAGATTTATCGGGAGCGAGGGGGTGAACCGGTCGAATGGAATTGATCTGCATACCTGTCTTCTTCTTTGCGAACGCTGTGACTTTTATTTAAACGCATCAGGTTGTAAATTATGAACTAATAAATAGGGGTTGTTCTTAAATTACGTAAGGCCTTTCGGGGGAGGGGAGAGGGAATTTCTTACGTTTTCTTATAAATTGGGGAGAGGGAGTCAGTAGCGTCTTACGTGATATTTTTTTAAACTAATTTCCCAAACTGGGTTAAATGAACTAAGGTTTGTAAACCTTTAAAACAATTTTAATGGGGAATTTTAATAAGGAAGGGAGGAGATAGAATATTAAAATCTTAGAAATTGTTATACTGGGGTTTGGAGGGGGTAAAAAATGGCTAAAATTACTCTTACCTAATTTAAGATCGATCCCTTGATTGCTCAAAAGTTCCACCGCGGTGTACATTCTATAAATATCGCGCTTAAGAATTGATCAGATGGAAATGTAAATTTTGCCGTTTAAAATCCCAAGAGACGATTCCATTGCACGTTCTGGACTCGTCTCGCCGTAAAGAATCGACCCCAGTGGGAAACTGACTCGCGAATGCGAGGCACTCGGAGGAATCTCTTCGCGAGATAACGCGCGAGCTCTCTTGGCAGGGTGTCGAATCGGTTACATCTAATCCGATACGATATAATAATGCGCCGCATTATTTCCATGTCGCGACGTATAGCTCGCAGAGAAAGAGAAAGAGGGTTGGTAGAAGGCACGCGATGACCCAGACAGGATGGCGACTCGGCGAAACCCCCCTTTATACCCCCGCCAAGTCGACCTGCACAGAAACCCCCCAACGAGAGATGCACACAGCTGCATGTGCATCGCATACAGAGCCGCGCCTATGCACGGTTACGCTTATGCGCCTCTCGTTCCCGGAATCGTAATAACCGGAAGCGCACGTGATCAATCCTGGCGGCGCAGAAAATCGTTACGAATCATCGTCCCCACCCCCCTTGCCCCACCGTCGTAGAATATGTATTTATAATCACCATGGACGGAGATTGTTATTGGGGACGCTAGTGCCTTGGTAGCACCGTGCATTTTGTCGTTGCGGGTAACGCAACGAAGGAGTAGAATACGGTAGCTCGAAACTCTAGGGTGAAATGTTGGGAGAAATTAATGGAATTCGTGGTGTAATTGGCGAGCATTTCATTTCATAGGCTTTTGTTATTCCTGGGAGGTCTATTAACACTTCTTTTTATAAAAATGATTGCCTATTAGGAAAGAGTGATTTGAATTTCTAAATGAATTCTTATGACACAAGTGTTAGGTACATTGGGTAGAGTAAGTGCACCGATAAATATCGCTCAGCACTTAATATCGCCACTCGTAAAATCTCGTGAAGTAAGTGCTCACTTGTGGTGGTAATGAACTAATAGCAGCGATACATCTGCAGGCGGACAGAATGTAGTTGCAACGCCACGTAGAAGTATTTTTAACACGTAGCAGTGAACGAACATTTTTTTCTAAAACGAGTGAAATAGGTTATTAAAGTAAGCGTCTAATTAATTAGACTTCTTTTAATTTCTTGCTTCATATCCAAACAATTTTTGCAGCACGTGGAATCAATCGCGCTGCAAACATTTTAATATGTAAAGTAGAAAGTGTTTGTCTGTTTGACTGTCGCCAAAGAAAATTCGAACGGTGACTTCTGGGGTCACGAAATGTATCCCAGCTCAATATGCCTAGCTAATTCAGATGGATGTGACTTTTTACAAAAAATAAATAGAAATATTTTTATATAAAATCAGAATTTAAATTTTGAGCGAAGCCGAGTATGAATGCCTGAATGTTTACTGAGTGTATCTAATTAAGGACGTGCTTGAACAATTTTATCGGCTGCAACGTTTTTGTTAACGAAAACAGCTTGTTTGTGCATTGGCTAGCGTGCATTTAATGTGTAGATATCAACTACCAGTTGTTTTACCGTATTTTTCCCAACACAATCATATGTAAGAAAATACGAAAAATAACATTTTTTAAACTTAATCCCAATAAAAGGAAGTTTAGAAAAAAGCTTCCAAAATATTCATATGATCAAAAATAATAAATACAATTTTAAAAGTTAAAGAATACATGAACTAATCAATATTCCTCAAGCATGCCAAATTATTTGCACTTGTTCAAGATCTCAATTTTTCCTCGAAAAAATCTTACCAAGGCACAAACAATTTCCCCTTGATCCAAGACTAATTAAAAACAGAAATACCAAGTACCCTTAAATTGAGAGCCATTTGAATTCAGATAGTCGCGATTCGGCGCACTTACCCTATTTGAAATTATTTTATACAGATTCTGAATTCCTCCCCATCGCCCGGCGCTGAAATAACTCGCGCCGGAAGTCGTACCTCCGGCACTTTAATCGCTCGCATCGTGGATGCGGGGCTCCAGATCGCGGAACGATAAAGAATTTTTCGATCCCCTTTGGCACGAGGATTCTTCATGTTTCCGCTTGTCCCATAACTCCGAGGCCCGTGCAACTCGAACCGCCGAGCAGTCGAAACGAATCGCCGTTACAGAGCAATCGAATTACCTCAAATGTATCGAATCATCGATGCCCACCATCCAGTAAATTTCTTCGCTAGTATCGTGCTTTTCCTAGGTAAAACGACTTCATAACTCGCCGCGCATCGACTCAAACTTCGGTAATAAACCGCTGTGAATTATTCTACGTGGGTACGCGTGCACGAAGCCTTCTACACCCATTTGATGAAAAATTCAGCGAGGCGGGGTACCTAATGTCGTTCCAGGAACTACACGAACAACAGGGTTAACGTACCTACACTTATCGCTGCGCTGCCACCAATTGATTCTATTCGCTGCCGATGCGCGTGGCCGGGGGACATTTTCTTATAGACCTCGTTGTTTCACCTTTGCACGGAGGCTATAATCTCACCATCGAGCGTGTACGATTCCTTCTTGTTGCTTCCTCGTTAACTCGTGACCCCCGATACGTTATCGCCGCGTAAATATATAACGCGAGCGCCCGTACATTTTCGCGCACGTGACCGCGAAATATCGCGATAATTCATCGCAATTTTCGCTAACTCGCTATCACCGTTTCTGCGTTATTCGGACGGTGTGCTTTTCTAATTAAACTTCAGCTTATCGAGCTTGTATCTTCAATGCACTACGTGTTAGATAGTCGCTGTAACTTTTCAAAAATCGAGGATTTAAAAACACCTAATTAGAAGAAAATCAATACCTTACGTTTTCAAAGTATTCCGCTACCAAATTCCCATTGCGTTATTATCTAAGTAGTTCCATCACCTTCGATCCAACTCACGTATCCATAACCGAGGATCTATAATTCCAACTGCGTTAACACAACCCTCCCTGTAATCCTCGTGCAGCTCGCGTTCGGCGTAAAAATGCCCACGCCCCTCGCGCAGGGGATGAAAGCTCCCCCTTGGGCCATCGGATCCGAAATTTTGGGAATATAATCCTGATAGTTGGCTGCCGTCGCGGTCACAATAACATTCTCGAGTCCTTTCGATTCAATTTGCATATCCCGCGTATTAAAGCTTCCGAATGCTCCCCGCTCGAATGGCACCGTGATCCAGCGTACGTTCCGCGAGCATTATCTGGGCAATTAATCGCGAGACAACGACGAGCCCGGAAAATTGGCAAACGACGCTAGACGGTGGTGAGGGGTTGCAGGAAGGAACCGAAGAATCGTATCGCCGTTTCGGGGGTGGCTTTTCCCTTCGACGAGACGCACGGCCCACTCGAGTTCTTCGACGACTTCGAAGATTCGTATCTACCGGCCGCGACGACGGTGGATGCGATGGAAGCTCCACCTAACTTGGACCATTAACAGGCCATAGGACGAATCGTTATGGCGAGCTCTCCAAGGAACCACAACGCGTTATCCGCAACGGAAGTCCCGTACCGTTGCACCACCGTCTCGATCTCGACCCCCGACGTTTCTTTCTCTGGCACTCTTCTCTCCTCACCTCGGCAAGTTTCTACAAATTCTATCGTAGAACCGACCCAGTGACATCGATGGAGGCGAAGCCTTGGCACGCGTTACGATCAAAACTGCCTTGCCAGTCCTCGTACACCATCTTCCCTTTTTTCCCTTCGCTTCTTCCTGCAGCAGCCACTGGCTGCGGGAGCCACCCGAAAACTTGCTACGCTTTTATTACATCCTGCCGCAGGAAATTCCTCGTGGACGGGGATTTACGAGGCTGCCCGTCGTTCCGCCACACTCCGCCACCCTGCAATCTTTGTTAGCGAAGACGTCTTTGTCGCTAATTGTCGACTATTTCTTGGGCTGTTGGAGATGCCAGACAATGGCGGGCTTGGGATGCTCTGAATAGCGTTACTTGTGGAGGTTTTAGAATTATATTTATTTTTTTTCTTTTTATACTAGTTTAATATTGTGTAAACGTAGTGGTTGCAGATTGTATAAATAGAAGCAGTGGCGGATTTAGCGGACAATGAGCAGTTGGGACTCGGGCCCCTGCATAGAAGGCCCTCTAGGGCCGCATCTCCAAAAAAATTATAATTTTACCCAAACACTATATTATTTTTCTGTAGAACTGCACTTAGCCTGCTTTTAGTAAACTACCTCTTTATTTTCTCGAAAAATGGGCCCCTCGGAACGTTTTCCACCTTTTTTCTTTAAATCCGCCACTGAGTAAGTTCTAATGTTCCTTCAAATCATCCCTCTAATGTATCTTCTTCTACTGTTCAATTTCACTGACCACTTTGATTGAATGATAATTTAATCCAACCGCATTGTTCGAGCAAAATAAACCGTGTAAATTCGCCTTTAGGTACCCCCGAGTATACCCGCGAGTTACCCCGTCGAATCCAGCCATCGATCCATGCTAGAAGAAAATTGTACAGTCCCATCTCGAAGGGGGAGGGTAGGGGACGTGGTTCCATCGGCGGGGCCGTAATTCTACGGTAACGAGAGAAGCGGTTGTTGTTAGCGGTATTACAGACCGGCCCGTCCCCGCCACGAAATCATATTCATCGCTAGTGGAAATCATACTCTTGAAATTCAAATGAGCCCCGCTCGTTCTACCGCGCTGCGTTCTACCGCGGTGCCGATTACCGTAAATCAAACTTCCCTCCCCCGAAAATTACGCCGGGAATACGAAAACACGTCGAAAGACCGGTTGCACTGTCGCGTCATCCCTCTCCCTCTCCCCCCGACTCCGTTCCAAAGGGGATGCAAAGCCCGTGACCCGCTTACGATACCCGTAGACGCTCGTAATTGGACGATTCCCCGAGTTCTGGGGCGAGGGGCCAGGCGACGGGCAGACGGATCTCGATTTAATATAATTTCGGTCGGCCGAGGTTGCCCCAATTTCGGGGACGTTTATGCAAATCCAAGGGAACGCTGGGGACCGAGCTTTCTTAATCCCGATCCCTGCCACCCTTCTGTCCGAGCCGAGCGCCGATTTTTCCTCGTGAATGCGAGGATTTCAGAGCTTACGAGATCATCGAGCTGCGATCCCTGGCTGGCGTTTTTTCAGGGGAGAGACGGCGGAGTATAAGCAAATTTTTGGGGCGCGTCATCTGTCTTCGCGGGGACTTCGCGAGCTTTTAGATTGTCGTTACTGAGGGCGCAGTTGGGGGTACAATGGCGGATGATTCGCGGATGGAATGAGAAAGAGGCGAGTAGCCGAATCAGGATTTCAAGTTACAGGGAAATTCATACATTAATCCTAAGTGTTGCGTGTTCGACGGCCATTAGAATCATTTATCCGAGGAGAGAAAGGTCGCTCGAGCAATCTTTACTCCACATCTCGCACTTATCGAACCACGAAGAAACACCCTCCTTTACGTACCACTAATAGCAATATAGGTATAATCCGTGCATCGTGTAATTTTCAGTGTCGTATAAATGCAAGTGTACTTAATCGTTTATACGAGAAGTCTCTTGCATAACGCTGTGATTATTAAACACAGAACTTTGTAACAAGATAAATATACCACAGTGATTTCAAAATCCATTTAACCGTATCAATACGTATTAACTGTAGCTCAAACTTCGGTCTGTTTTAATAATGTTTAAGCGTTTAAAGCGTCGCCAGGAAGAAATTCCCTGTACCATAGATCGATATCCATCCCGGGAGCAGGCCACGTATCCAGAGAACCGAAGTTGTCCGTTGACCTGGCACCCGCGATCGGCCATAACTAAAGCGGGGGCGCAATCATCCTCAAAGGTACGCGGGCGATAAAACAGACACCGGACTATTCCTCCAGAATGAAACCATCCGTGGTTCCTTTCCTCCATTCATGCACGCGCGTGCATAACGTCTGATCGCGGGGCCGCAGCCGGGGGCGAAACATCCCCGGGCGCTGCCGTGTGTCAATTTGCCGGACAGTTTGGACTCGTAAACACGAGATCGCGGGGTCGTAACTGTATACCATCCCCGGCGGTTAGCCGCGTGTCGCGTGGCAATAAAATTCGAACAATATCGCCGCATCGATTCCTGGCGGCCGCGGGCACCGGCTCTCTCAAGATGAGGAGACGAGGCCAGCGCCACTTTTACGATTGAAATTCACGCGTACGCGACGGGGGATGCACGCTGGGGGATGATAGCTCGCGCGTCACTTAGCAAGAGGAAAGTTTACCGCGTGACGCACGCCCGCAAATTTACGCACCCCCGTCGCGACGCGCACACGCTGTTCCAGGGGGACCTTTTTCTTCCAACCACCCGCGACTAGAATGCCCGGGAAAATATTGTGTCTGGTGGCGCGAGAGGACTGTGTCGAGGAAGCTGACGGTTTCCCTCCGTCGAGATCGCGGGTAAGGGAGCAGGAACCGGGTCAAACCGCGACGACAATGGTATAATATCTCTGCTCTGAGGATGGAAAGCTTCTCTGGCGAGATATACCCCGGGGTCTCTGTGTCCTGGATTTTTATACCCCGCGACGATTACACCGCGAACGCTTCAAGTGGACAGGGTGGTTCGGTCGTGTTTGCGCGCGATAAGGGTAACGAACCGGGGATGTTTCACGAGGTCCTTGGGTTAGAAGTGGAATAATGATTTCGTGGTGTTCGTGGAAGGTTGGATGGACGAGTGATAGTAAACCGTGACGAGCAATCGGTGGAGGGTGAACCAAGTTGCGGTTGTAGGAAGACATTGTGTTGCATTGTTGATAGTTACCTACCTCGCAGTTTCAAGTATAAACTTTCTATGAGATCCAGTGTGGCTTTTACGATATACTACGAGCCTCTTCATGGGCTTTGCGAAGAAGTGGCGATTTTGCTCCGAAATGCCTACTTTGAATTGCAGCCTCGCAAGTGTCTGCTCTTTGTTTGGAACCGATGAGTAGCAACCACCCCTGGAGTACTAGCTGAGAGAAGCTTCTAGACAGTTTCACTTCCATATCTGGAAACTGTGAGGTAAGGTCTCAGTCCTACCAAGTCTCACAACTGAATATACACAAACCCCGAAACGCGGCTCGCGTTTACTTACAGGGAACATCCGCGATGTGTTCGACGCTGATTTCGAAACTTTGCGGGCTTCTAGAGGGTAGGGAATAAAGGACACATGTTTCCTTTGACCTGCAATAACTCAGATTTAAGGGCTGAAAGTACCCTCCAAAAGAACACTCCCAGATGCTATCTCGGGAACTGTTACAGATAGAAAGATATCTACATATATAAAATGGAAATGTCTATCTGTTACCTTACATGACAGAGGAACTAATAGATCAATTTCTATGCGGGCTTTTTCAACGTATTGTTGCGTTTCTGAGTATTCGGTATCTCTTCGGTCCTCGCAGCAGTATAGTAGAATTTTCGGGGATGGCTTTAGGTTATTTAGCTTTCTAGCTTCACCAGCGGGGATGATTTACATATATATAAAATAAAATATACATATGTCTGTGTATTCACTATTAACTCCTAAATAACCTAAACCCTTTAATCGATCGGGACCAAATTTGGAATAATTACTCTCCAGAACCCAAAGGAAAATTTAGGCTACCATGAAATCTGAACATCCCACCCTCACCCCTTATTTCATCCACTTGACACTTAATGATAATTAAAGTTTCACCCGGGGAACCGCGGGTACTTTAAGCCAGTATTTTCTAAACACTGTTTCTACTCCATTTACACTTTTACTCCTCCATTATTAACAACTTTCTACACACGGAATACCAATCTGCTTTTATTCCGAATTCGCAATCACTTGTATTTAAATCCGAAGCATTTTCCTTCTTCGAAGATCGAGAAAAAGGTACATAAGTAAGTATTCCTCGCTAACCTAAACCGTCCACCCGGAGATCCTTAAAGATCCCTGTCCATCTGTTTAATTACAGGTCCACCAGACGGCCGGCGATACAGCGGACTTCCCGGAACGTTTACAGAGGTGTCGGTCGGGACATGAGTAACGGCCTAATCCTTCAGGAGGAAGATCCGTCGACGAAGGCCCGTGTGTTTTTCGGCGTAGTGTACCAGGTGCGGGAACGGCGAGGAGGGCAAGAACCGCAACGGTTTCTCTGCCGGTAAGGTGGTAGCTGAGGGGTCGGTGGGACGTGGCGGGGTTCTGTTTGACGCGAAATTGCGTGACTGGCCCATTCGTCTCCGGCTTATCCTCTGCCACGTGGCCCCCTTCACCCTCCTTATCTGGCCGTGCACGCACTTTATCGGATATCGCGGGCAACCTCGAATCCGTCACTTTCGAGCGGACCCCTGCGTGCCGGTGGACCCTTTGCGAAAAAAAGAACTAACAGAGGATCGAAAGACCGCCCCCATTCTTCCGTGACCCGCGACCACGCTCCACCGGGGAACGAGGGGAACCGATGAAAATTAAATGGGGGTCCTCGGCGCGTTTTCAATGCTAATACGTCCTGCGGCGCGGTGGACACCTGAGCGTCATGAATATTCCTTTGACGTCGGGAGGCTCTCCTTCAATTTCTATTTCTGGCAGGAGCAGTGCCTTGGAGAAATTATATTGCTGATCTGTTAGACAGCTAAGTAGATCAACGAACCTTATTTCTATTTATTTACTAGTTTACGCGTGCTCGAGGAAGAAGATAATTAAATGTTGGGAGTGGCGGTAGAATTTCGTCGACTTCGTATTTTTCAAGGCCACCGCTGCACTCCTTTGTGTGGGTGATCCAAAGTGCATCCAAACGAGGAGCGACAACGAGGTCACGGGGGTGGAACACGAAGAAGGAGCGGAGTAACTCGAGCATGAGAGTCGAAATTGGGAGGGGAAAATGAGGCGTGAAAGGGGGACGTCGAAAACATTAGGAATGGCCCGTGGCTCGAAAGGAAATCAAATTTGCTTATGAATGGCAGTGATTAGGACTAATGCCTGCTGATTTGGGCCGCGGCATTGTCGTGCTCGCTCGAACGTGCCATTGTGATCGGACAGCAGAACGGCCCTCCCTCGATCGGAGGATTTATACTACTGAAAAATGCATCAGCAGTGAAGAAAGGAGCGGATCGAGGCTAGCGAAGAATTCAAACTTGACGTACGTACACTCTTCGTTTCGTAACAACAAAATATATCGTGTGTCTGAAAATTCGTTAAATAATTAGCTAGATTGCTACTAAGAAAATAAAGGCAGAAAAGAATATTTAATGCAGAGTTTGACTTAAACATCTTACGTGCAACACCGAGTCTCTGAGTCTTTCGTAATTCAAAATACAATATGCATCGACTCCTCCTTCACGAAGATACAATCGATTTTCACCACAATTAAGACTTCATTTGCCTCGTAACGCACCCCAAGAATTGGCCCATTGAACTGTCCCGGACAGGATCGATAAGGATAAAGTAAATCACGGTGGAAAAGAGGGGCGATCCAGGTTCGTTCGTGTTCAGTGTATCGCGGAAGGGTGCATCAGCTCGTGAACCGTTTTTTTCTTTTTTTTTCGAGCGCTGGGCACGTGCACGCTCGCCCGCCATACGTGATTTATTTGAATGGGCAAATTTGCGTCCGATGGAAAGCCACGGAGCCACGAGGGGCCGAGTTAAAGCCGAAATTATGATTCCGAGTGCGGCGACGGGCGGTGGACACTTTGAAGAAAGCGCAAGATACAAATAAGCGAGTAGATTATGCGGGCACGTGCGCCACGTGCTCCCGAGGCTGCAACCCCATCCGCATCGCGTGGCTTCGATCTGCGCCTGATAAATTTTATTTACCCCGCGAGCCTTCGTGGACAAGCTACGCGCGATTTACATAACCACCCTGCGCCTAGGTAGACACAATAGGTTATTAATGCTCGGCACTTGAACCGAAAAGACATTTTACCAACGCAGATTTGTAAATTTAAACTCGCGTCTGCGCGACAGGTAGATGGAATCAATACTGTTTGGTTGAAAGTGTGGTTCCCAGGACGATGATTTGGAAATGGCACGTAAAGTGATACAAATCTTAAAATATTGTAAGTTTGTTTGGGAAAAGTTGTGTAGTGCTATTAATGTAATTTACTGTTAGAAGAAATCAACTGTAATTAAACAGTTGGATAGAATGAAGTGTAATAAGGAAAGAACTTATGATATTCAGGAATTTCTAAGCAACCATTTTAGTGGATAATTTTGAAATTTCAATAATGTTCCTTTTTTCAAATAAAAATTGTATATCAAACGAACAAACGATTCCTAGAAGATTGAATGTCTACTATCGACACTGCTAAAGGACACGTTTAGAAGCAAAAATCTCCCTCACTTTTACGCATCACCACAATCCATCCCTATCGGGACTAAAGCCAATACAGCATTAAGAGCAGGGCAATTTTTACTTTCATTCCATCGGTATTCCCGTTCCATTATCTATCGTTTCTCTCGCGAATTAACACGCCCGTTCTTTGTACGGGCTCCGGTTGTGCCCGTAAATCTATAACGATGAGATGAGCTCGAAGGGTAATCAGTCCTAGAGCACAATAGCTGCCCTCTCCCTCCAGCCCTCTTTCCTGTTCCCTCCCCAGCTGCAACCCGCATTTCATTTTCCTTTCTTCCGCCGTGAAGTATTATCATTATCCGAGCGGGTATCATTTTTCGCCACTCACGATATCACTGCCCTCCACTCGCCCTCCCTACCCGGTTTCCCTCTATCCGCCTTCCACCTTCCTCCCTTCGAGCGATCTCCAGGACGAAGGACCCCAGGAATCCGAGACCGCAATAACCAAGTTAACTCGCCAACAATACGATAATTTGTACGAATACGACGCGCCTCGCTGGCAATAATACACCCGGACCCCCTTCGAATTTATCGTCGCCACGTTTCTTTTCGGCCACCCCTAATAACCACTGCTAACTAGCGACGGGCCCCTCGGATCTCTGGCTAGGAAATTTTCGTACAACTCAATAAGAGTTTTAGTAAGAAAGTTCGAATTCAAATGTTCTTCGCGAGTGTTGAATATCTGATGGCTCTGGGGATCTTGGAAATAGAATTATTAATTGCTGAGTCGGGGTGGTAAAGTTTTCAGAGAAGATTTATCAACTTGATCTATTCCTTCTCTAATCTACTTTCCCTCGTCGAAGTTTAATACCTTATGCACACGAATAAAAATATACCTACAATAATTAAACTAACAGCGAAGTAGAAAATATAAATAGGAAATAGAATTATTAATTTCTACGTGGGGGTGGTGAAGTTTTGTGAGAAAATTCATTAACTTGATCTATTCTTTCCCTAATCAATTTTCCCTCGTGGAATCGAAAAAAATGTAGAATAATTAATCTAACAGCAAAATATTCAACTCCTTCGATACTTTCAAAATTTCCAACAACTCCTAACTTCAAATGACACTTAATACAATCTCAGAGTCACGTTACACGTTCCAAATGATTCGACGTTTCTCGAGCCCATCGCTACTGCGAAACCACCCCCTTTCCCTCAACCCAGCCACCATTTCTCGCGCGTAAACGATCCGAAACTTATCGAGGCGGCAAGTCGAACAATCCAGCGCCCTTTGGACGAGCGGATGACACCGCTGAAAGATGGAAAGCTGCGATGACACCGAAATCTCAGTAGGTCATCTATCTTCGCGCCGCGACACGCAGCCCGAAGAACCGCGTCGCTGAGGGTCTAACGACCTTCAACCACCGGGGCAAAAACCGTGAGAATTATTTCTGGCGCATCCACGCTGCCTAACGAGGATCCCGCTTACGCGTACCTCTACTCGCGTGGCGCACGCTTCAAACTCGAAGCAACAGTGAGCGATAACAAACGTCATTTACTAGACGGTTTTTGGGTTCATTTTAGGGTAGTTAGCGAGGGGAAGACTTCACTGCATTTCGAATGTTATGGTTGCACGGAGACTGGCAGATGTGGAGGAACATACGACCCTGAGTAGTAAGTTTAGGTGTACTTCGAAGACGCGTGTGAGTCTAGAGGTTCGTAAGGGGATGAATTATTTGGGCGACTCGAGTTACAGACAATGAAGGAACACTCCGTGTGGGGTAGGTATTAGTTCCGATTGCAACTTCGTGGTGAATTTCACTGTACGATATTACATTTCGAGTCAGGTAAATAACTCTGTATACGCCAGAGAAGTGATCTATATATTATTGTAAAAATTTGAAGACCGAGGAATCTTAGAATTTAGATTTTAAAATTCTAAAATTCATCGCTATGGGGCGGAAAAGTTCTGAAGTATTCCACAAAAATTCAAATCATAGGCATCCACTGATAGACACTGCTAAATGTCAGAATTTACCGATCAACCCTGTTGGCAGAAGCCCCAAGTTTAAATATTTTATAAAATATTTCTATGGTTTAAAATATAGATTCGAAGATTCACCGATCTTCGAAGTTTTAAAGTGATAGATATATTATTTCTTTTAATTTCTTCTAATTGGACGATATTCTGTATCGTTTCCGTAACAACCATCCCCCTAAATCTACTTTAACAGACAACATCTGGATAGGGACTGTTCTATGGATCGAAAGGGAAGCCACAGCGTTGACGACCGAGTCACCCATTTCTCGAGCCTCGAAGAGATCGTTCGATCGTTACTCTTGATTACCGTCGTTACCGGCAAATTACCGGACTCGAGAGCAACGAAAACCTCCCCTCGGACGGGGGGTGCCACGGGGAAAAAGCATCGATGGGTGGAGAGAGAAGGCGCCAAGACATCGCAGCGGGCGAGATCTCGTTAAAACTGTCCTCCAACCTTCGACCTTCCACGTTTTCAAGAACCAGTTCAGGCCAGAAAAACTGGGACACTCGCGAAGATGTAATTAGGAGCGGTCCGCAGGCTCGTCCGGCGGCGATTAATCGAACTTTTATCGGCACTCGGGGCAACGGAGAAGGGGCAGCAATAACGTCCGACCAATCATGGAAAACAGATTTTATGCCCAATTGTGAGGACGTTCGGTGACACTGTGCGCCAACCTTGATCGCGTTTAACACCAGAGCCCACCCTCGAGTCTCGTGTACAGTTCGGGATTTAGTGGACCCTAAAAATCCCAATTTGGAGTTTACGGACACGTCCGCCAGTGGATTTGTGGATTACCGAATCGGGGGACGGGGAACGGCGACGTTTTCACCGAATTCGGGGGAGGAAGCGGTGCCACAATGCCGGCCACACTTCTGCCTGAATTTTACGATCTCTCTTGGCCACATTTTCGGCTTGCTTGAAAGGTGAATGTGGCTAAAAGATTTCCCAAAGCATGTGTTTATACCTTTTTTTGTGGTTTGAATAGTTCCAGTGAATTTTTACTAGAATGTAGGAGGCATCCCCAGTGTTGGGATGAATAAACATTTTGGGTGTGATTGCCTCTAACTGTCCCAATTAAAATAATTAGGGAATCTCGTGTCTGGAGCATTAGTTAAACATCAAATATTAATATATGATTATTTATATAGTATCGTCTCCTAAAGAAATGCTCAAAGAAATTTTGCTAGACGAATGGAACAAGATAAGTCCAAATTTCACAGAAATGTAATTATATCTCTGCAGAAGACAATAAAGCTTACAATAAAATCGCAGAAATATTAAAAGAATATTAACTCATTGTAATTACATTTATATAACTAAATTAAATATTGAATTTTGGCGAATATTTTAGCATAAACTTTACTACTTGATAATTATACTTCTTTAAATAGGTAAACCGTGTACAATTATCTAATTGAATGCATTCGGAACAAAAGAATATTAATTAAGGTTTATATTAAAGTTAATTAGAATAGGGAAATCTTGCTTCAAAGTCGATTTAATATGTAAAATATGTTACACATAGGGTGGCATAATAATTTTCTGAATAACCGAGTATATACTTCATTTCGAATAGTGTCGGTGACCATATCAGACCTTCCATCGACAACATTACTGAATTTCTAACATCGAATCTTAAAGTTCATAGAGCGTCTCTTGGACGAGTCTTCCATAATTCCCGACGCCCGATGCACGGCGGCGAGCTGCAGGCAGAAATCTATGCTCCGCGAGCAGCTAACCGGGTTAGAGGCGTCGCTTACGATTACCAGAACTAATTTCGCCCCGTACAGAGAGAAAAAGGAGGGCGGTCGTACAATTTCCCGCAATTTTCGGTCCTGCAGGGTAGGTACGTAGAGAAGTTACCTTCTTCTTTCACCCCAGCCCTCGTCCCCCACCCTCCCACAAACCCTGACACTCAAGCTGTAATAACGAAGTCTACCTTCCCCCGTGAAAATTGCGGAATGCAAGTAGCTGGGTCCATTCACGGACTCGTATTGCGGCAGAATAGACGGCAAACACCTCGAAACTACCCACGCTGCCGTAGCGAGAACCAACCACCCCCTGCCGCCCCCTCTCGACCCGCTAGGCCGCTACACCGCCGCCTACTCGCCCACCCCCTCCTCCTCTCATAGAGCAACCAGCGGGGGTGGCGTAGTACTCGAAGAGGAGAACCGTGTGTATCGACCACTGACGTCATCCATCCCCACTAAAACTACGTCACGTATACGCTCCGCCGTCAGGGAGAGGGAGGGTTGTGTCGCAGTGCCGTAGTGACTTTGTGGCGCGTCAAAGGGCTCCTAAAACCACCCCCGGCCCGCGGCGGACGCCCGATAATCCCCCGCCCGGTCGATTTTATTATCCGAGTTTACCGAGCTACCCACCGCTCACCGTAAATTCGATTATCCGTGTGATTCGCCGGCTATCAATTTTTGCCTAAGTTTTACGAGGCGAGGATACCGCCTGTACGTGTCGCGCCACACGCGACGGTCAGGGGTCCCCCGTTAACACCCCCTTATACACCGTGCCGCGTGGAAACGTTTCGAGGGCTCTATCACGCCCGAACGATTTCCCTCGTTCCCGGGCATTTTTACGCGCCCCGCCGCCCTCCGGCAACAACAGTCGAGAGGACGATTCGAGCATTTCGATCATGGCGTTGCCTCTCGGCCGGAACGCGCGCGCCCAACGTGGCGGGAAAGTCTGTTTACGCGCGAATCTCTGCAATGGCGGCCACGTTCCGCGCGGAAGGTTCGGGATAGGCTTGGGGCATTTATATTATTCGCAACGAGCCTCGTAAATGCGAATGGGAGTGGCACAGACTTTTAATTTTTGATATCGTAGCGCTGGAAAGGTAAATGCACCGAATACTTTTTTTTTTAATAAATATATTTTGTTGGGGGTGAGAGTATTTTCCTGTGGCTTGGGTTGGGGAAGATATTTGTCGTTGTAGGTGCTTCAGTAGGTTAACTATGAATTTCTTGTAGGAGATTACATCGAGAAGCATATATTCGACTCGTTGTTCTGTTTATTGACCTACTTGTGGTTATTATCGACCACCCCGTGTCTCCCTCCCTGCTCGCAGCTGTGTTAACGACTGTCACGACTTTGTAGTAATTGTAGAATAATAAGTTCGGATGTTTCTCCCCGCGATTTCCTCCGGTGATAGAGGAAACAGGTTAAGAAAGTGGACGTCACCTTAATTACTCGTGAAACAGGAATAATGGGCGGGTCAACAGACACAACGAGGTCGCCAAACGGCGGCGTTTCCTAAATTCGCGACTGGCGGACAGTGAATAATTCAAAGACACCGAGCGGCACTTGAATCTCGCGTTTATTTCGATACTAATCGCGGTACATCGCCCCGTCGTCGACTTTCCGGAGCACAACAAGTTTCGCCGGCACGCGCGCCGTAGAACATTAAATTTCATCAGCGGAGTTATGGTCTTAATAAGCAATTATCTCCTTGAATCCAAGTTCACCGCGGCGCGTAAACTTGCCGCCAAGGATAGAGAGGCGGCTTCCCGCCGCCGCGGGCTGCTCCGCTTAAAAACAATAACACACCCCCTCGAAGCCCGTCGATTAACCGGCGCCCCCTTTCCATTTCGACGCAGTTAAAAAGAAGAAACAGGGATCGTACGGGATGCGAAACCGCTCCGTTACGGGTTCGCCGAAGGGAGGAAGCGCTCGGGGCCTGTTCGCGCCAAAATTTCACAGCCCTGAACCCGAGGGAGCCTGAGTGCAAAGGTATTGATTCGTTTCATCCCCACCGGCGGCCCCGCCGCCCCTACCCGCGCTCCGTTCATCGTCGTAGTCGGCGTCGTCGTCGCCGTGGCCGTCGTCGTCCTGCTACCTTCTCGTAGCTCGTAGAACCACCACCCCCCTCCCACCCCCCACGCCACCCCCGCGTTTCCGCTCCCCCTTCGGTGCCCTTTCCCGCCCTTTCTGGAGCGTCGAGTAGGACGGAAGAAGGGAGGCGAACAGTGAAGGCGGGAATGGCAGCGGAGGGCGCGAAGAAGGAAAGGGTCAAGAGAGAAAGAAGGTGGCGGTGGCGCAGGGGGTAGGGAGCGCGGGAAAATTCACCCTCCATTTTTCTCGCAGCGAGAACGCCGTCGTTGGACCCTGCTGCAGGTCCTGGACGCCAGCGAAGGGCTTGGCCCGTTTGTTTTTCCTCGGCCGCGTTTGTTTTCCTCGCTGTCCGTCCGCCACAGGTCGTCGACATTTATGTATGTACGTGAAAATTCGTTACGTAGAAGATTCGGTAATTTGCAGGCGAAGCTGGAGGGGCGACGGCCGTTTCTATTTAAATGGTCCCGAATGAGGGTCACTGCCGAATGAGATCGATTTTACGTAGAATGTATACCTATTCAGCATGGTAATAACGGGGAATAAAGTGAATATCATAACCTACTTAGGCACTTGGGAAATTTTAAAGATTTGGTATTTTGTTTAAAAAAGGTACACGCGTTTAACAATATAAATATGTGTAACGCTCAAAATGCTCCTCTTAGGGTAATCCTTTCGTGAAAGTCTGAAACGCGCCACTCACAAAGCAATACCGAATAACGCTGGGAAGATTCTAAAGAGATATCCCATTACGAAGCAGCGGTTAGCCGCGAGAGGAGCGATTAAGACGCGTACACGAATCTTCCCGCTTCTTTCCCCGTGTAAATCTTTATAAACGCGCGGTGTCGTTCTCGCCCTCGGGGGAAGAATCTCGTTCCTTAAGGGCGGCCAATGGTGGCGGGCTAAAGCGAGGTAAATTAATCCGCCGCGCCGCGCGCAATAACGTGGCCGCCCCGCTGAAAGAATCGCGCAAAGCGGTCCGCGAACGACACTGTAAATTTTACCTCGATTGTTCGTTAGCCCCCCACTCGAGCTTTTATTTCCCTGGAAACACGTGATGCCGCTCTCCCAGGGAGCCGACTACCCCCGGGGCTTGATTAAACAAAGCTGGCGAGAAAACGAGCTAATTACCAGCTACGGGACAATTGCTAATTACTTTGAAATATCTGGGCTTCCTTGGAGCTTCAACCGGTGGATATTAATTTTTCTTCTGCCAAGTGGCATCCGCGATGATAGCGGTACGCAACGTCGAGAGGGTGGCTCTGAAATGATTGGACAATTCAGAGGAAGCTTACTCTACTCATCTTGAAGACGGAGAATGTTAATGTAGAAGAAGATTTCTAATCTTCTTTAAACTTAGAAAGTTATTGGAAAATTGGACAGTTTCTAAAGAAAGCTCCTGAAATCTTCCACTGTAAAGTCACACTGTGAAAACAGACTAACCTCATATTTTGTAAAATTGAGTTAGTAACAATAATTTATTCCAATAGAGTACTAACTTATCATACAAAATAGAAAATTCTTTTCATCGTGGGTTAGTCTATTTTCGCTCTCAGTGCCTCGCATTCTTATCACAGCGACGTCCACACGAATACCAAGCACTCGATGCACCCATAAGTTATTCTGCACCCTTAAAAAAAATTCCTTCCGTACAGGAGTCATTAAGGTCTGCAAAAAGAAACGGACGGTAGCCCGATAGTGCGTCGTTTCGCGAACGTTGCTTCCTTCTGGGCACGTGGTCGACGTGACACGTGTCGTGATCCGTGACGCCCCGTTTCCGCTTCATTTCCCTCGGCTCCGGCTTATCCATTTATCCACCTCCCTAATTACCCGCGATTTAAGCGTTCTCAAGTCACGCGACACTCTGCGTGCATCTGGGCCGCGTATATGCGCTCCGGCCGTCGCGACTGCAGCGCGGTAGAACGCACGCGACGAATCGCGACGAGATAAGCGGACATTTTCATTCACGCGAGCTTATTAGGTTACCTGTACCGTGTCGCTTCTAATTATCGATTGCGTCGATTCCCTTTCATTTTAATTTATCCGCGGCGAAGAAGAGACATCAACGGCCAACGCGGTTCGTCCTTAACTTCATTTACACGGTGTGCTGTTAGTAGCGATGCGAATCAGGTGATTCTTCGAGGACCATTTTTTTTCTTTTTCCAAGAAACGTTTTTAGGAAGCCTTTTAGACACTCGTGCAAGAGACTGAAGTTAACCCTTTCAAGACGAATGATGGGTATTATGAATTAATTAATTAAAATTATCAATACATAATCGCACATAAATAGGTAATAAAGAAATACATTATACTATATTTTGTGCGGTTGCAGACAAAAATATAACATCGTGATCGACTTTGTCAGAATTGGATCAAAAAGTTCCTGCATTTGTTTTATGAGGGTTAATGTGAGATAATGACATGTGTACTGAGAAGTAGTGAGGTTTCCAGTTCGCATAAATAGAAAGGAAGCCTTGCAGTGTGCATTCTGTGAAAATGGAGATGATTAGATTCAAGTGAGGTTGTGTCTATCTATTTAGTGGCTACCTATCATCGACTAACCAGAGACTTCCCTCGAACTTCTTTGTTTACAACCCCTTTTCTTAACTCCCGCAGCAATCCCAGTCGAGCGTGAAGCATACTTGTAAATCTTAATAAAAACTGGATATCTCAGATTCACACCCGGGGCGTATCTTGCACAAGTGAATATCCAACATTGTCAATATAATATATTAAGTAGAGGACGACGTTAAAAACCATCCGCACCGCGTTACCCACGCGCAACGCTATTTATTATCGGCATGCGCGCCGATATCGGAGATACCGCGGTGCCCGTAAGAAAATGTAAATTTACGAGCAAGCAAATGCAGCATTATCAGCAAATGACACGCTGCAACGCACGGCGTCATAAAGAAGAGGAATGGACTTCTGCAGCGCGGCGAGCTGATTTTCATGGAAACGAGACCCCTTTCGTCGAGCAGTCGCTCCATCGCCGCGTTCTTAATCACAGATATGCCGAAGTAATCACAGTAATGCAAATTCTGATTCTCATCCATACCCCGCGGCCAGTATGTAACATAATCGCGTCTCGTTACCGTTCCAGTCGCCGTTGATAATTTCTACTGTCTCCCCCGATTGCACGGCTATGCGCCGCGCCGTATCTTCTTCGGATAATTAGAAAAGCCAATGGCGCAGTTTTTGCGCGAAAATTCCTCCCTCGTGGGATGGAACGGTGGCGTGCTTTGTAGAGATGTGTGCAGTGACTAACCTGGGGCCGATTATAAACCAGCTAATATCATGTTGGTCATTTATTATGGGGCTCCATTTATTTATTTTTATTTTTACACATCTCAAGGATTTTGAGTTATAACGTCCAGGAAGTAGATTGATTTTATAATACTGAAGAAATATAGTACCCACTCTCCGATATGAAGGTGGCGTAAGTCATTTATTTTTTCCTTCGAAATATTTAGACTGCTTGTTTGGGTATGTTAAAGAATATTTTTCCTTTATTGAACAAAATGTTTCGCAACATTTATGCTCTTCTAATGTCAAACTTATCTATCATTGTAAAATTTTATGAGTAGCTTGTACGAAAATGTGTGTTTTTAAACCTATGAATGTCTCCCAAATTCCAAAAGTGCTCAAACGTAGATTTTCGATCTTCACAACTTAATAAATTCAAACATCTTTTCGAACAAACGCAATTTTTATTTTCACATACTTTACCATTTTTGGGAATGCATTCATTGCCACTATTTCTCCAAATTTTTCTCATATTTCTTGTTTCTTTTCTTGCGCTACATGTAAGGTTAATAGATAACACAAAAATAGTAATTATTTCCTTCCACATAATGTTCCTCATCTATCATAAGGCTGAATTTATTCGATCACGTTCCTGCACACCCAAGATCCTCAGAGTCTTAACTCCAAAAAAGTACCAACGTCAAAAACATCCCCGTTCTTGACTTGTCAGCAAGACACCCGAATATCCTCAAATATCCTACCCACTTTACCCCACGTCGGTTTTACGACATCACCGTATCCCTGCGAGGCACTACACCCGTTTTCAAATTTCTCCCCACCCGCGGGTGCCCCTCACCAGGACCGCCAGACGTTCCACGGTCGCGACAATGTGACACTATTCACCGTGACATTGCGTCGCTGCATTATTCAAAAGTGCCCGCTGCATAAAGCTCGCCGCGGATACTCGACCCCGGCGCCTCGGCCCGCGCGCTTCTCCGCCGCGCGATGCGCTTTACAACGCGTCACGCTATTATTTATCGCGTTACATTACGCCGCGCTGTACCCCCCGCTACATTATTAATCGTCCAGCAGCGCTGTGTCCTGCCGCCTAAGGACGAAAGGGCGAGGCGGGACAGCGACGTGAAGAATCGCATAAACGGACCGATAATTTTTCAGCTTAGAGGCTGTTCGCGCTTTAATATCCGGCAAATGGTAGCGACGATGCAGAGTTACAGCCTGGGCAATAGCGCTGCATCCTTCCAAGATTTACTCGCCAGCGAGTCCTCGTCCCGGGCACTTGCCTCGTCCTCCCGCAGGACTTCGCAAGTACCGTCAAGGACCCAGTTCCTGATCACTTAAGATGCAAAGGGAGCAGTTTCTGATGAACCTAAAACATTTTACTATGAGCTATCAAATGTTTGCGTATAAATTTAAAAATACTTCATAATTATTTAATAATTTTTTCGAATAAATTTGTATCGTGATAAACTTTTTATTTTGTATTTATATACTAAACTGATTAGGAATTGGGTTCTGATCAGGAACTGGGTCCTTGACGGTAGGAAAAAAGAGTTTCGCAGCGTTTTCTGACGACCGAGATCGGTAATCGGTTGCGGTCATACTGACTTCTTCGTGTGAAGTTCGGGAGACGAGGACAGCTTGTTTGGAAGAGATTCTGTAGAAATTTCTGTGCTTGACCCAGTAACGATAAAATTTATCGTATTTAGATCGAGCAGTAGTAGAACGTCCACTGCGCATGCGCGGCGGTTCGACGGTAATAAATTGTACTCGGTAATTTGAAAGCCTTTCTGGACCCCCAAGGGTCTGAATGAATTCGTCCCTGGACATTGTCGGAGGTAACATTGGGAGATTGATAGACGACGCGACGTGCCTATTAACGTATCGAATATCTAGGCTACTTCAGTTTGTACTTGATTTACAAGTGGGATTCGAACACCTGTTCTTAGGAAAGGAGCCTTCACTCGTAGTCCACCGTTCGTTGCAAGTTTATTCGGATCCTCGTTGCACCTGGAGGGCTAATCGAATTCGACGAAATGCCATCTGCCGAGTGACTCACTGGAGGGTGTTTTCGCGGGGCCCGTGCGTAGTCGATTCCTAACCATCGATCCTGCGACGAGTCCGCGGAGAAGCGGCACCTGAAATCGCGGCACCCTAGCTTCCATTGTCACGGTTACTGTTATGCTTTCGGGGGATCCATCCAGCGGGGATGAAGTACCATTTCGCTCCGAGCCGCCACTTTCGCACGAGTCATCCAGAATATTTCGTCCAAGGGACGCGCGCATCCCTGCCCCCCTCCGTCTCCCTGGTTCCTTTGCACCCTTCGCCGCTGTTCCAATCGCCAGAGCATCCCCCCTGCCACTACTCCGTGTTCCTCAAGTTTCGTCATTTGATTTCGAGGGTGCGCGAAGATCGTGTTTACCCTCTTTATGCACTTAGAGTCTCATCAACCTCTTCAGGGTACCCCGGTTCCTCGTTTCTTCTTCAAACGGCTTTGGCGAATTTCAGACGGAGCGCGGCGGAGAGGAAATATGTATTTTCGATCGTCCTGTCATCGCTTCCGCCTCCTCGCCTCGCTCGATCGCTCGGCTACCTTTGAACGCTGCTCTTGAAGCCGTTGCTGTGATCCCGATGACGGGGGCATCGTTTAACTTCCTCACCGTGAAATAATTACTTTGTTTGACGAGTGTGACTAGGGTGAATGCAGAGGCTGATTTTTGGGATAACCATCTCGGAGAACTGAGAATAGTAGATTCATATCACTTTCTTTCTTGCACTCCTGTCGCCCCTTTCGTTACAGTTGCAACTCCCAACGAATCAGAACCTCGCGAGAAGAAGTCCTACATGGTGGCTAGGATTGTTAATCTTGCAGGTTTCACTCCATGAAACTACAATTCTCGCTACATTGTAGGCGAAAAAACCGCCTCGGGCGATGGGGACTCAAACTCAAAATCTGCAGGGATCCTCTGCAATTCCCCCAACGCCGACTCTCCAAGAAACTGACGGGACGCCACCTATGTGCCAATCCATAGGCCGTTCCCTACGCCGAATGCCTACAGTAGATTCCGCTAAATTACGATTCTTTCAACTATCAAAGCTAATTATCCCCTGCACGTCTCTCGAAGCCATTAATCAGAGGTCTAGAACGCAGCACGGTGGGGTCGTCGAGAGGAGACAGCTCGTCCTCCATAAAAACACAAGTTCCACGGGAATGCCGTCGCTGACGGAAAGATTGGATCAGCCTGGGACGGGGGAACACGATACCCTAAAATGTTTTCGGGCGTATCTGACGAACGGTCGGGATTGCTATCCCGGAGTAACACCGCGGGAGCCTCTATTCTATTCACGTACGGTGGGAGCTACAAACCAATCGAATCAAAATGCGAAACGTATACACAACGGGGCAAAGTGCGAGCGAAAATGAGGCGGCGATGGCGGCAAGGTGTGGGTGTGGGTGGTGGAGGGGGTGGGGGTGCTTCATGGGGGAGGGGGAGGTATATGCCATCGTCGATTCGATGAGATCGTTAAAATTAACGAGCGTATTCCAGCTCCTCGAAAGTGTCGCGGGCTTCTATTTTTCTCGCGCCCGCCGGTCGACGATTTCCACCCGCTCGAAGGGGACGGGTCTCCGAAACTATGCGTCACGCGAAATGGAAAGTGTAAAAGTGGCATTCGCGCTCGTATCGCCGCGCATTATGGGAAAAGAAAGAGGGATATCGTCGAGAAAGTTCAGCTCCAATTCCTGTGTCTATCCTTACGGCCGCTGTGGAGTTCGTTCACCTTCAGATCCTCGGGTGCCTTTTTCGATTCGCCCTATATGCATTCAACCCAGTGGCGGATTTAAGGAAAAAGGACCGGGTGGCAAACGTCCTAAGGGGCCTATTTTTCGGAAAAATGAACAAGTCGTTTACTAAAAACGAGGTAAATGAAGTAGGTAGTACAGAAAAAAATATAGCGGTTGGATAAAATCATGATTTTTTTACGATGCAGCCCTGACTATATTTCCGATACATCAATAAATTTCTACAATTTTTACTTATTTTTATATTCTACGGCAACATCAACATTTGAATTTGCCAATTTAAACGTTAACAGAGGATTTTTTCTATAATGAAAATAAAGTGACGGGAAGAGAGAAACAGAACCAGTGTATCTACCATAAAAACTGAGCTCCTCATATATGTGAATTGGAACTTTCAGTGTCATCAAACCTTTGACACATTTGTTACAGACAATAAATTAAAAATACTTTTAATGTAGTTTTATTTTACACCACTTTCCTCCGAGAAGTACTATATTTTTTCACAATGTAGGTACTATATTTTTTAACACACTCGCCATAAAGTTCTATATTTTCCCGGAAAAAAGTTGGCAACCCTAGACCCAGGCAGCAATTGTGGCGATTCAAGCATAGGAGAAAAACAACGCTGCCCAATTCTGTGGGAATGGGGATGACTACGCGACTACTTTGTTACCTACCTACTATTATTTGGCTAGACTTTTCTAAACATGAATTGGCTATTTTCAAAAGCTACTGGTTCACTTTACTTTGTAATAATATCCCAATGTAAGTAATTGTGTTTAAAATATATAATACGTGGAAAAGAAAATTGCATTGTTATTCTTAAAAGGCACAAAATTCAATGCCTGGTAGCAACTGAAAAAAGTCAAATAAATACCGCATTAGGGTAAAGGACCCAATTACTGACATCTGACCAATTACTGTCACCTGGAGCTATTTTACTTAAAATAACAAATAAATAAACGTTGTAAAGTCATACACAAAAAGAATTATGTAATTCAACCTATAATCTGTGCTATAAATTATATACTATAGTTTAATTATTCCTTATTTTAAGTAAAATAGCTTAAGGTGACAGTATAATAAATTGGTCAGGTGTCAGTAATTGGGTCCTTTACCCAACTTACTCACAAGGGTGAACACATTGACACAGTAGCCGTAAAAAAATACAAAGAAAATTCGAGATCAAATAAGCACCACCCTGCTGCTTCTATTACGCCTTCTTGCTCATCCCCTTTCCCCTAGACTCGCTCCACAAACGTCACGTCATTACTCGGTACACCTACACGCTTGCTGACGCAAAATCGTTCGCCAGCTTTCGGGGGCAACAACGAGGGACCTCCCGCGTCATCGTGCTCCTCGGCACATGACGAGGGACACGAAACGCTCGATTTACAGTGGGCAATAATCGTTGAAAGATGTTTTACAGGGCTCGCGCGTCCCGGCGCGAGCTTCTGGCTCGCATCGCCAGCGCGATATCAATGAAAGTGTCCCGCGAGGGTAACGATAATGCGACGCCGGTGTAACACTGCACCCAGGGGGCCTATCCGGGCGCCCTTTCCGGCTGGACGGCTGATTTTTATCAGCCGCGCGCGTTACACCGCCAATTTCTTCTAATACTCATCGACGGGTAGAGGGGTGGAACGATGAAGAGGGCAGACACACGTTCTCGAGAACCTAACGACCCGTGCACGTGAAGGAACGACTGGGAAACGAGGCGCTATCCACCCCCACCCCCGGTCCACGAATTAGGGTTCGACGAAAATGATATCCGCATATGTGCGTCTGGGCGCCTGTGAACGCGTGGTGACGAATGTGGTAGCATTGGGAGAAGGGCAGCTCAGTTAAGAGGCTTTTCGTTCTAGCCGAAAGGACACTGTGTCTGTCCTGTTGAATCTTTCAGGGTCCTTTGGAAGAACGACGTTTAATGGGGGTGCGGCGTTGCGAATGGATGCTAATGGTTACTTGTGGGCTGTTCGAAGCTGCCATGATAACTCAACTTATTGGGGAGAAGGAGGATATGGTTTAATGAGGTTTAATCGAAGAATTGTGTTAGTTAGATTGCGGTAACTTGGGGAATAGTTTAGTCAGTTAGCTGTCACTCTGTTTCTGTTAAACGGCAATTTATTCTTCAATAGCTATTGAGGTGCAAGGGTACTTTATGGAATTAGGGTTAGGTAACGTCTGGTTGTTCTTAAAATAAATGAAAGACGTGTCAGAACTCTGTGGGAAAGGAGAATCTTGTTACTGTTGCAGCAGTTGAGCAGGGAGTTTCCATTTCTGATTGACCATCGCTGGAACTTTAAAAGTTTGTGCAGCTGGAGGGTAGTTGGCCAATACACGACTAGTTGTTTGAAGAAATTCGTGGGTTTGCGGGAAGCGGCGAAGAGTAAACGTATCGTGTGTGCAAACATGTATTATATATGAGGGGTGGTTTTTGTGGGGACACAATCCCCTAAGTAGGAAGACGTATGATAAAACTGTTCGTACGAAAAATGATTGGATTGGCAGAGAAACTCGCGCACGGGAGAGATATAATATATATGGAAGTGTTTGGAAGATTTCAAGGTCATTTGCTTCTATTAGATGAAATCATCCAAAGTGGCAGTCAGTCACTAGGAAGAGTTGAACAACTTAGCGCATAACTTCAGACCAAATATAACGAATATACGTGTATTATGGGAAATACTGGTAGATATAAGACACTTTCAAGGTTGCTACTCCCTTTTAACCTTGACTGACCTTGCGTGATGGCTCATTGAAGTCGACTTAAAAGCAGCTGCTACCCCACAGAAAGGAAACACAGCACTCTATATAAAGGAACACCGGGTTATCAACTCGAAATCACCAGGATGCTTCCTCCTATAAAATAACTGTCTCTAAAAAAAAATAATTCATCCGCCTGCAAAGAGAATGTTTCCCGTACGAACTATTATTAATATCATGCATTTTTATACGCATCTTAATACATCCTTGGAAATATAGAATGCAAAACTTGGGTCTCCCTATCAAGTTTCCTTAAAATTAATAACACGATCTCTCAGCAAGATCCAAATATCTCCAGCTGATAAATTCGAACCGAAATAACAGATTTTCCTTAAAATCTCACGACCTACATTCACCCTCCAACGTGTTGATTTCTTTAATGTTACACTCACCTCTTTTAAATATCTTTTGTGGACTTTGATTCCCAATAATATTTCTGTACATGCCCCTCTGTTATTATTGCTCTGATTGCTTTTCACGTTGTATTCTATACATTAACTCTGTTTATTGTAAACCAAATACCAGTCGAATAAACAATAATATTAATAATCCCCGTTAAACCATCGCTCTCAGATTACACCCATTTAGAATCCACCAACAACCCAACCAGCAAAATCAATTAATCCTCTCATCCACCTCGCCATGCAACAGTCGAAAACTAGAGTCGCCCGGAGCAAGTAAGAAAGTACAGAGAACGCGGGGTGAAAGTTGTATGGAAATTCGAGAGGCTTCAGGGCTAGCCGTAGGCCTCGCAGCGGCGATTTCGCGCGAAACGCTCGACGATATTCGCCTCGAGAGCTAAAAGCATTCCGCAGGGGCGAGACTGTACGGTGGGGAGAGGGACCAGCCTCGGTGTATGTAGGTTAAAATCTGTTGATATACAGCGTGCACGTGGACTTCCTTTTCGCCGGGGCCACGTAAGCCCGGGCTTCCTGCTCGTTTTTCGATCCGCGGCCCCTCGCGAGGCAAACGGTGGGGTTAATGTGCGTACACACCGCGGGATGTCGACCAATTTCCGGGTTCGACTAATGCACTTATCAGACGTTCGACCGGGGAAAGGGTCGCGGGGTGGAGAAAGGCCGCGTAGCGGGGAAAAATAATTGAGGGAGGCCCCCGTCGACGGGATCGACGGACCACTGCTCGCCGTGAGAGGTTCGCGCGAAGCGGAACGGATCATAAGGGCGTGGAAATTAATGAAAGGGAAGCGAACCAAGCGAAAAATTATCTCCCACCGTGGAGCGTTACGGGCGCCGGGCACAAAGGATGCAAAGTTGTTGCGTTAATTTGCCCCGCCGGATATCTTTGCCACGTGAAATTGGGCAACGTACAATAGGTAGTGGAAATATTTATTGCGTCACTCGAATATACACGTCACACAGACAAAATAAGTTGGAGTCCAGAGATGGGCAAAGAATTATTTGAAATAAAAATTTCGTACACAAATTTTTATTTCAAATAATTTTTTGCCCATCTCTGTTGGAGACGAATCATTTTATCTTTTACTACGTTCTAAGAGTTATGCAATAAATATTTCCAGTACCGTACCTGTTGTACCTTTATTGGTTACTTTTGCGTGGATTCGGTGAAAAGTTGGTCGGAGTGGAAGATTTATATTTACACTTATCCCGCGATCATTGTTTCATAGTTAGGCATTGAGAGCGAAAACGGACTAACCCACATTTTTTGCGAAATTTAGTTAGAAGCAAAAATGTATTCCAATAATAGGCTGTACTAATCATATGATATAGGAAATTCTTTTTCGATGTGGGTTAGTCCGCTTTTGCTCTCAACGACTTATATATTCGTTAAAATTCCAACGCTTTTACTACTTTCAACGACACTTAATTCACATCGCATACACGTTTCCTTCCCCCCGCACGATCCCGAGTAGCTCCGAAACGAACGATCCATTAAAAACGAGGCCCATTAAAACCCTCCCCACGATCTCCCCGTCCCCGTTCCGTCATCCCGATCAATTATGCACCGATGGATTCGGTCGCGCCGCTAATCGCGTCTAAACACGCGTTGTAACGTTCGGCGTGTCGGCTTAAATATTAACCAGAGTTCATTAAACGGAGGACAAAGTTGATTTGAACAACGCTGCCCCAAGCTAAAATCGGTTACTCTATCCACTTAAACCGCCCCAGCCAGCGGAGAAACGAAGCTTCTGCTTCTGCGGCGAGGCCGAGCTAAAAAATTGAATTTATTTAACGCGATCGTGACCCCCCTCACGGCGATTGTTCTTCCCTCAATTATGCACCGTCTAATTTCACCCCCCTCCGCCGCCGCGGAGCCCTCGATACAATTTCACCACGGGCCCATAATGTCGTAACTTTCTCCGGGGCTTTCTCTCTCGCCGGCGGAAAACGAGCAATTAAGCGTCTTAATCAGGAATACGCGCGGTCCACGCCCTGCCGTTCGGCCGCTCGCTGCGATCCCTAATTCAATAAGGAGCCGCCCGACTCGCGTGGATTATCCGAACGAGTCGATGAACCAACGAAATCCTGCCGTCGTAATTGGAAAGTATCCAGTGGCGATGACACCCCCGAGCGGGGGGCCTTCAAAAGGGAGTTACCAAGAAACGCATCGTCCGGCTCCTTCCTAGCCCTTCCAAGGAACTTTCGGGGCACACTGATTGCGCCCTTGCCCTCGTAAAACAAATCTTATAATCCCTACGTTCGCCATACGAGGATGTCGATTTAATCATTACGACGGAGGAATCCTTTCGAATGGGGGTGGGACGTGGTTGGTGCTATAGTATGAGGGGTCTGAGGCACAGTAATGGGGGAAAGGGGTAGAAAGTGTGTAGATATGTGGTCAGTGAGTTTCGATAAATATCGTTTAATGAATGTACGAAAGGGGTATTATCGATGAGGATGGAGGGTGAAGGAAATAGCAGTGTGATGATAGATCTGCTAAACCAGTGCTTCCCAACTTGTCGTTCTCGACCCCCAAGATATTAAATATCTTTAAGTATATTTAATATATTAAACACCTTTAAGTATATTTAATATATTAAACACCTTTAAGTATATTTAATATATTAAACACCTTTAAGTATATTTAATATATGTATAAAGATAATTAAATATTATTCACTTGGAATTATATCCTGAAATACCTATTTTTAATGTGTTTTCTTTACGACGTTGCAGCTCAAAAAAATTTGGAAAACACTGCGCTGAATCCTCATAAAATTTGTGTTAGATTAAAAATGTGAACTTGGAATTTTCTTTTGGTTACTACTTAGGTATTGAATTCTCTTAAACTTTTTGCATATGAACTTTCGCAGCTTGCAAAACTAGATGTTTTATTGAATCTAGGATAACACGTGGGCAGTTGAGGTATGAATTTCACGCACAAGAACATATACGGACATTAGACATAGACATTGGACAAAAGTTGATAAATGTTTGTCACGTCTGACCTTCTTCCGAACAATTCCCTGGTTTCAAGCGGAGCTAGCGCAACTAATTTCGCTGAACTATTTAGAATCATTGTTCCACATCTGGCGTATGATCTTGCTGACCATTTGTGAACACTCACAATGCTCCACAAAGCATTTCAGCCCCTTCTCTAGAAGTGCGTGTCAAAAGTTTCTGAATGCTACCTGCAGTGAGAAGGGGAACAATGGGTTCGACATGAATATAGCTGTAACTCGGAAACAAGGTCATATAGGTCGAATATACATATGATTGTTTCCCATTATTATCGTACGGGTGGGTTCACCCTAAAATTGCTACCACATTCCGCGGAATATCTCGCGCACAGGCACGAAACGGCCTCCCTGAGATCCTTTCCTTAAAACAGAGCTAAAAGAAATGTTGCAAGTGCACATTACCCGTGAAATTGCATGAGGAAATGCTTCATTCCTGAATCACTCTGCTTTATAGTTGAAGCTATGCACAATAAGGAAAAAGCATCATGCCTTTTAGAGGTTTTCTCTGCAAACACTGTATGCGTAGACGTAACAGAATAACTTCCCCTTTAAAAAACTAAATTATACACTCTGGTGTTACAACAAGAGAAGTCCACGTGGATATAATTTAAATTTCCACAAGTACAATTTACTTTCGTTACATCTATCCCTTCTAAAATGAAAATAAAACAATTCCATAAGAATAGGAGCGCCTTGCGATAATGAAAATAAAAATTATACAATAAAAATTCAATTGAAAATAGTCACCACAGCTACCACTACTGAAACTAGCTTCCGGAAGGCAGCGAACCAATTCCCTAGGAAATTAATTATACAGCTACCTCGAAACTGCAAATGGACGCGTTAACTATGAAACAGATATTCAATTATTCTTAAACCCCCGATCACTTCAATGCCCGCGATATCACTTTGTACCGCAGCGTTCGAGCGCAGCCAGTTCCCAGCGATACAGCGCGATTAAATTATTCCGAGCGGCTTGACGATTCCACGGATCCACGAGAGAGAGAGAGGAGGGGGGATCGGCACGGGGGCCGTGTTTATTCGGCAAAACGGGAATGGTGGCCGAAAATAAACGTCGCCGGCAAAAACGGCGACGCGCGCCTCGTGAAATTGAGTTACCACCGCCTCGTTATTCTCGCGAGACTCGAAATAAAGCGGCGGGGACCATCCCGCAAGGATTGAGTTACCGTCCACTTAATTGACCGCCCGCAGAAACGAGAGGAGGACACTGATTGACAGCGAGACGCAGCTGTCATCGGCGGCCGGCCGGAGAATAAGGGCGATCGTGTACGGTTTGATTGATCTTTAGCAGCGGAATCCCGGAACGCCATCGGCCCCCGGGACCGGGAAGACATCTTTCGGCACGGGGGGGAAGGGGCGCAGCTGTCGCTGGCTGACGCGTGAATTCCCTTCCAGACACCGTAATTAGAACGTAACGAGCAATTACGAGAGCCGCGCTCGATGCTTTCACTCGACCGCCTCGCCCGTACGGACGTTTTGGCTTCCCTTTGATCGAGTTCGGCATGAAAATCGAATAAGAAGGCTCGGGAGGACGCCTTCGAACACCTGCACACCATTGTCCCCGATAGATTTCACTGTCTCTGTGACGGAGGCTAGGGAAGAATGAAATTTTGCTTCGATGGAGTGTGTCAGTTTTTATAAACGCTCGAAGATAACTTGAAGTGTTTATTCGTTGAAAAATTATTCATCACCATATTGTTGGATACCAAGAACCATAGGACTTTTAATGAAATTGTTTTCGATATCTTTTACAGTGTTGCAGATATTTATGATAATATGAAAACTCACAATTTCTCTGGGGGACTGTTTTCACCCCTAGGACCGTTTCATTGGCGAAACAAAAATTGGTTACGTTACTAGCAGCACTTGAACAGTTTCAAATTCTTTTGAATTTTTTTATTGCCGAGCATCCTTTGTAAGTTAAAAGATAGACTTCGTACGGAAACAGATTGTTATCCTCATCCGTCCCTCACTTTCCCAACTTAATTTGTGCCTTGGTGGACACAATGGTAAAAAGTCAATATAATGAAAAGATAAATAGTGTTTGGACACTACAAATTCTTTTATTGAAAATAAGGAATATGATTCTTCACATCGTTCATTGATGAAAAGTAAATTTATCTACATATAACAGAACATCATTTTTCTGAGAAAATTGTTAGAAAGGTTCCGTTTCTAACCACGCGTTATCATCCAACACAGTTTACCTTCGATTATTGCAAACTTTCAGCATATTTAAACATATCCCATCACTCTACATCTTCCACACCCCCAACTGTCCCGTCTTTCGTGTCTTCTACTTTCGCCTGACAAAAAGGTGTTTCCGTGTCGAGCAACGTAAATATCCCCGAAATTCGAATATCTACGACGCTCGTACCTATCGTGCCCCACGGAACCGTGATATATACCGACCTGGCGCGTGGACGAGCATCGGTGGCGCGAGCTCGTAAGAACGCTGAAAAACGACGGAAGCGTCGCCGTCGTCGGCCGAACTTCTCTAATTTCGAGTGTGCCAAGGAGGAAAGTGGGCCACCGTGTGCGTTCGAGACGAGACACGTGCCGCGGCTATTTATACGGTAGACAGTCGGAGCGACGAGGAGCAGTCAACGCCTAGGACACTCGCGGGAAGAGGTGGAAGAGCGCGAGAAAGGACTGCTCGGGGGAGGTCGAGGGGGGGAAAGGCGAAAAGCGGTGCAACCCCGATGGAACCAGAATTAGCATGACTCACCGGGATTATTTGGGTTTATGTAATCCGAGAAATTCGGCGCGGTCGACGACGGTGACGTCGGCCCAGCCGTAGGGCTGCGTCACTGAGTCCTCTGACTTATCGATTCGCCGTTGCATACGAGGATATCACGGTGTCGCGTTGCATCTTCGCTGCTGAAACTACAATAGATTTCACCGAGTGCCTGGAACCGGCCGAATGACTCGAGACGTGAAGATTCAAATGCCAATTGAGATTTTTTGCATGTAGTTGGAGGACTTGTAATTTGGGGAGAGAATGGAGAAGAAATTCTTCTCGATTCTTGATAGTCTTATGAAACCAAGTGTAATTACTAGTGACTAGTTATATTAAGATTAGGAGTGAATGATAATAATTGTACACACTTACTTAGTTGCTTAGTAATTAGTAAAATGTTACGAGACTCTGCTACTTTAGTAGATGAATACAGTACTTCATGTTTTAGGTATCAGATTTAAAAACGAGGTATAAGAATAAGTGGGATTTGTGATATTTAATTAAGATATCAAAAATAGATGGAAGTTAGGATGCAAATATAAATGCTTCGATAATATATTCATAATGTTGCTAGAATAAATAGGAGTTGGAATGTGTTCATATTATCTGGTTTACCTTATCTATCTGATCAGTCTAACCTTTCTGATTTAACTCACCTGCCTGGTCTCTCTGGATCTACTGAACTGGGTTGCAAACCCTGACTCACCTAGCTTAAACGAGTTTCTCAGGCTACTTCATACGAAGTCGTAGAGTTCTATCCCTTGACCCTTCCCTCACACCCATCACTAACATCATTTAGCTTACTGTACCAGCTGCTCGGATAGCCATCGGACCTAAGGAAGCCACTGGAGGAAGATCTTGCCAAAGAGACATTGGAAAGAACAGAGATGGATTTTCCAGAGTGTAGTCACTTCATAGATACTTGCATTCTAGAATTTTAAACTTGCAAAACCAAGTATTCAAACTAGCAATCATCGAAGAAATGGAACTTCCTGTGACTCTTCCTTTCGCAGTAGTTTGTATCGTTCATGGGCAGACAAGGGAGCTCGGCGCGTTATGGTCAGACGCGTTTCTCTATACGCTACTAAATTTGTCAGGCAATAAACATGCTTCAAATAAAAAGGCCACATAACCGAATAAAACTACTGGAGTGCTTCAAGTTACGTAACTTGCTCAATAGAGAACCGAGTAAACGAATCATAAACCATTTCATGCTTGCAATTATTACGAAATCCTAAACGCCGATGTGACGAAATATCCAGACAATATTTCCTCTAGGAATATGGAAAGTGGCTGCTATTCACGGGAAACAATACGTCCCTGGCACCTCCTATCAGATTTTACCTCGCCTATAAAGCACTAAGCGTGAACGTACTCGCTCAAACAACAAATGACTATCGCGCAACGATGGTGAACCTGCGAGTGCTTTCTAGTGTGACATTATTTATAATTTCCAACGTCAAACTAGTGGAACCTTTGATGCAGGAGAGCCTCTACAAACTCCTGGGATCCCTAACTTCCGTGAAACAGTAAACTCTTGAATTTCTACCGCGACTAACGTGAATACTATCGACAAACACCACTTGTGACTGGTTGCAGCGTGAGGATTCCCGAATTACTCAATCAACTGTGCAACGAATCCCAAGGCTCAGACACGGTTCTTCAAGATGCCTGCTACGGTTGCTTCTTCAGGGCTACCAATCAACCCCTTGGTTATCCTTCATTAGCGTCCATGTCCAACTGTGCTGACCTTTACCTCAACAACACCGATTACGGCCACTGTCAACGGTACTTGAATGTAAGCAATTCAATTTGTTTCATATTTAAAACTTATTGTCTCGTAACAAAATTGAAAATTAAAATAAAAGATTAAGAATAAGCGTTTCTCCAAACGTTGCGCCAATCAAAGTTTTTGAATAATTAAACAAATCAAACAACAAGACTCGACGTCATTAATAAAGGAAATTCGGTCACCAGAACATTCTAATTTTTCTAACACTTTGTAAGTTTGTGGACGACATCGATAGAGGTTTCAGGCAATTTTTCCTTTTGTACCCATTTTAACAAAAATTATTACAATAAAAACCTAACGGCTTTTATTGATCTATAAAACTGTATAATCAAATTGTTAAAAAAATTTGTAATTTAAAGCGTAAAGTTCCCCACCACAAATCTCAAACAATTCGATCTAAAACCATTAAATTTTCTTTTTAACAATTTCTTTATATCTACTATAGTTTCCCAGATATACTGGAAAATGGGAAACCACTCATGGACTTTTAGGGTCAATCGAAAAATTGACTGATACTTCTTTTGAGGTCCTCTGCAAACTTACACAGTTTCAAAAAAAAAAAATCGGAATAGCCGGGTAACAGAACTTCTCTTATAAGTTGATATTGGAATATACTCGAGTGTTGGACGGTCAAATCTCTAACACCTCGTCAATCCAACGGCGCTCAACGAACTTGAAATTGCAAATTTTCGTATTAAATCTGTTGGTCAGAACGCCACCAGCACGCCGGCCACGAAAGCCAATCCCACGACGATATACTGCACGTTCCTCGAGTGCATCCGTCAAGTGAACAAGAACACTTTGGTGAGCAGTTTAATAGTTTTTCTCGTGTTCTCGGAACATCCCACTGCTTTTGCTCTATAGAAATTACAGGACCAGCAATTTAGCGTGTCGCATTGAATTCGACGCACTGCAGAGCTCGTCGTAGCTTAGCAGTATGCAAATAGTGTATATAATAGCGATTGTAAATATTGAACAGGAAGCGTTGCGAGCCGGACCGAGAATGGCGGGGAGCTCGGGAAAAACGTCAAGGAAAGCTTTCTTCTTGTCCTTAAAATTGTATAAGCAGCTAGCGAGAGGCGTTTGCATCATAAAGGAACAGGACTCGGAGCAGAACACTGTGAGACCCGGAGCGGAGCCTATCGATCCGAGGCGGCAATCGATTCCACCGAAACGCCGATAACTGCGCCACTTAGACGCGACGAACGTGTATATATTTAGAAATCTGTACGATAATCCTGTACATAATGTACAATATTCCCGCAGAATTGGAAGATCACGCCTAGTAAGTTCTTTCACCTCTATTCTCTTTTATACATACTTCTTCCCAATTACTGTACCCTTCGATGCTTCCCATGGAAATTGCGTCAATGCACCCGGAAAGCTTGAAGAATGCTTCCCCTGGATTACTCTTCTAACAATGAATATCGACTATCAATTGTAAAAACTTCCTAGCTTCAACTCTAACTAATATCAGAAATTTGTTGCGCTGGTTAATTGCTCGAGCGGACACGTCATTGACAAAGGTTCCCCTTAGCTCAGGGCATGCGTCGGAGAGGCCATACGAATGTCGCCCGGTTTCAACCTCACCGATGTAAAACTGGCCCAATTGTTTGTGAACACCACCGCCTGCGTACTCGCGAAAACGCGCTGCGCTTTGATGAACCCGATAACGGGGGAATTCCAAGACGACAGCTTGGCTAATAAGCTCCACATACCGACGATCAATGCCGTCCTGGTCAACACCGATTATAACATCAACATCGTGCAGCTGCCGTTTCACTACGGGCCCGTGGACGTTTGCGCGAAATACAGGAACTTCGAGCAGGCCACTTGGCCCAGCGTCACGTGCTGACTGAAAAGAGCCTCTCTAACGGCGGGAGATCGAAATCCTGAGCGATCGAATAATATGGACGATACTCGTGTGTACTTTGGGGAAAATCGGTGGTATGTAATTGTCGTTGGAAGGTGATATTGTGATGGAAATAAATAGGTACCGAGGTTCATATTGGGTCCGTAGACTATTTTCCAGGGGAGGGGGAAATTTTGGAGATGACGGTGAAGAAAGATATAGTAATGAGAAAAGAACCGTGGCAATGACATCGACGAATCAATTTAAAAAAATTTAAAATCGAAATATTAAAATATTCACTTTTTTAGTATAAACTTAATAAAGATCGGTTTTAAAAAATAAGCGATTTTTTCTTAAAAGTCGGGGGGCAACTGCCCCTTTCATCTCCCTTCCGGACGCCCATGATTGGGTTCATAGAAGTTGGAGGCAGTGTTCGTGGTAAAAATCAGTTGAAGAATTTAATTGGTTGGAGGTCTACTCCCACTATGAATTATGAAGATTCGCGTCTATATTTAAAAGATACTGAGCGAGTGCCTGCAGATTTGCGTGAATCACTCACGTTTAGTCTTTAAATATAGAATGATGAGGCAACTAGGGGAAAACTTTTCCTTGTCATAGTTCCTCCATGCAGTGTCGTGGCTTATGAATCTGCTTACCAAAATCCTGAGTGTCTATTTAATTTGCTTACCCCGAATTCGCGGAGAGAGACTTACAAGAGTGTTTTCTACACTCGTTCAGACATCAAAGAATTCTCGTGACTGCCACGAGAAGGTAAATAAAAATTCAACAACAGGCCCAGTGTCTTGCCATCCGTAGAATTGTGTTCCCACTAACTAAGTTATCACACAATTATTCGAAGGGGTTCTCACAAGGATTCCGCCATGAGCGACCTCAGTACAAATCGGGTGGCCATTTCGAATATCGACATGACGGGAATCAACAGGAAAACATCGAAACTCCAGAGTTTCCCGCGTAAACTTTTATCACGACGAGGTAGTCAATGTTAAATCTCCATATCCTCGTTAAGCGATCGTTTCGAACGATGATTCACGATCGCGTTGCAGCGTGGTTCGCCGAGATGCCAGAAGTCCATTCTTAGTCACTATCCCGCTATCTTTCCGTGTCATCGCGGGGCTACGTAATCGTTATTAAGTTAACTCATCAGATGGGAGCTGCAGCGAGCTATTTTGCGTGCGTTGCATTCGGTTGCCTCTTACGCGAACGAGTTTTATCTACGATTAAATTTCCAGCAATCTTCAAGCTCTAACGTCGGAATAATCGTCTCGACATTTTGTATCCTGAAATTTCTGACGGAGATGGTTCGTAACGTCTCCCTGCAGTGGCATCAAAGGAGCAAGCAGCATCTTCGCCCTCGCATACTGTGTAACATTATGGTTCTGGGAGAGCTACGACTGATATAATCTCAAGAGAGTCGTGACACTCGGAATGCCCCCGCACAGGAGAATCTACGAACGGCGGCATAACTGGGTGAACGTTTCCTAGTCGACTCATCAGCGGCAAGTGCCGGATGTGGATGCTAAAAGAACGTTTACGATATTACTCATCCCGTAAAGCGATCGTAACGAAGCTGCCAGTGGACAAGCTTACGGCGGATAACACAGTAAAATAACGAGAAACGGGGATGCCATTAGAGGAGGCACTCGAGGCTGACAGAGGCGGGCTTATCATCGATAACATTAGAGATTTTTTGAAATTACTCGGATTATTCCTCGGCGTAGTATTATAGCTAAGTAGCTTTATGAAAGGTCTAAAGCTGAGGACTTTTTAAACTACACGGGTACGCCGCGGGCCCTAAACGGAATTAATTAAGAAATGGGTGGAGAATTAGAATTGGTAGTCTATTAGTTAGGTGTATTAAAGATATTAAGAGATAGTATAATCCTTCTACGGCGAGAATAAAGTGTTGGGATGAAAGAAACATGTTCCGAGTATATTACAATGAGAACTCGGGAAGAAAACATTTTTTTCCCCGAAACTCGCGTGCCCTAAATCAAAATCACTCTAGGGAAATGCACACTTTCTCCAATTTCATCTTCGACTTCCCGCTCACCAATATCCCAGTTCTTCCATATAGAACAAGTATGTGTAATTGAATCAAAATGTTATTTAAATTACAATTTTAATATTCAACTCGTATTAAATACATTTTTATTAGCTAATGTTACGATTAGCTTTCCAAGTGTAATCACCACTGCTATATCCCACAGATTCCCACACACATATTTCCCAAGCCGTAAAGAAATCTCTAAAACAGTCGTCACAACGAAATCCCTGCCCCTCGAGCCTCGCCCACCCACCGTTCCGCCATAACGATGTTTCCAGAGGCTTGGATACGGACATATGAGAAGGTGATCGGATATTGAAAAATCCAGGGTATCATCGGCCGACTCAAAGGCTGCGAGAGGAAAGTAAAAAGCGAGGGGGGATGGGGTAAGGGCTCCCCTTTGGTTTGTTTGCCAAGGTGAAACTCTCTGGTTAATTCGTTCGTCGGTGGATAGGGGAAGGGACACGGGTAGGAGAGCGAAGAATCGAAGGATCGATTTCGCGACATCGCCGTGCACTCGTCTGCTCGCGGGAGGACGGGCGACAAGCTCGGGTCGGGGGAGGAGTGGAGGGATGGATGGAGAAAAGAAGCGACGAAGATGAAGGGACGGATCGCTCCATTGCACAGAAGCGACGCTCCACTTAGCGTCTTCCTCGAAATAATTTGAAATATGCAAATGCCATCGGTGCACGCGCGTCCCCGTGTGCGTGTCGTCCCGCGGTGCTGTTTGCGCGCGCGACCGTGTATCATGAGGGGCGAGGAGGGAGGAGGGTGGCAGAGAAGACAACGTATATTCCAGTGGCTTACGGTTCAGTTCTCTCCGAGCCAATCTAACTTAACATGCAGATGCAGTACTTGGAATCGTGAAGGAGAGAGAGACAGAGGGGCGGGTGCGAGAGAGAGAGAGAGAGAGAGAGGGAGGCAGCCTCTGAGTTATTCGTGGCGATAGTACCTTTTCCGTATGATCATCCACCGTTACCGAGTCTAACGTCTGCCGGGGCTCGGGGAGGACCTTTAAAGCGAGACGTGATTTTAATAAAGAAACCGACAGAGTCCAGGGACCCCGATCGATGAAAATGACTCGAAACGCGCATCGGTCGGGAACCGGGGCCGCGAGAATGCGAAAGAAATATCGCGATCCGGGGGCTTGTTTGTTACGCGGGAACGAGATATTGACCGATATTTCATAAATTCCTGAGCAACGGTTACGGGCTCGCGGGGGCGCATCCTTGATTAAATTTACAAGACCGTGAGGTTGTACGGCCATAAGTAATGCAATCTGATCTTGTAAAGAGGCTAACTACCCTCCCTTGGATCCGGTAACGCGTTCGATACGCGCTAACCCGGCAGACCGTGGTATCTGGTTAGAGAACGAAAGGAACGATGCAACGATTAAATTTCATCTTACAGAATTGTTATTTAAAACTCACTTCGCAACTCGACAACACTGATCGCCCGCGATCTCCCAAGCTGCGAATCCACGACGAGATTTTACGCGAGACTTTTCTATCGCGCAGACAAAAATCTCAGCAGGTAAATGTAAATAATGCAAATAATCACGAGAGATGAGATTTTTCAGAATATATTATGAAGCTTCTCTCATCTAATTTCATGATAACTAATGATAAAGCAATTGAGAAATAATAGTCTCCGTGTGGATTTGTGCGATTGCTATCGTAGACAAGAATAACAACGAAACGAAAGCACTAGGTGTTATTAAAAAAAAAATTGAATGTACCAGAACCTAAATCTAACAATACTCCTTTCTAAAAGTGATAAAACACGAAGCATTCTTCTCCGACATCATTTGGGCAGGAAAACAAACGAGGCAATTTCGCAGCCAGCCGCCACCCAGCTGTTCACCTTCAGCTTCCGTTCAGCCCGCGGCTTCCGGGGTCTCGAAATCGAGTGGACGCGCGGTAAACAATGTGGATCGGTTTACAGGAGCGCGCCGATGACGTCGCCGCGCGGTTCGCGCCCGTGACTCATGCGAGCGCCGCGTTGCGCAAGGATGCCTCGTCGCGAGGCTGCGGGGGCGTCGGGCAAAGCGTGCCGCGACCTCAAACGGGGCGAAAAACAACAACAAGAAGAAGCAGCGCGCGGACACGTCATCGAGGCGCGGCGGGCCTGAAACCGGGACACGAGCTGCGTGCCCGCGCCTCGATTCCATCTGTTCCGATTTTCCGCCATCGTTCTGGCGCGCACCACTTTTCCACCGCGAACGGCAGAGGAAATTTTTTGGATCTCGGGCAATTTATCTAGGATACCTGCAGTTTCTCGATCCCTTCGAGAGCGTTCTCTTGGATTTTTAATTCGGGAATTGCTGGTTCATTTGATTGTGAGATAGAGAGGACGATGGGAGAATGGAAACTTTGAAGATTTTGGCTTCAGAAATTGAAGAGTTCTTAGAGAAAACACTGCAAATGCCAAAATTAAAAAAAAATTGTAGCGAGAAATGTTCTAGGTGCGAACGGTAATACTATAGTGTGGAATTTCATTTTTTGACACTTACAGTGTTTTCTACAAGGACTCTTCAATTGTTCCTATTACTTAGCTCGTTAGTAAGTGGGAAATAAGGTGAAAAATGGAGAATTTAACGACCTGAACTCCTTAGCAAGAGTTTAAGAATTATAAGAGTGGAAAGAAATCTCTGCTGCAGATAGTTTCTTTCACAATACTATGTGGAATAGAAAAATCTCCGAAATGCTCCTTATTCGAAGGCGAAAGTCAAGCCGTTTCGTTCAGCTCAATCAATCGGCAGATCGAATTGTCTCGATATCATAACGAACCATCGGTTCTGGTAGATATTTCTTGAACGAGCAGGCTGAATGGCTGCGTTCCTTTCGCGAAAGCAATTATCAACACGAAGCAAAAACACCGTGTGTCGTGTAGCGTGAACGAGTCGACGGGAATGCCAGCGCCGCGGTTCAACCTCTTTAGTCATGCCCCATGTGCTGCATGTAATACTGTTATGCATCAGTATGGTGTCTGAGGAACACTTGTACGGTGCCGCATGGCGCGTCGTATTACAAAAACCATCCCCAACCGACGGTCTTGCGTGTCCGCGTTAAAGTGGCACGCGACAATTTTCCAAATTCCACGCCAACGTTCGGTGAACGCGACAGACGTTCGTTAGAAGATTAAAGTCACTTCCATTGCTCGTCCCCTTCGACGATTTTCTTCCATCTCAACTATGTCTACAGACTTTACTGTTCCTTGAGTTTAGGTTCGATTCGGGCCTGGGTTAAATCTAGCGGCTTAGGTTTACCGATATTCCGACATTTCCTAATCAAAAATCCTGGATTTAGCAAACAGCGATATTAGCTTTCAAGCTATATTAAATTATACTAATCAAGGTTTCAACTTTGTGGAATATCGTGTTCACTGAACGTATACCGCAAGTTTTCCACCCCTCCTTGGCTCACCGCCCCTTTTTAAAGTTTTTTTGTTGAACGCTTCATTCGGGTAAACTATCTCGATTGTCACAATTTCCAAATCTAGCTATGCATGTAATTTTTGAATCTTAAATAAACAAAATAAAATAACTAGAAACTAAAATTTCAAAGCTATTTATTAAAATAAAGCAACAAGGGTGGAATTAAAAAGACTACCCCTAGAGCAGTAACGCCCCCTCCCCCAAATATTCTCAGCACCCACGTTGGGAACCACTGGTGTACTGTAAAGATAATCTTGACCGAGGCGACCGAAAAAATCGCGCGATGCTTGTCGTTATTCTCGATAATATGAGTCAAGCGTTGTTCGGAGGGAGAAACATGGTGACTGCTTCGACGAACCGGTGACCCGCCCCTGTATTTGTGAAATAGCGAAAACCGCGAGTTTCGAGCGGCCGAAAGAATGCGAACACGCAACGGTGCCCGCTTATTGTGACGTTTGGGAAACACGCAACGTGGCTGGAAAGTACTGAAACAATGTGCCGGCCGACAAAAACGACATAACGACACGGCACGCTGCGTACACATATTTCCGCGCGATTCACGCGATGCTTGTTTTTCTTCTCCTTGTTTGCTGAATTTTATTCTACAATCGTATCAGCTTCCTGTCGGGGGCAGTTTTTCGCCGTTCTTGTTGCCGCCGCTGTTACTCGCTCGCGCGCGCTCCCGATTTGTTTGTTCGTCGATTAATTAATACGCTCGTTTCACCCCTCGGTGGATCATGCTCGTTGCTCCGGAAGTAATCCATTCCTCGCGTAGGTACTCGCCTACGATTCATGCTCGATGCATATTCGCGAGCAACCGAGATACAGAGTGGGGGGAAGGGGACTGAAATATTCGGGAAAATAAGCCGAAATTGTTGGACGAATCTATTCCCGTGTCTAAGATCGACTTCGAAGAAGCAACTCTGGAGTTTGAGACTCAAAGGTCTTGAGGGAGTTGAAGGGATAAAAATATTTTTAATGCGCTTTCCTTAAAATTCATTGGGCGATTAGAAAAATTTATTTGAAGAATAAAATCCTTTTATTTTTACAAAGCTCCCGAGTTACTTCAGTTGCGGTTACATTAATCTCCTTCTGTGGGACAGTAAATGGGAGAATAATAGAGTGGCTGAGAGGGATAGAAAGGAAGTTTAAAAGAAAGGAGAGATGAGAACGAGATGATTTCCAGTTTTATAAGTTGGAAGGAGTGTCAGAGCGGAAGGGCGAATAAAAATTTGTGAAACCGAGTTCCTTTTCAAGGCCGTTGAGGCTGAAAATAAATATATTAATCCTTTTTCTTTAGGCTTGCCAGAGTGAGTTACTGAATCCTTGAGTGATTAAAATGATTAACAGTATTCTTTGATAAGCTACTCGCAATTCAATATCACAAGATGCACCACCCAAGCCTTAATATTCCACTTCCATTGATTCTTGCAAGAAGAATCACTTCAGTCACGACAACCCAACGCAACAATACCGTCAAACCACTCTCCACCTACCACCATCCCTCACCGTTACAGTGAACGAAACGAGCTTAATTCCCCCGGAATCGGTTTCAACCACGCGGCGTTTTTTGGTAAGTAAACGCCTGCTAATTGTATAATAAGCAAACGCCCGCGAATCCAAGCCAGCTAGCGCGGCAACGGGTCAACGGGAATGATTAACGTTAACGTCGGCGTCCGCGATTTTCTTTCCCCCAAGATTGCGGGACAGTAACGAAGCGATCGCCACGCCGAGTGCATCCGCGAGCCCGAGTAATTTTGGCCAGGCGGGCATCGTTGACCGGAGAATGAGCTGTCCGACGAAATGATGTCAGCCTGGAGGAGAGGGCGATTCCTCGTCGGGCCAGGCTATTCCGAGCGCGATGACACTAGCGGAATGCTGGTGCACGCGTAATAACAGCGGAGGAGAGGGCACGCTCGCAGACAGCCGGGACGACGCTGGCCGAGCGCGAACGTGCATTTATATCGGCTGATTTTCCCGAGCAAACGACGATCCCCGGCGATCACACGTGCCGCACGCAACCACCTCTGGTGCACACCGCTGCCGGCCAACCTTTACCTTTACCTTTGCCTGGCCCGATTCTCCGCCACGCGAGTTCTGTTTACGCCCGGGCACGTGCGCTCTCGCTGCGCGTGCCTCCACCTCGGACACGCGCCGATTCCTCTATCGGCTTCACCGGTTCCAACCGATTGCTACGTTTTGCTCCAAGAGGTCGCTTCGAATTGTATGGGATGACAAGTTCAGGCTATGTGGAGGGGAGGTGTGGTACATTCGGGGGACATTTTACGCGAAGGCTAATGTGGGGAAGGATCTTTAGCGCGCTGGAGGTTTCTGGGTAGAGAGACTCGGCACTTGGGCTTCTAGAAATAAATGATTCTAAACACTTGGAGGTGTAGAGGCAGAAGTTTTTAGAGAAATAGACATCTGGAGACGTAAACTCTTGAAGAGCGGATTCTGGAGATGTAGGCTTCTGGAAATTTAAGCTTCTGGAGATAGAGTTTTGAAGACACAGGGATGTTTAGAGTCAGGGATTTGTAGATACATGGGTAGACTACCTAACGGTGGGAGGCTTCTGGCGACTTGAGCTTCCAGAGGCTGAGATTTCCAGAGGAATGGACTTTTGAAGAAATGAACCTTTGCAGTTAGAGACTTCTAGATACGAACTGTTTTCTTTGAAATACGGTTGCAATGATTTGCCAGCTGACGCTTCATATCAGCGAACCCAATGATACTACACAGCTATATGTATGCTTTTCCTCCTTCCACGGTACTGACAATTCACGGTTCGCTAGTTCCACGCTTCCCGTCAATTGGCGTTGAACACTAAACTGCTACTTAACTGCCACTGAATGCCCCCAGCAACAGCTGCTCTATTAATTTGCCATTAGTTCCTCACGCGACCGCCTTTCTTACCAATCCCAGGCGGACGTAAACGCAGAACGGTGATCGTGAACAGCACCGTTGGTGTTCAACGATACTAACTGCGGATGGATCCTCGAAACAACGGCGATAATCGAAGCACGTTGTCTATGATGGAACCGACAGAAATCAACGCTGAAAGCTTACTGTCGAGCCACCAACAACGTTCTAATTTCAATGCGATCGCAGTCGCGCCCGCGTGTATATTTTTCCATTGATAACTAAAATGAATGAACACTGGCAACCGGCAATCGAATGTAAACAAAGCTTTTGTCCCGTACGGATATCAATTGAATGATCTATCAGCAAACTGATTTTCATTGTGCGGCGCGGATAGGAGAGCCAGGCCGCGGTGTTGTTCGGCGAAATAGCAGACAAAAAGTCGGCCACGGACAAATAGAGAGGCAGACGTCTCGAGCAATGATTTCATTGGACTTTGCGCCGCGCCGATGTAAATATTATCCAGCAGACACTGGTTACAGACCGACACGAATGAACGAGGAAAATATTTGCACGCTCCATAGGAGACCTTAATCGAGGCGTAACGGCTAAACAACGAATAATATCGATCCCGCGCCGCCGTGCAACGCTCCACGGAATTGGGCTTTGTCAATAGATCGCGGGATAAACTTGATTCGGTCACGCCGAAGTTTACCCACGCAATAAACTCCAACGCCTCGCTCTGATTGGTTCTTTAGACAAGAGTCAACAAACGAAGAGTCCGGAGAACGTAATATGACCTCGAGGTCACCTTGAAAGATACCGAGGGACCCAATTTCTTGTTATCAATATAGTGTTATAAATCACAGTTGGGCATTATCTGAATAATTTCGAATAAGAATTCCGAATAAAATGAAGTTACTATTCGAGTATAACGAATAAATTTTTGTTACTTAAATTTTAGAGCGCAATTTTCTTTTCGTTTATTTACACCAGAGCTGGGCATTATTCGAATAAAAGTTTATTTAAAATTTTTTATTCGATATATACAAATTTATTTAAAATTTAAAATGTTGTATTCGATATATAAAAATTTATTTAAAATTTAAAATTGTTATTCAATATATAAAGTTTATTGAAAATTTAAAATTTTGTATTCGATATATAAAAATTTATTTAAAATTGTAAATTTTTATTCGAATAATGCCCAACTCTATTCTAAAGAAACGAGAAGCTCTATTTTCATTTGCAATTTAACGGCTATGCTCGGCAAGTAAATTAACATTGTATGCATGCGTGCAAAAATCACAGCAACAAACGTTGCAAGTTGTAAGTTGTAAAATGAACGAATTCGAGCAGGGTGCCGCCATCTGCCAGCGAACGAGGGGAGCACGAGCACGCGAGCTCCGTGGAAAAATATTTACGACCGCGGGATCGAGTTCGATTTCGAGAATTATTCAAGGGGCAATAAGTTATAACCCACGCGTGGCACGAAAATTACAACGCCGCAGGTAATCGTCGATCGCCAGTAACTCGATACTCGGTGGCACCGTTTCGACGGGCGCATAAACGGTGTCCGTGGATCGCGGAAATTTCTTGGATCTATTAATAGCCGAAGCTGTGGTAAGGATGTTAATCGAAGCGTCGAAACATTATTTCCACGAATTTGTAAGGTTTTATATCGCAACGAAAAATAGAGATAGAAGGAAACGTTACTTTCGAGCTATGCTCCGAAACAAAATAACAGGACTTACCTACCAGGGCTACCGGCAAGTGATATAGATCAATAGATCAACTTGCTCCAGAACTTTTGTTTAGGTATCAATTATACAGCATCACAAGTTTGCCGACACTTGTATGTAACTACAGTATGTGTCCCTTTTTCCCTTCTTCCTTTTTTTAAAATCCCAAATGTATACCAGGTTCCTTAATTACCTTTTTCTTTAATCTTTAATTAACAAAATCAACACGCAACGAAGAGTTCTTGAAACCACAATGGAAAAAGAACATTTCACACACCTCTGAAGCTACGATCTACAGGAGGTCCTTTATCGCGATCATTTTATAATCGAAATTGAAGTACAAACCCGTCGGCGTGGGCGAAAAATTATTTGTCTTTTTCTTACTTTCTCGTTAACCTAACGCCACGTAAATTGTCCACCCTAATGATTCCCATGGCAGCCGATTGGTAGTTACTCCCTGAATTAATTGGCGGGCCAATTGATCTGAATTAAGGCGCCGCCCAGTAGATTCAAATTAAGATCAATATCTCGGCATGCGAATTGGAATATGACCGCGAGCGCGGCCCGTAACCATAAATTTCTGCTGTCCAAACAATGGGAAGTCGCCCGTAATTTTGCCGGAACACACCGCTCGACGGTCGTCGATGATGAAACGCGCGTTGCTCCTAGCTCCGGCAACCCTTCCTGTCTTCCGCGCCAAAAACCCCTTGAGACGAACCGATAACTATGGGCCCAGCACGGCTACGCGAATTCTACAGGGTGTTCTCGCCTCGCCGATGAAGATATGCTCCCGTCCCTTTAAGAATTTCCACCCTTTCATTCTCCCCTTTAACTCGGACGCGCTCTACTCGCAAACTTGGGTCGGTTTCCAAGTGCCAAGAGAATTGGAACAGCGCGGGCGGTGAACGCCCATGGGCGTTCGGAAGACACAAAATAAAATAGGGACTTTGAATCACCCGCACATGGTTTAATGTTCAGATTATATTGCGAGTGTCGAAGCGAAGCTTTATGACCACAATGAATTGTATGGTACCGGGGAGCACGGGGAGATGATGTACCTTTGGAAAAGAGATCGACTTGAGTTCTATTGGACTAAAAATTATAAACTTGCTTCTAGCGAGCCTGGATAATTCTACTTTCCAAAGAAATTTCGAGATCCCTGAGGGGCACCCGTAACAACACCCCCAAGCGACCGACCCTAAATTTTAAGACGTCTCTTTTTTAAGTACTCCTAAATTCTTAAGAGCCCCAGGAATGATCCGTTTGGCGGTGGTTATGAAACTGGATGTCGCGCGTTAAAGAAGCGGACGGTATCCATAAAAGCAGGACTACGATGGAATCGATAGTGGAAACGAACTGCCCCCCTAATAACGAGCCTCCCGTACACTCTGTTACACGCAGCTTCGGGGTCGTAATTAACGTTTCTCGCCGTGCATTACACCGTTACGGCTGGAAACGAGCGGTAGATTAAAAAGTAACGGTGGTGGAGAATGGCGCACTAAAGGGAGAAAAAGAAATGAAGGGGGGGAGAGGAAGGAAGCGCGGGGAGGGCGTGGAGGAGATCCGTGGAACAATCGTAATAGAAGGAAATCACGAATGCTGCGGGACGGGTGTGCGCGCGTGGACGGGGATGTACGAGGTGTCTCGTTAACATTATTGGTATACACGTACTTACACCAATAATCGTTACTGAAATGCAGCTGCACAATTGCAGCCATTCGACGCAATGCACGGCGGTAGGTACATGATCCTATCTCGCTACGAGATTGAAATGCTTCTCTGCCGTGTTCGGGGGTGTAACGGATATTAGATCAGCGATCCGACGAAAACAAACGCCACAGACGGATAAACTAATTACCCCTGGCATCGTCTTACCGGGCCATTATTTTCTCGTGTTACGGGCAACGATCGCCTGTCGATCATATTTTCACGCAACACTCGAAAATTAGGAGAAACAGGAGTGATGAACAGTTTTCGAGGACGGCTGGAGTTTCGACATTAGATTTTTTCATAAGTCAACCTTGAAATAAATCTGAGATAGCTGAGTTATATCAAACCAGACTTTAGTCTTGAAATGCAAATGGAAGAAATTTTTTTTTTCTTCTTCAAAATTTATCCCCACCACTCTTTTTTCCAAAATTCTTTATAGCCATATTTTAGGATTCCAGAAACCATACAACTTTGAATTAACCTGTTTTCGATATCTTTTACGACGTGGCAGATATTCAGGGTAATATGAAAACTCGGAATTTCTTCGAGGGGTTGTTTTCACCCCCAGGACCGGCTCATTATTGAAACAAAAAATGGTTACGCTATTAGCACCAGTTGAGCTACGTGTCTGCAATGGTTCAATTTTTTTTAATTTTCAAATCACTGAACGTAGGTAAGTCTGGAGCAGGTTTCGTTTCAAAAGGGGGTGTGAAAATTTAAGGAACAAAGATCTAGAGTTCTGTGGCTTGGTAGGGTCGACCTATAAAAATTCAGTAATTACTTGGGAGTGTTCTTGTTACGAAAATAAAAATCATAGGTTGGCTTGCACCTTTTAGAAAGCTCTCGTGGTTGTTCGCGCCCAAAGAAGCGGTACAGATAACGCGAGCTGTGTACAAAATTAAACACTCCACTGGAATGGCAGTGGCGTTCCAGGCTTTTCCTGATCATTTAATTCGACGATAAAAGCATTCTAACCTGGTTACAGAGATCTGTCAGCCCACGCCGAGCCCGTTTCCGCTTTTACTCCGAACTACGGACAGCTTGGCCTGCGAACGAACCTTTTAAAAATACGTACTCCAGTTTCGCGCGAAGGTATTTCAGATCTGCGCTCGAAGTTTCATCGGAAGAACAGCCTCTCAGAAGTTTGCGTAATTACCGTTCCGCGGATGGTAATTAAATAAGAAACGCGCGAAACTGCTTTGATCGACAGGAAAATCAAGCTCCTTTTACTTTGCGGCCGGAAGAAATTCAGCCGATCGCGAGCACTGGCGCACCTCGCGACAAGAACGGAAAGCTCGCTCGTGTTCAACGGTGCTGACCGTAACGAAGATCGCGGCGACGGAAGTCAAACAGAAGGAAGGGCTTTAATTACAGGGCCTGGTAATGAAAGCGCGGTCAGCGAGAGGCAAAGTTATGCTGCAACTCCTTGAACATTGTAAATGTCCTCGTTAGCGACCAAGTCCCTCTACGGATCGACAAATACTTAAGAGCTAAAAGAGCTAAAAAGCTGTTTAAATGCTTTCACTTGAGTATCATAATGTTTTGAATCTGGATATTGGCAGGAAAGAAAATTGCTTTCTACCGATTGTTCGTGGAACGTGTGAATTTGATTGTAAATGTCATTATGTCGGAATGTCCATTTATTGTAAATATTTTATGTTTCATTTTTGTCATAATACGTATGGCTTTTGGATTGTTAAGACGTGTTTCCTTCGAGTTCCTATAAATACCCCCGGCTCATCACGAAAATGTGATTTAATATCTGAACACGGAAGCAAGTATATCTTTGTATACAAACGACCGTAACTCGTGTTCAAGGAATTCGAAACTTTTAATGTGAATAATAATTTTGGGTGATTGGAAGCATTCCTAGTGTTATTTATCTTAAGGCTGGGCACCTGAAATCAATATGTAGGGCGGACATTGTGTCGTCGAACCAGATCCAGTATAGAGCATCGTTGATTTGGATAATGTCGATAAGCAGCGATGATCCGTCGGTATAGGCGTCGGAATATTAATCCACGTGTCTGGCATAAGTAATATCTGACAATCGTGACGCACGTAAAAGTAAACAGACTCGGTGTGACCGAGAGAGAGAGAGAGCGATCCTTGCGGTTACGTCACGGCTACTCGTGACGTCACCGGCAACAGAAACAGGTGACAACCACCTATCGGGCAGTGACGTCGAACGGGAACGGGCAACGAACCTCCGCTCCGCGTTTGCGCGTTACGCACCATATCGGACGTGAACTGCACACGTCCACTTCGCGACCAGTTCTTTCGGAAGCTTCTGCCGATCGCTCGAGGCGAGAAACTATCCGAAAGAATCGGCCACCGATGGTATCCCGATCGTCGCTCGATCAGCGTTGCGGTAACGCGATGGAAGCCCTAAATGCGCGCATGTATATGTTTCCATGGGTAACCTATCGAGCGTCGAGACGGTCCCGAATACCTCGCTCTAGAGAATTTAATAGACAGTGACAACACTTACGAGTGCCGCTGGACTGTCTGTCATTCTTTCTGGGATCCTTTTGTCCTGTGCCGGAATCTCACCAGCGATTAAACGCGCGATAAAGGGAACACGTACTCGCGACACCGTACTCGAAATCTCGGAAACTGCCTCGGCCATCATGGATGCCACCGCCGTGTCGATCGGCGACTCGTTTGCGCCGCAGCCGTACGTGTCGCCACCTTACAGCGATCCTCGAAACTCCTTCGAACGCTACCTGAAACAGAATATCCAAATAACGCTTTCGTTTAACCAAATTATTGAAAATGCCTAAGAAATCGAACATTGCGTGGGAGTGATCACCTTGTATAAGGGAGCCTCAAAATCTTTTAAATGCTTGGGGCCGCTAAAGGTCTTGATCGGCCCTGAGTACGGACAATGTTGAGAAATCATTGTACGGATTTGTTATAGGTTCATAAGCAAAGCTACTGTTTCGTGGACACGATTCGATATTGTTGGTTTGTTAGAATAAGTGTTGTTAAGAATAAATTTGTTGCGTCGTTAAGTAACTGCAATTAGGCTGACATAATAATCTTAATAACCTATGGTCAACCATTTATTTACAGAGCCGTAGCACCGAAATGGTTATGATTTCAAATGTTCAGTACTTACTAATATGGCGGAGCAACCGTTGTTTTTCAATTTTACGTCCAACAGCGTTGTTTCACTAATTTTTATACAGAAAATACACTTTTACGATAGTTCACGTGGTGAACGTCAGTACTCGATCGCCCTCCTACTATATAATTAATATTTAGCGATTAAAAATGTAGTAACCGCGAATTCCCGAATTTTACACCGAACGACGAACAACTGTGGAAAGCGCAGCAGATACTGTTGCAGATGGCGCCAGGTAACGGGCTTCACTAAAATTTCTACTCAATTAACAGATGTTAATGCAGGTACCTACATCTCATCACAGACGAGGTATAGAGGATAGACCCACAGACGATCATAGGATAGACCTATCAACCAATGCATTTTTCTGTCACCGGGTTGGGGGGTCCTAGGACCCCCTTACCATTTTAGAGTCGCATGCAACGTTACCGGTAAAGTCTCGAAACAGATTGTAACGCTATGCATGGTAGGAATTAGAATTCAACATGTGTAAAACTAGGGCCGGTATTCATAGTCGCTACTTATTCTTAAGCAAATGCTTAAGCATGCGGCATCTTCTACTGATCTAGTAGCTAGCAAAGGATGCCAAATGCTTAAACATTTGCTTAAGAATAAGTAGCGACTATGAATACCGGCCTAGGTCATTTGAAACCCGCGATTTACAGATGATTCTATTAGAGCAGGGTTGACTAACTGGCGACTCACGACTTGCCGGGGGCTCCTCCGCCTTGCGGCCACGCTGAACGCAGTGGAATTCGCCCGTGCCTACGCAGACATAAATGCATTCGATTGCTACGGCCGGCCACGGCCATACGTTTACATATATGTAATTATAATTAATACGACAATACGAACTGATATATACTTACTTTTACACATCTCTGTGAATGTGAACGTAAAAATTATTATTTTATTAAACGCACTTTCGCATCTGTATGTAGAACCAAATATTGATGAAATTTTTAAACCCAAATCCACCAATTTTTACGTTCACATTCACAGAGACGAGTAAAAGTAAGTATATATCAGTTCGTATTGTCGTATTAATTATAATTATATGTACATAAACGTATGGCCGTGGCCGGCCGTAGCAATCGAATGTATTTATGTCTGTGTAGGCACGGCCGAATTCGACTGCGTTCAGCGTGGCCGCAAGGCGGAGGAGCCCCCGGCAACTCGTGAGTCGCCAGTTAGTCAACCCTGTATTAGAGTAACAATTTAAAGATCGTTTTATAAACGTATTCCGTGCAACAACAGAGAAAGAAGGATCACAACAAAACAAGAACACATACGCCTTTTAACCTTGCTATCCTATTCAAGTTCAATAAACGCAAAACAAATTATTTTAACATAAGAATTTATATAAACAACAGCATTATTTGTGGAAGACATGCTTTCATGATGTAACATGGAATACCTGAAAATACCTGAATGTCAAGAAATTGTCAGTTGGTATATTTCAATAAGGTGCTAAAGCAAAGAAGACTTTAAAAATTGTCGAAAACCCATCAGTTCCAGTATCTCGCTGAAATATTCCAACTTGCACTTATTCGTCTATCATAACGACTTCTTCTATCTAACTTGCACTTATTCTTCTATCATAAAGTTACATATTTTATTCTTATATTCTATCACAGTATCGTAAGTTAGAGAAATTCTTATATCCGACTAAGTAGAGTATTTGACAATCGCAGCCATTGGCTCGGTTCTCACCAATTACCAGATCTCACCACGAGGAGGTTGCTGCGCTTGGAGACCCGTAGAGAGATAGATGGAATCAAAGTCCCATCGATCTCCCTGTACATGAAAACCTTAGCCTATATACTTGGCAATTTTACATGGGGCCTTAAATACTTAATGCTATAATAATTTAGCCTAGGTTTCCTTACGTGTCTTCTGTCACTATCACTTTTCTCAATCACTTTTCACTAGTTTCTTTCAAAAGATTTTACTTTAAAGTCTATAGGGTTCATATGTGTGTACACGCTGCGAGGTATAGTATAGAGGTAGCTCTAATTTGAAAAAAGAGCAGCAAATTTTGGCCCTCTTGTATTTTAAACGCGCCATCAACAGACGCGGTCGCGTATGGAAGCTAATTCTCATTGCCCCTCTAACCATAGGCACACTAAGACCATGTCTCTATACACGAATGATAGCGAAATTGACAGGTCCCCGCAGCTATTTTGGCCTTATTATCTTATTTTATTACATAGTCCCGGTGTTTTAACATGATTAAGCGAATAATTTCTTTTTTCGAACCCATTTGTCGTTTTACTTAATATATATCAAGCTGTTTGTCTAAAAGATAAAAGATTTATTCTGACTTAATAGTTATCAAAATGATCATTTTTTTTACGAGATCAGACAGTCAGAGTTTTCGTGACATCACGTTTTTCTCCCCCACATGACGCCAATAAATGTCACTTGGCTGTCACTTAATCATAACCTGCCACGTTTTGGGTTAAATTCGAGTTTTCAGATATGAAACAAAAATACAAAAGCAAACAGAGGATCAAAGCTAAAAACATCGTTTAAAAAGTACGATTTCTTTTCATATTTGACGTTGCAAAAAAAGAATACAAGAATATGAACGGCTCTCAGGATGAAGACCATTAAGAAATACGGCACTTACAAAATTTATAACTAGGTAATTGTGAAAAAAAATGATGAAATCCCCCCCCCATAAACTTGACTCATGTCTAAAAGAAGCTAATTCACGAAAAACATTAAAAATGGAATTGGCGGGCGTTGTATAAGAAAAAAACTATAAAGTCGACTTAAAACAAAATGTTTCATATTCTCCGCATCTCTCTTACAGCGCATTCGGACGGTCGCAATGGTGCGCATTGGGTGCGAATTTTCGCCAATGGGAAGCGAAAAAGTTCGCATTCAGTGGGCACTAGTGCAGGTTGCCGAATGTGCTATTAATCTATTACCGACTTCGATTCGTTTAAATCAGTCTCTACCAAGTTTTTATTATTTTCCATCATAAAACGATTTTCATACGACATTTTTAATAGAAGACGTCTCTCTTATAAAAGTTTTTGTGTCAACTACAGACATCGCCCGCAAATTCCTTGAAAATCTGAGCACTGAATTGATTTGTGGCCAATAAAGGAATGTCAAGTATAAAAAGTGACAGAGGAATCAGTGTTCGAACGGAGAACGAGAATACAATTGGAATTAGCAAAGTTGATTTCACAATCTTTGCGTGAGAACGTTTTTAATGTTTGTCGCGGATTAAAGGTACAATTGGAATTAGCAAAGATGATTTCACAATCTTTGCGTGTGAACTTTTTTCGTGAATTAAACGGAATTAGCTTCTTTCATACATGAGTCATGTTTATGGGGGGGGATTTCAATTATATCACATTCCTTGCTCTCGGAATGGACTCGGTGGGTCATGCATTTTGTAGGATGCATATCCTACCAAACTGCACTGCGTGCAATTAGGTAGGATGCTTACCCTTCCAAAATGCACGCACAAAGATTACTACCCAGATATACAAGATACTTGTGTCTATTATCGCATGCAAGTACAGAATATGACTCACCGGTCGGCGAATATGGTCCATCCTGTCATCCTGTCATCCTGTCATCCTGTCATCCTGTCATCCTCGCCAGCTTCCAAGCTAGCGTGACCCTAGGCCCTCTCTAGGGCCTATGCTGCAGGCCCTCTCTAAGGCCCATGCTTTGGGCCCTCTATAGGGCCTATGGTAGGCCCTCTCTAGGGCCCCCCTTTTGGGCCCTCTTTAGAGCCCACGCGCTAGGCCCTCTCTAGGGCCCGTGTCTTGGGCCTTCTCCAGGGCCCACGAGCTAGGCCCTGTCTAGGGCCTAGAATCTCATTGGCAAGTCTAAGCTGAAAATTGAAGCTAAGCGAAAATTTGACTCTACTTTCACGATAAAAAAGCAATTAGAGCACCGGTGCTCTGGACGAGGTTTGTATGCGCAAAAAATTGGATCTACTTTCGCGAAGAAAATTCAACTGGAGCTGCGGTGCTCTGAACAAATCTTAGACACGCAAAAATTTGACTCCAAATTCGCGGTAATACTCTAAGTAAGAGCCGCGGGGTCATCAAAATATGTAGATGGACGCGAAAAAACCGGGGAATCTACAATCGCATTACGCGCGACCACAAAGGATCTTGCTCGACCGCAAGATTGCTAGGAAGTCTGGTTCCACATGGAACCTTTTCAAATTTTTCGCGGTGACTCTACTCGACTCGAGCGATTCCATTATTTTACGAATTATTAATCGGAATTGTAAACATCGCGAGCAACATTTGTATTGATTTAATTTTCTGGCCCTCTCCAGGGCCCATGAGCTAGGCCTTCTCTAGGGCCTAGAATCTCATTGGCAAGTCTAAGCTGAAAATTGAAGCTAAGCGAAAATTTGACTCTACTTTCGCGATAAAAAAGCAATTAGAGCACCGGTGCTCTGGACGAGGTTTGTATGCGCAAAAAATTGGATCTACTTTCGCGAAGAAAATTCAACTGGAGCTGCGATGCTCTGAACAAATCTTAGATGCGCAAAAATTTTACTCCAAATTCGCGGTAATGCTACTCTAAATAAGAGCCGCGGGGCTCATAAAAATATGTAGATGGACGCGAAGAAAGCGGGGACTCTACAATCGCATTACGCGCGACCACAAAGGATCTTGCTAGACTGCAAGATTGCTAGGAAGTCTGGTTCCACTAGGGACCTTCTCAAATTTTTCGCGGTGACTCTACTCGACTCGATTAATTAGATTATTTTACGAATTATTAATCGGAATTGGAAAAATCGCGAGCAACTTTTGTATTGATTTAATTTTCTGATTTTAAAACAGACACATGCATGTCACTATCTACAAATACCTTGTATGGTCAGCTCATTGAATTCTGCTCTTTCCAACACATGCGCAGGGGTTAGGGACCCATTTCATATAATTAGCATTCGTTTTAAGAACATTTCTGCAATATTTCGTAAATATGGTTTAGAAAAGAGCCACGTCATGAGGCTACTGCCTAGACGCCCTAGACCATATTCGCGAAATATTGCATAAGTGTTCTCGAAACGAATACCGACCATGTGAAATGGGCCCCTGCATGTCGCGCATTTGTGTTGGAACGGCCAGAATCTAAAGAGCTGGCTACGCTACGTTTTCTACAGAAACCATTATGTTCTATTGCATGCACCCACATTCAAAGAGTTATAAAGTGACTCACCGTTCGCTGTCATCAAGAGTACTGCATCTCTGCAAACTCGTAACCCCTGACCGGCAACCCTGAGACCAGCAGCCCTCTGACCAGCACCCCTCAGCTCAGCACCCCTTCAGCCCTCAGCCCAGCAGCTCCAGTAGGACTCGTGCATGACTCTACTTTCGCGGTGAAAAGGCTATTAGAGCACCGGAGCTCTCGACTAATTTTACTTGCGCAAAAACACTGACTCTACGATCGCATTACGAGCGATCACAAAAACTATTACTGAAACAGACAATTTGTATTTAAACAAGTTCCAAAAAATTTGCTTTAATTTCCAGGCAGCCGCATGGAGCGCCACGCAATTCGGACATTCAGAAAAATTTCGAGCAGCCACATTGGGCGCTTAATGATTTTAAAGATTGATAGAAAAATGGAGTGCCCCTTTGGGCGCCTAATACTTTTCAATTTTAATGAAAAAGAAAAGAAAACGGCAGCCACTATGGGCGCCTAGTAACAAGACGGAAGAAAAGCAGCCTCTTTGAGCGCATATTAATTCCGAATTGTAAGGTGAAAACAGCAGCCTCGTCAGGCGCTAATGGCATGCAATGCCAAAAAAATGTTCCAATTCAACTCTACAATGTTAGTAAAGCTTAACCCATATCTAATTCCACCCTGAGGCCGCCAACGAAACTCTGAGTAAATCTCCTTAGAGTAGTATTACCGCGAATTTGGAGTCAAATTTTTACGTATCTACGGTGCAGGGTGAAGCTAATCGTAAGAGAAAGCAAAAGCAAATACAAAAGGTGTCACTAAATTTAGCCTATCGCAGTCTTTACAATGGGCCCCGGTGGCATAATCTATTGCAAATATGCACTCGCGTAATCTCGAGGGATATGCGAAAGCTAAGAATCTCCCGATTGAGATTGCAAAGGAGACAAAACGACCGAAAGGTCCGAAAGATGCGACGCGAACATTCACCGTCGATGCACCGAATTTTCGAATCGAAATCAGAGATCGAAGGCGAATTGTATTTCTAGATGAGTGCATTTGACACTCTTATATTTAAAAAGAACGAGGCGGCACACAGAAGCTTATCGTTCGAAGTACGCAAGTGCATTTTTGAATAGATGTCCAGACCGAACCAAGCTCACCGAATAAATTGGTTTGGCTCGATCTGGACGCTTAAACTAGATCGTAGGCTTTAGCTTGATTCCGTTTCGCAAGTCGCAATGCTCGGGAAACGTTACCAAGGAGCCGAGCACACCAACGCGGAGGTACCTACGAAAGTGAACCCATTTCTACTAAATATTTCTGGTCCATGTTCGACCAATGCTTTGTGCATTTTTGAAAAATTTGGAAAATGTCTTACGACTAAAGTACTTATACTAAAACTTATTGCTAGGCTGATTTAAATATTTTAAGGAGTGAGAAAAATAGAAGTAGCGAACACAGTGACCAAGTAGTACCAATAGCATCTGTCACTCGAAGTTATTTTTATTTATATGAGAAAGAGCTTCAAGTTATATAGTTGAAAATCCTTAAGAAATTAATGCTTTCCATTCTCGTTTTATTAAGAGAAACTAATGACTCGAATGTAATTAAACTTGAGAAGTGTAACTCGTATTCAAAGCATCAAGCTTTGATTATAAAATTCAAGAAAGATAATTTGGAATATTTAAAACGCGATATTAGAATTTTGACGTCGAATTTGAAATTTATTGCTTTTGTCTGTATTAAACATTTGGAAGCACGCGCGTTAATGTTACTGTTCACGAAAACTAAATACGTATTCGTGATCACTGTGCTCGCTGCAGCAACGATTCGTTCAATAGCATGCAGAAAAATTGAGAAAATTAAAATGTACCACTCACCCATTATAGAACACAGTCTCACTGCTACCCATGCAGACAGGAAGCTTCTTCAGCAGCTTCAGAGACCAAGCTCAGTAGTACCGAATAGAATGGATCACACACAAAAATGTCATTTTTAATTTCACGATCAAAAAGCAATTTGAGCACCGGTGCTGAGTCTTAACTAGTTCAAGATGCGTAAAAATACTGACACCATACTCGCGTTGACAATACTAAAACGCACAGCCATCTCATGTTTTTAAATACAAAGCACTGCAAATTTTTAAATGTACCGAAGCAGTGGGTCAAGAAGTCTCCTAATACTGAGTGAAATGCAGTAGAATCTTGTTAAGCAACCTCCCACATGGTCCAGTAATCGATGAAATTAATCTAGGAATCGATATATCACGAAATAATATGCTCGCACGTTCACTGAGTTCCGATCGCTCTCGCGTGTAAAGTTGAACTGGCAGGTAAGGTGTTATCGTTCGGCGATGACGCGCGACTTTGGCAGAGGTCGGTGTCGTTCTCTCTCGCTCCAACGACTCCCAGTTAAGGGGGCATATACAGTGGCCCGAATAATATTCGGACACTCTTTAAAATCGCATAACTTTTTTAAAATTAATCCAAACGACTTGAGTTTTTTGAGAAGCTAGAAGGATTAGTTTGCTAAGAGACGTGATTCGTAGTTTTGAAAAAAAATGCAATTTGTCGGAATAGCAAACAAAATAGTAAAGGCTGTTTTCTCAACTTTTTTTTGTGAGCCTGTAATGAAAATTCAAAAAACCCGTTTGTAGATTTCAGTAAGTTATATACGTGCCTAAAATTTCATCAAAATCGGTTAACGTTGCTCTGAGCTACACACGTTTCAAGATCGCAGAATAAGGTCGAAAATCGCGGAAATTGCCGAAATCAGCGATTTTCGACATTATTCTGCGATCTTTTAACGTTCATAACTCAGAGCAACTTTAACCGATTTTGATGAAATTTTAGGCACGTATATAACTTATTGAAATCTACAAGCGGGTTTTTTGAAATTTCATTACAGGCTCACAAAAAAAAGTTGAGAAAACTGCCTTTACTATTTTGTTTGCTATTCCGACAAATTGCATTTTTTTTTTCAAAACTACGAATCACGTCACTTAGCAAACTAATCCTTCTAGCTTCTTAAAAAACTCAAGTTGTTTGGATTAATTTTAGAAAAGTTATGCGATTTTAAAGAGTGTCCGAATATTTTTTCGGGTCGCTGTATGTACGTTTCTCGGCACAGAAACGTGATCAATGTTTGGTAGTAATTTAAGGATAAAGTATAAGCCCGATTGGTTTAATTCTTTTTGTGTTTTATAGGTATACGTTTATAGATTATAAAACATGTATGAGAATTGAAATTTTTTTAAAAATGTGGCGTTCGTGGACAGTGGCGTAGAACATGTTTTCTGGCGCCGCCTAAAACGGTGGGCATGATTCAGCCCGTACGAGTGGTCCGAAACAAAAATCACCGATTTTTTAACAATCTTTGGGATCATAGTTATTGGGTGACGTCGCCACTTTTCGAAAAAAAAATTGCGAAAATGGTAACACTTTGAAGAAAAGAATCGTGATTTTCGCTATAAAAGTCGTACGTTTTTGCTTGTTATTAGGAAAATGGTTGAATTTAATTGAAAAATCGCAACGTCACCCGATAACGAATCTTATGTAGAATATGTGTGGAAACAATGAAGTTAATCGGATGAACGGTGAGGCAGATATCATACCCACCGTCTTGGAAAATGATGCTTTGAGAAAAACCCATATTTTTAAAAATTTTCTAATTCTCATGTCTGAGGTATATAACCATAAGTATATAGACATATACGTATAAAACAAAAAAGGAATTAAACCAATCGGATAAATAGTTTATCCCTGAATCATTCGCAAACATTGACCACTATTTAGAGCTTAGAAACGTATATAACCCCTTAACTTGAAATTCGTCAAGCCCGGAAATAATTTTATCTATTAACGCTTGTACTTTTCGCAGCAGCAGCTATGCAAACTGCACTTTCCGTATGTCTTTCAATACTGAGGACCCATGATAGTTCCCGAGAAAAGTGTTTTGCTCGGAAAGTTTTCTAGGTACTGGATATATCTCAGTGGAATTCTGTTAAAGGGCCTGCCACATGGTCCAGTAACCGATGAAATTGATGCACGAATTGAGAAATCACGAAATAATATGCACTATGACATGCACACATTTCACTGAACACTGAACCGATGAATTTCTCAGAGCTAGGCAAAATTTTATTTCGCAATGCGGGTTTGAAAAGTAACTCGATTTGCAGTTGCATCATGCAACTTTCTGCGAGGCTTTCAAGAATTAGATTTTACTGTAAATTTCAATATCGGCACTAAACTAATACTCGGGGCAAATAGAATCCAATTATTATTACTTTACTAGAATGATTAAACAGTGCATTAGAAACTTGCGGGAATGACAGTAACAGCGTGAATTTTTAATACTATTCGGCGTACGATACGTGAAAGAGTTCTACTACACGCAAAGTACTAATAAACATTTCACCTTGCAATTTATAACTTACGCGAGCTTTGAAGAAATACCAGTTTTGAGCGCCATAGTGTTTTGATCCCCGAAATGGATTTTCGGAGAGAAATCCGCGTGAGTCGCCGTTGACAAGCCGAGCCAAAGCATAGCGTAGCAAAAGCCTGCCTTCAAACAAGTCACACGCATAGGGTAAAGGACCCAATTACTGACACCTGACCAATTACTGTCACCTTAAGCTATTTTACTTAAAATAACAAATAAATAAACGTTATAAAGTCATACACAAAAAGAATTATGTAGTTCAACCTATAATCTATACTATAAATTATATACTATAGTTTATTTATTTGTTATTTTAAGTAAAATAGCTTAAGGTGACAGTAATTGGGCAGGTGTCAGTAATTGGGTCCTTTACCCTACAAGCACGCACCATCTTTCAGCATTTCAGAGTAGTTGCCGAGTTGGACGCTGTTCACGAGCAGATGCCACTACGTTCGGTCCTAATCCATTTCGGGGATCAAAACACTATGGTGCTCAAAACTGGTATTTCTTCAAACCCCGTGTAAGCTATAAATTGCAAGATGATATTGTTTATTAGTACGTTGCGTGTAGTAGAACCGTTTCACGTATCGTACGCCGAAAAGTATTAAAAATTCTCGCTGTTACTGACATATACGCAATTTTCTAATGCACTGTTTAATCATTCTAGTGAAGCAATAATTGGATTCTTTTTGCCCCGAATATCAGTTTATCGCGGACATAAAAATTTACAGTAATGTATAATTCTTAAAAGCCTCGCAAAAAGTGGCATGATGCATGAGTGTCGTGAAGAGTGTATGGATGCAACTGCAAATCCAGTTACTTTTCAAACCCGCATTGCGAAATAAAATATTGTCCAGCCCTGAGAAATTTATCCGTTCAGTGTCTAGTGACGTGTATGTCATAGTGCATATTATTTCGGGATTTCTCGATTCATGCATCAATTTCATCGATTACTGGACCATGTGGGGGGGGGGGGGGGTCTTTAAACAGGATTCCGCTGAGATATACGCACTACCTAGAAGATTTCTCGAGCAACACTTTTCTCGGGTCCTATCCTGGGTCCCAAGTATTGCAAGCCATACGGAAAGTGCAGTTTGCATAGCTGCAGCTGCGACAAGTCGCAAACGTTAATAGATAACATTAATTCCAGCCTTGATGAAGTTCAAGTTAGCTGGGAGTCGTTGGAGCTCGACAGAACGTCAAAAACCTCTGCCAAAGTCGCACCATCGCCGAACAATGTACCTGCCAGTTGAACTTTACTTGCCACAGTGATCGGATGTCAGCGAACGCGAGAGCATATTATTTCGAGATATCTCGGTTCCTGGATTAATTTCTTCGATTACTGGACCATGTGGGAGGTAGTTGAACAAGATTCTACTACAATTGACCCAGTAACTAGAAGATTTCTCAAGCAATACTTGTCTCGAGGAGCTGGGAGTCGCTGGAGCGAGACGGAACGTTAACAACCTCTAGCAAAGTCGCACCATTGCCGAACAATGTACCTGCCAGTTGAACTTTACTTGCCACAGTGATCGGATGTCAGCGAACGCGAGAGCATATTATTTCGAGATATCTCGGTTCCTGGATTAATTTCTTCGATTACTGGACCATGTGGGAGGTAGTTGAACAAGATTCTACTACAATTGACCCAGTAACTAGAAGATTTCTCAAGCAATACTTGTCTCGAGGAGCTGGGAGTCGCTGGAGCGAGACGGAACGTCAACAACCTCTAGCAAAGTCGCACCATTGCCGAACAATGTACCTGCCAGTTGAACTTTACTTGCCACAGTGATCGGATGTCAGCGAACGCGTGAGCACATTATTTCGAGATATCTCGGTTCCTGGATTAATTTCTTCGATTACTGGACCATGTGGGAGGTAGTTGAACAAGATTCTACCACAATTCACCCAGTAACTAGAAGACTTCTTGAGCAATACTTTTCTCGAGGAGCTGGAAGCCGCTGGAGCGAGACGGAACGTCAACAACCTCTAGCAAAGTCGCACCATTGCCGAACAATGTACCTGCCAGTTGAACTTTACTTGCCACAGTGATCGGATGTCAGCGAACGCGTGAGCATATTATTTCGAGATATCTCGGTTCCTGGATTAATTTCTTCGATTACTGGACCATGTGGGAGGTAGTTGAACAAGATTCTACTACAATTGACCCAGTAACTAGAAGATTTCTCAAGCAATACTTGTCTCGAGGAGCTGGGAGTCGCTGGAGCGAGACGGAACGTCAACAACCTCTAGCAAAGTCGCACCATTGCCGAACAATGTACCTGCCAGTTGAACTTTACTTGCCACAGTGATCGGATGTCAGCGAACGCGTGAGCATATTATTTCGAGATATCTCGGTTCCTGGATTAATTTCTTCGATTACTGGACCATGTGGGAGGTAGTTGAACAAGATTCTACTACAATTGACCCAGTAACTAGAAGATTTCTCAAGCAATACTTGTCTCGAGGAGCTGGGAGTCGCTGGAGCGAGACGGAACGTCAACAACCTCTAGCAAAGTCGCACCATTGCCGAACAATGTACCTGCCAGTTGAACTTTACTTGCCACAGTGATCGGATGTCAGCGAACGCGTGAGCATATTATTTCGAGATATCTCGGTTCCTGGATTAATTTCTTCGATTACTGGACCATGTGGGAGGTAGTTGAACAAGATTCTACTACAATTGACCCAGTAACTAGAAGATTTCTCAAGCAATACTTGTCTCGAGGAGCTGGGAGTCGCTGGAGCGAGACGGAACGTCAACAACCTCTAGCAAAGTCGCACCATTGCCGAACAATGTACCTGCCAGTTGAACTTTACTTGCCACAGTGATCGGATGTCAGCGAACGCGTGAGCATATTATTTCGAGATATCTCGGTTCCTGGATTAATTTCGTCGATTACTGGACCATGTGGGAGGTCGCTTAACAAGATTCTACCACAATTCACCCAGTAACTAGAAGACTTCTTGAGCAATACTTTTCTCGATGAGCTGGGAGTCGCTGGAGCGAGACGGAACGTCAACAACCTCTAGCAAAGTCGCACCATTGCCGAACAATGTACCTGCCAGTTGAACTTTACTTGCCACAGTGATCGGATGTCAGCGAACGCGTGAGCATATTATTTCGAGATATCTCGGTTCCTGGATTAATTTCTTCGATTACTGGACCATGTGGGAGGTAGTTGAACAAGATTCTACTACAATTGACCCAGTAACTAGAAGATTTCTCAAGCAATACTTGTCTCGAGGAGCTGGGAGTCGCTGGAGCGAGACGGAACGTTAACAACCTCTAGCAAAGTCGCACCATTGCCGAACAATGTACCTGCCAGTTGAACTTTACTTGCCACAGTGATCGGATGTCAGTGAGCGTGTGAGCATATTATTTCGTGATATCTCGATTCCTGGATTATTTCATCGATTGCTGGACCATGTGGGAGGTCGCTTAACAAGATTCTACTACAATTCACCCAGTATCTAGAAGACTTCTTGGCCCACTGCTTAGAGACATTTAAAAACGTGCAAATGCTTTGTATTTAAAAACATGAGATGGCTGTGCGAGTTAATAGTGTCAACGCGAGTGTAGATTCAGTGTTTTTACGCATTTTGAACTATTTAAAACTCAGTACCGGTGCTCAAATTGCTCTTTGATCGTGAAATTAAAGTGACATTTTTGTGTGTGATCCATTCTATTCGGTACTACTGACCTTGGTCTGTGAACCTGCTGGAGGAGCTTCCTGTCCGCATGGATAACAGTGAGACTGTGTTCTACGATGTGTGAGTGGTACACTTTCATTTTTTTAATTTTGCTGAATGCTATTGATCAAATGATTGCTGTTGCGAGCACACTGACCACGAATACATAAAACGAGAATGGAAAGCATTAATTTCTTAAGGATTTTTAACTATATAACTTGGAGCTCTTTCTCATACAAATAATAATAACTGCGAATGATAGATGATATTGGTACTACTTGGTCACTGTGCTCGCTACTTCTACTTTTCTCTCTCCTTACAATATTTAAATCAGCTTAACAATAAGTTTTAGTATAAGAACTTTAGTCGTAAGACATTTTCCAAATTTTTCAAAATGCACAAAGCATTGGTCGACCATGGACCAGAAATATTTAGTAGAAATGGGTTCACTTTCGTAGGTACCTCCGCGCTGGTGTGCTCGGCTCCTTGGTAACGTTTCCCGAGCATTGCGACTTGCGAAACGGAATCAAGCTAAAGCCTACGATCTAGTTTAAGCGTCCAGATCGAGCCAAACTTACTTATTCGGTGAGCTTGGTTCGGTCTGGACATCTATTCAAAAATGCACTTGCGTAATTCGAGCGATAAGCTTCTGTTCCGTCTCGTTTTTTTTTAAATATAAGAGTGCACAACGCACTCTTCTAGAAATACAATTCTCCTTCGATCACTGATTTCTATTTCGCGCATGGTGTGCTCGCCCTTCATAGGCCGGCTGTGCTGGGTACAACTTATTACGGCTTTACACAGAGGACCATTGTTAGACGAAGATGTGCGCCAGTTCATGACCATTCTGATTTTCTAGTTATCGCGTCGATACCGGGCTTCGGTCCACCTCGGCCCGCTCTGTGGTGTCAGATGGCTCATTCTTGGCCACACTCGCCAAGGCTGTGTAAAGTCGTGATATGGAGCACGCCATGTAGAAACGAAAATTCGGTGCATCGAGGGTGAATGTTCGCGTCGCGTCGCGTCTTTCGATCCTTTCGGTCGTTTAGTCTCCTTTGCAATCTCAATCGCGAGATTCTTAGCTTTCGCATATCCCTCGAAAGTTACGCAAGTGCATATTTGCAATAGATTATGCCACTAGGGCCCATTGTAAAGAGTGCTATAGGCTAAATTTAAGGGAAGAGGTGCGCTTGCTTGTCGAGAGTGACACCTTTTGCTATTGTTTTTGCTTTTGCTTTTGCTTTATCTTACAATTAGCTTCACCGCGCACCGTGTCGTTTCTTATTTAGAAAGGAAGCATACGTTTAAACACTTGTCATAGTGACTTTTCTATTTCCTACTTTCAACTATTTTTTCTTTCCGGAAATATAATTCGCTCTCGGAAGAGATCTTGAATTAGCACAAGATGCTCGGGCACGATACACTCGCCTGTGCAAATTGTCGGCTTTGTGATGGGAGCGCGTATTGCAGCTGCATGTGATTTAATTGTGAGGCGGGCTGCTGTGAGTCTAACCCCCACAGGCGCGGACCCGAGATGGGAGCTTCCGTTAATGGGGGAAGGTTGGATGAATGGTGGTCGCGTATTAGCGTTTTGTCTGTGCAACTGCAATGCGTGAGTGTATCGAGCAGCTCGAGATCTCTCGCGACGGCGAATCCGTGGCCGTTTGTCAATTCTTTTCTATCTCTGCAATGAGATACTTAGAATCTGGTTGTCACACAAAAGCAATGCAAGCGTATCTCCAAACTATGCGAAACATTTGTAACCGCATGTATGCAAAGAGATCGACGAGATCCTCTCATTTATTTGTCTCGCGCGTGTATGACAATCCTTTGAACTTTAAAGTAAAATCTTTTGAAAGAATTTTAATAGGCTTTTACGATATATTGCAATCACAGTCCGAAGGTTTAACACTATTCCTACCACGAACCGGTCAAAAAGACCGTTTTTAAAATGTCGATTAGAATTTCCTACATACAACGTAATTGAATCGCCTTTAAACTTCACGACTTTGCCTCAAATATACGTATAATACAGTTTTGAATATTCACTTCTTGTTTTATTGTTTATTTTCTGAGAAAAATTTGTAATCTGTCTTACCTAACGCGACCGGTCAAATTACGTGAAATGTGTCGGTAGGAATAGTGTTAATATACCAAAGCATAATCTGTTATGCTTTCTCTGAGTGGTGCATGTGTGTGTGTGTGTGTGTGTGTGTGTGTGTGTGCTGCGAAATTTAGAAAATTTGGGCAGGCAAGTTTAGTTTTAAGCGTTTCATCGAAGAATTCGCGGAGGGATTCGCCGAGGGATTCGTCGAGGGATTCGCCGAATGGTTCTCTGGTGAATTCTTTAAGAGATTCACTCAGAATTTCGTTGGCGGGCACAGGGTGGAATTAGATCTGGGTTAAGGTTTACTAACTTTGTAGAGTAGAATTGGAACATTTTTCTGGCATTGCATGCCATTAGCGCCTGACGAGGCTGCTTTTTTCACCTTACAATTCGGAATTAATATGCGCCCAAAGAGGCTGCTCGAAATTTTTCTGAATGTCCGAATTGCGTGGCGCCCCATGCGGCTGCCTGGAATTTAAAGGAAATTTTTTGGAACTTGTTAAAATACAAATTGTCTGTTTCAGTAATAGTGATTGTGATCGCCCGTAATGCGATCTAGAGTCAGTGTTTGTGCGCAAGTAAAACTAGTCGAAAGCTCCGGTGCTGTAATAGCCTTTTCACCGCGAAAGTAGAGTCATGCACGAGTCCAACTGGAGCTGCTGGGCTGAGGGCTAAAGGGGTGCTGAGCTCAGGGGTGCTGGTCAGCGGGCTGAAGGTGTGCTGAGCTGACGGGTGCTGGTCAGCGGGCTGAAGGTGTGCTGAGCTGACGGGTGCTGGTCAGCGGGCTGAAGGTGTGCTGAGCTGACGGGTGCTGGTCAGAGAGGTGCTGGTCTCAGGGTTGCCGGTCAGGGGTTACGAGTTTGCGGAGATGCAGTACTCTTGATGACAGCGAACGGTGAGTCACTTTATAACTCTTTGAATGTGGGTGCACGCAGTAGAACATAATGGTTTCTGTAGAAAACGTAGCGTAGCCAGCTCTTTAGATTCTGGCCGTTCCAACACAAATGCGCGACATGCAGGGGCCCATTTCACATGGTCGGTATTCGTTTCGAGAACACTTATGCAATATTTCGCGAATATGGTCTAGGGCGTCTAGGCAGTAGCCTCATGACGTGGCTCTTTTCTAAACCATATTTACGAAATATTGCAGAAATGTTCTTAAAACGAATGCTAATTATATGAAATGGGTCCCTAACCGCTGCGCATATGTGTTGGAAAGAGCAGAATTCAATGAGCTGACCATACAAGGTACTCGTAAATAGTGACATGCATGTGTCTGTTTTAAAATCAGAAAATTAAATCAATACAAAAGTTGCTCGCGATTTTTCCAATTCCGATTAATAATTCGTAAAATAATCTAATTAATCGAGTCGAGTAGAGTCACCGCGAAAAATTTGAGAAGGTCCCTAGTGGAACCAGACTTCCTAGCAATCTTGCAGTCTAGCAAGATCCTTTGTGGTCGCGCGTAATGCGATTGTAGAGTCCCCGCTTTCTTCGCGTCCATCTACATATTTTGATGACCCCGCGGCTCTTACTTAGAGTATTACCGCGAATTTGGAGTAAAATTTTTGCGCATCTAAGATTTGTTCAGAGCATCGCAGCTCCAGTTGAATTTTCTTCGCGAAAGTAGATCCAATTTTTTGCGCATACAAACCTCGTCCGGAGCACCGGTGCTCTAATTGCTATTTTATCGCGGAAGTAGAGTCAAATTTTCGCTTAGCTTCAATTTTCAGCTTAGAGTTGCCAATGAGATTCTAGGCCCTAGGGAGGGCCTAGCTCGTGGGCCCTGGAGAAGGCCCAAGACATGGGCCCTAGAGAGGGCCTAGCGCGTGGGCTCTAAAGAGGGCCTACCATAGGCCCTATAGAGGGCCCAAAGCATGGGCCTTAGAGAGGGCCTGCAGCATAGGCCCTAGAGAGGGCCTAGGGTCACGCTAGCTTGGAAGCTGGCGAGGATGACAGGATGACAGGATGACAGGATGACAGGATGACAGGATGACAGGATGGACCATGTTAGCTAACCGGTGAATCATATTCTGTACTTGCATGCGATAGTAGACACGAGTACCTTGTATTTGTGGGTAGTAATCTTTGTGCGTGCATTTTGGAAGGATAAGCATCTTACCTAATTGCACGCAGTGCAGTTTGGTAAGATATGCATCCTACAAAATGCATGCAAAAAGACTGTGCCCAACGAGTCCATTCCGAGAGCAAGGAATGTGAAATAATTGAAATGGCGCGTTTAAAATACAAGAGGGCCAAAAGTTGCTGCTCCTTTTTCGAATTAGAGCCACCCCTATATACAACGCAGCATGTATACATATATTAACACTTTGGACAGTAAATTAAAATCTTTTGAAAGAATACAGTAGCCTTTCTCTCTAATATTGCAAAGTAAAGTTCAAAGGGTTAATATATTTTCGCGAGATTTTCCGGGAATCATTTCGGAGTCGCCGATTCCACGGATTTTTTTTAAATAGTAGAGTGAGATTGTCGCTTCTCTCATTGCTTGCAATGCGAGACGCGATGAGTTGATTATAATGGAGGGTGGATGGGATTGGAGTTTTTTTTCGGGATGGGCCATTTTCGTAGCAACCTCCTCGCGGTTATACCTGGCGGATTGCCAAGTAGACACTGAATCATTAGCTTTGTTGCACTTTCCTCGGCTCCTCATCTCTGATGAGAAGGTCGCCGCTGCTTCCGTTTTCGGAAGCAAGCGACTGTGCATGGAATTAGTATGTGTAGATCAGTTTCATCCCCTGGTGTTCTTGTCGAAAGGGAAAAGTATCGGGCGTAGGGGGTGTACCGCTTGGTGCACTGCCTGCGTAAGTCTCCTGGTCCGATTGCCCAATCTCTGCGTTAGACGGCTTGAGTCAGGTCACACCTAGTGCTCCTGACGAGTCGCATGAGTCGGAGCAACAGGAGTCGGCTGGGAGACGCCGAGCGCTTTTCCCTTTCGACTCGGACATTAGGGTGGTAGGAATTGCGCCATTCAATACTCGTTTCATGTTCACCTGTAGTCTTTCCATATTTGCTGAATTTATTTTAATCGAGTGATTGCTTGGCAGTTCTATAAATTCTATATCTAAAGCGAAGGGATCGATGGAACTTTGTTCCATCCATCTCTTTGGTTTAGTAGGCTAAGTTATTATAGCATAAAGTATTTAAGGCCCCATGTAAAATTGCAAAGTAGTCACTATATCATTATCTTTGTTGCACTTTCGTTGGCTCCTCATCTCTGACGAGGAGGTCACCGCTGCTTTTCGTTTCCGGAAGCAAGCGACTGAGCATGGAATCGGTATGGGTGGATCAGTTTCATCCCCTGGTGTTCTTGTCGAAAGGGAAAAGTTTCGGGCGTAGGGGGTGTACCGCTTGGTGCACTGCCTGCGTAAGTCTCCTGGTCCGATTGCCCAATCTCTGCGTTAGACGGCTTGAGTCAGGTCACACCTAGTGCTCCTGACGAGTCGCATGAGTCGGAGCAACAGGAGTCGGCTGGGAGACGCCGAGCGCTTTTCCCTTTCGACTCGGACATTAGGGTGGTAGGAACTGCGCCATTCAATACTCGTTTCATGTTCACCTGTAGTCTTTCCATATTTGCTGAATTTATTTTAATCGAGTGATTGCTTGGCAGTTCTATAAATTCTATATCTAAAGCGAAGGGATCGATGGAACTTTGTTCCATCCATCTCTTTGGTTTAGTAGGCTAAGTTATTATAGCATAAAGTATTTAAGGCCCCATGTAAAATTGCAAAGTAGTCACTATATCATTATCTTTGTTGCACTTTCGTTGGCTCCTCATCTCTGACGAGGAGGTCACCGCTGCTTTTCGTTTCCGGAAGCAAGCGACTGGACATGGAATCGGTATGGGTGGATCAGTTTCATCCCCTGGTGTTCTTGTCGAAAGGGAAAAGTTTCGGGCGTAGGGGGTGTACCATTTGATGTAACATTGTTTCCATCAATCTCTTTGGTTTAGTAGGCTAAGTTATTATAGCATGAAGTATTTAAGGCCCCATGTAAAGTTGCCAAGTAGTCACTGAATCATTAGCTTTGTTGCACTTTCGTTGGCTCCTCATCTCTGACGAGGAGGTCGCCGCTGCTTTTCGTTTCCGGAAGCAAGCGACTGAGCATGCAATGGTATGAGTGGATCGGTTTCATCCCCTAGTGTTCTTGTCGAAAGGGAAAAGTTTCGGGCGTAGGGGGTGTACCATTTGGTGCACTGCCTGCGTAAGTCTCCTGGTCCGATTGCCCAATCTCTGCGTTAGACGGCTTGAGTCAGGTCACACCTAGTGCTCCTGACGAGTCGCATGAGTCGGAGCAACAGGAGTCGGCTGGGAGACGCCGAGCGCTTTTCCCTTTCGACTCGGACATTAGGGTGGTAGGAACTGCGCCATTCAATACTCGTTTCATGATCACATGTAGTCTTTCCTTCTTTGCTGAGTTTATTTTAATTGTGTGGATGCTTGGCAGTTCCCTAGATTCTATATCTAAACCGAAGGAATCGATGGAACATTGTTTCCATCAATCTCTTTGGTTTAGTAGGCTAAGTTATTATAGCATGAAGTATTTAAGGCCCCATGTAAAGTTGCCAAGTAGTCACTGAATCATTAGCTTTGTTGCACTTTCGTTGGCTCCTCATCTCTGACGAGGAGGTCGCCGCTGCTTTTCGTTTCCGGAAGCAAGCGACTGAGCATGGAATGGTATGAGTGGATCGGTTTCATCCCCTAGTGTTCTTGTCGAAAGGGAAAAGTTTCGGGCGTAGGGGGTGTACCGCTTGGTGCACTGCCTGCGTAAGTCTCCTGGTCCGATTGCCCAATCTCTGCGTTAGACGGCTTGAGTCAGGTCACACCTAGTGCTCCTGACGAGTCGCATGAGTCGGAGCAACAGGAGTCGGTTGGGAGACGCCGCGCACTTTTCCCTTTCGACTCGGACATTAGGGTGGTAGGAACTGCGTCATTCAATACTCGTTTCATGCTCACCTGTAGTCTTTCCATATTTGCTGAATTTATTTTAATCGAGTGATTGCTTGGCAGTTCTATAAATTCTATATCTAAAGCGAAGGGATCGATGGAACTTTGTTCCATCCATCTCTTTGGTTTAGTAGGCTAAGGTTTTCATGTACAGGGAGATCGATGGAACTTTTATTCCATCTATCTCTCTACGGGTCTCGAAGCGCAGCAACCTCCTCGCGGTGAGACCTGGTAATCGGTGCGGACCACCGAGCCGATAGCTGTGATTGTCAAATATTCTAGTCGGATATAAGAATTTCTTTAACTTATTACATGTATCTTGAAATGTTTGTAACTTCTATATGAAATAAAAATACTTAAATGAAATTATTAAGTGTTGAATCGAGGACACCCGTGTTGAATCCTTATTATTACCAGGCGTAGCGTTACAATCTTATTGTAGATTGAATCGATATCGTTGGGTGTGACATGAAAATGGTAAGGGGCCTCGTGAGCTCCCCAAGCGTGTGACACAAAATTACATTGCGTGATGGGTCTATCCTATGCCTGGTCTGTGGTGATACCACAGACGAGGTATTGGATAGATGTATCACCTTATGGATGTTCGTGTCGCCACCCAAACTGTGTTACCGACCCATATTTTGAGGACTTAATGTAGTGACTTCTGCTCACGAACAGCGTCGAACTTGCCAACTACTCTGAAATGGGTTGAAATGCTGAAAAGTGTGTGCGTGCTTGTATACGTGTAACTTGTTTGAAGGCAGAATTTTTCTACGCTATATTCTTTGACTCGGCCAGTCAACGACTCACGCGGATTTCTCTGCGAAAATCCATTTCGCGGATCAAGACATTATGGTGCGCAAAAATGGTATTTCTTCAAATCCCGTGTAAGCTATAAATTACAAGATGACATTATTTATTAGTACTTTGCGTGCAGTAGAACTCTTTCACGTATCGTACGCCGAAAAGTATTAAAAATTCACGCTGCTACTGATATTCCCGCAAGTTACTAATGCACTGATTAATCATTCTAGTGAAGTAATAATAATTGGATTCTATTTGCCCCGAGCATTAGTTTACTGCCGATATTGAAATTTACAGTAAAATCTAATTCTTGAAAGCCTCGCAGAAAGTTGCATGATGCAACTGCAAATCGAGTTACTTTTCAAACCCGCATTGCGAAATAAAATTTTGCCTAGCCCTGAGAAATTCATCGGTTCAGTGTTCAGTGAAATGTGTGCATGTCATAGTGCATATTATTTCGTGATTTCTCAATTCGTGCATCAATTTCATCGGTTACTGGACCATGTGGTAGGCCCTTTAACAGAATTCCACTGAGATATATCCAGTACCTAGAAAACTTTCCGAGCAAAACACTTTTCTCGGGAACTATCATGGGTCCTCAGTATTGAAAGACATACGGAAAGTGCAGTTTGCATAGCTGCTGCTGCGAAAAGTACAAGCGTTAATAGATAAAATTATTTCCGGGCTTGACGAATTTCAAGTTAAGGGGTTATATACGTTTCTTAGCTCTAAATAGTGGTCAATGTTTGCGAATGATTCAGGGATAAACTATTAATCCGATTGGTTTAATTCCTTTTTTGTTTTATAGGTATATGTCTATATACTTATGGTTATATACCTCAGACATGAGAATTAGAAAATTTTTAAAAATGTGGGTTTTTCTCAAAGCATCATTTTCCAAAACGGTGGGTATGATATCTGCCTCACCGTTCATCCGATTAACTTCATTGTTTCCACACATATTCTACATAAGATTCGTTATCGGGTGACGTTGACATTTTTCAATTAAATTCAACAATTTTTTAATAACAAGCAAAAACGTACGACTTTTACAGCGAAAATCACGATTCTTTTCTTCAAAGTGTTACCATTTTCGCAATTTTTTTTCGAAAAGTGGCGACGTCACCCGATAACTATGATCCCAAAGATTGTTAAAAAATCGGTGATTTTTGTTTCGGACCACTCGTACGGGCTGAATCATGCCCGCCGTTTTAGGCGGCGCCAGAAAACATGTTCTACGCCACTGTCCACGAACGCCACATTTTTAAAAAAATTTCAATTCTCATACATGTTTTATAATCTATAAACGTATACCTATAAAACACAGAAAGAATTAAACCAATCGGGCTTATACTTTATCCCTAAATTACTACCAAACATTGATCACGTTTCTGTGCCGAGAAACGTACATACAGCGACCCGAAAAAATATTCGGACACTCTTTAAAATCGCATAACTTTTCTAAAATTAATCCAAACAACTTGAGTTTTTTAAGAAGCTAGAAGGATTAGTTTGCTAAGTGACGTGATTCGTAGTTTTGAAAAATAATGCAATTTGTCGGAATAGCAAACAAAATAGTAAAGGCAGTTTTCTCAACTTTTTTTTGTGAGCCTGTAATGAAATTTCAAAAAACCCGCTTGTAGATTTCAGTAAGTTATATACGTGCCTAAAATTTCATCAAAATCGGTTAAAGTTGCTCTGAGTTATGAACGTTAAAAGATCGCAGAATAAGGTCGAAAATCGCTGATTTCGGCAATTTCCGCGATTTTCGACCTTATTCTGCGATCTTGAAACGTGTGTAGCTCAGAGCAACGTTAACCGATTTTTATGAAATTTTAGGCACGTATATAACTTACTGAAATCTACAAACGGGTTTTTTGAATTTTCATTACAGGCTCACAAAAAAAAGTTGAGAAAACAGCCTTTACTATTTTGTTTGCTATTCCGACAAATTGCATTTTTTTTTCAAAACTACGAATCACGTTTCTTAGCAAACTAATCCTTCTGGCTTCTCAAAAAACTCAAGTCGTTTGGATTAATTTTAAAAAAGTTATGCGATTTTAAAGAGTGTCCGAATATTATTCGGGCCACTGTATATGCCCCCTTAACTGGGAGTCGTTGGAGCGAGAGAGAACGACACCGACCTCTGCCAAAGTCGCGCGTCATCGCCGAACGATAACACCTGCCAGTTCAACTTTACACGCGAGAGCGATCGGAACTCAGTGAACGTGCGAGCATATTATTTCGTGATATATCGATTCCTAGATTAATTTCATCGATTACTGGACCATGTGGGAGGTTGCTTAACAAGATTCTACTGCATTTCACTCAGTATTAGGAGACTTCTTGACCCACTGCTTCGGTACATTTAAAAATTTGCAGTGCTTTGTATTTAAAAACATGAGATGGCTGTGCGTTTTAGTATTGTCAACGCGAGTGTGGAGTCAGTATTTTTACGCATCTTGAACTAGTTAAGACTCAGCACCGGTGCTCAAATTGCTTTTTGATCGTGAAATTAAAGTGACATTTTTGTGTGTGATCCATTCTATTCGGTACTACTGAGCTTGGTCTCTGAAGCTGCTGAAGAAGCTTCCTGTCTGCATGGATAGCAGTGAGACTGTGTTCTATAATGGGTGAGTGGTACATTTTAATTTTCTCAATTTTTCTGCATGCTATTGAACGAATGATTGCTGCAGCGAGCACAGTGATCACGAATACGTATTTAGTTTTCGTGAACAGTAACATTAACGCGCGTGCTTCCAAATGTTTAATACAGTCAAAAGCAATAAATTTCAAATTCGACGTCAAAATTCTAATATCGCGTTTTAAATATTCCAAATTATCTTTCTTGAATTTTATAATCAAAGCTTGATGCTTTGAATACGAGTTACACTTCTCAAGTTTAATTACATTCGAGTCATTAGTTTCTCTTAATAAAACGAGAATGGAAAGCATTAATTTCTTAAGGATTTTCAACTATATAACTTGAAGCTCTTTCTCATATAAATAAAAATAACTTCGAGTGACAGATGCTATTGGTACTACTTGGTCACTGTGTTCGCTACTTCTATTTTTCTCACTCCTTAAAATATTTAAATCAGCCTAGCAATAAGTTTTAGTATAAGAACTTCAGTCGTAAGACATTTTCCAAATTTTTCAAAAATGCACAAAGCATTGGTCGAACATGGACCAGAAATATTTAGTAGAAATGGGTTCACTTTCGTAGGTACCTCCGCGTTGGTGTGCTCGGCTCCTTGGTAACGTTTTCCGAGCATTGCGACTTGCGAAACGGAATCAAGCTAAAGCCTACGATCTAGTTTAAGCGTCCAGATCAAGCCAAACCAATTTATTCGGTGAGCTTGGTTCGGTCTGGACATCTATTCAAAAATGCACTTGCGTACTTCGAACGATAAGCTTCTGTGTTCCGCCTCGTTCTTTTTAAATATAAGAGTGTCAAATGCACTCTTCTAGAAATACAATTCGCCTTCGATCTCTGATTTCGATTCGAAAATTCGGTGCATCGACGGTGAATGTTCGCGTCGCATCTTTCGGTCCTTTCGGTCGTTTTGTCTCCTTTGCAATCTCAATCGGGAGATTCTTAGCTTTCGCATATCCGTCGAGATTACGCAAGTGCATATTTGCAATAGATTATGCCACCGGGGCCCATTGTGAAGAGTGCGATAGGCTAAATTTAGTGACACCTGTTGTATTTGCTTTTGCTTTCTCTTACGATTAGTTTCACCCTGCACCGTAGATACGTAAAAATTTGACTCCAAATTCGCGGTAATACTACGCTAAGGAGATTTACTCAGAATTTCGTTGGCGGCCTCAGGGTGGAATTAGATCTGCGTTAAGCTTTACTAACATTGTAGAGTTGAATTGGAACATTTTTTTGGCATTGCATGCCATTAGCGCCTGACGAGGCTGCTGTTTTCACCTTACAATTCGGAATTAATATGCGCTCAAAGAGGCTGCTTTTCTTCCGTCTTGTTACTAGGCGCCCATAGTGGCTGCCGTTTTCTTTTCTTTTTCATTAAAATTGAAAAGTATTAAACGCTCAAAGATGCCACTGCTTGTTTCTATCAATCTTTAAAATCATTAAGCGCCCAATGTGGCTGCTCGAAATTTTTCTGAATGTCCGAATTACGTGGCGCTCCATGCGGCTGCCTGGAAATTAAAGCAAATTTTTTGGAACTTGTTTAAATACAAATTGTCTGTTTCAGTAATAGTTTTTGTGATCGCTCGTAATGCGATCGTAGAGTCAGTGTTTTTGCGCAAATAAAATTAGTCGAGAGCTCCGGTGCTCTAATAGCCTTTTCACCGCGAAAGTAGAGTCATGCACGAGTCCAACTGGAGCTGCTGGGCTGAGGGCTAAAGGGGTGCTGAGCTGAGGGGTGCTGGTCAGAGGGCTGCTGGTCTCAGGGTTGCCGGTCAGGGGTTACGAGTTTGCAGAGATGCAGTACTCTTGATGACAGCGAACGGTGAGTCACTTTATAACTCTTTGAATGTGGGTGCATGCAATAGAACATAATGGTTTCTGTAGAAAACGTAGCGTAGCCAGCTCTTTAGATTCTGGCCGTTCCAACACAAATGCGCGACATGCAGGGGCCCATTTCACATGGTCGGTATTCGTTTCGAGAACACTTATGCAATATTTCGCGAATATGGTCTAGGGCGTCTAGGCAGTAGCCTCATGACGTGGCTCTTTTCTAAACCATATTTACGAAATATTGCAGAAATGTTCTTAAAACGAAAGCTAATTATATGAAATGGGTCCCTAACCCCTGCGCATGTGTTGGAAAGAGCATAATTCAATGAGCTGACCATACAAGGTATTTGTAGATAGTGACATGCATGTGTCTGTTTTAAAATCAGAAAATTAAATCAATACAACAGTTGCTCGCGCTTTTTCCAATTCCGATTAATAATTCGTAAAATAATCTAATTGATCGAGTCGAGTAGAGTCACCGCGAAAAATTTGAGAAAGTCCCTAGTGGAACCAGACTTCCTAGCAATCTTGCAGTCTAGCAAGATCCTTTGTGGTCGCGCGTAATGCGATTATAGATTCCCCGTTTTTTTTCGCGTCCATCTACATATTTTGATGACCCCGCGGCTCTTACTTAGAGTATTACCGCGAATTTGGAGTCAAATTTTTGCGTATCTAAGATTTGTTCAGAGCACCGCAGCTCCAGTTGAATTTTCTTCGCGAAAGTAGATCCAATTTTTTGCGCATACAAACCTCGTCCAGAGCACCGGTGCTCTAATTGCTTTTTTATCGCGAAAGTAGAGTCAAATTTTCGCTTAGCTTCAATTTTCAGCTTCGACTTGCCAATGAGATTCTAGGCCCTAGAGAAGGCCTAGCTCATGGGCCCTGGAGAGGGCCAGAAAATTAAATCAATACAAATGTTGCTCGCGATTTTTCCAATTCCGATTAATAATTCGTAAAATAATGGATTCGCTCGAGTCGAGTAGAGTCACCGCGAAAAATTTGAAAAGGTTCCATGTGGAACCAGACTTCCTAGCAATCTTGCGGTCGAGCAAGATCCTTTGTGGTCGCGCGATATGCGATTGTAGATTCCCCGGTTTTTTTGCGTCCATCTACATATTTTGATGACCCCGCGGCTCTTACTTAGAGTATTACCGCGAATTTGGAGTCAAATTTTTGCGTGTCTAAGATTTGTTCAAAGCACCGCAGCTCCAGTTGAATTTTCTTCGCGAAAGTAGATCCAATTTTTTGCGCATACAAACCTCGTCCAGAGCACCGGTGCTCTAATTGCTTTTTTATCGCGAAAGTAGAGTCAAATTTTCGCTTAGCTTCAATTTTCAGCTTAGACTTGCCAATGAGATTCTAGGCCCTAGACAGGGCCTAGCTCGTGGGCCCTGGAGAAGGCCCAACACACAGGCCCTAGAGAGGGCCTAGCGCGTGGGCTCTAAAGAGGGCCCAAAAGGGGGGCCCTAGAGAGGGCCTACCATAGGCCCTATAGAGGGCCCAAAGTATGGGCCTTAGAGAGGGCCTGCAGCATAGGCCCTAGAGAGGGCCTAGGGTCACGCTAGCTTGGAAGCTGGCGAGGATGACAGGATGACAGGATGACAGGATGACATGATGACAGGATGACAGGATGGACCATATTCGCCGACCGGTGAGTCATATTCTGTACTTGCATGCGATAATAGACACAAGTATCTTGTATATCTGGGTAGTAATCTTTGTGCGTGCATTTTGGAAGGGTAAGCATCCTACCTAATTGCACGCAGTGTAGTTTGGTAGGATATGCATCTTACAAAATGCATGACTCACCGAGTCCATTCCGAGAGTAAGGAATGTGATATAATTGAAATCCCCCCCATAAACATGACTCATGTTTGAAAGAAGCTAATTCCGTTTAATTCACGAAAAAAGTTCACACGCAAAGATTGTGAAATCATCTTTGCTAATTCCAATTGTACCTTTAATCCGCGACAAACATTAAAAACGTTCTCACGCAAAGATTGTGAAATCAACTTTGCTAATTCCAATTGTATTCTCGTTCTCCGTTCGAACATTGATTCCTCTGTCACTTTTTATACTTGACATTCCTTTATTGGCCAGAAATCAATTCAGTGCTCAGATTTTCAAGGAATTTGCGGGCGATGTCTGTAGTTGACACAAAAACTTTTATAAGAGAGACGTCTTCTATTAAAAATGTCGTATGAAAATCGTTTTATGATGGAAAATAATAAAAACTTGGTAGAGACTGATTTAAACGAATCGAAGTCGGTAATAGATTAATAGCACATTCGGCAACCTGCACTAGTGCCCACTGAATGCGAACTTTTTCGCTTCCCATTGGCGAAAATTCGCACCCAATGCGCACCATTGCGACCGTCCGAATGCGCTGTAAGAGAGATGCGGAGAATATGAAACATTTTGTTTTAAGTCGACTTTATAGTTTTTTTCTTATACAACGCCCGCCAATTCCATTTTTAATGTTTTTCGTGAATTAGCTTCTTTTAGACAGGAGTCAAGTTTATGGGGGGGGATTTCATCATTTTTTTTCACAATTACCTAGTTATAAATTTTGTAAGTGCCGTATTTCTTAATGGTCTTCATCCTGAGAGCCGTTCATATTCTTGTATTCTTTTTTTGCAACGTCAAATATGAAAAGAAATCGTACTTTTTAAACGATGTTTTTAGCTTTGATCCTCTGTTTGCTTTTGTATTTTTGTTTCATATCTGAAAACTCGAATTTAACCCAAAACGTGGCAGGTTATGATTAAGTGACAGCCAAGTGACATTTATTGGCGTCAAGTGGGGGAGAAAAACGTGATGTCACGAAAACTCTGACTGTCTGATCTCGTAAAAAAAATGATCATTTTGATAACTATTAATTCAGAATAAATCTTTTATCTTTTAGACAAACAGCTTGATATATATTAAGTAAAACGACAAATGGGTTCGAAAAAAGAAATTATTCGCTTAATCATGTTAAAACACCGGGACTATGTCATAACATAAGATAATAAGGCCAAAATAGCTGCGGGGACCTGTCAATTTCGCTATCATTCGTGTATAGAGACATGGTCTTAGTGTGCCTATGGTTAGAGGGGCAATGAGAATTAGCTTCCATACGCGACCGCGTCTGTTGATGGCGCGTTTAAAATACAAGAGGGCCAAAATTTGCTGCTCTTTTTTCAAATTAGAGCTACCTCTATACTATACCTCGCAGCGTGTACACACATATGAACCCTATAGACTTTAAAGTAAAATCTTTTGAAAGAAACTAGTGAAAAGTGATTGAGAAAAGTGATAGTGACAGAAGACACGTAAGGAAACCTAGGCTAAATTATTATAGCATTAAGTATTTAAGGCCCCATGTAAAATTGCCAAGTATATAGGCTAAGGTTTTCATGTACAGGGAGATCGATGGGACTTTGATTCCATCTATCTCTCTACGGGTCTCCAAGCGCAGCAACCTCCTCGTGGTGAGATCTGGTAATTGGTGAGAACCGAGCCAATGGCTGCGATTGTCAAATACTCTACTTAGTCGGATATAAGAATTTCTCTAACTTACGATACTGTGATAGAATATAAGAATAAAATATGTAACTTTATGATAGAAGAATAAGTGCAAGTTAGATAGAAGAAGTCGTTATGATAGAAGAATAAGTGCAAGTTGGAATATTTCAGCGAGATACTGGAACTGATGGGTTTTCGACAATTTTTAAAGTCTTCTTTGCTTCAGCACCTTATTGAAATATACCAACTGACAATTTCTTGACATTCAGGTATTTTCAGGTATTCCATGTTACATCATGAAAGCATGTCTTCCACAAATAATGCTGTTGTTTATATAAATTCTTATGTTAAAATAATTTGTTTTGCGTTTATTGAACTTGAATAGGATAGCAAGGTTAAAAGGCGTATGTGTTCTTGTTTTGTTGTGATCCTTCTTTCTCTGTTGTTGCACGGAATACGTTTATAAAACGATCTTTAAATTGTTACTCTAATAGAATCATTTGTAAATCGCGGGTTTCAAATGACCTAGGCCGGTATTCATAGTCGCTACTTATTCTTCAGCAAATGCTTAAGCATTCGGCATCCTTTACTAGCTATTAGATCAGTAGAAGATGCCGCATGCTTAAGCATTTGCTTAAGAATAAGTAGCGACTATGAATACCGGCCCTAGTTTTACACGTGTTGAATTGTAATTCCTACCATGCGTAGCGTTACAATCTGTTTCCAGACTTTACCGGTAACGTTGCATGCGACACTAAAATGGTAAGGGGGTCCTAGGACCCCCCAAACCGGTGACAGAAAAATGCATTGGTTGATAGGTCTATCCTATACCTCGTCTGTGGTGATACGAAGTTCCATAAGGTGGTAAGTCTATCTTATACTTCGTCGATGGTGATACGTCTATCCTATACCTCGTCTGTGGTAATATATGTTATACAACACATACCACAGGTTGCCGCAACGCACCGATAGATGTCGCCGTAATGCTACAGACGAAACTTTAAAAAGCGAATGCATGCAATAATTTATCACACTTTTGAATTTAAATCACTTCCCTATCAATTTTCTACGCCTATATCAATCTTTCGGATTCTTGCAACTTGCAACTTGAGCGACCATTTCTATAGAAGATATCAAATTAAACAAATTTTAAAAGCGTTAGGCTTATATACCTTAGTGAGTTATGAAGGGGTTGGAAGCAGGGGTTAATTGGTTACTGCTAAATGGGATATTTAAAAGTAAATATAAGTCCTTAAAATAATTTGTAACACTTTATGTATACGTATACAATATCATATATTATTTTTCTTATTACTGTTTTTATCTTCTGAAGACGAATCCTTTTCGACGACTTTTCACATCGACCAGTTGCTGTGCCTGTTTCTTCAGCACATTTCTGGTTGGCACGTCTTCCTCGTCTTCGGACGGTATCGTCGCTGGTGTTGCTGACGATGGAAATCGTGAAAAAAGCTGCCCTCCATTCGTGAGTACCGCTTTTCCTTCGGCTGAGGTAGTCGCAATCGACACTGTCTCCAGCTAAATATTTGGACAATTGGGGTATCGGAGGTTGTTCTTAAATGAGTAAGGGTCCTTTCACACGAGCCACTTCTGTAGCCACCGAATTTCACAATTAGATATATTTATACAATAGTTTTCTGATATCAGATTCTAAATGAAAAAGGTGCAAGGAAAAGTTCTGTAGGTTCTCCCGTAGTTTCTTATCGCTGAGTAACTACTTTGTGCAACACCTGTCTAGATTCATTCAGTAATCTTCAAAATACTTTCTTAAAAATTGATGTAATTTGCAATTTACCTTGTCGACTATTATTTCGTTCAGGACTTCTAGGTACTTTTCAGGGCCGCCTAAAGATTCAATTACGGTCAGAACCTTCTCGTTCATTAATTCCACGAGATGCAAAGGATTCTGAATTTCATTTGGATCCTCAGGCAAATGATCAAGTATATCCTGAAAAGCATTAAATCATCATGGTTTACTTGCACCCTTGACCTGTTACACCAAAGCACAATTTATTATTACAAATAATAAGATATATTTTCGACGTACCAACTAGTCGTTACCTAATTTTGAAAAATTGAAGTAAAATCAAGAAGCTTGATCTTGTTGCATTTATCTTAAAATTTTGTCCCTTATCAATCTACAATAACAGAAACCACCAGTCTACACGCGTTTACCGATTACAATTTAAAGAAAACGACGGGAAGAATTCTCAAGAAAGGAGAGTCCTTTGACGTTCAAATTCGTGTTCGTACGTTACGAAAGCAGTGGAATTCTTTAGCATCCCGAGTGTTTGTCCGCACCTAGCAGAGAAGTGAAAGAGGAAATAGAAGATCGGGAAGCGAGTTAACGAGTTAGGGTTGCGCGTACGGATTCTAGGGATCGATTGGATCGATAATTGATATTCCCCAGGGGACGACGTGCTGCCGATGTGTTTGCTTTCGATCAGGTAGGGAGGTGTTAATGCTTAGGACAGCGGCTGGGCAAGGTGAGAATTTCACTGAGAGATCGTCGAAGGATATTCATTGGTGGATGAAGAACGAATAGGAAGCAAGTCGGGGGGTGTTAAATCTCCAAAGACAATATAGTCGGTGCGGAAACTCGAGGCGGTTCCATTACTCTAAGCGCCATCGAACGCGCCTTCACTAATTTAATTAGGAATTTACACGGTATTTCCATCGGCCATTTTAACACGGTACAAGCTCCTCCTATGGGGATTCAATTCCACGGACGTTTCGCCTTGGGAAGTGTTAATTCATCGCGATATCTTCTCGGTTCATTGAACGGGGCGCATGTTAATTAAAAACTCTTCGTTACAACAGTTGTCAGCCATGTTTGCACTTCTCCCCATTTCACGCCAGATCTTCGAATCCACGCAATGGTGGGTTCGAAATTCACCCCTTGGCGAGCCTACTCACCTGGAATTTCTTGCACAAACTCCACAATGTTCCAGTTACATCGCGCAGCAGATCCTCGACCCTCCGACGCCCCTGTTCTGCCTTTAATTGGCGGGAACGTTGTTCCTCGATGCCACTGTTCAGCTGTTCCACTTGTTCCGCGTTTCTAAAGCACATTTTACATGGGGAGGCGCGTGGAACGCTTCGATATCCCTCGCAGGATCGAGTACTCACTGTTCCGCGTTCTTCGTCTCGGAGAACTTTCTGGCCTCCATCTCGGCGACAAACTCCTGCCTCTGCTTTTCCAAGGCCATTTTCTCCTGCTCGGTGGCCACCCGCATTTTCTGCAGATTATCCTTGGTCGCCCGCTGACCCAGAAACCGGTTCAGGACGTCCTCGGACCTGGACACACCGGTAGCGCCGCGGAGCTTGGCGAACGTCTCTTCCAGGCGTGTCACCTCGTCCCTGGTAATGTCGTCCGCGACCTGCACGCGGCTTTTCCCACGTGTGTCGAAATCCCCGCGTGGACGCGTGTGGAATATCATCTTTTCCAATCGCTCCAGCTCCGTTTTTCGCTCCAGCACGCGCTGCCTGGCTTCGGAACAGGATTCTCTTTAGCCCTGCCCGTTCGCGAAAGGACACATTCTACTGAGGTGTGTCCGAGTATGTGCATGTAGATCGTTACAAGCTGTTCGCCTCAAAACTGTTGAGAAGAACGGTGAAAATCGGCCGGCGGGATCTTTCTTGCTGCGGGTGCAATTCACGAAGGGAGGTTTTTCATTTGCTTCGAGGGGTGGAATGTTGGAATGGTGTCGAAGGTGTAACTGTCGCGTTATTTTGAGTAAAAAAAAGTTCTTTCTGTTTATTAATATATGCTTTGAGAATACATAAAAAAAGTATGTTTTCCAATTTTTATAATGCTTGCTTGCGCCAAAATAAGAATGAAGTGAAAGACGCCTTCGTGGGCGATTTTGGAGGAACCGTGTGTCTGAAACAAGGAAACCAAAAAGATTTGTAATCTGTATGACTGTCGCTATGACTAAGATTAATTAAATTGACGAAGAATTATTAAAATGGCCGACGTCAAAAGTGAAACTATCGACCTCGCAAAATTTTTTAATCATTCTGCGACGCGAAAGATGAGAAAAAACAACGTAAATGTGTGATTCTAGTTCGAGCCATAGCGACAGTCGTACCGATTACAAGGCTCCCTGATACCACCGCCCCAGATACAAGGTTCCTCCAGAATCGACCACGCAGTCGAGGCGTTCACAGTGCATATTACATCCTCTTATTTTGGGGAAGCAAGCATTAAAAAAATGTCAATTTTTTGTATTCTCAAAGCACATAGGTATTAATAAATAGAAAAAGACTTTAATTTAACAAACACATTCTTTTTGTAACAAAAAAAAGTTTACTTTATCAGGGCGTCACAGTAGAAAGACCCCTTAAAAAAGATCAAGGTGTCCTCTCTTATTACAATTCATCAATGGTTCTCCAAATTTAAAAACCCTCAAGTGGATCATAACCTTCGAGAAAGATGTATCCTCCTTATTTGTAATAATTTTTCGGAAAATAGCTTGTCACGTAATCTCGTTGAGTCAGTACACCTGATTAATCTAAATTCGAACCTGTATTCCTCGAGCACAGCGTTCCGCTCCTTGCTGCAGTTCGTCACTTCAATTTCTTCCTTTATCAACGTCCCCTGCGTGTTATCTTTCAACTTGATCGCCTCTTCCCTCACACCCTGCACGCAACAACACATTCAGATCGATTTTTTATTTCCACCAACTCATCGATCGACGATCAACTTCCGTCCCTTGCCTGTAGACGTTTAATCTCGCTCTCCTCCTCCCTGATCTCGTCCTCCAGAGTCTTCAAGGAAGACGCGTAAAGCACCGACTTCTCCTTCAATTCGGCACGCGCGGATCGATACTTCATCCGAGTTATGTTCGCCTTGATGTGCATCATCCTAACGTGCTCCAGACGCACCTCCAGCTGGACGATCTTCTGCGAAATCACCATCGCAGTTGAAACATTCGCAACGATATTTCCCTCATTGTTTCCACTCACGTTCCGCAACGGGTGCTCCGTCTTCCTCTTGAACATCTTCTGCATCTTGTCGTTCGCTAATTGGTCATACTCCTCCGACAGGGAGCTTAATTTCTGCCGCCTCTGAGGAACATTTACTCCGGAATACGGTTGCGCGCGAGATATTCTTTGATGGTTATCTCGATTGCTTACCTTCTCGCGCTGATACTTAATTAGATCGTGCCTCTTTCTCAACCGCACATTGTCCTCCTGCACTTTGCCAATTGTCTCGCCTAAATTACGTTTTCTCCCACAGGCCGAGGACTCGCGACTAATCCCCTTCGCCGTCTCCCCCTCGTCCTGAAACGTATCGCGAATGAAATTCAGTTCCCCGTCGAGGAGCAGATCTGTTCTAGCCTGCCTCAATTACGTGTTTCGTTCTCGCGTACTCCGCGTACAGCTGCTTAACAGTCCGCTTGAGCGTCGCGATTCTCTCCGCGTATTCGTGCTTCTTCGCCTCGTATTCCTCGAAATTCGCCTTCCTTTGTCCCTCTGCAAAATAACGGGTAAGCGTTTCGTTATTAACACGTCTAACCTCGCGCAGGGGCCGCGATAGCATCTATCCCTCGTCCCAGACCACTCGCGAACGAACGTGCCTATTCTCTACGCGAGCTTTACGTAGGTGAGGAATGTCGTTTCCCATCGGGATGCAACTCTATTTGTCAATATCCCGCGGAATAAGAATCTCGCCGCTCCGAGCTCGGACCGCGAGTCGTGTACGTTTGCGGCACGTTCGTCGAACGCGGGAAAAATTCGTGAAAAGATGTAGGAACGAATGGGTAGAGCAGGTGTCGCTAGCCTCGGGCAAATGGGTGCACAATAATGCTCTGTCCCCGTGATTATGTCCCGCTACGTTCTCTTTCGCAAAGTGAATTCCAAAGTCAATAATCGGCTTTTAATCGCCTCCGCATCTTCGTAACCGTACGTACGAGCGATGGCGCGATAATTAACCCGTGGGACAGGATAAAAACGTTTCTGTAATAATAGTTGGAGTGTAGAACAGACGTTAGTCGTGACTGCGCTCGTTGCTGCGATCGATCTAGCGGTGATCAAAGTATTTTGCATGTACGCCCGAGGAAAAAGGCGAAATTGCCTGGATCACTTAAATAGACGTCACGATCTTCCGTAAAAGTGGCTAGTTCGTTTAAGGGAATCCGTTAATATTAGGTTGCTGGCTGGGTTTTTAGGCGATTTCGAGAAAGAGCACGAAAAATGGTAATCGCGGTGTCTCTTTAGGGGCGAGCTCGAATGACCTTTTGTTAGAAGGTTTTCTGACCATGCATCGACTATTATAAAATATGGCCAGATACATCCTGAATCAGTAATCTGTTTGAATTATTTGGTTAATTATTTATCAAGTTTCTCCCGACTTTGACGGTCTGAAGAGGAGCGTGGTATTTGGAATTTTTTTAAGAGAAACCCTCAAATTATATTAATTGAAAGATTTATGCCTTTATTTGTACATATTTAAGCGACATTATAGAAAAAATTTAATTAAGAAAAACGGTACCTAAAACTTTAAACGCGTTTTTCTCGAAACGATGTTCTTCGAATTGGGTAGCATGATATCTCAAAAACCAATCACCCGATTTACTTTAAACTTGGTATATATCTTCAGTAGATGTCCCATTCTCTTTGTTACTAAAATTAAGTCGATTTTTGCAAAATTAGACTTTTGCGACTTAAGCAACCTGCGAATTTTTTACAGAAATCGATGTTTGTTTTGGATGCTGACATTTTTTTTTACTTTTCAGTATTTCTCATTTAATCTAGTTCAGACGATAGTCACACTCATACAGATTAAGCAAATTTTAATATCTTTATTATTAAATAGTCCCCTCCCCCCAAAATAGAAATAAAAACTGATCAACTCAATAACAACTACTTATTGTGTGAATATATATTTTTCAATTAATGTTCTCTTTTTAATGTTAAATCAAAGCTTCTTCAAATTGACTCAAAGATGGTAAAGATGGAGCTGCACCCCTCTTACTGCAAGGTCTTCATTTTTACCCCAATTAGTTAAGAGCGATTAACTATATTATACATCCCTCTGTCTTCATATGCATCCTTGAGAAGACGTGAAAGCATTTCACGATATAAATTACTATATTACCAGATATAGTAGCCAACGTGTGTACTCTTTAAAATAGAAAATTTAATATGTATGATGGTGTTAGAGGAAAAGCTATATACATAATCAAATCGCAGCAGAAGTCATTGCCAACCAGGAAATATTGTTCCAGGGCGATGCTCAGGATCGTAAATCGAAACGGCGCTTTCATAACGAGGCAGAATGGGAATGCTTACTGGAATATCCATTTTGTAATTAACGTTTCGATAGCAACGCATCGATAAGCCGGTGGAAATATCCTTTTTCTTTTCTGGGGAACCACTTATGTGACACGAACATTTCTTTCTGGGCCCTAGTCTTTCCGGTTAAACGTGTTCTTATGTGTGTTCGCGTGTAATCAGGAACTTGCTTGGGAAATAAATGTCAGCGGATCTCCTTCTTTTCTCTCAGGCTACGCCTCTCGTGCAGGAATGCGGCAAATATATGAATATTAAACTATGATTAAGTAAACTGATTGCAGCTTTATTACCTCTCGCGGTATCGCTTATTCGACTGGTTTACCTGATAACTGGATCTTCTTCTTGATCTCGGCGATTTTCTTATTCAAATCGTTCAGTTTGTTCTCTGTACTCGGGGTCAAAGGATCGGCCATGGTCTCACAGAAGTACTCAAACATCCACGTGGTCCTTATCGACTTAATAACGCCTTGCGTTGTCCTAGTGACGATACCACATAGGTACAACCGTTAGGATCATGCGCAGATGTACATTTGCATTTGTATTTTAGATGTCTCGTGTTAAAAATAATAGTCCTACGATCACTCACGCATAGGGAATACAATCCTGGTCATTATTTACTATTCCGGGATTTTTTAAAGTCTATCTTGGGATTCTGCAACTAATCCTGGGGTTGAGTAATAGAAAATTTCGGTAATTAAAATGATTTATTATGTGTTAAAATTCTAAATCTTTACTTGAAGTAAACAAACTTACTTTCTATCATTAGTCTGAAATCATTTTTAACAATAAACGCAGTGGAACAATGATGAATAATATAGTCTCAGTAAGTAGATAATATAAAACCATTATGAAGATTTTTGAAAATTCGAATGAAGAAACTGCAAAGCGCCTAAAGTACTTACGTATTCACAAAGTTTCAATTTTACGTGTTCAGTCAAGCTACGATTGGCAATTCGCGCGATTTCGAAATAGCAGAAACTGAGAATACTATTGTAAAAATAAATATAGTTTAGTTAGTTTCAATAAATCATTATTATTACTGTCCTTATTATTATAAAATGACCATGTTTATTTAAATATTTTTATTGCTTTTTATAAAGCAATTCGCATTTTTAAAAAAATCCCGAAATTCTCGAGATACTTTTATCAAATCCCAGGATAGATATTTGGAATCCAAAAAACAGCCGAGATCCGTTGTATTCCCCACTCACACATCAAACTTGGTAATTTACGAGCAATTTCACTCTCAAATATCTGAATTACACTTTACTTCCTTCCCGGCTGTTGGAATATTTCAATCTTACTTTATGGTCCATCATTTTCCCCAGCTAAATAACGCTTTAACAACAATCCCCTCCGTTTAGGAGTGAATTTTTCCTATTGACTCAGCAAAGGGGAATGCTGTCGTGCGGTCGGGAGCGTAATATTTTGCGCGGCAGCGCATCGCTCGCGGATGCTACGCGGTTCGATGATGGGGTTAATAGTTTCATTAATAAAAACCAACGGCCGCCGCGTATTTACAGTTTCGTGTGTGTGCCGCGCGTGGCCGGTGCGGAAAAGGGGAAAGCAATTCGTAAGGCTCGGGCCGTTTGAATGGACTTAAGGAGAGGGGCACCGAATTATAATTCCGCATTTGTATTCGTTAAGGCAGCAGCCGCGCCTGGCGGCTGGCGGCGGCTCTGCCGGCGATGAATTTCGCGTTACACGCAATCAACCGCTGGAAGGTTAATTAATGATCAGACATGCCCAGCCAGTGCCCGGCCAAGACTCATACACATCGGCGTCTTTCCACTTTATAACTGACCACGTTCGCTGCGTTCCGTTTGCCGCGTGAATTCTAGAGAGCCGTCACGCGCCACGGCGTCGGGTTTCAATCCCAGCCGAGGATCAGCGAATCGACTCGCATTTAGTGCTCGAATTCGGGGAACAAAGGGGAAAAAAACAGCTGACGGCCGCTTCGAGATCGGCCGGATCAGTTGATACGCTGTTACACGCGCGGATGACTCAATTAACAACTTGGCTAACGATACAATCAAATCGATGCGGTTCGGTTGCTCGTTCACGTGAGCCACTGTGTGCTGGAAAGTACATTCGATAGAAGTACCTGGTGCTTTTGTTGTGATTGGAATCGATGATACTTTTGGTACACGAGACGTAGAAGCTTTCGTGCGTTCGAGTTTGATAAGTGAAACGATATAGCTAATTGACTATTTTGCACGTAGAAGAGCGGAAAAGTATTATCAAAGAACAGTTTGTTTATTGAACAAAATTTTATTCAAATTGTGCGTAGTTTATAAAGTACAGTGAATGGAAGTAGATATATATATATCAGGGAGTCTAATCGACAAGCATAATCAAATTATGTAAACAGTATAGAATTAATAAATAAGTGTGTCGTCTTTCCAGAAAACTTACAAGAGGTAAACTCAAAATCGCAACAAGTACAAACTTTCCTACTTTCTCTATATAATCCAATACAAAATTATATTTCACCATAAAATAATTCGCAATATTCACTCAGAGCTCCCATAAAATATGTCTTTCATTCAAACATTGTTCACCATTTTAAACAATTTCGCTCCAAAATCAAATTCTCCATTTCAAGGGTAAGCAATATTCATATTTTATATTAAAACTTAAATACAAGCTATTCGAGTTTTTCTTTCGCGATATACACAGAGTGGCCAAGTTATTATGCTCAAAACATTTTCGTCAATGTTTGGGATCATTTTAAAATGAATACGATTATAAAAAAATCTTAAATTGGCAACTAAAGGTTCCGAAAGGAAATTTTCTTAGCTTAATGGATGAAAAAAATTTGATTCAAAACCTAGAAACTTAAAGTGTTAAAATGCGTTTTTTAAACATTTTTTGTCACCATTTTTCGCAGATATACAGCACATTCCATCGCTTAAATTTACAAAATCTCAGTCCTTTTTGTTCGAGTATAATAATTTAGACACCCACTGTATTTAAATAGCAACACTGCCGATGAAATAATTATGAAATTCGTCGTTGGAATAGTCCCATCGCCGAGAGCGTAGCGAATTCGTGCTGCGGTCCCCTTCCCCTGTAGCTGCGCTCCCATTGGCCCCCTCGGTCAGCCATCCTACGGTGGCGCAGCGATACAGCCGTTGGAGGCAGGTGCGCGCGCACTGGGGGACTACTTTCAGCGCGTTAAGCGAACAATAGGGATCCCAGAAGTGTTTCGGACGCGGTCGTGTTCGTGTACGGTTGCCGCATGCTTTTTTCTCGTTACTGTCTCGCGCGAACGTGTACACAAATTAGCTGGACGTATCCGTGGGTGGCATAGATTCCGGACGATGTTCGCGACGAAGTAGTGACGTTACCTCGCGGATCTTTGCAACTGAAGTGTTCACCGAAGTGTTGGTTTCTCTCTAGTGTGTGCGCCCGGGCCCCGATGAGTGTGTGTCTAGCCGATGTGTGTGGATAAAATTCACGGCACCATGTCGTTGCCACGGCGAAAATTGGATTACGCATCGATGGCGTGCCTCCTCCTGCCCGTGCTCATTGTCGCCACCATTCCCGCGGCATCCGGTGAGTCCAAAACGACGCTCGCATTTCCCGAGGCGCAATCTGTCGCCCTCGCGCCGTTCGCTTCAGGCACGGCGGAGTCGTTTCGAAGTCGTCGGTCCGCCACATGTCGCTGCTAGGCAACAGGTCACGAAACAACGCCGAGCGCCGGCGCGTTGCGCCTTACCGTGTTTAACTGACGTTCGGCGTCCCTTTTGAATATTTTCCCCTTCGTACGTCTTGCCGGCCACTCGAGGCCGGCGCGCCCGAGGATCATCGAAACGATTCCCGTCCGTGCAATTGGTATTCCGTGCCGATTTCGGGCACCGCCGTGCTCGCCTTCGGCTACTACCTGTCTCGAAAATATCGACCATTTCGGCCTGTCTATGTCGCTCGACGCTCCTTTCCTTTTTCCACAACGCGTGTTTCTCCAATGATTTTCTCTCCCCCTAGTTTATTGCTCGGCAGAAGCGTGCGAACGTTTGCACGCTGGTTCGAAGAGGGGTATCCGCATTGAGGCTCGAAATATAGTTTCGATTGGAAAAATTGACGGCTTGGTTACGTTTATCGACGAAGCAGAGTTTTAACGATTTATTTTTATCGGAAATTCGGTGTACGCGTGCTAGTCGCCTCGAATGCACGTGGTTATGTCACAGCGGTGCTCAATTTCGGTACTGTCGACAAGCGCGTGGCTCGAAGTTGGCAGTCCCTGAGGGACAGGTGCCCAACCCCGCTTTCCAGGAAACGAGCCTTCCTTCCCTCGTGCGCGCGTAAACATCCGAACCAGCATTTCGCGTCCCCGTTTCTTCTCGGCTTTTGCTGAAAAATAACAGCTTAGTTGGGGGCCAGGATTCTTTTTTCTCTCTCTCTCTCTGCTCCGGTCCCATTGCGATAAGAGCGGCGCAACCAACAATCATAAATTTTAAGGGGGACATTAAATAAATTTTCTTCATTAAAATGTAAATGGCGGGTGTGCCATAAGCTGAACGTAATTATACACGCTTACTGTTTAAAGGTACAGGGTTCCGTATCTGCGAGTAAATTTATCGGCGAAATCAAAAAATTCAGTCACGCCGCTCTTCTGGGAAATTGTATTTTACTTCGGCGAACTTATTTCTTTGGCGATAGGATAATACAGAATTGCAGAGTTTATAAGTTTAGGTTCTCTTTTAAGGAAGTCGCAAAGTACGTTTACTAGAATTTTGCGTTCAGGTCCGGGGCATTTGCGGCACGGAGTGCTTCTATGACCTTTCGAACGTTCACAGTCATGGATTTTCATTTTCACTCGTCTGCGACGCATAAATCTCTGTTGGCTGTGACGTAACACTGGCGCAGGCCAATGAGTACTTAGGCGGGAAGAACGTGCAGTCGTTACAAAGCAGCCGGAGTCGGCTGAAGAAAGTTAGCAAAACTGAAGGGTAGTGACACACGGACAAATGCAAAACTCCGATCAGCACTTGTTCAATGTTATTGCGTAACGAGCTCCGGCTTACATTAACTTAATCCCAGGCACACAAAGGAAACCATTATAATCACTCTGCTTTCTAACGTTTCAATTTCTACGATTCATGGCTACCTCGTACAAAAGCAACAGGCGGAGTCTTACGTTCGTTTCTCTAATATCATTTGAAAATATTTAAACAAAAATCTTCCACAATTCATCTACAAAACTTGCGATCAATATAGTACAGCGAATAAACAACAATTCTAATTCGTATCAAACTGTTGGTCTTCGCAATAATCGCCATGATAACGAAGAAGCGTTCAAACGAGATTTTCAAGGGGGATTCGAAAATAATGTTTGAAGCGCCATGTCGGCCGGGCGATGGAACAGAATCGTTCGACACCGCAGGATATATTCTGGAATGTTCCTCGATTGAGTCGGGTTGGCAGTCGCTTCCGAGAGCGGACCGAGGACCTCGCCTCGAGTCTGTTACTTTGCGTCGAGATACTCTGAATGCGGCATGGCGGCAGTTCTCCAGACGCTCGCCGTTCTTACGTTCTCAGGCTTTCTCTTCTCTCTCTCCATAGGAAACGATTCGCCCGAACTTAACGTGCTTTCACACAAAACTACGCGTCGTACGCGCCTCTGTACAAGCATTCGCCTTCGTTTTCGCGATCCTACGATGGCAGCTCTGCAGCTTATTAAAAAATTTCACTTTCCAACGAGTACGGGTGACTCGTACGCAGGATGCTTTTCAATTAGACAGGTGTTACTTGAGTAGGTGATTCTGTAATTGATTCGCAAGCGGTATTTAGATTCGTATTTTGGTTGAAAGTTTGCGACAGGATGGGTTTTTCAAGGTTCTCTATTTCTGTTTGTAGAATATGTGGGCACATTTCGAATGTGTAGGAATTAAAATTAAGGCTCTTGAAGTAGATTAGAACTTCGTATTTTATCATGTATTTTGTACTACTGATAGTACAAGTTTGGATAATAGTTTCACAAGAAAGTGGTGGATTATTACTAGCAAATATATGTAATGTTATTTTCAATATTTTCCTTTGATGAGAAATGAGAATTGAATTCACGAGTTAATGCATCTTACAAAGTTCAATGTTTCCTTTCTGTTATGAAATACAATACAGACTGTATCATCACACACAAACACAATCATAATAAAAGTAACCGAAGATTGCCCCGTGAACGCTCAGAAGTTTGCAAATCAACTATTTTAGAGTAACACCCGATTTTGCTATTCAAGTAGAATAACAAACAAAGAAATCTTTATCAGCTAAATTATTTTGAATTAATGTATCTTGCACACATTTATCGAATAAGATATTTCTCCATCTAAATTGATTTAGTCTCCGACCTATGTGAACTTCGCCCAGTTTACTCTACCAAAGAAAAAACGTGTTTACATCTGCGTACTCAAATTTTCCTTCTCATTCTTCCTACGCGACTTCGAGAGCACCCCGATCGTCCAAGATCCCCCCCGACTTTTGACCGTTGGCGTAACGACCATCATCTGGGTTGGAATTCAGTCTCCGTAATACCGCCTAGGGACTAGAGACACTCGAAACCGTGGCGGCTTAGAATCCGACGTGCGATCGACCTGCAACCGGTTCCTCGTTCCCTTTCATCGATTCAGGGGCCACACGAGCCTCCTTCCGTGCACACGTGCATACACACGGGCGCAACTTGAGAAACGCGTGCACGATCATACTAAAGTCTGTCGAGCGTCTCTCTCGCCGTTCACTTAGAGGCGAGCAGCCACGCTCTCCAAGAAAGGTCACAATTTGACGATCGTTCGCGCCGCGTGAACTCGACAGGTTTCCCCGGCGGAAAAATCGCATAGCGTTGCTCCCCCGAGGTAAACCGCGCCTCGATAATTCACACGCAGCCGGGTATTCGTCGATGCTTCTGCTGGCAGGGAAATCGATTTGCTTCCACGATCGGCTTCTCCACGCGCCTCCGGGAGAACCCACCGCTCGAGTTACGCGTGATCCCGGCGCGGATGCTTTTCTCCCGTTCCTCCCCGATCGATCCCCGTTCTCTCCGCGGCAGGACGTTGAGGGAAGAACGAGAGATATAGCCGGTATCTCGCGGCATCTGGTAACTAAAAGGGCAAAAGATCTCTCCGCCTCTCCGCCCCGCAAGCCGACCTGGCCTATACGCCACAGGGACATTTGCATTCGTCTTAACCCTCCCCGTCCCGTCGCCCCGTTTTCTCCCCTGTGCCGGCGCATAGCGTAAAACCGCATAATTAAGGACCTTCGCTACCGTACGTCCATCCGTTCCTTCCGTTCTTTCGTTTCCCTCTGCCAGTTACGTCGTCCAAGTCGCGCAACAGAGATCCCCGGCGCTCCTCAGTATCGCGCAAGGATCGAGGATTGTGCCGTCAGTCAACGGCAGGACAGCCACGGGGCCCTTATAAAGCACGAAAGGATCTATCCTTGCGCTGGCAGTATGCAGATTCCGAGAAGCTGCGCTCGGAGCGCGGGCCATTTTTCGAAACGGCCGAGCGACAGGAAGATGGCTCGAGAGGTCTGGTGCAGACTTTCGCGTCGTTCGGAAAATTAATCGTATTTTCTCCGTAATTACTCGGGAATCTTACCAAGTTATCAGGATGTGTTGGAAAGTTATACTCATTTGGGGAACCCTTAGGCGTTTTCTAGTAAATTTTTGGTTTTTCGTAGACGACAAATAAATTCCGTTTTGCGCCGTTTTATCCACTCCGCCACGATTTTCGCGTGACCGCGACGCAGGCGGAATTGCACAGTCCCCTCGCGTGTTCCCACAAGCATCAAGCGACCGTTCCCTCGGTTGCGTTTTAATTCGCTATCATCCACGGCCGATCTTCAGTTGCCGGCGAGAAAACACGCGAAACAGTTGCGGGCTGGTTGGAAAAAAGTGGGACCAAAGGGACGCGGCTGTTTTCGCGGCGAGAAGACCACCGCGAAGCGATTTTCTTCCAGCGACACGTGGCGATGGTTTGGGTTCAGGTCTAAAAGGATTATTTCCTGCGGCACAGGCACGGACAAAGATCGTTGTTGTGCGTCTGACGGCGCGGACGTGTTTCCCAAGAGGAGCAACGACGAGGATACGCGAGAGGCTCGTTCTACCTTAGGTCAATGCGATCGTATCTATTAATCATTCGATTCTTTCCTCGCCGTCTCTCTCCACGGGCGTAAGAGCGTGTACAGAGTCACTCTTTTCCCTGATAAATGGCAATGAGCGCCACGGTATAGCGAATGCTTTACACGAGGCTAATCGCCGACCAACTAATAACTTTTCCCCCGGCGAAACGGTCATGGGAACCTGGGTGTTACGAGTTGCCAGAGATTCCCTGTTTTCGGGAATCTGTCAGCTCTTGACGAATTCCAAGCTGTCTGAACGATTCTCCGTGGCCGTCGACGTGGCGCGTTTGAGAAAAATCCATTTAACACATTCGCCAGCGTCTGGTTATAATCAGGGTTGCCACTTTATCACCATAGAAATCCCGGAGTGCCACACATTCCAACCCGGAGATTCCAATATAAACCCGGAGATGGAAAAGCAAAAAAAGTTTTGTTCTCGAATATCCGGAAAACAGATGTGCGATTATTTTAAGCTCAAACAATTCAGAATTTATGAGTATCTGTTTTTTAAATTAATATCTATTATTGTATATAAAATTGATACTATTGTATAATACCACATTTTCTTATTATCTCATTTTTTTTTCTACAACCTGGAGATTTGCTTCGAAACCCGAAGTCTCCGGGCCAAAACCGGGGAGGTGGCAACCCTGGTCATAATTGACATTTGCTCCCGCACTTGTGAAACATATTTTCGTGCAGAAATCTTCCAATGTCGAGCCCACTCGTCTCTCCCCAGTTAGCGGCTCGAGGAACGACCGCGCGGACAGAAGGACGGTAAATCTTATGACTCCTCTCGTCGCGAAATGAAATACGCTTGGCAGTAAATGCGTTAAGCAATCCCATATCGAACACTGCTCCTCGTCCCGATTCAATCGCCCCGCAGAGGAGTAACGCTGGAATATTCGTATATCACGGCGCGCGGAGTTAAGTTGTGATCGAAATTATCGGTTCCCCCGTTCCTTCTGTTCGAGATCGGTTAAAAGTTGCCAAGCGTCCGCAGCATTTCCAGGTATTTTATTCGGTTAAGAGCTGGCATTTACGAACCGTCTGGCGTCGTCGCTGTTGGTTAATAACGCGATGAAATATATCTGCATATCCAGTTTGTTTCAGTCGCCTGGGCCTCTGGGCAGATGGACTTTTATAGCTGCGCTGGCTTTTTTATAATGTCTTATTAACGCCGGCTAAATATCTCATTCATGACTCTCGCTGGCAAAGCTTTATTGCGCTTACTGCGACGTTGTGTCTGGCGAAACGATTCCTTCTGTTCGGGATGCACTTTTCCCGCCATTCATTACGCACCCGGTGTGTTGCCGTCCCGATTGGATCGATCTTTTTCGAGGTTTGGTGAATCGATCGTAACACGGTCCGCGGGATTCGTAATTGCGCGTTAGCGTTTTTCCGCGCACCGACAATTGGACGCCGTTGGCGTTAACAGGCTCGCAGATAAGTGGAAGTATCTCGCAATTAGCGTCGTGGAACGATGCCTTGATTAATTTTTCACGCGGTCAGCGGTGCTTGTGTCTGAAAGCAAGAACCCCCTCGTAGACACGCTTGTTGGTTCGTATTACATGCTCGCACGACGGAACAATCGAAAGCCACGCTTACGCGGCTAACGTTCCATTAAAACAACTGTTTCAGTTTCTCGTTGCCGTATCGCCCGGATTCACAGTTCCAAACGCTGCTCTTTTATTATCCACACGACGGGGTGACTTCCAATATTGAATTTTAAGTTATTTGAATAAGTAGCTGATCGATTCGTTGGGGATCTGTTGTGCGAGTAATAGTGCAAAAGGACCTGTTGGTTGGTTTGGGTACTTTTATGTTGGAGCTGCGATAAACGATCAGAGCGACGATAAGAGCGAAGCGTCGAAATACATTATATTGTCTTATAATATAAGTGTTTATATTGGAGCAACGAGCAGATTTTCTAAGAGATTTTCCGATCGACGCTCTTCCTAGCTCCAACATAAACGTACCCTTATTTAAAAAATAGCACTTTGAATACCACCAAAGCAGGGCGAAGAGTGACCCAATTTCACACGGTTAATATCTGCATCTCGAACGCTTTTGTAATATTTTGTGAATATCGTTTAGGGTGAAGCCATAGGTTCTCGTATAAACTATTTTCACGAAGTACTGTAAAAGAATTGAGGGGCTCGGTGGAAAACAGGCACATGCCACATTTTTGGCACAAAAGGGCCACTCGGCTCCTTGGGAACGCGTCACCTAATAAAATTAATTTTCCAGCTCAATTTTGAAAATTGTTGTCATTTACCATCTAATTCAAGTACCACTTAAAACAATTACAATATCGTACCGCATTTCTTCAGCAAATAATTTTTCAGAATTAGAAAATCAGAAAACGGTGGCATGAATCTGTTTTCTACTCAATTCTCCAAACGGATACCAACAGTTTAAAGTTGGCCCACCTTCTATCATACATGAGCAGCACTTGACGCCGCATTTTTTAAGCGGCTGTACAAAACACAGCGTTCTCATAATCCTGCGAAACCCAGCGCTCCTATCACGATCCCATAGATTAATTGCCGCGTGAACAAAGCCGATCGAAGCCTGAATCGAGGTGTTCGCCGAAACAAGCTCGGAGCCGCGACTCGCTTCCACGTCTCGCGTTATTATTCCGCGAGAAATTTTCCGGAAGTTACGCGGAGCCCTTGGCGGTGGGTTCGCTGTCACTCTTCCTCTCAACTTGGCGCGTGTAACAAGGAAGAATCGGCGGCGCAGCCAGGCTTTCGCAATTTGTAAGTGAGAAACGCCGCTCTTACCGAGTCCCATCGCGCCGCCGCTGTGCGAACCGCGGCTGAACTTCTTCGTGGGTGCGCGGCGTCTGTGTGCACATGCATAAAATCGGCCGATCCGTGTCGGCGTGCACATGCAACGGCCGCGAATTCGTTTGCGTGCGCGGCTGTCGAGCGCTGCCGGCGAGTTATCAACCACCTTCGCTCCCACAAACTGGTCGCCCCGGTGATCTTTGCGAATGATAACGCATCGCCTGGCGCGTTGTCCCGCGCTTTCACGTTGATTGGCTGTGACTTCGCTCTAATTGGACCCGCGAGAACCCAGCCAGAGATAATCCAGTTGGTCGTGGCTGCTCCAAATTCACCGAATCGCTTGTTGCATTATTACGTTCGTATGAATTCGGAATGAGTCTCGGTTCGTTATTGAATATGTAGTACTGACGCGTACCGCTGTTGGTACACTTGGTGCAATTTGTTTGTGCATCGAAGCAGGTGCTTTTGCATCGTTCGAGGGGAATTATGCTGGCAGTGGTGTGGTTGGAGGAGAGATTGAAAGATACAGTATCTACTGGAAGTATTTATTGCGTCACTCTGAAATTTACGTAGGTAGTATTCACTATTTTTATAGCGATATAATTGATACTCGAATAATTACAGTTCTACTAATTCAACTTATTTTTGCTAAGATACTGAGCTACACATTTTTCCAGTAATATTTTCCTGGCACTGATAATAAGACAGGTGCGAGTAATATGGCGTTTAATATTGCAATAAATATTCCCAATACTTATATATTTCTTTGGAATAATTCGGTGATCCATTTAACAGGCTTGACTTGCATGAATTATCCAGTAATTCGAAGCAGTTCTTTACAAAAGTGATCTGATTATTTTGAACAGTACATTCTTAAATACTTTAATAAGAAATGACGTGGATCGTTTACTGAAAACCGAGCAGAATCGCTGAAAACTACTGTGTAATTCTATCCGACAAGAAGCGTTACAAGAACATTTGAAATTCTTTGCACCGATTAGTGCGTCTCGAATTAATTTCTCAGCTGGTTAATCAGGCGCCGGTAGTCGCCGACCAATTACTCGCGCACCGATCGCACTCGGATTTTCCAGGAAACGTGATCCTCCCCTCTCGTTTTTCGCCGCCCCTAGGAGCCATGCGCTCCACGGAAACGTGACTTTCTCGTCTAACATCGACGTCGGTACATATACCGTGGCATTGTGTAATGGTCCTTGAACCAACATCCACGAGCAGCTGGTCGCCGGTCTCCCACGCCCCGCTGCCAAACGGCACGAGTCCTCGCAGGATTCTCCCAGGACTTAACACGCTTCTGTCGAAGCAATTTGTTCCCCAGTTTTTCCTCGTTTTACCATCGCGATTAGGATCATAACAAGCGAAACGTATCCGTTCTTCTGCCGGCTTCCTGTCTTTCCGTATCCCGTTTTGCAGCAGCTCCCCTATCGTTGCAATTTATCTCGAGGAATTATGTTTCTGCGGGTTTACCCTCGAGATGTACGCAAAGTTTCGCTGACTTTGCCGAACCCGGCAGAAATCGGAGTGCCTTAAGTTCGATATTAAACTGCAGACTTTGTAATTCGATTTCCGCGCGAGGCTCCGTTAGGCAGCGATACACGCCCAGGAAATTTCAGATAATAATAAGGACACTGGCAGAAATGCGGTGAACGAAGAAAATCCCACAAACGGTTTCGAGCCATTCCGCGCCGTTTTTCCGCTAATAATCGCGCGCTGCGCTCATCAATCATCGCGATCACTCGTGCATCGCCTTCGAGCCTGGAGGAACTAACTACCCAGTGGTTGTGTCGCCGATTTTAGGTCGTCCCTGGTCATCTTCCGCGCTACGATTCCACGGTGGCTTCCTTCTCCTCGTTACGCTGGAGAAGATAGCGCTGATGGGTAACCTTTGAATTTTCCTATCGACCATCGCTCGTGTGATTACATCGATGGGAGCACGTTACGCCGTTTGATCGTAACCGTGCTTTGCTGACGCGTCGAACCGTGTAAACTCGTTCTGTTCCGTGCACATCATGGAAAGTGTTTACATGCTGAATGCAGAAGTCGAAGGTATAAGATCGGTGATTATCTTGCGGACTGTACGTTACCAAATGATAATTCTAATTAAAATAAGTACTCACGGTTATAACAGAAAATCGGAAAATAGCTGAATTTTCAGGGGTCAATTTAATCCCTTTAAAACGAATTGGGGTAGCAAATAAAAAAAAAATGGGGATAACTTCCTTCTCAGTTACAAATTTCTTAAGCAGAATTCTGTTTCAGGAAAGTCCAGGCTCTCGTATATTCTTGTTTCTCGCCAAATAACTCGCTACGGTTGATTTCGTTGCGTGCAAAACGTTTCCCCGAAATTCCAGCGGTTTAACCGCGCCAAAAATTAGCGCCACCATGTGAACTGGTTCTCGTGGGAGCAACTTTTCGTGGATTGGTCGATGTTCGTTTAATACTCGTCGGTTGATCTTTGGAAGCTTGAATATTTACCACTGTTCGGTGTGCTTGTCAATTAGAGGAGCTCTGATCGAACGAGGAAGCACGTTTCACCAGTTAGCGGGGTGTAATTTAATTTTAACCGTACGTCGGATTGGCTGATTTTTTTAAATGGCGTGCATTGCTTTGTGGTGCAATGGATTCTCCGCGGTTTCTTTCTGTTTGTTTAAAAATATTCTTTGAGAAATACCAAGGCAATGGAGTTGGAAAGACGTGCTTCAATATTATTTGTTGCTTCATTATTATAGTTGAGAAAACCTGATGGATTGATAGAAAGAAAGGTTCTGCTGACAGAATCAAAGATAACGAAGTGTTGCTTGGTCCTTAAACAATGATCGGTGAATCATTCAATCAGATTGATCGTCCCAGTTAGACGCCAGATATTAATTGACTCATTGTCCCCTACTGATCATAGTTCTTCTTCAGCATTCTTCGAGCAGCTCGTTCTTTATCTTCAATTTCTACGTCGTCACCTTTACCCAGAAGCTAGCTTAGTGTTTTGATTTAATGTGCTCACAAAACTAATTCGATTAAAAATTGTAGTCAATGCTCCAGTTACTTCAATACCTAAAAAGAAATCTTAAAATTCTATAAGAAACCTTGCTCCACGAATTATCTTCAAACAAATCTGTACTTTTATTAAGAAATACATAAATTATTCAATTCAAACTGTCAGATTTTCAACGACCTAAAATCTTTGAGTCACCATTTTCGTATTTTTGAATCGCTTAACGTTTGAATGATAATTGTCCAACAGTCTTTTCCTAGAAATATAAATTTTGCCATGTTGAAATTTGTATCTAAAAAAATAGTTGTGCAAAAGTGATTGTTTTGCTTAAAATTCATAAAATTTTTCATTATTAATGTCTAAAAATTTACAGAAATATTGGCAAAGAGCCTGGGTTGCGATACGCTCTGTGCGACCACGAAGGGTTAATAATTCTGCGACAGTGGTTAAAATTGCAAAGTGCATAGTCGAATTCGCTAATATTTGAAACGCGGCTATGGACCAGGCACACAGAATTATTGGATAAAATCCATCCTACCTGGAATAGTCGTATGATACACGTCCGTCCAAGTTTCACCCTCCTTCTAGATCCCTGTTTGTCCGTTTCGGGTCTACGGGTACCTTTGTGCCATTATCGATTGCCAGGTGCGTCTCCGATAGGTCTCGAAGCGTGACGGAACGCGCTGCAAAAGGGTGCTGCCCTGTTTTCAGGGCGAATAGTACATCTAGCTGCAACTGCATGCCAACGGTGAAAACGTTGCTCGATTCCGCTGCACCATCCGGCATGAAAGCCGAGTGGCTGGCAACGAAGCAAATAAATATCGTACAAAAAGTAATATAAAACAAGATCGATGCATTCAAAATTCTACATTGGAAGGGTTGCGTGTACATTTTGGGCATTCGACAGGCTTCATGCAAATCCTCTGTCCGAGCGAATTAATTTAAATCAACGTTTCGAAACATTCGGCTGCGGCGCGGTCCACTTTTGCACGCACATCGCCAGCTCTCGGTTCGCTATAATTACGAGCAGTTAGCACCGGTAATTCAAGCCAAACGGCGCGCACCGTTTCGAAACGCGATCGAAAATTAATGCGCTTCGCGCGCAACAGTGTCTGCATTTATTTTAAGAATCCACTGTTGAGACATTCCCATCGTTTTACCATTTTCCCCATCTCGATGTCGTCGAGCAATCTTCCCCCTTTTTTTACTTCACGTTTTGCAATAAACGTTCCAATTATCTTCGTCTATTATTTTCTATAACAGCAACGATAACTATACTGGATTAATAGCGACGTAAGGAAATAAGGATGCGTATAGGTACGAAAAAGATTAATAACTATCATTCATAGGGTGTTTGGTGGAATTCCTCTCTCGCATTCGTGAAATATCATAATCGCGGCTGTTAATCGTGAGCGTACATTTCGCGCGAGTTTCCCTTTTCCTTTGGCCGGGGAAGTCAGCCGAAGGATATAATTGTCCGTCGTAATTCTCGAGCAGGAAGTTGCCTGGATTCCTCTCGTACGCGGATTCTTGAAGTTCCCCCGGGGACTTCGAATGGTGTATTTTTTTCGCTAGCGGATGCAGGATGCGGGCTACGCCATTTTCATACGTCAGTATTCCGGTGCATACCTGCGCGCTCCCATTGCATCCGAGATTCCTGCGGCGCGTTTTATTTCTCACCGTTTCTGTTTTATCATCGAACCTCCCTGCATCCTGCTTAATTTAATATGAAAGTCGTTTTTCTACGGCTGATACGTATCGTTAGATTTCTTTTTTCTTCTTCAACCGTGCACGGCAATCTTACCTAACTTCCCTCTATCAGCGTGTGTTCGCCAAAGAAGCGAGCTTGCGATTTCCTACCGTGAAAAAATGAATTATCCGCAGGAAACGACTGCACCGCTTGATCTAGGTGTTCTGAATTAAATTCTGCCCACCTTGCGCGGGGTAATAAGCACGAGACGAAATGAGAATACTCTCTTTCCTCGTTTCACGTATTTATATTTTCATAGAAATCGCGTGGGCGTAACAGAGGCTCGAAACTTTTCGTTATTGGACTGAAATCCTTCTACGCGGACGTCGCGGCGTCACATTCAATTAATATTCATGCGGATAATTTGAAAGTGTCCGAACTTTGGAAAATCTGTCCTTAAAGGGGACAAATAGGACTGTATCCTCATTTTTTCAAATTTTTCAATAGAGCCCTACTATTATAAAATTGCTGTTAAGTACAATTGCAAAACAAATGGTTAAAATTGATTTTTTTTAACTGAATATATTTTTATTAGATACTTTTATGTCTCCACTGTAAGCACCCAAAAGTTCAATTTTATCAGTTACTTACTTCAACAGTTATAATTTGTTGAAAGAAGGTGAACACTATATTTCAAAGACCTGTACGATTAACAATTTTGAAAATTTCCTCTGATATACATTTATATGGCACTAAAGACTACAACATATTCAAAACGCAGCAAAATCCAAAATGTTACTTCAAAAAGTGTCCGATTTCGCGTGGAATGGCCCATTATCTAAAATATTATTCGCGAGCTCCTTAATGCTCCAAGAATAGTGATAGTGTGACATTCAGTGTTTAAAGGTCGTTAATCGCGCTGTTTGGACAGTGGGCGAGAGTATTTTTCTTCGCTTCTTGTTGCCATTATTTTGATAATTTGTCCAATTCTCATTATTTCCACCGGTTGGACGAGCGACCCGCGTATATGGTCATCGACGAATTATTGCGGCAACAGCGGATTGTCCAGCCCCCCGTGACTGGTGCACTCTCGATGGGTGCACTGGACGATGCTGCACAAAAACGAAGCCGACTGCCATCGGCAGAGAATACCTCGGCGTTCTGGCAGCGGCAGGTGCGAGATACGAAGGTAGCCGACGACGTTTTCACCGTGACTCGTTCCCCTGGACAACGTGCGTGCTTTGATATTCGACGGAGGAAGGCAGAGGTAGTTGCACCGCGCTGCACTGCTGCAGATTGCGATGCACCGGTCCCGTGAATGGGTCGAATGATAGTTCACAATGTTACGCCTCGCCGTTACGCATTCATTTCTCAATGGCTTTTGCGGGCAGAATTATTGTTGGAATTAAGGGTTCTCTTAAATTGAACGAGTCGGATGGTTTTAGAAAATTACTGAAGTTTTCATTGCTAATTATTCTCCGAAAGACTTCTTTATTCTTGAAAAAGTTGAATGAACAGATGACCTATTTAAATAAAAGTTTCTGCTGCTTTTGAAGAATTGTTGTATAGATGGCGTGCTAATAGGTATTGTCATTAAGTCGATATCGGATTTCCTTGTAAATGAAGTGTGCATTAGGATTGGAGTATTTTAATAGAGCCGCCGGTGTTTGGTGTCCTCGATTTATAATCGATGCCGTATCAACGGGACATTTGATAAAGCAATCTGAGAAGTAGACGTAACTCGTGCCATGCGTTCTGTGTTGGCACGTAATTTAGTCGAGCCTGGAATACGATTCTTCGGGCAGACATGCTTCATACAAAATATGTTATACTTGCTCGTGAACAGTTGAAACGCAACTGAAACGAAATTATTCTGCAAGTAGCATAGTTTTTTAAAAAAAAAAAAAAAAACACTGAGCCGTAGTGATGGGATCCGAAGCACGTTGAAGTGCTTCGAACGTGATGTGAAGCTTGAAACTCTTGAAAGACTTGATAAGTCTTGAAAGTCTTGAAAGTGTTGGAAGTCTTGAAAGTCTTGAAAGTCTTGGAAATCCTCGAAGTCTTGGAAGTCTTGAAAGTCTTGAAAGTCTTGAAAGTCTTGAAAGTGTTGGAAGTCTTGAAAGTCTTGAAAGTCTTGAAAGTGTTGGAAGTCTTGAAAGTCTTGAAAGTCTTGGAAATCCTCGAAGTCTTGGAAGTTTTGAAAGTCTTGATAGTCTTGAAAGTCTTGAAAGTCTCGAAAGTGTTGGAAGTCTTGAAAGTCTTGAAAGTCTTGGAAATCCTCGAAGTCTTGGAAGTCTTGAAAGTCTTGAAAGTGTTGGAAGTCTTGAAAGTCTTGAAAGTCTTGAAAGTCTTGGAAGTCTTGGAAGTTTTGAAAGTCTTGATAGTCTTGAAAGTCTTGAAAGTCTCGAAAGTGTTGGAAGTCTTGAAAGTCTTGAAAGTCTTGGAAATCCTCGAAGTCTTGGAAGTCTTGAAAGTCTTGAAAGTGTTGGAAGTCTTGAAAGTCTTGAAAGTCTTGAAAGTCTTGGAAGTCTTGAAAGTCTTGAAAGTCTTGGAAATCCTCGAAGTCTTGGAAGTCTTGAAAGTCTTGAAAGTCTTGAAAGTGTTGGAAGTCTTGAAAGTCTTGAAAGTCTTGGAAATCCTCGAACTCTTGGAAGTCTCGAAAGTCTTGAAAGTCTCGAAACTCTTGAAAGTCTTGAAACTCTTGCTTTCAAAGTGTTGGTAGGTTTCCAGTTAAAAACCGCGACCCTGGCAAGATCCTCTGGCTGATCAACCTGGCTAGTTTTTGGCAACCAGCTGTCCATTTTCATGACTTCACGACTTATCAAGACTTATCAAAAGTTTTAAGCTTCGAATCATGTTCAAAGTGGTTTCAAGTTTTCGTCTTATATATAAATTCGAAGCGCTTTGAAGTGCTTCGGATCCCATCACTACTCAGCCGTTCATCTTAAAAGGTACCACGTTGAAGCGAATAAATTCGGTGTCCATGTTGCATTGATAAACTGCACTCCCGGCGTTCATTCACATCCGCGACCCGCCAAAGAGAAATTCGTTGGATAACTCCCGGCGCTGTTCGGTCCTTGCTCTTTCCCTTATGTCAGTGCAATTGCCTGCCATCTTCATTCGCATGCATATGGACATTTATATCGCGCGAGCCTCGCCATTCGCCAGCCAAGAAAGAATCGCCGAGTGTTTAATCGTGCGTTGGTATTTGGGGTCAACGAGACAGAAGACCGATAGAGAAAAGGAGTAGAACGTAGAAAGGTAAGAAGGGGAGATTCGATGTCGCCCACCATAATGAACGGAGTACACGTACGCGCTGTACACATGCAGGTATCGATCCTTGAACCGTCCCCGATCAACGTATTCGTATCCAACACCTTTCTCTCGCGTTTCATGCTTTTTCCACCTTCCGACGCGTCGGTATCGTTTCTTCTCTCGCCTCCCCCCGACCCGAGGCGCCTCCCCGCGATAATAATTATCCGTTCGAGGCTGTTGCCGCAGCCAAAGTCACGATATGCCTCTTCTTGCCACTTCCCCTTGCGCTCGAGATTGAGTGAGAAATATTTGCCATCGATTACCCTCCCCCTCGTCTCTCCATTTGTCCCTGCTGAAACTACATCGCGCCTTCCTCTCGATTAATCATAACCGCGATCGTTTTCCAATGCCCCGCGTCCAGGCCCTTGCTTACAGAATTTCTCGACAACAGCTCCGCGTTATATATTATTTGCGAATATCTGCCTAATTAAAAATCTGAATTATAATCTTCTCGACGCACTTGGGATAGCAGTAATTAGATGTTGACGGAAATATTCGTGACAGAATTGTTACCTCTCTTTCTCTGCGTTTACTTCTGACACGTTATCGCGAGGATTACCGAACGGCCGGGCCTCGCGACTCGTCTCCGCGGGGATAAGCTAATTAACTTACGGGTCCGGTTCCTTTACATAATTGCCGCGTCGAGCGGAGAATTTTAGGCCCAGTATGCGGTCGAGGGCCTGCCTCTGGCGCATTGTGTAGGGCCCCGTGCCCCGTGGCAATGGCTATGAATATAGACACGTTCCCGCGCATATATGCCAGTACGTTGTGCGTAGGGGAGACCGGGGCTGGTTGGCCCCAGGGGTAGGTTGACTAATTGTTAATAACTTTCCACCGACGTGTGCTCTACCGCGGAGCGATTTTCTGTAGGAGCAAGTCACTTCTACTATGTCATTCATTTGTGTCCGACACCACCATTACACGTTGTTTGTCAGTTACCAGCGTTTATCGAAAAATTGGCTACGTAAGTAAATATGTTTTCTTAAAGATTTTATGTTTCCACGCTCTATATAGTCGCAGTAGAATAAAGGTGAAGGGACTATTTTAAAATTTGTTTATTAAACAACCTATTGAGACTGCGTTTTTGATTTTACATAAATAATTACAGGTTGTATAGAGTATTGAAGTCAAAATGATCGTTCGGGGCTGGTTGACTAATAACGTCCGGGGTTACATGACTAAGCTGGTCAACCAACCCCAGTGATACCCCAAAGAAAACTGTAGAGACACTAGGGACAGACAACAAAGAAAATGAAGACACAAGACACTAATTACTCCTCTGATGATGCAGACGATACAACGTGCGTTGAATGCACTGAATTTTATTCAAAAAGTATTCCTGGAGAAGAATGGGTTCAATGTATTTCTTGCAAGATGTGGGTGCACTCGAGATGTGTAAAAGGAAATATACTTTTCTATGAGTGCAAAAATTGCACATCAGATTGTGAAGATAGTAATTAGTTGATAGAAGATGGCGAATGTTTTTATAATACTAGATATAAGATTTATTGCTACTATAAAGGTTTAAATTGTTATTTATTATTAAAAAGTAATAAATATTTTATAATAAAACAACTCTCGTGACATTGTGCTATGTTATTACCACTCAGATAAGTTGCTAACAAAATTTTCTTAACTGATTGCACCTATAGTCAACCTACCCCATACTGTTAGTCTACCAACCCCGACCACGGGGCTGGTTGACCAGCATGTAAGGTGTTAGAAAAACATTAAAGTGCCTTAAATGTTGTCACATTGAGTCAACGTTAATAATTTATTCAAATAGCCAAATGTATGCCCTATCAAATATAGTAGCCGATTTAATGATATTTCGCCCATATAATTTATTAAAAATCAAAAACTGAAAAATTGGCCTACCAGCCCCGGTCTCCCCTACTTATTCATAACGTGCGCCGACTCATACCACGGCGTCGACTTTATTATCGCCCGGCAAGAACATCGGGGGGATACTAAGTATAATGGCCGCTGGCTGGCTTCTACCAACCTAGAAGAACCCTTTTCCTAGCCCGGGATCCTCGCTTCTTCTACGAGCCCACTCCCCGGCTCACGGTTAACGACGCAAATGATGATGATTCGCCATTTTCTCCGTTTCTTTTGCGACTGTACGGCGAGGTAGCCGGGCGATGGGTGCTTTTTCGCCGATGGAATTTATTAGCCAGCCGGGGCGCTGTTCGATAACAATCCGCGAGGCGCAGCTCATTTGAAATTTCACCTCGCTTTGAACCACGCTGAATCGCCGCAAGGTTGATTAATGACGGCGTTGCTGAGCGCCGGGCCGAGGGGCAAAAATTTGTCGATGATAATAAATGGAAAATGGAGATCGCGACGTCGATTGATTTTCGTCGGGGCCCCGATGAAAGCCAATGGTAACGAGCATCGACGCGGCGGTGCCTGGTCCGTGATCGATAATACGGCTCTGTATCCTGGGTGGTTGCTCCCGAGGGGATTCGGAATTCTGCAGAACTGGCTGAAGTCTTCATCGTCTGGGTGAAATTGAAATTGTGGTTTTAAATCGGGGCATTTGGTGTTTCGAGTTGCGGCAGTGTTCCTTCAAAGGTTAACAGCGGATGCTGGTGTTATGTAAGCTTGTAAAGATGTCCGTGTTCTCTGCAGGCTGTCGTGATTATGTTTATTGGATAAGGGAGACATCATCTGCACATTTCCATTGTTCTGAATTAATGAGTGGAAAGTATGAGTATGGGAGAAGTTGGTGTGTTGCGTGTTGGATATTTGAATAAATTAGGGGGCTCTTTAATATATTTTTCGGCTCCCATTGTGAGGTTGAGTGTGTTTAATTACCTAACTTGGAATGTGAGAGTTGTTACTTTGACATCGTAAAAAAGGAAAATTTAAAATAAACTCTTCAACTGTTTATCTTCCAGTTATGCTCGCTCCGAATTTCTAAAATTCTTTTCTGATTCTGTTATTATTCAGAATTTCAAATAAAAGGCACAAGATAGATCTGTAAATATTTGAATAATTAAAAGTATTCGAATATTCGGAGTGATCGAATTTCGAATTGTACCAAATAGGAATATATCATTTATAATTTTATCAAAAATCAATAGAGTGTCAAATTTATCGTTTGAAAAACAAATGATTGTAAAGGCAAATACGAAAAGAATTTCACGCTAAAGTGTGAAAAAATATTTCATGTTTAGATTCCTATTCTGTACAATCCGAAATTCGATCACTCCGGATATTCGAATATTCGAATCTCAAATTCGTAATTTCTGGTATTCGAATATTCGTAACGGTCCCAGTACAAGAGTCCCATGATTTTAATTTATTGGTTGCTTTGCTCTTCCCCGTAATAAATCCGCAGCATTCAGTTGACTGGCGCATTAGAAAGGTAATGAATTGTTTAAATGACTTTTGCTACAAAACCGACTCGTCGGCTTATCAATAATGCTCGCCACAGGCAGGAAAGTGCTCGTGAGCGGAAGAGTTATGGCGTTACCCACGTAATCACGCTGAATTTATGCGTGACAATTTTCGAACATGATAAGTGGAAAGCGTTATTACATGAGTAAATTACATCGCGATCATCACTGAGAATGGACGAGACAATTGATGGACTAAATGTACAGAAAATAAATAATTTGACGTGTACACGGCCACAAACCCGGACGATGCAAAATTGCCGCGCTCTATTTTAATTGCCGCTCATAAATCAACTCTCTCGCGCGGCACTGTGGATCTTCATCGGAAATTAGCTTCACAGGGGATTATTTCACGACTTTCTCTCCGGCGGTGGGACACCATCCACGCGAAATCTATTGTTGGAAATTTATAGGCTCGCTCTATTTCATACCATCAAATACATAGATCCTTTATTTGAAGCTCGAATCACTCGACCCTACAAAAAAATAATCTGATTTTCCAAGTTAGAAGCCTATTAGAAGGTTCTTTTACCATATATTGTGGTTTTCATTTGAAAGAAAATAATCCAAAGTAGGAAAAGAATTTTTATAAAAATCATCAAACGTTATAACACTTTTTTCATAATATTTAAAATTCGTTTCTTCAACATATCTTAAAATTACTTTTACTTTAGATTACAAACATGAGTGCTCAATCTAAATTGCAAGTAAGGAGTATTCCTGTTGCTCACCCTTCTTTAATTAACGATTAATAAATCAACCAAAAAGTATTCACAATTTTTCCCCAGAATCGAATCATTAATTCTGTGAACCGATGACCGAGAGCATCGCGTGCACTTTTCTCGCCTGTAAAACACGAGCCATTGAGAGACACTGGCAAGCGTCGGCATTTAATAGGTAGGGCGGCATGGGGGCTGTTACGCAGGCAGGCTCCCCTAGTTTCCGGTGTCGATGATGCACTTCTGGCTCCACGCTGCGGTTCCTTTCTATCCTCCGCGCACGTATTTGAATCACACGCGAGGCCTCTCGCCCATTTGCTCTGTTCCGCGCAGGCGAAGAGGCAATGTCCTTTCCTGCCCGTCAGGGAGGAACGTGACGGCGATAAGCGGCGACGATATTTGACAATAGTGGTACCACGAATGTGCCCACATGTCGCCTTTTCTGTGTTTGCTTCGTCGCGTTCCCAAGAAAATCCCCCCGGATGTGGGAGAGATCAGACGACGGGACGCCGACACCGCTGGTCTTTGCGAAATCCAACAAACCTCGAAAACACGAGACTCCAACAAGTTTGCCTACGTTATCTGGCCGAGTTCCGGGAACAATCTGTAGGTTTTCCGAAATATTCTTCGAACCCGCAGCCAGGTTCCCGACGGGTTGGAAGAATCGGAGGGCGAATTGGTGGAATGTCGACGGAGAAGCTTCGCCGAGGCAATTCGAGTGTGGGAGGACGAGAATTGTGGCAAACGTAGAAGGGACACCGGTGCCGGGTGGATGCCTGCATGGAGAAGGGCCTCCGCGGCGAGGACAGTAGCACGATCTCGAAGAGATAAGGTTCGCGAAGATGAAACCGGATAACCCAGCTTCCCTTTTACAAAGATCTTCTCACCATGAGAGCAAACGAATTTCAGCCGAGGGGTTGCACCCATTGTGCTGCGGGGCATATCCTGGTTGAGATGCATTACCTGGCATACCTTCTTCCTGCGATAAGGTTAAAGTGCAGCAGCTGAGATCTGGAATAGCCTTCGTTTGAGAATCACCGTCAACCTCGTTCTTGGTCCCCGATCCTGTTACCAGGCCCTCTGTTTAAAGATCTTCACAACGCAAAATGTATATAAGCTTTCTCGCGCTCGATACTTTAAAGCAATGACATCTTGATAAGCTTCCCCGTTGCACGGGTACAGGGCGGTGCAGATATCGATGGCCAGAGGCAGCTTTAAATACAGGATTACGTTCAATTAAGCGAGATCGTCTGGATACTCGCGATTAAGGGTACCGTGTAGTTTAAGGTAGTTGGAAGTTTATTGAATCTGTCCGAGCGCAAGCCAGCATCGACACGCTCATTCGGAGCACTCGTACACGTACGATATTTTCCTGTTGCGCCGGGCTCGCCGTGGTATTTCATTACCATATCGCTGGATCTCGAGCCCGGTCGCTTAATATCGATTCCGAAAAGCCTGCAAAGGAGCCTGGCGCGTCTCAATCGGAGGAAGGTCAGTGTATCGCGAGCCGCTTGCTCCCGACGCGCGTGTAATCATCATTCGAGCATTAACTCCGCTCGAGATCCACGCGCGGATCGATTGGGAGTGTAGCTGCTTATGGTTCCGCGGCTCCATGGACGCGTTTGATAATTTATCAGCCGCTGTTTGCATCCGGGATCTCACGATGCCCTGACGAAATTTATGCAGAATCTTGCTCGGTTATCGCGCGGCTTCTGATACGGGGAGATGGAAACACGCTCGCCTCGCGCTCCTTTGGGAATGAGGCGCACGTAATGGCAGGACATAGTCGAAGTTGAGGTTACGCTTGCATAATAGCACGTCGGCGGATCGTTACGAACGAAATGGCCAGAACAATGTCGTCCTCTCTACGGTTCATGTCACTTCGGCACGTGTCCGGAGTTCCAAGCGACTCGGCCAACTGTGGACAGCGTGGCGAGTCGCTCCAAAAGTCGCCTGCCGCGAGAACGCGTTACTTTTGTTCGGTAGAGGCTCCTTTACAATTGTCGAGCTAGCGAGCGGATGATTCGAGCGTAAGCTTCTTGGTGTGAATTAAAACGCCAGGTGGAGAATGCTCTTTTGCGAAGGAGAGATAAAGTGAAACCAGTCGGAGTAATTAATGTAGTTTGCAATTCATTATCCATTTTATGTGGAGCACCTTTGCAGTTGTTAAGGAGCGTAGTGGATTGTTAGAGATAAGTGAAAGGGAATATAGGTAAGATATATGGAAAAGGGTGGAGAACTGTAACATATTTTATGCTTGCAGAAGACAGTTAATTTTCTATTTTAATATTTATTGTAAATGTGGAAAAGGTGGCGCATAGATATTTTTTTTTGGGGGGGGGAGACAGGAAGTTTGTTATTTTTTTTTAATAGTCTTACAAATATGAATACGCCTGGTTCGTCGGAGAACCTGTGTATCCGAGATTCGCGTAACTGTACTTCCATTCTAAAGATTCTCGAGGATACTTTTAACGCTCCACCGATTCTCAATTGCAAATGCTATTCTTGCACCGCAATACATAAGTTACGGGCGTTTATTAAACAGCTGACCCCGTGCTAACCGGTGATTTGTAAATGAATATACCATTTAGCTTCTGTTATTTACATCGTATCAATTACTCGAAATGAAAAGAAATGCGGGAAGGAATAATTGCAGGTGCGCACGATCCGCGTGCGGCCAGTTAATGGGAATCAAGAACGACTTTTTTTTAGTAAATTAATGGAACATTCGTATGGCCCCTGGGTCAGAAATGAAGCTCTGTGTTATGTAATTTAATGCTCCGTTCATTCGGAACTCCACTTTTGAAAAATTGGTTTCATGCAGAGTTATTAGATAATAATATATTGCAAAAAATCTTCACAACGACTTTCAAATTGTACAATTACCCTGGAAAAAAATTATTCTAAATTTGCAATGCATTTCTTTAAGCACTTTCCTTATTATTCGAATTTCAAAAAAATTCGAAAAATTATTCTAAATTTGAAATGTATTTCTTTAAGCACTTTCCTTATTATTTGAGTTTCAAAAAAATTCGAAAAAATTATTCTAGATTTGCAATGTATTTTTCTAAAGTCTAAGCACTTTCCTTATTATTTGAGTTTCAAAAAGTATAAAAACACATGATGTAAAAAACATTACATAACATAGTATTCGAATATTTTATGTAAAGATTGGACATGCTTCCATCTAAATAGAAAATCTTTCACTCTATTCTTCCATATTAATACTACCATGATCGCTTTGATTTCGCCGCAGTTCTGGTGTCTCAAAATCAACGTTTGTTCCAACGTTTTAGTCGGAATACAGGTTCATAACAACGTTACATACTCCGAGACACCATTAAGAACTCCTTTTCTAACGAGTCCAACGGTACGTGCACGGCTGGTTCGATATCATTAATCTTCCTTCTAGACGCAAGATTACTAGGTTCATAATTTTCAATTCTAATAAACGCCAACCGACTTCGTCACTGTGGTAGGTGGAAATGAGACTTCATATACATGCATTAGACTGCAATCGTTGAGAAGGGATGATTCTCGATGTGTCTCGGATGATTTTAAACAGAACAGTATGGAAATTGAATCGCCAGCATTCTCGCCTCCTAATTATGGCCGACATTAATTCAGCCAGTGGTGGTTTTGCGTGATTAGTAACTGTAAAACATTCGCCGCGCTGTGGTTAAACAAAAACACCGTAGCCAGCAATAATGCTTTTTCTACGCCGACTCCCTTTCCTCTGCGGTGTATCGCAATGACCTGTTTTCCTGGTGATTTGAATGCCGGCACGTACGATACTTTCCGCCGTCGTGACGGGAGTGAAGTATAGTCAATGGCCGCGTATAGTTTCCTCGAGGGCTTACACGGATCGAAAATATTCTTAATGGAATTAAAAGAATTCTTGAAAAATATTTATAAATAGAACCATTAAAAAAAAACAATTATAAATATCAATACCATTATATTAATATTAATCTTACTATTCTAACACTTCGATTATTCAAATAAAAAATTATATTAACTTGAATTGATGTACCCAAAACTCTATGACAGGCAGAAAAAATTAATAATCGTATTACACGAACTGAAAATATTTATCTGCATTATTACACGAGGAATATTTTTTTTCACTGTAAGAAAGTGGAAAGCAACTTCCTTTTTCTATGTTTAAAAGAAACATTGCACAATCTCACCGCAGAAATATTTTTAGAACACAGTTTCTATGCATACAGTGCAGAGTGTGCAATGATAAAAACTTTTTTAAATTACGTGTGAATTTAGAATGCAGTCGGACGTGTTGTCAAGGGAAGTCAATGTCGTCGACACAGTTAGTACGTTGTTAGTCCCCCCCTGTAATGTAGTGCAAGGTGTTGGTGTTTGAAGAAGGGCCCTGACCATCGGCAGATGTTCCATTCACCCTGCCGCCCGCTACGTGGGCCCCTCGCAGGGCTATACAAAGTTACGGGCATGCACACGGCGTCGTCACATGCGAAGGAATCATCGATAGTATCGAAGTGAACAGCTGCGTTTTTCCCTCGAACGTCCTTCGAGAAAACATTTTTTTCTTCGACTCGCTCAGATTTATTTAACAAATTTCATGCTAGGGAAGAGGGCCATTTCTTATCAATATTTAAAATTCTCTTTTCCAACCGTACATATTTTCTTAGTACGATGGAAAATGTAATGGAGCCTCCAGTTTTATATTACCCAGTGTTCAGAGGAATTGAAAAGGCCCACGCGTAAATTGTTATCGAAAAAAGGCCCCTTTTACTCGGACAGGATCGCGCAGCCGAAAAAACAGTATGGACGGTTAACGAACGGCCATAAATCGCGCAATAGGACCAGGGTACGAGCCACTTAGGCGAATGTCCGTAATGCCCATTATAATACAATAGGGCCCCGGGTCCGCTGTCTCTTTCTATTTTTCTGCTTGGCTCCTCTGAACTCCCAAAAACAATGGCGTCGCGCGCCTCTCCGTCCCACCAGCGCAGCTCTCCTCCGTCGTGTCTCGTTCGATCGTTTGAGGACCTCGCGCTGCCGAAACGGGGACCCAGGGGACCCCGTGGCACCAACGAGAGGAGTCAAAACAAAAGCCAGATATACGACCTCGTGACTCGGGCCCAGCATACCTGGGGCCCGTGAACCTTTTTCGTGGCTCCGCGGCGCTCCCCTCGCTCGTCCAGGGTCAACTTCCCCGGGCTTTTTTAACGCGTGAATTGTGAACAATGAAAATTGGATAATTCTGATTTATGAGCGCCGCTGCCTTTGGCCACCGGCCATTACGTCCATGCGCAGCCAAGGCGCTCGGTTACGTGTACACGTGGATGTAATAGGATTACCTGGACAGTTAGCGCGTCTAGCAGCCGTGGTTCTTTCACTCGGCAGCTCCACGGATTATGCCCTCCTTAATGATGCTCGCTGATCGCCGAGATGACGTGTAGTAGGTGTTTCATGCGGCACTTTAAACGCGCAGTTGATTAAAAAAGAACGGCGGGACCATAAAGACTCGGAATGTGTCGGTATCCTCTGCTTTAACGACGAATGAACTCTACGAGGAATTTTAATTGCGGACTTTTTAGCGACAACTTGGGGATACAGAGAAATCGAAATCGTTATTGGTGCCTGTAGCTTTGAGAAGTAGATACGCCTTGTCGCCTTGCAACGCGTGTACAGAATTTCGGAAAGGAACGCGTGTGCAGGAATGCGAGGAATAAATAAAGTTCCTCCGTCATTGTAATTTCGCCGGAGAGCCAATGGCACCTTCAATGACCGTTCGAGAACACGATTCGAACGATCGGTTTTATCCATAAATATCAGTCCCCTCGTTTAATCTTTCGCGCATCTCGCTCGGGCCGCGCTGCTCATTTTTACTCGTCTTTTCCTTATGCATCGGGCAAGTTCGTTTCGCCGGAGGTGATGAGGTGGGACAAGCGGTCGACAATGCTGCGGGGAGGAAAAAAATAGAGAAACGTCCCTCGTGGTCTTTGGGCGTCGGAGGCAAGCGTCCAGGCCAGTTAGGTATTGGGTGTCGAAGCAGGTATCGAATACCGAGGCGGATACGTCTGCGCGGCCGGGATTCCTCGTGGATGCGCGACGTCGAGGAGACCATCGTCCCGAAGGCTCGTAGAACTTTTTTCCACCGATATGCACACGGTGTGGTCGGAGTTTTTAATCACGAGAAACAGACGCCGGTTTATGTTACAAGATTCCTAAATGATACCTAACGCGGCTTCAGGTAGAAAGCGTCGTAACTCAAATGCTCCAGGCATCTGTTTTGGACGAAATAAGCTGCTCAATATAATTAGAGATCCTCCTACTCAAATGGCCTTGTCACTGAGCAAAGTATCCGGTATCTAAATAACACTGACTACTATGTAATCTTAGACGGAGAATTTCAATTACCGAGCTACCCCCTTTTCAGCGAGACTTCTATTAGTTGCAGCTTAATTAGGATGAATTTTATTCAACGTAGCTCCTACAATCGACCAGGTGACGCCTGGTCATTTTTCTGTCTTCGTAATTATCTGAGATAGGACCAGTTAGATTTTTAAACGGAGCCACGATTCGGCGATCTGTATCGATCTTCATAAAGGGTCGCCTTAAGGTCGCATAACCACGGGACTTTGTGGCTGCTCGACGGACAGGCGGATAATATATTGGAGTTATGCTAATTTTATGTCTGCTCGCGGCGAAAAGGCCAGCGGGCCTAACCCATATAGCTACGTTTTTGCGTTGACGGGGTGGCTACGTCTGCCGAGGAAAACGGTCGGAGCACGAGCGAGCGGGAGGCTGGTCGAATTCGTGAATATTATGCGCGGAACCTGGGATTCCAGAATAATGAAACAGAGAGGCGAGTCCGGAGATAATGGGGGGAAAAAGGATTTGTAAAAGGCAGAAACGGTATGCGAATTCCTTCATCGCCTATTGTCCGTTCCGTGCTGCTTCGCGAAAACGTCGAGGCGATGTGCTTGCAAAATTCTCAGGCGCAAATAAAAGTCGGAGGTTTTTAGAGTTTGCTATCTGCGCTTCGTGAAAGACAGAAAGGGGCATTCTCGAGACCTCGCGCCACTGAAAGTGTTGAGGCTCGATCGCAAGCGGACCACTGCACCACCGAATCCGGGTTTCTCTCTACGCTTGTTGGACTCTGATTTACGCGACAATAATTCAGCTTATTCCGTGCGTAAGCGATAATTGAAACGCGCGGGCACGGATTCGTTAATTGTACAATTGAAAAGGGACAAGCGCCCGGGCAGATGGGATCGAAGTCGAAAGAGTTAACGAACCGATGAAAAAAGCATCTCGCGACTGGTTCATAAATCGTAATCACGCTGGCTGCCAGTGGAGTTCATGACAATTTAACAAACGGTTCAGGGCCCGGGATGAATAATGTACGAAAGGGCTGCGTACTCACTTTCATCCATCGACTCATTAAAAGCTAACAAGGAAACGCTCCTAACCCGAAAATTCTGATTTTAATGAAACTTCGCGTGGATGTACGGCATATTGTAGTATGCAAAGAGAAATTTCTTTCTCTGCGGAAAGTCGCTCTGAAGGGGTTAAATCAGCCCTAAACTTATCGCGTTTTTTAAATATAATTTATTTGTCTTTCGCATGAAAATTGAACAATTCTTATATCTAAAGCTTCGTTCTATCTCGCACCGTTATAAAATTATATTAAAAAACCAAAAACGCGATAAGTTTAAGGGTTCAGTTCACCCCTTGTGCTTAAGGACGGAATGCTATTCTTTGGACTGAAAATATATTAAAATTTTGGTTTTCATTTTTAAGAAACCAGTGATTCGGTTTATCGCTTTTTTTTTCGTTTCCTTCAATATAATTTTGTTTTTATTTTAGTAGAATAATACAGTATAAATACTGAACAATTCTTTTATTCAAAGTTTTGTTCCATCTCGCACCGTTACAAAGTTATATTTAAAAAAAGAACAAAACGATTTCAACCCTTGAGACTCTTGAGATTGAATTAAGTTGATGAATAAGTCGAGTCGAGAAATTAACGAATGTAACCTCGAGGCCGTGTCAAGCCTACACGCTGCAAGGGTAAACATCATAAGCTTCATCCTATCGATCATATCCGGTGGTATTTAAAAAAAAAAATGACAGCGAATTGATTTTGCAAAATATCACGGGGCGTCTCGACGTTGATTCCGGAGGACGCACAGAGGGTACGTCCACCCCGACCTGTTTTAGCGAGTGATAAATTTCACGGACACGTAGCCCGTCCACGCTGTTCCATTTGTCACTTGTCAGCGAAAGGAAGCCAAGCCACAGAGATACCACATCGTGGAACGTGCAAGTTTGTGTCAATTATCCTGCCACCATTCGAGACTGATTCTTTTTCCACGCACCCTGTCGCCCCTGACACTCTGCGGCAGGGAGTACAAGCAAAAACCAAAGACGTGGATCAGCAGATCGATGGTTTCAAAGGATTGTTAATAACAAGACGGCCGCAGGAACGGCTGCCCTGGTTCCTTGAGGTCAGGCCCCACCTGTACTTACGTCAGGGAGATATATCTTCTGGGTGGCTCCGCGGCGAATCGGGGCTGTTCGACGCGAGAGGAGCGAGGAAGGGATGCGGCCGAGGGAAGTAAAAAAGCGTAATCGTCGGGCGAGTTTACGACGGCGCTCGTCAAAGTAAACAGTAGTAGTCGCTGCGCGGTTTGCAGCGTCGGAAAACGCGAATTTCTGTGTACGTACACTGTGTACGAGTGCACAATGGAATGTTCGGCGATGTACGCGGTTGCAATCCTGGGCGGTGTAGGCAATGTTTGGCGCATGCAGCACGCGCACTCGTAGTTGCGCAAAGGAGATAGCGGTGATGCGTTCTTGGAGAACTCGTACACTCCTGTTGAGCTGTAAAAGTCCTTCGACAAGCAAATACTACACGCGTCTTCGACGCCCGCGCCAGCTTCACCTTTATGCAACCTGCTCTCTCCATTTTGCTCCTGCGAGGCACAAGTTATCGCTGAGATAGGGAGCACTTCACTGGGAACGCTGGATGCACTTGGAGTGACTTAAAGGCAGCCAGGGAAGTTTAGTGACTGGAAGAATGAAAGTGTGTTGTATCTTTTGTTGAGACTGAAGCATGGGTTCTTTCGTGGTTCGGGAAGAAGTGAAATATGAAATCTTAGGGATAAATGTAAAGTTGTACGAACTATATTTAATTCTTGGAGACATGGGATGAATAACTCTCAAATAATAGTCTTCTTGTTTAGATTGGATATATTCTGATTATATTGTCCAACAAAATTTAACTTTTTTCCAGTTCTGTAGCATTCAATAATCGTTTCCATCGCGCGGAGTAGTTAGATTTTCTCCTACATCCTTATTTTTCGAAATATATAGAAAGATATCTGCAAAAATTGGTGCATTTCCGGTGTCCTTTTCAATTTAATCGTTGTTTAAACATATTTAAGTGTTTATAATTCGATAATAACTTACATCGTTGTGTTCATAGAATATTTTGACGGAACAAGCAACCGAATAAATATTAGTATTTGAACACAAAAGATATTCAAAGTTGAAAATTTGCATTTTTTTCAAAATCGAATTTCTCGAAAACCAATAATAATGGCGACAAACGGTTTGCGGATGGGTTTTCAGCACACAAAAGACTATAAAAAACGACTATTTAATGTTACAGACCAACATAGCTGTTGGACAGAGTTATTTTGAATATCACATAACGAACGTAACTGCTTGGTTCCATATGAAACGGAATGATTTATATCCCGGTCAAGGAAGACTTCCGAAAAAGTACTCTCGATACGTTCCACCGAGCGACAGATGGCACACATGCCCGTTTCCTTTCGCAAAAGCGAAATTCTGATCTGTGAAAGTGTTGCCCTGTCACGTTAATACGATGAATCGCACAGGAAATTACCCAGCGATCGCCGAGCACTGTTCGGTTCTCCCGTTTCATAAGAAGTTGCGCTCGTTTGCGCCATATTTGGCCGTGGAGGCCACGTTTTCCAAGCCGTCTTGGGCTGTTGCATCGGCGATAAGCGTGCACCACGTTCCATGCTAAAAGGGGAGAAAATGGCCGACAGGCAGATCCACAAAACTCTCGAACGAGTTTTTTTTCCTTTCGGCCTACATACTTGGAGCTATCTAGCAATCGCATCGCCGTGATTTCGAAACGTTGCCAGACGACGATCGCTTTATCATGAATTGGGAAACATGTCCGTTATGCGGGATCATTTCTCTCGTGTCTCTTCGCCGTTGCAGCGGGTCGCTAGAAAAACTTCTAGGAAGCGACGCTACTGGAGTTACGCGTAAACGATTGTAAGAGCGATGGTCTGGCCGGACGAGTAACAGGTAAAAAGCATGAATGTGCACGTGCAATCGGTGACGGTTCGATAGCATCCTCCAGGCGGCACATTTACGCTGATGTTTATGCGCGTCTGCGCGCTATAACATTTATCATGGCGTCAGTGACTGCTGCACTCCTCATTCAGAACTTTCATTCAGTCGGGGGAAGCGTTCGCTCTCGAGATGCGTTATTGTGCATTGTTGTGCGCGGTGCATTGGTCTGTCCTTTGGTATTTAACACGGTAGTGAGATGGATTCTTCGTTACTTTTGTGGAAAGGGATATTGGGATTTGATGTAGGTATATGTATACAGGTCGATGGCAAGTGCCGGATTTTTTTAAATCAAGTCTCTTGTACTTGTGGGTGTCTTGCACTTCTTTAATCCGACCAAGAGACTGTACTTCGAGATACGATAATTCTAATGCATTAGGGTAGATGCACCATTTGTGGCCACTTTAAGGATTTCAGTGACTTTCATCGTAATTATCTTTAAAATTGTACTTGAAATCAGGAAACTAAAAGGTTTACTAAATTTTACACTATCTTTACTATTAATGTCTAAGTTACCATTAACTAGAGAAATCCTTAAACAAGTAATAAAGTTAAAAAATATAAGAAATCCATTTTTTACCGTTTGTGGCCACTTGCCACTTTTCGCGTAAGCAATAAATGTAACCTTATATTTCTGGTGGTATACTAAACAAAATATTTACGGTTTGAAATTCTACACATAATTAAGTGTCTGCAAGCAATTTCGAGCTAAAAAAACGCGATAATTATGCACATGGCCAAAAACGGTACATCTACCCTATATAAAATTTGAAACTTGGTGATACATACTCTGTGAAACTAAACTTTTTTGGGGTTCAACCCCCAGTTTGAAGGGAGTAGTGGACTATTTGTGCTTTAAAAACTTAAAAAATACTTCAAATAAACAGGCAACCAGCCATAAAAGTCTGGTTTAGGTTCAAAATACCACGAAAGCTTGAAAAATAGTGAAGATATTATATTGTTTCACAATTCCGGCCACAAATATTTTGAAACACTGACTTCCGTCGTTTACATTAAAATATTGACACACAAAAGGCATATCTATATTTTCTAAAACATTGTATATTCAGATAGTGAACTTTTCTGACTACCTATATCTTCTTCGTCAGAATCTATTGACCAAAAACAGCCTGACTCGCACTCCAAAAGGAAACTTGCCTTCGATCACCCAAAAATAGCTACCTACCCCCGCTCCATTCATTAAAATATCCGAAGCAATCCTCCCATGGTTAATCAACTGCCGTCCCACGTAATCAGCATTCCCGCCTGATCGAAACGCGCGGAGGAACTTGCAAAGCCTCCACCTGGTAATGAAATATCGAGCGCGGACTTCTGGGAGATACCGTATCGCGGTGCACCGCTCGCAACTTCCCAACACGGTGCACGTGGGGGAACCTGTTGCAGGGATCCGCTCCCATAGCTCAGCTGGGGATCCCGATTCGGGGCAGAGCCTCGCGATGCTCGCCGGGCATTCGGTTAATTTAACAAAACAGCGTGCTCGATAAAGCAGAGACGAGCGGGACGGTCGCGGAATGTGATGCTCGGCGAGGGATCGCGCGGCGAAACGGGAGGAACGAGGCGGTTCATGAGAATCACTCCGCCGGTAAAATTCCGCGGACGGATCCACGCGGGCCCGGGTCGCGGCACGGTCTTCCTGTCCCATCGAAATTCCACGGTGGTCGGTGGATTATCCACCCGCTGCGCGGACGACGACAAGAGGGGTTTGTTGGCGGGCAACGGGGCCCGGTGGGCGGTATTTTTACCGGTGCTTTTCTGCGCGCGCGCGGACGTCCACCTCCGCGATTCTACGGCGTGCACGCACACTGCGGCCGCCGCACGCACGTCGCTGCAGGACCTGAATTCACGTAATTGTGATTAATGGCCACCGCTAATGCGACTCGGCCGACTCGAATCGTGGGCCGGCAATGACGTCCGACGATTTCGACGTGTCGCGTCCACGTGATCCCGAAATAATCGGGTGGAAACGATGGACGAGCCTGGCCGGCGTTTCGACGTTTAACGATGCTCCATGGAAAAACCGGGAGGACGTGTTGTTACGGGACGGTCATTATTTGAGTTTTTTTTGTAAGTGTGATAAATAAAGACGAATTATTATTATTATTATTATTATTTGTGTCTTTCGGACGGGGTGGGTGGGTGGCTCGTTGCGTGGTAGGATAAATGTGAATTGTACGTCCCGCGGGAGAGTGATGCCTGTAAAAATTCTACCGGGGGGATCGCGATTACCCATTGCTTCTATCGCGGGACACGAACGCGGCGTCCTTACATACCTTCTCCTCGATCGGACTGTCAAGATCGCCGGGGCGAAGACGAGAGGATCGTCTCCCACACACTTGGCGAAATTTACGTGTCTACCCAGCACGGCAGCGCACCGATTGACGCGGCCGATAGCTGCGAAAGACGATTTGTTTCCGCGCTGGCGACGCGTCGAGAGGCACGTGGGTTGGCGTCTGAATTCTCGCGGCGCGTTTCGGAGATCATTTTTTAACGCCCCTTTGCGAATGGGGATACTCTTTTGTTTTTTGAAAGCACGTGGATGTCGCGGGGTAACAATTCCTGCTGATTCTTCTTCATGGGTTGATAATGAAATGTATATTTTGTACTAGGAGACACATTTTTGTAGCTAAATTAATTGAATTATTCTGCGGAGATTGTGGGGCTTAGTTCTTTAGATCAGAGCTTCAATGATTATATTTTCATATAGTAGAGAAGAATTTGTAGAATTTAATGAGAATTTTAGGATCAACTCTTAAGTGGAGACACTGACACTTAATAATTCAGTAATTGAGGACCTTTCGGCAAGAAGGGTGCAACTCCAGTTTTTGAGTTATGAAGTATAATGTAAGTACGTAGAAAAAAATTCTACGTCGTTTGATGCAAATTCGATAAGAAATGAGCGGTTTATTGCAAATTTTGAACCTGCACTCATTACTGTTTTGTGCAATTTTTTATTTTGGGACGCTCCAGGTTTGAAAAATTCGCAGAAATAGAATTTAAGACTTCTCAATTCAATAACTACTATCTACTCATTGTGTGAAAATACATATTTTGCAATGAGTACCCCTTATTTTTAATTTACTCGAAGTTGGTAAACGTGGATCTCCAAGATCCTCGATTCTACTTTCTAAAAACGTCTAATTTCCCAAGCAGTCGTTACTCTGTTAATTGAGAAACGTGGACGGTCGAAATACCCTGTCTCCCTAAGTCCATTCGAAATCATCTGCCTACCAAACGCAGATTTTTAGAGGTTCTATAACGGAATCGAGCTGCACCGTCGATTTCTTCCTCTCGTTTGACACGATTCTCCAGCGGAACCCTTTTCTCACGAGGGGGCAACGCACGTCCGCAGGAATCGGCGTGGGAGTACATCCTGAGCACGGCTCGCCGCAGCTTAGGCACGTCCAGCTTTCAGAGAATAAAATCGCGGGTTGAGCACGTAATCTTCCGTATTCTGCGTGTGCGGAGGGTGAGCGAGGCAATCGTAGCCGCGATGCCAAGACACACGGTGCTCATTTGCATCGCAACGGGGACAAGTTTCTGCGCGAAACGCTAGCTCGCAGTCGTGCTTTCTACCAAATCACATTACACGATATCCGCACGTGGAAACGTACAATACGATTTTTCATATACCTCTGCTAGAAATTGCGAATCCTTTCACATGCTTATAATTATGATATAAAAGAAACTGACAAATATATCACGTATCATCCCCCTTCTACTGTTCCTTATCAACGAAAATTCTTATTTCTTCTAAAATATGTGTGAACGAAATTCTGAGCATCAAAATATAATTAAAATTTTAAAGAAACTCAGGAAGAAAGGCGTTTTACACTGAACAGTAATAAACAAGTTCGAGCACCTAGCCCCAAGCAGGAAGTACGATAGAGATACCACAGTAAACGATACTCGACAGGGAAGGAATAAGGAATATACGATCGCTCCTTTGTGCTCTGCTATTTGTTTTATCCGTATTAATAACGATTACGACCCAGATCGCAGGATAACCGTAGCAATATTTTGACGAGTGCTAAATCGCCGGTGTGAGATGCACGTTATCAGCGAGCTTGGCTGGGGATTAGCGAGGAAGTGGCTCTTCTAATGCTGAGGTACGAGCGAAGGAACGGGGCACGGTTTACACACCGAGGCGCTTGTACTCCGTCTTGGTGCTCTGATTTGTTAGGAGCGATACTGGGGTCGGCAGTGCGCCTTAATGGGTTATCATTTATCGCGTTCCATATTTCGCGTTGCCTAGCCGTCGACTGATCGTCGCTAATTTATTGGAGGCTAGGTGATGGAGCACCTGCCTGCTCAGGTTAAACGTGCCTCGACTCTTAAAACATTGCCGACGGCACCGCTGCCTTGTAAATAAGGGTAAATAACGTCTCGCCTATGAATGTTTCAGTTTTTCACCTGTCCGCGTTTCCCCGTGTCGCGAAGCCAGCGGCCCGGCGTTTCCATGCATCGTAATAACGCCGAGTAGGTACTGTTCCGCGTCTCCGAGTTTCTGGCCGCAGTTTCCACAGAGTGTCACGATGCTACATTTCTGTGGCATGAATCGACGACGAGATGTTAATGCTACAACGCGCTCGGTGATTTACGACCGTTCCGCAAGTAGGATACCAATTGCGAATAGTTTAGCGCGGGCACGTTGCACGTATATTTTTACGAATGATAACAAGGCGGCTTGCATTAACTCGTCTATCTCCTCTATCGGGCTGATTAAACGCCGCGATAATTTCCTGGAATTACTGGATAACGGACTAATGATTTATCGTTGATCTGAAAGCGTTACCGACGTTGTCCAGTGTCTGTGCTGGATAGAATGTCATAGATCACTTGATTTTTATCTAATTTATGGGCATCGAGTGTTTAGTATTCTAGAATCTCTTACAAAATCTTCTACTCCCTTTAAATTTCCATTTTTTATTTTTAGCTGATATTGGTAGCCTGTAAATGCTAACTCAACATATACGTCGACTTTGGTAGTTATGGTATTGCAGTTAGGGTATAACGACTCCGTAGATATATTCCACTCCGCGGATTATGAATGAAGTCATTGCTAATCATTGGAGAAACACGTTCGAATAGCCTTGACAAATTTTCTCGTCACTTTCATTCATCCGCGCAGCTCGCAGTGAATCGACTATTTAGAAAGGGTCGAGCGTTCGTTCACTGGGAAACGAATCTCGCTCCGCGGTTCAGCTAGTCGCCGGGCAACTAGTCTGAGAGACTTTTCTCTTTCCGTATCGCGTGTCTGTTCCGGGAACGCTTACTAATTGCAATGCCAGGCGACATCCGCGCAGCTTCCACGCGCAAAGCACGATTCCGCTGGCGTCTCGTTATTACATCGCGTCGGCGTAAATTCCTAAATATCTATTTCGCAACGTAACCCCGCGGTGTTCGCGTTTAATATTTCAAGAGGCTTTATGCTCGTTACGTAAACCCCGATGCTTCCACTCGAAACGAAATCGACCGGTTGCTTCACGCCGTTATAGACCGGCGTTTCGAGATGTTCGTGCACGGCCTGTGAAGTTTTAACGGGAAGGGGAATTATGTGGGCTTGGTCGCGCGGAATAGTCGTCTGAACTTCGAAAAATTTAAATTCTGAACTTCAAGACTCTACAAACTCCCAGAACTGTTGACTTGATGTTTATCCTTAAAACTACAGTGCACACGTAAATTAAAATTAAACCATTGCGCGCTTTGGGCCTCACAGGCCCATATTTTGAAATTTTGGAATACATGGATATTTGGGGAAAAAATATTTTTAAATTGTATTGAATCTTTATTAAGAAAAATATTTTTAACAAGGTTCCTTTTTTTTATGGCAGGCCCCACGTTTCCACTGTAGTGATAAGTTATTAAAAGATATCAACTTTCATATCTCAACTAAACTCCTTGCTATAACAGTTTTATCCGAATCTGTATAAATGGAATCAAGGCAATCGTTCTCTGTAGGTTCGTCAGATTTTTCCATGGAATCTACCGGATTTTTCAAAAGTGCAATGAATATTAATGAATTAAGCTTCGATAATTAATTGTAAGATGTAACACAGGATCTTATTGTCTTAATAGTGACACCTACTCTGTCCATTTTTATTTTCTTCTCTGTGTACACTAATGGGACTATGTCCCGTTTAATAATAATAATAAAAGTAGCTTATGTACATATTATTTTAGAACTCTTGACCCCGTGGTTCTGGGACAAGGGCCTTCCGAAATGTTGGGTGACGAGCGGTAAAAGTGGATGTTCCACTTGTCGAGGGTGGCTATCTCGCACCTGGGGGGATTCTTTCCCGGGGAAGGGTCGTTCGTGCCGTTGCAGGCCTGGCAGCGGCGAATCGGTGTAAATCGAGGTGGTATCGCACCGGTGTACCGATATGCACACACGTTGCAACCGATTACGTAATCCGCGAGGTCGTGACTCGCACTACCCGCCTCCATTAATGCATATACTCTACTAGGTGTACGTGCAATAATGCACCGCGGCTATGTGCACACAGGTTTAAGCTGGGTTTACGAAAGGAATCATTTGGGGGAGTGTAGATATTTCTGTGTTGCGTTCTGAATGAAAGGTACGATTTAATAAAGAATTAAAGAACTTTCGGTTATTACTTCCCAGCAATCATCGACGCACTTAAGTTTCTTCTGACTCCGATTATACGAGGAAGCTCGTTTCTCAACGATATGCATGTATAAATTGTGGCACAGAAGTCGCGCAATAATTCAGTGCACAATAATATTACGATGAAACCTGTTCGGAATGAATCTCGCTGCGCGTTCAGGGCTGCTTTCTGGTGCAGCGCATTTGCAGAGTTGTTGAATAGGGAACCGACGAGTATGCAACTAGCCGGTGTCGATATAAAGCTTAGGAACGACGGCAAAGTCGACTAGTTCTCAGAATAGCTTGGGAGGCACGCCCGCATCGCTTCTGATTTATACGTAGGCGGTTCGAGTGGAGTTCGCGAGGTATCGCAAGACTGGTCGTAGCGAGAAATCGTCGCCCACGCTGATTGAGAGTACATCCCTCTTTGTCGAAGTTCATCCTCGGCGGAGGGAGCGGTGTGCACGCGAGCACGCTAAGAGCGAGAAGGAGAGGAGAATATTCTTCGTGTTCCGCTCTCAGAGAACCCTAGATAGCACACGCTCCCGCGGCATTGACACCGTCCCTGCCTCGCACACGAGATTGGATTCTAGATTTCAATTAGCTTCATCCCACTGACAAAGAGTAGGTACTTCGCCGATGTTTCTCGGCTACCTGGAAACCCTAGCACGCGGAGCATACCGCTGCTTCGAGATCAAAGATCAATGAGAAAGGAACTGTTATTGAACAACTTTTGATGACAGGAAGAATGTCTTCCTTGGTTTTCTTTAAGTGGCAAAACGTTTTAACGTCGGCGTTATTATTCTTTCAGGAAACTTTACTGGCGAAACTCAATAATCATTTAACTCATATTAAACCAAAGTGTTGCATTCAGTATTTCAGATTAGATCTCACAAGGCACCTTTGCATAAATCTCTGGTGGGTGGGCAAATGGGTATAAGTCAGAATTATTAGCTTCGCAGGAACACCCTTGGAATATTTAAAGTGCTATGTAAGAGTAGGTGTTAAATTTTGGACGTGAAAGTTGATAAGATATATGTGCCGGTGATTATGAAAGTGGTGTGAGTAAAAAATTTACAAAAATTGAATTTATCAGTTATTTAGTAATGTAAGGTGATGTAACGCAAAGTAGGTAAGTGAAGAATTCAATTTTTTTTAGATTTTTGATTTACATACACTACTTTCATAACCACTGGCACATATGTTAAAAGAAACTATTATTTTTAATTTCGATTCAAAAAAAGAAACTATTGAAGCTTGAGAATTTTTTTCGTCTAGAACGCCAATTTTTTGCCTTTCTTTAGGTACGATGCACAAAAAAACTGCACTGTTTTCACCGATTAGCATTATCCACATGTATTTATTAACGTTTCACTTAGTTGTAAGAAATTTCAGCCATATATAACGATTCCAGCTGTTCCGCTGATCCAAAACGAAAAAACCAAAAGGATTCTTAATCAGTAAGAGTGTGGCTTAGTAGATTTATAAAAAAAAATTAAAAATTCCCAAACTGGCGGGACTTTGAATTTAAACTCGTCTTCTCCGCGTTTTTTGTCTTTAAACGGCCTTAAACTTGTGGAAAAAAAACTATTTCGCCTTGATTCTGCTATAGGCTAGAATTATATGTTTTCTGAAGGTGTGCCAAAATGATGGACCAGATGGATATCTCAAGAAGTTGAGATACTCATCGTGTGTACCGTCATAAAAATCACCGTTTTGAAAAAAAAAGACATATCTCCATCAATTATTATTATACATGCCTGAGTTTTTTTTACAACTTACTGAAATCTTAGGAAATCCGCGCGGATAAAACTTATCGGTAAAAATCGCGTAGTTTTTTGTGGGTCGTCCCTAAAGAGAATAGAGGACCTCGCCCCCCTAGACGAGAATTCCTAAAATTTGACTTATACCTGTTTGCCTGGCCACCAGAGAATACTTCCTTCGTCAAAATAATTCCTCAAATACCTCAATATACATACGAACACATATCACTCCTAAAAACCGAAAGCAGCACCTCACATATAAAGTCTACCATCGCTGCAGGAGCTATCAATCATTATATCCCTCTTTCACAGCAGATGCACTAAGATCCTCACTATTCTTCCAAGCCATACAGGTCAATATTCAAGAAAATAAATCGCGTTTTCAAAGCCATCCTCAACAATCATCGCCATACCCCCAGCCGCGATAGGATCGTTCATTTTCGCCACACTCCGCGGCGTTTCTCGACAGTTAACGTTTACGTGCGCTTATTAAACCAGCTGAAATATCGGCCTCGCGCTGATCTACGAATCTTTTCGCACGTTTGGCGTGAATGGAGTGGCGATACACCGAGATCCACGCACACGGTGCGCCTCCGCAGCATAGCTACACGCAATTCCGACAATATGCGTGATGGCACGCACCCGGGCGCAGTCGATTCGATTCTCTGATTGTGCACCATACATTAATTATCGCGTTATCGCGCGGCCGCGCCGCGTTTCGACGCCGCGTAATCGTTGGACCGCGCCGCGATGATAATCTGCTCGTTGGTCATTAATGAGTCGCTGAGCCGCGTGCTCGGGCTTCGTTCTGGGAAAATGGTCGGAAGCCGAGGAAATTGCTGATCCGAGGAGATGAATTCGGTTTTAAAAGACTGCGTTACGTGGTGATAGCGATCGTGGGTTTGAAAGCATCCTTTATGGCGAATTTACGCGGCTCGCTTTCATGATTCTACAAAATTGACAGTAAAGTGAAGCGTGGAAATTATCGTTCAATCGCATTGAATACGTGTAAATAAGCAGGTTGTGCATTGAGATATTAAAAGAAAAATGTTTTTATAGGGGAGAAGAATATTATAAATAATTCGTAGTAACTCTCGATTTTGTAATGGTGTGTAAATGGAGAGAAGAATTCCGTATTATTTCTCGATTTGTACAGAATCTATAAATGTCTTATAATAATAATTATGTTCATAAATTATTTCAACACCTCCACGTACAATTTCCTTCTTTGCCATTTTTAAGCGAAACAGTTTGGTTCATTTTTTTTTAATCTACCGCATTGATCAACCAAACTAAAACGTGTAAATTCGCCCTTAGTAAACTGAAAACCGCAATTTTTTGTAAGGAGATCTAATTTATACGTGTTGCTTCTTATGACGTTCGTAGACGTTACTTTTTGGGGAAATACTATTTGATTGTTGCTCGATTAACATAATTTTCAGATCAATTTACACATTTTTCTATTAATTATGTAGTTCCTTTATTTTTCTCTTAAAATTTAGAAATATTTTTCTTTGTGTTTGTTAATGTTACCATTTTAGCACCTACTTCTATTTCTTTGCTGTATTATTTGGATAAAATACACACTTATTAAAGCACTATTCTACATACAAACACGTGGCAGTGAATTATATCCAGATACAGTTAAATGGTAATTATAACTGTTCGCCAGCTGTGTATCAAAGCATAACGGTGAAATATACTTTATTAACGTTATGATACATCGTGAGAATTGATTGAACGCTAATTTCGCTAACAGTACATTTCTCCAGCATAAACAATCATTATAAAAATATGAAAATATATTTACGAAATAATTTGGGAAAATATTCAAAGTTTTGCATAATACTTAGAAACATGTAATTATTCCGGCGAAAGTTTATCGCGATATTTGAGACACATAGAAAGCCAGGAAAAATGAATAGAATTAATGGAGTCTAATGTTAGAAAGTTGGCGGAACGTGGTGCGCGCCTTTTAATACCCTTATGATTTGCATATGACGTAAGGCCACTTATTCTATCTCTACTTTCGCGACAATTTGCACGGAGTTTCCATTATTAGCGCGGGCGCGAATTAATTTCGCGGACGAGCAGGAAGGAAGGCGTAATTCAGCAGTGGCTTTCTACTGGCGTTGCAATTTACTCCGAAATTGAAACAATTAAAGCCACAGCTCCCCCACAGGCGATGCATATTATTCTGCGAGCGTTGTCTGGGTGTTTCAGTCAAAAGAGGAAATGCTTCACTGGTTGCGACATCCTAATGACTACCATTGAACTCCACTCACACTTTATCTCCATTCATTTCCGTACTTCGACAAAATCACCATTATCTCGTTCGAATTTATATTTCTCTTTAACACATCTCAATGCAAACTTCTCATTTCACATAAACACAGATTAACGTCCCTTTCTAAATTCTTCCACCCGTCACCTGAAATTTGCCATCTCATCAGAGAAAATATAGACACTCGCACATTTCGTCAGAAAAGACTCACGTTCACTAAACAACTTAATAATAATAATAATTTGCAATTTATTACATCATAAATTCTAAATTCCATTAATTAAGCGGCGAATGGGCGCATTCTGATATTTTCCATTAAAATGATGGATCAAGTGATACCAAAAAACTCATCGAGAAGCAAAAGGAAGATGGTTCCTTTCACAATTATTTACATATTACGAATGTAAAAAAGTGTCTGACGCGAGACACACGTTACCCTTGCACCGGCCGTGCAGAAACGGCTCATTCCACTTGCGAGTGGAAGCTTATTAGCACGTGCTGGTTCGTCCAAGCGGGCACGAGACTCGAGATTAACACTGGTTTGCCAGTAATCGGGCTGGTCCACGTCGTGGACGGAAATCCTGAGGAATCACACTAGAGCGGCTCGTCCTACATTGGAATTACGGCGACGGTACACGTGTTGGAGGCTGCACGCGCGCGCGGGCTCGCGTATACACGCAACCGCGTCAACGACAGTGAAACGGAGTCGCGAACCGACAGAGGAAACGGAGGATTTGTCACGAAGGCAGTTTGGTTTAACTGATCTCATCCGTCTTGTCGCGGACGTTGCGACGATGCGGCAGCTGTCTTCGTCGTTGTCTCGACGACAACAGAGTCGGGCCTCATTGTGTGCCCGACGGCTCGGTTCAACCCCTCGCCTTTTTCAAAGTGGATTGAATCGTCTCGACGTCGATCCTCACGGGCCAATGATCCCAGACTTTAATATTTAAACGTTATATGGACGAGCAGAAACACTGCCTTACTGATTGCCAGATAAAAGCATTGCTTGGATAATATCGGATACTCTAAAACATATTTCGTTGGTGATTTGGCTTTCCGTGTGTGTGTTTTTTTTTTTAATAATGTTGAAACGAATTTGTAGTTTTTCCTTGGAGATTTCGTGGAAAGATTAGTGTTCGTAGCAGATGTTTAATTATTTAAGAACGTGGGTTTGAATTTTCTTTTGAATTTGTGTTCTTAGCAGATGTTTAATTATTTAAGAGCGTGGGTTTGAATTTTCTTTTGTATCTCTGTCGGGTAGAACAATGTTGCTACATTGCTAAGGATAGATTTCTCTGTTTACGTGAGATACGTTATGTATAAATTAGTATAATGGTACTTTTAATTAATACCTATGAACCATTCTCATAAATCCTGGCTTCACGGTGTAACATCACGAGCTCGTGAATATTTGAAAGCAGAGCGTTTATTCCTGACTGAAATTAGCTCGGATGTACGGCAAACCTTGTGAATTCTATGTACTCACGCGCGTCACGAGTGCACGCCGTTGCGTGTGGACTTGTCCATGTCGAGAAATGTATGCCATTAAGATGACATTTACTAATGTTAGAACGATTTTCTGCGTCCCACACGATGCTATAAAGGAGTTCCGATCATTTCGCCACGTGCTTTATTCTATTAACATCCTTTTTCCCCGCGTGACTGCTTCTAATTAATGGTAACACTCGAATCGAAACGTAACAAACAGTCGTCTACTAATCTTAAAAAAGAGTTGCTGTGCGAAAATATTCTTAACTCGCGACAGAAATATTCTAATTAACCACCCTTATCGATCTATTCCTGTATCGAATTCAGGCTTCAACTACTTAAGCATCGAGCTTCATAGTCCATCGCCTATTCCCTCAAGTCTCTGCGATCTAACGATCCTCGAACAAAGTAAATTGCACGGAAAACGAGAGTCTGTGTATTATGCAGGATTGCGAGATCGAAGGTCACGTAGACAACGCGAATCCCATAGGGCCCCAGCGCCGAGTACTCTGATAAAACATAAGTATGTACACCGAGCTGGTCTTCTTCCTATCTATCCCTTTCTCTCTATGTTAAGCAGTTATTTGCTACGTTATTATACCCCGGCTGGTGTGTGTACATTACCCGCACTTTATGCCGCGCAGGCCACGTTAATCGAGTTTTAAGCGCACGTTCGCCTAGTGTGCGATTTAGCGGGGACGCTCCTCGAGGATCGACATTAACGATTCCGGCGAAAACGAATACATTAAAGCTAAGTTATACAAATGCATGCGAAGCTGCAAAGTCGCACAGCTCGCCGGATAGATACAACATCATAGAGAATGGTGACTTTTTGGTATTAATTATGGTAGATTTTGGTCTTCCATCTTCGATATTAAATAACATCCTTTCACGCTATTTCAAATCCATATTGCCGTCGGTGCTTTAACACAGCGAGGACACTAAATTTGAAAAGCAGGAAAGGGCAAGAGAGGAGGAAGTACGAGGAAGTAAATGGCCATCGATACAAATGCATTTATTGTGTATAAGCAGCGCGTAAACCCTCGACTTCTTTTCGAGCCCTTTTATATTAGCAGGGGTCTGTTGTTTTATGCGAGGGATTTCTCCGTCTTGCACGTGCAAGTGACGCACGTGCAGGCGTCGAGCTCGTGTGAAATTATTCGAGCCAAGGTTCCGGCAATGGTTAAGCAGGATGTGCGCGGGTGGTTTCGCCGATCCCCTTCTCTAGTTCGGTCGCGTCTACACCCGAAGTGGTAAGGGTCTCCGATATTTTGCGCTCCCTTAAAGGCGCCACCTTCTTCCCTCCCTCTCTCTCTGTCCTTATCTCGCCGTACTCTCCATTCCACGAGGGGGGATACACGAAAGTTCACTTTGCACGGCGTGTCAAAGGTTCCCCTGGGATCCACCGTAGCCCGCCTCCCGCGTTCTCCAACTGGGCTTTAATTGCTGGCACGATAAACGAACGCCAGGCTGCGCCTCTTCGTTCCAACTGTTCGCCTAGGGGGCGGAAATTGTACATTTTCGACGAACCTCCTGCCTGTTCGACTGAAACGAGATACTGCTCCTTTCCGCGGTTCGTAGCGGTCGGCTGTAAACACGTCGAAAACAAACCCCCGGCAACGTGGGAAGCTGTTACTGTAACATTGACACTTTAAATGGCGGAAGCTTTTGAGAAACGCTTTACAATGATTTCAATTCTTTCGATAGCGCGTGGACGTGAAAACGCGCCGACGCCAGTTGGAAGTGTTAAGCCTTTTGCGTATTTGTCTTTCATTCACTTTCTTTTATAAACAGGGGCGGATTTTGAGATTCGGCATTAGGAAATAATTTAATCTGTAAGAGTTGAGACAATTTTAAAATTAAATGTATTAAATATTTTAATATAAATATTTATGAAATGAATATTTCCTGCATATTCGGAAAAAATATTTGTGCTTAATTTAGAATAAATATTTTATGTATATTTAAATATCAAAAAGAGATTGAATCTTTTTTTAATATTAGACATATGTGTATTTAATATTTTATGCTACTAGGGTAATTTGCTACATCAAAAAGTGAATTGTTTTTAAAATTGTTTCAAGACTCCGCGTTCAAAAATCCCCCGGTCAAAATGGCCAAAATAATAAACTGGTCCTCTCCATTAAATTATGCTTAATATTTGATTCACATTTTAAGCAATGCAAACTACTTCGATACACAAATCTGCCCCTGTTTGCAAAACTCGACGTGAGTTTGGTTTATTCCACTTTTCAATAGCTCGGAAAATTTCTAAGATCAGGCAAATATCTCCAAGATATTATTCCCGTGTTATACGAACTGTGACAGTAATTATTTATGCATCGCCGCCTGGAAACAGAATAACTAATTGCAAGTATTTCCACCGCGATTAGCATATTCCATGGATGCTTAACAAATAGTATTAATTCATCTCGCCCGTAATTAACCCGTTATTCTTTCTTTTTCACTGTTGCAGGTTTCGTGTCGTGTTCGCCGAGCCCCTGCAAAAACGGAGGAGTCTGCATGTCCTCACCACGCGGCGAGTCGCATTGCAAGTGAGTGCATACATTCCATCATTCTCATTACTGTAATTACGCGTTGTCGCGGCGTGGCCCCACCGCCTCGTGGCTAAGGCATCGTTTGACAGGCGTGTCATGCGATCCCCGCGAAACCACCGGGTTCGGCTACTCCGCAACCGACGAACGAAGTCGTTATGCTGGCGATCAACGGTCGTCATCGGGGGGAAATGAATAAACGGCGAGAAAAGAGGAGAGGAATATGGCGTGTACCGGGGGATTGGAAAGAGAGGCAAGAGAAGCGGACGTTTTGCTGTCTCCCACGCGAAAATGTTGAGGAATGAAGGAAATACGAGGAAAGGGAAAGAAAATGATGATACGAATGGATTGCACTTAAACCTGCAGTTTGATCTTAGTAGACTCCTTCTAAATTTTAGCCATTTTGATTTATATATCCTGTACTGATATGCAAGCACATACTCTTTCTTATCTCTTAGTTCTTTTTGATACTCTCCTCTTTCTCTCTCTTGTATACTCTGCCTCATTGCACTCTCATTGCATCTTCGTGATCGACGCGCGAGCGCCGAAGGCTGTGTGATCATCGCAGGTAATTGGAAAATTTACATGCTTTCTTCTGTCGGTTGTTTGTTCGGAATGCAGGATAATGAGGTCATTTCTTCACACATTCTGCGGTCTTATAAGTAGCTTAATACATGAAAAAAAGTTTGACATTGTTATCCATTGTATTCACTGAGAAAAAAACCTGAATGTCGCCGAATTTTGCGTCGTGATTACAGGAATGACCCCTTAAAAATGCTTCTTCAAGCAATGTGGTTCTTATGAAGTGAATAATCATGCCACTCTCAAAGTCTAAGTATCGATAACGAGTTCATAGAAAACATGGAAGTAGTTATTTTCTACTACAGGCGCTTAAATTTTCAACGTCTTACATTCTGAAACTTATTTTGATATGTTAATCGTAAAATCCTCGATTTTTATCAGATGGTGGAAATTGATAAGCATCTCGCAGAAACTCGCTCTCTCTCTCTCTCTCTCTCTCTCTGAAACGATATATCAAGCTTCACGTAAAGGTAGGCTGCGAAGTAGGTTGACAGGACAGTTCGCCAATCATTTTCTTTCCTCTCGAACGGGAATCGATGTGTCCCCGCTCGCCATTGACCGCACGATTCGATCGCGCGAGATGACGCTCTGGCCCGCATCCTCGGGACGTAATACCAACAGAATGGCGTGGGATGGTACGGTATGAGATGGAACGAGATGGGTTCTGGATCCGGTAATAGCTGTAATAGTCGCCAGTCGTGACCCAGCGACGCATCGAAATTACCTTTATCTCGAACCCTCGTAGGTTTCACTTTTCTATCAGTCAGCTCGACGCCTCCGTTGATCCACCGTGACCCTCGTCTCGCAAGGCCCCGCGGTTCTACGGATGCCAACAGTTTCAGACATTTTGGGAACCGTAACGTCCACGCGAAAGACACATCCCCGCGATGGGATAAATATGCAAATATCCTTTCATCTTTTATGGTTATTTAGAGCCTTAATGCTACAAAGTGTGCAACCGAGATCATTCCAAAAAGTACATTATTTCTCCGTCCAAACCAGATTAAAGGGAATTCGAGTGAGGATGTGAAGTTGTTTATGAACTCTTCAATGCCGAGCCGCTCTCTGAATTTTAATTTCACGCGATGAAGGCGTGTCGTTAGTTTCTTTTTCGTGCTGTAGATTAACTACTTTATGCGGGACATTATGTTGATATCGTCAGATTCGGTGGATATTCAAAGAGAATTCATCCTTGATTTAATCCAGTATCTGCCTTCGAATCAGAAATCGATGGCTGGCTGTAAGAATAATTGATAGAATTTTTACAAATGAACACAAATTTCCTGCAAAGCTCCAGAAAAATATTAAAATAATGATTGTACCGTGTCTCCCGCGCTATCGTCAGATCTGCAGAGTTTCAATCATGGTCGTATTCTATCACTCTCCGAAGACCCCCCATAAAATGACCATAATCCAATACAATAACAAATTCGGCTAGTGCCACTTGACAATATGGTGAGTTAAAGCTGCCGCTAACGGATGAAGGATCTAGCACAATAGGGTGGAAACCACCCCTCGATCCATCATATTCACATACGTACACTTATATATTTATACGTTCTCTGAGGATGCACACGTGTCCCTGTGGGCGTAGAGCGTGCATAGATCTACTTGCATGAGGAATATGCACTTGCACAGTTACATGTTTACGTGGATGCGCTTGCGCGTGCGCTCGAATGCATCACGCGTGGACAGGCCACGTGTGCCAGCACGTGACCCCCATAGATTTTCTATTGGACCTGAGCATCTCCTCGCGAAGCAAGGGTTCGTTTGCGCAGAAAAATAATATTGTTTTTCCATTTCGTTATTTTGCCCTCGTTCGTTCCTGCTATCGATCAGCGGATAGTAGTTCTTAGAATATTTCTTACCATTGGTATTTACAATAATGGAAATATTTATTGCATCCCCCTCAAATTCAGTAGCGTAGTCAGGATTTAATCTTGAAGGGAATTCAATACAATTCATTGGGTGGTTATAAAAATTGATTTAAAGAATAAAATCCAGTTTTCTTTTCTTTTTACAAAGTTCTTTTTTGGGGGTGTCTCTTGGCCTCCTTTTTGGGTGCGTCACTGCTCAAATCCACAGCCTATGAAATAATCTTCATAACTATATCGGGCACTGTATGCCTACTTACAATTAGTCATCAATTATGCAAAAGTACTTTTCGAATACCTATTAAATCAGTTAGAACTGAATACCCGCGAAATATTCGATTGATGCAATGAATATTTTCAGTATTGTTTGGTGCAGAAGTTGTGCAGCCTTTTATGCACCTTTTTGCTGCCAGAAGTATCATTGAGGGAAAGCTTTTGGTAAAAGGATGGAGGTCTTTCCGTTTCTGCGCAGCTGTGACCGTTAACCCCGGAAACTTTCCTGGCCACCCTTGTAGACCTACATCGCGCGAGGAAGGGTTCGTCGAACGGAGCAACATATGCACGATGATGGATGGCGACGTGCACGCATCCCCTTCGAGTCACGGGGTGCTATTGTACGGGCGTGCGCGTTTGTATCGTGCACGGGCTGACGGTTCCTTTGAAAAAAAAAAAAAAAATAGCTTAAAACCCGAATGGCCACGCGGAGGGTCGGGCACGTTCGTGTGCAAGGGCAAGAAATCCGTGTCGTACAGCCGTAGGTACTCTTGTTACAATTACTGCACGTTTGCATGACATGCAGAATGTTTGACCATGCTTGAAGGGGTGTGGTCAACGAGGGTTGCAGACACTGAGCTAATTGTATGTCGAACCTGCGATTCGTGCTCTGCATCTTGTAAAGTGTCTATACTTTGGGATTTATCGAAGGATAATTTTATTAAATATTTAGTTTATTAAAAGTATGTACAATATGGAAGTAGGTAGGGTAAACGCACCAGTAAATGAACAGTTAAGGCTAATGAATGAACACTATTATAAAATTATGTTTGCAGCGCGAATGATTCCACGTGCTGTAAAAATTGTTTGGATATGAAGCAAGAATTAATTAGTTGCTTACTTTAATAACTTATTTTACTCATTTTAATAAAAAATGTTCATTCACTGGTACGTGTTCATTTACTGGTACATCCACCCTAGATAGAAAGTTTTTTGTTTTAAAGAGAAAGGACGAATAGAGTTTCCCCTGTTAACAGTTCTGTAGACACGCTAGGGGCAGGGTAGCGAGGTGGCTCCTTGTTTCACGCGCTCCCAGCAGAAATTAAAATAGAATTGCACGCTTCCGTCGTCTTTCAGTGTCGCAAATCGTCCCGTGGTTCCTTCCATTTGTGCCTGCAGCGGCTTCTAAGTGCCCGAGCACGCCGCGAATTGATGACTACCATTAGCAGCAATCATTGCCATCTGTTCTGTCGGGAAATGTTCTACGTTGGCTCTGCGAAGTTATCTGTCCGGCGCGTTGCATCGAATGATTTAGACAGACTGCTCTTACTCGAACGTCGCGTCCCTCGCGTACCCTTCAACCAACTATTCCCGCGCAGAAGTTTGACCAAGCCCGCGCGTCGTTGCGCGGATCGGAATTAGACGAAACGTTCCGCTTGGAGTGAAGATAAATCACGAAGTCAGAGCGCCAGGCCTTTGTTCCTTCTCGAGTGAATGGACCCCGAGGAGACACGACACGATCGACAGAGGATGACGAAGGTTGCCGGGCCCTGTCAAAATACCCGTTCTTTTTCTCCTCCTTGTTCCTCACCAGCACCCCGCGGTGATCGCGCGATCGTGCGTTATCGTGCGCTCCAGAGGCATCCCCGTCGCTCGTCTACGCGAGTGCACGCACATCCACATTCCCCGCGACAAAGCACGCGTGCAGACGTACCGTACAACTTACCCGCGTCCGTCGCGGTGCCCGGCGACCTATCGCCGCCTGTCCATCGGGCTACCGTGCGCTCAGTGCTTTTTCCGCCGTTTCCGCGCGGAGATCTGTACGCATTTAATGGCAGAACGATACGCATCCCCGACATCTAATTTATTTCCCAATTACCTCGGTCTGCCCCAGCCATTTCCACGTTGTCCCCGGCCCGCACCGTCCAGTCGTACGGACTTAGGGGCCTGGATCCGTTCGCGGCCGGAACCGCGCGCACAATCGGATCATCGGGATTAGCCCTGGGGCCGTGCACGTACGCGTGCACACACGCGCGGCGCCTATTTCGCCAACGACATCCTCTCCCTATTTGCATTAGCGATCACCCAGATATTGAGCACCCCTGAGCGGACAACTAACTCCGTGCCCGCGGGGCCTTGGGTCGTGGGCACTCGGCCGTGATCGGCGATCCTCGCCCAGACACCTCGAGGAGGGAGGAAGAGGAACGAGCCGGGGCCCAGGAGCGAGAGAAGCCGCCGGGACGCGACGGAAGAAGAAGGGACGACTGGGCTACGGTCGGCAGAGCAAGAGGGAGCGAACGAAAGAGAAGGGCTCGGCGAGCGGAGCGAAAGAGAAAGAGGGGACAGTGTCTGAACGTGAGCGCGCGTTCCCACGCCCGCCGCGCATGCGCCGGGGATCCTGGCCCCTCGTGGACCCCTCGGCTCCCTCCGCGGGTAATCGGTTCTCTTGCACTTCAGCCACTCTCTCTCTCCCTCTCGAGCCGTACCCCGACGTGCTGCCCTCGTCGTCCTCAGCGCACTCGTAGCTCCTTCTACCGCGTCGCTCGGTTCTCTGACTTTGTTCCTCCTGCCTCCTCTACACGTCTCCTCCCCCGCTCCTTTCGCCCGATCTCTCTGTCGCTCTTCCTCGATCTCTGCCGTTCCCTCCCACCAGACATCCGCATAGATTCAAGTGCGGACGTCTGCCGTTCTTTCTCTCCGCCGCGCCGCGTTCTTCCTCCGTACACCTCGTCCGCGAACAATATTCGTTTCCACCACTTGTCCGGGCGGCCCCCGTCCGCCGCGACGCTCACCTTCTCCTTCCACTTCTTTCGCCTAGCAATAAGCTGCTCTAATTATCTCCGACCTGTTTGTCAGCGGACGCCGCCGATGCGGAGTGACATCAGGGCCCGATTGAACGCGCCGCTCTGTCCCGCCGTTTTCTTGCTTCTCGCGCGGGTGGTACGCGAGATTAACCCCTCCCCGCACTCTGAATACGCCGTCGAGACGCAGACGATGCCTGACGTTCTCCCAAAAATATGCCCCCCAGAGTGGGTATTTTAGGTATTCGCACCGAGGATTTCGTTACACCTTCGTGGGCAAGAGGATCCAGCAGGTTTTGCTGTTAGCTAGAATGCCAGAGGATGTCACTCGAATATAAATTTCATTGTGAAAAGAATCGTGGTTTGAAATGGTAGGTTGATAAATAGCATCTGCTTTATCCACACTTTTTATGCGTTTACTGTAATCAGCAGTGCTAACAATTAAGCAATGAGCAAAATAAGCACGTGCTTAGGGCATCAGGAGAAAGGAGGGCACCATAGAAATTTTCTAAATTTTAAAATCTAACTTTTGTTAAAAACGCTTTAGTATTAGGAGCCTCGAAATCTTTTAAATGCTTAGGGCCCCTAAAAGTCGTAACTCGATCCTGATAATGAATGATCAGTTTTGATTTTTCCCGAAAAGTAGGTACCTAAATAGAATCGTAACAGTTCCTCCACCTTCGCACTTCAGTAATCTGTTTCCAAGACTGTAGGTAGTGTGAACCCATTTTTCGTATCGGTTTCTGCCACGTTTCACAAGCTCTGGAATCGCGAACGCTTCCTCGAAAAGCTGGTCAGCGCGGTGGGTGTTTGCAGAACAGGGCTGGAAGAGCGTGGCTCGTGAAGGCAAATTTGAAAGAAACGCAAGCCAGCGGAGCAGAATAAGAGAGCGGTGCGCGGGATGTTTGCAGAACCCCCAGAACCCCCTTCGGAACGTGTTATTTGCGAATACCTACGAGACGGTTTGACTCGGTCTCGTGAGAAGCCGAGCTTACGATCGGCCCGCAACTATTTCCACTGGAGGGTAACAAGAGGCAGAAGAGCTCAATAAACCGATAGGGCTTGGTAGGTTCTCTTGACTCACTCCCTCGTGTCGAATCGCAAGAATCCTACAGACCTGTTTGTTTTGCGGAACAAGCGAGTAAAAGGCCACACACAGAATTTACAGCAGCATTAGTTCCACCAGAAGCTATTGCTATTCGGCGCGAAATCAGTCATTTTCGAGTTCTATTTTCAAATATATATTCCCTTTCATCCCATTTCTGTTACTGAATTCAGAATATGATGTTAAATCAGTCTTCCCTTATTACTGCTAAATTTTCACCTCCATTTCACAGTGTTTTAAGAGGAACATGTTAATCTTGTGCATCGATTCATTTCTCCTATAAATGTCTGACAAATACTATCCTAATTCCCTTTCGTTTAAGAGTTACAGTCTCCAGTTCCTTGCACTGTTATTTGTAGAAATCAGTTCGTTATGCAAATTTCACTTCGACTTCTATCACTCAATTATTATAAGTGTAAACACTTCTGCACAGTATTTCCACTATCACACAATACTACAATCTTTTCGCCAGATACCATCTTCCTCGCCTACATTAGAGAAACCTTTGTCCCTCTCGCAGAGGCTTATCCGAGTGGCAGCCTCTGAGAGCTTCGTTTATTACCAGTTGTCATTTAGTCGCCAGTGGCACGGTGTCTGGCGCAGTAGTGCTTGAAACATCCCCCCCGTACACGCTGCTGTCCCGGTCAGAGGAGCGTCTACTCCTCGTTAGTGGCCGGGGAAGACGTCGACGACGTCGTCGACGCGGTGCATAATGAAGCCCCTGCAAACGGAACCGTTGTGCCCTCGCACCGACGTGCTGATTGCCAGCGCGAATATTGTCGTACAGTAATGGGTTTGTTCGAAGAAACTCGTGGACACGAGGGGGAGTGGGGGATGGATTGGCAGGCTGGTCGCGGGGGGAAAAAATCATTATTTAGCGCCAATTAGAAACGAACGCCTAACGATTCGAACGGGCGAGTGTAATCCCTCCCTTTTGTTTTTCCGTCGCGCCAACGAGCACGCTGTTCCCGATGGGAGCCTTCTTCTTCCTGGACGGAGCCGAGCATCCTCCACCCATTCAGAGGGAGTCGAATAACTGATTCTATTGGGTTGACTAAAACGTGACTCGTTACTTATCTTGTCCGGAGCGCATGGATACGCGAGTTAACGCTTCGGGGAACAGTGTGCATACTAATTATTATATTTTCTTACGGTTTCACGGCTGGCTCGATCGAAGACTGGCTGCGTGGCCGTTCGTAAAGCGGCTGAAAGTTGATATAACCTCTGACAAGGAAGACATTTCTCACGTTACGCCTTATTCACGCTCTATCGCAATCGATTGGAACTCGAATGGCTAATACACCGTCACCGCGGCATCGGAGACCAATCGCGGGCAATTAAAACCGCGCCACTGGACGATTCAGGCGTATAAAGTCCCGTTGCCTTGCGTGCTCGCCCGGTATCTTTGGCTCGTACACGATTACGCTGGTCGAGAAGAAAGTATCGCCATTCAGAGATAAATTTCTTCCCTCTGCACGCTCGTAGTCACACCCCGCTTTCTCTGTTCTCCGCGGCAGCGGCACTCTCGTCTCGCGTTTTATAAATCTGCGCGCCCTACATCTCGCCACGTCCGCTACACGTCTTCGTGCGCGCGTGTGCTTGCAAGGTTCTTTCTTAAGGCACGTACACTGTTGTTTAAAAGTACTCGATCACTAGCTGTGTACATTACCATGTTCTAAATGTTCCCGGATAAGTCAAATAAAACACAAACTATCTACCTATTCACTTATTCATGAATTTCTGTTGGGTCACCTTCAAAGTAATTTCCTGTGCTCACAATACAAAAAATTAAAAAAGAAAAAAGAAATATGTTTGACCGCTTTTTGTAAACGAACTTGTCTTGGAACTTTTTGATGATTTTGAAGATGGAAGGCTTTTCCATATTTTTGTACTCCAAATTTGACGTTCCTTAGCTCACAGCAATCGTTTCGTTTTATTTTGTTATCTTAATAGTGGCTTTTGAATGTGTTTTGTAATTTTAATATTTTCCCTAATTTTTTATGCTATGAGGGGTTTACCTCTATCAGATATTCTCCTGATTCTTAAATTCTGAAATTCTAGTAGGCACGTTTGGCTGTTTTGGAGCTTTCTGTTGTTTCTCATTGCTGGACAGTGTGTCGCACTGATATGGATACTAATTTCAGTTCACTTCCAATACTTCTTAACAATATACTTATGTATGTACTCTCTCTACGTAAACTCACGATAGCACTTCTAAGTTCAATCGACGGTACTTTTCATTTCTCAATTTTTCCTTCGATAATTAAATAATTCTCACCCGAAGATATCTCTTTCCGAGATACAACTTTTGATTTTTATTTTTCAACTGTTTCCTCGCCAAGAAAGCAATTGCCATCGTTAAAATACCATTAAACAATCTTCGGGCGTAATATTCCATGAATATTTAACACCGCCCGTATAGTTGAATCACAAAAAGCAACGATCATAGCCTTATCTGTAGATTGAAGTGGCGAAATTGCACATGTGCTAAGAAAATGAAGCACGAAGACAAGAAATAATTAACTATCCTACGTTTTATTCTATTCCTCCTGTTATCAGACGCGCACGTAACGATTGATCAAATACTTTTGAGCGGTAGTGTATGTACTCGTGTTTGCATTTGCGCGAGGCGTACGAGTGGTTTTCGCGAGCGTACAGAAATCACACGCGGAGGGAGGAAAAGCGACGGAGGCTGGGTGACGGAGAAGGATGGAGTGTTAATTACGATCGGTGCGCGCGTGTGCAGCCAAGCCGAACGAGAAAAATAAGTAGTGCCTCTCCTTTCTGGCGAGCCAAGCGAATTTTATTCCTGTCGTCGGGCGCGCATACGCTCGCGGTATTAATCACTCGCGCGGAGATATACCGATCTGTTGGTATCTCTCAGGATCGGGTCTCCTTGGATGCGTCTCGATCGTCGATTAAGAGGTTTCAGGGCGTGGCTAATTGCCGGTCGATTCGAGGGAACGATTGAGGAATATGTTAAGTAGGGCTCCAGCGTGTTCGGTGTTCACGCAGGTGGCCCTTTTCGGGGCAGAAGTGCTAAAATTACGTGGGTATGGGCAGCGTGTGTGCTTCCCTGCGACGACATTTGAATGAACGGTAAGAAAAAATTGATCAAGGAAACTGTAAATTACACGCGGCGGGTAATGTGGTACACCTTGAAGCGCTGGGAAAGTGAAATGGAGTGGCACTCGTGGAAAAAAATGTTGTGTTCGACCAGTGGGTACTTCTTTAACAATTATTTATGCGAATGAACGCGTATTCTACTTTGGAGGTATATACCTATTTGTATTGTATTAGCGGAAGGATTCAGTGAATGGGGAAATCGTCAAGGAGGTATTGAGTTGATGCATGTGAAATTGGGTAAAAGACTCAAGAAATATCACAGAAACTCAAAGAAATAAAATAGTTGGGAAGCAAAAACTATTTTCATTTAGACTTCCCTATACGAAACGATAATTTCAAATGTACCAATCTAATATTATAAGAATCATAGGAATGAGTACCTATAGTATAATAGATAACCATATTGTTTAAAGAAACGTCGTTTCATTTACTTTCCAAGTAGAATATTCAATTATTATCGCCGCTGTGATCCAAACTACTGTTTCATCTCTTGTTCATTCATCAACTCTAGTAACTGCTGGAGTTTATCTCACAATTCGTTATAATGAAGTTTTAATTTCTTTTGATATAGAAGCCTCCTAAAACGACATTCATTCAAATGAACTCAATCTAAGATTTCGAAAGAACCACTAATATTCCACGTGTGGATTGTCCAGCATCCCTTACTAACTTCTCCATCCCCACTTGAGATTCCAAGCTGCCCAGCAAAACACTATATAGCTCCAGGTATCCCCAGTGCCCGCCGAGGTCCCCATTATTTTTAAATTATCCACCATTGCCTCTAAGCTTTCGAATGATCGAAAAACAGTCCCAGCTCCATATATTCCATTACCGCCGGCTAATTATAACTCTGCTACTCGTCTGGGCCACGTAAACCAGTTGAGAGACCGGGCTCCGGAGCGGATCAGGGAACGACATCGTAGATGGAATCGGTTTCAGGCGACGCTCGACGGGTAATAATTACCAGTGGTCGATCAAGAATGCCGATTTTCTTGCCTGTAGGATCGAGCAAGTATCGCTGCGCGGATCCTGCTAATCACCACGTGTTCCTGCTTGATGCTCCAGTTAGGTAGTCCCAAAGTCGTTGTGATCAGGCCACAGCCACCTGCGATGTAATTGCAGCCTCCTGTGGCTCCTTTCTCCCGTTCACTCTCGATCTCCGGCCCCCCTTTTCCCTGTCGGTAATATCCTGACACCGCCTGGCAGGAGGACTGGTGCCCTCCACCCAGCTGCGCGTGTAGGCCCAGTAGGGCCCCGTGGCTTGTACCCGCGGCTCATAGTGGCAAACGCTTCGACAAGGACCTCCACACCGAGTATCACGGGCCTGCATGTGTGCCGACGTCGATAGAAGCTGATCGAACCACTACCTTTCCGCGTCCACGAGGCACGGTGGTGGTATTCCTCTCGCATGGCACAAGAGCACCGTGCGCCACGGTGGTGTTTAAGAGCGAAGGAACGCAGATTATACGCCACTAACGCCTCCAGCCACGGGCCTGCATGTTAACCGTCCTTCTCCCGCACCTCCCATGATTAGGGACGATCTCCGTGTTCCCTCTTTCTTCTTCCTTCCGATTCTACCTACGACCCTGATCGCGTATCCTGTTCCCTTCGTGCGCTCCATAGACTGTCCCTGGGTTCTCCCTTCTCCGGGGTTGGAGTTGCTTCGGCTATCTTGAGAAATCACTCTCCATCGCATTAAAAACTCGCCATTCCTATATACACTAGGGCTGTAGCTGTGGACCGGGAACCCGAGATACCCGGGTACCTGTGAGATACCCGGGACGAAGAAAATTCCCGGATAAGCGCTACCCGGGAAAACTACCCGAGACTCTCGAGAACTTATAGAGCACAGAACGTAATTCTGGAGCGGTACCTCACCGAATTTTATGGCTTTCGACCCTCGAAGGGTTTGGAATAACATTAAGAAGTGTGGCTTCAATTATGGAACGGTACTCTATGAGATCTCGCGACTCTCGAGTATCTCGGGTAGTTTACCCGGGTAGCGCCTACCCGGGAATTTTTTTTTTCCCAGGTATCTCACGGGTACCCGGGTATCAACAGCTCTAATATACACCATCGACAGTTCTATCCCTTTGCTCGGTGCCCGTTCCCTTCTCCTTCCTCCTCGTTATTCGTCCTTCGTGAAACGATTAGTATGCCCCGTCCGAGCCGGTTCGAGCGTTACTCCCTTCGACACCGGAGGAGCATTGTAGACGAGGGTCCAAGCAGTATTGTACATTTGTTATTCCGCCCCTGGCCGGGACCAGATTTCCTTCAGCTGCGGACGCGTCGCGCCTGCCCTCGGGCAGCGTTTTCCCTCCGCCTATGGAACCTCCGGATTTCTCGCGTCAAATGCAGAGTCTCCGGTCTCGTTCGTTTATCGCGTGCTCATTTGCGCCGCGACTCGGGAGGCATGAGTTTATAGAACCGCTCTCTCGCGAGGACGTTGCGTCGCGCATTGTTTTATTCCGCGCACGTTGAATCACTGATAACCAGCAGCGAGACTTTACGCCATATCTGCGCGGTAATTACACGGGGTTATCATTTCCTTGGCCGTGGACGTCCCGCTGCTACCATGTACGGAGGGGCCGGTTGCAAATTAATTTTCCCTTCGCTCGGCGGCCTGGTAACACCGCCAATGAGAGCTGCCTCCTATCGCCCAGCAGCGAATAAAACTAGACGCCACCGTGGCCGAGCAAATCGGAACAGATAGTCCGTATCTACGATCAAGTATTGTCGCGCGATCACACCCGCGCGCCGCTGCTGCCGAGCGGTCGCTAACAAGCTGGCGATACTTGTTACTGATAGCGAATGAAATTCTTCTGAAATTTTCTACAAATAAGCGTATTAACAGGGGCGTCGATGGATGCTTTCCTGTTATAGAAGTTGGAGGGAAGACTTATTCTGGAGTTTAGCATGACTATCAAAAGTACAAGGAAACATTGCCGGTAGGGGATCGGCGTATCAAGTAGATATTGATACTTTTAGGAACCTTAGATAATGAGAAAATTTAAACAGAAACGTTAGCTGTTGATTTATAAAAGAAGAAGTCCTGATTGAGTGACTCATCAACGCACAGCTGAACTAGGGACGTGAAATTTGGAAGATTCATTGTTTTTGGAAAGATTACGTGTTATTATTAATAAATATTGTAGAATTGGCATTTCATTGGTATTTCATTAGAAGTATTTACTTTTTACATACAAATGTACTTTTTTCTCTTTTTATAAAGAGAACACGTAATCTTTGTCCCCAATTTTAATAATCTATAGGTATATCATTTTTTCAATATCTAAGGTTTCGAACTGAACCAATATTTACTTTATGTGCTGACCCCCCACAGGGAATATTTCCTTGTCAGAAGTTTGCAGAGTAGATATACTAACACTTTGAGTGGCGTCGACGTGTTTTCACGCCGAGGGATTTGCATTCCGTGCACGTGGTTTTGACGTGCTTTCACGCGATAATATTTTTGGAAAGCATCAAAAGTATTTTCCCGAGTGTTCCCGAGTGTTAAGCAAAATGCAATCTTTCCGAAATTCCATTTCCCAAAACCTTGGTCCAATATCAAAGTATATTAATCGTGCATTTCGACGAATGCTTCGTTGATCTTTCGTGACTGACTCGACTCACTTCCCTCTTACCATTGATTACAAAACGGATTCCAACCGCGCAGCTACTATTCCTTTGTTTCAGAACAGACATTCCTTAAATTCCCTCAGTTCCTATTCCGCTGCTCTATCTTTTCATAAATTGTATCGTTCAGCTGGCTAGATGTCTCGTTCCTTTTGCTACGTGAATACGAAACCACGGGCCGGTGTATGCGCGTATCGAAACACATAAGCGTTCAGGAATGTGTCGGTGCATAGACTCCGAAAGGTATCGACTACAGTGCACGGAGATCCTTGGCGATATAGCGTAGATCGCGGTGAAAGAAGCAGGTTCCGGAGACTGTACACTGTGTGCTTCGCCTGGGGCTCTGTCTCGCATACCTGAAGAAGAACCTGCGGCCCCGCCGTGTTATTAAAGAACCGGAGGGTCTCCTCTTCTTCCTCTTGCTTCTCTTCTCCTACCGTATCGTTCCGTGCTCTGATGGTCCAGCTCTGTGTGTTGAACGGCGACCATAGAATCCTATATGCGAATCTTCGCTTTTTACCTTCTCGACCTTTAATTACTACTTTCTGCCTCCTTTTCGTCATTCGACGTCGATGGCTGACCAACTTGTACCGTTTCACTTTATCTTCACGTTCAGCTTAGAATAGATATTTCAGAAAATTTAAAAGCTTTTTGTTAATTGATTTGAATGATCGGAAATAGAGTAAATTCAGTTTGAAGATTTTAATTGTTACTGAAAAATAACTTTATTTCTATTGGCTATACTTTATTTCTTGTTATTGTTTTACAATATTTTTTAATGGATTATTTAACAGTGGTATAATTAATATTCTTTTACATTTTCTGGAGCTTTTGTTTTTTCAGTCTAAAATGGAACTATGTTTTGGTAGTTTTAATAATTGTAGAATGTAAAAGTTGTTCTATGGATTGGTAATTTTTGCAAAATAAAGACCACAAAATTATGGGATCCATACTGTGTTTAACTAATTTTTTTGACATTTTGAGGGTTGGTAGCTTTCTGTATAATTAGGTCCAATTGTATTTTGATCTGAGAATCGTTTTCATAGAATTTTTAAAGCAATATTTTCTCTTCAAACACAAATAATGTTACGCCCCTCGTAATAGAAGATAGACGAATCTCTGCTTCATTTGCAGCATAGTGCATTCGAGTGTGCAATACCTATCATTACTACATTTTACCAATAACCCCGTGCCCATCTCTAATCTTCCTTTTTTCATCCCGGCACATCTACCTGTTCGCCGTTCCTTTATTCTGAAACGGTGTTATTTCGTAACATCGGAGTCCCTTGCGATTACTAAGCGAACAGGGACAAATAATTTTTCCATCGCGAACGTATTCGAATCTTACTTTGTTCCTTTTCCTCGTAGAAAGGTTATATATCGCAATTTCCCTTTCTCTATTGTAATACCGGCGCGTTCTTGCAGTGCAGGCACTTGCGAAGATTGATATCCGATAATCAGCCGATTCGTGGCGAGATGCAAAAGCGTAAGCGCTCGACCGCTCGACCTGCCGTCTCGAATCGGGACGTTTTCCGTTTCTGCGGTCACGAGGCGATTCCGGGGCCATTATCGCGATTAAGCCTCCGGGCCCCTCGGACTTATCCCGTGGCTTCCACCCCTGCCATCTCCCATATGCCACGGCGCTGACGATTATGGTAATGATACAGTTGCGCGTATCGCGACTGGTAACAATGATACAGATACAGGACCCGGTGGTCCATTGATTCCACAGCCTGCCCCTACGCTGTTGTTTTATGCCAGCCTCGGGAATATTGTGTCCCAAGGCAACCGTTAACTGTTTCGATTGATGACTCTGTTTGGAGCACGGGCGAAGTCGAAAGAAAGATGAAAGGAAGGGATTTAGTTTAGGTTCTTTAATCAGAGTTGTTAGAGGAGCACGTGGCAACCCTTTATCTGCGATTAAAAGACCACCAGTTCCATCGAATTGAGAAATTTCCAAAACGATACTCACTCAAGTGAGCAAAGTCTGAGAAGTGTATTTTTTAATCCGAAGGGTATGAATTCCTCAACGATGGTACCTGAGATTGTAGGGCCTCCTTGATCAATCTCCCTGAAATCCGCGGTTCATTATCGATAATTGATTTTACGAGGCACCGTGTAGAAAGGTATTTAGAATTTCAATCACGTACTCACTCTCACTCGTGAGCCTCGCCGGGGTCTACCGAGGCCTCGTGTACGGAGCTGAGCTTGCTGGCGAGGGGTTCCAAATAGTACAGGAAAAATCGCAAGGAAGAAGAGGGTTCCTTAAAGGGCGCATCTTTTAGAATTTTTAATTACTATGCAGAATCAGGCACGGGAGAGTTGGTATTACAATACCACGTGATTGGTGGTTGGTTATATACTCATCACTATTCATAGGATGAGCACGTCCGGAGCTGCAGGTTCGTTAGAGCTATCCACCCTGTTCCGCATAATGACGTAATTAGCGCGAGCCCTTAGTCCGAGGGCTACCTGTACCAACTCACCCTTCTCACGCTTTCGTAATGGCTCTCGCACGAAGTCACCTGAAAAACTAGCGTCGCGTGCACCATTAATCCTCCGGGCGATTAGAGTACCTATCCTGGAGTATCTTTGTTCCTTATTACATGTCGCAACGTATCGCTCGCTATTAACATCAAATCTCGTGGAACGAGACTAAATAGTGCATTAACTTCAGGGTAAATGCACTATTTACCCCAACGGAGGGATTAGTGCTTCACAAAATCTGAGAACATTCCAGAGAAGCTGAGGAATTAGGAATATCTTAATCAACAAAATTTAATCATCTCCCGATTAATTAAGGGAGACCGGGGCTAAAAGTTCCGGGGGTAAGTTGTTCCGACCGTTCTATCTTCAAAATGAAAAAGAGCGTTGTACTTTAAAATATTTTTTTCACAGAGTGGCGTGATCAACTTACACGGAAAAAATAATTTAAAGTACAACGCTCTAAGTTGTTCCGACAGTTTTATCTTCAAAATGAAAGAGAGCGTTGTACTTTAAATTATTTTTTCCGTGTAAGTTGATCACGCCACTCTGTGGAAAAAATAATTTAAAGTACAACGCTCTCTTTCATTTTCAAGATAGAACTGTCGGAACAACTTACCCCCGGAACTTTTAGCCCCGGTCTCCCCTACACCTACCTGGCCACTTTGCCATTTGAAATAAGCTTCCCTTATTCTCCAAAGACACGCGTGTAAAGTATCGTTCAGGAAGCACGCGAGCCACCAAGCGCTTCCTATGCCGCTGGTTCCTTTCTCGTTAGGTGGTACCGCGAGTATCGCAGCCCTCGGTTTAAGCAGACGTAATCGCGCGGAGAAACGCCGTATACGGCCCCGTCGATGTCACTTCGCGCATGGCTGCCTCACAAAACCGTGCTGCGAGCCCGATATCTGTGCACGGAGTCACGATTTTCTTAGCTGCGTGTTCTTATCGATAATCGAGCCACTGGGCGAGCCGGTGAAAGTTTGAGAAACCTGGCCGGACATTCGCTAGACGCCCGAGCCGACGTTGCTGAAACGAGATTATGTAGAGTGAACCCCGCCTGTCGAAATGGCGCTCTCCGTAAATCCGCACGATTAATGGTGCATCCGTAGCCGTTTCCATCGAAAGAGAACGGCCTCAGGTTTCCACTGCAGCTTTCTTTCGCTTTTCCTTTCAGCGATAGGGATTTCAGCGCGGTAGTGATGGATGGCAGGTTCACTGCTCGAGTTCTTGTCACTTGTTCACTGTCAAATGCTAAAAGGGGCTATCTTTAAATTGCGCAAGGGTAATTTTCACGATTTCCTACCCCTCCCTCCCCTAGTATAAGAATTCGTAAGATTTTATATTTCACCCTTTAAGTAATATTTTTTATTCTGCATTTTTTCAGTTACTCAAATATTTGTTAAAGGTTTCATATTGGAAATTAGGTTAAAAAAATATTACCTAAGACGCTACCTGTCTCTTTCTCTCCCCTTGTAAGAAAACGTAAGAAATTCGCGACCCTCCCACCCCAAAAAGCCTTGTGTAATTTAAGGACGATCCCAAAGCAGACGCATGAATCTCCATCGGCTAGAAAAACACTTGGAGTTGTACAATGAAGTCAGATTTGTGCGTAGAGATCGCCACATGCCTGATGCTCACGCGTTAGTTTCTATCATAGTTACAATCCTCACAGTTGTCTGTGTAAAGTGACCTTACCCGATGTTCCTGTTTCTTGAATATAAATTACCTTCCACGGAGGAATGTTTGCAACGATCCTACTTCGTAACTTGCTTCACTTGCTTCACTTGCTTCACTTACTTGTACGATAAAAGCAGTGTAGACTGTAGACCACCGATACTCTGAAGCTCGATTTTCACAGAAAGATAAGGTCCGGCCTGCTTGAATCGAGGCACGCTTTCGTAGTGCCATTTTCGGCAGCCATTTTCCCTCGGCCACGGCTCAAAGTGACCGACGCCAGTTAATCATTCCGGGGCTGCGTGGCCGCGCAACCCATTCCCAATCTATCAAGCGGACGTTTTACAACGTGAAAATGCGATCGATGAACACGGGCACGACTGCAGTCAATTAAACCGTGATCTATTTCTTGCATCGCGAAAAAGTCGGCGGAGGAATTGGTCGTTTTCTCTGCTCCTTCTTGCGAGCACGTTCTGTCGCGCTGTTTCTGCCCCCCCGGACGCCTTATAAGTATCTTTTCCACGTATGTCCTTCATCGAACGACTCGCCAGTCGTCTGGCTGGGATTGTATTTAAAGGAGTCGCGTTATATGGAGCACGAATCAATTAAGCTATCGACAGTCAAGCGTTTATTAGCGGTGTCTGGCGAATAATGGTGCGACAGAGGAGGACAGGACCTCGCGGCGGAACCCCCTTAAATGGTAACGCGTGAGAAATGCGCGGATCGTTAAATCCGCTCCGGGAACGTGATACACGATGGAAAAAGACGCGGCGGTTTCATTAAAGCGTTATTACGTTCGCGCCCGCGAATAAGGTGTTATTACGCGTAATTATACTAACTGGGGAAAATGGAGGGGGCGTGCAGGTGAGAGAGAGAGGGGGGGGGAGGGGGTCTACTGGCCGAGTGGTACATAAGAACCAGCTAACGGGCGAAATCGGAAGCGAGCGGAGTGACTCGCAGTTCGCGTGGCCGCTTCGAAATAATTTTCTTAATTAACCTCGTGAGTAGACATCGCGCGGCGATCTTTCAGCCCGCTCGTTACGTTGCCCCGACCTATCTGTCACTGGAAACTATTATCAGCCGGAGAATGGGCCCCGCTCGTTGATTGCTTTTGATTCACTGCTCCCGTTCAAAACCGTGAAATTCCTCGCCGCGGCATAGTTGCTTAGTCATAACTGGTAATTAATCGAGGGCTGCCGCCGCGCAGGATGTTGGTTTTTTGGCTCGGTTGTTATCCGAAGGCATGTTCGTTTTAATGATTTCAAGAAGGCCTGTGTATTTTAGTCGAAGGGGAAGGCAGGATGGGAGATCTTGGGAGACTTTGGTGCAGCAGGTTCCAGTTTACATTTTATTGTTGGTTTATTAGTGGTTTTCTGGGGTTTCGATATTTAGATACAGTGTAATGTAGATATGAAACTGAATCGCGCTGAAAAAGGGATAGCTTTACACGACAAGATTGTGTGCTCCTCTGTTTGCCGAGTCATCTAACGTGCTCAGTCAACGAGGTCAGGAACACGATGGTGTCGCGATGCTGATGACCTCTAACCATTCTCGTACCTCTCTACCAGCTTCTGGAACGTCACATGCTGATCCTCGCTCTGGCATGTTGCTTACGTGCAAAGTGTCTATGATTCGGGATTTTCATTTACTTTAATTAGGGGTGGTGGTATTTTAATCAGTTTGATAAATTATACGAGTGGTTAGGAATGCTATTTAAGAGATACCTATTAGGTTGTTTAGTAAGTTCATCTGGTTTTCATTTCAGAAAAAAATTATTCCAGTAACAATTTCTTTTGGATAATGTATTAGCTTTTGTTCTACTGTGTCAGAATTGTTCTGGAAGTTTTCGTCTCGCGATAGTAACAATAAAATTTTTTGTTGAAAACCATGGAGTCTCAAGTGAATAAAAAAGATTTACATTTGAGTAAGTTTAAATTTTAAATTTTATCTTGGACGAGGGATTCTCCAGCATCCGCTGGGCGAATTATCATATTTTCTGTTCCCTTCAAACCGCTTTCAGCCAAATTTCCTTCCTAATTGGTGTGGGACTGCGAAAATAGTCCCAAAATTGTTTTCAGTCAAAAACAAAGTTCTTCAAACATGGATTTCAAAAATTGCCAGAGCGTTGGTAATATAACAGATTACACGTTACTAAATATTTTTGAAGAAAATAAGAGTTCTACGTTCATATTAAACCGCACAAATTTATCAGACAACTGAATAGCTGTGACGATGAACCGATCATTCTCATCTTCTTGACGAACACAACGCGTAGGAAACCGTTTATCTTCGTGATTGCAAAAAATAGTTCATCACAGACCTATTATTAGTAAATGCACATCTAATCTACTTTACGAGGGCTCGTTTTATCCTCTTTGAATTCGAAAATAGCCGATGTTTTACGACACTTCATCTGCTTATTATGGAAAGGTTGGGGATCGGAGGAACGAATGAATGAATATGCGAATGAATTTTCCATTCGCTGCGGTTGAAACGACTATCGGCCGTGTAGCTATCGTCCGTATATCTATCGTATTGACAGATACCTGATTAGGCAGGCATCTATCGACAGATTCGATCGATTTACGCCACCGTTGGTACCAAGAACGTACACTGGCTTCCCTACGTTCTTCACGCTGCGTTGGAAAAGGACAGCCACACCGTCAACCGGCGTTCCATGCATTAATGCATGAAGATAGTGTATCGACACACCCCGTCTTGTAAGGAACGATATATAAGTGTACTGGCTTATCACACTTAAGTCCTCACTTGTTCGGAACGAGTCCTCTTCCTTTATGCATATTTACCTGTACCATCCACGCGAATATCTCTTTTCTGACGTACCCTTGCTCGTCAATTACTGAGCAGTTAATTACCATCATATTTTATCTGGTAACAATGGTATAAGAATATTCAATTCTTAAAACCTATCGAAACTCCACTGATAGACTAAATAGTCTCTCTTTAAGGGGTACAGGATTATTAAACGACTAAAATCGACAGGTTCTTTTGGGTTGGATTGCTTAGATACCAAATAATTACCATACCCGTACTTTTCACAGTTTCTTATGCATGGTTTTACGAGTAATTTAAAAAAACAAATTGTCAGAATGTTGAAAATTATTGAAATGCTTTGCGGTGAGTAAATTCCATACTAAAAACTACAGTGTGGCAGTTTACTGGCGAATTTAAACTAAAATTGTGTAAACTTACACATGAATCAATTTTTCCCCACATTTTTAAGGAAAGAGATCGTATTTAATCAGTTATAAAATGTTTTACAAACATCCAAGGTTAATGCGCAAGTTCCACACTGTGGAGAAAGGAATTCTACACCTCCAGTTAAAATTTCAAGTGAAAGTATTCATTCGTTCAAGAGTTATGATGTACGCGGTGTTTAAAAATATAGCTTCAAGATAATCAGCCTCAAAGTCAAACCCCCTACACCAATACCACTCAATTTCCTTATAGAACTTTATTATAAATCTTCACAAAGAATGATACTTTCAGAATTAATAATAATAAAAAAATCGTTTTTTCGTAATTCCAATAACCCCTTAAATATCCTTGAAGGAATCTACTCTTCTAATAACGATATTAAAATTTTTCTTGGTGACTTTCGACACAAGGGTCAAACGTGTACGACACCCAAAGCTTAACGTGCATATGCTCAGTGGTTCCTGTTGCACTCTGACGTTGCTCGAGTGCAGTGTCCATATTTGACATGTTTCGGGTATGGTCTGTTGGTTATCATTGATATATTTGAGGATCGAACACGAGGGAAAGGGGGAAGTATGGGCGAGGGAATACACTTTTCGCTCGTGCGCGCCTCGAAAACGTGGGCAAACATTGTAATGGCGATCCAACGTGGCTACCGACTGTTAATGTCTCTTGACCACTTCTTCGGCGAGTGATCTCACCGTCGACTAACAAATGTCCGTTTGCATAACCGACATACGGGTCAATGCATTCGTGGATCGTTGTTAGCAGTAATCGTTTCCATCCATCGCCACTTATTAACTGTGTGTACTATCGCGCGTACAATGAAGTCTCTTTAATTACAATTTATGAGAACAACTGCGCAGCGTTAAGGAATAGCCGTGATAAAACAACAGATATCCGGCGAAGATTTTAGACAGATATATAAATTAAATTATACGTGTAATCAGATCATCAGATAATTGGTAATTAGTGTCTAATCCCCTCTTCTTTGTTGCAGGTAAGTGAACGATGCACGTGTGTGGTCCGTCATTCCAGTGGATCGATTCGGCTTCAGGTCAGACGCGATGCATTATGAATTCAGTTGCGGATCCGTGTTGTGCGCGGCGATTCTATACAAGGATAACGCTGAAACATACATTTCCATTAACGAAGGACTTTTATCAGACGATACTCCTACCCTCCTCGCGTTAATTATTTAAACGAATGTTCGTCTGAAATCACTTCACACGAGGAAGATGATACACAACATGAAAAATTCTTAGGCAACGATGGACTAACCTACATGATTCTAGAATGGTAGCTTTTCGCAACTGCGTGACATCAACGTTCTCTTTGCCACTTTCACGATTTCTTTCGAAACTGCGGTCAGTTTCCCCCATTTTTTTCTTCAACAATCACGACGATTCCTTTAACCGCGAGTAATTGGGCATACTTTCAAGCAGTCATTATTTTACGTCGTACGATGATGTCACAGTCAGTTTTCTTAAGGGGAGAATCTCAGTTCTTTAGAGGATCGTAATTTTCGATTTGTTTTTTGCTTTAATCGATACTAATTTCTCAGAGAATATATTCATAAGGATTCAGAGTGAAATTCTAAGTATTTCAGAAGTTGGTGGGAGAGATAGAAAAAATCTATTCGCTTTTTAGTTAAATAATGGTCCACCATCGTCGTTGAACTAAAAACATTTATGAGAAAATTAAATTAATGCATATTTTTTGCATAAAAACATAGAAAATTTGTTCTCAGAATCGTAAGTTTTCGTTTAAAGTCCCACAGTTTTATCAATTTCAGACGTTTCTCTTATTTTTTCATTCATCGATAATGCAAGTTCATGAAAACTAAGAAAAACTTGGGTTTGTTTATTTTGGACAAAACTTAAAGGCTCCATTTTTCTCGCCATTTCATAATTCCAGTAGCGAGGTGCATCAACCATTTCAATTAAATTCTTTTGTGTTGTATAAAATATACATTAAAATTCCCATAAAGTTCTTCATTCATCCGTGTTAAAAAATTCCGCGAATATTACTTCTTTCAGCGTTCCAAATCAGGTTCATCCCTTAAAAAGACTGTTTCAAAAAGATATTTAAATACGCGCAAAACCTTTTGATTTACAGCAACACAGATCCACGCGTTTCTGTAATCACAGATGAATTCCTGGTGCCATTTTAAATAACTCAAGCACTCACTACGATCACAGGAGGGTGCAGAAATGGAAGATTCGCTCACGCCCTTGTTACTTAGCATCGTTGCTCGGTTTCTTCGTTAGTATCGCGTGGGCGTCAAGGCTGTCGGAATTTCCGCTTATTAAGGGCCTGCCGTCGGCATCCGGCACTCTCGCATAGAATTCGCCTCGTCGATGTGAAACTTGAACTTGAACCAGCCCGTATTTGCACTTGCAGGCATTCGCGAAGCTTGTTCGCGGCGCTGAGTCTCTGCAAGTGTATATTTCAGGCCCTACTTCGACCAGAAAATCGTTTATCGGTCGAACACAGTTTCAAAATTTAGTCTCCCTTTTTCTTTTGTAAGAACAGTTCATCTTCATTTGTAATATTTCCCACTGACAAGGAAATGTTCTCAACCCAAACTTCGTTTAAATGTAGAGAATTCAGGGAATTTTTTCAGCGGAAATTCACTCCGAAGGGGTGAAATCAGCTCTTGAATATCACGTTTTTGTTTTTTAAATATAACTTTATAACGGTGCGAGAGAGAAAACAATTTTAACTATAAAAATTATTCAACTTTCTATGCTCTATCACCTTGCCAAATAAAAAATAAAGTCATATTAAAAGAAAAAGAAAAACACGATAGTTATAAGTGTTAATTTCACTCCTTCAGAGTAAATTTTCGCACAAAAATAAAATCGCCCCTTGCGCACTAAAATATGCTCTACATTCACCCGAAATTTCATTGAAATCCGAATTTTTGAGTCGAGACAGTTTCTTTACGAGAAGAAACTACCACGTGGGCGACGAAAATGGCAGATAATTGCAATTGATGTTGGCAATGAATGGCGACTGTAAGGAGCGATCTTTAGCACGTTCCCGTCTTCGGTTTAACATTCGAATCCGCTAGTGGTCGATTCAGCGTGCCCCTGCCGACTGGTTTCTATCACGGTGGCAGCAGTGGCACGAGCAATTCGTCGGCTAGAGATGGTCAACGAATCCGTAACGAGCCATTGTCTTTGTCGCCGATTGCTGCAGTCGCGACGCCTTCCTGACGGCGTCGCCGTCTGCAAAAACCGCCACTGTAACACCGACTGGCCAGTACATAATTAATTAAATGGGCGTACAGTGGCGGCTGAACGGTTGCTTGGCCTTTAACTGACTATTAATTAGAGTTACACCGTGCAAGTCGATTCACGGCGCGAGGGTGCTGATTTCGTTTTGCATCTCGAGCTGCTCTGGTGAAAAGCCAAGTGCACATTCAGTGTGTCTTTCCTGAAAATAGCACGAAGAAGACCCTTCGGGCAAAGCGGGCAAAAAATTAGTATTCACCTGAAATTTAAAATTACTCGCAGGACAAGCTTGTTATTTGCGAATCTTCCTCTCAGTTAATTTTATTATTTATAGAAGAATTACCTATTATCGAAAAGTAGGTGGACGTTTGTAAGTTACTATACCACTCGTAGTTAATTACCACCGTCTAGAAGTAGGTAGAATTCTTTTTCCAGAGGATATTTACATTCTTCTACTCCATATTACACCACCACTGTTATTTGCTTATTCTAGCTAATTGCTTCCCATTGCATCACCAAGTACTCAAACCGTGCTCCCCCGTTTTCTCAAGAGCAGCGTGTGTACAGAAATTTTCGTCGCACCCTAGATGCAGCTGTCTCTAAAGGAACAGCAATAGAAGCGCAGCAGATGCATTGTTTATACTTGGAATACACACGAGCGCGTCTCCCACCACCGACGTTTCCCACGCGTGCTTCGACTCCTTTAGCAGTGTTTTTCAGTTGTCTGGACTGTTGGCAGCGACTTGCCGTCTGGGCCAGTTCGAGACGCATCGCGATTCCTCGAGAAACGCGGTTGTGCGTGGTTCTTCGGGGCAGTCGTCGCGATCGATCGTCTTTTTCCTCGATCCCCTGCTGACGCTCGATAGTATGGCGATTAGAAATCGAGTGCAGCGCAAGGGAAACACCGGGGAATTATCACGAACTGCTTTTAGTCAGTGCTTTTGAATAATTGCAGTCTCTGATATCTATTTTTTTGCACGTCTCTGTATTTTGCAGTGCTCTGAGTTACAGTGGAGAGACTTTTCTACGAGTTCTACTGCAGTGAAAAGCGTTTCCGTCTCTCGATTTGTCTAGACGAGAATCCTTTACTGATCCGTCTTAGGAGATAGTCGGCACGCTCGTCCACCACGTCCCATAGAAACGCCTCTGTCCGCCATAACGGCTGCGGCACACCTTGTACTTCCTTCAGGGTCATGGCTACTCGTGACACGATTTAAATTCTGTTCCTTTAAGTTTTTATTCCCTTACCTAGCTCTGTAGATCGTTATTTCTATGCAGCGCCGTGTGATGGTAATCTCTGTCGCAACGTGAGCCTTTCAAATTCTAGTATTCTCAGTTTTCAGCGGGGAAAGGATCACGGTTTTAGTATAAAATTGAAACCCGTGGATTTTTTACGAACGTAAAGTTTTTAGAAAAAAAATTGAAAAAGTCGTCGGTGTGGGAACTTTTGTACGCCACTGTATATAGTTTCACTACTGTAAGTTTCAAATAGGAGAAATGTAAGTGTAACCGTAGAAAATGAAAATGAAAATTATAATATAGAGGGTGGTTGTTGTAGATCGTTTGAATTAATTTTCGTGCATCGGAATGTAACTAATAAACATGCAAGTTTCGTTTAGAAGCAGGCTGTCGTTATTAAAGTCACTTATGGAGAATTTATGCAGTTCACTTTGGCTGAACAATATGGTTGATTCAACAAAATCGAAAGGTGAATTTTTACAAATAATTTGTGAACATTTAATAGCAGTGTGACAGGAAATTAAAATAAACCAAAAAAAAAAAAAGAATAGAGGAAGCGTGGACGTTCTTCTTTACCTTTATTTTATACATAATTATAAAAACGAGACGTACTTACAAAAAATTATTCATAATATTCTTGTTGCCTTTAAAAACAAGTTTCCTTCAATGCCAATTTGGATGAATCATTCTGAAAATTGGAAACTCTGTCAATTTTTTTCAATATTCAATTTAGTTGGACACTTTGATTTCATGGTAATTCACACTGTTCACTTTGCTTTCAATTTTGTTCAACCAAAATGAATCGTGTAAATTCGCCTTTAGCGATCGTACGAATTCGTTTGTCAATATCCTCATTCCTGCCTCCGAAGTCAGCAACTCCAAGAGTCTCCTTTCGGACGTCACCTCGCCAAGTAAAGTAAATTCGACTCGTGAAAGTGATTGACCATCGATCAGCGGGTGTACCAGTCAGGAAGGCCCGCGTCTTGACTGATCATTAACGATCTAGCGATCGTATCGCCGTGATATCCTGTTAATTACGAAATTGCTGACGCGGCACCCATCGTGGACCCCTGTCTCGACCTCGTCGCAACAACATAATTCGTTGAAAGTTGACTTCTGCCCGCTACCAACATTCCTCTTCCCATCGGAGCCGCGAAAAAATCTTTCATGCGCGATAATTGGCCAATCAACGTTTAAATCACCTTTTCTCAAACAGTTGGATCTTACCTCCTGCGTCATTCAGGAAAATCACTCGGGAAGCTTGTATAAACTTACACAAACACTGGAGTCCTCACTCATTACTAAAGAAGAAATCTCCACCCCCTCGAGGAAATTTAAATTACAATTTCAGTCCTGCAAAATTTTCGTCGCACACTGGAAACTTGTCACCAACTCTTAGCAGGCTGTGGGAATTTGGGGAATGGAAAATACATAAGTTTGAGTACAATTCCCAAGTGGGTATAGTTATGCAGAAAGCTACCAACCCTTAAAATGACAGAAAATTAGTTATACGCGATGTGGATCCCATAATTTATTAATCTTTATTTTTAAAAAAATTACCAACCCACAGAAAAAATCCAAACCTACCAAGGCAAACATTTTAGGTTTTAGGTTTAGAAAACAAAAACTACAGAAAGTTTAAAATAATATCACTATTAAATAACCTATTAAAAACCATTGTAAAACAATACTAAGAAATAAAATATAAACTTGTCACCAACTCTTAGCAGGCTGTGGGAATTTGGGGAATGGAAAATACATAAGTTTGAGTACAATTCCCAAGTGGGTATAGTTATGCAGAAAGCTACCAACCCTTAAAATGACAGAAAATTAGTTATACGCGATGTGGATCCCATAATTTATTAATCTTTATTTTTAAAAAAATTACCAACCCACAGAAAAAATCCAAACCTACCAAGGCAAACATTTTAGGTTTTAGGTTTAGAAAACAAAAACTACAGAAAGTTTAAAATAATATCACTATTAAATAACCTATTAAAAACCATTGTAAAACAATACTAAGAAATAAAATATACCCAATAGAAATAAAGTTACTTTTTTTAACAATTTAAATCTTCAAACTAAATTTACTCGCTTTGAGATCATCGAGGGTTGGTAGCTTTCTGCATAACTAGGCCCAAGTGTTCCCGCAATTCTTGAGAATTGAAACGTCAAAGCTCTTCCCTGTCGATGCACATTGCTGCTGCGTGGTAGAAGGGATTACAGACAAAGGCCGAATCGGCCGGCGGGGAGGGATGGTCGGACAAAAGGAAACCGTAAGACGACAGGAAACGATAAACTGGAACATCCTACCGATAGCATGCCCGTGGAGCCAGTAGCGTGCAACTCCTCGTTCGGTACGTCGATGAAGGAGAAGTTGCACAAAAAGTGGAATCCTCTCGAGACGAAGCTAGTAAGCAGCCTTATGTAGGCTGACTCAGGAAGGTACCTGGAAAGCACGCCGCAAGAACAGTATACCGACGTGCCAGGCGTAGCCGGTGCGCCACGGTGCACTTTGCAGCATCGACGGTAGAACGTCGGGACCTGTTCGCTCAGCCAGCCTCAAGAATACATTGCTCGATAGGAAAAAAAAGTGGATGAAGTAACGAGGCAAAATTACGTCTTGTTATGTCCACGGGATTCCGTAAGGATCCGATCGATCGAGCTTTTACGACCGCCCCCAGCAAAAACTTGCGTGACTTTCAACCTGGAAGCTCGATGGCAGCTTTTCCACAAAAGTCCACACACGACCAAGCCAGCCTTGGTGGCTTCAGAACGCGCTACACGGAGCCGGCTAACGAAGTATTATTTCGTTGATGAACCTGAGATACCCTTAGGAGTCTAGCGGAGTCTTCAGTGATCCTTGGAAGAATTGTCTATAATTCCATAAGCCATTCTCCCGTGGGGGGAAAAATAAATTACTTGTGGAACAACAAGAGCTGAAGGAATCGTTCCGAGCACAGAGGCACTGCGGAGTGATTCATGTACGTGGATGATATCAAGATTATCGTGGTTTTCGAGAGTCGCGATGGGGGCACTGTATTTATGACTCCGTATTAGCGGTGATCCGAACCCTTCGGTATCTATCTTCTGTGTACACATTCGATCAGCATCAACGAGGGCCCGCGACGGGGCGGGAAGGAAAAGATGGTGGCTAGACACACAGTCAAAGGCCACGGGGAAGAGTTACACCCGTGTGTACGTGATTGAACGTGGGCTCGCGATTTACATCGCAATCGGAGCCGTAATCATCGTGAACCGGCCACGGCTGTACACGGCCAAAAGAGAGAGTGTAAAGGGCCCGTGTGTCCGTAAAGGATAGGCTTTATATGTGGCCACGTACGAGATCGTTAGTAAGGGTGGAACAACGACTACGTGGACGACGATCTTAGGAGGAAGAAGACGAGTACCTACCGACGATTTAGCGCGCCTTTGCATCTCCGACTTTCATTCCTCCCCTTCCCCTTTATATCGTACCCTCTCGCTTCTGTTCACCTCGCGTCTCTAATACCTACACGTCCGCGGTCATTCGTCTTCGCGTGCTCGCATGCGATCGGCTCGTGTGAAGTTCGAATAGGGAGATTTCCACCCTTGCGAACTTGTGGTGTTTGGGTTTTCTAATACTTAGGTGCTGTTTCAGTGGAGAATCGGCTTAGAAGTATTTTCGAGAAGACACGCGCGGATATCACCGTGAATCGAAGGAGATAACTGTAAAAGATTATTCATCGTTAGATGAAATTAGTAGGGAGGTGTCTCTTGAAAAGATTGAAACGTGAATAGTTCTAAATTCACTTAATTTTTCTGAAAAGATCTTTTGTATTTCTCTTTAGATCAGTGTTATCCAACCCTTTTTTAGTCGCGACATCATTTTATAATATTCAAATACATCCTCCCATGTAAGGTAAAAGTGAGTATTTCAGAATATAATTATTACATATCTTGATTATACTTAAATATATTTAATATATTTTATTATCTTATTTAGTGTGGTAGTTGTGCTTCCATCTGGGTAACTAGCTTTTTCTTTTTTGCAATTATGAAAAATCAGTATTACATCATTAATAGAGTATAGTAATGTAACTATATTAAAATAAATAAGTGCTAAAAATGGCCAACTAGAAATAACCGAGGCAACCCTCCAGAAAATACTTCACGACCCCCAAGGGCAAGGAACCACTGCTTTAGGTGTCTTTAGAAAATATATTTACAGCACATCATTTTCGTTTACAATAAAAAAATCGAAATTTGAGAATGAAAGCTTGATATTCTAGCATTTATTGACTCGTTTGTAGAGAACACTAAAATTTTTTGGTGCCGTTCTAGGGTTAATTTTGATCGTTATCGAAGAACAAAAGTCCTATATCCGCATCTGTAAAAGATATAGCTACATAAAACATACCTAATAACGAAATGAAATATACTGCAGCTTCTACTCTCCTCATTAGCAAACTCCATATTACAAAACAACAATGAAACGCGACATTCCCTGCGCCATCGAATACCCAACGACCGCATCGTTCAATTTCACGCCACTTCACGGTTCGCCCCCGCGTCTCGGCAGGGTCGTAGGCGTCTATCCATAACCATAATTTTTTCGCTCGTTAGAGCATGAAAGTGCACCAGGAGCATACGATCCTGTCAACGATATCGACACGACGCATGAACAGACCGAAGCGCGTGACTCCAGAAATCCAGTCCTTTTACGGCGCCGCAATGCTCCCTGCAACCTCCCCGATCGTTTTCCACGTCTCCAAAGACGATCGCGCGAGACCGTGCTAATTTTCGCGCGCATTAGAGCAGGAAGCGTTGAACCCAGGTCGCCCCTGCTAGGAATATACTCGCCCGCTACGACAAACTCGCGCTTATTTACCTCGATTACGCGTGTACCGAACGGCTGCAGAAGAACCGTTCGAAGCATTAAGCAGAGTTCTACCGCATGCCTTCTCGGATTCCGCGGACGTAGAATCCGCTTCTGCCATTATGAGGGGGGACGTACGTTTCGCTGGGCTGCGCGGGCCCCGCGTCTGCAATCCAATCGCGAATTTTTGTCGCTCTAATGACATTAACTAAATTGCAGCTGGCAGACACCGCGCAGTTTCTTGCCAGCGGCAGAAACTCTAAGGCTGTATGTTTACCCACCGACGGGTGGATTTCTTCCCTCCTGCCATTTTTACCCGACCCGCGATTAGTTGTTCTGCAAGTGGACGACTACTTCGCGCGGGTTTTGTCGATGGTACGAGTTGCGCTTGATATCTTTACTTGCGCGTCACGCGTCGTAATACTTGTTGTTGCAACGGTTTGCGGGTATCGAGCGTACGAAGGAGAAGTCGAATCGTTTCTTCGTACTTCTTAACGGTACAGTAGCTTGCACTTGATATTTCTTAAATTTAGTATTCTAAACTCAAGTATAACGCGACGAGTACAAAAGTCACCCGATTACAGAGTCCCATTAAAATTGCCTCTGTCAGCCGAGTCTTTCTGCCGATGGTGATACTTGGAACAGGTTTCGGTGGTATTTCGAAGGCTACGGAGCATCCTCGTCAGAGCTTTTATTGCCTCGCGAGAGCTGCTGAGTAGCTGGCGAATTTTAAGGAAGACAAATGTTCGGGGGGGCCATAATAAATTCCTCCGCTGTGTTTCATTCCGTGTAGAAGACACTCACGAGTGTCTGTTACAATAACGTAGTAATGAAAGGAAAAGGATTCGCGGGGAGATGTCTTGATCATCCCGAGGTGGATTCCCTTCGCGCGACCAGTGACAACGCGGCAGCTGCTCGCCGGGGAACAGTAACGTCGATGTTTATGCTGGCGATACGGGGTGCAAACGCGCGCCTGATTTACCGTCACGCGAAGTCGTTATCCGTGCGAATAGACACGTAAATATGCGCGTATATCGCGTATCGAGGGACACTCGATTGCATCTGCTGACGCAGGTACACGTGGGCAGAATGATCCCCGGGACCTTAATGATCAAGCATCCCTCTTCGTAAATGAACTGCAGGAAGTGCCTACTCCGATTCTTAATGCAGCAGAATAGATAACGACGTGATTCATGCCTGGGACTTCGCAGCAATTTTAGATGGAATGGTAAATGGAGAGAAAGAGTTGGGATTCTCTTGTGGAATTAACAGTGAAGGATACGTTACCGAGTAGCGGTTATGTATATTGAATATTGAAGGAAATATAGGGTGGTGATTATTGAAATTCGTGGCGATTTTCATTCATAAATTTGAAAATATTATGATTCTTAAGGTATTTCTTCTTAGATTTTCTGTTCTCTTTCTCTTTGTTGCCACTTTTATTTTTCTCATAATAATTTATACCAAAATCAAACCGCTTCGTACCAGAAATTTCTCTATTCTCTGAAGCAACTCCGACTTGCCAAAGGAAACATCTGTCAAAAAGATCAGAATGGAACGTACCTATGCACTTAGAGCCCGCTTCTAATTCAAATCCCCGCCACAGCAACGAAATAGCTAATCTACCACGCTCGATTCACCGCGGATTCCTAGAATTTGGCTCGCGTTATCGAGCGTTTCGCTCGCTTTCCTCTTATATTGTCCGTCCAATCGCGCCACCAACGATCGGAAGGATCACCGTCATTATCGAAGGCTCGCAGTTGTGCCCCGCAAGCCCGTGCAAAATGGCCGCACTTTGAGCCACTTTCCGTCAGGCTAGGTGCTCATTTGCCTGTGCGGCGCGCCGTCGAATTCCATCCGACGTTATAATCTGATTGGCAGTTGCGCGTCGGTGTGCACACGTGTGGAATGTGTCAGAGTGTCAATAGCGATTATCGCCTCGGTGCATTCGCGGTGTCGGCTGGTACAAACGGTACACGACCAGCGAATTTATAAATTCCATGGAAACCGCGCGATTCATCTGGTCGAGCACAATCGCTGTATTGTGCGCGAGGTACTATAAACCGGATGCTATGAGGGTTTGGACGGGCATTTGTATTCGAAATGAGAAATAAGCATCTTTCTTGATGTTCGAACTTCGAGATATCGCTGTTTCTTAAAGAATTTGTCGCAATTGTGATAAAGATTACAGTGATTCGAGAGACTCCGCTGTTTTATTGCTAGGTTGGTATAATTTGTGCTCCAAAAACAGGGATGATGGAAGAACAGTGTATTTAAGGGGGCATTCTGTTCCAGCGCGGGAGTTTCGTGACCATTTTTCAGAATTTTTTATGAACAATCAAAGTAACTGTAGAACACAAAGTTTTTCCGAAAATCTTATTTGTCCTTTTAACTACATTTACAATTTTTTTTGTCGCGAATAACACTGTCAATACCCTTTTGCACAGATATTCCGAAACGAAGTCATCCTCGCCCGAATCGAAATTATAAAAATATCTGCAAAATTCTTTTCCTAATTAACAAATTAATATCACAAATTGAAGGGGGAAACAGACTTTTCTCTTCAACATGGCGCAATTTTGTGAAATATTAATTTCAATGCACAATCTCGATCCAGATGATAGCCATAGGTATTCTTACCGAATAAAATTTTTCATTAATCATTTGTTTTAGTTGCCTACGAAGGACAGAGTCATGGCAAAACACACAATCTTCATGTCTTCGTGCAAACATGTCATACTAATTTTTTCGCGACGAAAAATTTGTAAATATAGTTAAAAGGACGATTAAGATGTTAGAAAAAATTTTGTGTACTACACTTACTTTGATTGCCCATAAAAAATTCTGAAACATGGTCATGAAACTCGTGCGCTAGACCAGAATGCCCCTTAAGTACCCACATACGGTGTATCAGTACCTGGCGATGCGCGAGTAATAATTTGAGCCACCTAGCTGCAAGTAACATCGCCAATCACAGCGACTACAACCACCCTCTGTGATTACTAGGGTAGGCATATTCCTAGGCCATCGCGATGCGGCATATCGTTCGGCGAAGAAGGTCCAGCGAACCGAAACCGCAGAAACAAAGCACGATCCACCACAGCCAAACGGGAGGATGAGAGGAAAGAATATTAGCGGACAGCTCCGAGGCGGTGGCATCTTCCTTTTTCCCCAACTCCCCTTTCTTTCGGCTCCCGTCCTTTGGCCTCTCTTCTTCGGCTTCGTCATCTTATACCTTTAGCAGGGGAAGAAAGACGGTCGCTAATAGAATCCGCGGTCCTTTATTTACCCCCCGCCCCCAATCTCCTCACCTGCTCCACACCAATTTTCGGGCCCCACGTTTTCTCTCTTTTTCGAGCCGCCTCCTCTCTTCTTATCAAGACGATCCTCCCACTCATTCAGGATTCGCCACGAGTACCCGCAGCCACGACCTCGTGACAACCCGACGGGGGCGTCCTCTTCGCAGAAAATGACAAATTCCTCTGGCTGCCTCCTCTATTATTATATCGGATATTTCCTTTTTTAAACCACAGGTTTCTGAACGCAGTACAGGCGAATTTGCGCGGTTCTCTTTGGTTGAACAATGCGGTTGATTCGATGAAAGTGAAAGGCGAATGTTTAAATATTTCAATGAAACTTAAAAACTGAGGAAAATTGAAAATAGTGTCGAAGGAAATTGTACTTGTGGTACGTGTTGAAATAATTTGTGGACATTATTATTACAAGACACTCATGGTTTATTGTACAAATCGAGAAATAATGGAAATGGATCGCTCCATTTCCTTTCACCATTATAAAATCAACAGATACTACAAATTATTAATAATATTTATAATATTCTTATTACGTGTGAATTCGCCTTTAGCACGGGCCGCCGTAAACTGGCAACACAGTGCTCGCCCGGACGGATCGTTTTGTCATTTCAGTCGATCGTTAAACGACTTTAAGGATCCAATAATCGAGCGCCCAGACGGTTTTTGCCAGCAGAAAGTGGCTGTGTGCGTCGTGGACGGGTGCCAGCTAGAAAAGGAGAAGAAGGAGCACCACTCGGAGCTGGGCAGAGCAAGGAGTTAAGCTCGTTGACATGGCACTCGTGAGGTCAGCCAGCCAGAGTTCGATTCCCACCGATCTTACTTTCGTACTTAGCCACTCACTTACTCACTTTGCCCGCGGCTCGTCCGCCAGTATCGAGGGTACGCGTCGATGTGCATCGCTACTAGGGGGTCACGTGCTGGGGTCGGCTAGTTGTTTCGCCGCTATTACCGCGTCTATTTGCATATCATATCGTTACCGTTCACTGCAAATACTGCTTACGCCCTGTCACTTTTGACAACTGTCGAAAGCTCTGTGGATAATGGGGCGGATGAGGACTTTAATACTGAAGATCGTATTAGCAAGCTTTGGGATCTGTAAGAGAATAGTAAGGCTGGGTTTTAAATAACAAATAAGTGATAGGGAGTGTTAGCTTCTGCTTTTGAAAATAAAGTCTTGAGGGACAGTAGTGTCTTATTTTGTTGTAATATGAATGAATCTAGATTTATGTATTTATTCATATATTCGAGAAAATCTTTTGGCAGATAGAGAATAGAGAAAATCAGTAGAGGACTAATAAATAAATGTAGAAATACAAGAATGAACGAAATAAGGGGAAAAGTGCCAAGATTGAAAACAAGCAAAAAATAATCAAATAAATAGAAGTTAATGACTAAATCGAATTTATCGTCAACGTAGTGTATTCCTTGGGAATTCAAATATTTTTACTAACACAGAATAAAATCGCAGAAATATATTAAAAAAATCCACTGCGTATTGTGATCCTTTTATCGAAGACTACTGCCGTAGTAGATGATATCAGTGAAATCGAACACACGCAGCGATAGTTATTGCCCCGATCGCGCACACGCGACTTTCCATTGAGCGTTCCACAGGAATGCCGTTTGTCATTTGTATTATACTCGTTGCAAATGCGATCCGAAGCGGGATCCCTGGTGAATCATCGATATGATTACGGTTGAAATACCGATGGCCAGGAACTTTCGATGATTGCATGATCGACTAAGTGTCTATGAATATTCATATGCCGAAAATGGAGCTTGTGGAGATGCAATAAATGGCAATATCGGTGCTGCCATTTGCAACTGCATAGTCGGTAATTAATATTCATGCGTACTTGTTACCTTCGCGTCTATGGGGTCAGCGTTGATATATATCGTGTCGTAAGTCGAATATGCGAAATGTGTAAGGGTGACTAAGATTGTACAGTTACACGCTCGCAGCAGAACAACTTTTGCATTGCACGTTCGCTTATTTGCCAAGAGGTATGTACGGTATTTCTGCATAGTTATCTTGCGACGTTAAAAAAAGCATTTAACGCGCGAAACGATATACAAACCGAAGAACTCTCTCACGACGGAGAAACTTTTATGTGCGTGCAGGTAGACCTATTATATATCATGTTTATTTCAATTATTAAAGTTTGATAGTCTTCGTTAAGAATACCACAAAATTACCTTTTTTAAAAAAAGGTACAAAAAAGAGCGCCAAGTATATAATCCCATCAAAAGTATCCCATTTAAAAACATTGTCATAAATTAATACCCATCAAAAAGACTCCCATTTAAAAACATTGTCGTAAATTAATAGCTTTACAAAACTAATGATATACACAAATTGCGCCAATTACCACAATGACTATTTATACAAAGAAAAAATATATTAAATAATATTAAGCAAATATATTTTTATACAAATAAATATTTTAATACGAGTAAATATTTTATTCAAAATACTTGGCGCTGCTCTCCGAATTGGTGTTTCTAAACTGAATAAGTATGTATAAACTGCATTAAAATCTTTTCCTTTCTTTCTTGTTTTAATGGTGCCTGGTCTTGTCTTATTTATTAACCAAGCCAATTAACATTTTTTTCAGAGAGCAGCGCCAAGTATTTTGAATAAAATATTTACTCGTATTAAAATATTTATTTGTATAAAAATATATTTGCTTAATATTATTTAATATATTTTTTCTTTGTATAAATAGTCATTGTGGTAATTGGCGCAATTTGTGTATATCATTAGTTTTGTAAAGCTATTAATTTACGACAATGTTTTTAAATGGGAGTCTTTTTGATGGGTATTAATTTATGACAATGTTTTTAAATGGGATACTTTTGATGGGATTATATACTTGGCGCTCTTTTTTGTACCTTTTTTTAAAAAAGGTAATTTTGTGGGGATTTCACACATTTTGTAGTGTTTATTAGTGACTGGATAAATTTTTCACCCCCTCGGGGTTATTTTTTTTAATTAACAATATATTATATTGTCATCCAAACTACGCACACCTGCAAAGCTACAAGACAATTGGATTGGTGGAATTGGTTTAAATTTGAGTTTTCAGATATGAAACAAACATACAAGAAGCACACAGAGGATCAAAGCTGAATAAAAGTTTAATTAAAGTTTAATTAATATAATACTATATCACAATAAATTTTTTTCTCTGACGTAGATCACACTGCATCATCTTGTGCTTCGATTATCTGTAAATATATAAAATCCACATTTTAGTTACAACATAACTTAGAACTTATAGAAGAAGGGTGGACTTTTACTATAGTAAGTGTTTTCCTATAGTTATGTAGTACATAATGTGTCCGAAGGAGGTGAGAGCGTATGGCAGAAAGTCTGGTTGGAGGAAATTTAAATGCGAATGGTAATTTATTGAAAATGAACAAAGAAATCCAATATTTTTAATGCACAATTTATTGGTGTTGGAATAAAATTAATGTACTATCTTTATTGGTGAATTGGAATATTGTTAATGGGAAACTAATAAAATTAATGAATAGCGAGGGAACTACTGTGGATTTTAATATAGTATTAGGAATATCTTTCACAAAAGATTGAAAAGTATCAAGGGAGATGTGCAATCAGTGTACTTTCTTCAATAATGTGACTTGCTATATGTTGTAAGTAGTATGCTATAATTTTTTTAATTCTCAATGCTAAGCTAATTTGACAAATTTTGTCGATTTACCTTATTTAACAAATTTTCAGAAACTTGTGCGAAACAAGATGTTCCTCTGTGTATCTATAATCTTCTCCGGACAACCTCCAAACCTGTGCATCACCTTCATTTCTATCCAAGCCTGTGCGCCCCCTTCATTTCTATCCAAGCCCATGTGTCGCCTTCATTCCTATAAGCTTTACATAAAAACTCTAATGTAAAAATAGTTTGCTGGTATAAAAACAATATATTATTTTGTAGAAACTTGTGCGAAAGAAGATGCTTCACTGTAGAACCTTCTCCGGACACCTTCCAAGTCTGTGTGTGCCCTTCGTTTCAATAAGCTCTACATAAATAATCTATTAAAAAATTTTGATGACTTACCTTGTTAATTGAGACAATAATTCAGTGTCCTATATGTTGTAAAACCTCGTGATATTTCAAACATTTTGACAGGCCTCCTCATTTAACACTTGCAGGTTATAATTGTTTTGACACTACCTTGACAGATCTACTCTCTGTCTGCGAGCTGTCACATGATAATAATTTGTTACGCGATTGGCCGAAACCCACATCCAATGAACGACGTGCCTGAGGGACATTTCCTCACCCTTTCATACTCCCCTCTTGCCTAGAAGTGTAGGACGACGACGATGACGGGGACGATGCTGAATTTTAATAACATAAAAATCAGCAAATTGCAATTTTACATCGAAATATCTCAGCTCATAAGGCCCGTAGGAACAAAACGAAGACACTTTTCTTATGTAAATCAAACCCAAGCTATCCATTAAGACAATTCAAAACCTAATCGGATCAGCCGTTATTGAGATTCGGAAATCTCAGGGTTCTTGATAGCGAGTCGTGGCGTAATAGATACACTCCGTGTTCGCGCTGCGCATATATATATATATATTATATACTTGGCGCGAGACACTACCGTGTCTCTTGATCGAGGAAGTATTGACCAATGTTTCTTAGAAACGAATTGGTTGCAAGGTAGACGCTCTATGAAAGAATCTGCGTGTCGCCCATATCGATATAGATATTTGGGATGAAAGAATAGCTTAATAAGCTCGGTTTATTAAACACTAGGTTTCTTCAGATTCCTCGGAATGTAAATGTTTGCTGGAGGCTTAAGCAAGACTTTCGCAGTAACAGCAATCTGATCTACTTAACCCTAGAGCGACACTGAACATGTGACTCTTTCAGTGTAAGATACACTCTCAAATTGAAATTTGAATCCTATTTCATTTCCGTTTCCGAAAAATTATTTTGTACTTCTCTTTAGGTATCTTTAGATAAGATATTTACCTACAGTATATGGTTTTACTTTACAAGAAAAAAAAAATAGAAACTTTAGAGTGAAAACTTGACATTCCAGCATCAATTGACACAATTATAGAAAATATTAAAAATTTCTGTTGTCGCACAGGGTCGTTCCAGTGTTAAAGGGGGATTTTTTAAAACCTTGCGTTACTCAAAGTGTTAAACAGATTATTCTAACCCTTTCATTTAATATCGATATATTTCTAATAATCTATTCGTCAAGATTTCTGCAAAAGCTATGTTTCTGACGAGCCTCCTAAGTTTTCATTTATTTTATTTTGGATGAGTTTCCCGGTGTTTGGAAACTATGAATATCACAGCAGTTCGATTCCAAGAAGCGCGTCTATTCACGACGTTCATAGAACGGGTATCTGGGAACGCAGATGGAAAAGCAGTCCCACCTTGATCCACATCGATGGGACACAAGCCTCTTCAGCATCCGCAGTCGACTCGAAGGAGTTTTACATCGGCGTAAACGCGAATAAGCGGCCTCACCGCGTAATCTCCTCGCTGCGGTTTCGCGTTGCGCGATGTTTTCCGTTAAAGCGTGACCGAAGCCCTCGGTTAACGGATGTTCGTATTCAATTCTGGAATAAGAGCCGTCCTTTCAGCGGAAAATTAAGTGGCGTGATGGCAGGCCACCCTTTTTACTCGTGCCCCAATCACTTTTCCAACTGGAGAGGAAAAAAGTATCGCTGGGATAACGGGAAGTGGCAGACACTTTGCGATAGCCTGAATATTTCTAAGTAAATGGTAACTAGATTTGCAGTGGAATCTTTTGATCTTTAATCGATACCTACTCAAGCTTTCACAATATTTTAATTTCTCAAAATACGTTGTTGTATATGTTCGTAATAGCCTAGAATAGTTGCGCAATTATTGCTGCACCGTTCTACGTCTGGAATCGGTTGATTCACTTCTGCATACTGCAGTGTGTGATTTTCTGCAGTCACAGCCGTGGAACCTTGACGGTATTAGCAATTGATGATTAGCGTATACTCATTCACGTATTGCGATACGTCGCCACCTAAGTCGAGGCGTTTCCCTGTTGGCTCTCAGGTACAAGCATACATCAATAAGTGGCAAGGAGATAGTTGCTTCGAGGCCTGAGATAGTTTCCTCCAGCGCACCCACTTGATAATTTTCGATGCATCTACGAATGCCTACACTTAATTAGGTATATTACTTTGGCATTACATTTTCATTTATACTAAGCTTAACGACCTCTTGCTGCAACTATTTCTAATTCTATTCAGTTGTTCCATATATCAGTTAGGACTTTCAGGAATTTGAATATTTAACTGCTAGGGAATGAAATAGGTTTGTAATCAGATAGCATTGGATAAATTTAACTCAGAAAAATTTAAACAATCTTCCCCCATGAAGCTCTATGAGATATTCTAAAATATTTTTGCAATAGTACAAGTAGCTTTATTGAATGACACGTTTAATTCTATAGTGCCAGATTACTTCCATCGTTATAACTACACAGAAAATCATAATACTTCCTCAAGCACATCCTCAAAACGATAGATCTTCATCCATCATCGCTCCACACGTGTTTCTCCCTACGTCCCTCTAAGTTTTCTACCTGCACTAAAACAGCACGAAATCAAAAGTACGAGTATCCCCATAAATCCTCCTACTACCGCGCATATTTTCGTCGTTTTAAAAAAAAAGGAATATGTTCGTGGAAGGAGTCGGAGGGTCGTACGGTTCGGGCATGAATGGTGGCAGGGAAAAAACCGAGGAAGGGTGGAAGAAGACGCCTCAACGACCTGTTGGTCGAGAAGCTGACGCTGCTGGAACGTAGACGGAAATGTCATTGCCGCGTTCTTTTTTAAGAAAGGCAGAGACAGTAGGCGCGGGGGGAGAAAGATGAGGGAGGCCAGCAGCCACATGGGCACTACGCAAACGCCGTCGTCGTAAACTGTCAGCGATACGGCTTGTGTCCTGCCAGCTAGAAGCCTTTCTCCTTTTCTTCCTCCTCTTTTTCTGCTGCTTCTTGCGTCTCTCCCTCCTTCTTTTTTTCTCACTCAGCAGCCTTTTAGCGGCGAACCCTTTCGTATGAGAAGGAGGAAGACATCTGTGCGCCACACTCTTGTCGCCTCTGTGTCGGAACTGGTGGTCGCGACAGGGTGGTTGTCGGATTTGAAAAATATTTTCGAAAATTTCGCTAACTTTTTCATCGCAACAGTATACTTATACGAATTAGTAAAGCTTACTTGAAACTATGTTGCATGGACACAAAGGTAAGCGGGGTACAAATTTGTAAAAATTTGCAAAACAGGCAAATATTCTCCTCGAAAACGAAATCTTATAAATGCAAGCCTTGTTACACATCTTCGACTGATATTTTCTCACTTTTTCCATTATGCTACCCTTATTTAGAACCTTATATTCCGATGTAGATGCCTATATTGGCTTTACTTTTAAAATTACCAGTCGAATTGGAGCAACTCATGCAAAACCGATTCACCAGAGCAAAGATCGCGCTCCTCGTCGCAAAGGACTGTGGCATAGCAGGCACTTCTTGTCCGTAAATGCCCACACGTGGCCGACAGACGCAGGCTGGTCTCATTGACGTCGAAACGGCTAGGTCCCGGCCTAATTGGTCCCCCGAAGCCATCTCGGCTACATTTTCGTCGATCCACCCAGATCCCCCTACGATTTTTCGATCATTATCCCCTCCCCTCGTCCAGCCTGGAATCGATCGAATTTTTGCCCCCTCTGCCCGACGCCTTGCTCCTATAATTCTCCGGATTTTGACCCGCATCATCAGAGATTAATGGAGCTACTTATCCCGAATGTGGCCCACGTTCGAGTGTGTAATATCGAGCTAAGATTACCTCTGGAGGGACGGAGCAAAAGGTGAAAGTAATCAGCCGGAAGATGAAATACGCGGGGGTTGCGTGAACGAATTAGAAAAATCGTCAAACCACGTCGAATCGAGTGAAATGTGGGAAAGCCTCGCTAGGAAGGGCTTCGTTGAAGCGTTGACAAGAGAAGCACTGTGCTTCTCAGTTCCAGCGCGCAACTTTTCTCTCACGTTTATTTTGTTATGTCAAATGGAGGCTGGCTGCGGTGTATCCATTAACAGTCGCTGCGCGTTCTCAGAATGTTCGACTTAACGACGTATCATGAGCCTATTAGCTTATCAATGAGCAACCCCTTGAGTATTGGGGGAGCACGAAAATAAACCGTGGAACCCCGTGAGAACTCACCCACCTTTCCCTCCGCCCTTTTTTCCCCCGCTGGTACATTCCTTCTCACACTTGGCCGCGTTAAAAGCAGAGCAACTTGCGATACACATGGCACCGACGTCGACGGCAAGGACACGGGGCAAAAACCGCCACGATTCCCGTACTACGCTCGGTGTGCCGTGTGTAACGTACTCCGTCGTGCTTTTAAACAGCCTCCAAAGTTTGTTTACGGAGTAAACAGTGGACGCGTAAAGCGACGTATCAGACACGTGTTGAACTGGAACTTTCAGACTTTTTCATTCATGCGTAGGAATTATGTACTTTTCTGGCGTCCTGCTTTGAATTTTCTCGGTGGTGTCGTGAGTAGCTAAATATAGTTTTAATAAATTAAATCTTTGGTACAGTAGTATCGTCACATTAGTTAGTATTTGCATAGTTACTTTTATCCTTCACCCCTCAGAAATTCAAGAATACTGAGAATTCACTGTACAAAATTCGAGTGTTCGGCAAAAAGTAGTTAGCCCATCTTTTCTGCCATCTCTCACCTAATTGTTCACCCGAAGTAAAATTACGAAGCAGTAATGCGACGGTGATCTTATCCTTCGGATCCGGCACGACACCCTTCGCTCGGCTTATCTTGGTTGGCATTTTAATAGGTTCCACGCGACTTGCCATAGCCTTTCAGTTTCGTGACGGTGTCACGCACGGTGTCGTCTGCCGCAGCTGCGCAAGGGACGACAGAGGATCGCTGCAACTGCGGTCATTCGCGGCCTCACCGCAAGTCGCGTGTTTTAAAAAAAGGGCCCGATAGCCTCTACCAACTGCGTGCTGAATTTCTTTTCCGAGGGAGGCGACCGTCGATGTCACCGTCGTCAACGAACTCGCGCTTTACTATTGACGACCGCACGGGCCAGCCAGCGAGTGTTACGTTTCAAAAACCGCAGAGCACAGCCGACACATCGTTCCACGCTCATGGGAACACGTCCCTGCTCTCTTCCTTTCCCTCTGTTTGGATTCCATTCGATCCCCTCGCAAAAATACCGCGGTGAATCTCCAGTCGCCATTTTGCCGAGGATGCGAGTGGAAGGCGACATCCTGCTGGCAGCTTTGCTCCTTTCGGAAGAAAGCGATGGGGATATTTGATTCTCCTACGCTCGATTTAGCGTTACAACCGGCATCGTGGGGTGTTTTTTTAAACTGTCTCCTGCAATCTAAGATACATTTTGTGGCGTAGGGCAGATCGGAACTAATTGAATAATTCCTTCTAATAGTAGTTGTATTATAGAATAAATTGTGCTTTGATTCGCGATATTGAAGCATACGAATGAGTAACTCTAATTGACATTGGATATGTTAAAACTTAGTCAACTAGCTCCGGTCACCCTATAATTGAAAGAGGAACTTGTTGTGTCGAAGATAGATGCGAGGAAATTAATTCAGTTTGTCGCTATGAAAGTAGTAACTTTGCAATAAATATTGTCTTTCAATTTTGGTATTTATAGATAGTTTTCTTCCTTGAATTTATGCAATAGAAATCTAATTCTAGTCCAGATGACATAAACTCAAAATTATTTAATTTCTCCCTGCAGTAGGTAATTAAAAAGTCCACCCCTCTCAGTCATCAATTGAATTCACAGATAGAAACATTTCCTACATTTGGAATTGTCGAGAAAGAACAGGAGGATATTAATGTTAGTCGTCCCTTTTTCGATTACCTCATCACCAGACCTGTAGCTTCAAGAGGAGAGATGAGAAATCCAATTTTATTCTGAAAAGAGGAGACACGCCCAGGTGGCACTGTCTAATTAGAAGCTAATGAGGGGGTTCACTGGCCTGCCAGGTAATCCGATACCCAGACAAACAAGGGTTTTCCTCCACCTCCGCGTGCTTATGGACCACAGCCTCCCCCGTGGAAGAGAGCAGCCCCCATGCCCGCAGTCATATTATCCACGTGGGAAGCTGTGCTCGCTCCTACCACCTTCTCATTCATAGAGGCTCTTCGCTGCCTTATCCATCCACCTTCCTTAAGGGGCTCTCTCAATTGTCGTCCTTGTTTTGAATACCGAATGGTCATCGATCCTGACAACGAAATTGGACGCCTGCCCTTCCATTCTTCTCGCTCGTGTGACGGGCTGATCACAAAACGACACGTGCTTGGGACGATCCGCGATCGATGTTACACGTTCGCTTATAGCCATTCATTTTCTACTCTAACTCATATTACCTACACTGCCGTTGTTAATATTAGGACACCTGCTGTATTTGCAGAAAATTTGGTATAGCAAACTATAACCATTGCCACTCCTGATTAAAAAACCAAATATTAAAAAGTAAAAGCTCAGAAAGTACCTACTTTTTTATAATTTCTTTTTTTTTTCACTACACACTGCAAAGCACAGTAGTTGAATTACATATTTCACATCTGGCAACACCACAAAGTGGGACAAAGGCAGTGGCGGATACAGAGGGGGCGCCCCTCAAGGGAGAAATACTTATTTTAATTTGCAAAATACTTATTTTAACTTAGCAATATGAGGGAAAATATGATAAATTCACACAAAAAAGAAACACTGTTTCATTTAGCAGGAAAATATAATTCATCGAATTCCTGTGTTATTCAATCCAAAACGAATGTGTCCATCACTTTAGAGAGAGAGCCTCATATCGTTGACTCGTACTACTGTGTCATTTGATTGCCCAAAAGTCTTCTCTAAGAATAATTCTAAGCACATGGTAGAATTATCAAATTGTTTCAAATAATCATGGAGGTTTATATTATTATCAATAGGTACATATACATTATTGGAAACTGTACCAGTGAACAGAAGCCAAAGGATGATTCACAAAGAAGTTCCACTCAATCTTTCGATTCGAAGTGTGACATTAGCCACCACAAAACGCACCAGCACCCGAGACACCAAGTATCTATGTATAATTTCCACAAAACACAAATTTAACGATCATTTGCAACTACACAAGAAACTGAAACTGGAACTTCGGCCCAAAAAGACCCGTTCACAAGTTAATACGATTCAATTAACACGCAGCATCGATTACTCAATCAAGGACTATCCCCGGATCGCCAAGGGCCCAGTCCCTACACGTCGGCGAACGAGCGGTCACGATCGAATCGCGACATCTTTCGACTCCCTCGGATTCTTATCTCGCCCCTTAATTGATCGCGTTCGTTGACCCTTAATTATTCGACGAACCGTCGGTGACCCTCGCCGCCGTTTCTCCGTTGCACTCCTAACCCGTTGCCTCCTACACCTTGCCTGGCCCGTTTTCTGTCGGGTGACGTTCCCGATCTTAATGGATGCTAATTCGACGACCGTATTACGGTGCCGTTTCTTAATTAGCGGCCCTCACGAGCGCCGTCGGGGCGATCAGTGTCCCGGGCTAATTACACGCTTCTAGATCTCGCTGCAGACATTACTGCCATTGGTAACGCGTTGCCAAGGGTTTCCCGGAATTTCCAAGCGTTTTTCGAGGCGTTCCGTCGACGCTTTCGGTCGGATCGTCGATGCGAGGTGGAGAGATCGCGGCGCTGACGGGCGAGGAGAGCAAGAGGAGTTTTAGAGGGGCCAAAGAAGCGTGGATGGGAGAGAGGGAGCGAGTCCATTAACATTCGGCGCGGCAAATTACAAGCCGAGACACTAATGGACCCAGTACGGGCGGTCCACCGTCCATTGATGGTGGGTGGTGATGGCGATGGTGGCAGTGGTGGTGGCAGTCGTGACGCTGCTGCCTTGGTCGTCTCTATCATTTCGCGGGGCCAACTCGAAGATGAGCTTTCGCGATACCGCGGTCGAGAGAGGTCTTCCTCGAAAGTCAGCGGTTGAATCCGCCCTATTCCAAGTGACATCTCTCGGTTGCCGTTTTTTTTTCTTTCCTCTCGTGAGACGAATTCTGAAAATCTTCACTGAGACGTGGTTTTCCAGACGTCATTTTGGGGATCAAGGAATTGTGAGGTCGTAAGATCGTCGCTATCGGTTGGCGATTTAATTTATCGGTCCCAGTATATTAAATAAGCTCCCGCGGCGGTAATACTGTTTTGCAATTTCAGTTTCGCGCTGTGGTAATCGAAACCTGTCTACCGATACGATCTCGTAAACAACCACCAGCCGCTGGGTACTTAGTCGTCGAAAGCTGAAAACCAGCCAGAGGAACTGGATAAATACGTTTTCACGCGTCGTTGAGAGTCCAACTAATTACCGCACCTCGAGCGTGGTTCCCGCGCTTTCCTTCGATATTCATACCGCTCGGGAACGTGCGAATTTCCGTCGCGGGGATCGGAGGCGGTCGAGTTTTTACGAGAAACCAGACTCGCCTAGCCGAGGGAAATAAAGGTGCGAGCACGGTGGGGCTTGTTTATGCGTGGTAGCCTGACACTTTCGAAATTAAGTAGTAGTGGAATGGCTATAGAATATTCGTTCGTGGAAAACCGAAGGGGGTCGATTTTTTTGCATATAGAGTCAAGAATCCTTCCTTTATAATTTATATCTATCTACATATGTATAATTTTGTGATTAAAAGTTACTCATCGAACTTTTAACTTTTAAATTACTTCTCTTCTATTTTCAGATAACTTTATACATTAACACTAACTCTGTTGCAAGGGTTCAGTTGTTTTATGATCTGGGGGATCATATAGGCACTTTTGAGCAGATATTTAAGGATGAAATATAGAAATTAGGAATATTTTTTAAGTAGTATTATTTAAGGAATTGGAAATAGGATAAATATAGAAAAGAAAGCACATTGTGATTTTAATATCATTATTTTTATTGAACGGTTTAATGTTTTAATTTAAGATCTATCTACCCCAAAAAATTTCGCAGAGCCGAATAAATGTTCCTGTTTAACTAGAACTTTTCTCTACTTTCAAGAAAATAGAAGTTTCTCATTTACAAAAAAAAAAATGTATGGAATAAAAGTTTCAGTTAATACACTATTTTTATAACACTTTTTTCCGACCGGAAACGATAATAGTCATTTCATTTGTTTCATAATTAATTAAAATTTTTAACAGTTTCATTCGAACTGTTTATAACAGTGTCCAATATTAATATACCAACCTCCTACTGTGAGTATTTCCTTTTTAGAAAATCGTCCAGTAGAAAGAGGCAACTTCTAGTGACTTTAGCGAATGTACCAAATAATATTTACTTTTACACCATCCGCTGCATCATCCACACTTTTCCAAAACCCATTTAGGAATTACAAAAAGTATCCCCCACCCTTCCACCGTATCTTGCGTAATAAGGGTTCCTCGCGTATACTCCCCGTCCCCCGGCGATGCTGCGTTTCGCTCGCGGCATCGATGACATTGAGTGATCGATCAGCCCGCGCGAAAAAATTAGCGTCATTTCACCGAAAGGGGTCCGTGGATCGCGCGGGCCGCGTTTCACGAAGCGCAATTGGCCGTGTTCCGCAGTGGCCGCCGGGAAAAACTGGCGGTGCCGCGGCCGGCGAGGGCAAAAACCGTCGATATCGAGAGCAGGACGAGTGGTTAATGCGAGCGACGAAGCGTGTTGCTCGCCTAAGAGCCACCAATAACAGCTGCCTTTACCTCTTTCTCCCTGCTTGGCTTCGCTCTCGCCCCATCGCGTTCCTCCTCGCTCGCCTCGGCCATCGCGATCCCCGTTTCTTGCGCCCCATGCTTTTTTTCCACAGGGGCTCCGAAGTAATTCGAGCTCGTGCCAAAAGAAGCCGGGGAATTTGCCGCGGCCGAATGCGCTCGAATTTGATGGTTCCGGTCCCAAATCCGACGATCCCGCCGCTCGATGGGGGGAGACGTCGTTACCATTATTTGCTCTCCCCCGTTTCTTATTACCCTTCTTCGCCGTCCCTCATCGCCTTTCACCCGCAGTCTCGCTCCCTTTTTCCGTACGGGGAACTCGCCGGACGCGACCGAAGGCGTGCACCCCTCGCGAGAGAAATTGATTTCCGTGATGGAGGGCGCGTCGAGTGGACGGTGTTAAGTGTTTGAGGAATTAATGAAGGTGGCAGGGAGTCGAGGAGGAGCGTGCAACTTGTTGCTCGAAGCATCTACTTTCCCCGGGGGTGAAATTAATTTCCTCGAGCGATATATTTCCATGTAATTGCGGAGGGAATTGAATTACGTCGCATTAAACAGTTTCGTCGACGCAGGGTTGTTTAATTAAGAAAAAGGTGGAGTGTCGCACCTGTGTACTTACTTTATGAGACTGGCGGTGTTCTGACGCGTTTATGGAGGGGGATCCGCGAAATTGTGAAACGGTCGATCCAAGATCGTTCCCAACGAGATCCTCAATTTGCGACGGCGCAGCTCGTTTTGTTCGCGCTTCGTTTTCCGTTGGTCCGCGACTGCGATGTTATTACCAGCTAAGTGGACGATTCGTAATGACACCGGAGGCTGCCATTTTAGCGCTAAGTGCCGCGCATTATCGGCAAGGGATGACGGTAGTCCATTTTACAGTTTTCTTTTTCCTCCGTCCTCGTCTCTCTTGTTCCGCGTCCCTTTCCCGTGTGATCCCGTTCCGATCCGTCTCCCGCGAACCAACGAGGAAACATCCACCGTTTTACTCGTAATCCGTCGTTCAATCCTCGTTCAGGAAATTCGATTACGGTACTCGAAGCAGTTCCGCGAAACAAAGGAGTGGAAGAAATAAAACGGCGCGAGATAAATGCTTCCAGCGTGAAGCAAAGCGAAACTAGGAATCCACGTGATCTATAACAGATGGAGGAAATTCCGGGGCGACAAAAATTTATCAGGAATTCACTTGGGTATTGTGTAATGGTTGCGTAATTGCAGGCGCGAATTCAACGTGCAAAAATGGTAGAAATGGTTTATATAAACGGGCTTCTTGTTCAGCTTTGCCTCCTAGTTGTGGTCGCTTCAGTGTTGCAGTTGCTCACTTGTGGTCACAAAAGAACCACTGAAAGTCCCAGATGCACACTACTTTCACGGAGAAAACGGTCCAGCTCCGAAGTGATTCGTAAAATAAAGTAAGAACTTAAAGTAGCAACTTGGAGTGAAGTTTATCTACCACTTAGTTTCAGAAATATTTTACAGTAAGCGTAGTGTATCCTGGGTAATTCTTTAAGCGAGAAATCGGTGAAATCGGTTAACGTCTGAATTTTGTCCCCCGTGTTTGCTGGGAATGGTGGCCGATGTTAATTCTGGCCAATTAAACGTCGAACGATCGGCAAGGGCTCGCTCTTAGCGCGTTGCGCAAAGCGCAATTTCAGATGCTCGTTTAGATAGCGCGCGGCAAAATCGCGCGGCCATTCGTCATGCCCCGCAAGAAGAAAGAGACAGCGGAGGGCCGGGGAGGGGTGCCCCGTGGATTTACGAGGCAATTTCGGCAGGCGATCCGTTAATTTCCGGACGATACGTCGCGATAACTTCGCGGAAATCACGGTTATCGATCTTCTTTTCTGCGATCCCTTCCGCGGGGTTCCGAGTCCAGCTCGGCAGCGAGCGTGTCTTATTAATTGCCTGCGAAAAACGTTCGCTTCTGCACCTCCATAGGTATAATGAAATTCTTCTCGGCCCCATGGAGCCACGTGGAAATTCCATGATCAATTGAAGCACCGTGAAACGAAAGGAAAAAAAAACATAGGTTTGAAAAAATTACCTAATTTATCGTATCATAATTTTGTTAAGTTATATGATGGAATACTTTAACTAACACTTGATAGTTTTTATTTCAGCGAATTGATTTGATAAGTAGTTGTTACTTTTTCGTTTTTCCGTGTCCCACGCCTGTCTTTCATTGGATATTTCTAAATACTGTTCCGTCTAATTTATCGTGTGAAAGAGAGAGGAGAATGAGGAAGAGACCACGGAAATTGACATGGAACCGTGGCGAAGTTTGCACTCCCACGTAGCGAGATACATGATTCATCGGCGTCGTCTTAATTGTCTTATTTCGCTGAGTGAAAGTCGCAAAAATTGTGTCGTTGAGCTGGTCGGTCAAAGGGTATTACGAGGAGCTCGGCTTCGAACGATCTCCGCGTGGACACCTGTCGATGTTTACCGAAAATTTCATATTTCACTGGCCAGTTAGAGCTCGTCTATGATGTATCATAACGCATTAGAGCCTAAAAATCGGTTGTTTGACTTATGAATTAACAGGGCTCACGTTATTCTAGCGGCTGCTGCTTTGCGCCAAAGGGTGCATCGGAATCGTCTCCGGGAGACGATAATTAATTCGGGGCCACTGTTTAGATTAGGGATCTGTGTGAACATTGCAGTGTGATTGGATTTGTGAAACTTGAGGTGCTTGGATTTATTCTTTGGCGCCCCAGTTTTGTGAATAAATTCGTATTTAATACGAATTTAATAGTAGGTATCCTGTTTTGTGTTTTGATTATTAGCATTCACGAACAGCAGGATTAATGTGCATGCTAGCTAGTCTGGCGCGTCTAATAAGCCTTGGCGAAACTCTAAACGCTGCTGTACATTTAGACGTCGAGCAGCTTTGTAATTGAAGATCGCCGTAATTAAGTGGCGTCCCTGGATGATCTACTTCGTGTAACAAAGCATTCTCTTTTGGGAGCATTTTATGTGTTACGAAATTACTGTCTCGCAGGAATTGGAACGATAAAAGGCTTAACGAGCTGTGACATAACGAAGCCGAAATTTTAACGAAATAAAGCATGTGATTACCATAAATATCAAGAATAATAAGAACGTTTGCAAGCTTCTAAAAATATAATCCTTAATTTTCCTAGCAAGTACAAATTTGCTTCACATATGATTCCTATTTTTTTTTTTAACTCAAATTCCCACTTTTAACATTAACAAGGAACCCAAGTGGCTAAAATAATAGATCTGATTATTCCACGTCAATTTAAATTAAAATAAACACAAGTAACATATTCTCCACAAACATTTCATGTGAATAATGTTGCACCGCGTATCTCGACGGTGCATCGAAGCTAATTTCGCGAAGAAAGACTAAATAATCACCGAGATAAGCTATTACAGCCGAGGAACTGCTGGCTACCTTGCAGCAGAATTAGTTGCATACGATTTGAATCGAAATGCGAATTGATACGAGGGTCTGCACGCTGCGAATGCACCTCGTATTCGTAAGTGCATCCAGCGATGAGGGTGTGCTGCCTTCGATCCCGTGGTATCATTGATTCGAGATCTCGATCGCGAGCATGTCGATCGATTTATCAAGCTTCTACTCCGAGAGAGATAGGAGTAGCCTATAACTGACAATAACAAACGATGATTGAAATCGCACGACTCGTTTTCGATCGGAATGATATTCGCCTGTAATACGGGCAAAAAAGATTCGATCATTTCCGTGGCAAACAAATTGCAATGATGCCTGGATAATTTTTCTTTTTTTTTTCAATTACGAGATTTACGTTGCACTTATTGCTAGATCATTAGATCTTTGTTTTACATTGTGGTAGTTTGATTTTGTACACAGGTTAGTGTCTTTACTATTCAAATAGTTTATATTTTCCCGTCTGCACTTGTATAATAAATACAGAGGTTCCGTTTTCTTTATTAGCTGTTCATGAGTTATTTTGAACGAGCCAGTCCTAAGTCGGGCTATAATTATTTGGTTATAAAAATGCATATTCCACTACGTTGCTAGATTAATCTCGTGAAACTATCGCAGGCTCTCACGAATACAGCTTACTAAAAGCGCACCGTAAAAATGTTTTCTTACAGAATTCCTGACACACATTACAAGGGGAATCCTTTCATATTCACGAAGTCTGAGGGCTTTAAGATTTTATTAGCGTCGTAAATTCCTCTACGAAAAGTGTTGTCGTGGTGCCACTTATTATCACGTGATAATGGATCCTTTAACCTGAAAACCTCTCTTAAATAAAAGATTCACAGTGTCTGAGCCTCTTGAACTAGGATAAACGCACTAATAAATGAACACTTAAGGGTAATAAATGAACACTAATCAAATTATGTTTACAGCGCGAATAATTCCACGTGCTGCAAACAATTTTTGGATATGAAGTAAGAAATTAAAAAAAGTGTCTAATTAATTAGTTGCTTATTTCAATTACTTACTTTAATAAAAAATTTCCATTCACTGGTAAATTTGAATTCTCCTTCATTTCAAATTCCAAAGACACAACTCCTCGAACTCTAAAATCATTTGCAAATTCAGATTATTAAATCCCAATCTTCAACATTCAAATGCTGCTCGAAAAAAGCTCGTACATCAGCAATGATCCTCGAATCAGTGTCGCCACCGAAGACACAGGTTCGAGCTTCTTGCAGCGTGTACGTCTGCACTTCTCGGCGATTTTTGCGGGAAACTCGAAGGTGGAATCGTCCTAGTATCGACGACTATTCATCCTGTCCGCGGCATAATTCACTGCCCCCGGTTGTTGGTCGATGAACGACAGCGATGCATCGGTTCGCGGCATTCCGACCGAGTGTTTACAGACTGATCGGGAGTCCTGGCGACGATCCTGCGGCAAATACAAGTCGTCCTTCCGTTCTTCTTTCGGGGAGGTTTTCTTGCCGGCCGCGCGCGATCTGTCCTTATAGACCGAGCCTGTCGAGACGTCTCTCCACATATAGAAACCCGAACAGGGGTGATCGGGGAGAGAAACGCCTCGAAGAACACCTGGGTATGTCGTATACGGTCCTGCCGGTTGAAATTCATTTTTCCTCTGCCAACGGCCGCAGCTAGGAAGCGATTAAACATTTCCAGTACGAGCGGCAGGAATGCAATGGTGTTTGATAAAAGTTTCTGTAGCGGAGTGTGGCGATCATGTTGTTGGGCAAGAGTCTTGATCAGCGATCTAAATTTCTCAGTAATTGGTCTCCAGTGTTTTCGATGATTATGGCTAATGTTTGGGAAAAATTAATGAAATTCCTTCGTTTTTTGGGAAACTGTAAATGACTGCAATTTCAGGCCAGTGCAATTAGAATTATAAGCTTCCAATTTTTCTACGGTTAGGTAATTTTCTTTTCTATTACCTTGTATTCTCTTCTGCACATTCTTTCTCCTTTTCTCAAGCAATAGCAGTAGCGGGATACATCGCACTTGCATAGATCAGGAATTAAATTAGTCTGCACATACAGTGGCAGACAAAAAAGTTACTACTGTTGAAAAGTAATAGAAAATCTTTTGGTTTTAGGACGGCCTAAACAGCTACCAAAAGTGGTAATTTCTTGGTCGGCTTCAAAAATGAATTCTCCCATTAAATGCCATATAAAACTTTTGTTTGATAATTAAATAAATTCAACTTCAACTGCGGCCTATACAGCTTTCACTTCTGCATCAGAATATTTATATTCAACACATACCTACCACAGTTCCAAGTTGAAGCTAAAAAATAACAAAAATAAAACAAATTGGAAAATTGTTAACTTCTTTGTACTGTAAATGTATTGTACAATATTCCCTCTACATTTTTTAAACTTCTGTACTTTTGTATTCGAGCAAAGTGTACCTATCTACAAAATTTCTCGAGGAGCCTGCACGTTCACTTCGATTCCGCGAACGATAATATAAAATTTGCTAAACATTCGTATTCAAGGGTCGTAGATCGCGATTGATACGCGTTATGCGGATACATGTCGAGCGGGATAAATGCTACGACGTGTCGTGGTGCCGCCACGAGGTTGCCCATTACCAGAGAGAATGGTCAACCATAAAGTGCCTTCGTTTCTTCTTCTTTTAAGCAACGTTGCTCCCCAACAGGCAACAAAGCAGAATGATGATGCTACTGGACGGAACTTTACTGCCCGTGAAGTCCCTGATTGATACATGCTGCGCGTACACGCCACTCTTTGATGCAATCATATTCGCGTGCAGATGAATACACGCGAAGTAACAGTAGCGTAGCCCCTTGTAACGGTGGTATCGTTGGTGGTCCCGAGTTTCCATCGACGTTAGACGAAACTGTAGCAACCAATTTTCGTGTTCTGTCTGAATGGCAAGGGTGGGAAAGGGGGTTGGCCTGTGGCGCAAGGGAGAGATGAAATATGTGTTTAACTAGGGGTACAAAAAGGGAGGCATTCAAAGAAAAAGAATATAAAAACTGAAGACGAACGTGATTTTAAAATAAAAAAAGAATGAGATTGTGAATTGAGGCACTGAGAACAAAACCGGACTAACCCACATTTTTTGCGAAATTGAGTTGGTAGCAATAATGTATTTTAATAGATTCTTCTAATCATATAAAATAGGAAATTTTTTTTTCTTTTCAATTTTTGCTCTCAATACCTCCACTATGCTTTGGAGATATAAAGTAAAATTCTTTTAAGTGTTTAGGCCAGGAAATTTGGTATCTCCAATTTTCACAGTATTTATTGCATAGCGTTTTCTCTAACGCTTGCTTATAAATAATAAAACTGAAATTAATACTGATTATGAATAACTTCGAAGGTTGAAAAGCACGCAATTTTTTATTTAGATTTCCTTCGAATTGATATTCGGATACAGGAAGCTTTCGCTAATTCATGAAACACGTGTCCCACATTCGTTAACGAAATTGCTGTTCTCTTTCCATGGAGCAACGCGTACGCGATAGTATAATTACAGTGTACTTGACACGGTATCATGGAGAGATGACTGCATTCATAGCGGCTGGAGGAGCGGCATATAAACATTCGAGTTCGTACAGTGTTACATAAACGGCTGTTTTATAATCCGAGGGGAATAATTGAATTTACTTCAGCGTGAAAATATTACACTTCTTGCAGTTCCCTTTTCAAACACAATTAAACTACAATGAATCTCCATCCTGCATCCAAAATCTGTTTCATGACAGATCACACATATTCATTCCAACGTACAAAACAAATAATTTAACCACAGAAAATACACTGACGTACAACATCGAAGTAAAAGCAAGCAATTTTGAAACGTGTAAAATCTTATTCTCCATTTGCCTGTAATCTACGACACGTGTGCACCGTTACAAAGCTCAACCATGTAATGAGTGTCTCCGAAATCGCTGCTGTCTTAATAATACATCCCGTAGGTGGTACGCGTATTGGATGTGTATCTACACGGGGCATCCAGTGGCACCACGGCGCGTTCGTTACGTCCCTGCCGTGCTTAGAAGGGAATATTCACAGATAGAAGTCAATAAATCCAGCCGATGGTGCTCAACGTGCTCCGCGGCCGGGCTGGTAGCCAGAAGAAACTCGCTGCCGGCAAATAATGGCCGTGGAATCGTCGCTTCCGTTTATAGAGATACCGGCTACAGCTTTCTAAGCACGCTGAGGAAGCCTCGAAGAGAAGCTGCGCGAACCAGCTCGGAACCAGCTGTGCTCTTCGACAATGGACGCCGATAGCTTCTTGTCTTTTACGCGCTGCTACCGCGGACGTCGTTACCCGGATTTTTATTCCCGCCATAAAATGGAAGGAACCTGGTTCTACGCGGTGTACCGTTGCGAGGCAAAAATAAAATAGCAACGCACGGGGAACGGAGGTGGGAGAGACTTCTGCGATAGTCGGCATTGACGAATTAGTGGAATATATCTAGGGGCGAATTTGGAGATTCGATGCCTCTGGGATGAGAAGCGCTTGGTGCCTTTTCTGTGAAATATCAGAAAATATTTTAATTCAAAAGAGTTCAATTTTTTTAATTTAAAAGGCAATCTTAGAATTAGCAATCTTCAATGTAATCGCCAATTTGCTACATGAGAAAAAGGTTATTTGTTTTCTAAAGTTGTTTCAAGCCTCCGTGTTTAATCCTCTTTGAATTCTTCTCGTAAAAAATTTACCATCCCCAAAATTTGTCTACTCAGCCCATAAATCAAAATCCACCCTTGAATATATATCATACTTTGATATCTGACTAATAAACTAAAAGAAGAAAGAAGATTGCAAAAGTCAGATCTAAAACAATGCTCCATCAAATAACTCGTTAATTAATTTCCCGCGGTTTTAATTTCACTTTCATGTGACGAAGCTTTTAGCAATCTCTGGATCAGGCGTGCGAGTTCCTACAACAAGAGAACAAACTCGCGCGCAGCTTGACAGAAAAGAACTCGATCTTGATATGTAAATTACCATGAGTCATCCCGCGAGTTGCCCTACACCGATCATACATAAATTCCAGCATGTCGCGCAAGAAACGCCAGTTCCGTCCCATTCTAAAGCCGAGGTGAACGAGTCGTTCCACTCGGCGAGTCGCTCCAATTTGTCGATTGTCGCTAGAGAAAGAATATCCAGGGAATATTCGATCCACCAGGCTGCCCTCACGGAGTCGACAAGTCCTCACAACCCGAGGAGAATTCCTACGGTCACGCAACTGAAGGAAGTTACCCTTAAGGAGACTCGTTGCCTGTTTCTTTCGCGCGTGCATGGTTTCCCAGAAAACAGAGGGTGATCGATCAGGGACCACAGCACCAGCTCTCGAAGCGGCGATCATTAGGGCCCGTTAGAAAGTAGCTTTTCTGTATAAAGGCCCAGCAGGACGCTAGCTTCGCCTCTTTGGTCTATCCCACAGTCACTGACCTCCTAAAAGTCGCTTCAACCGTTCCCTGCCTTCCCTCGAATTACCTTGAGAGGTTTTTTTTCTTTAAAGATTTTATAGGGCATTCCGTTCGGACGGAAATGAGCGATTAAGCGAAATGATAAGGGAAAAGTTTAATTAGACGCCTGGGATGAGGTCGAAGCGTGTAATTTTCAGGGGTGAGTGCTGCTTTCTTTGAATCGACTGTTTGGACGGTGTAGGGCGTTTAGGGGAGGGCGTGGAAAAATTGTCTGAGAATCGCCCGCGAGTCGGCGGTTTTCGTACAAGACGAATTTCAGGTACATACAGTGGAGGATGTAATGACACGTGTTAGAGAGCCGCCACAAAGGATCCAGGCCTCCCCGCTTTCTGGACCTTTCGTGGAAGCCTTGACCGCAACAAGACCATCGTTCCATTTCGCGAGAAAGCAATAGAGGCCTGTTTGAGACCGCCTAGTCGAGGCGGAGAGGATTTATGCGCGGCGTTCTGTAATTCTGTTTTCTCTGATTTGCGAGGGGAAAGTGGGAAGCAGAATGTGGAACGCGAGATCGCTAATTCGGAGACACTTGGTTTATTTGTACATATGTACAGTTGATGGTCGGATCGATTCACTGATAAGAGAGTTCTTTTAAGTTTATTTATTAATTGTGACCGTTTTTTTCGTTGCAGTTGCACATCCAAGTACGTGGGAGAGTACTGCCAGCATCTGAACCCCTGCCACACGGGGCCGCGCTGCCAAAATGGCGGTTCCTGCAGGGTGAAGGAGAGCATCGGGGGTGGCACACCGTCCTTCACCTGTTCCTGCCCCGTCGGGTTCACCGCTAGCTTATGCGAGATACCGATCGAGAACGCGTGCGACTCATCGCCGTGTCTGAACGGCGCCACTTGCAATCTGAAATCGCTGCGCGAATACGTGTGCACCTGCGCTACTGGATATACAGGTAAACATTTGAATGATTCGCTTGTTTCGAAGCCTTGGAACGTCCTCACCCGAGAATTCGTGTGAAACAAAGAACCGTCGAGTAAAGAATAAAGATCGTGGACCAGTGGCGGACTAGTCAGTGTGTCAGTTTAAAGTTTAAAGTTTAAAATTAAAAGGTTAAAAAGTGTTCAAATTTTTTGTACACGTAGTATATGGATGGATGAAAATACTTCAATTATTTTCTTTACACCGTTTTAAAGAAATAAATTATAACTTGAGAAAATGATAAATTCAGGGCACTTTCTCTGCCAAAAGTTTAGCAAATAATGCTTGGAAAAGCATTTGTAGAGTAAAAAAGACCTTCCTAGAAGTATTTCAAATTTCTAATATTGTACGTCTAATACATCCTTAAACCTAAAGCCTTACGTAATTTAAGGACGACTCCTTATTGAATTTTTGGAGCATTCCGGAACACTCGAAGAATACTTTAGAATTTTAGAGGCTTTCCAGAAAATATCATCGTGGAAACGCGTCAAAAGCATGCGCAAGCGTGTCCTCGCGCCGGCGTCAGTCAAAGTGTTAGCCTCCGAGACAAGTAGCAAGGTTGCTCGATTGCTGAAACGATAAACTCTGCACATTGATCGCGAGTACACAATAGAGACGCTGCAAGGTTCGCGTGATTTCGCATCGCGGAGTGCGTTAAAAATGAAACGTGGTCGACTATGTAAGCAGCGGCGTCGAGTACGAATCGATCAATGGGAGAGATAATCGTGGTAATCGATTGGCCGGAAGAACATAGTCGCGGAATCGAAGTTGTCCGTGCGCGTTGCCTCGTTCCGAAGGCTCGTTCGAATTCGTGCGGCTCGCGGAAGTCGCGGATCTAAACGTGTATTTTTTATGGATCGCCTCTACTCGGGGGCACGTGCTCCCTTGACAAATAAATCTAAGGGCAGCAGGAATCCTGGGGGAACGGGAGGGAGGGAGAGAGAACGAGAGGGAAGGGAACTTGGCGGAGAAAGAGAGAAGTTTGTGCCTGCTGGATAATTGGCGGAGAGCAATGCGGCATTTCGCCGTGGCGGTACCTTTGGTACAGTGGTTCTCACTCATCGCGTCCTTCGCTCCACTATTTTCTAACTCTTACATTATTCTTTGCAAGTTGAGTTGTTGCTGTTGAAAATAAATCGACTTCGAATTTGACGCTGCAAATATTGGAAGGATGGAAGTCGGTCCCTTTCCCCCACTCGTTTTTCATATTTTTCCGTTCGCTTCTAAATCTAGTTTATATAATTTATTATGCACGCACAATCAAGCAGTTTAGTCTCTGCCTCGCAGAGCCTCTGATATACAATAATTCTATTATTTATTTTGAGTAACACCGTGTAGAAAACAGACGATAACTCCAAAGGTGCAACGCAAAAATATAAAATCCCTACGGTATCTTCTGAAATAGACACTGCGAAAGTAGTGCAAGTTGAATTAACACTGTCAATTGCTTAGGCTTAGAGAAATGAGTAATAACTTATCTCATCTTCAATTGGAACGATATTATCAGCAGTGCGTAAAAAATATTGGAAATCCTAACTATTACTAAAATAGGATTCGCCATTTGCTGGCATTCTATTAAATGAATTTTAGCTGTCCATATCGCACACAGATTTATCCTCCCCAAGTCCAATGATATTTAGAAAATAGTTCCCAGCCAGGGTGTCAATTTGTTCGCTTGCAATACGAGACCCAAGCACCACTGGCGCGTAGCGGGTGCACTGTGCAGATCGAGGAGCAAAGACATCTTAGATCCAGGAGAGCGAGCAACGACTCTGGTAATTAGTTCCACTAATCAGTGACCCGGGGGGAGGGAGGGATGGGACTTTAGGTGGACAGGACGACTTGGTCAGTGTTACCGCCATCTTAAACGATATCTCCCCTCGCGATGGAGCACAGCCGAGCACGAAATACCAAGCAAATTCATCCTGTTCTTCGCGGTGATCGCTATCGAAGGGATCCGCAGCAGCCGCTGGACATTCGTGCCAGTCTCGTATCCATCTTCGGTGGGATGCAAGTTTATTTACTTATTCTAGTAACAGGGTGCATATAATTCATGCGGATAAGTGTTTTCATTTTTTTAATACATTTGCAATGCTTAAACGGACTTTTCCGAATAAAATGCCGCTTGGTTTATATTAAAATTCGCAAAATTGTAGATTTTGCAGCTAGAAAGGTCAACGGCAATTTATAGCGTCGCCTTTGCCCGGAAACTTTAAACGCGTTTTTCTCGAATCTTTTTTCCCTTGGTTTTCGGCTAGTCGCGAATGAACGGAGGTTCAGATCGAATTGAAAAAATTACAGGATGTGTAAAACATGTGCCATTTCCTGGGAAATCTGTGATATGGTTCGTGAAAATTGGAGGTTTTCATAAAAAAATTAAAGATTCGAGGATTTTTAATGGCGCACAAACGCGACCGAATATTTCCTGAAATAATCGCTGTTTTTCGTCCATCAATTTAATAATTCTATTTTAAATTCTAGTTTTCATTGGTTTTGGCACTTTTTGATGCCAATATTACCTGCAAACTGCAGATGAACATTAAAATGTATTATATATTTATATATTTCACACCAACTTCTTTTCAATCTCTACGATAATAATAAACATTGGGTAAAAGGATACATCTGGATTTGCTTTAATTTTTTTTATAAATACACTAAAAAGAACGTGTTTCTTCCACGGAAAATGACTGCCTAGTCCCTTCAAGGGGGGATGTGATTTAGGATTCTGAAAACACGGTGATTTTTAAGAATTATTTTCTCAACAAATATAAAACAAATCTTTCCAAAACATTAAAGCTGCTTTACTCTATCCTATTCACACAACAAGATTTGTTTTTATTTTCACTGAGCTCGTTCAATCAGATGTCAAAACTAAGCAAAAGGAACCTTAGAACCTCCTGAATAATTCCTTACTCTATCATCAGCAAACCGAAAGTTCCAAGAGACCACACCGTGGTCCAGGGTTCCCTGCTCTCAATATCTGCCCCCCCCTCTCCCCCTCCCCTGCTAAGGACGAAATACCTACATACTGATGCATCGATGCAAGAGTGACTTTCTCGGAGCGCGATTTATAAACACGCGAGGACCGCCCCTGTCGAGATTCACGAGCGATAGCAGCCACCGTTTTCACCGTTAGAGTGTACGACACACGTCATATACTTATCGTTTCCTTTGCATTCCAGGCGAACACTGCGAGCGACAAGACCACTGCGCCTCGTCGCCGTGTCGAAACGGGGCCGAGTGCCGGTCCCTGGAGGACAGCTACAAGTGCACGTGTGCACCCGGCTTTACGGGGCCGAATTGCGCGGACGACATCGACGAATGCGACAGGAACCCGTGCATACACGGCTCCTGCAAGAACATTCACGGATCTTACAAGTAAGTCGAACGACATCGTTAACGGGTCCCTCCCAGCACTTTACATATCCGCCGCGAACGTAAATCGCGCTCTCACGTCGGCACCGGGGCTTTTCGATAAAACACGGCGCGACTCAATTTCACCGGGCGAAGATCGCCTGGCGGATACGTTTCCATTCTTTCCTTCTCCTGTCGCCTGCTTCCCTCCCGCCCCGCCCGGTCGGATCGAGGAAGATCCGCTGACGGTAGATGCGTATCGTTACCGCCGCGTACTTAACATAAATTTTTATCACCGTTCGGGGAGATGTTAATCTCGCCGGGAGCCTCACTTTGGGGACTCCGGCGAGCGCGCTGTAGAAGTTGATCGGATCTTTCAGCCCGCTTGAAACACGGCGCGCAGCTTTACGGTGGAGTGTATTTAGTATTTAACTCTAAGGAGTTGCACTTTGGCGTTGAGCGGGTGATACTGAATTTTATTTCGTGACCGGGGATCTTTTTGGCAACTGCGGGGGACTACTTGGTGGTGGCTGTAAAAGTGTGTGGGGTCGGTGGCAAGTGAACTTTCACGAGTGAAAGTATATAGGTACCAAAATCTTTCGTGAAAAATTTGAAACGCGTGAAACTTGTGTTAGATGTAGATTTAATCAGAGTTAGGTATTTTCTAAATAAAGAATTATTTAAATTATGGATCAAATAAAAGTTACTTTTACTTTAGATCATTTGGCGAATAAAGTTAACCCGGATTTTTTTTAACTTTTATTCGTTATTCGAGATTTTTGTTTAAATAAAAAATTTTCCATCTCTGTATTTAGTCCATGAGGAAACTTTATAATCATTTAGTAATTGAGATCCGTTATCCAGTTAACTTCTCCATTTGTGTATACAAAAATTTAATAAACATTAAAACACCGTGGGTGCCGTGTTGAAACACATGTGAACGATGAACCGTGTGAAGAAGAAACTCCATAGGCAGATGCAGCGTGTCCATTTGGAAGATGGAGTTCGATGGCGACGATGAGTAGAAGGAAATGGTCAGGCACGTTGCCTCGACCTCTCGAAATATCGTCGCGGACGGCGAGGGTGCAGAAAATCGCGGTAGTGTCGTTCGTCTTTGCCGCAATTACCGATTGAACACGGACGGTGGAACGTGGAGCGCATAACGACGTCGAAGAACAAGGATTCATCGAGTCGATCCCACGGCCCATTACGGATTTGCTCGTAATTCGACGTTGCGTCTGCTTCAAAAATCACCTTTGCCTCGCCCTGGGGCCCGCGCCATTTCCAATCGATCTCGAGCTTTCGGTCTCGATATGCAATTTAAAAACCCCGCGTGGGAAACGTCACGGAAAGTGAAAACTTAAAGGGGAATTCGTGAATATTAACCTTAGACTGCTGGTAGTTGCTCTTTCATGGAATCGATTAAGTAACTCGATGATCGATATTTCTTTGCATCGCAACAGAATGTGCATTCATCTGCGAAACCCATTAAAAGTGAGTGGAGAAGCTTCTTTACAATTTCTCGTTATTTATAGATCAAATTAGATCGAAGGTATCCATAGAAAACTATATAATTTATTATTATAATTGTAGTTCCAAATAACATTTCGTATTTCAATGAAAGCAAAGAAATTCAACATACAAGGCAATTGGCACCGACTATTTGTATCTTTACGCAAAAAATTAAAATGAAGCTTTAAGAACGAACTCGATAAATATTACCAAAGACCTATTTAATAATTTCGACTTAAATCTCACGAAGCATCCACGTTCGTATCGATTTTTAACAAAGGTCCCAGTCCCCGAACGATCGCCAAACACTGGAGGGTCCTTAGGGGCACGTGGTGGAGGGGGCAGAGGGTCGGAGTGCAGTGAGCGCGGGGAAGATTTCGTGGCTGACGACGGGGATTTCTTCGCAGGGGAAAAGAGAGGAGGGAAAGGGAAAAACGAGGGGTCATCGCGGAAAAGAAACGAGCTCGCCAAAAACTGGTTCCAGCGGGGGACTTAAGGCCGAGCGGCGCGGAGAACATAAATCCGCGCTTTGTTGAGATCGAGTCGAGATTAATCGGGGCCCGAGTCGAGCTGACTGCACGAGAGCAGATAATGTCGCTGGGTCCTACATTATATTGAATTATATCGGCTCAACGCCGGCGGTTGCGAGTGTGCGCGTACACGTACGGCCCATCTTTTCGTTTCCTCCGTCAGCGGCAAGCGAGGAAGCTTTGTCGGTCGAAATCTTGTCCCCCTAACACTGCTCGACATCTTCATTTTTCTATCTTCCCCTTTCAATCGTCACGTCTGATGAATTTCCAGAATCGCCTGTCCCCCACTCCTCTTCCTCGACAAACACCGTTCTGGTCTCAGAAATTCAATCGCACCTTCTGCACATGCAACACCATTAGTAGTACCCGAAATTACGGGATATTTAAAAGTTTTCGGGTCACGAGTACCAGAGTGTGACCAGATGAGTCCCTTAGTTGACAAGTGAATTAAGTCACTTTTCTTAGCATTGTGAAAATTGGACTTTCGTGTAATGCTTTATAAAATATTAAGAACAGAATGTAGCTTTATTGTAAGAAAATTAAGTGAAAGAATGGTGATTATGATAACATAATTTAAAAGAAATACTACCTACATTTCTTTGAATAGTAAACTAACGGTAATCAAGTGTCAATATTGCACAGAATTGCTTGTGAAAGGGTGACTTACACCATACGGCAATTTATGTATTAATAATCATAACTTATACGAATGTTATTTTCAAGGTAGAGAAAAAAGTCAACACTTTCCACTAAACATAGTATATTTTTCCATTTATTATAATAGGTATATTAAGGAACTCTTCCTTGCTGGATTCGTCATCACTTTCTACAATCGCACTGTTTTTTAATGTGTGGAAAAATGTATAATAATTCGGAGGAATAAACTTTAGCAAATCTAGCATGCCTTTCTTTTTAACCGCTTTTCAGTGACTTTGCTTAGGCTGTAAAATGGACTCTTATTTTTTATCAACATAAAGGAAAATATACGCAAGTTATATTGGTAAATCAAACAACTATTCTTAATTCTTACTATTTCCATAATAACCTCTCTTTTCAATTTTGGTCTTACGCCACTTGTCAATTAAGGGTCTCAGATCTAAGAACATTTAAGCAAGAAAATCGGGTCCCATAATTTCGACTACCCGCATAGCCCCAAATACCACCCCCGCGTCCCACAATCGCAGCAGTCCTTTCCACCCTTAATTAAACGGTGTCCGGTTAACGCGGAATAAGCTCGCAGTAGGACAAGAGTAATCAGGCTTCAGCTGGCTAATAAATATCTCCGAGAGGTTAATCGCGCCGCTACCCAATAATTCCCTTTAACGCTGTTACATACCTCAGCTCTGCTAGTGGGCCCTGTGACCTTTCCTCGGCAACATAGTTAACGCTCGTACATGCATATATCGACGCATGCACATCCCATTGGAGGCCCGCCATTACTAGGATCGTAACTAGGAGCAGATCACTTCACCTGCCTTCATACCTGCTTAAATAACCACGTCAAGCCCTGGCCCCTCTCCCTCCGTCGACCCTGTTCCCCTCATTCCCCAGCGATCTCTGTTACGCGGTCCGAGAAGCAATAATGTTCAATTGGGTCTAATAAAGACTTTGATGTGGCACGCCTGGCCGCCAGGTGGTGCGGGTAGGAGCTACTATGTTATTAAATAGTTACGTTGAATCGGTGGCCGAGCGAGCACGCCACTATGCCGAGGACAGATACTTCGTCGATGCAGCCTCGTAATCTCGGGGATAATTAATCGAGTCCTTACGATGAAATATTCCGTAGGTATAGGCAGCGTAGCCGATAATGGCGGCTAGGTGATCGCAGCTTTCTTGTAGTTAGTTATGCCTCGTAACGAACGTCGCAGATTTCAGAGAACGTGTGAGGCGATAATAGCTTCTCGCTGGTTGCTTGAACTTTAGCTCTGGGTTGCTTCTCTCTATTCGCTGGCAACAGTGAACTACTTAAAGAATTTTCCAGAAAGAGCGTTCAGTTGATGATTTAATGCTCGATGTGACAATTTTATTTTACTATATTCCATTTCTTCGAAGCTGCTCTGTTTCCTCATCGCGAGTCTCCTCGTTTCCTTACTTCACGCGCACCTCGGCCTCCCACATTCAGTTCCAAGGTGATAAGGAGCCTCCACCTGCCAGCGCACCTGGAAAAAGCTTAGCAAAATTCAATCAACGTGTCGCTCGGCGATGCGCAACTTCGTTGAATCACTCTCGCTCCATTTGTTTCAACGGTTCAAGAAGCTCGCTGTTTGGTGGATAGCAATCAGCCTCCGCCGCGAACACGCGCGCGAAGAGCGGCGCGCGCTCGCGCGCTGTGTGCATGCGCGCGTGTGCGGGACAGGATGTGATTTATGAAATGATCTCCCTGAAGTAGAATTTAATTGAGCGGAGGCGAGGCAAAAGGAAGAGTCCGGCCCGTGTTCCTTAACCCTCCGACGGATCCGTAGTGGATCTTGATAAAGCGTGGCCTCCGCAGCAATTTCGGCCGCCGCAGCGATTGACCCCGCAGGGTCGAATTCTTCGCGTCCTCTAGCTCCAACTATGTAGCACCTGGTTCACCCTGCGGCTTCATTCCTGCGAAAGCCAAGAATGTGTGCGCACCTGTTCCCTTCCTCTGGCTCGCATCACCGATACGGCTTCGATCGCAGGTAGCGAACAGTTCGTCGAAAGCTTTTTTGCAATTCTTCAAGCATGTCGCCGTGTAAGATTGTCGGAAGAACGTGGTAGACTTTGGCAGCGGGGAGGAAGGAAACATTGGTGCTTAACTCTACGATAATGTTGAGAAGTGACCGAGCCAAGTTTCGTCGTACAATCGAGGATTTGAATATCGTGCACGGGAATCGGAATACAGTGATCCGAAAGGAGCAACCCCGGTTTGGAGCGGACGAGCGATTCAGTTTAAATTACACGCCGCCACGGGCAGGGCGCGCTTTTCCACGCTGAGAAAACTCGAGGAGGACCTCGATCGACTGTGTATGTTAATTCGATCAAGATCCGTTGCGCGGCCGTTGTTAACCTTGAAGCCTCGGCGTGGAAGAAAGTAATCTAACGAGGAACATCGGTGTTCTCACAGCCTTGCCGGGCGGCGCGGCTCTCGCGGCTGGATGTCACGCGTCCCTCACGATATGATATGTATTCATACGCGGCGAGGTGTGCTGGAAAGTGCGTCACGTAGACCGGGACGGAACGAGCGGATCCGTAGATCGGGGCGGAGGACTTTAGAGTCGTTTCCACGCAGCGAGGGAAGCCTAGGCGAGGTCACCGGGGTCGGCCAGAGGCGGTCGTGAAGCCGGGCCCGTTTCTTCCCTCGGATCGACGCCGAACCAGGCAGAAATAGAGATCTCGAGCAATTCGAAGAACCCGTTTCTACCGCACCGACTGACCGATAACTACGTGCCCTGAATCTAGAGGGGCAGGATTTTCGAATTTTGCTGCGGGACATGGCTGTCTAGCGATGATCCAGGACTCCGCGTCAAGGGACCATTAAGGATCCGCGTTCGCGCGGCGTGAATACAGAGAGCGAAGCTGGCAAGCTGGTTCCTCGCGTCTGATGCTGATACGCATCGGGATCTCGAACGTTTGAATTATCGTCGGATATTCGGCGGATGGAGACACTTTTACGTGTCTCGAATACGAGGGCGGGTTTGGGGCAATGATGGTGGTCGCTCTGGCTTGTGGAGAGTTAATGATTGCGGGTTGCTCTTCACTGTTGCATCTACGTAGGGATATTGGTTGGGTTGAGATTAAGGGGGACCCCACGCTGAAGCCGCTAACAAAAGACAAAGTTAGGGATTTTTTGTTCGTATAAATAAATAAAAACACAGGGCTTGGATTTTTATGTAGGTTTAAAGGAACCTCTATTTTGCTAGAAAAATAATTTTTTTCATGAAAAATTGCGCAAAATGATGGTGGACAAAGTAGCTTTCCGGAGGACTACAAAATAACTGGGGTCACGAAATGTGTTCCACCTCATTTTGCCCAACTAATCCAGATGAATGAGACTATTTTCACATATAAAATTTTTTTTTTTTATAAAATCGGAATCTTTTCAGGCGAAGTCAACCAGTAAAGCTACTTAGAAATAAAAGCACCAAGACCCACAGTCAAGTCACTATTCCCTCGAGATCTGTCTTCCAAAATGAAACGAAACTGTTTTAATCAGCGCGGAAAGTGCAAATGAATTCTCGACGAATCGAGTCACCCTGCTTAAACGTCAGAGTGGTCGCGCAGGGACATTTAACGGGAATTCGAGACATCAACGTGTCAGATTAATCTTTGGAATAGGCTGTTAGGATCCAGAGGCAGTGCCTGGTAAAAGAATCAGTGGAGCAACCGGATCTGCAGCCGATCCACGATATCCCACAGCGTTGCAAGCACGATTGCGAGGCAGAGTCTTACTGGGATTAAGATTAAAAACGATTGTCACGCGATTCAGCTCGTTCAACTGGTCGAAGATAGAAGCAGAGTGTCACCAGACTGACGCACGCACCTCAGGATGCCTTCTATTTGCACCTTCGATCCTTCCTCGTTCGCGAATAGGTACACACAGGGAAAAAGGATCTTGTAGATAAGGTCGATGACCGAATCGAGATAACGCAACGTGCAAAACTAATGGGATCTTCAGCGTCTTGCTGGAGGAAACTTACACTGAATCGTGACAAACTGGATACTCTGGACGTAGGGATTAATTGATTGGGTATTTCAACAGTGGAGTCCAGTTTTGCATCGTTAGGGAGGCTGATGAATTATTTATTAAGTTTCAATTTATATAAAAAAAATTAATTTATCTTAGGTTAAAAATGCATTTGTTGTTGACTTCGTTGAGCTTCTTCTGTTCGATTTTTTCTTAACATTTCTCTAGCATAAATTGCACGAGCCTCCCAATTTCTGTCTGTGATCGCCGATAACTTGACCCTTTCGATCTGTCATATTTCAAGCAAACGCGAGTCGCCATCTTAGCAGAGATAATTGAACGCGTGAGAGACAGTGGTGATTAATGGTGCAATGCTATCGATTGGGATCAAGCTGTCAAGGTTAAATTCCATTACACTTCTGTAGAAAATCAACGATGCAAATGAGCCGCCCATTCGTCGCTCCACATTTCCATGAGCGATGAGAAGGACTAGATTTTCCACGATCTGCCCTTTAGCGATCCATCTTGAATCGAGTACGACATCGAGTGATAATTTTCAACATAGTTAATTGAAGACATGAATGCTGCTTTAGATATTACAGTTGTTTAACAACTGCTTAATCATTGTTGCAGTATGTCGGTCATTCATATACTATTTATAACGCAGCAGAATGTTGTAGGCGTTGTCGAAGGACAATATCTCAACCTATTGAACCGCCGACAAGGTCTACCAGATTTTTCACTTGGGTGTGGATCACTGATCCATCTCGTCATTTACAGATCGTGTGAACTCCAGGCGATAGAAATCTTTTGCGAAATCCCTTTAATAGAAAATTTAGAGTCTGGATTCGTGGAGTGAGGAGAAATGAAACATTTTATTTTGTGAAGGAGGAACGTTGTCTTTTGCTTCAAGACGTTTCGAAAAGATCGTAAGGAATCGAAAAAATATTGAGTAATGAATTATTTTAGTAGGTATTCTATTAATAGTGGTAAAGCATTTTTGTTATTAATGTCTCCATGGTCGTATTCATGTAAATTTTTAATTCGAGTCTTGTGGTTCTTTCCACGTTCGTGTGTGAACGAAATTTTGCGAACAGCAGAATGTCCAACAGGGAAGTTGATCGTCGAGAATCATCTGACATAACGATTATCGAGTCCAACCAATTTAGGCAATTACGACGGTGGGAAAGCGCCCTGTGCTGGCGTTCCATTAGCCGCGTTAATCCAACGTTATACTCCTTACTTTACGCGCTGTGCATCCGTTTACGTCATAGGCTCGGGACACACAATACCCGACGCGGAATTAATTGTTGCTCAAGTGTACGATTAAACCACTGAATTAGGAATTCTGCCATGACCGAAAAAGTACCCTTCGATTCGTTGCGAAATGAATTATTTTTTGCAATTCTCTTAAATTATAATACCTACTTTAGGCAGTAATTTATTTATTTCTCACATATTCCTCTTACTATTTGAAAATTATTGGCATCCTTAATATATAAAATAGGCCTACGAAAATTCATCAAATTGTTAAATGTTAAATTTGAATATTAGATTACGGGAAAGTTGAAGTAAAATTCTTCGGTAGGTATTTTCTTTTCCTTTTGATGAAAATTTTAACTAGTTGTGATAAATATCGTGGAGTCTGCGATGCTTCACGGGGCACTAAAGATATTAAATTTTTCTACAGCCCTATTTCGTGAGAACTATCATAGCTTTCTTGGTATGAAATATGTTCCATGGTCCATCAGCGTTGCAATTAGCTTGATCAAAGTGCCTGGAAGACTTTAAAATCTCTGAATTGAAGATTGTTCTGCGCCACAATTATGAATACAGAATCAAACGTAGTCACGACGAGGATGATAAAGCGTCTCGTTTCCTCTTTCGCGGCATGCAAACGCGTAACAGAGACTCTGATGTGTAATCAATAAGATGATCTAGATCGTCGTTCGAAACAATATTGCGCAGCAGTATCGTGCGAAAATGGGACCAGAATGCGCGGGAACGGGAATATCCTTGCAACATCCTTTCCATTTAGCGTGACGCGTGGATCATTTCTCCAGCGATTTCCACCGACGTCAACCATGGGTGCCTGCAACGCTTTTCAACTGGTGCTCATTTCTCGTCACCACTCAAATATTTTCGAATCACACACGTTTTGCAACCGAGCATTCACACGGTTAACCTTCGCCTGGTGGATACTGGGCCCAATGGGACTCATCTTAAAATACCAACCCACGTGTTACTTAGTTTCATTAGTCTCGTTTTGACACGATTTAGAAAGAAATTAAATTCCCTTTTTGCACTATTTCTTTTGTTCTTCCACGACCTTTTGAAAAAATCTTTACTTAACTTTAATTCTAGGAAAAATATTCCTAAATTACAAATAAATTCTTCGAATTTCCATTCAAGACTCACACTCTCAGTTTTTCACAACTTACGACTTTATCCAGTAAATGCCGCAGTCGGGAAAAATTGCTTCACGAACAAGATAAGGACTTCAGATTATAACAATATTCTGACCTAATACGAAAGTATATTTTGAAGTTTGTACGAATGAAGTAAAGGCTGAAAATGGAGCCTGCGCCCGACTCACGGTTAAGCTTTCCGTCGATCAAGGGTTAAAATACAGGAAAACGGAGGCACGATAAAGGAAGAGCAGAGCGCACCCGAGCCCGCGTAACTTTTTATACGCGTCCGTAATCGGTGCAACTTGGGCCCACTCATTTTCGATGGACGTCCACGGGCCCTGCCTCGTCTCCCGCCTAATGCGAAATTCCTGCGTAATGCACGTACTCGCGTTATGAAGCTGTAATCGAGCGACGCGTATCAATAGCTAAAGCTGGTAGGTTATTATTAACCAGGAGTGCACTTAATATTCCGCGCGAGAATGTTTTCATCGCGGAGACTTGATAGCCTCGTAAAGATGAACGGGAACGAGCGTCTCGAGGCCTGTCCTCCACCCGTCGATCGGCTCTCGGTCATCCCGCGGCGATTCCAATTTCACGTCAATTAAATCGACGGCCCCCGGTACTTCGTAATGACTCCTATCAATTTTTGGTACCGCTAATGACAAAACGGTCCCAGCCTCCGAGGGGGTCGAGCTCGATTTTCGGTGTTACAGAGATTCAGTTTTAAGTATGCGGTACGTTTTGGTGGGGGAAATCACGGTTGACGTGGCAGTTTATCGAGGGAACATACTCGGGGAGGATGAACGTGACGCATTAGCTATAACGACAGGATAAATGTAGGTAAAAGGAACGAGGCGATCTTATTGCGATCTCACAAAAAAGCAAGATTCATCTCCATATTCAATTCTTGCGAAGTATAATCCCATTCACGGAAGGAAATAAAAAAGATTCAGAAATAACATTCCTGCCCTGAAACTTTCCAACCTGCTGAAATTCTCTCCCTATTCCAAGGGTTAATCCTTCTCGCCCCGTCTTCGCTCTCCCTCGAGTCGACGAATCCAGCCTCGCATTAGGGCCCAAACGAAAAGGCGACTTTTTCTCGTGCGTGTCCTTTTCTGTCGTTTCCGAGGGTCCCCTTGAAAAATGGACGGGGACCATTCTTCTCCTCCGCGTCGTCCCCTCGCGCCCCACGCCCGCCTCGCTGTTCCACCTCGCGGAGGACGATCGTTCCTCCACGGTGGCTTTTATTCCTCTCGTCCTCGGTCCGGGGCGGGTGCACGAAATAACTGGACGTCGAAACGAATGGCGAAATTATGCCGCGGCCAATCGTACACCCGGCTCTGTTCGGCCGCGTTGCAAAAAGCCCCGTTCGGACTAGATCGGTGCCGCGGGGGCCCCGAGGATCGCGTGGCGATCGTTTTGCTCGTCTCGGCCGCGGGCTGAAATAAAAGGGGGCAGCTCGCAGCGCCGAGGAGTCGCGAGGTTCGATGATAACGAGCACGGGGACCGATCGGCGATCGTGACAAACTGCGATCGATCCGTCCTCTCGGACCCGGTCCCATTAGTTTTGCAGCTGGCTGCGCCTTTTTGCATTTATCGCGCGCGCGAGCGGCTCCTTTCTTGTCGGCGGTTTTGCGGGGATGCTTGCACGCTGTTCCGAAATGACTTCATTTTCCGATGTTATTGCGCGCGTTGTCCGCGATCGAATTGGTCAAGTTTGCTGGAAAGGATTCGCTAATAAAATATGAACCCTGTGGTTTGCTTTCGATTTTTTCTCGTCTTATGATAAAACACTTGACTCAGTGAGAGAGTGTCTCTGTGCTCAGTTTTTATTTAATCTATTCTCGCCGAGTGTCTCGTGACGTGACGATAGCGGCGCTCCGTACACGCTCGGTGTCGATGGAGGCTGCCGAGCACTAAGGTCTTAATTGCCGCGGGAATTTTAATGCCCATCGCGTGCCTAATTAATTAGCCCGCCGAAAAACATTCGGCTGTAAAAGACGAAGCGCGATTTGATCTACGATACGACGCCGATTCTCTTCCTCTTCTCTTTCCTTCGCTGTCGGGGTAACCGATCGCGCAGAATATTCCGAAAACCAGCGACACTCGGAACGGCCGAGGAAATAAAATTTCGATCCCGCGCACCGTCGGATTGTTCCCGTGTTTACGTACACCGAGGCAGTATCCTACATTTACATGCTCGTAACTGGGCAGAGCGAGGCGTCCGATAAAATCGAGGCTGATAAACATACGGTCCTGTTTTCTACAGTTATATTCGCCAGTAAATTCCCGAATTTGTCGAAACGAAGGGGACGAATGGTGAACGCCGGCTCGAGCAGCGATTCCCTTCTTTTTTTCGATCTTTTCTCCATCCGAGAGCCACGGGGAAGCGCGTGTTCGACGCTGAAAGCACCGCGTGTCGGCCGTTCGAAAGTCACGGGCCCCGACTGGTCCCCGGATCACTTCTGACATATTTTCTACCTTTGAGTGCTGAGACCCATGCTGAAGGTATCCGAAGCTTCCTCCTGTCAGTGCCCGCCGTGATATCCATCCAATATGAATCGTACAACGGAGACGCATAAACATCGGCCTGTCCAACCGAACCTCCGCGAGCCGAATGTCTTTAGGGGGCCCCTCGGGTCCGCGCGCCGAGTCTCGTGTCTTCCTCGATTCCCGTAGAGCAGCCGGACAGCTTCGTAGAACAATAGCCGTATTCGTAACGGAAACACCTAGGCCGCGGTATCGAAATCGTTTTCGTTTACCCTGCGCTGCCACGGGGCATTACCGTTCCGCGGGACAATTCAGCTTTACGACCGCCTTGCGAAACCGGGTTTCATAAGCTGCTTTCAATTTAAATATCCCGTGGAAGGAAGCTGGTGCCTCTCGAGCGAGCCGGGCGCCGCGATTTATTCCGGCATCCGCGGCGCATTGTTCGCCGGAGCGGCGCTGCTTTCCATAAAGTAAGTGGAGCGAATTTCGCGCTCTCGCTGGACCATTGAGCGCGGCTCGAGACGACGGTAAGCTACGTGCGATCGGGGACTCTCGAAAATCGAATGTATCGAGGAATCATTCGGGACCGTCGATGCGGAATAATGGATTAGACGGGGGAGATTTGTAACGTGGGTCCGGCTAGGAAGCTCGAGGGTCGCGCTCGGCTAGCGGGGCCGATCCGGATCATCCCCCCAGCTCTTGGAGAGGCCCGAGGTGCCCGCGAGCCATTCCGATCGCACTGTGCCTGTAAACAAGTGAAAATTAAATTTTAGAATTCGCCACCATCCGGCCTGTTGTTCGATGCTCCTAAGCGGGTCGGTCAACACGGTTTAAGCAGGATTTCCGTGCCTCCAGCACGCTTCTGCCTCCGGTCTGTTTGCACGGCGGCTACCATAAATATTCATATGAGGGGATTAACGAGATTTTTCGGGCGTCGGTGCAAATTTGCACGAGCAACAGGGGAGCCGGTGAAAACAAGCGACCGACGGTCGTGGGTAAGAATTGTGACGCGATATAATTCTATTCCTCTGTCTGGACTAGGTATAGTAGCATTTGCCTCGCGAAATAAACAGTGGTGTATTTTTTTTTAAGAAATTTCTAATTTTTATCCCACGCCTTTGCGCAAGCTTCGAGGAAAAATCACTGCTCGCACCCATGCATCGTTACGAGAGAAACGGTTTCCGCGGCCGAGGATCGCCGAGGAGCAGTTTCATCGAACGCAGCGTCGTGCCCGCGCACGGAAATGCACTCAATTAGCGCGCCGTGACAAGAAGCCCGAGAGCGTGTAGCAAATTTCGTTCGACACCCTCCCCAGCCTGCGCGCATGCAAGGAATATCGTGTAACTATCGAATTAGCAAAATTCTTGCATAGTATCGGCGAAGGTGGAGGGACATAGGGGCAGAGACCCGAGATGCACGGAATGATTCCGCATCGTTGCTTCGACCTAGGCACCTAGGCGATAGGTGAAACGAGAGGGCCACGGGCGAGCGCCGTGCGCGAAAGTAGGATAAAGCGAGGCGTAGTCGAAGTCTAACGAAGGGTGACGAAACGGGCCGAGGGGACTTTGGTTAACGAGCGGGAGAGAAAGAGAGAAAGAGAGAAGAGCAGCGTTAACGGAGTAAAGTGGAAAGAGAAGGGAAACGGAGTCACGACAGCCGAATGGGGGGGAATCGAGTGTGACGCCAGTGGAGAGGGTCGCTGGTGACGGTGGCGCCCTCTGAGCGGTCCGGGTAGAAGGTAAGGTTAGTCTATCGCTAGCCGTCCGAGGACGAGGCACGTTCTGTCCGCGTCTCTGTCGGCGTTAACCCTTCGGTCCACCACCGACTCCTGAAAATACGCGCGAAAACCGGTGGCTGCGCGAAGTAACATTCTATAGTGTTTCGTTGGCCGTGTGAACGTAACTGTAGTGAACCCAGTGCATATTTTCGTGTCGTGTCGTCGATTTCGCGGGATTCTCTTAGTGGCGTTCCAAAAACACCGGCAACCGAGAGGCGTTCCGTAGCGTGTCGTTATTCTCTGTGAATCTCGAGCTTCGAGCTTTATTCGTCGTGACTTAGTGCTCCGTCGATTTACCCAAGAAAGGACTACGCTATCACGAAGAAAATCGTTGGAAATCCATGCATTGACAGTCCGATGGTGGCACGGTCGAGATTCGGCAACGCCCCCTACCCCCGCTGCCAAGCCGTCATGGGTAGCTCGTCGGCGATCCGACGTAACACAGGATAGAGGCAATTTGAGCGAATTTAAGAGAGTTTAGACCACGCTCGGCGCATTGTCACGCGAAACGGATCGACGTTGGATGGTGTACGGAGCGTAAGCGCGCCAGGCGATCCCCGTGGCGAAGTGAAACGGCACCGGTGTGCAGCGGCGAAAAGCGACGCGAACGAGCGTGAGAAAAGAGCGGCCCACGGCTGGCAGATACACGCTCGCGCGGGCTCGCGTCCACCGTCCTGCCCTTCGAGTCCTCTGCTCGAACGTTTGTTTGCTTCTCTCCCTTCGACATTGACGTATCGTTTACTTCGTCGCGCGCACCGCTGTTTATTTGACCGTCCCGAATCCCGACACAGCAGCTCCGCTGGATGGATACAGCCGAGGTGACATCGATACCACGCAGCGAGACTATCGATAGTTAAACGTCAACTCGATCGAACGATTACGAGCAGTCGCGTGGAACATGCACCACCGGTGGATTCGTTTCTTAACCGTTCCGCTGGTTTAAATCGCTCCGCGATCGAAAACGTCGCTCGGGGTTACGGATACAGGAGAAATTTTCGGGGATGGAGGCGTCGAGGATGTCGTACGCGTCGCGGAAGGATAATCAGCCGCCCGTGCCGGAATCGAGCCGGTGATAAATCTCGATGCAGGCTGGAAGGGACGGTGCACCGACGAGCCGCCATTTTTTCAGAGCTCTGCCTCGCCGTTCCCACCGACGCACGATTCGGATTTATTCGACAGCATTGCTCGACGACTGGTTCGGTTCTGTGATACGAATTTAGTGCAATTAGTAGGATTGTGAACTTGTGGAATCGATTTGCGTGCTCGTTGAGAGCGTCGGTGTGAGGTGTGCGTGGATGTGTTTATTTCTCTCGTGATCCTCGACGGGAAGCCTGAAAAACAAGGGGCCTACGAGTCTACGACTATGGTGATTCTCGGAAACGGAGTAAACACGCGGCGAGCTCCCGTCAAAATATGAGGACAGCGTCCTTGCGCGACCCGAGGGAATCGAATCCGAGCGAAAATGTATCTAACGCGCGTGTTGTTGCTGCTTCTGCTGGCTACTGGCTCGAGGTGCGTTCTCCTTTCTATCTTAGCGCGCCATTTTTTGAATTTCCAATACCGCGCTAGTACGCAGTATCAATTGGAGCGTGAGATTTTTCACGTGTAGCAGTGACTTTTTATTTGAATAATGATACTGTCTCCTCATTGCATATTGATTCTAGAGCATTTTACGCGTTCAGAGATATTAATTATAGCATATTTCTTTCGGAGCGTGCCGTTGAATTTAATTAGAATATGTAGTGATGTTTCTCTTCTAGTACACGTTGACGTTTGAATATTCTGTATGTTGAAAAGTGTCATGTCGTCACTTTTTTTAGAATATAATGTTGGGTTTAAGCGGATTAGTGCCTAACATATTTTTCATCGTATCTATTGGCAGTCAAGTAATTTATGCGTTCTTGCTGTGATTTGAATGATGCGTAGAAAATATGCGCGTAAAAAGTGCCATACTGGGGGTAAAAAGTTGACACCGCGCAAGAAACCGGTATTATAAATATTGATCGTTTCGATGGATCATGCGGTTCAGTGGTCTCGCGTTGCCTCGATGACAGTCAACGAACGGAAGAACTGTGAGAAATCGATCGAAATGCAATGCGTTTCCATTGTCTGCCCGTTATGTGGATACTCGTGGTTTCGCGCGATCTTAAAGTATTTTTCGCTTAAAATATTTTTAAATTGAGGAATTCTGCAGTCAGAGTTTATTAATTACAGATAATTATGCACAATGGTTATTTATACCTTTACTTTTTCAATCAGTTAAATTATAATTATTCAGTGTATTAACTTTGAGAAATGAGTAGAAATAGAGTGTTGAAATATTGGAATCATTTATTTTGCATAGGAGTTTGAAAATTCTGACACTTACCTAGTATTTATTTGAGATTCTTATGAATTTCAGTTCTGTTGGACTTGGAAAAGTTAAAAACCCGTGGTTATAAGATTTATTCTTTTGATAAAAGATGTGGATTTTTTAATTCTGCAGCAACTAGGCCCTTTAAATTTTAATTTGAATGTGCACTCATATTTGCCAGTGCCACAATCTTTAATTGATCAGCTGATCAAGAAATTTGACTTGAAGAAAGTGTTCTAGATAACGCTCTCATTCATTTTTCATAGATTTAAAAACACATTCCTCATTGCACTTGACCATTATTTTACAAATCATTTGTAGTTTTATGTTGTCTAATCTTATCTTGAATAATATTTTACTACATTTATTATCCACGATTTTAGGTTGAGACCTGAAGTGGTAATATTAGGTTGTATGAATCCTGTCCGTAGATTTCTTATTGCTAGCAAAAGAAACTAAAAGCCCAAATTGCTCCAGAATTTAGAAGATGAATTCAACTCACGAAAACTTAAAACTGACACAATAATTTTCCCTCCAATTACAGTTATCTTTCCTTCTACACGGTTCATTATTAATCGTCTAATTATCTTGTCACTTCAATCTTGAATCTTCTAATACAAAAACAGGACCAAAATTTCGACCAAAACAGTGAGCTACATATTTTTGCAACAATATTTTCTTAGTACTAATGATAAGAGGGGTATAACTGATAACGTGTTTAATATTCAAGTGATGCAATAAATATTTCCAGTAGGTGTATATTACTGCACATTATAAACTCATCTAAGAATTTCGTTTCTCCTCCAATATTTTACCAATTTCCATTATCCCACGTGAAATCACTCAGCGGTTTCCTCGGCTACCCACAGTGCACCGTGTTTCCCTCCACTGCAACCACGTGTGCACAGTGCAATTAGTGGCTGAAGCCTTGATCGCAGGCGCGTTAACTAATAATTTATCGGCCCCGTCGATCGCCGTTTCGTCAGACCGCTTAATCGATCAGCCTCGTTTTCTGCCCGCTTGTAACCGACGACATTAACCGCCCGTTTCCTTTGCAGATGCATATGCACGAGCGGATACACTGGCCAGAATTGCGAGAACGAGTACATTCCCTGCGACCCATCGCCGTGTAAAAACGGAGGCACGTGTCAGCAGATCAACGATTTGGATTACAAGTGCAAATGCCCCGAGGGTGAGTCCCCAGTTCTTAATTTACAAACCCTTTGTGGTCCGACAGTGTCTTCTAGACAGATTCAAATCAATAATCGCACACTTTGTTATATTTAACACTTCGAAGCTGATATGTGGTATAACATCGGTGTTATTAATGCAAGAATACTCGTGGAATATAATTTCTATCATCTATTTAAAAAAATGAGAGAAGAATCTGTTGAAGTTTTGATAAGCTTCGTGCTTAAAGAGAGAAAGATTTGAAATTTAATTTGCTAATCTAATCAATGGTTGCTTTCCTTATGCATCTGTTTTTGATTACGCTATGCTATGTTTACTGAGTATTCATTGCGCGAGATACGAGGACCACAGAGGGTTACTATTCAATTTTCTGAGAAATCGAATTGCTCATATATGCATGCGTGTTTTGTTTGAATGAATGGGAAATTGATATCGAGTACGTCAATTCTGGCGTAATCGTATTCAGGATACATATATTTCATAATGTTTAAGCAATGCCCTGATAGAGTTCCATATCGCGGGTCTTGTGGTTATAAATAGGAGTTGGTATCTGGTTAACACATTGCCAATACCGTTGCAATGTAGTAAATCTTCCGATGCAAGAGTTTCGCTCTAGACTTTGCATAATTTATTTTCTTAGTTATTTATTTATAATTCTTGAATTCATACCTTTACCTTACAATTCCATTTCTCCTCTGTGCACTTTTCAAAATAATTGTAGGAATTGGTGGTTCCCTATAATGAATCCATTCTGATGGATAAAAGAAAGATATTCAGTAGCAGTATTCACATTACTGGAAGATAAAGTTACTTAAGCAGATCCTCTAGTAATTGCAATCATTGCGTCAGGGCACATTAAAATAAACTTAAGCAGTTGGCAGTGTGTTACATTGAATATTGCACGAATTAAACTTCTACTAAAAAATTAGGAAACAGATCTCTCAGTCACAAATCCCAGAACACAAACTTCAATCCCCGCCACGCGAATTTCTTAAATTAAAAAAACGCTCGAAAAGAGTTATCCAACACGTGGAATCCTTGAAGCTACTATCCTCAATCAGAACGTACCAAGGTCCCAAGGTAATGGTGCCACAGTCTCGTCCGCAGCTGTTTTTCCCATAAGACCCATCGTGAACGAGCGCATCTCTCGTTCTCAAGCCTCCCCCGCGATCATTGTCATTGCTTGGAAGCCGCGTGTCCGCGGTATTCTCACGAATTGAAAAGATCGACAGGGGCCTCTCCTTGAACTGTTTTTCGCGGCTCTCCGCGAGGAATGCGTTCGACAATAAAGTCGATTAACGCCACAGACCACCGACACCGCCTTCTTCAGTGGCCTGCGGGATCTTTTGGACGGTGCCCGCGTTCCGCGTTCCACTCTGTTTACCGCGGCAAGAGAGTCTCGTTGCCCGTTGCACAACCTTGTCCCAGACGCTGCAAGCGGCGGGGTAACAGGAGGAGAAGGCGAAGGAGGGAAGACAAAAGGTAGTTGGCGGGGCAATGATTAGTCGGTGCAACAGGTACAACTTAAGCGAGGGGTGGTGGCCATTTACGTGCGTGTGTACACGGTGGATGGTTAATGTAAAGCCCAGGGTCAGCCTAGCGTGGCCTCCTCGCTGCTCGGATCACAATGCGTTGGTCCTGTCGTTCCCAGGCGGACCACAACCATGGCGACCCCACCTTCTTCGTTGCTTCCTCGACGGCCCTCCGTCTTTCACGCTGGCCTGCCCCCGGTCGCGCGCCTTTTCCCGTTAAACAAGCCACCAGGCTTTTCCACCTTCTTCTCCCTGCCTCCCGCCGATTGCTATCCATCGGCTCGTCGAGCTCCCGACACGCCACCGCTTCCGCGGCTCGCTCTATCAGCGCCCCACGCTAGGGGATGCTCGAGTGACTTTTTAACACTCTCACCGCGCCGTTTGCGAGAGGGTTACTGTGTTCCGCAGTTGTGAATGGTATCAGTAATGTTTCCCACGGGGTCTGCTGAAGTTAGCGTAGTACTATAGGTCTATATATAGTTCGTAATTCACCTTGCACGTGGAGGTTTCTACGGGGAACCTAGAGGAAGCTCTCTCTTATCCATGGTTGATTTTCTTATCAAGTTAGAGGCATTGCTTTATTAGTTTAACCCTTAACTGGTATCCTGGGGTCAGTCATGGCCCCAAGCACGCAAGGTTCGCTGCAAAATATTTGGTTGTCTAAGTTTGTAAACTGTATTTCTAATTAATTTGATAATAATAGTTTCACTTTCTACGTATCTATTATTTTATACATTACCTAAGAACAAAATAGGTATTCATAGAGGTTGATCTAACGTCGACTTTACAAATTTCTGTGTCCTTTTTTATTTGGAGTCTGCCACGATTTCAAGATACCAGTTACGTTTGAAAAAACAGTAGGGTAAACCAACCAGTAATTGACTGCATACCAGTGAATGACCATTAGGCAAAGAAATGTCAATTATAAATTTAAAAATTACTATTTGTTTATAAACAGAGTGTAGTTGCACTTTTAATATCCCATATTTTTAGTTTTGCGTATTAAACAAGCATTAATAAATACAATTCTTAATAAAAGTATACGGTCATTTACTGGGCTTCTCATTCAACAATTCGGTCATTTACTGGTTTGTTGACCCTATACCAGTTAAGGGTTAAAAATTGAAGTTCATTCTTCGTCATTCATTCCCTCTGGAGTCTTGCACACATCGCCAACAAGCTCTCCCATCTTCCGACTATAGGTGAAACATTTCCGACGAATATCCATCCGCGATTAATGGCTGCCAGTGGGGAAGGAGATTAAAGGGTGGCGGAGCGGCCGGGCGTGTGCGTTTCAGCGCGTATAGAAAATGGTACTTGCCCGCGGGTTTTACGACCTCTCGCATCCGTACAAATTACCACGTTAGTGTCGCGTTCGCGCTGGCCGGGCATCTGGCCGAGGAAGCGTGCAGGGTTTCGCGCGAAGCGGGATTTCATTCCGGTGTTCCCGCAGGCCGAGTCTCGTTTAACGAGGTCGGATCGCTCGCAATTATTTCGTGCGTGCTCGCGAGGACGAGGCCGCGGCCGTGCTTATTGCGGGCCGTTCCTCGCCCCGCGACGCGCCGATAACCGGGGAGAATGAAAACTCGTAAAAGGCGTGTCCGGATCACGTGCTCCTAATAGCCGTTGACCATGAGCTCGTCGGAGCTATCCCTTATAGAGACCATCTGGCCGGCTTCGGGACGAGGCCATAACTATTCCCCGACCTAGGCGTTACGAGGTACCGTCGAGTTTCCTCGACTCGTCTCCACGAGTTTATCCATCGACCGCTTGACGTTATCGTTGCTTTCTTCCTCCGCTCGCAGCGTCTCTGATACTTATTATCTAGTTCTTCGGAATTTACTGCCCCGCCTGGCCGTCATTTCCCGGAGGAATTTCGTCGCTCCTCTTCCACCGGAGAAGACCATCGGCCCGGTGGAAGGCGACGCGTTAGAACTCGAGCTTTTCCCCCCAGGGCTGCGGGATTCGACGAGGCTCGCTGCTGTAGTTAATAGTCATAATGGTTCAATTTGCAACAACAGGAGATCCCAGGCTCTGCCTCCCTCGATTTTCTTCCGCTCCCCAGTCGCTGGCCGCGGTCCGAGGGCCCTCGGCTCTCAGGACGAGGTTGTAACTATCCGCCGGCGACCCGGGAGAGGAGCTCCTCGAGGCTCGCCTCGCTTCCAGTCGATTCGGTCGCGTACCACCGCCTCTAGTCGTAATGGTTCAATTTGCAGCATCCCGCTTTCTCAGCTCCTTTATCCACGACGTCGTCCCTCTCTGCCCCTCGTGGCAAGCACGAGCCACCTCGCCGGGCCTCTCTCCACCTGTCTCTCTCTCTGGCTTCCTCTTCCCTCTCGCCGCCTCTCCTCTGGCCACGTTTTCTGGCTTGTGCAACATCGTCGTCCCTTTCGCAGAGGACGACCTCGGCCGGCAAGGGATTTCCCTCGACGATCCGATCACGCCTCCTCCATTCCATTCCGCTAATTAGAAACCGCTCTATCGAGCGCCGGTTAAACGATTAACAGCACGCCCGTAGATTAATCGGTCGCGGGAGCGAGACGCTGGATTAAAAGGGGGGTAGGGGTCACCGTTCCTCCTCTGTCCTCCTCCCCCGTGCCTTGGTGTCCCGTTCGCCTCTATTTCTCGTGTTACTCCTCTAAATTGAATCCTCGCGGCCACGACGGGGGACGAGGAGCGGGTAACGAAGGGGGAAGGGTGCACACGACGCTCGCTCGATCTTGATATCGTGCGCCCGGACGATTAAATCGTTTTTTCTTCCCGTTCTCCCCCTCCCCTGAGCACGAATTCCACGGTTTTATGGAGTTGTATAGGAAGCCACTCGAAACGATCCCTGGTTAGGCGTGTGTGCGCCATGAGCCATCGAGCATCGTGCATCTTGACTGTTAATTCGCCGGAGCGGCCGTTCCTCCTGAGAGGACGCCTCGCGGGCCGGTTCAATTAAACGCTCGGGTACGATTCCCTCGGTAGTCGCGCCCGATCCGGCCGGGATCGATTTTATTGCGATCGTGTCGGGAGATCGGAGTACACGGGTGCACGCACACGCGGGGCCCCCTTGTCCGCGGAAAACGCGAGCCTCGGCGAGCTTGTGTTGCCGCTCGGTCCAAGTGGCGAAACACGTCGAGGAAGAGCCGGCCGGGATGGTTGTACGCGCTCCGGCTGATTTATGCCGACGAGAGGGCATAAAGTGCGTAGTCTGGGGAACGCCGGGGCCGGAGGAACGGCCCGGCTCGGGGACACGCGTTCGTTTCGCCATCCTGGGCGCCCCCTCTGCTCTCCCCGACTGTTACGCAAGCTGCCCGTACACGCGCGACGACGCGTCCTCGGCCCCCGGGGGTTCGGGAGGAAATTGATCAGGGTCAAAGCGCTCTTTTTCGCGCTGCGACCGATCTGGTCCAGCCCCGGGGGCCTCCGGTAGACGATCCTCGAGTTAAACAGAGGAATGTGAAAGCACTTTGATCGGGTCCAACTCTGTTCTCTAGGGGCGCAACGGTTTCAGAAGCGTAGGTGGAGGTAAATTCCTCTCGCGGCTCTTGGATCGTAGCGAACTTCTATTTTGACCCCGATTCGGCGCCGCGCGATTCATCCACGTTCCCCCCACAGATAATTACCCTCGAGCTTATCCGAGGCTTGAGTGTCTACTCGACTGTAACTCATCGCCGGTGCCGTTAGAATCACGAATTCCACGAACGATAGAGCGACAGCCTCGACAAACGAATGCGCGAAACTAACGGCAGAGGGGGGCCGCCACGTGACCATAACTCGATAAATATCAGCGTCTCTAAATGCAAAACACTCCGCCGCTATCTCCGCCAACGGTACACGAATTTTATCGCCGCGGCCGGAACCTCGGCTCGTACAGACTACAAAGTTCCCGGCCCACGCGCCCGATAATTCGCGTCTTCTTTCGCGCGCGACCAATCGAACCACGGCATCCTCGCGAGGATTTATCGACACCTCCGCGTTACATTGTTCCCCGCTCGGGCGGTTAATTAAAATTGCGCCTCTTTCGCCACTTTCCAGATCCGCGCCAGTCATCTCCGCCGCGGCCCCCGGCCGATAATTAATGGCCGGGAACATCTGGGCACAAAGGAAGCGCGCAACGGGCGACGTCTAACAAGTGTCCCCGCGCGGTACCCTCTATCCTCGCGCATTGTCAAGGCTCGTCTAACTCTATTCCAGCCCATGTCGCGGCTACGCTCCCGACACTTTGCTCCTCCATTCTTCCTCCTCAGCATCTGCCCTCGTAGGTGGCTGGCGCACGTAGGTGCCCGCGGATAGGTGGGAACACGGACGCTGGACGGCACTTCGGTGTCGTAATCCACTTTTCCGTGGCTAGAGACAAAGCTGGCCTCGTACCCGCGGCATTTAATCCCGCGGCGCAGGTGTACGGGGATTGAGATTGAAATTTTGCGTGGTCGAGGGTACTTTGTCGCCTCGGCGGATACCCTAGCGGTATCTGATGCAGAGGATGCTCGTTGGATGGCTGCGCTGATGTGTTGGCGATTAGCTGACGGATAGAATTCTGTGGAATTCGGCTCTGATGGAATTTTTGTGCTGGCGAGTTTGATGATTTCAACGGCTGAGGGGGGAACTTGGTATAGGACGCTGAATTTTTTTTTTTAATTGATAGTAATACTCGTGGAGAATATATTCCCGAAGTTAAAGACAGAATTTCGAAGTAGCTTCATAGATACAGTATATGTAACAAATGTTTTAGAAATGTTTTTTAGAAATCAAGTTTTCTAAATTTGTGTAGGTATACGATAGAGAAAAATGTTGGTAATTGACCCATTGACTTCGCCGGGTTTTTTTTTTTTTAGATACATATACATTATAACGAGGGGTAATATAAATAGTTACTTGTTTATTAATTCGTAAATTTGAAACAAATTCTAACTAATAATATTGATAATTTAACACAATGTCATCTACTTGAAAATTAGAAGATTTGATTTTAATAAATATCTGACAATGAGCGGAGCCAGTGGGGGCAAAAGAGTGGCACGAGCTCGTCAGGGACACGTATCATCTCCGTTCACTGGCTTTGGCTGGAGACAGTGACAGATACCGGTCGTTGTTGCCCGTGGCTGCTAGCAGCCGAGGGTATCGGTATACTGGTGGCATTTCGTTCTCATAAAAGCTGGCGTGGGCACGACGAATGAGTCCGAGCCGCGGAACTAGGCAAGTCAGAGCTTCCAGCTCAAAGTCCTCGCGTCTATTACCCGAGTCTCTGTACCCGACTTTGTAAAACGTAATAGAACTATTTCCCTCGGAATTGTATCGAATTTCGGCGTAATCTTTGCCCACACAAAGACGCCGTACTTACCTCTCGCAAGCCTAGTCCATTCAGAGCAATAATTGAGTCGATTACTCGGAAAGAAAATTCAATTTACTGAATCGGTCCATTGAAACCGAAGTGCAGCTGTTGTGTCTTGGTATTCGTTTCAGAATTCTAAGAAAGAGGATCATCCGCTCAAATAATTTTCTCATAATACATTTATTTCAATCATTCCACTGCTTCCCAACTTCTCCAAACGAATCAACCATTCCTCGTCCTAAACCAAAGCAAATCAAAAACACCAACAGGCCGCACTGTCCATTAACCCCGACCCCTTGATTTCCCTAAATCTGAGGTCACACAGAACCCTCCACGCAACTCCTATTCAATGAACGATACTCTGGTGGCTCGATACCACAGTCCTAGATACAATTCCAACCCCCCTAAAAGCTCCTTCGGGTGCCAGGGGACCGGGCAACCTGCATCCAATTACCATTTAATCGAGTCCACGCTCTCGCGTCGAGAGCCCGCGAAAAAGGGCCCCGGCTTTCCCACGATTCCCACGAATCGCACAGATGTAACCGCGCGGCGAACCCTTTCCGAATTCGAGTCGGGGGTCGCGACACCGCCCATGGTCCCGTCTCCGGGGAATTCGCGAAAAATATACGGCGGGTGGAAGGGTGACGCGTAACGCGAGGCTGCAGGGCTGCTCGTCGAGCATAAGCGGCTCCATTATGTCGGGGAAGGTGAGTCGTGACAGGGCTGTATCCTCGAGTGGCACTCAGTCCAGGCCTCTCGGAAGTCCCGTCGAGGCCCCCCCTCCCGCCGTATGCGAGCTCGAGAGAAAACGAGAAGCATCGTGGCCCCTTTTGTCCGGATCTCCGTGGAGAGAGGAATGATAAATCCACACCCACGCGGTGTAAACCGAGCCCTGGACATCGCGGAGTAGCCACGGAGTAACGGCCAGCCGAGGATCGACCGCGCCCGACCTCACGGCGTGTGTTGCGCGCGCCTGCCACGCGGGGATATAAATCCGGATTAATTTAATGCATCCGTTGAATCTCAATAACGATCGGCGGCCGGCATGACGTATTTGCATGCGTACTTGGAACGTCCAGAGGGGGACATGATTCGATCCAGGCCGGCGATAGAAGAGGCCGCGTTACCAAAAAGAAAAACGGCCCCTCAGCCGTGTAGATGCGACGCACAGTGGAGTATTTGGCCCTAAAAGCTGGCCAAAAGTCGATTTGAAAAATTTTGTCCAAACTGAAATTTTTTTTTTCCTGATATAGTTGAATGTATGAAGCACAATGTGGCAATATTGTTTTTTTCATTTATTCACTCGTAAAGAGTTATTATTTGTTAGAAGTGAAGAGTTTTCATAGTACACGTTTCTCTCTTGATCAGTCTCTGAAACACCGTTCGCTAAACAGTCATTTTTGTATGTCGTAAACAAATTATGTCAATTTTTTTCTTACAGAAGCCGTTCTTGTAGATATGTACTATACTTTCAGATGATATTTACTTTCTTATTACCTATCTTTTTGTGATTATTGATGTTTGAAAATGACGAATAATTCAGTGAGGTATATTACAGTTCGAACATTTCATTAATGATTTTGTTAAATTTAGGTGTGAGATCGAGTGTTTCTTTTGGTGTCATTAAATTGAGTAAAGGTTTCTCTTTACAATAGAAAAAAGATTGGCTGCCTATTCGTGCCATTTTGGTTTTCCCAGCATTTTCTTTGTCGCAACGCACTGAGCAATCACATGGCATGTCGCGTTGCGTTCGCCTTGTCCACTGCTAACTGTACTTTTACACCAGTTTATTATTACTATACGCACTGGTCGTTGTTGATGGTTTACTGATCATGTGTAGTGTCAAAACCATAATTCATTTTATAAATATTTTATGCATCTGCTTATGTACTAACACCCATAAACGTCTGCAAATCCCAGAACCTTACAGTAAGACATGTAATGCCATTAAACGTATAAAACCAACAGATGTGACATAAACTCAAACATTATGTTTTATTGTTAACTGTATTAAATGATCACAGTATATCCTCACATGAAACCATTGTATTTCTTGACACATATGTAACTCAGAATACGAAAATCTCAATACGAGGAATGACACAATAAAATAAATCTTGTAAATAAATCAACTTATTTCTAAATTTTTTTACGTCCTGTGCATATTTTTGTAAAATTCTATGAAATAATTACGTTGCGTCACTTCTAACTACATTTGGCTGCATTTAAACGAAACAAATAATTTTCCCCAGCTTTTAGGGCCAAATACTCCACGGCTAGCCGTGGACATCATCATCTGATTGATCTCGAATTATTTTATTGTGACACAAATATATTTTTTGAGATCAATAAAGTATTTCTGTTTTTCATTAAACAACAAAAAATAATTTTGGCCAATTTTCTGCAATTATTGACGCCATATTGGAGCTGTCATTTTGAATTTTGATGTTTTGACATCAGATTCAAAATCAGCGACCCCAAAAACCCCTATATACCAAGTTTGAACAAATTCTAAATTATCTAGAATTTTGGCCAGCTTTTCAGGCCAAATACTCCACTGTGCGACGTGTAGATCGTCTCGGGGGCTCGTACCTAATTTGTCGGTGGCTTTCGGTTACTCTGCGAAATTGACTGACCGGGCGAGGCGTGTCTGGCGACTCTTGCGGGGGCATTAGGTGTATCGGGTCCGGCCGTTTAGCGTGCTAGCTGAAGGTCTTTTTATTTGGCCCTCGCTGCGCTCGAGGAGAGTCTCTTGGAATTCAGTGGAGTATATAGATAGGTCGGAATAGACGTAGGGTAGGTACAGTTTATGTCGAATTAGGATTCCGCTGCGCAAAGCTGCGGGGAGGTACGGGAGTAGGTTTACAAGAGGATCTCCCCTAGGTCGACTTTGCACACAACGATTCGCCGTCGGTGATGGAACATTCGACCGAATCAAGCAGATGCGGAGGATTCCCCGCGCGAAACAATGGGTCCGATCGATACAATGGGGGTGGAGCGAGGGGGGATGATCTCCATAGAAAGGGGACCACACCCCGTAGAAGGCGACCGCGCTCGCTTTAGCGGCCCGGTAGAAGTCGTTCCACGGGCCCACAAAGACCGTATAGAGTCATTGACTTGCTCGTAAAGCCGCAGTGCGGTGTGCCAGTACCTTATTCTTGTTTCTCCTCCTCTGCTCCTCTTCTGCTCCTCTTCTTCCTCATCTTCGTGGGGCCTTCTCCACCCCGTCCCCCCCCCTTTTTCTCGGTCTGCTCTTTTTCCATCGGTTCTTATTCCCCGCTTTCGATACCATCTACGAACTCCGCGCCAACCCTCTCGTACTCTTCATATTTTACCATTACCATATCAGGTTCCCCTCGATTCTTCTTTCGCCCCGTCTCTCTCCCGCTTCCTTCGCGTCTATCCGGTTCCTTATTAAATATAGTTACGTAGGATGCGCTCACGTACGAGCCACGCACCTTTGATCGCTCCCCTGATGATTTCTGGACGTTCCGCGGCACTCCACGTGTCTTCCACCGCGGATCGATGAGTCGGATGCGAGCTCGATTACATATCTTCCGTGTTGCGATTGCTGATCGATGGAGGGGTGAAGGGGGTGGCTTTCTCAAGCGGATGAAACACAAAACAGTGGCTTTCGTAGGGATGGACAGTCAGTTTTCCTTTGCAGTGTTTGGTTACTTCGAGAATTATTTAGAGGGGTGGGGGTGGTTGCTGCTAACTTCTTCGAGAAACGAGATTTTGTCTGATTCAAATTATCAGTGCATTCTCCCGGATCTTCGTACCTGTATCTGGTAATTGAAAAAGAAAAACGCTTTCCCTCCACTGCATCTGAGACGCAAGCTGCACACCGCCTCTGCTAGCCGCCCCCAGAGTCAGCGAAGTTTATCTTCCCGTTTCACGGTGACACGCAGCCACCGCAGACCCACGTAAAAGAAGCTACAGAGGCTGGAATAAGGATTCTCTGTACACACGCTGCAGAGAATCCACGGTAGTCCCCGGTTCGCTCTTCGATTCTAACCGAGACCTGCCCTCCTCTGGACGCCACAATACTCGCAGCCTGCGCGAGGTATTCTCGTTCCCCTTCGCCGAGGAATATGCATACGCAATAAGGAGATGCACGCGTATCTGCTTACACGTAACTCCCTCTGCGTGTGTTCACGTCGAACGCGTAAAAGTTCAGTAAACCCGTGCTGGTGTGGCAGGGATACCAGCGTTGTTTCCCTCAGGTCATCCTGGTAGAAGTCGCTTGACCTTTGACTCGGGGCGCCTCCGTGTTCCCATAAAGGTGGCCACGGGGTTACTTTATGCCCCGCCTAGCGTGTGTGCTCACCCTCGACGTATCGCGTGTACGCGTTCCATCCTTCGGCATTTCCCGCGCTTTTCTGCAGCGCAGCGAGAGTGTTGAGTGATATTTCGCGTGGGTGGCTTTGGTCAGGATGATCGCCCTGACGGGGTGTCGATCTGGGTTTCTGGAATGGTGTATGTCAGGTGCAGCTTCGCAGAAGTTCTGTTAAACCTTTCACTGGATAGTCGATGTAGTATCAACGCGCAAGATTGATTTAAAATTCTTTGAGGAAGGAGGCGTAATAACTTCAAAACTGGAACTTTTATAACAGATAAAGGATCTCGGATTTCAGAAGAATAGAGTTTTATAGGTTGTGTTGATCTATGGATTGGAGGATCTTTTCTTAGGTATTCGATTCTTATCATATTCTTATTCCCAAGAACACTCAGCTGAGGTCAGAGTGCGTTAAATTTATTTGATCAAAATATGCATAAATAATCAGCTTTCTAAAGATTGAGTACTTAGAAGCACAGTGAAACAGAAAGCACTCAGGTATGTAAAGAAGCAATATCGTAAACCAAGAATTAAGTCGCTTTGTCTGATACTAAATCAGTAGACCTATCAGTGGTGCACCGTTCAAAGCAAAATGGTAGGAAAAGGAGATAAAGGAAGAATATAGAAATGGAATACGCAGGGGGGAAGACATCGATGCACCTGCAGCCATAAATTTGTCCAACTGGCATCGCATAGCATAATGGAAGGAACGAAGTCTTGCCTTTCGCGCGTTGCCCTTGATTGCTACGATAAAACGCTTCCTCTTTGCTGCTTTCGTTCTGCGGTGCTGCAGTTGCGTCACTGGCTTCTTCCCTTTTGGTGCTGTGCACCCACACGTGCGCGTGACGTCGTTTGTCATTGTTACACTTCTGAAACGATCGACTTTCGACTTACTAAATAACACGTAATCAGGATGAAATTTGGTTTCCAAATACAAATTTGGGGGAATTTGTTGGGGAAAATAGTTCGGACGGTTCTTCGGGGTTGAAATTGTGCGAAAGTTTCTTCCTAATAGTTCTTATTAATATTGTTTTTGATAAAATAAATAGAAACCCTCAGAGATCTCTTCTTGGGAATGAAAGTATTCTGTATTTAATTCTTCCTTCCTCTAATTATACAGAGTGTGGTCAAAATAACGTACAAACGGGGTTAAACATAATTCCTTACGCAAAAATAAATCAAAACTGTAGAATAAAATTTTTTTATTCGAGGACTTAGCTTTCAAGCAAGCCTTATTTAAATCACGTCCTTTAGTAAGCACAGAATAATTCTTCAAACGAATAATCATCTAGGTACCTCAACCACTGTAAACTCAAGCTCAATTACAGCCCGATTAGCCATAAAGGATTAACTTGGGTTTAATGAATCTGCCTGCCAGTTCCATGGAGATTTACAGCAAGCGTTATCTGAGAGTATTGCTTCTAATTAGCGAGGACTCGGTCAGGCCAGCGCTTCGAAGAAAGATGGTGCTCCTGGCGGAATGGGGGATCATTTCCTTTTGGCGTATGGTCACGGCGGTTGTATTAATCGTAAAAGGACCGTAAAGCCGTTTTACAAAGGGAAGCGCGGTTTTCTGTTGCTAGAACAGCGCGATCCTTCCGACGTTCTGCTCGTGGCTCGCTGAAAAGACTCGGCTGCCCATTACGGCCCGTATCGCGGCGAGGACGATCTTTCTTCTTCCCGTGCTCCCAGAAATTATGCCCGAGAGAGGAGCTCTCGGGGCCAGTTTCGAGCAGCGACCATCTCGTTCCTTGCTTCTCCTCGCGATTATCGGCCTCGTCATCGTGGCATGCGATAATCCTCATCGCGACGACAATTCCCTTGTTCCTCGAAAAAAACGAGGGATCCCTTAGTCTGCGCTACCACGTCAGCACGATTCTGCAAGAATTCATACGTGGTCCTTCTGTTCTTTCACGGAATCCAGCAGGCAGCCTTTCTGTTCAAAAAAATTTCTGGAATCTTCTGTTGCTCCCTTGGCACTTCTTTGCAACGCGATCTTATGTACTTCGCTTCGAGATGAAAGATTCAACTGCAGAAAACGATATGCATGGTTATGGTAAAAAATTTTATGCTCTTCTTTGCACAATTTTAAAACTTTGAAAATTTGGATATTATTCAAATTTTTATTCATATTTATTATTTGAGGAATTATAAAATTTGGTGGATGGAATGTGAATTGTGGTCATAGTTATGTACCTGTTTGCTGATCTCGTTCCAGTGACGCTACGCAAATTTGCATTTCAAACAGCTGACACTTTATCCTACGCGGAGTTCACAACAATATCCTTCAGAATAATTGAAACACGCGTAGCGAAACGATTACCGTGAACATAATCGACACGGGGATCAGCCAGCATCAGCAGGTTCGCCGACGATTCCAGAAATTACCCGAGATAGCTGGATGATTCGAGCAGGGAGGGGGGGACAAAGGCCGGCCCCCCCCTCGTGCCAGATCCATTTCTATGAACACGGCGTCGTTAGCATCCGTGCGCTGTGCAAAAAGCTTTCGACCACGGCCCGATGGTAGCCGCTCGTCCCTTTTTCGCGTAATTTCATTATTTCGCGATGCGCGAGATAGGGGGTCGTTAGCTGGGCAGTAAGAGTATGAGCATGGAAAGGGCGGAGGGGGAGGAAGAGGAATCCAAGCCTCGGGGCAGATACGCGAGCGGAGGAAGTCGCGAGTCGCAAAGATTAGAGAGGAACATGTGCACGAGCGCATCTCGAACGATCCGCCGTTTCGATATCGTACCCCAAACGTGACCGCCCCTCCACCCTCCTCCACCCCCACCCCCCTTACGAACTACGTTCGTGTAGCGACAATTAATTGGCCGAACCTCGGCGATAATTCGTGGCGGGAAAATTTGGAGACTATTCGGCAGCGATACATACCTTCGACGAATTAAGATACTGGGTGGCGTTGGCGCGAAAACACGCCGAGGGACTTCGACCTGCTGCGTGGTTTTGGGGAAGGGCAGTTCATATTTAATTTAACACTGAACGTATTAATTAGGAAACATCTCTGTGACTTAATATTCTGAAGTAGTATACTTAGTATGCTTGAGAGATGGGCAAAAATTTTATTTCAATAAAAATTTTGAATAACGGATAAAAGTAAAAGTTAATGTTAAAGTTAAAAAATTTATTTGACACTAAAGTTGAAACTCTCGACAAATAAAAAAAATTACTTTAGTCGTGAAATAATCCAAAGTTAAACTAACTTTTATTTGATCCGTTATTTAAATAATTTTGTATTTAGTTAATGGCCAAAAAAAAAAAAATTACTTTAGTCGTGAAATAATCCAAAGTTAAATTAACTTTTATTTGATCCGTTATTTAAATAATTTTGTATTTAGTTAATGGCCAACTGTGGTATGCTTGGTACTTTAGAAGCTGGATATTGATCCCAAAGATCGAAGGGTTTACGTTTTCATCATTTAAGGAGACTTCTTCCAGTTAGAGATATAGTAGATATCGATTCCAAGATCAGGGAGCACAAACGACCATCTTCGAAGGCTCTCCTCATAAATCGGGTGAAATCCTTATCGAGGGTACTATCGGGCCGCGGTGGAGAGCAGGAATTCGCTGAGAATTCCGCGGAACGGGTAACCGCGACTGAGCCGAACGGCAGCGATCACACATTATACAGTCGCGGTTCTTAATCACCGGGTTCCTCGCGGCCGGGAGATGGGTCTCTAGGAAGGTTTTAACAAATCGTCGTGGCAGAGGCGCGTGATTCATCCGCGCGTGTGTCTGCCGGAATGCTCGCAGGAACCGTAACTCTCTTTAATTGCGCCCGTGTACGGTCAGCTTGCTACGAATTCGCGTTATTGCATTCGATTCCAATTTATCCTGCTGGCAGGAATCTCTGTCAAGTGGCTCGAATCCTTCATCTAGTATGATTCAGGAGTCAGCGCAGGATGCTGGATGCGAATTGCTTCAGGATTTCTTTGCTCTCATGGAACTCGACCCCTTAGGAATCTAACCGATACCAACTTACAACTTGCATCAAAAGATTTTTATATAATACCGACAGCACTACACTCCAGTTCTACTTACACGATTTCAGTCACTTTTGCTGCCACCTGGTCCACGAGTGCTTCGTAATACTATCATCGTTTAAGTTCCTCGAAAGTATCAAGCGTAATGGTTCCCAGAAATTAAGCTCCATTCGCCTGATGCATCATCTTTGCACGTGGCGCGACACACGAAGCGCTGTGGACTTAAAAAAAAAAAGAAGTTCTCTAAACGATGACAAAGATTCTGCATGTTCCTCTCAGAAATTTTCCATAGTAAATCCTTCCACAGTTTTTCTTGGAAAAAATTAAATGCCGCTCCGATTAAAAGTACTACTTTCGAGTCAAGGGACTTCCCCACCGACAGATCGACGTGTCCCCCATTCCGCCCGTTTTCCTTGTGCCGTGCACGGAAATGATTACGCGGCTTTAATGTATCCAATTACTACAGAGTCGATGTCGGGATAGATGATAATCGCGGGTTGATGAATCGCGAGGGTTTATCGCGGCCGAATCGCGCGCTATCATTCCTTACGCAACCCTTTGCTGAACACATTCCGCGGCCAAGTGTTTCCTGCTCGTAAATTCGATCTCCACGCGCCGGGGCATCTGCTGGATGTGTCTTTCCATCGAATCCGCTGAAACCCCGGAGGACACCCTCGACGAACGTGATACCGTTCGACGATACATCACCGGGGTTAATGCGAACGGGTGTTCCGTTGGAGGATGTTAATCGTCATCGACCTGCACTCTCCGCTGGTGGATTAGATCGCGGCAACGAGCGATTTCCTGCCGTCTAGAGTCTTGGCGTCTAATCGCGTCGTGGTCACGGTCGACGACTCGTTAAGGTCGACCGTGCACTGAGAGACGCGAAAGAAAGAGCAGAGGAGGTCGCTTGAATGGGATGAAGAGAGAGGATTTTTGATGAATAGACTCGACCCTTTCTTCGTCCATTCGTTGCTATTATTTCTGTTTTCCATTGTGCCTCGCGAGAGACCAGCTACTCTTGGTTAGTGTGACTATAGTTTTCTATCACTTTCCTCCTGTTGCACGGGGCGGTTTTTTTATTTTGAGGGTGATTGGCGGTGAAATAAGAAAATTTGGTATGGAAGAGGTTTGGATGTTAATCTTACCGGTACTCGATAAATAATTAGCGTAGATAGACTAGTGCTTGGATAGCTTCTTACCGAATCTTTGTGTTTCATATTCTAAGAATTACATTAAGTGTATATAATAGTGTGACCACATTTGAGAAATTCTATGCAAATTAATTATTCCACGGAATTTAATTATCTCCCAAAGTTATTCTCTGAATTTCAATTTGTTATTTACATTATTCGCGATGAATTTCATCCTGCTTCTCATCCATCTATTTCCCTCCATTTCGCGTGCAACGAAACACAGTTTCTGTGAGATAATTCAGTACTTTGGAAACTTCGCTCAGGGCCTGAGAACTTCGCGAAAGGAGGATGAGAATATTAGTTCTCTTGTGATATCTCTCGCTTTCCTCGTGCCTGTAATGAAATCTAAAGTTTCCTCTCTGCGAGCAGTCGATATTTGATTAATTAGCTACGGTAGCTCGTGTGAATTGAGCCTTTGAGACCGACTCAGCGACGTGTCTATCGCAATAGATGTGGGAAGCGGCTTCCTGTAATTGGCGAGGCGTTCGTTCGATGCCTCCGCTAATTGGTGGGTGGAGACCGGTGAAAATTAGTCGCGATATAATTACGAGCAGAGGGAAAAATAAAGTTTGGCACAGTCCCTAATTTGTCCCAAGGCGCTCGTTTCTACGATGAATTTCGTCAAATATTTTTCCCAGAGTTGGGCAAAATGTAATCTAATTACAAGTTACAAATTACGATTAAACTGTAATTGTGTAGTTGATTACACATTATTTTCTGTAATCATTAATGTAGGTGGTTAACCACAATTTTATCAAGTAGATAAATTAATTATTACAGAAAATAATGTGTAATCAACTACACAATTACAGTTTAATTGTAATTTGTAAGTTGTAATTAGATTACATTTTGCCCAACTCTGATTTTTCCCTTCGTTTATTACTTCGAACGAGCAGTGGGGGATTAGTTTTTCCAGTTTTCGAGCTGTTGCTCGACTTATGGGCTTCGAAAGAAGGCGAGAATTCGTTTCGTGTGAGAAATCATAGTGGGAACCAGAATCTACGTGATATATAGTTCATTCCGTGAACGAACGGAAGCAAAGGTGGAATTATGGCTCGACTAATTAACGAAATCGTTAAAGGATTTAAAGAATGGGCATTGTCGATTGCGTGCGATCGCGAGCGCGCTTTCACACGACCGTCTTTCAAGCCGATACGCTTAGTAAATGAAGAACGACTCTTTTTACAGAAACTAGATCAACTCTTGACGCGAATATGAACTTTAAACGTTAAGCGTCATTATCTATTTGCAACTTTCGCCCCTTCTTCCAGTTGCTGATTCTCAATTAATGGAAGCAATACTACTTAGATAATATTAATCACTTCTTAGCTCGCATGAAATATTCCGCACTGATATCAAAACTTCATCCCAGCACAGATGGTGCTTTAATTCAATTTCTCTTCGTTCCGGTGAGTTCGTAATATCGTATTTCTATTAAATTCCCAGCGAAATGAATAATCGACAGAGGAAAAGATCAATTCCTTCTACGTTCCTGTGAAAACGCTCGCCGCGTCTTCCCATTAGATGGAGAGACGACAGCGTCGATCCCCGCGATAACAATCCCGAAATTAATATTTCCAGGCTAATTACGAGGCTTCCCCCCTTTTATTTTCCATTCTCCGTGGCACGGCTTGGGTCGACGGGGCCCGTGGTTGCACAGGCCCCGAGGGCACGCTCCTAATGACCGTGGGCTACCGCTAAAATGCATGCTCACGTATTTGCCGCGCGATGCATTATATAACGTGTGTAGGACACGTATCTCGTTTTATAAGTCCCTGCACGGGCCCCCTATTAGAAGCAGAACTGGCCGTCTTAGGGGGGGCGAGCCCTCTTGGCCCGTGAAGGGGTTGCAAGACGAGGGGGATGGTGGTGGAGGAAGGCGACGCAGGTGAAAAATGCGCGGAGTCTGGTCGTGGCATCTAATTGGAACACGATTCTGACCCTGAAACCCAAGATAGGGGAATATTCTCTGGCTCCTACGGCTCGTTTCTCTCGGGCAGGCCTCCTCTCGGCGAAAGTTCCGTGGAAAAATAAGGCAACAACGACGGAGGGACACCCCCCCTCCTCGGGCCGCTAGACAACGAGAATATCGTTAAGGGCCCCCGCGTGAAATACGTTTCTCCCCCTCCGTCCCGGGGGGGTTGTTCGCGCGAACCGAAACCTCCACTCTATAATTGGTGCGTCACCTCGCGCAGCTATTCCGCCAGCTTCCCTCCACCTGCGCCCCGGTACACCGATTTTATCCGCCGGGGAATCTCTCCTCGGTGCCTGGCCTCCTGCCTGTGCGTTAGCGGCCGCGCCGCTGATTCCTTGGCGAAGCCGACGAGATGCTCGTGGATAGATTGCATCTGTTGTCGATGATTGGCTGGAATCTGGGAAAGTGGATGAAGGGCGGGAGAGGGATGCCACTCATCTCCGAGAATAGATTAGCGGTTGGAGGTGTCTGTTGAACCTGCAGCCATCGAACTTTAGCGAGAAACCGAACAGTCCATAACGAGGCAGACAATGTCTAATGGGGACATTTCCAATGCTTTTTGAGGAGGGAAGACGGGTAAATAATGGAAAGTTACAATGACACACAGACGATAAAATTGCATCGCATAATAGAGGCGTGGAAACACGTCGACGCCAGTCGAGTGTGAGCTTGTAACCAACGAGTACTTCTTCGAAGTACCTGAACCGCGTCCCCCGCACGGATGTAGGACCCAAATGCCACCACCACGACGCCACCCGGCCCCGTTGCGGCAGGAGAAGCGGGGCCAGAAAGGAGAGAGTCGGCGGGCAATCAACGACCGGCCGAGTCCGGCCATTCCGCGGACTTGTAAACCAAACCGCGGATCGCAAATCGAGAAACAGAAATGCCGCGGGAGGGAAGCCCCGTGTACGCCGGTAACCCCTACGGTCAGGCTTTCGCTGGCTACCATCTCTGCCCGCTTCCCCCGGGATGGCGGGGACTACGAAAAAACGCACGGTAATTAAGGAAGATAGGAATCGCCTCTTAAATCGCTCTTAACCACCGCGCCGCGCCAGAGCGCTGAGTCCACCTCCACCGTGGGTAACCTCTTCGCCCGGCTAACTACCTCCCGGCCTCCGCTCGCGTCCTCGCCTCCCTCGCTGCCTGCTCACGCCGCTGCCAGAGATATCTGCATCTCGGAAGTGGTCGCCTCTGTGTCCCCTGTACGGCGAATAAATCAGATCGTCGCTGGGACCGCGTCCTCCTCTCGGCCGGGTCTTATTTATACGATCCGGGCCCCGGGGGCGCATCCGCCACGCGCGTTATGCCCGCGTACACGCGGGCACTACACCGCCCGGACGCCTTGCCATCCAATACGTGCGTGGGCTAGGCACCGTTACTGCAACCGAGAAATTCCATCTGTCTCGACGGAAATTGGAAGCTTTCACGACTACGCATCCTTTCTTCTCATTCTTTCGCTCCGCGGTAGCTCGCTCCACCAGCCAGCTCGATTAAAATTAATAACTGCGCTCTGTTCGATGCACGCTGATCCGGGCGACGCGCTAACGAGGCTATTCTTCTTTGAAGCTGGTAGGCAGCGATATAGGTGTACACTCACTTTTGGATTCTAAAGGTAGCTTTTCCTATACGCGACTACCTAGACCCAGTGTTAATACTTTCAGAGTCGATTTCCTCGAAAATGATGCGCGATATTAAAAAAAGTTACTCTTTCTTTTCGACTTATAAGAAGTAAATAAGTCAAGAGAAAGGAATAAATTTTTTTGATATTGCGCTTCAGTTTCGAGAAAATCGAGTTTGAAGTTCTTGACGTTGCGTTTATGCGTCGCGATGGGTTTTGGGGATGTTTCCCTCGATTGTGAATATACCTCGGGGCTGATGGATTCCAGCGTGCCTGAGATCCGAGGGTCTTCTGCTATCGAGGCTTGAATGGAAATTGGGAAGCTTTTACGACTTCCTTAAAAACAAGGGAAATCTCTCAAGGTAGCCTCAGAAACACAGCCCGAAGATCAATATTTCCACGGAGCTATCGTAACGAGCCAATGCCACCGGTGCCACCGCAGAAGATTGCCGTTCATGTACGACGTATCGATATCTGCGCCGCGAGGATCTCTAAATATTGACGGTGACGAGAGCGATCGGAGGTTCTCGGGAGCCGTTGGAGAATGCGCTGGGGGGACGAAGGGCTGCGAAGGAGAGAAAGGACACGGGTGAAAAAAGAAGGGAACGAAGAAGGGTCCTCGTTCGTGTTTGCCTTTTACTCGGGCCCCTCTGCGCCTCTTTCTCTCTTGTCTTCCGAGAGGATGTCGGCGTGGGTCGGCATTATGGAGATTTTCTAGTCGGTTCGCCCTTTATTATTTTCCCCGCGCTACCGAATTATGCTCGCTGAGCCAGCTGGGAGAAAAAGGCCCGCCGGCCCACACGATCTGTCTAGGAAGGCACGCGGTTATCTATGCGCGAATCGCTAAGCCAGACGTTCTAGTATCTATTTATTCGCCTGGACGTCGCGCGCCGTCGTACCCACGTACATAATATCCGAGATTTCCTAGCAGTCTTATTAGCATAATTCAACGTGATAACTCGCGGGGAGGCGAGCTTTTATGTTAATCGCTTCCTAGATCCCCCCCCGATCTGAATTTACTCTAGCCGCTGCGGGTGTTTTCGGATAACCCTTGGATAGCGATGACTACACGGGATTTTGAAGGGTTTTGTTCTGTCGGGGCTCGATCCACGGGGAGTCAGGAATCGGTGGTCGGCGTAGAGGTATCTAACAGGCTTCGTTGTTGGTGCTCATGGTCGCCGGACAAGGGGGGTGTACAACGTTCAAATCAGCGTTCATTACTTACAGTTTTAATGACGGAAGAGAAGATATACTACTTGGGGCTTTAAATAGTCGTCAAAGACTCTGTCTCTGTCTTGCGATTTTAGAACCAGCTGGTACTCGGGATTGTAGGTACAGTTGTTTGAAAGTGTAGGGTAAACGTGCCAATAAACGAACACTTAAGACTAATGAATGATGACTTTTATAAAATTATCTTTGCAACGCGATTGATTCCACGTGCTAAAAACTTGTTTGGATATGGAGCAAGAAATTAAAATAAGTCTCTAATTAATTAGTTGCTTATTTTAATAACTTATTTTATTAGACTAGGCTGTCAAATCCCTCGAAAATCAAGTATTTTGGGGGGAATTAATTACAAGAAGATGAAAGCAAGAACAAACTTTTCCTTTTACACAGCGTTTATTTCTATCACGTACTGTGAAAATATTTTTTTTTGTTTACATATCTATTTCACAAATGGTTTAGAAAAAGTATTTTTTTCCTGATATTGTGCTTAAAAACGAAGATACAACGGTTTCCTTGGAATATATTTCACCTAAATAGAACCTGTAATTTTGGAGGCTACCTCCGAAAAAACAATTCATCTAAAATTATTAAAATAGCGACTACCTAGTCCCCTTAAAAAGCACAAATATCGAGAAAAATATTCGCCAAATTCGACGCTGCTCCTCGCTAGCGTTAAGAAGCGCCTTTCTCTGATGAAATTTCGATTCACTTCTGACGGTAGATTTCTGGCCGCGTTCATGTACGGGTAAAAAGAACCTCCGCGTCGCAGAGACACGCGTAGCACGAACACCTTGGGCCTCGTGCACGAGGCGGCATTAATCACGGCCGCCTGACAGCGGGAACCACGGCGTATAATGCGTTGCATAGATTTATTTATCATGCGCGAACGCGTAAGTCACTCGTAAATGCCCACGGGCGGCGCCATTAAGGCCCTTTGTAGGTGGAACCACCGTACACCACCCATTACACACGCGAGCTCGTACACTTTCGGCCGGTCCTCTTTTTTTTCCCCCCGTTTCTTTAATCGACCGACGTTTCGCCGGGACGAACTTCCTTAAATGTCTCGTCGGGCGCAACGGGAGAACAAAACCTCGAAGACAGAAGAGTCGCCCGAACCTTCCAGGACATTCGAGTAGACCTCGCACGACAGCACGCACGCGCTGTTTCCAGAATCTTATTTCGGACAAGGGCTGGATTCAATCGTGGATTTCAGGGGCTTTGGAATTATGGAATTGGTGTTCGAGTTTATTAATACGTGGATTAAGGGGCAGTAATAAATGAGGTTAGGGGTAGTCGATAGTCGATCTGTTCTTCGGTCGTTTCGAGATCCGAGGATGTTAGAAGAAAGGTCCAGTCTATTTTCAGTTTAGAATATAATTCCTTCACTTGGATAACAGAAAGTATTTACACCTTCCATATCAGATTTCTATTTTTCATCCACCAAATTCTGCCCAAGTTTCTTAATTCGCGGCTCGAATGCTTTCAATCATCCTTTATCAAAGTCCTCCCGTGTTGATTCCAAGGTGGAGTCGCGTTCTGAGGCGACGACGCCGAGGAACGGTGCCGCGCGACAAGCGAACGCAATTAACGTTTCGAGAAGCGAGGGGATTCTTGCACGTCAAACAGCCGTCGGATCAAAGGTACCGTGAATCGGTAAAAAACGTCGGTGCGAGGCCCTTCGACTTCTCGATATTCGAACGAGACAAATCCACGCCTACCTTCGCCAGAGACCTTCGCGCTCCTTATTAAGGGCGGACTCGGTCCCCGACCACGTGCCTCGAAACGCCGCTGCGAAAAACGAGAAACACGGGGCCCTCCGTGTCCCCTCTGTGTGCATCCGTGCGTGCGCGCGCGCGTCTGTGCAGAGTTGCCCCGCAGGGATAGGCGTGCGTGTGTTGCCCCGACCGGAGCGTACGAAAGGGGCGCGGCGGTTCTATGCAAATTTATGCGGGTCGAAGTCTCTGCATCTCCGGGGAGAAGGCACAAGACGACGACAACCCACTCGGATATTGGGTTATCGGATACACGAGTGTCCTCGGCCGGTTCCCCACAGTAAATCCTCCACGGGGCCCCGTCTGAAAGTGGAACTCGGCTGCCCGCGATCCGCATTGCGGGGCATTGTTGAAATTCAAATCTAAAGGGGGGGAATAGACCGGTCGGCTCCATGTCACGCCGTCTAGCACCGTCATCGTGTTATCTGCGATTGTACGTATAGGTACTTGCGTCTCACGTGTACTTTGCAAGCTTTCCGCGAAGCGGTACACATAGCTTACGGTATTTCGCGCTGAAAGTGGCTAATAATAGGTGATTCCTCATGAAAAGAAGCACGGAAACGGTATGGGACTCGTGAATCTAGTAAAAAGGAAGTGTAATGGGAATTAAATTAATTCCAGCGTTTGTAATCTGCCAATATATAGGTATCGAAAGGCAATATTGAAAAGTGATGTAAGAAAAATACGAGTGATATATTAAATAGGAACAGCTGATTTTCTTCAGCTCCCACATTTGGTCTCCGGTTTCATCCAAGAAACGTGCAACCGGATCACACCGTTTGTATTTTATATGTCCCACTATTAATTCTGAATACTTCTACGTTCGTTACTCGAAAATTGAGAAGTTCATTAGACAGTCGTTCGATATCCGCCTATCGCGTGTCGAGTGTTACTAGAAGCCAGCGGTGGACGGTCATTACCGGGAGCCTGAAAGAAAGGTCATTACGGGGAACAATAATGCCCCCGACCGTCATCATAATTTCAATAAATCCAGTAAGGCAGCCACCGTGGCCGGCGATTCTGCTTTTTCACCCTTTGTCGGCTTTTCATACGATTCACTCCGGACGAATTACCTAGTGCAAATACGCTGCACGGTTTGACGGTGCATATCGAACAGAGGGGTACTGAGAGGGGGGCCGCGAGGACGAAGGGAAGAAAAATCTCGAGGCAGACAATTTCCGGCCGATTCGACACGCTTTTTCCCGTATCGTCGAGGGGGTTGCGACGGCGGATTGCCGGCCTGCCTCCCCCCCCTCTCGCCTCTTCCACCATTCCCAGTGTTCTTCTTCGGGGCCACGGGCCCCGAAGGGAAGGCACATACGGGCCCTAAGGTTGGTTTACCTTAGAACAAAGTGGTTTTTGTTCGGTCCCCGAGCAACTTGTGCAAGTCACGGGGGTTTTGTTGGCATCGCTGCGAGAAGGAGAAAAGAGACGGCGGGGCAACAAGAGCAAAGGCGCGCCACGCGTTGGAGGAGAGCCCATCCGCTCGTTCCTTCTCCGCCGTCTCTCCCCCTTCGCCAACCCCCTTCGGCTTTCTCAGCCTTCCTTCTACGCGTCCCGCGTGACCTTCGCGTGTGTGCACGCGTGAACTCGAGGAAATACTCGATTTCACATTCTGACGCGTTGTCACCGATCGGAAACTCGCACGAGGTGTGCCCCCCTCGAGTCCCACTCGCTGCGAGCGATTTTGGCGAGTCAGCTGTGAGCTTTCGCGTGGCTTTCACTGGTTGATAACCCCGCGGATATTGAAGGAAGTCCGTTCTGCCTCCGAGACGATCAGGTTTTCTTGCCCGCTCGCCGGATCGGGTTCCTGAATTTCTTCGGCTCGCCTTTATCAGCCGATCGGGGGCCCTGTATCTCCAATCGAGTGTCTCGCGTGTAATTGCTCCCCGTGTACGACTCCGCGGGGCCCCGTTTTTTCCCCTCGTCCTCCCCCTCTCCAAAGAGTCCCCGCAACATGCAAATCGGTAAGAAACAGATCTCGGGATCAATAGCCATCCATAAGCCGTCCCGATCCCTTTCTTAGGCAACCGGCGGACTTCTATCTTCCCCGTGGAATCTTCGAAATCTCGGTGTACCAGCCAGTATAGGTAGGTACACACATCTACTCGCCGGAAAAGATGCTTATCCTCTCCGCTGAAAGAGGGGAGAAATCAGCGACGGGGATGGGGCTTGCATCGGGATTTAATTAAGTACCGCGCGATGGTAAGCATGATAACGCGAAACGGACGACTTTATCCCCACCCTTGTAAAGTCGAATTTCTGTGTCGATCGACGGTTATACGAGTGTCGCTCGATCAAAGGGGCCCCGTCTTTTGGGCCCGCACCACGGACTGTCACCGTTCCAGACAAAGTCCCGGCATGACGATCGAATTTGCTTAGCCGCGACCGAGCTGTCGTTCGGCCGCACGAAACGAACCTGAAGAGAAGGTGGTTGGAATGAAGGGGGGAGTGCGACGGGAGGAGAAGGTGGAGAAGGTAGAGAAGGTAGAGGAGCACGAAGTGGAGGGTCCCACCCACTAGTGGCCCTCCACTTGGAGTTCAGGACTCGTGACCACCTCGGGCTGATATGTCGAACCGAAACCCTTCGTTTCTTCTTGGCTCACATCTTTCTCTCTCTTTCTCTCTCTGTCGGTCTCTCTCTCTCTCTCCACCACCGATCATCCACGGGAACCGTGGCCCCCCTCGTGCCCCCCTTACTTCCCCGTTGCCCTCGCGGGCTCGCCGTCCTGTGTGGCTCTCACGAATACTCTTCCCATGATTTACTCGCGCGTCTCGAAAGAGAGAACTATCTTTTTGCCCTGCCTCGCTCTTTCCCCCGTATCTCGTTGGCGGAATCTTCGCGGTTTCGAATAGGAAACGGCCTAGTCGAACGGCCGCGATGGAAGAAACCGACGGGCCCGATGCTTTTCGGCGATACGAATTGAATAATTGCGCTCGAGCCTGTGCTTGGGAAGATCTGCTTTTCACGCTGCAACACTTCTCGCTCTGCATTTGGTACTCGTAACTATTTAGGCAGCAGCCATGAAGCGAAAATTGATTTTTTGTGATAGATGCGAAATTTGGAAAATTTGGGAAACTTACGTGTGTCGTGAATGCTCGGTGTTGGGACCTTTTCTTCGTGGGCGGAATGATTTTAAGGCTCCTCGCTTAATTGATTCTTATCCCTCGCATTCATTTATGCAAATGTCACTTCAGTTTGATTAATCGCCGCCCGTGCCAGTCACCGTTTCAATTAACAGCGACTCGTCTTAGGAATTGATTGTCTGCACCCGGGAGTAATTTGTCGTACTGCCATTGTGTGGATGGGCACGTCTGGCGCGAGAGGAGATGGACGATCGTATAATAATTTTCGACACTCTTTGTCTCTTGCCTCGACCCTATAGTCTCCGCAAGCAACCAGTTAGGATAATTGACCAGATTCATCCTGTGTCGGTGCACACACGTTGCTTGGGAACTCGAAAAGTCAGCCTTCGAAAAAGTGATAGACATCGATTATCTCGTAATCATTTTTAACTTAAGCATCGGTACCATTTAGGGTATTTTTATCAAATAGCATTTACCTCTCTGCTATCAGAAGAATTCTTCTGAAGCTGAATGATATCCCTAATGTAGTCAATATTTAATAGCTATTTGAAGCTAGAAGAAAGAATATTCTAGTGTAATTAGAGATTACAAAGTCGCTACTAGAGTTCCCTAGAGTTTTTCCTCTTACCTATACGTTGCTAAGCAGCGTTACTCTTTTTTTAAAACAGTTAAAACTTTTTTTCATATCAATTCTTGATTTAATAAATAATGTTAATTACGTAATGTGGCTAAATAAATATTAAAACAGGGCACTGTAACAGCCAAAACATTTCAGTTAAGAATTCTCTATTCCGGATTCTCGCCCGTTTGAATTAATTTCCGTGATTCACCGTGACTGATCCAAATTTTAATCAACATTTTTCTACGACGCTCTCAGCTAAGCTGATCAGTGCAATTAAGGTTTTCTTCCTGCATGCGATATTTATCATTTACTATAGCTGCGCGATGGCAGCTCGGGGCTAGTAGACGAGGAAGCGTTCCTCTCGCTTTCTGGCGTCCTTTGTTCTTCTCTTTCCTGCGCTTTTGCTTCGGTACGACCCACACGCGAAGAGATAAAGTGGAGGATGATCGACGCAGTAAATAAGGTATAGAATACGCATATGTAAATCACGAAGGGCGCACCCACGCCCCCTTACTCAGCGAACACTTTCTGTCTTCTTCTTGTTCTTCTTCTTCTTTCCCCGTCCCCTCTCTGTTCCCTCGTTCCCTTGCCACCCCGTGTTCCGTGTCTGGTTCCGTCCTCTTCCCTCTTGCCCGTCCATTCTCCATAAACCTCCCGAGGAAAGCGAGTCGGTGGTTAAACGAGGAGGGAGGAGGGTGGCCGAAGAAGAAGAAGAAGGTGCGTGCACGAAGCTGGCTCGTTTCTATACACAATGCCCTCCACTCCACGTTCGTGTGCGCCGAGTGCACTTCAACTTCTTTGCAGCCTCCTCAACGCTAAGGTAAAGCAACCGTGATACCGTGCCCTCCCCCCCCTCGTTCGCCACCACCCTCGTCAACCTCTTTTCTGCCAGTACCACTGGTCCTTGTTTTCGTTTTTCTCCCTCGTCTCGCTCCTTTTCCCCCGCGAACGCTTCCACCGTTGCTACGGCCGCGAGGAGACGAGAGAATTTCGCGTTAATCGCGAAACTTCTGTTAATTCCTGGTGCTCGAGTGACGCTGTCGCTGGAGATTGAAGAGAGTAGCCGCGAGTAGTAAGATGTAATATTACGCCGAGTAGCTCTCGCCGCTGTTTAATTACGAACACGTGACGCGTGTTGTCTCTGCTTGGAGAGCGCTGTGTAATTGATAAGTGGATATGACCGATTGCATGCAAATGCAGGGCGTAATTAATGCCTGGCGCGTTCGCTCCGCGCTTCTGATTAGATCTAGTCGACTCTCAGCGATCTTCATTTGTAATTAATACGTTAGATGCGAGGTGCAAGGCATGCTCTAATTCGTATTTAAGTCGGCTGATTAAGGTGCCACTTAATCTGGCCTCGAAGTACCACAGTTCTGTGCTAAAACGTATTCAATTCTATTTTACACAATTCTTCTTATGTGCACTCCACGTGGAATCAGTTTTCACTGAAGCACTATAAACCCGATGCACACGCACAAGCTAACTCCGCGTAATAAGTTGAAACCCGAGCAAAGTGGCTACCGAGCACATAGCGCCGAGCATTTCTCCCAAAACAGAGACCCGTTGCGTAACGGAGCATCGGCGATACAGCCCCGTAATTTATGCGCCCTAAACTCAGCGGGGCCCGATGATCCGAGCCCGAGCGACGGAACTCCACGTTGTCGAGGTGAATTCCACGGAGGGGCCCCGTTGAATTAACGTCGCGACAGAAGTCAAAACACGAGCCGGCCCCGCTTAATCGCGCGGCTTAATCTCCTAGGCCGCGCTGTCAGCCGAGCATCCCCGATCGCATAAAGAACTCGATCTCTCGTAATTAATTTCACCGATACCCCCGCAGCTAGCGTTTCGACTGTAAACCCGTGGCGTATCACGGAGGCCCCCGGAAATTTATGCTCCCCCCGGGGAAATCCCCTGAAAAATTCGTCGGTGGGCCTGCTGTGGGCCCGGTGCGACGATCGAGAATCCGACGCGAGGTGTGGTGGCGATCTCTGTCGGATTTTCGACGGTCGGCCGGGTCGCGCACGGGTTCCCCGTCTCGGCGGCCTCTATGTGGGGGCCCGAGGGGGGCGCGGGGGGGACAGAGGGAAAAAGCGAAAGAAAGGGGAGGGTCGGGCGAAGGGACGAGAAAAGGAGAGCTGGCCAAATCGTAAATAAGAAGGCGATTGTCCTTTTAAGCGGCATGGGGCCCCGTGCTTGGACCGTGGTGGGGGTAGCCCTTCGAGAAAGGGGCCCCCACTGATTGTCCCTAAAGAATGGTAGCCGCATGACGGCCCCATTGTTCGAGCGCCGGTACCTGTACACTCGTAACACGTGCACGTGTGTGCGCGCGCGGCCGCTCACACGCGCGGATCCTCGCCTGCGCGAGGCCCTCTCTCCGCTTTCTGCTCTCGCGACCGGGATAAGGGGAGTTTAGGTGTATATCTGCGTATCGTCCAGTGTATACCTTCTTTTACCTCCGGGCTGCGCCCTCTCTCTCTCTCTCGCTCTCCGTCCCGGCTCTCTCGCATTTTCTCGAGATCTCCGCGCAGCGTAGATCCCACAGCTAGGCACAACCAGGCGATTGGCATGCAGAACAACCTGTTGATTGTCTTATACCTGTTGCTCGTGGACGCAGCTTGCGCGTTTCACTGGCGATCGCGGACTTTCGAAAATTCCCCTGTCAGAAAGTGTTCTTCGCGATTTTTGTTAATAACAATTCGAGGTGGCAATTAATTAGATCACGAACTAATGTGTGTAGATATCTCAAAATTTTAATGAAAACTTTATGAAAATTATATAGTTTGAATATTCTACAGATCTTACATTTGGTACTCGCGGAATTTATATTTCAACGTGGCAAAAAGGGAAACAAGAAGCAAGCTTGGAACCCTAAATCTTTTAACGAAATATTCTCATCATAATCCAATCTTCTGTAGCTGTTTCAAACGTCTACGTTTGCTGGTAGTTTAGTTTAAAATCTGGAATCATTCTTAAAATGTTTCGTCGTCCTCTCCCAAAATTTGCAATTCTAATTTCACTCGGGCACAGAAGACCCTCGTTAACACCTGTAATCTCGTTCGATCATAATTCGCCCCAAAACAATGACTTGTTATCGAGCCCTCCATCGGTGCCTTTGATTTGGCGCGAATGAAAGGGGGAAGCACCTGTTGAATGCCACCTGTTGCGCGACGCTCCGCGTTCCCGCCAACGACTGTGAGGAAGCTTTTCTCAGCTTCGTGCCCTTCGATTTAAATAGCAGCTCTGTAAACTTCGCGTGCAATTTAGCCCCTTTGTGCAGCCACGTTTTTCTCATACAGCAGCAAGGCGCGCCACCGGTTTCTGAAGATAGCACGCAACGAAGTAACCCTTTTCGAGCAGGGCTACTTGTTGATTGTTTTGTGGGTACCTGTTGCACAAAATCACTGGCTGCTGCTTTCGTTACACGAATACCATCCAGTGTGAGAACTACAACCCTTCCTGCCATCAGATGCCTACGTTTCTGGGCTCATCTTTCATGTTGACGTGTTGCTCTTTCTCTGATCGACCACGTGGTTACACATCAATCTTTTAATTTTAGAAAATTTATCAAGAATATTTGCATCCAATAGCTTTGAGACTCTCTGTCGAGAGATCTATTTAAGCTTAAATAATAAAACAGAAACTGATTTCTTCACAAAAATTGTCGTTCCTCAACAAGTGGAGCACCGCTCCAAAACAGCTGTTTAACTTCCAAGATCATCCTGGATATTCAAATAAACCGTCCTGTTTGCACTCGGGATTTATAACAGGACAGAAAGACGTTAATGAGGCCATCAAGAACGTCGAGCTCGTCGTCCACAGTCCCCGAAGTTTATTTATAGAGAGCCTCCTTTCGGTCCCGCAGCAGCGTCTGGAGCAATCTCAGTCGCGCGATTCATCTTCGGGGCTGTTATGATAGCCAGCTGCGCGGGGGTGTGCGCGCCAGTGGCGTTCGCCCTCGGCCCAGCAAAGACCCCCGAGAAACCGGGAAGGACACATCCCCGGCGATATTCCGTGCCGGGACGTCGTTCCATTCCCAAGGATATCCTCAAATTAGACACTTCGGGAGCGTTTCGCGCATGCATTATTCATGAGCTCTTCAACGGGCCGCGCATAAATTTCGTGCCGGGGAGTTTCGAACCCTCCCGTGAGAGTGGAGGTTCGGATTACCTGCGCGTATCCCCGTCTACGCTCCCCTGATTAAGCTTCTTATTTAACGAGCGAGATATTAAAGAAAGCGCGGAGGCGAGGTGACAGACAGCGCAATCTCTGACGGCGAGAGGGCCATTTTTTTTGTCTACCATCGGACGCTCCGGGGCGACGCCGCTCCGCGCGGAAAAGTGTGGATCCGGTTTTGGTAAGGGCAGGGTGGTTGCTGGGCCCCGCGGTTCCGTGGGCCCCCGAAAACGTCCCCCAATCGCGATCGGAGAAGAGAGTGCATTAAGGCCCAGTGCGCGCACCATCTCGGCGCCTGGATCTCTCCTCTCCTCTTCCGCGGCACCCCTCCTCAGCCTGCTTGGACCCGTCATTAACCGGGGACCCTCCTCTTGGTGAAGCCATTACCCATTCAAATTACGCTTATCGGTGGGTCCTTTCTCGAGTACGTGCACCTTTTAAGGTCCCAGAAAATGGACGAAGGAGCGGGAGGTGGACGGCGGGAGAAACGCAAGGGGGGCCAGAGAGGAACGAAGTATTAAGGTTCAGGCGACGGTGTACAAATCACGGCCGTGTGCATCCGCGTGGATTATTGCTGTCCAGCCTGTTGCACGTGGACAACAGGGCTACCTGCAGATAACGCTCCGTCTGCTCTCGCCTCGTCCCCGTCACCCACTCCTACGTCCACCGCTGTCTCTTATGAATTATTTGCCTCTCACGGCTCTGCTCTATCTTCGTCGCCCTCGGGCAAAGTGCCTCAGGACCGCTCCGAACGTCCGGTCCTTGGATCTGTTCCTTTCCATACACGCGGTGCCGGAGATACGATCGTCCGGTAAATTGAATGAATCGAAACGATTTTCCACCGCGGAAATTGGGGTACGGAGGAATTCTAAGGACACCGAGGAGAGAGGGTTGCAGGTGGAGATCGAAATCTCTTCTCAACGTGGCAGGTTCGTTTTGGGGGCGTCACGGCGCTTCTAAGAGAATGGACTGTCAAGTTGAATTGGAGCATTCCGCTATCGCGTAAATCCGATTAGAAGCCTTGTGTCTTTTGATTAGGGTATTGAACGATTGGAGATCTACTGGGAATTTAGAAAATCTGGGACTGAAATCTTAGCGTAAGCTTGTTCCATGGCAATGTTACCTTTTTCTGGCAGTCGACGACATCGAGGGCCCAGAGGAACGAGCGCGGTTATTTTCCTGAAACGATGCACTCGCTGGGACTGGGAATCGTTACGGCATGCGGGTCTCTAAGGGCTCTCTAATCGTTGCCCCCCTTACCGACTGTTTGGGAATTCTAACAAGCGTGCAAAGCGTTTTAAGGCCTGGCGGTGCTTCGTTAGAGGTCTAACGAGGGGCGAATCGCATTGCAATAATTACTCCATAGATGGGCATGAATGTGCGCCGCTTGTCCGGCGATCGAGATGGATGGCGATCGAATGTCCATTTGTAAAGTAGCGCTAATCCGCTAATAAGCTGCACGCTGTGCCGCGATTGTTTTCCACATCCCGGGGACTTCATTCCTTGGCCCGGTTGCGAGAGCAACTTGTCCGCTCCGAAGTGGTTAATTGATGAATTCAAGACACTCTTACGTAAATAACGTTATGCTTTATATATTGTCACGGCCTACATCTCGCGCTGCTTTAAAGTACACACATTTTAGCACTTTTGAATCGTTTAAAGCACAGTCTGTAATTGACAAGGCTCGTCGGCCATTTGTCTTTCACGCGCGAACATACGCGGTGTACCAAGAGACATTGATAAACTGCTCGTTCCCGTGTTTGATGTATGAAGATTGAGGTCTTCGTTAATATTGTATTGGAAATACCCGAGGCAAAGTATTTTTCCAACATCCGCAGGGTTTCGGACTGTTCGTTGTCTTCAGTTTTTTGATTGGCCGGATAATTGTCGTAATTCGCGACAGGTGCGTCCGCGTATCACGATGACCCTAATAATTATAACGTTCCCCCAACAGCGCATTTATGGCGGCGGACAAACAATTTTTCCATGGTCACCCCCGTGGCGTGCTCGTGGCCACCCGGTGCCAGCCATGCTTTTTGGTGGGGAGGCACGGGCCGCTGTTAACCTTCCTCCTCGCTTCGTGGGCCCCGATGGGCCCCCCAGTGCCGCTCAACCCCGTCCGACACGATGCACTTCCGAAATTCCAGGGCAAGGGCGCCATATGGTGAAACGGAACGCGCCGCTTCCGTGTCGTGTGCTTTCCTTCCATCGTGAAAGGACGGTCTCAGGAGGTGGCTGCTCCACGTTCGATTCTCTCCTCTGCTTCTCCCTGCTAAGAGACTAATAATTTTAGGTATCCTCGCCTTCGATAGTTCTCTGCTTTCATCTTGCATTATTACCAAAAAGTCCACCGATGTTGCAAATCGTTCGAAATGCAATGTAGGCTTCCAGCGATGTGCAAAAGAGTAACAAAGCCTCCCTTTTCCGCGTACACTCATCCTCCGCTGCAAATATCCAGCGATCTACTAATTGCCGTTTTCTTTGCACCGTACAATACGACATCTTCAGACTCGGGTTCATTAGAATAATCGAGGGTAGATGACCCAGCCAACGTTTACTCCATTTACCGCTGTTAATCCCGAGGCCAGCGAGCGATCGTTGCCGCAGATCTCTCCGCGCGAGACGCGGGCTCCGCTTTCATTTCACGGGTCGATTACCCATCTCGATAACAGGTGTCCCGGGAATAATCGTTGCACGCTCGTGCGCCATCGATTCGCGAAGGTGGCTGAGAGCGTTTCGAGTCGCCAGGGAAATCTCATCGAAGAGCCGCCTCGCGACGGACGCTTGGAGAGACGCCCGCTTCTTTTACGCGCCACGGCGAAACGATTGTTGGAGCGTGAAAGCAGGAAGTCGAAGGGCGGCACTCCGCCGGCTGAGCACCGCTGGCCACAGTCGGCGGCATGAGAATTTTCCCACAGTCCCCACCACATGGCCTGCGGCCGACGCACACCCGCTCTCGCGACGTTGCCACACCTCTGCCAGGCTGAGAAGCACTGTGTTGCCGCGGGAGGGGAGCGAGGGGAGGGGGGAAGGGGCGAGAGAGCACGCTGTTGGAAGAGGGGCAGAGAAAGGAGAGCCAGGCGAGAGAGAGAGAGAGAGAGAGAGATCTGTGAAAGGAAGGAGTGAATGGGGAGATGGGGGAGTGGGTGAGAGGGTGGATCAGTGACAGAGGAAAGGAGGAAAAGGTGAGGCTGAGAGAGGAGCGCGTACGATTGGGAGAGTGCTCGCTAAATGGAGAAACAGAGACGGGGGTTCTGCGGCGAGGAAGAATGAGACGCTCGGAGAAAGGTGAAAGAAGAGAAACATGTGGTGATGGAGAGATAGGGAGAGAGAGAAAGGGGACCTCTTTGCGCAATTAGAGGAAGGTGGAGGGCTCGGAGAGCTGTGTGGTAAGAAATGCTGGGTGAGGATTTTTGTCGGAGCTTAGGAAATGGACGGCTGATAGATGGGTGTGCTATAAAAGTTACTAGGTACTAACACTTTGAGTGGCTCAAGCTTTTGAAGAATGCCCCTTCAACGTTTGTACAAAGTGAACTCTCTGGGCTTGGTTTTCCCCCCAGTAAACATTCGGGGATACTCGGATACTACTTTAGCCGGAACCAAGGGCAGGATGCAAATCGCCGCTCACAGCCACTCACAGTGTTGAAGTAAATTTATGAAGATCCTCACCGCTGCAAAGAACGTAAAGCAGAACTCAGAATTGGCACTTTGAGCTGTCCAGGCAGATCCGCAGTGCTCCATCGTTTTTGGAGTGGAAACGTGGAGCTGGTGGCTCAGAGCAGAGTGAGTCAGACTCGGCGGCGCAAATGTCAGGCTATGTTCAAGCAGCTCAGGGAAAGTTTTCACAGACCGTTACATAAATATCCGCCAACATTTCTTCCTCCCTAAAGTTACTAATTCTCGGAAGCACCAACCGCACGCTCCCCCCGGCAATTTCTATAGGAAACAGTAGCGTTACGTTACAGATCGGAAGGACACTTCCCAGTCCGAGGAAACAGAACGATATCCCCGTGGTAAAGAAGCCACGACTGTGCACCGACGCAAGGGTCAAAGGGTTTCCACCTTTTTTTCAACGTGAGAACCGCGCAAGTCCGGAGAGCCGCGGGGCTCCTTTCCCCGTTTCCTCGCGCAAGCCGAGCCGCAGGAAACAGGTCGAAATCCTTGAATTCCGCTGGAACGTTCAGAGGGGGCGGCTGGAGGAGCCCGTTGGGTCGAACTCCTTTTTCCCCCGCGGCCGAAGCTCCGGTCCTCTCCGAAGGTGAATGAAATCATTCCAAGTACCCTGAACCACCGACTAATTGCCAGGGCTTTACAGGATTCTCGAAATTCCAGCGGGAGCGTTCGACCTTGCTCCCTCTGCTCGTATCCTTCTCGATCACGAACGGGTACCCTCGAGCGCTCCTTTCCCATCATTTCATCGTCAGATTCGAAATGGCGTCGAGCCGCTTGCCTCTTTCTATCCGCTCCGACCATTAGGCAAGAATTACCCCACAGTGGTTTTTCAACTAGGGTTAGCGTATCGCTAAAGAGCCATGGGAAAGGGGGGGGGGGACATGGGGGAGCCTGAGCCGAAGCGGGGTTCCAACCACCGAAAACGAGCAGGCAGAAGGATCGAGCGGAGCGTACACGGGGAATTTATACTGGTGTTCCGCTCCTTACGGCCCTGCATCTGTAACGAAGTAACGGATACGTATCCTTCGTCGAATAGGGCCCGTTCCGCACGCAGACACCGCTGGGACTCGCAGGGATTTACACGCACACGCGATCCCCGACCGTTTCGATCTGGGGTGAGGCTCATGGACAATTGCAATTATGGGCCTCCGTTCAAGTTGATTTATAAGTGGTGGAGCCGTTCCCTCCTTGTCCATCGCACCCGCACCGCCATCGGCTCGCGTAATCCCCCCTAGCTCTGTCTCTCTTTCGTCATACACGCGAACCATCGTTGACGATCCGTTCACCTTTCCACTGTGCACACAGTCGCCGCGTGATTAGACAGTTCTCATCATCGTTTCGGAACGCGATGGGACTTGGCTGGTGTTCGGTAGAATTCTGGGAAGCAAAGGCTACGCCCTTATAGAAACGAGACCTTGGTTCATGGGAGAGATGGGGATCCTAGAGCACTCTCAAGTTTCTGAATGGTGCGATCTGGATTTAGTTATTTAGCGGGTGCAATAGTTGCTGGGCAGATGGATTTTTAGCTGTGATAAGAAAAGCAGTTATGAAATCTATTTCGTTTACTTCTTCTTTATTGGAATACCAACTATTATATTCTCTTCAAAGATATTACACGGAGATGTTTCTTTGCAAGCTTCTCCTTCTCCGCAGCGATACCTGCGAACAATAGAAAGTTAGTTGCACTTTCAGCTACCCGATGGTCTCAATTCCTCCACGGAGGGGTGACAGTTCTTGCATGCATTCTCTTCTTTGTTACCAGCACGGCGCAAGAAGAGAGAAACGAGGCGATATCAACGCGAAACGAAACGCCCGGCAAATACTCGATTTCGTCCCTCCTTTTGTAACTCTTCGGTATCGACATTAGCAGCAATCGATTCGCTCTGCATCCGTGACGTGCTCGTACGTCCTCCTCCTCCTCCACGTTTCTTGCCTCAGAGTATGGAACAAGAATAGCTGCAGTTTTTCGTCACCTTATCGCTGGAATTTCCCTTGTTCCAAGACCCCCGAAGAGAAAACGAAACGATCTCGCCTCGGCTGCACTTCCGTTTTTTCGGGGACAGCCCGCGGGCACCTCGTAAAGCATCGACTTAACGCCGTCAGGAAGGCATAAGGAAGGTGAAATCCTCGCGCGTAGAGGCACAGGGTTTACCAAGACGCCGCGCAAATTGGCGAGCAGGAAAGCATCGTAATCCGGAGTTTTACGAGGCAAGAGTCCCACGTGCAAGGCAACGAGCCAGTCCCCTGTAATCCGGTAACCCAAGCTGGGAAACCTCGTCGCGATTCCAGTTTCGAATCTCCGCCGAAATTCTGGCTGGAAGCCCAGCGCGCGGCCATCTGTTGCCTCGTGAAATCGGTTAGCAGCGATTTCGGTGGGACATGCCTCCGGAATGAAAGGAAAAAGAAAGCTGGAGGAAAGAAGTCGCTCCATCGACTGCGCCGACGACGTATCGATCTCGTCGGATCCCCCCACCGAATTCTCGGCTCCCCTATGCCGAATCCACGACCGTGATCGTAGTTTCATCTCGTAGTGAAACGCCAAACGCTAGTTAAGATTCGACTGTGAAATTATTTCTTGGAACGGAGGAGAGTTGGCCGGCGTTGTGCGCTCCTTTCGAGGGATAATGGCGCACGCGGAACGGCCGATTTACTTTTGCATCGCTTTAATATTAATGTTACCGCCCCCCTCTTTGTAAACTGCGGTATAATAACGTCGTGGCCGGGGCGGTTATACATATGTACGCCGGGGATAGGCAGTTTTTTTTCCCCACGAAACTGTATATCACGTGTAGCAACCAGTGCAGATGCATAGGAAGTTTAGTTAACCGCTCTATCGAGCATAAATTATGCGGGCCATTAGAGTTGGTAACTATGGCTCGCGAGCAGACATGCATCGGTGGTCAGCGACTGATACGGATAGATAAGGGCGGATGGAAGGCACTGGCGTGTGTTTGTGTGCGGATCGTGTTCGCGTCTGTGGCTCGGAGTTGAGGAAGATGTCTTCTGTCATCGAGAGCGAAATATCAGCCGGATTTCCTTGTTCGGTTTTGCTCGGTGCTCGTGCCGTGGATGCTGGACGGAGCGAGGGGAGTGGTGTGCTGATTTTAAGTCGTTGTGTAAGATCGGCGATTGCTTTGCAGCATTTCGTGGAGTGTTTTTTAGTGGTGTAGTGGAGGTAGGAGATGTGGGACGTGAGGTAATTCTACGAGAGTCTCTGGTTCTTTTCTGTTGAGCTGCTGGGTTCTTTTTTTTAGTAGTGGTCCAGTTGTCTTGGGTATCTGGTGATATTCATTTTTTGGGAGCGGGTGATGTAAAAGTACTTTACATTAATTATTTCTGTTCGCGGCTCAGGTTTCTCTGAGCTATCATCATTTAATTACTGGATTGTTCTTACTTGATCTTTTCATTGATCCATTTTACATTACATGTGTTTTATAAAATGAAATCTTTTATAAAATTGAATGTATAAAAATGTATTTAATATGGATTAAAATGTTGAGGCTTCTGATTCCATGGTTTATTAAAAATATTTTTCTAATATCAGTTAAATTAATTGATTTATAAATATAAGTTTTAAGTAAGAATTATACTTTGGTGAAAAAATTAATGTAAGTTCAAAATCGTTTTATTGAAATTTCACTATTTTACATGTTTATATAATTTGACTTAAGATTTCTATTCACCATCGAACTATCATCATCAGAATTTAACTTGCACGTTATCAATGTTCTTTCCATTGATCTCTGCTTCCCTCCAAAATACAATTTGCAAATAGGTATAATAAACTTCATTGAACCATCAAGTCAACTGCAGTTAGACAAAACAAATACTCGTTCCACCACTTTCGACGAAAGCCTGCAAAAGACAGTGCTCTCCAGCAACAGGATTCAGTCGACTTGTAAATAACTGAACTTCATGCTACGTCGATCTTGTCGATCTCCTGGCACCTCGCTTCTTCCCTATGCAGCTGTTTTTGCAAACTTCCGAGGCACGGTAATTTTCTGTTTTAATTAAAAGATACCACCTTCTTGCGCCACTCTGGGAAATTTTTCTTGAATCTTTCTCCGATTTAACGGTTAGAATCTTGCTCCGGTAGAAAGTTTTGCCTATCTATTTGCCCTCCGTTTATTCGTAGAATCGATTGATCGGTGCATCGAGCTATCGATTTCACGGTCATCGAGCTCTATCGCTTTATCTGGAGCGCCTGGATCGTTCCTGCTTCTGCCCTCGTCCTTTTATTCTCCCATAAATTCGTCGAACAATAAAACCTGCTGTATCTTCAGGCTCGTTTTAATGTAACAAACCGTTATTTTTTCCTTTACGAAGAACGTACAAGATGAACACGGGAACGTAGCGTAATAATGAGTTCTCTTTACGATCGTAACGATCATCGATACAGTCGAAGCTGGTAAAGGGATTGTAAGTTCTCGTTTCTACCTCCGTGATCGTCTGTTTGTCTTTCCATCTCTCCCCACTGATAGAAGACCGCTTCTAAATCACAATTTACACAAGTCGATTGTAGAATGATTCTCCAGTGCAAATCCTTCGACGAGCCACGTGCACGAAATTGATTTACAAGTAGATATTTTATCAAATTTGATACTCACCCAGTTCAATAATGAAAATTGCCCTCCGCGCTTTCTCTATAATAATTTCTGTAAATTAACACTTGGAGCTCAGCTAGGATATTGTTACCAATAATATTATAATAATAAAAGAAACTCTTCTTCAATCTCGCAAGGATTACTTTTTTCTGACCCTGAATACATTAACCGCCTGCCTCGATAATCGCCACAGATGATACTTGATTTTTTATAATAAATGAAGTAATGACAAATATCCCAACTCCTGTTTAACACGACGTCTTTTATGTTTCAGGTTTTCGAGGCGAGCAATGCGAAGAGAACATCGACGATTGTCCAGGTAATCTCTGCCAAAATGGGGCGACCTGCATGGACAGGGTGAACGAATACTCGTGCCTCTGTCCCCCGTCGTACACGGGCACGCAGTGCGAGTTGGACGTCGATGAGTGCTCCGTTCGGCCATCCCTCTGCCACAATGGTGCCACATGCACGAATTCGCCTGGCAGTTACTCGTGCATATGCGTGAATGGCTGGACAGGGCTAGATTGCAGCGTCAACATCGACGATTGCGCGGGGGCAGCCTGCTTCAACGGCGCTACCTGCATCGACCGTGTTGGCAGCTTCTACTGCCAGTGCACCTATGGAAAGACTGGTGAGTGTATTACAATCTCGCAATTCGATTCAATTAGAATTCTCTTACGGAAGAGAAATATCGCAGTACTGTAAGATAGACTGTCCCTATCTAATTATGTAAATTCCAGAGTAGGAGAAAATAAGGGATGATGATAATATCTCTTCCTAAAGCTCCCCTTTGCGTTAATTTCCTTCGTGTGCTCTATTCGACATATGTAAAACATAAAAATCCTTACTATGGGAGCAGTGGCGTGCTCAGGATTTAATTTTGGGGGAACTGACTTGAACGAATAAGAATATATCCAATGGAAATTCAATAAAATTCATTGGGTGTTTATAAAAATTTATTTTAGAATAAAATTCAGTTTTCTTTTCTTCTAAAAACGCCCCTTCGTTGGGGGTTGTCAGGGCCCCTTGGACCCCTCTGAGTGCGCCACTGTATGGGAGCTTAAAAAGAATCGACTTGTGCGATATGGGAAGGCTTAGTAAGAATTCACAACGCCTTACATTCCCTCTGTTTAATTTAAACCATCTGCAATACTCCTCCACTGTCAATTAATCACCCCAACACTCCGTTCTCTTAAAATCGATCAAACTCATTCAAACAAAAATGCTCGCGGTCCTTTCAAATCTTTCGCTACTTTTTTTTTTAAACGCTGACTCAACTCGAGCGTCCATGCGATCATTCAAGAAAGTAATGCCAAGTCGTTTCTTCCTCCGACTCCGGGATAAGTCATTCCCCAGTCACTGGCGTTTCAGCGAACAGAGCGGATTAGCTCGAAACTAACACAAAGTTTCCGTAACAAGGCCGCGAGTGGAATCGTGTCGGTATTATGCATCGCGAGGGGATCGACGTGGCAGGTGCATCTGCACGTGCAACAATATGATGCGGCCTCCCCGCGGACGCAGAAGGGTCCCTCGGAATCTCGGGATTCCGGGGGCCCCGGCAGCCTAGCCTTACCGAGACCGACGACCTTGAGGACTGAAAACGAGTTTCTGTCCTTACTTTCCTACCCGAGGGGCCGCGGCGGACGGTTTTCAGATCGATCGTCCTGACGGCGATCGCCAAATACAGGCATCCCTCTACCGCCTCGGCATTGTTGCGATTCCTCCGAGACCCCTGCCTGCCGAGCAGCGACTTTTTTCCGCGGCGCAAGCTCGGGAAATCTTGAATAAAGGAATTCGCGCCTGCGGACCTCGCAGCTTGCGGCCAGCACGAGGGAGGGCGAGTCGGGGCAGACTTCAACGCGTGGAATGTCGTGTTTCGTTGATCCCGTTCCACGCGGCTTTTGCTGCTGTAAGCAAGTGCGAGTGGTACGTGTCGCATAGCGAGTGGAATTATTGGAGGTTGGGGGTGGAAGGTGACCTGATTATTGGCAATTCATAAAGTACCGTGGAGAGTGTTTCAGAATTATAGTTTGTGGAATAGAAAATTAGAAGTTAGGTCATTAGGTATAATCTCAAGTCTAGTGGATAGGATTTGTGGAATAGAAAAGAAGACCATTAGATATAAATCATAACTTTAGTGGATAAAAAATAAAAAGTTAGGTCTTTAGGTATATATCATAACATTAGTGAATAGAATTCGTGGAATAGAGAAGGAGTTATGATAAAAGAAGACACAAAAACTACCTAAATTAAGTTACAAGGTTTCTCCTGTTGATAAGTTTCATTCTACTCTAGTTGGACGTTTCAATGAATTCAAAATAGCGATCTAAGATTCCCTTGAAGATTCTTGGAAGGCTTTCGCGGGACGTCGATGAGGCTTAGCGTCAGATTTACGATCCAATTGCTTCGGAACAGTTTTAACAACGCGGCAGAGGTTAACGGATTTACAATACGTAGGTACGCATAATGATGGCGTCTCGAGGTCTGCGTTGAAGCCTGGGGGCTCCATTTCTTGCGCGTATGGACGCAGTTACAGTTAGTCGCGGGTGTAATCGCGCATCTGCACCGCGGTTTACTCTGGTTTATATACGAACATCCTAGACATACATGTCCCGTTATCGAGATCCGTGCGTGAAGGTAGCAATGTCAGTGGCCAACAAAGGATACGATTTTTACACGCCTCACACGCCTGCAGATGATATCTGGCCATGATAAATTCGAGCATTAAGCGTATCCCAAACGTGTTGTACAAAACTCAGCGCAAATGCTACGTCCGGTTTCAAAGCACGCCGAATTATGAGATCTTTCGTTGGATAAGTGCCTTCGATATTCTTGTCGTGTGGGTACTGTTGCAAGAACAGTTTGAAGATGCAGTATATACCGATATATCTGTGATAGTTGGTGTGAATAATCGGAATAGGTTATTTTCAACTGCTAGGGTATTGTTGGGACACATTATTTCACAGGGGACGTAAACTACTCACGTAGAACCTAGGATTCAATTTCATGACTGTAATTTGTGCTGAAACATCGTCCATTACAGTGCTGCGATGTGCTACTTTCTGTCATCTGTTCTCTGTTTATTGATTTACTGTATTTGCATTCTTTGTATTGCCAATTGTTATATAGTATAGTCGATATTATAATCACCTCGACTCGTTGAGCATAGGTAAGGTTTAGTACCAAACAGTTTAAGTTATGATGAATAGTATAATAATAATAGTTTATTGACGGAAATAAATTCCACTTCTTTGTCGAAAAAAATGCATTACCCATGCATTTTCCGCTACTCAAATGCCTATACCTTCGGGAATTTTACGAATTTCAACAAATTCTTTTAAACACGTATTCTCAAAAGGTCGAACATTCTAAAAAAGAAATAAAAAAAATCGATATTTAGACCAGAACCTCCCTTTAAGTGTAAAGCCTCGACATCTCAGATATCCAACAAATTCAAAATGAACGAAGCATATGCACCTTTCGTTTACAAACTCATTTGTCATCAGCCATATATTAAACACACCAGCAACACTTTCCACGTAGTTTCACCACGGATCCCCCGACTTTCCTCGAATTTCCTCGGCCGCCTCGCTTCAGGGAGCAATTAAGCCGTCTTATCGTGTAAGCACACCGGTATTTCCTATAATTTACTGAATGCCAATGCACGCGGAGGCACAGATCGGCCGGCAAGAGTCGCTGGGATTTGTCACCAGCCTCTCTCTCTCTGTCGCTCCGTGTCCCCCAGACTCTTCTGCGATCCCCGAGTGCAACATTTCTGGCTAGGTTACGCGATACAGGCCTTAATGATGCCCATCTTTGGCAGCGGACGCCGTGTTTGGTGTTGGACGATCGACACTTTTGTCCTAGAAACGCACGCAACCGGCAGCATTAACGCGCCGGGGCCCCTTCAAAATGGCCGCCCACCGGTTGCGTGGATTTATCGCCCGGCGACAGGACAATCGGATGATGAATCGCCTGTTTCTTGTCTTCCAGGGCTGCTCTGCCATCTAGACGACGCGTGCACATCGAACCCCTGCCACGAGGGCGCGATCTGCGACACCAGCCCCATCAATGGATCGTTCACTTGTTCCTGCGCCACTGGCTACAAGGGGGTGGACTGCTCGGAGGATATCGACGAGTGCGAGCAGGGTGAGTACGACTAATTTTCTCGATTCTGCGGAATTTTCGATCCTAATCGCTACGGACGATGGGGATGATCGGCGAAGAGCTTGATCTTTAATCTGGAGGTTTAGCTTTTAGAGAGATAATGAAAGGAGCATTCGATTTTCTGTATAGTATAACTATCGAAAGGTAATAATTAGGGGAAGAAGACTTCTTCGAGGGGATTTGAAAGTGTTATTTTAATTTTAATATTTAATATTATAATTTTAATATTAACTTTAATTATTTTGGAGCAGAGTATCGTGTTCGTTAAAAATTTGAGAGTTCAAGATTTTTTTATTGTTTATTGATCACAGCCTTCGTGAAATGGCCCCCATCGTCTTACTTTAATTATTTTTGTATTATTGAGGAAGATTGATTTACCCAAAATAAAAGTGGAATATGAATGGTATTTAATGGGAAAGTCGACATATCATTTTAAAAGAAAATAGTGGCTCATGTAACAATGAATAGAGGCAGAACGGTGTAGTTTATAACCACCATTAGTTTACTGGTGCGCTGTTAAATGACGTAAAAGGATCGTGCACGTTCAGCCAGCTGAGCAGTACAATCTCGAACTGTTTCGAGCAGAATCCCGCTTTGAAACGAAAGTAATGCGTGCCCTCGCCTCGCGGTGGTGCCTCGTCGGGCACAGTTATTAATGATTCGACCGATCTAAAAACTCTCGATGATGATTTAGCGCATGAACGGGCAAGAAAAATATCTCGCAGATCGTATCTGATGGACTTTATCGCAGCCAGTTTTAGTCCCTGTATTAAAACACTTGTGGGAGTAATAAATGATCGTTGCTCGTTCTACTTGCCAAAGAATCTGAACAATTTGTGCCAAACATCGCTGGGAGTTGAAACTGCAATAAATTTGCAATACCTTCACTTATCTATTTAGCGAATCTGTCGACCTGAATCTCGTTACTTCGCTCTAAATTTATTTGCCAGCGATTCGATGCTCCGTAGTCTACTGAAACTAATCTAATAATCATTCGTTCAACTATGTTTGGCAGCACTGACAGTCACATTCCATTTAAAGATGTTTGAACAAGCTTCACGATGGACAGTTTTATTCCACTGTCAATGCGTGATTTCGCTGGCTTTGTCGGCCAGCGACGTTTCGTCATCGTGCTCGCGGGATTTTAAATCAGATACTGATGAGATCAAACGATGACCTCGTCGATCTCGCAGGGTCAATACGTCGGTTGACAATTTTTATCTAGTCATGCACGATCTTACGTGGGTCAGTGTACGCGTGTTTTGCATGACCCGCGCGTGTTAACATGATCCCGTCGGCGTGGGCAGCACAATGGAGCGACGAGTTAATCGACGGCACTCTGCTATCCCCTCGAATCTGTTCGTAAAAACGCCAGCTCAAGACCACGTTACGCGATCGTATAATTCAGAATGTACAATATCTCATTATGGCCGATACACGGCCATCGTTGCGTAAAGGAAATGAATTATACCCGTCGACGTCCAGGAAGAAATGCTTAACTATGCGGGCATTGCGTCACTGGTTCGTTTGATCGATATTTAATAATTTCATTTGCTTCTCTTTTTATTCTCGAGAAACAGAATGGATTGCTCAATTTCCTGTTTCGGTTCCCAGGGAAAAAAGACTCGCAGCGAATTTTTTTGCAATTCTTTTAATCGATTGATATTAGAATTCAGTAGTAGTAGAAATAAAGAACAAAATTAGGATTTCGTTTTGCTAGGTAATTAACCCTCCGTAGTCACCCCTTCTTATAATCACAAATTGGTCACTTGATTACATTCGAAATATGAATTTTGATACGATGAAATTTGTAGTTAAAATATAGTTGCGAAAAGGTACAATATTTTTGTTAAAATTCGTCAAATTTTTAAATTTTAATATTGAGATCTAAAAATTCACCAGAATATTGGCAAAGACCGCAATTCTTTTGCCTCGGGGGCGATACACCCCTTGTGACCACGAAGGGTTAATTAGGAGATTCGATCCTTCTTGTATCGTTCACGGTAAGAATAATATTTAAGTCAAATATGTAACTCATTTATTATAGAAAAGAAGGAAAGCTCCAGCTTCAAAGAGTTAATAATTCGATAAGCTTATAACGATCTCCAAAGTCTGACACGATTTCCGAAAGCATAGCGCGCAGACGTGTGCATTTAACCGAAGAGATCGAGAACAGCCGATAATTGTTAGATTAATGTGCGGGTTCGTGCGAGAAAGCCCCCACGGTTCGTGCAAATTGAAATCCCGCACGGGGTAGATTGACGCACGGGAATCGATCGATTGCGATCGATTAATTCGGTGCTGGATTCATTCATCCTGCGTGCTTCCCTGTCCATGCTGTTACTCCCTTCCCGTTATTGCCGTTGTCGTCGACCGTGATTGATCTATCATGAACGGAGAATCCCTGATCGCTGCTGCAATCTTATCTGAATGCAACCGCACCGTGAAGTATCGATTGCAACTGCCCTCGATCGCTGTTGTGGGAAATGATGGCACTTGCGGCGGGGTATAATTAAACTTTCATCGGAGTGCAGACACATAATTATTTATTAAGTATCTTTCCATTTCACAAATTACAATTTCTGCACTTTAAATTGTAAGGGGAAGAAAGTATAAAGAAATAGGATTAGTGAAAGTTCTTACAGGAAGCAGATTCTTCAGATTTCAATCAGAATAATTTATATTACTCGTTAAACAAAGGGATTGCAAATTTTCCAAGAAAAACAATAAATTTTATCCCTTCGTGTTGTAAGTAGGAGAGTGTAACATGTATGCCTGAATAGTGGGTCACCGAAGAAAGATACTTGAATGGAGGGAGCAGGTCTTTTCAGACATTTCTTTCAGACAGCTCGTTCACGATCTCGTTCTCAAAGCATTCCACGCGAACACCTGTAGGGTACGCTGCGCCTGAATAAGTATCCTGGGAGGACGTCGATCAGCGATCTTTTTTCTTATTTCGTATCTCCGGGCGAACTTGTCATTCGTAAGCCGTTCCCCCCTCTGCTTATTCTTCGAGAATGAGTTACCCTGATGCGCAGCTTGCGATTGAAGGGCCCCCGTACGATGTATCGAGCGAGCCCTACTGCCAGAACACCGAGGATTATTAATAATTCCTCGGGGATAATTGATGGTCCGGCGGGAATTTATGTTTCGGACTGCGCGTTACACGTTGATATCGATCGATCGACAGTTGTCTCGAAAGCATTTCGGCCGGCCCCTTTGAATACTCCAAGCCGGGCACGTTCACCCCTTTATCATTCTTCCCCTTCAAATGAAGACTCCTTAAAATCGAAACAGCGACTACTGATTCGATATGCTTCATTTCATTCTAATCCACTGTGGAATTTTGTCAAGTGAATTATATTCGAGCAGGGAATTCTTGTCGAGACGTTTCATCGAGATACAGAAAATCGTAGGTTATTGAAAATCTGTGCAACTGTCACGAAGCAGAGTTTTTAACACTTTCGTATGCAAAATATTAAAGGAAATACAGTTCAGGTGCAGCAGTGGGTCACGAAAATATAAGACTCGCTGAATAAAATTTCTCTTCCCCAATTTTCTTCATTTTCCCACAGAAAATAGCTATACTCAACCTGGCTACTGCTTTTAAGGAAATATCCGAATTTCAAAAACCTGCAGAAAACAGCAAAAATTGTCCTTAAATTCTATTAATGTATTTATCAATGTACCAGAAAAAAAACTAAATATTGCAGCACTTGCTAATGACAGAAAATAATTTTGTTCAGCTAGAATTTTATTTTTAACCACTATGCGAGCCCAAGAATCCAAGTGCCTTCTCCTCGTCATTCGAGGACGTCCCATCAAATCACGTGGAATGGTGGAAACGCTGGAGATCATCCCGTTTTACGCGAAACGATAGAAACCCAGAGTCGGTTCCGCGTAACGTGCACTCCGCGCGGTTGTAATGGGTTTGCAATTAACCGGCGGACAGGCAGTAGTCGGCGTTTAATTAATAGTCCGGCGGAGAATCGGGCCCAGCATGGTGCCCACACACCTCGATGATTTTCTTCATACGCGGCCTCTTCCTGCCGTTTATCTCGCCGCATTATCAGCCGGAATTCGATTTATGATATTGCGGCGGGGAACGCGCTGTCAATCGGCGGTGGCGTCGTTGACATGGAAATAAGTGGCGAACACACCGCGGCCGTGCTCGATCACCCGTGAACCAGGAAAAATCGCGATGGCCATGGGTAACGAGGGGGGCCGGTTCACCGTTAGCGCAAAAGGAAATCGATATGTATCGGCAGTTTACGGGGGAAACGGAAAAACCAGGCGGCACTTTTTGTTATCTAATCCTCTGCTTAACATGGACGGTCCGCTTCTTACGCGAGCTGATAATGCAGAACCGAATGGAGATTATGATCGATAGTGTACGGAGTTTCTGTGATGTTACGTGGAGATTCTTTGACTCATTGGTTAATACAGCGGGGGAATGGAAATTGAACGGAACTTCTTGTCCACTGTTAGCTTGGACTTCAATTTGCTTGTGTTCATAAATTACAAATTAAGGGGGGATTGCGCGTTGTTGGAATGAAAAATAGGTAATTCTTTGTGAATTTTTTGTCCGAAAACGGTTCGACAAATTAATTCTAGGTTTGGCATCCTGTTTGATTGTATCTTGAACTCTTGTTCTTAATTTTTGTGTGATAGTGAAACAAATATGGCAGATACAGAGTGCTGACTGAGGGCGTTAAAAAAAAATCGGGTGGTCCCGGCGTTAACGGAAAGTGTAAGGGTTATCTGAAACAAAAAAAGGAAAAGAGATTCTTAATCTACATGAATGTGGCTATCTGTGGTAATAGGTTTATCGCCGTTCCTTTTTTATTCAAAGAAGCTTTCCCGATTTTGGAGCAAAACCTTTTTCAGACTCGAATTCGGCCCTTCATCTTCTTCACATGGCTGCCATTTTAACATTTTTTTATTTTTCTTAATGCCACATTCATGTAGATTAAGAATATCTTTCCCTTTTTGTGTTTCGGATAACCCTTGCAGTACTTACGTCGACGCTAGGAGCACCCGATTATTTTTCAACGCTCTCTCTGTATCTGTCATATTTGTTTCTCTATAACACAAAAATTCAGAACGATATTTCAAGATACAATAAAGCAGCCTGCCATGTTTCAAATTAATTTGTCGAACCGTTTCTATACAAAAAATTCACAAAGAATTACATATTTTTGGGCCCAACAAGGTCCAATCTCCCCTTAATCAATTCTGCCACCCCAAAATTTCCCGCTCTGGGCAGTCACTCTGCTTGCGCCCGCGTAGATCGAGCCCCGCTAATAGGAATGCAGATCTCATCGAGAAAACGAAGCCGCGGAAGGCATGGAGAACTGGACGAAGCCCCAGAAAACACCTGCAAATAAATTCCCCTCGTTCCCTACTCGCCCGATAATAAATACACGCCGCCTATCCGAGCCTACCGGTTAATACGTTTCGTTCCAGACAAAGACACTTCATTAATAATCAGAAACACGTGATTCGTATCCCAGCGCGGCCCGTTCGTCCTCTCCTCGTTGCGAGATAGACGCTCGCTTCCCTCTTTCTCGCATTAGCGAGCGAGCAGTCCCGTTTCCCCGCCGCGTTAATCAACCACACCGGGGGGAATTAATTGGACTTCGGGGGTGAGCGTCAACAATCGCGCTCATTTGCCTTGCGCGCGCACACACCCTCCGATGCACCCCGGCGTCGTTACGCCAGCCGGGTAACGAGCGTCAAGCCATTCATTTTCTGCATTTCATTAAACGCGCGCGGGACACCGCCGCGTTTCGTCGTCTTAGGCGGTAATTTAGCAAACATCCGCGGCCTCACGTCCGCCCGGGCAATCAATCTGCCCGGTCCTCGGGGCCCCGTTTTTGCGTTTTCCTTTTCGCGTCGCTCTCGCTGGGCCCGCGCTTTATTTCCCCGGGCGAGATTGACGGGCTATCGCTGAATAGTCCCCCGGCCGCAGTCGCCGCGGGAGAAAGCGTGGCTGGTGGGGCCCCATCCCCTCCCCTCCCCCCTCACTGCACCAGATTTCGGCCGTTAAAGTTTTTTATAGCCGCATAATGAATTAAGGATCCCAGTTTTTCTGGGCGAGCGGGCCCCATTCGAGAACCCGTTCCTCCCCGACGGTAGACAGTGCCGTGTGTCATGCTTCGAACGCGAGGATTGTAATTAGGAAGACATTACTCAAAGAGGGCCTTTTCTCCCCCGACCCATCGCCCTTCGGGGCACGGAATGATTCGTGCGCTTCTTCTTCGTCGTCCTCTTTTTCCTGGGCCCTTTCCTGACGAGCCGCGCTCGGGGGCGTGCTGTTGGTCAGTTCATGGACACCATTTTTGGGAACCGGATGGTGGTTGATTAGGAGGATTATTTTGTCGAAGGTAGCATTGGTTTGATAGTGATGCGAACAGTGGTATAGGTTGAATTTTGAAACTCCTTGGCTGATTAACAGTTTAAAAAAAATTGTGTTGTTTCCATAGGTGTATGAATTTTTGAGACGTTAGTTTTTTTTCGTTAGTATTCGTGGAAATCGCCCCCAATTTCAATTATCTCTTCTTTAAGCTGCTCTGCTGGGGATATTCTGAATTGGGACTGCAGGCCCGGCTCGTCCCTGTAGGCAAAATTAGGCGGCTGTCTAGGCTGTAACGTTGACAAGTGGCGCAAAATGGTCCTTTCATTTTTTAAAATAAAGTTTTAAATTAAATATTACACGATGCTTTATTTCAATTACATGATTACAATGCTTCAAGCTACGAATAAAAAATTGAAAGGCAGGTCATCAAAAAGCTCAGATATATGTACCTTGGTATTATAAATAAAGAACGCAATTTGGCAAGTTTGACCGTACAAATTTCGTTATAACTTTTGAATATTTCTTAGAAAATTCTATTATAACTTGGAAGGATTTTTGCACCGACAATAAAAGCTGCAGAATTAATAACCAAACAATATTTCACAGTCATAATCCATCAACTACTTAACCAATTTTCCAGCGAACTCCTTTTCTGGACCGTGTTCCGTCGAATTTTTTTAATACCACTGGTGATTAGTCGAAGCTCGCGTCCTCCTCGTCTCATTTACCCCGCCCCTTTGTTCCTCTTTACTGCCTTTCGGTGGTACAAGTCATTAAATCTCGACGGACGTCCACTCTCTTCCTGCTCATCTCCCGACGATTGCCTCTGGCAGTCAGATTCCCTGGCTCGATAAAGATGACGGCTCTCGTTGCTTCCGATCGATCGTTCGCCATCGAAATCCCGTGGATTCGCTTGCCGGACCGCCGCCAGGCATAATTATTTGGTGGATCAATGACGCGTTAAAGACACTTGCGTGTGATCGTTCAACCCCTGTCTGGCAGCACTGATTTTTTATTTTCATCTCCTCGTGTGGAAGAATACGTGTCCCTTCCTCTTCCATTTCAACGGTGTTTATGCTCTTAATAACTAAAAAAATATCAAATTCTTTACTTACAATTGGATTGAAGGAGTCCCCACTATCTTCATAATCATCAAAATTCTCATTTCAATTTACAAATTGCACGAAGTGCAAATTGAAATTTACAAAGTGCACATAGATTTGCATAACTCTGCATGGATATACTGTTCCTCCAAAAATCGATCGAAGCTTCAAAGCCATTACATCTTAATCGATATCCCAAGCAGCCCAATGTGCAAAACACGTGACGATTTCGAGCCCCCTCGCTGCGTTGACGTTAACTGCAATTTTATTCGTCGACGAGTAGGGGGTCCATGAAAACTTTTCGTTCTTCTGCCTCGATTCCCGGCCTCTCGGGCGCGACTCCCACAAAGGAAAAGCATCTCCGACGGGTACGGCTAATTTCAGGGAGGAAGGCGTAATTTATTCGCCGCTGTTCCCGAGAGGGACGTCTGTCCCGGCGAGATAAGGTCGTCTCGTGCGTTTCGTTGCGACGCCGCGACTCTTTTCTTGTATAATTCGTCTGGCGGTGGGCCCCGTTGACTCGCGAAAAAGAAGTCCCACTCTTCGTGGCTTTCCCCTTCTCTATCTTTCTCTCTCGGCTTATAAATATTTACGCTGAATTCCTGAAAACGTCGGTCCATTTGCAGCGAAGGACCACCGCAAATGGGTCGTTCTCCAAGCACTCTCGTCCGGTGTTGAATTACATCGTCGGTGCCGCGGCCATCTTTGTGGGCCCCGAAATTCCCCGAGACGCGCGAAGGTGACACCGGCGGGACGTCATAATTCTTGACAGTAGGGTGAAAGCACGTTGCGTGTCGCGAATGCGTTTTTTCTTATTTATGGTAGGCACTACACATTGGGAACCCCTCGAGTTACGCGAAATTAAGTACTGCCTGTGCTTAAAATTCAGGGGAAGTAAGTTAAGTTGTCAGGGGAAGTATAAACGTTCGAGTGAACTGTTGAACGAATTACAAAAGAGGCTTTAAAATTGAATATATTCCACAATTTTAAGATCCCAGTTCCATCTGCCTTCCCTAATCTCCAACTAACTAAAAAAATTTATTTTAATCACCATCAAGCACAAATTTGCTCCAAAACACCCAACTAATAACTCTAACCCACTTAACCCAAACGAGGTCAAACTTCCTCCCATAAACTCTGCATTCTACGGACCACAGATATGCATGGAAATATAAATAGTGGTTAAAAAATCGGCCCCCGTAGATTGAATTCCCCTTCTCCCCCCTCCCAAGAACATAACGGGCTTCGTGTGAGTTCCGTAAAACCCGCTCATTGCGTGCCAGCGCAAACAACGCGGTAACGCGTAACGAAATCCCTCTTCCTTCGTGGTCAAGCTGCCTGTTGCTCGACTCGGGCTTCCTCCACCTTCCTCTTCGTGTTTCGGTGGCGTGGTTGACTCGGCCGGATCTCGGCGAAGGCGAGCCCCGTTCGCTACCTGCTGGCTAAACAAAGAACCATTGTTACACCGAAATTCGGCAACGTTGCCCTGACAATGGTAAACCGATACGAGCAGAGGCAGTTCGTATACCTGGCCTGGATGTCGGCATACCTGCGGCGCTTTGGAAATCCAGGCTACGCTGGAAACTCTCCTCCAGAGGTGTAACTGTGTCCTCCCCTGCTCGGAAATCGTCCTCGAGTTCGTTGCCTCGGCTCCTTCGATCTCTGCCGATTTCTTTCATTATCGAATCCCATCACGAGTTAGGGTCTTCCGGTACCTTGATTAGATAGATGGGTCTACTATCCTGTATCTAGGGTTGCCACCTTTTTGGAGGGGAACTATTAGGGAAATTTAGGAAAATAAAGAGTAAAGATTTATTTTTTTATTTTACCTATTTTTCCAAATATATTTGTTCGTAGTTTCTGCTTTTAGTGTCATGGAATTCTTCAGCAAATTGAGTTATCTGTGGATGCTCGTTAAATAGATTTGGAAATTTGCTTTTGTTCGGATAGTCGAGGGCTGTTTTGGTGATCTGTGAGGTTAGTGATTGGAGATGATGAGTAACTAAGTGGGAGTACGAATGTGAACTAGACGAGGGGAATTCGATTTCATATTTCCACAGAAGTGCATAGATAATGCATTAAGGAACCCTCTACTATATTTCATGCAAAGATTAGGGGAGGCCTAGGCAAGTTGATAAGTTTTTCAGTTTTCAATTTTTGTCATTTTTATTTGATGTAATGACAAATTCTCTTAATACACATAATGACAAATATGCTAAAATATACTTTGATCTTTCTTCTTTAATATATTATAGACGAAAACTTGAAAAATTATATATCTACAAAATAAATAAATAATTTCTCTGTATTAACTTGCCCCGATCTCCCCTACTATAGTACATTCTTTCAAAAGGAAATATACATATTAATTCATCCTTCTTACCAAACTTCGTTTGCAACTCAAATCAACTTCCCATCGCGCGACCCACCCCCATCTTCCTCCCCTGAAGGAGACCCACGTGAAAGGCCATCAACCAACGGTATTCCACCATCGTCGATTTAAAAAGAAGGAGGCGAGGGATAAAGAGATTCTACCGCGTGTCGACGATGCTGCAGGACAGGACGTTGCTCGTAATAAGATTTTGCCGGAAGTGGAGGCTTAGGAAGAGCTGGCGGTCAGATCTGGCCTTTCCTCAGGGTAGTAGAGATCCGGTGGCAGCCGCGCACAAACGAATCTAATTAAACGCTAAATTGTTATTTTACGTTTAATAACGACCATAATGACCTGACGCTCGAGCCCGTGCTCTGTTATTATCTAGATTGCATATTTTCTGGTAGATTAAGTTCCTCGGGGGCAGCATGCGGCCCCGCAAGAAGCGCGAGGCGAGAGCGATCGGGGCCCGCGCTACCGAACGAAATCTCGCAAACTGCGCCTCCATGGTGGTACGATTGATCGATTATCCGCGATATTATATGCGCGGACGACCGGGCTACACCTCCGACATTACGGAACCAGCGTAACATGGCCGGCGGGTAATGACGTACAAGGATTTCTGTATTAAGGCCCGCTGGTGGTCGAGCATCCCCCTTTCGAAATTATCGTAATTAACCGAGACACTAAACCTAGTGGCTCGCGATTAAGTCATGGTTCAACGAAACATTATGCATATCTCTGCCCCCTTACGAAAGAACTCGAATTCAGATTAGCAATTTGGGTAGCTCCATATATAATTAATTCTAGCTTGAACCTAGCCAAAAATCTTCTCTTGGAATTACTGAAAGGTGGAAATCCTAGACATTGAAACCACGAGACTCCTCGTCATCGATCGCCTCCTTCTGAAAGACTCGTCCTTGAAGGCCCTCGACAAGTCTGACCGACCGATTCGTCATCTGTTAGTCCTCCTCGCTCGATTGCTAACACGACGAAGCAATGCGTTTCTTGCCAGCTCCTGACTGCCCCGTAACACACGTATACACCCTTGCTTCGCTCCCTCTCTCTCTCTCTCTCTCTCTCTCTCTCACTCCCTCTGTCTTCAGCCTTTTCTCCCCGGTTTCTTTCTGCGGCTCCTTCCTCAGCGGTCGAACGTCGCGCGCGGCGACAGCAATTACCCGAGGTCGGAAAAACCGTCGGCGAATTACACGAGGCCGGTATGCGAGCGTGCCACGGCCAGTAGGGACTTTATAAACGGCCCCGGCCAAGCTGCTGTCGTTGCCCGTGGAAAAGTTCGAAAGTATAGCGGGTAATTGTACGCGCTGCCCTGAGAACGATGTAACGAGCCTGTGACCTGCTACTTTCGCGTTACCTCTTCCTACATATAAGCCAGCAGATCTTCCTGCTTCGGAAATGCCTCATCCAGGGCACGAGCCAGCTCGCAACGCCAAGAACCGTGATCCCAGTAGGTTGGGACATGGTTCTGAATTGTGCGTGGAAGGGGATGAGTTTGGGGAGCTTGAGCTTGGGGCTTTTGCTCCTGAGGGAACTTAATTCCGAATATGTAGATAGGTTCCTGGGGTTGGAGTCTGATTGCTTAGGGCACTCAGGTGAGAAGACTCGGAGAGTGAAGTTTCAGTGGTCCACGTGAGTTAGCCGAGGGTGCTACCTTCTGCCTACTATCTAAACACTCGAGTCGTGAATGCATTCACCACCTAGCGTCACCACTAGCGCATACGTAGATCCCCTGGATCCGTCGATTTCTTCCTGCTCAGCTGAATCTCACCCAGTGCCACGCACTTTCTCCGCCCAGGCTCGAAAGCTCGCGTCAGAGTTTGCCCAAGGTGACCGGCGACCAATCTCTACGGGACAATTACCACGGAAGATGGTGATCGCGTGCGGCATGCCGGTGATCGTTGCGCGTACGGTCGCGATCGACGGAGCCTGTCGAGGGGCGCGTGGGATAGAAATGGAATCGGACGGTTCGAGGAAGCCTCGCGGGCCTTAATGAAACGCTCATTTCGCGGGGCAACGATTCGGTGGACAGCTGACAGCGGTAATTATCTTATTGCAATTAGCGCGAGCCGCATAACTCGGAGGAAAGGCAGCCAGCCGCAGCGAAATGGATTCCTGGGCCAGGTTGAGGCGGCTCGTGTGCTTGGTGCCCCTGGAATCTGTACCCGGCAGCTTCCTTCTTATGGTCGTCGGCCGTTGCCACCGCGCGCCCTCGCTCCCTCCCTCCATCCCCCTCACCCTAATGGCACACAAGCTTCTAAAAAGTTGCGTCGAGTTGGCCAATTAAGGCGCGCTATCCGTGCATTTGTCGTGCATCCAGCGGGGAGGAGGGGGCGCACCTGCGTGCAGGACTTTGATTCTTGCACGGCTATTAATTATTATGCGCCACGCGTTCACCGGCTCGCGGCAGTTTTAATTATCGGCCCTTTCACGACCAAGTGCGCTCAGCTCGCGCGAACAATCTCCTCCGGATTCCCCGGGACCTCGCGCGTCTTCCTGGCGCTCTCGGCTCTTTAATGCTCCCAGTCGTGGACGAGACTTTCTATGAGAAAAGGCGATCCGATGACAGGCTTTCACTTAAAAAGCCGGGAGTTTATTGAGTTGCTTGACGGATCGAAAGAATTGTGCCCGGGGATAGGTGATTGAGCGATGATTTCGACGCTCTTGGCAGGGCAGGCGAAGGAGGACGTGGGATTTTTTTACTTCGTGGAATGTGTTGGGTACTGCTTCGACTTCAACATTTCCTTGCGTCTTCAATTTCATGAATCTTTTAGAAAATGTACATTTAGGTGAGAAAGGTATTTTTGACAAATGGTCAGATTTGAGTTGCGCTGCCATTTATAAGTATTAGGGCACCTAGTCTCTATGGAATTATTGTGAAAAACGTTGCAAATTTATTGAAGAACTCTAGCAAATTTTACTTAATTTAGTATTTTACATTAAAACCAAAAAATGTGCAAATATACAACTTGCTAACAAAGTTCTAGCCAACGCAAAAAATAGTTAATTCTAAAGTACCCACATTCTTTTGAAACGATTCAAAAACATTGAGCCTCTCGAGGATGTTATTTATCGCTAAGAAGCCTTGCCTCCATTCAGCAGCCCGATTTCAACGATCAAACAGAAGAGCCTCATCTTCAAATTCTGTTTTTAATTGCATGGAAGATTTGTCCACGTTCTAATGTTCTGTTTTCGTTTCTTCCAGGATCCCCCTGCGAACACGACGGTATCTGCGTGAACACGCCCGGCTCCTTCGGCTGCAACTGCACGCAAGGATTCACAGGACCACGGTGCGAGACGAACGTGAACGAGTGCGAGTCCCATCCCTGTCAAAACGACGGCTCCTGCCTGGACGATCCCGGGACGTTCCGATGTGTCTGCATGCCTGGTGAGTGAACAACTTCGTTTCTTCTCCTTGCGCGTGCCCCTTACAGCCCCCTCGCCGCGCAGCTTCTTCCCTTTGAGAGGTGCCACCGAGACGCATTCTCGAAAGGCACTATTCGCCGCAAGTACCACGGAGAAACTGATAATTTGCGATCGCTCGCGTGATCGTAAGTATAGCATAGCTCCAGTGCATCTTGGTTACCACTTACAATGGCAGTCGGTGAAACTGCTCCATTTGCTCGCGCAGAAATAACAGCTTCGTCGGGCGTTTTGTGATTGTTCCCGGCGCGCTCTATTATCTCTGCTGGAAAACTCGCCGAGGAATCGAAGGCTGGTTCCATAGTACCGAAATCGTTTTGGTATCATTCCTTGTCTACGTCTTTATGTATTTGGTAGCGCTAATTTCTCAGTATTGAAATCTCTTGGAGCAGAAAATATACTTGGATCTAGGAAGGATCTAGGAGTTCTGAGATCTATCCTAGGGTTCTAGTACAAGTCTTAACAGCAAAGGATACGAATCAGGAAGATTAATGATTATTTAGTGAAAGTAGCGATGGGTTCGAACGCACCGCGAGCATTTTTGTTTGTCAAGTTACCGACTTCTTTTACACAAACTCATGGGCAAATGGGAGGAAGGACGTCGGTGTGCGGTATTAATCAAATTCCTGGGGATCCTCGCGAACGGTAATTAGTAAAGGGTTTCGAGTTTCGCGTCTTAACGGGGACGGCATCTGGCGCGATCAGAGGCCGCCCCATCGCCAGGCATTTTCGTGGAAAACCCATTCGCGCGAACAAGCCACGCTCCGCCGTCGGCTGGGATCAAGATTCAGCGTGCCCGATAGCGGAGAGGTCTCGCTAACTCCTGGTGGTTGGTCGTCCAGTGTCGCCTGTAAATTCTTCCGAGATGACAGGGCCACGGTTTGCATTATCTGATGCTGCAGCCGCGGAAGGATGCCGTCCCGGTAACTCGTTTACTCTTTTAGCGCGGCGGGTACGCGCCTCGGCCACGCGTAAGTCAACCTTAATTGTTTGAAGCCACGTAAGCGGCCTGTCTTCCTGCCTAGCGAGCCCTTTAAGGGCCTGGCATAGAGCCCCCGTCGAGATCCTGCCGCTCGATAATCGATATAATCGACGGAGAATCACCCGTACGCCCGATATCCACGGGAATCGCGTAAACGCCTTCGAGCAGCAGATCCTCCGGGGGGAAGAGAGTGTATCGCGTTTGATCGATGGCGAGGGGGATCGAACGGCTGAGAGATTTAAGTGGGGAACACCCCTGTGACGGCTGGAACAGTAAGTCATTTTTACGAATTTTTTTCAGCAAAGAGTTTTCATATAAAATTGCTATTATCTACCTTCACTGCCTACAACGTCTTAAGACACTATACAAAAATGAGTAGAAAAACATGCATAAATTTTAATATATTAATCAATCTTCTAAACCCCTCACGCGCGCTGATAGAATGTGTAACTATGATCAGCAGATCTGAATTAAAATTTCATTTTTTTTTTATAAACCATATGAGTGTAGTTTTCGTTGCACGTACCGGTTTCTTAAACACATTATTTTTGTAAAAATGGTGCGCTTGAGAAGAAAAAGCGCAACACAAGTTCAGCTGACTCTAGCCTCCAAAGTAAATTGCATTCTAGTTTCCCAGTAACTGTCCACTGCCAAAAGTAGAAGGTCCTACTTTCTCCACGAAATAATTCCAGAAATTACAAAACTCTAAAGGAACTCGAATAAATTCAAATTCGCGGTCAATGTCCGCCACTTCCCCACCTTCCAACGCCAATTGCTGTCCTCGATCTCATCCCCTTGCTGATCACAGGGCCGCGTTCCCCTTTGCCGTAAAATAGAGCGTTAAGAGTGACGCGAAAGCGAGGGCTCGAAAACGGTGCCCATCGATTACAGCCACTCGAACGCTATTTTGCCGTCTCTTTATTCGCCCGGTCCCCCGTCTTCTCCCGGCGGTTCTCGATTTATGGCGCCGATTTACAATTCACGCGACCTTTGCAGCGTCGCTGCATCGCGGTCCCCGCGGTCGCGTTCGGCGTCGTTGTTACGCCTCGGTGCTCACGCTATTTAACGAATCCCCGCGGACGATAAATCGGCGGAGGCTAGCGACGAAAGATATCGCCCAATTAAGGAAACACGCCTCATATCCGCGGGCACAGAGGTTCCCGCGAGGAATTCTTGCGGGAAGCTTTCTGGGAGCCGATTAATATTTCCCTCGCAACGCCGCGGCCATTATTCCACGCACGCGACGCCGTTCGTGGAATTTTTTCTGCGCGTTTTAGTGGAGATTTCTCGCCATGGAGTTCGTTGATATTGGAGATTGGCTTCGACACTGGAGGTTGCGGCGTAGTTGTGGCCTGCGTTGTTTTGTTGCTAATGTTTCTATTATTTTTTTTTAATTTGAGAATGCTAGAGGAATCAGATTTGGAATTAAGTTTGAAGTAAAATATGGCGCAAAAGTGATCGTTCGATTTTCTTAGTGTATAACTTTGGTTTTAAATAAAACAACGAGACATTTTTTTTTTGTGCTACAATTTATTGGGACTTACATATTTTATGACATCAAGTTCCAAAGATAATGACCAACAAATGACCTCCATTCGAATTGAAGCAAATTTCGGCTCTTTTATTGCATTTTCCATGGTATTGTGAAGAATTTATGTTGAATATTTTTCTTTAATTGTTGTAAAGTCTGTGGCTTATTCACGTAAACTGAAAGGGTAAACTGATGTGTGTGTGCTATGGTACTTGGGGTACTTGATTTCAAATCAATTTGGTACTTATATGTAAAAAGAGAGATGACACAGTTCCATCCACCAAAAGTATCTCTCTAAATTGCACAAACTACCTCCAAAAATTCACTTAAAATCCTTTCCTCTCTTGCAACACCAATTTCCACTAGAAATCAACCCCAGATATTCCTTCATCCCAACTACAATTCGTCATCTCCTTAACGTGCCTTCAAGCCCAAAATATAATTAACGCTGGCAAATCCATCGAGCTCGAAGAATCCGCGTGGCTGGCGCAGAAAAAAATAAATCGATCAGCGAGGTCGGGACGGCAGGCAGAAATTACTTTTCGAAAATTTCATTTGCGTATTGTAATTCGCGGCGTCGCTTTGGCCGGCCGCGGCCGATTAATTCGCGTCCGGCAGTTCTTGAATTTAATCTCCTCTCGTATTACCGAATCCCCTCTCCCCCGCGGTGGATCGTGGACCAGACGAATTTCTCGGGGAAGATGGACAAGGTCCAACCGGTTCCAGGCGGGTACGCGCGGCGAGAGGGTCGAGCAGAATTAAATTATTGTCACCGTCGACGTTCGGTGTCTCGTTTTATTTCGCTCCCCGCTGGTTTGTCACTTCTTGACGATCGCGTCGCGAGCCAATCAAAATTTTGCAAATGACCAGGCGATCGGCGCGCGTGCCCGTAGTAAAAAACTTTAGTCTGCCATTTCCAGGCTTCTTTTAACAATCAGCCGATCGTGGGTAATTGTAATTGATTGTCTCTCGAGTGAAGTGATTGTGGAGAATCGGGCTTTCGAATGTGACAGGATACTTACCGCGACTTGTCGTCCGTTTCGAGCAATCAAGACGTCAGACTTCTGGATAGGTAATTCTCGGGGACACTGTTGGACATAATTCGCGTGGCAGAGGAGAATCAGCGGGGTAATCAGTGACGCCAGATTTTGCAATCGCCTCTTCAAGTTTAGAGTTTCAAGTTCCATAGTTAACCCAGCGCGAGTCAGTGCGTAGGTATTTTAAAACTGTAGATCTTTAGTTCCTAATTCATAAATGAGGGATGTTTCAAAAGGGCATATATTTTCATTTTTCACTTTAAAGCAAATTTTGATAGCCTTAATAATGTTAAATTGCATCCCCCAATGACACAAAACACTACAAAATAGAATCAATTCCTTTTTGAAAAATTGAAGAGAAATTACATGTTTCATACAAAAGGTCTTATTTCCAAGAACTAATAAGGAAAAGATTTTTTAATAAACGTAGAGGTAAGTACCTACTAGTTTTATGCTGTTATTAAAAAAAAATTCTGTGGAAAAACCCTTGTGAAACATCACTCCTCAAATAGTCTTGATTGAATAGAATTTTTAACACAATTTAAATATCTCACACTCACCTAATACTCAGTGAAACTATTTTTCACCTGACTCACATCGGGTTAAGAAAGTTTTACACACCTGTTCTCAAACTAAATATTCAGGGGGCTCTCACAATCGACCAAAAAGAATCGACGTGAGAGCGCGCCAAATCCGTCGCATATTTCTACACTCGTCTATGCGAAAAAGCAGCCGTTTAACTGCCCACCGTTTGGCGCGGAGCCAGAAATTACGCGTCCCTCGGTCGCGGCCAGTATCTCCATAACAATATTCCCCGCGAATCGTCCGGTTCGCCGCCACGGAATCCGTCGAGTCGCGGCCATAATAAAGTACAGAGATCGCGAAACAATGAGGGCGGACGAAATTCATGCACGCGAAGCGTCAATAGAGGCCCGCTGTGCGTATTGGGACGGTCGAATCGAATGGACCTCGGCTAGAGAAGCGAACAATCGAGAGAAGGGGGCCATCGGGAAGGTAGAGCGGACCATGGGTACCGAAAAGTGAGCGAGCAAAAAATGGGAGACAGGCCGAAAGGGCCTTCGAAGGGGTACCAAAGAGAGGCACGAAGAAGAGGAAGAAGAAGAAGGCGAAGAAGCGGAAGGCTGCGGGGTAGAGGGGGCCACGAGTAAAATATGATAGCGGGATTCGCGAAATATGAGAGCGAAACGAGGGGATCCGTTGCCCTGGGGGCCCCCGTTCAGGCACAAAGGGCTTATCTTGTCCCTGGACCGGCCCACCGCCATTTTGGTACTCCACCTCCGCCTTCTCCCCTTGCTCCTCCAACCTTCTCCCGTTCCTTCGGCGACTCTCCGGAGCGCTCGTCTCTTTTTCGTCGCCCCCCTTGTTTCGTGGCTCCGCCGGCCCGTTCGCTGCGCTTTCCTTTCTTGTCGGGACCTGCTGTCCCGTAAAAGGATCCGCTAAATAGCGCTAAGAGGTTCGAGGAAAGAGGATACTCGGGGCATTCAGGATTTCGCAGACGGGGTGCACGCGGGTCCGCGCGATCGCTCCACGCGTCCACCCTGACGGCCACGTATACAGGCCTTTGTAATTGCTGGCCCCTCCGCCTTGGGGTAATGAGATCGCTCTTTTTGCGACAACGGATCGCTCGTCGACGATACTCGACCGCGAGGGCTTCTTTTCAGGCGACCTGCGTTCAAACATTCATTACTGAACACTGATTAGATATGCATTGCTTAGCATATCTATCTAAAATTCAAGGTATATCTGTTGAGGGGGTGGTCTCGTGGACCACCTTGGTCAGTTTTAAGTGTACACTATTTAACACTATTCCTACCACGAACCGGTCAAAAAGACCGTTTTTAAAATGTCGATTAGAATTTCCTATATACAACGTAATTGAATCGCCTTTAAACTTCACGACTTTGCCACAAATGTACGTATAATACATTTTTGAATATTCACTTCTTGTTTTATTGGTTTTTTTTTCTGAGAAAAATTTGTAGTCTGTCTTACCTAACGCGACCGGTCAAATGACGTGAAATGTGTCGGTAGGAATAGTGTTAAGTGCCTCTGTTTCTTAAAGATGTCTCCATTTTGATTGAAAAATTTCAATCGAGAAGAAAGTGTCTTTGTCAATTAGAAATAAATTTCCAAACGTGCGTTATTTCTTGACCTCACCAAGGTGGGCACCTTAATATTCTTCAGAATAATCTGCTTGTGCTAACGATTTCTTGAATATTTTTTTCCCCCACCGTGTCTTCAAATCTTCCCTTCGTTGGGGACTCAATTTTGGTTTACCTTTGTGAATAGCATTTGCTCCTATATTATTTGATTTTTTTTCAATCATTCCGGGAGGATCTTGCAGACAGCTCACTTAGAATTGACGCTCGGGTCTCGTGACCCGTGCAGCGCGTTTAAAAAAAGGGAACCATAATTCTTTGCGGAAGCGGCAGCGCCATATGTTACGTTGCAACGAAACGAGGAGTGGTAGCGGTTCTCTGTCATTGACGGACGATACCAATTACAACGCTATTGCGTTTTCTACCGACCGATCTGATAACGCGACTCTTCCTGGCTCCTGTGAATGCTCGGTGCGCGCGTCGTTCCGTGTTGCAGCCTTGAAAAATGAATATTAATAAATCTGTAGCGCGAGCGGCCGCGCAGCCGCAGATCCCATCGAATGCTTATTAAACGTACGTCGCGAAATCTCTGTCGTATTAAAAATGGATTTGGTCACTTTCCTTTCCGATACGATCTGCGAAGCCGCGCGCATTTTGTGTTTAATTGCGAGAATGCTGGACGACGACAGTGACGCTGCAACTCGATACGACCGAGGCAGTAATTTCTGGAGTAATTAAAGCTTGACTTTCGATGGCACCGATCTGAAACAGCAATCTAAGGTCTGCCGAAAGAACAAGGGATGGGGAATTTTTTTTAATTAAAAATGACGAGTTCGAAGTCCACGCGAAATTAAAGATTAAAGATTTCTTGGGGAAGTAAAATAAAAATAAGAGGATAGAGTCTTGATATTTTATTACGGAAACTCTTCTGTATTAGTTTCATAACCAGTACCTATCCCCGTTTATTGAATTACATATTGCACAGCCAATGGTAACAACGTTTCACCGAAATTGTAGCTTGGAAGAGTAATTTATTCAGCAGTTGGATGAAAACGATACCCCGGTGTAAAATTCGCGCGTTCGGAAATATATCCCATCGCGGAGTATGTTATTTCGCCGAGGTGTACAGCGGCTACCTGACCACGATGATGATATAAAGGTGGCATCATGCGAAAGGTGCTATAGATCGCCCCGATGAGCAGCCCGACAAAAGGCGAAACAATGTTATCTGCGACGCGATCTTCCCAGGTACAAGTCCAGGTGTTCACACGGAACGGGAATTCGCGAGTCACCGCGGCAGGGTAGCCTTCCTGGACTGTCGCTAAAAACAGTGCCTGATATATCAAATTTCGTGGCACGCCTTTGAATGTTAACGAAATTTCGCTGCTTCGGTGCACCTTGCCTCGCGACACGTATGCAAATCCGAGGGGTATCGAGTTTCCACTCGAAATAATTCACGGTGCTTCAACGCCTTTGGGTCTTTTGGAGTGCGAAAATAATACCACAATTTTTAAGAGAATTCCTGAAATTTAATGATTCACTGATTAATTACCAAGTTCGCGAAGGAAAAATTCACAAGAAGTTTACTATCTTTGGGGAACTTTTCCGGACCTCTTATTGCGAAACCTCAAAGCTGCAAACTTTGGGACTACACCCTTTCTAGGTATTTTATCTTCAAGTAGAACGAGGCACGTACCTAAATATACAAGTACGCTAAAGAATCAGCTGGAAATCCACCTCCAGCGCACCTCATCCCCTTATCGACTTTCGTTATTCGACCGCCAAGCACGCAGCTCGCGGAACCGCCGGGTTGGGAGCAGAGAAGATATCTCAATATCCTCGGCTCGGATGCAGCAATAATAACGCATACCGTGGCCCTTGCAGCGCTGGCGCGCGATACACAAGCGCAAGCGGAACGCGTGCACTCGGAAGAAGAGGCACGGTCTTCAGGGCCCATCGGAACACGCGCGGTATGATACATTGCTGAAGATGTAGATTGCTCCTAGCATAATCCAACAGCCTTGCATTGTCCGCGAGGGACAATGGCTGGCGCGTTCTGTTATCTGGCAGCCCTTATTCGACCGCCCCCTCCTCTCCCCGTTTCTTTTCTTCGGGGCCCTCGCCGCGGCCACTGGCCCCCGCGAGCTCCTAGACGCGGTGCGTAGTAAATCTTCGTGGAAGAATCAGCGTAGTTACCGCACAATTGCGCCGATTACGGGCGGAACGCGCGCTCGCCGCCCTTTGTTATCTCAATTCGGAGTTTTTCTCGAGGAACCGGGGCTACTTATTCCCTTGATAACGCTCCCCTTTGTCACTCCTCATTGACTTATCGTGGTTTTCGGCTGGGATTGCAGCATTGTTGTTCAGTCCAAGGGGTCCTCCTTTTAGGGGAGCTGATTTGTTCGGGGGAATTTATCGTCGCTTTGCAGTTTCGGAGTGTTTTCATGCGTGTGGGTTGATTTGTGTCTCTGGCTGATGAGGGATTCAGATGCTCGAGGCAGAGTGGTTCTTGTTTTGCTGGGGGTGGAAGATTAATGAAGAAACTCCTCGGAGCTCGCAGATAATTTCTGCCAAAGGTCCACTGTTTTCCAACTGATAAAAACCCAAATAGATTTAATGTTGGAGTTCTAGTTTTGGGGTGATATGTATTATTCTTTTCCATACTCTTTCATTCGCGTTGAAACGTTAAAATTATGTATTTACTTTAACGCAGGGATAAAAAATAATCTGTCTAAAATTTAGAACGAACAGGTGTATATAAGTGAAATGGATAATAGATTTGAAAATTTAAAATTACAAAATCAAGAAAAACGGAAAGAATTTCCCTGATTTCCCACATTTCAATTTCAATCCCCCTCGAATTTGAATAGAAGAAAGTATATACCTATTTTCTATTAAAATCATACTATACCACGTAACCAGCTACGTCCATGAACGATCGCCAAGAGCATTGATTCATTTGAAATCACGAGTCCCCCCATAAGTCAACGAGTCCCGGAGCTCCGAGTCGCCTAATCGTAATTTCAGAGAGCATCGATGCTCTATTCAAACCGTGATGCATTGGGGATCCGTGGAGAGCGGGATCGGATATCGACGTGGGCCCTGCAATCGTACGAATAATTTATCAGAACAATACCGATATTATTCTCATCAGTCAAGAAAGCTGAGGCCCCCTCGATTGACATATCCTTTCCTGTCCGAGACGCTGTGCACGACCGTGTGTCCCGTTCCCGATCCCTTCTTTCCCCCTATAAATTATGCTTTTGTTTCTTCATCGAGCGCGGGGGGGAGGCGATCGGCCCGTACAAAGACGGTGCCCTGTCGAAGAGGAGGAGGGTGAGGCGACTGTCAAGAATGACGGCACCCTCCGGCGAGAGGAGACGCGCGCATTTATTGTTCGCGATTCGAACGGGGCCCCTTCGCCGATTCCGCGATCTTCTTTTTCCTTTCGCGCTCCACCCACCTCCCCGTACCTGCATTCCGTTACTCGATTGTGTCTCGAGTGTAGGTATCCTCGAAATCGCGGTGCAGCGGGTGGAACAAGTACCGTAATGTGGGGGAACGTTGGCATTACGGGGTATAATTGGCAGGCGCCGAAATATGTTTCTGTGAATGGGAAATGTACGAAAGACCTGACTGGCTGCAGTGCGTAACGTGTCGTTATTGGGTCTATGCAATCGTGGAATCAAAGAAATTTGTTATGAATGTCCAGTCTGCCAGGATGACGATTATATAAAACTACATAAATAAAAAAAAAACAATTAGATACACTGTAACTCCAGCCTAGTACAATTTTGTCTGTTAATGATTTTTATATTAACAGATAATTAACATAGGTATATTGAAAAGGGACAACAATTTTATGCATTTTTATACTTGTAGTAAAATGACAAAAGATGTTCATACTGTAGTAATAGGATATTTAAAACGAATATAAACATTCTAATTTTTATCTTACACGACAAAATGTTATGAAAAGGGATCCATAGCCTTGTGCCAGTATTTGTTAGTGTTTAAAAATTATGTAGCTTTGACTCCGGATTTCTACTGCATCTGTGTTGCTTTTAAGACCTCACTGTGTGTCTCTCAGTCTCTGAATATAATTTCAGAGTAATGAATGACACTTTGAGTTACCATACTAGGGAAATCTGCAAAGAATAGTATATTTTGTTAGCATATCGGTTGCAGAGTTTAAATAATTTGGGAGAGGCAAAGCTGGTACTGGGTACACGTAGTTTTGAGGGACTTTGAAGTAGTGATGGGCGTGATGGCACAGAGTTATAGTTTAGAAAGTTGTTCTTCAGTGTGATATGATATCTTTCAGTGTCTTGACCACGCAGGAATTATGATATTGCAGTAGGTACTTTTGTTTCGAAAGGAAAGGTACAAAACATTTATTTCAGAGTGCATTGCACGCGCGAAAATTTCGAAAATTGCACGGTGCCGAGAGAAAAGGTGGGAGGACACTTACATAAATACCAGGTGGTACCAGTGAGATTCTATCTGCGTTTGCCCAACACGCCCGCTAAGTCTTCTAGCGGACTTTATCCGACCTGATCTACTCTGGCGAGCTTCTCTGTCGTTATCCACCCCTATCTCTGGTCGCTCTGGAAAGGCGGCATCTAAATTGGTTCAGATCACCGTCCGCTGATTACGTTCCTCCAAACCAATGGGAAAATGAGCGACCCCGAAAAAGTTCACCGTGTACACATGGCTTTTCCCTCTGCCTCGAATTCTCGTCATGAACCCTGTCATTTCTTCGAGATCTCTCAATCGTGAAAGAATTCTAGGACCCCTCTTTCTCCAATCCCTCGAAATGGATTTGGAGAGCATTATCAATCAAATATGATTGATAGTTGAATGAAGACTAATCAGGCAAATTGAAACCTAGTAACTAAAATTTCTATCCTTTGTAAATGTACCGACAATATTTTCAACACTTTTCACGATTTCAATCTACTACTTCCCACGGCTTTGTATTCCATTGCCAGTGAATAATTGGAAACCTGCAAAAGCTCGACAGTGATCGTAAATTTGCCCGAAAAGAAATAAATGCAGTAATCAAGTGTCAAGAAAGGGATGATTCCCATTTCACACGCACTAATTTCAAACTACTTATTAAAAAAACTGTATAAAGCGCACCAAGTAAAAGCCCCAGCGACGTGACATCCGCGAACCCAGCGAGCAGAGCCAGTGAAACTCCAGCTAACCTTTTGCTCAGAGATGTCCAGGTTAAAGATCCATCTGTCTGCAGCCGAGGCGTGTCTATCCGTCATGGACGCAGGAGTAACAGTCTCGGCTGGCTCGCGTTCAGGGGTCTAATTAATTTCGTAATTTGCCTTTCCCCGGCCCTCGAAGCAGCTCGACGCTCCGTCCGCCAAGCCCCGGCGGAGTCGTCGTGATTCCCCCATTCGTTCACCTCCACTCGGAGGCCTTCGTTCATCAGCGGTGGAAACGGATCTATTAGACCGTTGAACGCCGCCGATCCCCGGCCGGGATCGTCGGGAAAACAGAGTGGAGAGCAGCCGGACAAAGGGTTCCGCGAACCAGGGGGACGAAAAAATTAGCGAGGAGGAAAGACCACCTTTGGCGCTCATTGCTAACAAGCTGCGTTGTCGCTCAGCAAGGCGCCTGCCTTTCCCTAACGCGACTTCTTTTTCGCGGCATCAGTCACTCCTGAAATCCTCCTGGCCCTCGGCCGCGTTACAGCAACGACTGGTCCGCGGACTCGTTTTTACCCTGCGCTAGCTAGCGAGCCTCCATGTAGGTGTACCTTGCGCTGCTGGTGATATATGGCCACCAAGGGACAGACTCACCACGCTTTCTGGCCATCCTGCCTCCACCACGGTGCGTTCTTGCGCTCGCTGTGCTTTATCCGGCCCCAACGAACCCGCGAGTCGTAATGGAGGCAAATTCGAAGCGGACGGTTCTTGCTGCGCACGAGGAACTGGGGTTCTGGAGGAGAACGTGTTATTTATCGGGGCGCGGCGCTCCTGGGGGTGCGCTGCTGGCTGTGGACGGCGAGGCTGGAAGGTTGCCTTGAGAGGAATTATCATAGTTGGGATATGGTCACTTGGAGAAAAAGAGGAACGGATTGTACTTGAACTTTTGATGGAAGATTAGAAGCAGTGGTTCTTTAGATCCTTTAGGGGATTCTGTAGCTTTTGAAGACGAACTCTGAACAGCTTCTGAAGTCACTGCTTTGCTAATATTAAATAAGATATTTGATATTGGAGTTCACTAATTGAAGCTACGAGTAATTTTGGTGGTCTTGTGAGATAAGAAAGAAATTCAACACCCCATTCATCTTAACCCTCGGTTGTCACACCTACTTTTTCGAACGTCGTTGTCACACTGATGTGAGTCAAATTCACCCTGTCAATTTTCAATCAGTTGTTATTTAAAAACTATTTGTTAAATTAAGTCCGAAAAATTCTGAGATAATGTTTGAACATTGTAGAATATCTGCCCATCGTTGAAAGTTGACATTTAAAGTGTTATCATGCATAAAAAAAAATCTGAAGCAATAAGAGTTTCGACAAAAAGGTTTTTTACTTAAAAAAAACGCAGGGTCAATTTGACCCAGTGTGACAACCGAGGGTTAAAGTCATACAATCTCCTCAGGAACAATGTACAGTGCCTGCAAGTATAAAGTAACCCTTCTTTGACTTTCTTACCCACGTTGGAAACGCTTCACCCTAACAAGATATTTGCCCCATAAAATCATCAGGCCTACAAAAGCCAGTTCAGTTTTTACGAGACACTGTGCTTCGTCCGCCTCGCCTGACATCTCGTCGCCGTGGAAATAGCCAATTTGAAGGTGCAACGGGATCAGCAATGCATATGTGCAACAAGACCGCGAGGTCGCATACAAATGCACCGTTTAAACGTGTCCCATTGCCGGTACCATTCCCCGCGACGGTGGTTAGTTTCCTTCAGCTCGCTTTCAACCTGGGTCACATCGCTGACCCCTTCTCACCTCGACGAGAGTCGCGGCCGTAAAGCGGGGCTCGCCGCAAATCCAGAACGAATCGAAAGTGCTTTCGACGTTTCCCTCCACCTCGTTTTCGTTCCCTTTCGTTCGTCCGTTTGCATTTGGAACGCAGCTAAGCTATGGAAAGCCTCGAGCCAAGACAAATTCTGCGACCAGATCTGAATTCAGTGGATCAAAATCTATAGGAAATGATATTTCACAAGTCAAATTAAAACTTCAATCATACATTATAACTGAAAAACCGCAATTTTCTCCGAAAATGTTAAATTTCACAAAAATTTTCAAGCTCAAAACTTGTTTGTCATACTTTTTCAATATTTTTCCCTTGTTCTGCATCATCTTAGCTTTAACCTCCAAAAAGATTCATCCCTATATTCTATTTCTATCAAAAGTTCTACAATTTTTACACAAAAAAGTGCAATTTCTTCTACTCTGCTGCCTCAACGGTTTCCTGAAGAACCTGGATTCGAGTCCCATCGTCCGAGGTTCCATTATTTTCCTGCAAAATATATTTGTAAATTTTATTGGAAGGAGTGATGTGACAATAATATAACGAAAACATAATCCCCACATTCTGCTGCCACAAGATTAACAAGAAAAAGCTGTAATCCTCGAAACACAGGATCTATACTCTAAGTCATGTTAGAATAGACCTTTTCGCGCATGTAGAATGAGCTCATTGGTTCCAAGGGAGCATTTGTTTCATGTATAGCCAATAGTAACCAATTGACTGCGCCAACATGCGCAGAATCGATCTAAACTCGTCGGTCGGCAGGTCTATTCTAACATGATTTGGAGTATACAAAGTGACAGTTTCGAGTGGCCCGGTATGCAGACGGCAGTCGAAAGGATTAAGCAGAGCAGTCTGGTCTCTCTGTTCTCCATCGGATCGAGAACAGCCGAGAATTATGTAACGAGACGGCGCGGCGGTCCCCCAGCGAGGAAAAGGTTAACGCATTTGCTAGGAGGAGACGCCCTTAAGCCGGATTCGCGCGATAGCAAAGGCGAAGGATACAACGCTGGACACATTGTCCTGTCACAGTGCGTTATTTATTCTCGAACTGTCGCCGGGTTTCTACGCCCATCGCTGCGCTCGAGCGGCACACCGTGGAAAAGAATCGGAGAAGGCAGAAGTTATGAAGCCAGGGAAAGAGCGAAAGGACTGTTACCGCGGGTTGCTTTGCTCCTAGAACCGTCGTTCGGGTTTCGAGGCGGGTTTACACGTGCCTGTCGGCTCCTATTGTGAAGCAAATCGCCGTGCCGATAGGGAATCACGTGCGCGGCGGAGATTTTTCGACGATGATCCTCGATTACGTGGAGCCACGTGTCTACAGAACATTTCGACTAAGACACTTGAGAGTCTACCAGTTGTTAACTCTTTTCTTTACTCCCAAGAAATACTCTTAACCAATGCTGTGAATATTAAATACAAAACTTGAATGGGAAATAACACAGCTAATCTCAAAATCAGTATTTCGTTCAATCCTGTTCCCATCAAACTTAAGGAAATGGGTTCCCTTGGAGTGCAAGGGTTTAAAGTCAAGAAGACCATCCAAGATCTATAAGGTAAAGGACCCAATTACTGACACCTAACCAATTACTCTCACCTAAAGCTATTTTACTTAAAATAACGAATAAATAAACTATAGTATATAATTTATAGCATAGATTATAGGTCGAATTACATAATTTCTTTGTGTATGACCTTACAACGTTTATTTATTTCTTATTTTAAGTAAAATAGCTTAAGGTGACAGTAATTGGTCAGGTGTCAGTAATTGGGTCCTTTACCCTAGAATGAAGTGTTAGTGTCGCGTCGAAACTAAACACGCCCGAGTCCCAAGCCGAGCACGCCTAATTTGGTAGAAACGTAGGTTTCACACGTTTCATTATTGGATCTGAAGTGGTGTTCCACACCTAACTCATTCTCAAGGTGTTGGAGTATCGGCGCTGGAAGAATTCAGAAGCACGCGGTTACGCGTCACGGTGGGTAACTGTCCCCGGCGATTCCCGCGGCTTATTGTTAGCCCCGGCGGAAGACGAAGAGTCAGAGATCCCCCAGATCTGTCAGGGCGCTCGTCGATACAAGTCCTTGGAAGAGGGGCAATATATCGCCACGCCATCGGGCCTGCCTGCATCGCTGTATACCGTTACCCCGCGTCGGATGCGCGACGGCCCTGTAAAAGGACCGAGGACAATCCGAGATCGTCGAAGATAGCTGGATGACGAGAGGAGCCCGGTGGAAAGAAGGATTTGACGAATAGACAAGCCCGTCTAAACACGAACTTATATACCAGCGAAGCCCGTTTCGCTACTGGCCAGAGGGGAGATAAGTCGCCCGCTCGCCATCAGCTTCTCGTCGTTCTTCTTCTCCCTTCCTCTGCCCCCTTCCTTTCGTCGTCATCTTCTTCTTGTTCCCTCGGTTCGTTCGTTTGTGTACCTTTTTCTTAGAAGGATCCCTCCGCCTTTTAGTAACCCCTGTCGCGGCCAGACTCGCCGAAGAATTCGATCTGGAGGGGCCCAGAGGGGGGGAGGATGTTCACGGTGTTCGATTTAAGGCGACGGAAGTCGACGAGGACTCGACACCGATAAAACGTCTGGCCTCTCTCCGAGATGCCTGTTGCTCGATTTTTGCGCGCACGTATTTATAATTCAATCCTCTTATCCGGCGCGATTCGATGACACCGACAAGCTGCCACGTTGGGACCCACTTGAAATCTCAATTTGATTTACTGCGCCGCCAATAAAGGCGCTAGGGCCATCGCGATCGGTTGATGGAAATCTCTGGGGATGGTGATGGTGAGGTCTTGAGAGGGGAGGTCATTTTTGCTTAGATCTTTTTGGTAGGTAAATGTTCGATGGAACCGGGGAATCGGGGAATAGAGTACAGTGGGGTGTTTCTATCTTGTTAAATTATTATATTTCGGAGTTTTGCAGAATTTATAGAAGGATAATTATCGTGGATTAGTTTCTCTGGCACATATGCTGCAAATATGTTCGAACTTCTTCCGGTTTCCTACATTTTACGTCCCCCAAATAGAGAAATTATATTTTTCATAACACTCCCTCGGTCTATTTCACAAAATTAAATTCCAAAGTCTCACGAAAAATAATATCATTATCAGCATCCTCTAGTTTCATGGCAAAACATGCAATTAAGTAGAGTTCACATTCATCAAACACCAAAATAGCGAAGAAATCAATAGCGACCCATTTTCAATCCATTTTCATATTTCCACGCATTGTAGAGCTTCAGTAAGTGTCGGAACTATCGCAAAAAAAGGTGTAACACGCCTGGGTTCTCGCGTCAACGATCTGGAGGAGCGATCGGGTCGAAGGGAAAGCTCCGAGAGCGGAAAGGCGCTTCGCCGCCGTTTTTTCTCCAAGCTGTTCATTAAATTCGCGAAAGGACCGGCGCAAAAACGATCCAAGTACCGCTCGATCTCTTCGCCGATCGATCAGAGCCGACCGGGCGGAGGCGCTGTCGTTATCGCGCCGAGGAAATTAATTTGAGCGCCGAAACAAGCCGCCGCTTTATTGGCGGGAGTTAATTGCCGGCCGAAGTTCGAAGGCTCGTCTCTCGTTCCTCGCGTCCTTCCTGCCTCTGCTCCCTGTATCGTTTTCCATTAAAGGCGCGTTTGTATCTCGCCGGTAGGCTTAATTAAAAAGTAAACGCCAGCGTACCTTCTCCTCGGCGTAAACAGGGCCGTTGCACCTTCCCAACTTCTCTCTTTGAATATTTTCGGCGATAGCGCGACGCGTAAGTGGGCTTCGAAGTCACACCGTCTTCTGGGTTCCGTGAAACGGTGGAGTCTCGTGCTTGGAATAGTGAAAATCATGGTAGATTTCTAATTGTACAATAAGTCTCTTGAATAGGTGACTGCTGAACTTACAATGGACGCTCATTAAGTATGGGGACACTAGCGTGAATTATAGAATATTTGCAGAAGCAACAGTCATGCTGAATATTCTAATCTTTTGAAATACATGGAGTGTAATTTGATAATTGAAAGTCTCAAGTTAGAAGCTGGATAGATTCTTTTAACGAAGGAATATCAAGCACCAGATTCTTCTGTTTTAATTTATTAACAGTGTAACTGGCGCCAACGTATGAATTTTCAATATTTTCGAAATTTTATTGAATGTCTTCAATGTGCAGGACTGCTTGGATTCAGGCTTTTAAATTATCATACAATTAAGCGTGTTTATCAGTGACACAAAGCATATAGTTTCCCCATCCTTAGTCCGCCATGAAGCTTGTAAGTATACAATTGGCCATAAGCTTGAAATGAGACTGATAATTTGAGAATTTTACAATGCAGAAATTAAATATTATACTCGAGTTAAATTACCAAGTGCTATTAGATTCGCCTAATTAACCTGCGAAATTAGAAATCTGACAAGTCCAATGCTCATTTATTGAATCTACTCACATAAACTCAGGTCTTTATTTCAAAACGCAGAATTTTAACCCTAATTAGGAAAATTTGAATCTAAATCGTATAATATTCCTCAAAGTAAGGGAACTTCTCAAATTAGATATATTTTTTAATAAAAATAGTACCAAACACCTTCTATTTCTCCTACAACGTATCAATATGATCAAAATAATAATAAATGTTTGGTGAACCATGCGTATCGAAGTTTTCGATAAAAGAGATAATCTGAGGGGAAGTCAAGGCTGGAAATTTCAGCATCGAAATATCACGATCTCCGATTGGGCCTCGCTCTCTTGGCTCTCAATCATCCATCTTCGTCGTGACATAAACGCGGCTCTTCAGATCGATTCCCTTCTCGCGATTACCGCGAGGACTGCTGCCGATCAATTTCACCGTTCGTTTCATTCGATTTGTCGACGAATGGTTCTTCCTTCTTTTTCCCCCCCGTTCCTGGCTACATCCAGACCGTTCCAGAGAGCATGAGCCGGACTAATGGCGGAGCTTGAAGTAACGAGGGCAAATGTAGGACGAGAACGGAAGGTGTAAGGATCGTGTAACCCGCTGTAACCCTCCTCCCCGATCGGTTCTCTTTGCCCTAGCCTTTGCTTCGATTGCAGAGAGGCCTTGGTGGGCAGAACATGTCTTATTACTCAGCTCGTTACCGAGGAACAATAATAGAATCTTGAGGGAGAATCGAAACACATCGTTCCTCCGGCTTGTTCCTCTTTCGATTTGCTTCGAATCGAGGTGGTAGCGTCCAGTACGAAAGGGAAGGAAATAAAAGGGGAATACGATTTTCAGAATCCTTCGATAGGGTTGTTTTATTCGTTAGTTATTGAGGAATTTGTTTAAAATAGTTGGAGGTGAACTTGAGTTATTTTTGGGGGTTGAAACTTCCTTCACAGTTAATTTTCGCGAGGAACTGTACTGAACAATCTAAAGTTGTTTTATAATTATATGTTATCGATTTTTAGCCCTAATTTAAAAAATGATCGATACTAATGAACATAATCTACATATACACAAATAATTTAGTAAGTTTAGTTTATGGAAGTTATAGAATCGATACACATGTCTATATACCTAAGTTTATCTCGTTTCCTCGAGTACCCAATCGATCAGGTGCTCCGCGATCGAAAGGTGTCGATGGAGTTTCGTTAATTTGCAAGGCATTAACGAGGAACAAATTACGCGTGGGCCCCACAGTCACGGTGCACGTCGTGTACAACTGATCGATGATATCACGGTATTTATTATTCATTACTATTAAGCGAGTCACTGCCCCACCGCCGTGTAATTAAAGTGATTAATGTATCGTTCCATTGTGGAATCGGACGGGAGTGTCGGACGCTTCCGGCACCCTTCGCAAAAATCGACAGGTTATCATTATTCGCCTTCTCGAACTGAATTCGTATTAATTACACAGAGATTTATTGCTACGCTTTACAGCACAGTCCCAATAACTTTTCACGAAGTAGCATTCTCAAAATTTATCACTCTTGCATCTGCCCCAATGAATAACCATCCACGCAAGTAATTGTTTCATAACGCATTCCACTTTTAGCCCCGAATTTCCAAATAACTTAAATTCTTTCTCCTTTTACTCAAACTTTATTTCACTTCTTCCTAATTTTTCAGTGGTCCCGATTTCAAAGCAACGGGATAAATACTTTTATCTTCCATTTATGGAATAGTAAATAACGTCGATTAAAAAAATTCTTCGACAAATCTGTGACGGGAGCCACAAGAATCCGGAAGAATGACCGTGACACAGTTGAATGATTATAATACTTTACCTACTGAACATAAGGTACACGAAACATACGCCGGCAAATTTTGAAAAACGCCCCTACCTAGTCTTATCGCCCTTTCCGTGAAATTGCGTAAAATATTTTAATTTAAAACTTGAGATAATTTTAAAATTAATTCAATATTACAAAGTTATTGCTAATTTGATATACGAAAAAAGTGAAGTGTTCTTTTTAGAATTATTTCTTTAAATATCACATCAGTCAAAATAAAGAATTATCCTTTCCATTAAATTATGTTTAATATTTTATAAGTGAGCATATAGATGCGGATCGCAAAAGCAGAGGCGGAAAAATTCCCCCTTCTTCGCCACAAAATCCACCCAAGCAAATTGAAACAAAAAAAAAAAAGGAATACGTATGTATATCCAATACCTCCTCGTCAGATCGTCGAAATAAGGACCCTGTGCCCGTTCCACCGGGACATTCGTTATCCCACCGCTCGATTTACTTAGCGTAGCCCCCAGGGACTGGCAATCTGTTTCCTTGAGCGTCGTTGCAGCAGCATGCAGTATGCAACGCATGCAGCGTGTGCCTGCAGCGAGCGGTGTCGCTTTGTCGGGGCAGGCCGGCGATCAACAGGATTCGATCATGTAGATCCCGATGGATCCCGATCGTATACACGCACGTGCATCGTGGCTCGCCTAGAAGTCGCATAATGCCGACTCCTCGTGGCCGTTTCGCGGTGAATCCATGAATCTCTGAGAGCTTTCCATTCGCAGACGCTCAGATGCACGCGCATACATGTTTATTTGATATGTTTGATCGAGGGATCGATCCGGCGATTTGAATTGAAAGGCGGACGGGGGACTGGTCGGAATGGAAACGAGGATGGTGAAATTTTCGGGGAATCGATATTTTTTTTTCAGACAAACATATGAGGTCCGTTTCTGTGATACTTCCCGCAGAGATTTGTTTGTTTAATCCTTTTGCCATAATTCTTTATGGCAATAAATCTCCATAGGGGAATGTAACAGCACGGCTGATAAGCCACACTCAGCTCGAATCTCCTCAACGAGCCGTAACGATCGAAGTACAAAGGCGTAAGTCATTCGCCACGGTTTTCTCCTCGATGATTGTTCAATGGCTCGCACAAGGTCCCGTTTCGAAACGGCGACGAGTAAAACCCTGTAATCACAGGGCTGCCAGCTTAGCACGTCCCTCGAACGTTACCCGTGAAATCGACTGCTCGAAAAGCTGCTGCTCGATAGCGGCCCTCGGCCGGACCAGGAAAAAGGGACGGTAATCGGTGCTCTGGAAGAGAGCTACTCTACTCTCTGCTTTGGACGTACAGACGAGAGCAGCGATAAGGAGTCCGAGAAGAGGGATGAGTTTGGTTGACATTTGGAGCAATGCAAATGGGGAAGTTATTAATTTGGTAGATTCGTTTTCTCTTAGGTCGAAAAGGGGGTGGGAGTTGAATCTAATAATTTATATATTTATTATATGAAGAATTAGTTGCTCTCCTCTTATAACTTCAATATAGTAGGTTATTATACTTGTCAATAATGAATCACTAAAATCATGAAAGTCTAATCTACATGATTCTACTCAATCCCACGATACCCATAAAACTCAAAGCTTCATTGCTTACCACAGATATCTTCCACCACCCTTCATTCGTCATTCTCCGCAAAATCCCTTTAAAGCACCTTTCAAAACGGAGCTTTCAGAAAGTTCTGTATCTAATTTACCCACATATGCTCCCCCAAGAAGCATTTAAATTTTAAACCAACACTATACTCTCGTCGCACAGTGAGGCAAAAATCGATTATAAAAACTTCAATGCAGATAAAAATAAAAGGTGATTCATGTGCTAATGACGTACAACACTTCCCCGTGTTTCGTATTTTCTTTTTCAAATTTGAGCCCAATAGTTGTACTTCCCGACGTGAAATTCGAAACAAAACGAACATGAAGTGAAAAAAATATTTTTTATCCCATACAATACTGTTCTTTATGCCTTATATTAATTGAATTAGCATGTTTGGAATCGAGTGAAGTGGAAAAATAATTTTGGCCGCCCAGATCGGTAAAGTACCCCACTGTGCGTCGTCATCAATTCACGCACAGTCCACTCAGATCCAATACCATTCGCATAGAAGTCGCTGAAAAAGCCTGCGCGAAGTATGCATTATTCAAATTTCTTCGTGGAGGAGCCAAGTCCCTTCCTCTGCCCGTCGAATGGAACAACCTGCGGACCAAGATAAGGGCACTCCGTGGAAGAAGAGGAATAAGAATCGCGGATGGGAGACGGGGGGCTGGAAGCGGTCAATTTGGTCGGTCGCGACGATGTCGAGCGTATTTAAAATGCAAATGCCAGCGCGACGCGGTGGGTTCTTCCCGGTTTCTCCGCCGAAAAGCCGATCGTGGATGTGACCCACGTATGTGCTTCTTCATTCCGCCTCCGTTTGGTCGGACCTCTGGTCCCCGTCGCGGCGGTAAGTGCGGTTCCCCGCTAAAAGCCCCGCGACAAGCCTCGCGGATGCTCTTCTTCTCGTCGCGAGGCATCTTATTGAGGACGCGCATAAGCGATTCGAGGGCGACCGGGAATGCTGGGGACGGGGATCGTTTAAATGCGATGCGTTCTCGTAAGGGGCGAGGGAGGAGACTCGCGCCAAAAAAAGATCGCCGCCCGCGACGGCACCGCATCGATATCGGCCGCCACCGTTTGCTAATATACTCGGCCGAATGTTAATAATGCATGAGGCCCGCCCCCCCTTGAGCTGCGATCAGCATTTTGGAACGGAAAGGGGTTTCGACGATGGGGGTACCTCTAGGACGAGCTTTGGGAGTAGGAGACACTTGGAGCTACGGGATTTTATTAAACACCTCGTTCTTTAAAAAATTTTGGTAGGTAAGCAGAATATAGCAAGGTAATAGATATACATATGGGTAGAAAATAGCAAAGAATAGGGGAGAGTTACCATTTTCGTACTGGTGAACTAAATCGTACCTCATCAATTTCTCAATAATTAATAAATGGAAACGACATGTACTTACCTAATGGTAAAAATATCAAGTCAATGCCAAATGAGAATCTGAAACAAAATCTTTTGAGTTTACACCCTATTTGGTGTGTGCTATAAACGTTTTAAAAAATCAGGTGTGATCGATAACTTTTTACCAGTTTATTTTAGCTGATAATAATCAAACAATACAGTTTTATCCTGTATTTTTATATTTGTCTAAAAGCTGATTTATTGTAGAATATTTTACATTCATTTTATGTACATATTACAGTATAATAATATTATGTATAAATAAATTCATCGTGTTTCCTAAATCGTAGAGGAAGTGCAGTATATGTGGAATACTGTTGGTAATTTGGAATACCGAAGTATCTAATAAACTACTAACGCTATTTAATTTGTAACACCGTAGATTATAGGGGCTAATGACCTCTTAACTAATGACATTTGTGGATGAACCGCAATTTTTAAATTTTCGACTTAATCTGCAGAGGAAGCAAACGTCAATCTTCAAAACTTTTTCAGCGCATATTCAATCGTTCCAATCATGGTTAAAATATGTCAAAACTTTAGTGTTAAACACTTAATCGACTCATTTGCATGTTCCTTCTATGGTTCCGTGCCAGTTTTGCGATAATTTCGAGAATACAAAGTGTGACGTGAAATTTTCGGTTTCGATGCCATGTTGCTAATTCGGAATACCGAAGATGAAGGTAATTTGGAATATTCCAAAGCCTACCGATGCTTTTGTTTCACGCGTAATGGATACCACCGCGTCAGTTTCGTCTGTCACCTGTATAACCTTTTAGGAGCATTTGTGTAAATATTGTTTTATAGACATCTAAATCTTCAAGATTGGTAGAATGTAGAAACGTGTGAACCGTGACTGAGTGCAGTATGTAACCGTTCTTAGCATTTTTATAAACATTCTGTTATACATATCTCCTCAAGATATCTATATTTTAGGAATGTCGATATTCCAAATTACCTGCACCTTAACGAAATCGATACTTCTTGTCATTTTTCATTCAAACCAAAATTTCAGTTACTTTTTGGTTTTTATTTTTATTGACGCTCAGAAATATGAAAGTTTATTAGTTTCTCTATGATATTATGTAGTTTAATTTGTTCCCATCCTCTGTCGTAATTTTTTATTCGTCTTAAACAAACTGGTATTCCAAATATACTGCACTTCCTCTACCAGTCCGGTTTGAGAACTCATATGTTACATAGGTTATGCATAATTTGTTTAATTAGGTATTACATGTCGAATGTCTCTTTATTTCATTGGGAAATTTACTATTTTTAGAAGAGGTACGATTTTGGAAACCGAGAGGTAGATACTACTATATTTGGGAGACGGTTAGAAAAGATTAATAACAAATTAATTTGTTCTGGAAAAGAGGTTAAATATCTAATATGTATTTTAAGTGGTACGACATTGGCAACCCTCCCCTATAAGCGCAATAGATTTTTCCCTTATATTCAGAATCGTTAATTTTAAAGATCATCGAGCTAATCCCTTTAATGTTAGTCCACACAAGTCTTCACCGGCAGAGAAATTATATTTCGCGTGAATCTTTCATCTCGTAACCTTCCAGTCAGAACTCAAGCTTTCCATCGCCATATAGTACAGCCACGACTGGCCACTGGCCACCTTTTTCATTGCTCCCACGAACGCGACACCGAGCTGGACGGTTTTGGCTCGCCAGCCAGCGTAAGAAGGTTCCTCCCGTTTGGTCGGGATAATCGTTTCAATTTTCAAGCAATTTGTACGGGAACTCGAGCACGTAGCCAAATTAAGACGATTCAGGGGTTTCTTACTCTGCCGAGTCTCGGTCCAGAGAGTCATTACCGAGTCCCCTCGATTTGGTAAGGCTTGCATGCATTCTGCGGCATGCAGGGGCTGGCGCAAGAAACGCGGCTCGTTACTTCGCTCTGAAAAAGGGCTACGTGACAGGACCGTGGCGAAGGGTGATGGCCGTCCTCTCGCGTCCTGCTAGCGACCACTTCCTGGTCGAGGCTTTCTAAAAATTGCACCGTCGAAAAAAAAAAAAACAACCTATTAATAACCCGCTTTTGCGTAAAGCACCGATCCCGCTGTCGATGGCCTGCAGGGCCGCGGGGTACCGCGTTTTTTGCCCCCCCCCCCCTCCTCTTACTTTGTAACGATTCGACACGGCGAACGGCCGCGCAAGAAACCCCCTCAACCTTATGCAAGCTACGTAGATCGAGTCGATAGTTGTCCCGGTCAAGTTCGACGCGGCGTTAACCGAGGGCATTGAGCTCGACCGTTGAAAATCGCGAGCGGCCAAGAAGACTTGGACTTTCGATGCAACGCCGCCCAGCTTTCGACTCGCCTCCCCTCGCCGCGTCGGGGCCTTTGCCCGCGGAACAAGTGGAACAAGTGGAAGAGTTCGTTTAACCCGAGGCTAGAGAGTTTTTTTTTTTAACTCCTCAGGGTTATTTGTAGATCGAAATTCGGATTAAGGAAAGGGGAGGGGATGAAACTTTTCAGCGACGTGAAACACGTGGCACTTCCCCACTCTTATTCCGTCGCGAGGCTTGCATACAATTGGCCATAACCTGGCAGCGGGATTCTTATCACAGACCCTCCCCACTTTCTTACCTGCTCGCTCCACATTTGCTGTGCAGGTATATTCTCGGAATTTCCAGCCGGGTATCGATATCCTTCAAGCCTTGTCTGGAGTAGTATTGTTTTGACAGTGAGAGGGAGTGCTTTGAAGGAGACCTTGTGTGACTATATGGTTGTTGCTACGTTGAGGTAAAAGTCGAAGTAGAGTGATAGTGAAGTAGAATTGAACAACGGACTCTCCACATTTTTTCGAAATTAAATTAGTAGCAATAACGTATTATAATAGGCTCTACTAATCATATAAAATAGGAATTTTTTTTTAAATGTGGGTTGGTCCCTGAGTGCCTCAATTCTTTTTCATTTGAGATCCTCTCACGTATCGCTGCTGAATTTTAAATTTATGTGGCTCTTAAGGAAAGCTTCCCCATAATTTAAAAATATTATGACGTATGAATTAAGCATTAAGCACCAGTTAACTTACAGGAATTACGAAACATTGAATCTCTGAAATTCCATGCTAATTCGACACACTCAAACTTAAATTCTTATTTTTCTAAGATTCCACCCACGCTGTATTTTTATCCTCCTATACCCACATTCTTCCCATAAATTATCAAGTTTAAATCTAAAGAATATAATATCTATTCTTCCAAGTCAGTTGCTCTAAAAAAAACTGCATAGACACCGCGTCTGACTTGCGATTGACTCGAACCACTTAATCCTAGTGTCCTAAGAATTGATCGCAACAAATGATCACCCCACGAGTGTATCCCAGTAATTTCTTCACATTGCCGTGCGCGAAGACGCCTCGTATATACGCGCAAAGACAAATGACGTTCCCCTGGACCGCGGACGAGTTTGGCCGTTTAAAGTCGCCTAATTAAGGCAGCATCGTGGTCTTGTTGACGTGGCTCGGCCGGGTCTTTAACGCGAATCGACGTTATCTGAGGACGTTACTCTCGTGGACGATTAACAGAGCCTGCTAGTTGGCCGCGAAATTCGCCGGGAACGATAATTACGTCGTTTTTACGAGCCCCCTACACGAGCAGTTACTTTCGGTGGTAATGGTAACGATCCTCTGCAGAATGCCCAGCACGGAGCTCGGGTATCCGCCATTTTTATGAACGTTTCGCCTGGAAAATAGACTTGCAAGCGAGTGCACGCATAAATTCAGAGTTTGCTGGATTTTTTTTTTTTACTGTTCGCAAGTGATGGTCGTTGCGAGTCGTTTTTTAATTTCATGAACCTTGTTTATGATTCAGCTGGGTCTCGTTCACATTTTTGCTACGTATTTTTATCTGCGAGCTGTTTCTTTCTTGGTTGCGGGCGATGTTTGAAGCTTTCGGTCGTGTAATACAGATGGTCCTTCTTTAATTTTCCTAATTTAAATTTGCGATCAAAGCAATTAGGAAATTAATTGAATGAATATTTATTAAATTAAACCACTACTTTGCACTGTGTGTAATAATATAATGTATTTAACAAACGATCATTTTCTTATGTTCTAGGTAAGTCAAATTCATCTGGGATCACATAACAGAGAATCAGCGAAGCGTGACATTTCGTGAACTATGCAAACTGTAAGTCAGATAACAATATGGATATTACTTTAGAATTCAGTAGATTATTTCAACTTCTCCCAACTATTCTCGTTCCTCATCTCGCTTCAGCTTCCTTTATCACTGTTGGAAGTTGCTTGTCAGAAAATTGATTCCAAAAGAGTCTATGGATTTAAAATATTTTGTGGAGGTTTCTGTTATCGAAGCTCTGAAGAAAGAACTAATTATTAACATAATACACTATATTCCTATAGAATTCTTCTATCTTGCTAAATATTTTTATTTTTGCTATTCCGCAAGTTTATTTCTCTTACCTAACTAAGTGAATAATAATTAAAACTTCCCCGTCAAAAAGTGGCCATAAAACAGCCCTTTCCTCGACGCCCACGTCCCCAAAGCTTCCCAAAAACACTAGCAAATCTCTACCCACGGTTCTTCCCCCATAAAATCAGCTTCTCAGGATGACAGACGATTTTAGGACGCCCGTCGACCGCTGCAATTCAATGGGACGGCCAGCAATGAGCGCGCGTTCGTAACAGGGTGTAATGCACCTCTTACGATTCATTATCACGATTGTGCGAATGCGTATCGCCCAGCTTTCCCACCCTCGCGTCCCGTCGAGCGCAGAAAATCGCCCGTCGATAATTCGATTTTTCCCCGCGCGCCGTCGATTTTCCTCGCCGAAAGCGGAAGCACCTGCGCGCCGTCGATTTACAATAGCGTCGCGTCGCTAAATCACCCCCTCGCTTCCTGCGAGTATAAATCAGCGAGGATTCGCGGCTGGAGATGCATCAGGCGTTCGATCGGATGCCCGTGCCTCGCGCGGAACAACGATATTCGATTTCCTTTGCAGATCGTTTCCCTTCCACGTCGCCTGCTTCCTCGCGTGCGGCCTTCGTTTCCTCCGACGCTTCTTTGCCCCGAGTTTTTGCCGGTCGGTTCCGTCCTTCGGCGGCCACGGCGACCTCATCTGTGGCGAAACAGTTTTCTCCACGACTACCCCCCTCCTCCCCCCACGAATCAGCCGTCGTCGATTTTTTACCGTGTCGAGCCAGCTACGGTTTTATCGCGTTTAGTGGCCAACGATTCACTTTGCCGTCCCCCGATTATTTCCACCAGCGGTCGACTCCTCGAGCCCTTTGTCCCGAGGCAATTTTCTTCCTCGCGCGCACACGCGTCTGCTTGCAGCGGTCTTGAAAGGAAATTTGCGTACGCGCCGCACGATTCAGGGCATTGATTGATTCGCTCGCTACATTGTCTGATATGTATGCACGTCGGAGAGGCTCTTAAGTTGGAGATTGGAGAGTGTATATACATTTGGAAGGATGTTGTTTTCGAGGTATTATTATTTTGAGGTGACTTGGAACAGGTTTCTTATGTAGTAAGTGGGGTAATACTCTTGGAAATAGTCTGGAACGGTGGTACGTACTGTTTTCTTGGAAGAAAGAAGTGATGAATATTCATTTTCAGTGTTTTATTAACTCCTTCTGTGTTAGGTGAGTGTGCCTATTTCTGAACTTTCTAATTCAGGTAATCATTGCAGGGATTCTGTATTCTTTGCAGGGACTCTGTTACTAATAAGGAAATGCTAGCTATAAAATTCAGATTTCTTTAAAATTAAAAACTCCTTCTGTATTAGGTGAGTGTGCCTATTTCTGAACTTTCTAATTCAGGTAATCATTGCAGGGATTCTGTATTCTTTGCAGGGACTCTGTTACTAATAAGGAAATGCTAGCTATAAAATTCAGATTTCTTTAAAATTAAAAACTCCTTCTGTATTAGGTGAGTGTGCCTATTTCTGAACTTTCTAATTCAGGTAATCATTGCAGGGATTCTGTATTCTTTGCAGGGACTCTGTTACTAATAAGGAAATGCTAGCTATAAAATTCAGATTTCTTTAAAATTAAAAACAAATTTTTTCTGCGGAAATTCACTTTGAAGGGGTTAAATAAACCAGTCCTTAAAGTTATCGTGTTTTTATTTTTTTACTTTATAACGGTGCGAGATAGAACAAAACTTTAAATATAAAAATTGTTCAGTTTTTTATGCTCTACCACACTACCAAACAAAAAATGCAAATTCGCAATGCACCTTGGCAGGACCACGCCGTTTCCAATCGTTATGAATTTTTATTATCTTCCCATGCCAAAGCTCGCCCTCGATGATCCTCGGTTTTACGACTTCCTTCTCGCCCAGCACGATTTTCGGGATTACAAGAATGGAACTCGTATTACGAAGGAGACCACTCGATCGTCCCTCCGCTTCTGCGTAGCGTTCGATCGAACGAAAGGAAGCTGCCGTTTACGCAATAAAACCGCAGATTCCGCGGGAGGATGTGACAAATCGTCTTACGTTTCACGCGATGCTGGAGGACACCTGCTGTCCAGTCTCCCGTATCCTGATTCTAATCCTTGCGTAATACGAACGCTATCCGCAGCCCGCGATGGTTTATGGACGCCATAAAATCGCCTTTAAGCCGACGACTTTAATGGTTCACGACTTTCGCCTATGCAGATTTCGTGGCCGATAATCCTCTGCCCCGGTGCTCCGACCTCTCGATCGAGAGTATCCTTTTGGTCAACGGGTACGGTCTTTCCACGAACTGTCCGCTTCCCCTTGAACGGGGATCTCACCGACGACGTCACGATGAAATTAATATACCAATTCCGGGGAGCGCTCCGCGCTCAACTGTGTTCGCTAGTTTCGATTTCATCGTTGCAGCACTGCCATTGTCCTCTTCATTTTTCCGGATCCTTAACTGTGGGAAACTGGAGGTACTTCGTTCTTCTCTTCAGCATTTGCTAGATTCTATTAAAATTTCTTCCACTAGTGTACACTTCTATTGGAGGAGCCTCCGAAAGTTTGAAATTTGATAATTTCTTAATATTTCATTAATTCTTTAAAAGCAACTGTGCTTGGAGAAACTCTTCTTTCTCTAATTATATTATTCTTCAATTTCTCAGACCGTACACTGTCACCTAACAGTCTCGAAGTTACTCTCGATCGCGCAACCAGAATTTCACGACGAATCGATACAGATAGCCAATATCTTGCCCTTGAAATCTTCTTTCACCCATCGTTACGAAAGTTCGTGTTGCTCGATACGATTTTCTCGCGTCTTAACGAGCACCCCAGACGAAAGCTTCGGACGGCCGAGAACTGGACGCGAGGAAGATCGGGTGGACATTCCTCTCCTATCTTTTCCCGGTAGCCTGACACAGATAGTACTTCGTGGAAACGGGCGCCGAGGTGTCCGCCTATTATTCGTCTCTGCCACGTTCCTCGCGCGTCGGTCATTTCCGAGCTGGCAATGGAAAAAGGACGCTTCGATCGTGCTGAAGCACGTTTCCCCGTTCGAGGATCCGCGCGGTGTCTTTTTTCAGGGCGCGCAGCGCGACGAATGCGAAATCACCGGGGCATTCTTTAATAGTTGGGCGCAACAAAAATAAAAGATTTTAATAAGGTTTCTTTGTAAAGCGGATCCTCTCGCAGCTGCTTCTGACGTTCCTGCGGAATTATTTAAAGGGGCACCTCAAAGACACCTAATTGCATCCTTCGTGCAACCGGAAGCGCGTTGTACTTGGCCGCATTACGCATTATCCCCGGCACCTGTTCCCCTTCGCGTTTCTACTTCGGTGTTGGATTACTTGGACAGATTATCTGTGGTGCCTTTGACGCTGCGCGAGATTTCTTCAGAGTCGCGAACAGTGGCAATCCCTCAGTCGCTGCTTTCAGGCTTCGGTGAGTGGAAGTTGATTATTTCGAGGTGTTGGATAACGAGAAATTAAATGTATATACTACTAAATAGTATATATTACTCGGTTGAGCTTGGATAATAGGAATATTTTAAAATTGTATCACCCCGTTTTGAAACTCACCGTGTTGAATTATAAAGGCAATAGGGGATTTATTGAATTGTAACTGAAGGTTTAATAGAATTTTTTTAAATTTGCCATGGTTGATTTTTGAAGTTAGGAATGGTTAAGTTAAGCGGAGGATTTGGAGCAAGAAAAGTTAGCTTGACTTTGTTAGATATCAATTTTTGAGAAGCTTCGTTTGTACGGTTCTCTTGATACATCCTTTGCAATACAGAAGGAATGTAATCATCGAGAAACCAGCGTTGCATTCATCTCTCGGAGGATCTCGCTTCTTCGATCGAGAATGATCGACGGCCGTAGTTAAAGTCGTGAAATCGCGTTTCGACGCGCGAACTTTTTACCAATTACGATTTCGACACGCCTCCGACACAGAACTTGTGCAAACAGTTCGCTGCCTTTGGCTGCTCGTCTCGCAAAAAGGCAGCAGTGTATGTTTTCCCACCTTCCCGCTCCTCCTTTCTTATAAACTCAGCCGATCATCCATGCAGAATAATTTGCAGATTCCCTTATAGAACACAGAAAATGTTCCACTGCACTGCATTTGAAATTTAAACTTGAGAAGAAATTACCATTTCCTATTGCTGTTAATAATCTAATTAAATGATCAAGCAATGTTTAATAAGCTCTGAATTTTTATATAAAAAACATGCTTGGCACGGTGGTATGCTCACAATTTTCTTCGATTTCATACTGGAAGATTTTCAATTTCCAAGGAGTATATCAGACCGAGATCTTCAGAGACTTCAACGATTCCGCGGAACTGAAACGCAATGAATGTCCATTCGTTTCGCGCAGAGGTTAGTCCGTTAATCGTACATTAAGGCAGAAGTTGATCTCGAGACGATCTTAATTTGCCTTCTCTTGGATCAAAGATCATGCAGTCCTTAACCGTTTCGGAACTCGTACTCGTTAGAATTTAAGCTTATCTCGATGCCATTCGACGCGTGTACCCACCGTTCCCTACGTACTGAATCATAACGAAGCTCGCTGAATCTCGATCTTATTCCAGTCCTATTGATACGAAACGATGGAACAAATATGTGATAACGATGCCAGTAGAAGCAGCTAGGAGCCTGGCCGTTTGCATCCAAGTGCTTCCTCACGAATAATTGAATCTCGGTCCTTCTAAGGCAGTGAAATCTCTTGACCCTTTGGAATCCGAATCCCCCGCAGCATTTTCTACATTTTGATATTTGGTTTAACATCCTACTTTAGAGATCCAATTTTTTCTCTTCTCTTCGTTAAATTTCTTCTTAAGGAACTTCCAATCGTAGGAGATTTATTTTCAAACTTGAGAAGCTGTTACTCCTTTAAATTGACCGGTAGTAAAATCCTTTTTCGGACATATTTAGAGAATTCTATCACTTTAGTTAGCTTTCCCACATTTTTATACAACACCCCAACGTGAAATTGTGTATTATGTAATATAATTTTCCCACTCCCCCTTTGCATCGAATCTTCCCACCAGGTCCTTGGTAGGAGTCTCATCCGCGAGGAATCAATGTTCCATCGACCCCGCGGGTCGTACGAGAAGAATTCCCCCGCTTAAGATTCCAGTATTCGCGAACGAACCTCGGCTGTGTATCTCCAATAACGAATTCCACCGTTGGAAATGACGTGGCTGGAAGTCGAACGGTGCAGATTGCGTGGCCGCGCGCCTCGGGTCGCCCTGACATTGTCCAGTAGCGTTATCTGGCTTCTCAGGCGGAGAGCACCGTCTTCGACCAACGACCTGCCGCGGTATCGCGTTTCAACTCCGGTGGCCTTAATCTACCCGCTCGAAAGTATCGTCCCCGAATCATTCGTAAACGTCGTAATCGCATTATGCCATCCGAGTCCATTTTCTTCCTCCCGGCTCGCCTCCCCGCGCCAGCTTCTCCCGTTTCGGCTGTTACTCGCGTTTCACAACCCCCCAGACGCGCGCACGGCGCAGTCCTTGAAACGATTATTCGTGGAAGGCGCCAGGACGACGAGGTCGACCTCTTCGACCTGCGTTATCGCGCTCCTCGGAGTTTCTGTTAGCGAAGTGTGATTTCGTCCCTTTTTGGTGGCGATATAACGTAATTTGCTTGAGGAATTGGAACTCTGATTGCTCAAGTATGGAATTTAGAGGGAAGTAGAGTAAGCAGGGGTAGATTTGGTTAGGGGTAAGTAGACTGCAGCCCAGGGTGCAAATTTTGGGGAGCAATAAATATTTGGAGAGCGTCAAGTTTTGGGGCGCAAAAAAAAATTTTGGGAAGCATTAAATTTTGGAGAGCGACAAATTTGCGGGCCGCCAAATTTTGGGAAGCGTGAAATTTCGGGGAACAGCACATTTTGAGGAGAAACAAATGGTGGGGAGCGGCAAATTTTGACCGAAAGAAATTGGAAAAAGTTTAAACACAGAGGCTTTAAAAGCAATTAACATTTTTCCATGTAGCGAATTAACAATAACTCAGGTATGTCAGTTGCCATATTGAATTAATTCTAAAATTGTCTCGACTCTTTTAAATTAAAACACTTGACGATATTTCGCGGAAAGGACGGCAGACGTTTGTTAACCTAGAGGCGTAAAATCTCCAAATTCGCCCCTGAATTGAAAGGTAATTAATATATTTGTGTCTAATTGATCTCCGATAAAAGCAGAATAGTTTGTGTTCCACGTACGACGTACTTATTATTTTTAACCACAGTTTTGAATTTTTGCCCCTCAAAACCTTGAGCCACTATAACTACTGAGTATCCGTCCCATTAGTACTGTTCCATGAAAATACAGCCGCGCTCTCCCACAAGAAGACTCATTTTTAGCGTAAGCTAGAGTAATGGGGCGAGAGAAATACGAGGGCAGGTTACTGTGGACGAAAGCAGAGTCGAAGATCTTTATCCCTCTCTCGGGCAGCAAGAAGAACGCAGAGGAACCGGTATATAATCGAGCAGTCACCTATGCACCGGTTCCTCCAGGACGCGGTGCAATAATGCAGCGTGGTAAGGTACGTGACCCAGGCGAAAAAAAGGCGTTGGTGCCCGCAGTGCAGGAAAGAGGCGGAGGATCCTGGACGGAGGGAAAAGGGCGCTTTTGTCGGCACGTAGCGGCGTTAAACTTTTATCTCCGCGCTTCATCCGACTTCACTTCCGCGCCATACCTGCCCCCTTCGCTATTTCGCGGTACCTGTAGATCGTAATCCCATTAAACTGTTTATTCTTGCCTGTCATCCGCGCGATTAACACGCTCACTGTTCGGGCACTTGAATACCCCCGAGCAAATAGAGTCTTCTACCTTACCGAAGCTAGACAATGCTTAATGAACCTGTTAATTAAGCTTCCTATCTACAACGAGGAACGTATACACTTAGTTCACTTTGAGGTTGAAGATTTACCGCTCAAATTCTCGACGATATTCTTTCACTACTAAACCCTCGAGCGGTTATCCTGATTTACCTTATTCTACTTAAATTCTAATCTACTTTTCAATTTCAATATCAGACTCTTTTTGGCTATTCTGAAATTACCACTTCCACGAGCGTTTCAATTAATTATCTGAATTGGAACACTTACTTATTTCTTCAAAATAGGGTGTATGTACCAGTAAATGAACACGTACCAGTGAATGAACATTTTTTATTAAAATGAGTAAAATACGTTATTAAAGTAAGCGAGTAATTAATTAGAGACTTCTTTTCATTTCTTGCTTCATATCCAAAGGATTTTTGCAGCACGTGGAATCAATCGCGCTGCAAACATAATTTTATAATAGTGTTCATTCATTAGCCTTAACTGTTCATTTACTGGTGCGTTTACGCTAATGGTGGTGCGAGTGGAGTTTTCAACGACTATCGACGACGAGACGGTCCCACTGTTATCTAACTCGTTGCACCGAAATCGGAATCCTCGTTCACCTCGAGGAGACAGTGAACCCGCCGCACCGGAATCGTGTTCTACGGCTATCGATCCTCGAATCGGCGCTGATCTCGCTGCTGGCAGGGGGATCTCGACACCCGTCAAAACCCCATAAACGATCCGACTCCTCTATCGCCTACCAACTCGGAATCCAGCCGTGCCAAACGATACGATCTTGCGAATCCGTGCGAATGCCAGTATCCCGGCAGTTGGCCGCTCTGAAAAAGGAGGATATGAACGATGGCAGGCACGAAAGAGGGAAGAGGAAAAAGGCCCACCGACCAGAGAGACGATCAAAAGAAATGTGTTCGCGCGTGCTGCACAGTTGCCGGCCAGCGAGCGTGTAGTTCGGCTTTTCTGTCGCTCCACGGATCGATCGATCAGTTACATATTTTTTGGGGCCGCTTTGGTGCCCGGAGGTATCGCTGTTTGCACGCTCCATCGGGAGGATGGCGGTAGAGCAGAGTTTCGAAAGTCGAAGTTCACGGAAATTGGGCGGTTTAAATGGTAATCGAACTAATTTCATATTCGTTGCACCGTTGAAAAACGCATTACGATGCTGGAGTACCGTTCGACGAGGAAATCTTTAACGACGCATAATGAGTATAATCACAGGGTTGGTCGATTTATCCATAAGCCTCGTCGAAAGTCCGTGGTACGGAGCTTTCCTGAATCCCGCGAACCGCCGATTCTCCCCGCTTCTTTGCTTGGTACTTTTCGAGCAGGATGATGATTTATTCGCTACTCGTTTGGGAATGGTGGGAACTTCGCCCGCTGCTGTGCTCTTGTTGCCAGGCTTGTTTAAACGCGATGTGTGCCACGCGGGTCGCTGGGGGTCGGACTTTCTTCGGGGTGCTTCCGAATTACTTGATCAAGCCTTGGCATTATTATTCGATTAGACATATTGATAGGAGTATTCTACTAAACGTGGATGTGCAAGTCTTTTATCTTCTACTAGTCATTTTAAATATTACCGTGCAAATTAAAATACCTATAACCTGAAAAGAAAACACTTGTAGTTTTTGAAAAACATTATTTTTATCGTCAACAAAGTTTAATATTCCTTGGAATTTTTTTTAATTATTTCTCTGGAATTCTCTCATTTGTCTGACCAGCTTCCACCAATAAAATCAGTAGAAAATACGTTTGACTAAACGATTAGAACACTCTGAATAATCCAAATACAAGAATACACCTGTTCAGTGGACATAAACTGGAAATTCCACTCTATTAAACGAGAAGCTTCAATTTTTAATGTCTCAGGATTTTCACATCTATCAGACCCACTTTTATCAAGACAATCAGTAGAATATACCATCAAGGATCGACCACAGAATTCAGGAGCACCCTGTAGAAGGAATAAAGGGAGGAAGGAGAGGAGAGACAGGAGAGAAGAGCGTGCATTTCAGGCTCGTGATGTCCCGAGGCTACCGCAGAATCGCACGGCCAGCCCTGGCTCTAAACACGCCCATGCCGGTCACCAGCGAACCACTACCCAGCAGAATTATTCGCTGAATTTATTTACTCCCCCGTGACCCCGAGAGAACTAGCTACGAAGGGCCGCCGTTTACACCGCGAGAGAACCGGTCGAACGTATCGACCACGCTCTCGAAATTGATACACCGCTCGCGGGGAAACGTGGATTTTCGTGATGAACGCGATCCCGCCATATTTCTCGCGGTCCATCGACGTGGTGCCCCGCCATTGGGCCCCGGAGGCTGGTTACGAATCGGCGAGAGGTTGAAGTCGTTGGAAACAACTCCTTTCTCGCGAAAATGGCTAATAACCACGTATCCGCCAAAATCTCTTGACTCTAATCGACGTTGCAACTCTAATCTGTGCTGAGAACTCTAGTAGTACAAGTCAACGTCGTAGGAAACAGTGGCAAGAAATAGAACTAACAATTCTCACAGATCTCCATTAAAAGCAACACGGTACAATTTGCAATAAATTATTCTGCAATTATTGTCAAGTTAAATTCTTCAAGGAAACTAACCCTTTAACGCCCAGACTCTTGAACCGTTATCTCAAAATTGTGAGACCGATATGTATGTTGTACCTTGTTATTTTGAAATGGAAAATATTGATTTGTTTTAATTTTGTTTTTCGTTTTTTTATTTTATTTTTTTTATGAAAGGAGAAGCACTTATATACACTCTAATTGCTTTCTTGATAGTTGATTTTCTCCATCGAAAACATTGAAGTCTATTTTACCGGCAGGAAAACTGCGGCTAACAGTTAACAACACTGCTAGCAAAAGTTAAATAGTATAAACACGCCATAGAATTTTATGCAGTTTTAAAATGAGTGTTGCACTGGGAATTTAAGGGTTAAAGAATAATTGATGGCCCTTTTCATTCTTCTTATGTTTTTCTTACGAAAGACGAAGTGGGAGCCTATCTTTACAAATCACTATGGATATACACACGGTGCATCTTAATGGATAATCAGTGCAAAGGACAGTTTACAAAAGTGCCTACCGATCGTGCCAAAGTGGCCATGGGACGTTTCGTCGTTTTGGGTCGACGGCGAAGAAGACGCGGCGACGAGAGGAGAAAAAAAAAGGAGGAGCCGGCATGCAAATATTCGGGTACCAATTAAAGTTATGAAGTCGAATCTCGGCCAACCGGGAAGAGCCGCTGCTCGTTAAAATTATTGAACATTGCTCGCAAAGGGCCCCGTCGACCTTTTTTCCCGTGGCAGCTGAGGAATCTGAAGAAGGGCCCCGTCCTATCGCGATCGAAACGCTCCTTTTTGGTCCTCTTCGTACGGCTCAGCGCCTCGTGAAAGCGGGAGAAAGCGCGGGGCAGAGGATCGAAGGTGTCTCGAGGATTTACCGTAAACGCCTCGCGACGAAATTATCGTTTCGCGTGTTCTATGATCTTCGTTTGCGGGGTGAACGCGGAACGAGTGTCGGTTGCTCGTTAGGCAGGAGGAAATTCATCGTTTCGTGGATTCTGAACGATGCAGGGGTGAAGACGCGGTTGATCGGCTTTGCGGGAGAGATGGATGGAGGAAGTGGATTGACACGGAATACTGTTGCCGAGAATAGTGAAGTTTATTTTTAAAAAATTGTATCTGGGAGATTGATGGCACGGAGGTAGAGCAAAGGTGGGCATGGGCAATTTCTTTTGTAGTAATTTCTTGTGATTGTGTATTTTTGATAGAGTTTTGAATTATTGTCATAGGGAAATTAATTTAGAATTCGAAATCGATTTTGCTACGGAAAGTAGTCAGAGTCTGTAAATCTGAGAATCACATAGAAATCTTTTTGGTTTCGGAGTTATCTACATCCGTAATATATTTAGTTGCTTAGAATACGAAGTATACGTAGTTCCGAGTTCCAATCTTCCAAATTTAAAAGTCCTTTTTATTTATTTATTTATTATACTTTGCTAACATCGAAGAGGCACCTTTTTGTTGTTTTTTTGATGTAGTAAAGCATCTGTTATATAAATTCTCATAATTTTTCCTAAAATGATTTCCGTTACTTCTTTGATTCCTGGGGAAGGGGAACTATACTCGCATTCACTTTCCCCAAAACTCTTTTTTTTACCATTTAAGGCCCCCCAATCAGCGTTTATTCAACCATAGGCTCTCGCTCCTCTTTCATCGCAGCAAAACATTCAATCGTTTCATCGATCATACCGAATTCAGCATGAATTAACATCATCAGGGTATATTAACGACCTAATATCCTACAATAGAGTATACGATGATCCTCGACCACGATCAGAGTGACGCAGAATTCGGACGGTACAGGATCACTTTTTTTTCGCCAGCCTCATTGTCATGCTAATCCCAGCCCGCACGAAATGCGTTTTCTTCGAGCAGCTGTCGGATGATCGGCCAATGCACTGCTCTCAGGTGCCATCGAATGGGTACTCTGGGTCATCTGAGCCTTATAAAAAAAAACAGGAAAGGAAGCGAGAGTTTGTTGGATAAAAGGAAACGACCAACTGTCAAAGATCCCAGCAGCATGGGAAATGGTAATGATGTTTGCTGGTTTTGTGCATTGATACTCCGTGTGACGGTGCAGTGTCCGTTGCATCTGCGAGCTTGGGATTTTTCGTTGCAAATGAACCGAGGGTAAAATTAATTTAATAATGAAACGAATTTATATTCGTAAATAAGTTAAAATAGCTATAAAAGTAATAAAATAACTTTTATACTAAAAGAATATTCGTTTGAGGGAATAGTATAGTTGCTCATTTGATTGTAATAGAATTCTGTAGACAGTGGAATTCTACTTAAACTTGTTAAATATTCAAAATTAATCAGATGTGATAAAAAATTGCTCCAAAATTCAAAGTTCGAAATGCGAAGATCAAAAAACAAATATTCAAAATTCTAAATTCGAGATATTGTCCCTTTCAGTATTTCCACTTATTTAAATATTATTCACCAAAAGTTTATTAATTTATTTGCTTGCACAAAAATGATGATCATCGCCAGGATCGGTTTGAAAATTTAAAAAGCTAGGATCTTGGTTGGTAAACGATAGTTCCTCGAGGCGGTCGAACGGATCCAAGGATCGTTTCGCGGGGTATCGAGAGTCGAAGGTGCTCGTTTCGCAGTCGGGCTATCGCGGATCGTGCGCCCCCAGGGTGTCATGATAATTTTGCAGAGACAATGGGCCACTTTCTTGCCCGTTGCCCCCTTCGGAATCGAAGATTATTACACGTTGCTGGGATCGCAACGATCACGAATTAAATTTGAATCGCGGCCATCATTACCTCCTTCCCTTGCTCCTTGCGTTCTTCCCTCCGATAATTCGGATTCTACGATATCTCGCAATCGGTTTAAACCGCCACGAAAATCTTCCTTTTAATATCAATTAATAACAAATTCCCCTAAATTACCCTTGAGTAAAAATAAAAAAGATCTCGATACTTAATTTCAGAAGCTTCTTCCATTTTTATTTTTTTCTTACTTTATTTTCACTTCACTCTCATAAAATTTCTTCTTCAACTCCACAAATTACTCTCATTTTCAAATTTTTGAAATCAGATGCAATTGCATGCAGAGCTGCTTAAATCTCAATTCGTCCTTAATGTGCGCGCCTAATTTATCAACAGTATCCATCAACGATAATCCCTCGATCGAGGGCCGAATGAATCGAAAGTACTACCTACGCGATGGAAACATACACGTACCTAAGTGGAAAAGTAGTAAAGGCATCGAATAGGAAGCTTTACGGTCTCGAAACTGCATTAAACGACGGTGAGCTGAGCTCGATACCTCGAGATCCCGACGATCGCCGTCCCCGCGAGATATGCGATATGAATATCGATGGGGCGCTATTCCCACGACGCGAATGGGACCGGCGATATAAGGCGATATAACGCGAGCGAGGGAAAGGAAGCGTTTTAAAAGTCCGACTAACGAAGTCGGGGGCCTGGGTGTATTTGCGCTAATGAGAAGAAGTGCTATCCATTGGATATGGCCGGTGAAAAAAAAACCGGGCCCTCATTACCGTCAGACTAATTACCTTTTACGTTCGGTTCGCCTCTACCTCAGCCTCTCGTCAACTTCGTCGGTTGTCTCCCATTTCTGGACTTCCTCGCCCTCGTTCCCGTTTACGCCGACCGTTTCGCGCATAATTCCATCGCGGCAAGAAGTCGAAGGGCAATTAATTGATACGTCGAGCCTGGATGGTGTCGTTACCACGGGATCGTGCTCGATTACGTTTCAGCCTCTGCTCGAGGCGCTCGCTGCTCGCCGCCGAATCGTGTGGGCCGCATCCCGCTGGAGGTGAACGAGTTCTGACCATTTTGGGCCTGGGATATATTCGATTTGACTTCTGGAGAGATGCGTTGTTTATGGGCTCGGTGAAATGGGTGGAATGCTTTACTGGAAGTTCTGAAATTCCTGGTGGGATTTTTACTGATAAGGGAACTTCGGTGACCCAAAAATTCTCATTTTTTGAAACCTTGCAGGTTTGTGGGGAACTTCGATAGAAGTATCAGACAATTTTTGTATCTGTTATTTTTCGATTTTTCAGGGTGAAAACACCTCTTAAATGTGAAAGAGTGCTTTCCTATTTTCTTATATATCTTAAACACTATTCAATAGGTATACAAAAGAAATTACACTGAAAATTTCATGGTTTCTTTATGGTCCATAAAACTGTGCTATCGAATTGTTTAAAATTTGTAGTGGGAAACAATTTTTGGTTTAAACTTCTATTAAGGTCCTCTGCAAACCTGCAAAGTTTAAAAGAAAAAATGGAATTTTCGAACCCCCCAAGTTCCGTCGTGGGCGTGTAAAAATAATACTGCCTTATCTTATAAATCCGTCGATATTAATTTAGATATCTTCGTTGTTTATAGTCTTCAAGGTTTCAAAATTCAAGATCTCTTCACTATTCTTACTGAACATCATTCGTCATTTATACCTATGTTACTTCATAACAAAATAAATCCACTGCAACTTAACTAGTACCCGAAGACTCTCCCCCAACATCTTCCCAAAGATCACAAACAGCGAACCCTTGGCGTGAAAGCACACAGTCTGCCCAAAAAAGGTCCCGTCGCTGCCTAAAACTCTTTCATCCGGATCAGGCGAGCTTTGCAACCCTTTCACGAGGATCTGGTCCGCGGCAGTCGTGAATCTCACGGTTACTCGATCGCAGAGAGATTAGTCACGACTTAGGGAACGAAAGTAAATCAGGCCCTCGCCCGTTGACACGTTTAGCCTGGTCCAGGATTCTCGTGGGGTTGTGGGCCCGCGCACTCCCTCCCCCGGCTCTCTCTCTCTCTCTCGTCGTGGCCGTTTGACGATGATGGCGATGCCGATAGCGATGCTTATGCTGGCAGTAATGGTGATCTCGGTTGCCTATGTGCGCGACGATGGCGGTGGTTGGTTCCTCGCGTTGCCCCCGTGATAAATCACCGACTTCCACCGTCGTCACAATCCAGCGGCCATTAATCTCGATAATTGAATCAATATCTGTGATATCTCCTTGTGTATCCGGGCCGGCCTCATGGTAATTAGCCGCCTCTGTCATAAATCATGCCCCCCCTGGGGGTCGGAGTGCGCCGGGCGGGGGAAGGTGGAGGACCTTCTTCTTTGGAAATCCACGTGTAACCTGCTGGTGAGCCACAGTCGACGAGTGATTTCGTGGTACTCCGTAAACTAAAAGCTTTGGCAGTGGATCGGTGCGGAGATTATGAAGAAGGCTTGTGAAATCGGGGATCCCTGAAAACTGGGACGCGATTCCATTTAGTTGAGGAAACTCGGATTCTGGGCTTCTGCTACCGGGGGGAAGCATTTCTGACTGAACTTGAAGAGTTTCATGTGTTTCAGGATTTAATCTTCGGGGGAGTCGAGTTGAAGGGAGAACAATATTTTTAATGCAAATTCAATGAAGTTCATTAGGTGATTTTTGAAATTTATTTAACGAATAAAATTGAGTTTTACAAAGCTCTTGGATTACTTTAGTCGTGGTTACATTATCAATTTAATTTTAAATAAATTATATACACTTTTAATCCTCCAATTAAATTTGAATATTATCTATCAAATTATTTAGTATTCAATTTAATTTTACATAAATTAGACAAATTTTTAACCTTCCAATTAAATTTGAAAATAATCTATCAAATTATTTGTATAATAGAATTTGACTTGCATATCTGAATCTCTGCTCCAAAATTTATTAAGAGACCACTCAAGCTTCCCAGCTATTTCGCAACTAATCAGTCAAGTTTGCTGTTCTCCTGAAACACATCGTTTAAAGTATAAAAATTCCAAGTCGAGATTTTCAGGACCGAATTCAATGAGCCAGTACAACAATGTCTTTGATCGGACTCGAGTCCAATCGAGCCCATCGCTACCTGCACCGTTTCGCCGTGAGCACCGCGGTGATTCATAATAAACCGCTCAATGCCACGAGAGTTCACCGTTTTATCGAGCACGTATAGGCGATCCGCCGACGTCTCGGGCCAGCGTGGGTCACCCCGACTTAATCAACCGATCATTATCACGGGTTTGCGCCATAATGACTGAAAGAGCCCCAGCGTTGTCCTCTCTTTATCGCGGGCAACGGTCCGAGGCGTGGTCGTTTGCCAGCTGCGACTTCCATTATTCGCGGAGTCGATTAATTAACGGTCCCCGGCTAATGATCGATATAATACCCACCGTTCATCGGGTGCACGCGAGTCCGGGAACGATGTACTCTCCACGACGTACGCTATCCGGGGACGTAATGTGTTGCACAGGCTGCAACAATCTATCCATTACACAACAGCTCAATCTCGTGCCAGCGATGAGTATAATGTACATGCGCCGTGTGATTTTAACTTGGAACGCTGGTGTGCTTAATCCTGCTACGGTTATCGGGTCCCTTCTGACCAAATCGCTTTTTCATTTCTTTACTACTATACCAGAATACCGTCGTCGGGTCATTTCTGACCGACTTGTGGACTCACTTCTTTCAAAACCCTCTTAATTTCGAAAAAGCTATAAAGCTGTATACTTGTACATCTTCTTAGTGTATTTACTGGTTCCATTTCTTTCCTTTTTGGATTGACAAGTAGCGTTTCTTTTGGAGTAAATAGTAGCGAAGTCGGAAATATATCAGTAATTTCTGGTAACCCCTCAGCTGCGGCACCGAATTTAACAATTTCTCTACGCGAACGGCGGTCGCGTGTCAGTATTCTCTCCAAGTTGCCATGGTATGTTGCCATGGAGGTCGGCGGTATATAAAGAAATCGGGGTCGTCGCTGAGGGGTTAATCGAAACGGGGAGGTTATGTTCCTAATTCATCAGACATCTTCAGGTGTTCATCTCATTAGGCAGTGGAGGATCTCGGAACAGTGTTCTTCAGACAGTATCAGGAAGCTTCCACTAGATATACAGACTTGACTTGAAAGAAGGTGACGTTTCGGGAGCAAATGAAAAGCCTGGTTCACCTTAGTCGAGTTGTCTTTCAAGGCAAGTAGAGTTGAAAGAATCTGTAGGTATTTCACTTGAAATTTGAAAGAAACTCCAGCCAAGTAAATAACAGGTTCAGATTATTAAACTAGTTTCAAGTTACTTAATTCAAGCGACTTGAAGTCCCTTGATTAATATGAACGAGGCTTTACCTTCCTTTGAGATATGGAGTCTTTTCGTCTTGCCTTATCGAGTGAAATGGGAGAGACTGCGAATGGAGCGAGAGAGTCCCTGTGACAGCAAAATAAGTGGAGGGAATACCGATCACCTTCTTTCGAGACACTACTGTAGAGGACCTCCTAAGAAAGTGTCAATCTTTACCCGCCCGACGAACGACGATCAATCTTCGCGATGGTTCCTCCGATCTCTTCGACACAGAGATCGCTGTTCCCCTTTAAACGATCGCGATTAACACGATGCACGCCGAAAGGGCGAGCAACGCCGGGGCGTCACGGCCGTAAATTCGGGCAGCGGATCGAGACCGGCGAGCGATTTATCGCGCCGCTCGTCGGCTGACTAATTGACGCAGCGAGATACACGATTCGCCCGGTCGCTTCTCCGCGTCCTTGTTATCTGCTCCGAGGAAATCGTTTCCCTCCGGTCCGCGGCTGGATTCCCGCGAAAGTGCAGCGGCCCGGTTGTGAAACGAGCCGCCGCCTTAACGAGCCAATTATTTAATTGCTCTGCCTCGTTCCTTTCTCTCGGTGCCCCGACACATGAACCCAGTGTTTCTCGAAAAACTCCGCGGACCCCTCGGAAATTGTTTCGTCGCGTTTCAGGGTCCACCCCCTCTTCCTCCCCCTCCTTTCCCGAGGATGCGTCTCCATCGAGATTGTTGGACTGGTTAATCGAAATTCCTGGAGGCTCAGCTCGCCTCCGCACGCTGCTCCAGCTGGCGATCGCTCGTTATGGCGGAAATATTGTACGTCTTTATTCGTTAATTACGCTGGGACGCGGAACAGAAGGAGATAAGGGGTGGGTTTGTTTCTGTTAAGAGGGCTGCTCGGTACTTCAAGCTTGAAGAGTCGGGAAGTTTTTATTAATCAATAGTAGTGTCTAAAATAGGTCCTGAAATTTTGGGGGAAATCCCCAAAATTTCGAAAATCATGCAATTGATTTGAAACTATTTGGGAATGTTTAGAATTTGTATATATAGTTTATATACATTATACAACATGAACTACGCGACCGTGATGATATCTTAATTACCTAATTTTCCTTTGCTGCTTGAAAGAAGAGAATTTTTTTTAGCAAAGATGTTTTTTTCTTCAAATCGCTGCCATTTTGTTAACTATGAGAATTTTTAAACTTCCGTAGTTTATGCTATTAACGGCACTATTGTAGAGTAAAATAAGCCTTTGTTTCTAATCTCGCATGTTTCAGTAGAAAGTTTTCCACCACAACTGCGGTTGTACGAAATTTCTTCACGGTCCACTTTCCCGGCGTGTATCACGATAAATATACGCAACATGTGCGAAACTACAATTTTTCATTGCGTTACAAGTATGTATTAATGAACGTACGGGAAACCGCAGAATCTTATTCAATGCTTTACCTGCACAAAATTCGACAACCTTAATGCTGTCAGGATGTTACATCACGACGTTTTTTGCGCAGGTTTCTCTTAAATTGTCCTGGCCCATTTTACTTTCTCGGGCTGGTATGTATTCTACGAAATTGTAGTTACCGGAAGCTGAGTGTATCGTTTGTAGGCAGATTAGTGGAATGGATGGAGATCAAGGAAGTGTATTTCTACGCAATAGTTTTGTCTCAGTTCTTTTGTGAACTGCTATTGACAGTTGGAGTGACGGAAGGTTTTGAGAAATGCTCCTTCAAGTCTACCAAACTTTTTCGAGCGGTTATTTGCGAAAAGAAGTAACTCCAAGAAAATTTAAACAACACTTTCAATATTTTCCAGAAAATATTCTTATTACAACTTTATTAGTTCTTATTAACTGGAAGATATAATACATACAGAGATACTAAAATTAGAGTAACAGAACACAGGATGCAGATCCTCTAGTGTAAATAATGTAGAATTCTTTTAAGAAGATGCTACCGGATTTCTGTCGACGAGATTCGCGCGTGGCCGAGGCAGAAGGAGATGTTCATCCGTGGAACAGAAGCAGCGTGATCATTCAGGGGATCTAGATGAACTCATCAAGGACGCGCTTCGGCAGAATCTCAATTAAGGCTAAATTGCCCCCCACGCAAGGCGAAAATAGAGTGTGAACAGGCGGCGGGACGGCGCTGGCTGGGTGGAAGAGCGACGAGGAGGATGTAAAGATTGTAAAGGAAGAGCGTGGAGGGTTGCCCGAGTTCATTTCGCAAATGGAAGTCGAAGACCCCGAGAGCAGAACGGCATTCCAAACCGTGCTTGATTGGTTTTGGCCAAGTTGCACCTCCTTTATGGAGGTCGGGTCAGGTCACCTCGCCTTTTACGTGACTTCTTCTCCGCCTGAACGTGCCGAACGTGTGCGTCCGCTGGCACGATCCTTCGCAATCTGGAGCATTGTCCGTTTTTGCCAGTTGGCCGGACCAGTTGCGAAGTTTCGTCAAGTTGTGAGGGAATGAGGGTGCAGCTTGCGTTGGAAAAGAAAGGTGAGGGACCCGAGTCAGAAAATTTCATGGGGATCTTGGAAGATTAGAAAGATTGGAGTAACTATGAGAGTGTCACACTTTGGTGTAGAATCCTTGATTATATTGTAATCATTTTTTAATTTTTCATGGGGGTCTGGAATTTTTGGAATATCGAGTATTATTTCCTCGTTCAGCTTTATATCCTAAATTCCTTTAATTGAAAGTTACGATTAGAATATTTTAATACAGGCATCCAATTATAGATTCCGCCTTCATCACAAACTCTTCGTTTACAGAGTTGTGTACCAATGGTGGCTCCCTGCGTGTAAGTTGCCCTGTCTCACAACAGAGATCTCTTTTCCACTGTACAGCTTGGTCACAAACAACTTTCGTCTTTCTCAACGAACCATAATTGTCCAATTATTTATCAGTCAAGATGTCAATCATCGTAAACTCACTCATCCTCCCAAATTCATGTTCACGAATTGTTTCGACGAGAACGATTGTCACGCATCCAACACCTAAGATCACCCCGCTTGTAACTTCGTGAACATCCAGATGGTTGGGCCCAGGATCGTAAAATGTAGCCGAAGGAAGGCCACGAGCTGGAATACCCGCAGTAAAGGACCTCTGCGTCGTTCGTGGTTTCGATATCTTTAATGGAAAGCTACAGTGTACCTCCTTGGCCGGAGTTTCTAAAAAAAAGATTCCGCGTTCTTCTTTGGATCTGATAGCTACCTATCTCGCTGGCGACCATCTCCCTCGATAAATCCATTCGATAAATTTTTTTCATCGAGGAATAATCGTAAAGGACATAACGGCACCATCCACGGCGCGCGAAACAATCCTGATACTTTCACGCCTTCTTGCTGCTTCTTTTCCTCCCTGGCGTGAAAAGTGAAGCAAGTTCTTGCGATGAAAGCCACGTTCACTTTGCTGTTTTGCTTGGGTGGTGTCCTAGTTTAAGATCGAGGGGAAAAATTGGTATCACTTCTGGGTAAGGTAGAATAGTAGGCGGACTGTGTTTTATTGTTGCAGCTAAGTTAGTACCTATGCAAACCTTCTTTTTGATCTTGGAATTATTCTAGCGTGTAGCATTATCATTTCTAGAAGCTCTGAGGTTCTAAAAGAATTTTCATATGGTTTCTACTTTTATCATTACTAGCCCAATTCAAATTGCAATTAATTCTATATAGAACGATACTATTCCTCCTTAAAATTTTAACTAAAACGCCAATTTTCTTAAAATTCTCAACCAAATAGCTGCAGCGTTCAGTAGAACACTATTAGCCACCACAAACACAATTCTTACATCACGTATTGCATTGAATCTAATATAAAATTATTTATTTTTTGAGCCTCCTAATAAATATTAATAGAATTTATATCAAAACAATTACCTAATCTTGAATTATCAATTAAACCTAATATAAATTATTTAATTTTCAAACCTCCACTTAAATGTTAATATAATTTCTATCAAAACACGGAAGCTCAATTATACTGACACCTTCCTCGACTCAAATACCTACCCAACGTAACAAAACCGAAACATTCAGCATGGTCACTCCTCGGACAATATACAAACGCGTACACGATTGCAGCTGCCAAGGGTGCAACCGTTAATTGCCTCCCGCGGAGGGCCTTAATTACCGCGGCTAATTAATCAGTTGAATTCGAATGCAGCCAGATATCGCTGGTCAGGCAAGGTTCGTAAGTGACACCTCGCTATGCGTGGAAGGTCGCAATTATATAAGCAACCATAATTCACAATGAAGCTTAGCGTCGGGACCGAGGAGGGAGAGGGTTGGAGAGAATGGGCGGAGGTGGTGCGGTGCCTGTAATTACCCCCCATAGAACGGAGCGCCATCGTGCCCGTGAACAGTCTTAATAGCTGGATATCGGTCCACCGAGCTGGCTCGTTATCCCTAATTTATGTTTGGTCAAGCAGCATTCACCAACGCCTCTACGAAATCCTTTCCTATCCAACCTGAAAGTTCTGACCTCGATCCACCTCCATGGGCACTTGAATCACGCCGAAGATGTTCGAAAAATAATCTCATTTCTGGGGGATTCATTTTTTTGAGAGCAAGCCAATCTTTAATATTCAGTGGGCAATTGCGTAACGGTGGAATGGAATCTGTGTAATATGAATCGTGAAACCTGGCGAATGTGTAAGGACTGTATGAAACATGAATCTCTACGACGACCTGAGGCTATAATTACAATCGATATCCCACATTAAGCAGGAATCCCAATTTCGTATGTAAATGACACGTCTATGGGGGACCCATTACCAACTAATGCTGGATCTGATTTGCATCGATGGCTCTTTAAAGAAACGCTGTCTAATAACATGGGAGGTATACACATGAGTCTGATAGAGTCGTCTGACATGGATGTCTCGTATAAGTGACTCTAAAGTGATTCTAAAAAGCTTCAGTAGCACCGAATAACGTGTCTATAAGGTTCTCAAGAATATTAAGGAAGGAATCACTTCGTTATTTACTATTCCTGTAAACAGAATCCCCCTTTCCATTCACACGCGAATCCCTTCATCCCGCACTCCTCTCCCTTTTAATCACGATCCAATACCCCGTAACGTGTTGCCATTTTCACGGTCCGCTACCTAATTACCGCTACACCAATCAGCCGACCGGCACACACCCTCTTCGGGATCCCCCGGTACAAGAAGATTGCGGTATCTCTGAACAAATACGCGTCACGTATCCAAGAACGGAACCGTCCGGAGTTCGATTTCAAGACAGTTAACTTAATTATCAGTGGGCTACGACGCAGGAACCGATGGAATCTAGCAGCGCGGCGTGTTGCCCCGTGCAGGATGATGGAGGCCCGCGGCGCGGACGAGGATTGGCAGGGGGGAAAGGTAAGGAAGGATAACAGATACGTGTTGCATCGAGAGGAATCGACCGTGGTAGGTCGTACTCGGGCGTGTTCATGTCCGATGCGACCTTCGGCCTCTCCTATGAGGCTGGTGCTGTTGCTGCCTCGGACTGGATCTCCGGTACCGCTATCCACGGCTCCCCTGGTACCCCAGCCGCTCGTATAAAATGGCATTGGTACCCTACATACCGACACGGAGCGGCCACTGCCTCTCAGGGTCCAGCGAAAACGCCTAAGCGACCATGGGAGTCGGATACGTGGTTTGGAGAAACTCAGAAAAAGAAGCGGGATTGGACGACTTATTTTGCTGAAGGCGGTTGGAGGCTGGACGATTTGTCTGGATGGATCTAATTTTGGCAGTGTGATGTAGTTGGGCGATGGATGCTTGGGATAGTTGGGGTTGCGAGTGAAGGTGCTCGGAGACATTTGGCGGGGTGCAGGAGCAAGCTTGGAGTGTTGAGTAGCTCATCTGCCTTTGCTCTGCGAGTTACACCTTCTAGGTTAAAAAGCAATGTAGTCTGTGCAGCCTTAACATCGAAGATGATATTCTCAGTGGCGGATTAAGGATTTAAGGCCTTTTGGCCCATGTTGCAGACGAAAAAAGGGTCCCATTTTTTTCGGGAAAATGAAGAGGGGTAGTTTACTAAAAACGGGCTAAGTGTAGTAGTACCGATAAAGAATATGATGTTTGGATAAAATCATAATTGTTTGAGGGATAGGGCCTTGGGGCCCGTCTGGGTAGAGTCCCAAGCTGGATATTCCGTTCTCAATACCAACGGGGAAGACAGCAGTGGAATCATAGAAGTCTTGATTTTAACAAATTAACAATTTATCGCTGCATCTGTACATACATTTAAAACACGACTACAAATCAAGATTGGTCCAACTCACCACCAATTTCAAATCATCAACTGTGCTTCCTGCATCTACAATTTCCACAAACGTGCCAGCAGTTCTTTACCCTCTCCGCGCACCGTTCCAGCTGCCTAGAACCCGTTTCACCCGAGACAACTCAATTCCGTCACGAACCAAAGCTGACCCACACGCGCCGCGTCGTCCGCGACGAATCGATCTGCTCCACCAACTCTCCTGTCCATCGACATCCAACGCAACCCAGCAATTTTTTCCCCCCTGGAAATCGGAACTAATTAGCATTTCGCGGTACATATCTCCATAGAAGAGGTCCATCAACGACTTCCGTGCGCGTGGAATCGATGAAGTGTGGAGCGCTGGATCCCGCGCCGCTCTCTGCGCGCTTCTTGCGCGATGGCTACTTGGGCCTCGAGTACCGCTATTCCATGACCACGGTATTACCGTCAAAGGGACGTAAAACGAAATCAGTGCTCCGCCAAGTGGACGAGACCCCGCTGGTCCACCCGCGATTCGATCTTAACGCCAGCGATGAGCTCCCTACACCAGATTCCCTCGAGCCTCGTCGCGACGTTACGCAAAGTGGACAAAGCTGGATGGGCACGATAAACGAGTTCCTGCGATAGAAGCCTTTGCGGCCGAAGGAAACGATGATCTCGCTGAGTATGATCGCAGAACCAGGGGCCATTACAGTCCCCTCATCATCCGGGCACTGTTTCTGAGCCTCGTCAAATGGGGAGGAGCTACCGCGCTTGATTATTTCTCGTGGATCATCTTTCTAATGACCTGTCGCGCAAAAACGCGCTCCGTCGTATTTTTATCCACGATACCACCTTCCGTGCTCGGACCGAGGCTCGTTGTTGGTGCCCTGTTAGGAACGAGCTCGCCCCATTCGATTGGGACGCCGCGGATCGCAAACCTCACCGCGGATTCCGCTCGTTTGCTGAGTCGCGAGCTGCACGAATTTATGTGGCACGCGTTGCATCGATCGCGGCGCGCACGACCACGCCAATAAACCTCTTTATCGGGACGTCCATCTTCGTTCCCGCGGCGTTCTCCTTTGCGACAACATTCTTTCCTGCCGGCCGAGGGCAGCCATTTCTAATCGACGATTAGCAGCGCGTTGACGTTCCGTGTATCGTTGAACTTCTTCGCGGATTTACCGGCTAGCTCTTTGTTCCATCATGCTCATGCTAGGCGGGATGTCATCCAGTATTGTTCAACACCGCATTTAGAGCTACACCCAGGCGAGGATGGCGAAAGATGGCTGTTGGGGATCTAGCGAGTCGCGATACGTCGCTGGTCTCAAGCTTTGGGTAGTCGAAGCGTCTGTGGGGATGATTTTTTGGAAGTGTTCTTGGAGCAGATAGGGGAAATCCAGGTGAGATGGCTGCAGAAGAGATGGTCAGATGTTGCGACCTCAGTTTTTAACCCGATTTTCAGCAAATATTACCTTCAGGGGTTAGATTACTCTGATAGCCTGAAAGAGTAGGTAATCTTCTGATCTAAATTGTAGAGAAACTAATCACCCGATTAAATTGCGATTTGCAAAATAAATAATATTAGTATTTATTAGGTTTAATAGCCATTTTATGCTAGGTGAGCCAACTATCCCCGACTTACCTTATGCTTCTAAGAATATTAGTAGTTTCATGCTAGTAATTTGTAGGGATTCGAATCGAGGATTTTAGAGACACTGAATGCAGCGATAAGGAAGATACTTTTGCTTAAAGAAATTCTTTTGAACACTCTTCTAATTTGGCAATTAAACTTTCTAACTATCTCTTGCTTGGAAGAGTACGAAGATAAATGGAAAGTAGTGGAAACACTGAGTTTTAGAAGAGATCTGGTGTCTCTGCTTTGAATTCCACAGAATTGAAGTGAAGGAAATAGTTTTCACAAGCTCCTGGTTAATTTTGTGATAATTAACAATCCTCTATTCTCCCCGTCTAGAATGAGAAAGTTATTCTAAACGGGCATGATTGAACCCGCGCAGAGAGTTTCAAGCGATAGAAAACGAAGTTTGCTCACCCATGCTACAGCGCCTCGACTAAATGCCAAGGACAGCTTACGTTTCTCCTACATTTCACACAGCTTCCTGTTCTCCGTCCGCGAACAACGAAATGTCACGTTTCTTAAGCTGATTCTTACATACAAACTGAATTCACGTTCTGCTTTATACAATCTCCACACGACTAACCATGCCACCCTTTTTTCTGTTACAGGTAAGTCCTTCTTGCACCAAATGCATTGGCTTCGCGTCTTCGATCCTAAGGTCAGACAAAACGAAATTTAAAAGCGGTAACTCCAGTGTATTAAATCAAGGTTCTTTCACATGGAACACGATTAAGTAGTAGATACTTTCTTAGCATAGGTTAACTTAGCTTTCAGGTGGATTCACACCTTTATGGAACCGTTTCCACCAAAATTTCTACTTCCAAATTTCTGCCAAACGTGACACCAAAAAGTCAACGATTAACCCTGTCTTTGTCCTCCGATCGATATCCACCACCCAGTGGCGAGCTTTTATAAATGCCTCGTGTGAACAGACCCTAACAGTATCGAGTATTAGAAGCTGTTCCACCGAAGGAAACCAAGTAACTCTTTATACCTTGAACCGCTAGATAAAACGGTTAGACTTCCGCCATCGGGGATTCTGGCTGCAGCAGCTCGCTGCCTCTGGATCGGACAATTTTCCGCTCGCGTGTAACGCTTATCTCGATGTCCGTCTGTCAATCGTCGGGATGTTCCCGCGAGTAACGTAGGCAGCATCGTTAACATCGTGTTGACCCGAGGGTACACGCCCATTGCAACGGTTATTGCATCCGATAGAGGCGTCATTCCCATTCTGTCAAGCTGACGGCGAGATGAACGACCGGCGGGCGTAGAGACGATCGAAATTAAATTGCATCCGATCACCTTTGCGATCTCCTTTGACTTCTGCTCCCCGTGGAATTCCGCCTAAACCAGATCCAATTGCACGGAGGATATCCAACCATCTCTGTCGCCTTGCACAGTCGTTTATCGAGTTACTGGTTTAACCCAAACTCTGAGTCATTCAATGTAGGTAGTGCAGCATGGTTCGCTCAAGTAGGGTAATTTTTTTTTCATATACAGAAACGTCATATTTGAAAATCCAGAGATACACTTTGTTGTGTATAGTTTGGGCTATATTCTCTTAAAAAATAAATTTGATATCTTGGAGAATGGTGCCGTAGCGGCCTCTTGTCCCAAAGCCTCTTCATAGATGCAGCTTTTGTGCCACCAAAAATATCTCAGAGTGTACTGGACCGATTTGAATAAAAGTTCGTACGAATTGTCTCCTAGCAATTCTGTACTCTAGCACTTATCGGCGTGGATTCTGAAAAAATTTACTTTTTGAAAAATGGTAGCTACTCAAAGTCAAGCTTTTCAAATTAAGTTTTCAATCTTCTTTTGTTAATAAAAAACAAAGCAAGGCACTAATCGGAAAATCGACACGGCAAGTACTAGATTATAGTCTCAAGAATATTCATGCAAAATTTTATTTAAATCGATCCACTAAACTCTGAGATATTTTTGGTACCGCAAATGTTGTAACTATGAAAAGGCTTTGGGAAAAGAGCTTGCTATGTGCCATTTCTTAAGATATCAAATGTCTTTTTTAGGAGAATACAGCTCAATTTATACAGAACAAGGTACTTATATATCTTGATTTTCAATTACAACGTTTCTTTGTTTGAAAAAAAAAAAATCATAAAAGTGACCCTATTTTCCGACCTGTCAATGGTATGTGACCCTTTAATTAACAAATTCCATACCGGAATAATTAACGGCGAATCTTTCCTACTAAAATTTTCACTTATTTAAGTCTTGGGAACCCTCGCGAACGACGCTCGAGAACAATGGTACCATAAGAGACAAGGATAGGCGTGCATTTGGAAATTGTACTCGGAATCATTTAGTTCCTCCATGTTTAGATCGACTTAGATTTGCATGCGGTGGGTTACGAAACAATTTCTCCGTTCAGCTGCCGAAACACGGCTGCAGATTAGACACAGGTCATAAACGTGGAGTAGGAAAAAGGGATTGGCTAGCGTACTGGCGAAGATCGAAAGGAGCGTTTTAATACGAAAGCTACGGCGATGGCCTTCCTTTCCAGCTTTTTGCGTAGCCTCGACGGTAGCCTGCGCGAGCATCCAAGTTTGCAGGCGGGTCCGTTTGACGCGTAAACAGAAATCGCTTCTTCGTCTCGCTTTTTCATCGACCACCGTCGTAATTTCGACGGCAAGAAAAACCGGCGCGGCCGGGCGAACGTCTTCATAATCGACAGGATCGAAAAGCAAGGCTGGACAACTGTCGTCCCTCTTCTTCCGTCCTCAGCGGACCCTTTTTTATCAATCTTCTTTTGCTCCCGCCCGGTAATTCACGAATTTCTAGTAGCACGGAGTGTACTTGGTTCTGTGGTTGACCGGATTTTTGGGATTCCTCGCAGAAATGCCGTGGAAACGGTTAATTGAACGCAGATAAATTGTAAGCCACTTGACGCGGGCGAATTATGCTCGAGAAAGTCTCCGCTGGATAACGCGAGCGTAGTCTGCGCCTTTCTATCGCGGTGCTCGCTCCTCGACCCGCTCACGACGATCCCGGCGTGAAATGCAGTGATATCACTTCCAAGAGATTTGTTGTCTCTCGAGGCGTTTGGAAATGGGCTCTGCTTTCGAGGGAAGAATTTAGACATCAAACGCTGTAAATTCAGTTCCATTCGTTTCAGTAGAAATTGAACTCTGAAAATACTGAAATAAATTCTCCACAAATCCCAAGAAAATAAGTGCATACAACAAATTATAAAATCCACATCTGAAAGCTACTTCGCTAAGCAGTCAATTAAATTTGGAGTTTAATCGTCGAAAACAGGCTCGATTTTTAATTAACAAGACTCCCAATTAGATACATTGGTCTGTTGTGTTTTGCGCCGGCCCCAAGGAAGATTTGCCAGTAAAATGAGTTTGCGAGCGGGGCTCTCGGCGGAAAAAGTTGCGAACGGAAGCGGCCGGTTTTCGATCGGAGCGCCTCGTTTTTGACTACGCCGGGTGGCTTGCCCGTCCTCGTTTCATCGGCGTGATTATGATGCAAAGGAGCGTGTCAGAACGCAGCCGCGGAGCGAGTAAATCAACTTTAACCACCTTTTGCCCTCGTTCTGACTTCATAATCGAGAGCTGGACCGAGTCGACGCGTCGGCCAATTATACACGGCGGACCTCTAGCCCCGTGCTCAGACAACCCGTGGCTACTTTAAATTGCGAACACCTCTGGTACGCCTGTGTCCGCGTAAATGCCGCGCGCCATCTTGCTTGATTAATTAATTCAAGCTGCTGCAAGTATTTATGAAGCGATCGGCTAAGCTCGATATTGAATATTAAACGAGGGTTAATCGCTTTCTTTATTGGGTATTAAATTGAAATCTTAAGGAGATTGAATTTATAGTGTAGATCGACTTAGGTTGTGATTTACAATATTCGGAAAGAGATCCTTTGCATGGGTTACATTAATTGGGCGGCTCGAGCAGGCGAAGGGGAGTGGTGCTATAAAAAGGACCAATGAGTCACGCGGAATAAAGGTTGTATTCAATTTTCTTTGTCCCATGTGTCATTAATTATATTTTAACAATTGATCCTCGTTTTTCTTCCCATGTTCTTTATTTCCATGACGTCTATGGTCCCACTTAAGACTACTTAGCAGTGAAAGGAACATTTTCGACTTATTTGAAAATCGAAGATTTAATTATTTTTTGTTATTATTAGTAGAGTGTGCTATATATTTTTATTGAAGGCTAAGAAACGTACTTCCTATTGATGGACTTGTGTTTTAAATATGTATCATGATGTCAAAAATGGACACTAAATACAATTGCCCCTTTTATAACACCTTTGCCCTACATCAGTTTCGCGAAAAAATGTTCATCAGCTTATTTGGTATATTTTTAGTCCCTCCACCTTATATAAAATACAAATTCTTCACGATTAACACCAGCTGGCCTCAATTTCTAGGCAAGAAAGTACATACCTAAACAGTCCCATCGGCTAACTATCATTCTTGAAGAACACAGTCTTCCTAAAGGGTTGTTATCGCTAACAACAATCACACTTAATTTCGAGTATCTAATCTACAACTCCAATGATTATCGCTCCGTTTGTCTTCGCTCTACGGTTCCACGAAAAGCAGTCGGCAATTCAAGTTCAATCAAGTTCATTCATCATCACCGTCGCCGAATTAGGTCCAAATCGATTTTAATCAATCCCTAAGCATAGGACACGCGACAATTTCGACCGAAGCACCTTGAATTGGCCACCAAATGTAACGTCGCTTCGACCGAGGAACCTCTGCTAACGGTACACCCAGAGAGTTGCCGTGAAAAGGATGATTCGTGTTTGATTTGTCGATAGGATCGCGCGGGGGCAGCCAATTATGGTCGGACCAGGGCCAGTTCGAGAGCATCTCGAGCAGCGTTCGTGTCAGCGCCGGCGTGTGTTGATTAAACTCAGGATTCCGATCTAATTGGATTAGGCTGCGCCTTGCTCCTCCATTTTCCATTCGTCATCGTTCCGCCGTCCCTCTTCCTTTCCCTTTGTCGCCTTCTTCCCGGCACAATCTTCCTCTATCCCTTTCTACGCTCGCGGCGCGTTCTGCCTGCATTTCCAAGCCGACCAACTGGGTTGTTTGCCGATTCACTGTGCCCCTCGCCTTTCAGCCGTCGCATCAAAGACCAGCGTCTCTCAATAGCTGCTCCAAACGATCGGGAGGCTGGTGTACTTCGGCGAAGGCTTCGCCAGCCCTCTTTCCCTACCGTTAACGAGGAAAGTTGATTTTCATCCACCTGGCGCTGCCTCGTGAATGGCTCGCTTTGGACTTCCTAGTTCCTAGTTGACTGAGAAACTCTGCCGCGACGGATACACACGGATGGAGTGGATAGTCATCTCGGTTCATCCCGGCTGCTAAAAGAATCAAAAGGATCCGGACGGCCGTTGATTTGTTGCTGAAGGCGCCGACAGGTCCGGTTTAATGTGGGCCCTCATCGGGCCTTTATCTTCGCCCAGCCGATGCTTCGCCCCTGGTTATGAATCACTCGCGGCGGAGGCCGCGAAACGAGGTCTTCTTCCTTTTTAATAACGGCGGACGTTGATCCAGTAACGCGACGAGCATCACAAAAGATATTACCAAAGCGAGGTTTCTAGAAATGGCCCCAAGTTTCGCGCGGACATCTAAGCTTGCTTCGTGTTCAAGTAAGCAGTGGAGTACCTTCTGCCGATACTTTCCATGCTTTTCAAAAAAATATCCACGTGGAAATTCGCCGAAGTGATGCGCGGGTTGCCATTTCCTCGCCGTGGAAACACGTCGACGCCAGTGGAAGCGGAATTCGGTGACGTGGAGAGTTCGGGAAGGGTCGATTCGGATTCGCAACCGTTCCAGGCGTAACTTTAAGTGGCATTAGATGTTACCTCGGCGCTCGGTTTACGACGGAAAATACGATCGCGCCGTGTATGGCGTAATTGCTACTATTTTGCAACGCGGCCGTTGTGTTGCACGTGGCGGGCCTGGCTGTATCCGGCCGACGACTTAAAATAATATCCCCCTGCTATTTATAAAACCGTGGCGGGCATTATCTCGGATCTCGCGGTAATGCAATTATGCGCGAGGGGACTATGGCCAGTTTGGAAAGCGCGTGATGAATTAACGGCTGGGATAGGCTGATTAATTCGACCACTGAAACGCGTGGTTCGAGTCAACGAATAATCAGACGCTGTGCCGCTCGCTGCTTTCGAAGATCATTGGAAAAGGAATGCGATTAGTTTGACGGGTCACGGTTGTTTCTGGAATATCGCTTCGATTTCTTTTACGTGGGTGGTAGCTAGGGTCCCAGTCAGAAACAGAAATTCCACTCTGCCTACCATAAATAATAAAATCAACGCTCGACGCTGCCTCGTTATGGAGCCATCAGCAGCGTATCGAGGCTTAATCAGGGAACAGTTAATACGCTTCCAGATACAGTTAATTGAGACTTGAGAGTTCGCTGGGGCTTCTTGTGAAAGATTTCTCTTCCTCGAGGAAGGTTCTGGGTACAGAATAATTCTGATGGACGGGCAAACGAGTATAACTCAAATTTTTGGCAAAATGGGATATGTACGCTAACATTTTCTATATGGCTGTTCTTTGGCTTATGGTTACAGCAGCGCCAGTCAATTCAATTCGTTTCCCCCTTTTTTTACCAGAGATCGTAATAGTATATGTATGTAAAAAATACAGTATAGTAGCGGAAAGAACAGTATAAATTGAGTTATGGCGATGAATACGAAGAAGAAAATAATATATCACCTCGAGCTAAACAGATTTTTTTTTTGCGAATCAGAGTTAAAAATAAATGTTTCCTTTTCTAATTGAAATTTTTTATTTCTTTTCTATTATGAAGTATATTGTGATAGTCAAATAAGACGAGACATATGTTATCAACTTTCACGTCCAAAATTTACCACTAAGTACCTATATCTTTCACAGCATTTTAAATATTCTAAGTGTCTTCCTGTAAAACTAAGAATTCTGACGTATTTACATTTGCTCACCCACCAGAAAATTACTCCAAAAGTCGCCTAAGTCAGAGCGAACACACGCTGGAAATGAAAAACTGTAAAACATCTTTGCCACAGAGCAATATTTTAGAAAAAGTCCCCAAAATCGAAGGCCTACGATGAAACAAGGTGTCGGACAGCTATCAGGCAGGAATTCCGAGGTACCCTTAGCTTGGTCCCCTGAAAAGTTCCCTGCGCCGCGTCGTTAAGCGGGGCCCGATCGAGGGGACAGTCGCTGGGGCGAACGGCGCGGCGGCCACACGCGGTCAATCGAGATTCCAGATGGAGCGGAGAAAAGATGTACGGGCGGACCGTTAGCCTAGGATGGGGCGAGGGGCCCTCGAAGCGTGTAGAACAGCACGCCTCGGGGCCCTAGTATAGAGGTTACGAAGCGCAGCGGAGCCGCGGATGCAGCCGGGCGGCGGGAGTGCATTGCGCGCGGGCCCCGATATCTTCACGACCACACCCACCATCTCTCGCTCTCCTTCCAGCGAGCCGCTGGAGAGAGGAAACGCTACGCGGAGAGAAACGGCTCGCCAGGGTTCTCAGGTATCGCGCTGCGCACCGGTAGATCGCCGCATTTGCATCCACGTTTGCTCCACTTGCCCGAACAGCGACTCCCCGAGAGACAGTCAGTCGGCGAGAAAAATCTGGCTGCCGCCGCAGCTGCGCGAGGTCCCTTGGCTAGTCGCGGCTTTTGTGGGAGAAATAGAGGGGGACGCTGGGGCTAAGAAATTAGTGTTTTTTGGATTGTGGAGGTGTTTTTTAAATTAGTGTTTTTGGGTTGTAGAGGTTGGAGTTGGGAAATTAGTGTTTTTGAGTTATGGAGGTTGAAGTTGGGAAATTAGTGTTTTTCGATTGTAGAGGTTGGAGTTGGGAAATCAGTGTTTTTCGATTGTAGAAATTGGAGTTGGGAAATTAGTGTTTTTCGATTGTAGAAATTGGAGTTGGGAAATTATTGTTTTTCGATTGTAGAGGTTGGAGTTGGGAAATTAGTGTTTTTCGATTGTAGAGGTTGGAGTTGGGAAATTAGTGTTTTTTTATTGTGGAGGTTGGAGATAGAAAATTAGTGTGCTTGTATCGTGGAGACTAGAGTTAGAAAATTAGTGTTTTTAAATTGTGGAGGTTGGGGCTAGGAAATTAGTGTTTCTTAGAATTCTTAGGCTTGACGTGTGGGTGATATTAAATTGCGGGAGGTGGAAAGAGAGTGAATGTAAGGGAAATGGGAAATTTGGTTTGAACATTGAGGGATAAGGCAGCATTTCTGAGGAACAAGAGGAACTTGTAATAGGTACTGCAGTTTAGTGTTTTACGGACAAAATCGTAACACAGCTGTCAGATAGAAATTGCTCTCGAACGGTGAGTGTTTCCGCAAAAATTGCCACTCTTTTCAGCCGTGAACGTTTCTTTAGCCGTCGTAGAAGTGGATGTCGGTTATAATGCGACCGTAATACCGCTCAAGTTTGCAGAGCGTACTCGCCGGCCGAGCGCAGAAAACACTTTTCGCTCGCCCAGACGTCGGAGAGCGTTTAATGTAAGGCCGGGAACTCATTACTTTCTTCGTTCACGGGTACCGTGCAATTCCAGCTTGCATCTACTAGCCGGATATTGATCGTAAACGAGCCAGATACCATAACTCCCGAGGAAAATTATCGGCTTTCCCTCGGCGGAGTTCGAGAACGGAATACTTCTAATACTGCATTAAGCATCGTAAACTATGCACAGCTTAAGTGGAAAAAATGCATGTAAATTTAAATATTTCGAAATCAGTTTCAGAATTCTTTAAAACCCGTAAAACTACGACCGTTACGAAATATTCAGCAAGCTTTTCTCAACAATATCGTTAGAAATTTTCAATTCAATATTATGTCTCAAGTACTTTGCATTCAATTTAAATTTAATCTTTGAAGGGTCCATTCTACTTTGCCGATGGAAAGAGAGCCCCTTTCCTGATTTTTTCCCCCAAGAACTAATGTACGAATTTTAATATTCTTTGTTTGTTAAATGTTTATTAGTCCTTGCTATATAGAATTGAATTTTCACGTCACCAAAGTAAAATTAAAAATGTGTGAATTTAAATCGCAAAGTTTGTGCGACCGGCAAAGTAGAATGAGTCCTTAGAACAGACTTCGAAAATACTATATACCTGAATATAATTCCCTCCTGCTTGAGGCTTCGTCCCGAACGAGTCGCGCAGACATTAGCGGCGAACGGAAAAATGCTACCGAAAGCACCGTTACGCCATTAACCAGCATCGAGTACGCGGGACGATAAATCGCGATGGCGAACCAAAGGACGAGGACGTATGAATTTCGCAACGAGCGCGCCACCATAAATCCTGGTGAGAAAAACACGCCCATCCTTCTTCATTATGAGAGGATAAGGAGTATCCTGGCCGAGGATAACGTTCTATCCCGAGGAACTCCTTTCTCCCTCCACCCTGTCGCCTGAGCAACGATTACGCTCACATCTCCCAAAGCCACTCTAAACCGTTTCACTCGCCACCTTACCAGTCAACTCTTCACGTTTTCTTCCTACAAATGCACGAGACGCCCTATCGAAACGCTAGAGCCGTGGTAAAGTTTACGTGCCATGCAACAGTCGCCCGCAAACCGACTGTTTACGATCTACCATTCAGGGGAAAGTCGCGAATTACTGTGAAACCGATAATGCCGATTGCGATCGATTTCGTATCAATGGCGCTACAATTTCTTTTCAATCTTCGGGAAGAATTTGGAAAGTATGTTTCAACCGAAGGATATTTCTGCGGAGAGGAGGATTTCTATTTATCAGTCGTATAGATAGTAAGAATCAGCTGCGCGCAATTGCTGTGTAGGTAAATTCCTCGCAGCGTCATTGGAGCCGTTTCGCAGCGGAGCTCGCGCCGATTCGAACTTTCCCACTGTCTGGTTTTCCACGTGTTCCGCGTAGACCGGCTGCCCCCGTTCAATTTCGTACGATCGCTACAGACTTTCAGAGCGCTCAGCGGTGAGTCAGTCGCGAGCGTGACTCCGGTTTTATTGAAATTAAGGCCCGTGTGTGCGCCAGGGATCCCCGGCCGGCGACGGGCGTCGGATCCGGCAGATATATATCGATATAAGTCGGCGGTATTCACGCGTGGGAGATCGCCGCGATGCAGGTAACACGCGGCCCGCCACGCCCCGAACAATTACCAAGGAGTCGAGGCGGTAAATCAGCCGTGAAACCGAGTCTATGAGAGCAGGCCGCGTAGACACATATTTATATCCCATGGGTCGCCAGTTACTTTGGAAAACCGGGGCTTTCTGGGCACGAAGAGGCTACCGGGCATTCGAGTCACTGTGGCGGCTGAAATATGGCGAGGTCGGCAATTGAAAGAGGTGTTCAGAGGAATTCATGTCGGGGGAAGCGAAGGGGGTGGAGAATGAGTAGTGTGGGATCGATGAGGGTGACGTTTTGGTTCCTTCTTTCCTTCTTCTGATCAGCAGAGTGAAGATTTTGGTAATAACTGGGTAGGTGTGTTCCTAGAAGATTGTATTTTAAAAAGGCTAAAAAGTGTAACAGTAGTTTTATTTATGTTTTTGATCGTCGAAACAGGTTAGCAAGTTTAGTAAAAATAGGCGAAAATATCAGCAATGAAAATTTACTTACGAAGGACATGTCGACGAGTAAAAAAGGTAGTTCGGCGACTCGAAAATTTAAGATATCTGACACTTTACGGAAATGTAGCTCAAGTGACGCCAGAGTTGGGCAAAATTTAATCTAATTACAAATTACAAATTTCGGTTAAAATGTAATTGTGCTTCCGCTTTTTCAAAAAAAAATCACAAACATTCGCCTCTTCTCGGCCTCCTGACTAGGTACAACCTTAATATATTCCAATAGGCTCTACTAATCACATAAAATACTAGAAATTTTTTTTTTTTTTTTTTTCATGTGACTTAGTCCCTTTTTACTCTCAACGCCTCAATTCAAGTATAACTTACCTGTAACCCTCCACCCCAATCTCCAAAATTACCACACCACCTATCAAACCATCTAACAATCCACCCTCTACTCCCCAAAAACCTAATTCAAGCTACCCCAGCGAAACTTCTGCCCGGAAACCAGCACCCAAACAAGAACAAATGCCTCTCCCAATGGACCGTCGCACGCGCGCGTTACGTGGACATCTAACGAGGTCCTCCGCGACAGGCAGCGTCCGTGGTGCACCGGCGATCGTAAACAAGCGTACTTGATTACGCGTATAAAACAATAACGATCTCCGCATGGTCGAGCCTGTTCTCCCGGAATGCTTTTAATTGCCAGCCGTAATCCCGTTCGCCTTCGCGCGTTCGCCCGTTTAAACAGGCGCGTTAACCAGCCCACTCCCACACACCCACCGAAACCGTTCTGGCGCTGAGAAAAAAGGAAAGCAAGGGGGGCATACACGGGGCGATTGCATAACGCCTATCCGTATTTCTCATGGATACCCATAACCCGTACGTTCGGTCGCTTTCGCCCCGTTCCACACTCCCGGACACACGGCGATGCCAGCCTCTCTCTCTCTCTCTCTCGCTCTCTCTCTTCCTCCATCTCTGCCCGTCCCTCGCGAGCAGTATCCGTGGAACAGAACGGTTACACATATGCGAGAGATCTCCACACGTCGGCCCGCGCCACACCCAGGTCACAACACCACCTCTGCGCAGCATTTTTACCCTGATACGCTATCTCCCGTGCTGCTCGCCACTGCCATCTCGTCGGCGTCTCGCCTTCCCGCCGATCGATGGAAATCTCTCGCGAATTTCTCCTGCGCTCGGCGCAGTGCAACGTTCACCCGAGCACCCTTTACCATTTTTATGTATCTGGCTACCTATATCCGAGTGTGTGTTCTGGTTTTTCAATCGACGTTGTTGGAGGTAGAGAGTCGGCGGATGCTGCGTGGTTTGTACCAATGGATTTCTATGGTTCAGTCTTGTTCAGGTTCGTTTCGTTGCTCGGCGATACGAATTCTTCCAACCTCCGCGGGAGGCTCTTCGATTTCGACTGACAATGAGATCGTTCCACTGGACCATGTCTGTTCCATGCAGGACTAGGAAGTCAGTGAATGGGCTGTTTCTTTTGGTATTTGGAGATCGACTGCGGCGAGGTTTTTTGGCGTCGTAATAATTTATAGGCAGCATGCTTTCGAGTGGATGTGGTGGGAATTAAACTAGGCTCACGCAAAATGCAGAGAATTTTATTTAAGGCGTTATGCCTACTTAATCAGCTTTCAAAGAAGAACGCGATTTTCTGGATTATTTTGTGGAATATCTACTGTATATTTTCTTTACACTAATTTAAAAAGTACATATATGTAGCAATTCTCAGTAATTTTCTTATAGAAAAACATTAAAACATGAACGAATGACTGCCATGACGTTCTATTAGATATTTTTTTTAGAGGAAGTATTAACATTTTTTGTATCTCGCTTCTTTAACCAATTCCATTTTTCTCACTAAATCCACCAAGCTTTTGGTTAGTCATAACTCCTTTCATCCATCGATCGACCTCTCCTTCTCCAACTTCGCCGTTTCCCGATGGAAGAAGGCAGAGACTGGCCTCCCGATTTCTCCCCGTTGGTGGTAGCGGGTTCATCGGCATCGAGGGACGCCGCGTTTTAATGAATATTACGCACGCACGCGATATCGAGCGAATCGCTTCCGATCGCTCGCGATGGGACAGTCCTCGGACATCGGCGATATTTCATCGTTAGCGCAGGAATCTGTTCGATTCGGCCGTAGGTTTTCAGACACGCCGCCCGAAAACGGTGCACGAGCACGGAATATGACACCGCTGGATATGCATTCTCGGCCTTTTAGCCTTATTGGCGAAGGAGACTTCTACGAGATCGTCGCTTAATTGGAAGCAGCGGCTGTTTTATTTGCTTTCGGGAATACGGCGGAACGCAGGGGTCCTTTTCGCAAATTTCGCTTCTGGAGGCCCATAAATCGGATTGGTAATCGATTACTTGGCAGCGCAGGGGTAATAAATCACGAACTTTGAGGGGCAAATTGGGTGTCGCGTAATCAGTGGCAGGAAATCGCGTGTAATGCGAGTGCATATTTCTTCTCTTGCTTGAGGGGGCCTGGTGCGGCTTCGGAATTTAAAAAAGCTTCAAGTTTTGGCCGTTCTTTTTTCCCTTCTTGAATTTTGATCGAGTGCAATCGCATGTCGATGAAATTAAATTAACCTCGCGTTAGAAATACTAAAATACATTCAGTCTCCTGTCAAGCATTCTTTATGTAACTCCGGTAATCTAGTTGCGTCAGCAAAATCAAGCCTGACATCATACTCATCCACAGAAAATACTCGAGGGAAGCAGGAAGAAGTATAAAGTGCACTTCAGCACAAGAGAAACTTCACGTTCACCTCGCCACTGTCAACAACTTAACATAAAAAAAACATCTAATCGCCCACTCTTCGGTGCACCCATTCAAGTTACCCTTCATTAGAAACCACGCATCGATAACCAGCGATCAACTGCCGTCTACCTGAAGATCCTCGAGATCTCGAGTGGACGAGCAGAAGGCGAAGACCTCGAGTTCGATAAACGCTCGAGCGAAGGAGCTTCAAAGGATCTTCAAAGGGAAAACCAGTCGACGATCATCATCGTTTCCAATGCATTGAAAAGCGTTCGACGTCAGGCTTTGAAACGAAACACGCTGCACTCGCAACTGGGGCTATCGTAACTTGAACTCTGAAACTTCGTTTCGCGAGCATTTCGAGCTGGAATCGACTCGACGCTGGCCGTAAAACCGGGGAAAGGATCCTGAACCTGGAAGGAAGAATCCAGTTACAGTGCCGAGTGCCGAGATAATTAATTCCTCCGTGAAAAATCAACCTGAATCTGCATAATCCAATGGGATTAACGCAATTCCGCACTGCTGATAATTTCGTAGCTGCGATTTTTTCAAAAACCGCGATATTAGAATAATTATCGCACGATTTTATTATTATTCCATTATTTTCTTTTATTTCAATTTTCATTATTTTATACTTTATTATTAATATTTCTTATTATCTTGTCAGGCACTTTACACCTAAATGACCCGATTATCTTTAAAAATGGAAGGAAAACTTTGGTGAACCAGTTATTTGATTTCGGGGGGAAACAGAGTAGCGTAATTTTTTAATTGCAAGTGGAAATATCAAGGATAACTTTTAGGGCAATCAATTTTCTTTTCTAATAATACCTACACTATTTTATTTATCTTTCAATAGAGGCCTTCAACTGCAACGAAACATGATTCAAGGCTATTCAAGGTCACCGAAGGCCACTCACAGGGAAATATAATTTCCTTCGGTGAATTTCTCAATGCCTACCCACTGCGAACGGAGCATTGCGATCATTGCACTATCCCCAGTCGATGCACGCCTCAGGAAGCCTCGTTTCTTTTAAGCACCCATGGGTGCTGCCCATTAATCAAATATTCAGCGAAATCGCGAGCGAGTTGGAGCTGGCTCGAATGGGTGCGACGAGTCGGCGAAAGGTAATTTGAGCGGCGCGAGTTTAAGGTCGATTATACGGCAGTCGGTGCAACGGGGTCAGAGTTCGTGGCAGCCTCGCGAAAGGTTTCGCGAGTCCGCTTCGTAATTCGTGCGTTGCTCCAAGGGTGTTGCAATTTCGTTGGATCTCGAGCGATTTCGAGTAACGGGAAGCTTGCTCCTCGAATTTAACGCGTCTTGTACCGTGCTTCGGCGACGGGTAGTCTGCTCTTTTTTTTTTGTGCAGCGAACAGCACGAGATCATCGGTGAATACAATTTGGTTCCGACTCCTCTTGGGCTCGGTGCACCTGCTGGTCCCCCGAGCGTTTGCGATTAAAAGTCACTTGTTGGGCGTTTTGCTTGGTCATTTTTCTGAGGGCAGAACCTTGGGAAATATTTGTATACTGGCAGTGCTCGTTCAATTGGATTGAAAGTCATTTATGTAGTAATTACTACTGAGTCAGTGACGTAGGTAGGAATTTGGCGTTTGGGAACGACCACTTGGTTTTGGTTGTGGCTAGACGCCAATAGATAACCATAAGAATATCTGTATCTTTATCTTATGACCCAGGGAAAATTAATTTGGAACAAGTCCTCAGCGTACAAACTATAAATAATCTTTTGTTCCTCTCAATGCACGTACTTTCTTGTATAGGGTCTATATACTCTACGCTCTGGTTTCTCACGAGGAAAGATCCCAAACCCGGAAATTCAATAAACCTCCTCTTGATTACAACGCAATTTTTGTTTGCTACCCAAAATCACTCTAAGGAGCTGAAATTGCCCCTTTAAATTCCTGCTATTTTCCGATTTTGTGTTATAACTCGCGAACTGTAACAACTGTAAGTTACCAAATGATAGATCTAATTAAAAGAAGTGACTTCTGTCTTGAAACTTTTTTTCTATCTCTTACAGATTGCGAGGTACAAAATAAAATCGAAAAAAGCCGAATTTTCAGGGGTTAATTTCACCCCTTAGAGTGAATTTGGGTAGCAAACAAAAATTAAGTTGTAATCAGTAGGAAATCCCCTAGATATTCACAAAGATTCAGATTTTTTTTTAATTTTCGGCTTCGAAATCTTCCCTTCTCAGTCTACTCTCTCGTTTCTACATTACACCAACTTAAAGTTGCTCTAACCCGGTTCTAAATCCACTTAAGCCTAGCCTTACCGCTGATGGCGCTGAGGTTCACTTTTTCGCCTACAGTGGTGTTTGTTGTTACGGTGGAATAATGTAATTGATTGCGTTATAGACACCATTACACAATTCGGAATGTAGAAGCACGTTAATCGATCTCTCCCGACAGAGGCATGCAAAAAGATCGCCCTTTTAAAGGACAAGATACAAAGCAATCGAAAAGTCCATCAAGCAACCACAGGTTACATCTATGGCTTTAAGATAATTGGAATTTCTTACAGAATCGCCGCTCTCGTTCGCGGGAATCGTGTCGAATCGGGCCTCGCATAGGAAACCGCTCGACCCGTGCCTCATCAGCGTCGACAGCGACTCTAATCAAAGTTAAACGAACCGAGGAGAGTTTTCTAAGATCGGCATACAAAGTAGCCCACTATCGACTCCTATCGATTTAGCCTCACCTGGCTCGCCTTCTGTTCCATTCCCGCAAAAACGACACGAACGAGATATCCAACACCTTCGATCGATTTCCACGTGTTAAATTACTCCCTGCTGGCGGAGGATCTGAAACGTATTCGAGGTGTATTCAGAGTGTCTTCGAGGCATATCCAAGGCGTATTGTAGAATTATTCCAAGCATACTCAAGACCTATTCTAGACATTCATATTCGAGGGGAGTTCTAGATGAATTCGAGGTGTATTCTATGTTTATTCATGGTGCATTCTGGGCTTATTCTTACTCGAGATCTCTCTTATGCATATCCAAGATGAAGGGATATTGTAAGCATTTTCAAGGTGCCTAATCGATTAGGGTTGCCCTTATTTATACGTGTCGAATTTTTTTTTATATTACTTTACTCTCGCCCCTTAGAACTGTGTCATTTGATAAAAAAATAGGCCCTGATAAAAATTATTGCAATCAAACAACTGGAAAGGGTGCCGACCATTCTAAAGTTTAGAATTCATCAATTGTTTGAATTTGAAGAATTTCTAAAAAAATAGTAAGCACTATCGAAATTTTGTTCAAATAACATTTTCTACAATTTTCTACAATTATTGTATATATAATTTTTTCATGCTTCCTACATCAATCAAAATTAAGCCCGCTGCATGTGCATAATAATATTCCAATGACGACGCCTCGAATGATGAACGCGCACATTCGGAGGATTTCCCTCGCGGCGCAACTGGCGAGCCGGAAAAACGGCAGCGTGCACAGTTCGTATGACAGTCGGAGTTTTCTTCGAGCTCGCGTCCTTTCAAGTCACGCAACAGGTCGGGCCAATTACGAGCGATTAATCAAGCCGTCTAGGGGAAAAAACACGAGCCGTAGAACTCGTCCGCGTGCACATCGCGAACCACCGCCTTGGGAATCACTAGCCAGACCAGAGGAGTTTACTTTACATCGGCTGCCGACCAGTTCTCGGCCTTATTCAGAGTTTCAGGAAGCTCAGACGCGTAATGGAGCTGGAAGTTAGGAGAGCGACAGGGTTGATTCGTCGCCATTTCTGTGAAATGCTGGATATCGAGGATAGCACTCTCTTTCGCTGTCAGTGATGAGGTTTTTGAATCGTAGCAAGTAGATCTCAGTGTGAAATTAAGGTTCGAGAGTTCCCTTATCGTTTCTATTGATTTATATAAAAAATGCAAATTATTTAAGTAAATGAAAGTAGTTTTTGCGAGTTAGTTTATTTACCTTATTATTGGCTTAGATCAAATTCAGTTACCTGATCAATTATATTTTTTATTCGTATTTTTGTGGAGGCATACTAAAGGATTATTTTGTACACCTATTGATAGTAAATAAGACGAACATTGAAAAGCATTGATTTATTTAAATAAGAACAGAAATTCAACTCAATCACAAAATATGCGAACATAATAATTTTTTAAAAAAATTAAATCAGATAATTTCTGTTACATAATCAATTAATAGAAATACACAAAATCAACTAACAAACATAAGAAAATCAGGTCAGCTTCACAGATTCAAATTCTTTGGCGCACCCCCTAGGATTCCTGAGATCATTTTACCCCACTAGAGAGGGTAATATTCAGCGGTTGAATATAACATGAAATTATTACATTTGGTAACGAAACGTACATCAAATTACTGTTGAATTATCATTAAATTTGCGAGAAAAAAAAACAGTTGTCGCACTAAGCCATTTCTGACAAAAGTTACACAACATTGAAAAAGGACTTGCCTTAGATAAAAGGCAGTAATTTTGATTTTTTCTTGTTTAAAACACACACAACTCTGATATTTACATGGCACTTCGTGAAACACTTGACAACGTACTTAGAAGCTGAACTTTTGTACATTGATATTAGAAATAGCAGCACGGCCAGGAATCATGTTACCCCGAGGGATCGTTTTAGATACCTTTCCCCTACTTCAGCATCTCCAAAGTCCCCGTAACTCAATATCAAGAAACCTCCAACTTCTCACGTGGAACAACCAAAATCCTTCCACCCCAAAGTGCCCTCGGCCCCTGAATTTCACGCGCCAACAAATACCGCTCGTCAACCTTCTAATTCCCCCGATTCGTCTCGACAAGCGCGCGCGGCTGCTTCCTCATCTGCAGCCTCGCCGCTCCCGTCCGCCGATAAATTCCCCATAAAGTGGAAGCGCCGTCGAAAGCCGCAGGACGCCGATCGCCGACCGGAGGCCCCATAATGGCTGGCGCGATCGCGTCGGACCCGCTCCGCGGAATCGCCCGTGGATCGCTGGAACGCCGTCGAGCCTCCCCGGCAAACGATGACCTGTCGAGAACCGCGGAGAACCGAGCGAAAATTCAGCCTGCGTTGCACGCGTACCAGGAATTCGCTAGGAGATTCCAGCGGCGGCGAAGCGCAGTCGGGTTTACGAGCGGCGTCTCCGGGGCTTCCGGAATTTTTCTATTCCTTCCGGGGCGAAAACCGTCGGCGGATTTACAGTTAGGCAGACAGATATGCACGACAGGGCGGGGCCTTCGTGGAGGTTTTTCCGATTCCGCGAGACTTTTCCGCGAGGCGAAGGCGCGGCTCCGAGCCCGCGGGATTTTCGACGCCAATCTTCAGCCGCAACCCGCCTGCAATTAGGTATTCGCTCGACCGTTATCTCCGCGACCGGCGATCGTATTAACGCGCGCAAATCCTGCGTAAATTCCCCTAGAACGCTTCTGCGAGAGAGAGAAAGGTTCTCTTCTGGGCTCGTCTAAGAGGATTTACAGTTAACCTGGGCAGATATACGACGGGCTCGAGGGTTTTTCTGGAAACAGAGGCGTGGGTAATGCCGTGATTTTCGTGCGCAACGGCTGACGCGACTACCGGCGTCGGTTTGCACGCCGCTGCTATGGGATTAGGTTCCTGGAGAAGAAATCTACTCGTGGGATTTGTAGTTGGAAGGTGAGCTGTTCTGATGTGTTCGTGGGGAGGTGGATTCCGCATTTGCGCATTTTGTTTATTAATGCCTAAGTTTATTTTTATTCTTGGGCGGCAACTTGTGACTTTATGGGAGATAGTTACTAGACAAAAAACGTTATTACCTGCGTGTTAGAATTCGGTAAACGGTAGGGGAAAGGTGGGATAGTTGATCAGCGGGGATACATGATCGCATCAGTTTATATCACAACTCAAATAATTAAATACAAACAAAGCAAACCATTATTTTTATTTTAATAAAAAAGGTAAACTGTGATCAACTATCCCACCGTTCCCCTATTGAGAAACCAAGTGGAGGCGTGGCTTAGATTTCTGCGCTGTGGTGGTAAGTTGGCAAACTATCGCCAGTAGGCCCGGATCCCACCAAACATTCCGAATAAGTATTTATTAATCGAAGAAGTAAAAATTTAGTGTTCAAAAAAATTTAAAAACACTCGCTTTTCACAAAATGTCTATATAAACACTGATGATCGTATGGACTTGGACGGATTTCGGCCTACTCACAGTAGTTTAATTTTCTGTCACTAGTTGGCGTATCGAAATTCTTGGTTTCCCAATACCTAACGCGCCGAACCCAGAGAACATATAACTTCCACTTTTTCGCTTGGGCGTTCGAGGTTTATTGCCTCGCCAAGTAAACGATCCCCGAAATGACAATAATCATGGCTTCTTAAGGCGCCACAGGACCAGGATAATTACCCCAATTACTGCGCGGCGGTTTGCACATAACCGGAATTTACTTAGCGCGTTTTTTCGACTAACGAACTCGACCGTCCGCACGCGGAGGAACGATGGTAACGAGAGAAAGACTGGCCCGAGGGCCGCGATCTTGCCGTGGCCTCTCATTTCCTCGATGAGAGGCACCTGATGGAGGCCCTCTTTTTCTTTCGATTCGGTGGGCAACGCGGAGACCAGCCACCGCAAGCCGCAGCAGTGACTTTTTCGCTCGCCGCTCGTCGTTACTCCGTCACCGCGCGTTAACGTCGTCAGACGGCTAAAAAGGACACGCGTGGGTCGATCAAAGGAGATAAGGGAAGCGAAGCCTGCCTACTCCGGTAGCAACCTGTGCAACCTGGCGGCCATTGATCGCGAAAAACGCGTGTACCGAGCGCACAGGTGCAGCGTAGACCCTCACCTTCGTCTTCTTCCGCGCTGCTCGACCTTCGACCCCAAGCCGCTGGACTGCCCAGCCCTCGATCGCTCGAAATGCTCGTCTTATTAGTCTTGCTGGCATTACACGCGGATCTTTGGATTGATGGTGCGGCTCGCTTTCGAATCTTTCGATCCACTGGCATGTTTTGGTCATTTTTAAGGGTAACCGGTTGGATTATGTTGGAGAGGAGGAATTTTTATCGAAGGTTCGATGATGCTTGTGTTAAGGGGTTGTGCCTAGTCAGCTGGCGAAAAGAACGCGACTTTCGGGATTTTTTGTGGAATATCTAATGGATATTTTATTGCAACTATTCGCTTTTCTTTTAAAGTACATATATGGAGGAACTTCCAGTAATTTTGTTATAGAAAAACAGTAAAAAATGAACGAATAACAGCCATTCTTGTGGAAGCTGTTTAGATAAAGGCACTGTGCGGTGAGCACGATTTATATAAAATCATATAAAATTCAACAAGATTCCGTTAATATATTTAACGCGATACCACGATTTTTCGATGTCTGAATTGTTCGTTTTTCGTTGATTAAAAATAAAAAATCTTTCGTTCATTTAAGTATTACTTAGTCTTTGGTATAGGTATAGAAGAAGTCTGCAAAAGCTTAGGCCAAATAAGTGAATAGTTGTAAAAAGATATACAGTAGATATTCCACAAAAAAATCTCGAAAATCGCGTTTATTTTCGTCAGCTGACTAGGCATAATCCTTAATTTGCTGGCTAAGGTGTTCGATCTAGAACGATTTAGACCAAATACTGTCGAAAGTGATATAGATTCTTTAATTGAATCTATATTTGGTATCTGAAGGGATACCTGAAGCAGAATTTTAATTAAGTAGAGTTTCTCTACTGCGATGTCGACGCTTTACATTTAACGACTTCATTGCTATTCTCTCGCTATATAAGTGGAATTTATTTCCGTCAATTAAACTACTTAGTAAACTATAATTACAGTGCCCTTGGGTCGAAACATCTTCCACAAATCAAGACGCTGGGAATTAAAGCAACCTTCCGCACGCACGTTCGAACCATGAATAAACCAAGTCCCCCGTTCCCCGTTCTCTCGTTGCTATCTCAATTTAAGCCGCGAGAGAGCATTAAACACTGCTTAATTACGGCATGTCGTGCGTCGACCCCGTCAAATTTAAGAAACACGCGAAACTTGGCGTTTTCGATCTTCCTGTCTCCACGATTCCCCCAGGCCAAACGAGGCGAGAAGTGGAGTCGATTGGATGCCCGGAGGGGGCAGCGAGCGGTCCTCGTTAATGCGTGGATTCCGTGACACGGTCTTTTTTTCATAATTAAAGCCAGCGGATCTGGTTGTCCCCGAGGGTGAGCAGCGCGTAATGACCCGATGCGGCCGACGAAATAAGCCAAATAAGCCCGATGAAGTCATCATCATTTATCGCTGGCACAGGGCCCTGCGAGCCAGCTTTAGCGATTCGATCGTTTCGCGAGCCGCGCCAACGAAATCCTCCAGCTTCTCGATTCGAATCGGTACAACGGCCGTGGAGCCCTTTAATCGAGGATCGCGTAGGATTCTCAAAGGGCCCGCGACCGCATCGTAACGATTTAGTTTGCGGAAATCCACAGTCGAAGAAAGATTGCACTCGTGTCACATTCCTCGACTCGTGAGCTCTTTTTTCTTCCTCGAGAAGAAAACTGATTACTGTGGAGTTACTAGAGTTTCGGATATAGATTCTAGCTATGTAGTCTCTAGTCTGAATGAAGTGGAAATAAAAAGTTTCATTTTATCGTTGAAATCTGTTTAATGGGGATTTTGGGACTCGGGGAAGTTTCATTTTGAAGTTCCCCTTTGCATTTGTTTTCGTTGGCTTTAATTCAACCACGTGCATCAAGCATTAAGGCTGTTTGGTGGGAGTCCAAATATACAACGGAGTCGTAAATTCAGCATTAAAGTAGCGACAGAAGAGTTGAGAACCGTCAACGGTGTCGCCTTTCAGCGTATCGTGCATTCTTGAATGGGATCGATAGAAGCTGAGAATGGGATGACGTATGTACGCTTTACGACCCCAAGTGATGTTTCCCTCCTTGTTTCGCACGTGTTTGGCCGTCCGAAACTTGTTTACGATAGCCGAACGGTTGACCCACTCCCCTATTTCTGTTGCACTCGCTCTGCATGCGTGGTCAGTGAAATAGGAAAGGCCGGGGGCCAGCCAGGCGTTAACGTAAACACGTCGCGAGCGTCGAGAGAAGGAGATCAAGAAAAACGTGGGAAAGTTATCAGGCGAGGCTCGTAAGGAATGTGTATGTCACATCTCATTCAGATCACCGCAAACCCCATTGAAGAATACACGGGACTGTGCTTCCAAAATTTTAAACAAATTCACCAAACGCTTGCTGGGTTATAACGATTTTAATTTTCAATGATTTTACACGCACTCTAATGAAAAGAGATGATCCTGACAGATATAACAGATGAAAAAATATTGAAGAAATGTTTTCAATTCTTTTTTACATGTAATAGGTATTAATATGGATAGATGAAAATATCTGCCGAGTTTCAATTGATTTCACTACACCGTTTTCAAGAAATAAATTATAACTTGAGAAATTTGTGAATTCAGGGCATTTTTTTACTGACAAAAGTTTAGCAAATATGTATATTAAAAAATTTCTGGTTAATTGACGAGTAAATTAGTTAGAGCCAAAAGGATTATGATTTTAAATTAATTTGATGATTTCACCTTGTATCTACTATTTTGTACACGTGCATTCAACACGAATGGTACTTTCCATTAAATGTGGGGCGTTAGGAAACGGATCTAGCGATTGCATCAATTGTATTGGTTTTCTAATTTCAATGAGTCCATTGATCGCACGTTTCCTACATGCACGGCGTGCTGCAAGTCACGTTGAATATGTAGCAGCAGGTATCGGGTGATTATGATGATTAGAGGAGCAAGGGAGCGTTACAAAGGCACCGCTTAAGATTCAAGCGACGCGGCGAATTAAAATGAATTATTGTTCGCTCGTGACGCGGATGAAAAATATCTTCCCTTCGACTACGTACTTGCTGTTCGATCCGTGCTGTCTTGAAATTAATGTACACTCGCGATGAAACTCTGACACCCAAGAATATTCTGATAATTAAACCTTCGCGTTTAACAAAATATTTACTTAGAAATTATTTATGTACAGTTTAAAAAATTCGTAGCAATCACATGGAATTTCTCCTTACTAAACTTGCTGGCTTTTCGTTATTTATTAGATTGGAAATTCCTTGCTTTATTTATAACGGGGATACAATAAGAATTGCTCACTCTGGCTTGCGAAAAATATTTTTCACTCAAACACCAAATTAATACTTTCTTCTCACAAGTCTCACAAATTCTACAAACCTACGCAGTAAGCTAGCCCACCTACGAAGATCATGCTGCTCTTCCCTAACGATTCGAACAACCCCCCAAAGTGCAAGCAAAAAGACAACACCCCCAGCGATCCTCCGCCTCCGCGGCGCGTTAATCGCTGAAGATCGAGCCCGTTTCCCCTGGACGGAGCCCGAAGCACACCCCGGGCTCACGTTTCGCCGCATAAGAGGCAGACACACACGTGCTGGCGCTCGTTAGGCTCGAATCGAATATACATAGAGGCGTCGATGCAGCGAGCGTCGAAGAAAAGGACGAGGACAGGTGAGAGGCACTCTGGTTCGGAGCAGCGAGGGGCTGGAGGGGAGAGGATCCGCGAGCTATGCGAGCTAGCTTTCGCATAGTTTATCAATGCGCGTAGGCCGCTTCGGGAACACTGGCGAAGGCAATAGATTACAATTATCCGAACACGCCTGGCCAAACGTGGGAGTTGGCTGCGCGGACACGATCAACGACCACTGGAGCCCTCGTCTCTTCTGTTTCCAGCGTGTGCCTGTCCTAAGGTGGTTTTCGCGATGGACTGAGGAAGCGGGGAAATTCGATTTATAGAATACGGAACCGAGAGAAATAAAATTTCAGTTCTCTTGTCTTCTAGCTTTTGGTATTCGTTTATTTTGGAGGAGTTGTAAGATCGTTGCGACTTTCATGTCCATCGAAATATTTTTTAAGGTTTATGGGGTATCGAGTTTAAAACACTTTGGAGACATGAAAAGACATTGTGATACCGGAAGAGGTGCTTGGAAGAGAGAAGTGGAGGCACAAGTGGGTCCTTTTTGAATTGGAAATTTTCTTTTGTGGTCTCTTTTGGGGCACGTGAATTGTAACTGGAGGCGATGGGAAGATAGGGGTTGGAAAATTGAATTTTAGTTTTCACATCGAAATACAGTAGATTTCCAATAATCCGGCATGCTCGGGGACTTCGACACTGCCGGATTATCAAATATTTATGCCGAATTATTGAACGATAAAGACGAGGAAAATAATTTGAAAAAAGACTATAGGTATTATTAATACGGAAATGAAATTTATTCCTCAACTGTTCGGTGCGGCAATTCATGCGGCAGCGACTTCTTTATCCGTGCAAAATATGATTCATGATGGTTGCTGAATGACATTCTTTGAGTCACAGTCATGGTCGGGGCTCTGCGTGTCGGATTATCGGAATTCTACTGTGCCACAATACATGAGGTGCATTCTAAAAAAAGAAGGCACTATTTACGTATTAGGTCGGTGCAAGGTTTTTGAAATCTTGAATACAGAAAAAACATTCTTTTATTTCTAGTAGTCGCATTTCAGATACATTCTAACAAACAAGTTTATGATAAAAGATCAAATATTCAATAAATTGACAAAATAAAATAAAAAGTAAGAGATAATTCAATTAAATTTGCGATAAAGATACACCATTGATATTTCTGACTGGTTTTCGTCACAGAAAAAAGCCTTATTAATATCTCAGAAATTGATTAACTTTTGGTTAAATTTTTCCCTGAAATTCATCTTTAATAAAACAGACTCATTAAGGGGACCTTCAATAATCAACAATCCGCAAGGCCTCCATAGAATGACAAAAGCAGTGGCACGTCGTTCTGGCAATTCCCCTTTGAAAGTGCATTCGTTCCGCTACCATCTGCCACGGTGCCTTGAATTTGATGGAAGAACGACGGAGTGCCTCGCCTCGGTTCAAAGGTGGTCATCCTTTCACGAGATCGACGGATCCGCCGCGCCACGGAACGAGCCAACTGGGCAATAACATTCCGCCGAGTCAACCATCGAGCGAAAACTTCTAATTCCTGCGTCGTCGCGATGCGGCCGAGGTCCCCGCGGGATTCTTTCGCATTGTTCCGCAATCTCCTGTACCGTTAGCCCCGCGCCGCGGTTCGATTTCTGCCTGATTCGTTTCCGTACCGCGGAAACGATCCCAGGACTGTGGTCCAGTGGAACGTGGAAGCCATCTAGCCGGTCATCATCCTCATCATCGTTCAGCCACACGTGATCGAGCACCGTGAGCTCGCCTACGCAGGTCCCCACAACCGAATCACCATTGTGCTGCATCGTACGGACTGATTTGCATCGTGCTCGGGTCAAATTCGACGCTATTCGATTCCCAGTGCTTATATTTCCACCGCTGTATAAATAATGTAACGGCTGTAAATCGTTTCTGGCAGAGTTTTTTAGGCTGATACGTGGGAAGCCCTTGAGCGAGGTCTGCTGGGGATTTCAGATTGATTTCTGGGCCGTTCAAGGGTGATTGGGATGGGTGAAGTAATCGAGGAACATTTTTGATTGGAGAACAGGGATGGGCAAAAAATTATTTGAAATGAAAATTTCGTACACATATTTTTATTTCAGATTTCTAATTTTTTGCCCATTTCTGCTGGGGAATGATCAGTGTTAGGTATGAAGGAAGGAAGGAAGGAAGGTTTAAAGGGTTACATACCTCTAGCCCGGGCGAAAATGAATGAATTTAAGTTTTTTAGGTTTTTTAATAAAAAAGAATAACACGAAATACTCATTACACATGTTTCATTAGTCCATAAAGTGTAGCAAAAATCTATTTACAATAATTTTTGTATTAAATTATTTATGATTTCACTGTCAGATTGATATCTCCTTTAAACATCGATGGATCTGAAAAATAAGACGAGATTCTTGTAAAATAATCTGTCGAGCCAAATTTTTTAATTTTAGAACCTCAGAAATTATGAATAATTTAAAACAAAAATTATAGTAAATAAATTTCTTCTTACACTTTAGGGACGAATAAAAACACGTGTAATAATTATTATGCTTTATATTTATTTTATTAAGACCCCTAGAAAAAATTTCCTAAAATCATTTATCTGCGATTGGAGGTATGTAACCCCTCAAAGAAATTGAATTTGTTACTGTTGATTATAGTCACTAGATTTGAGTATTTTATAATCGAGGAGTTTGGTAGACGAAGGATCGTTGGAAATTGATTGACGGACTGACAAGCAGGCATTAGTCACTGAAACAGTAATCTGTGACGTTCCTCGCAGGATGTACACGTCTTTTGGGGATAATGCCAGCTGCTGCACTATTGCAGACGCGCAATCTGGATGCACTTCTAGGCGACGTTGACAGAAGGGTTTCGGAAGGCCTGTAATCCTTTCTAAAAACAGGTTCCAGATGCTCCGAAAGTTGCAGTCTAAAAAATAAATTTGGGTGTGATCCTAAATCAGCGATCAAATCCTTTAGAATTAATTGCTGCTCTCTCGATCCAACGCATGTGTTTACACCTTTTACGACTGTCTACTGGTGTCTAGACTGCTCGCTAGAAACCTGGTCGCTTTTTCGACAAGTGTGTTATTAAATTAAGCTGAATTTGGCGCAGTAGAATATTCGAAAGGAAGTAGAATATTTAGGCGAAAAGTGATATCGTGAATCTCTGATAGAATCTCTCGACAATCAACTTTTCCATTTTCATTGGCTTGTGGGATGGTATGAAAATCGCGGAGAAAGACAATGGCGTGTTAACTCAGCGCTGAAAAATGTTTCTGCCTTCGATCCCGCCTGGGACGTCTTAAATAATTCAAACACTACGTGTTTCTGCGGTCGTATTCGTATGCAAATCCGGCGGACGGTCTTCTGACATCGATAGAACGAAGGGAGTGACCTCGCGGATGGCTTCACAGCGAATATTCCTATTGAAAAGTACGTGGCTCGAGTCGGTGGAAAAGAGAATTTTCTCTGGTATTTAAAAACGAAGGATTTCAAAGCAGAAGCCCTTTATGTTGCTTGTAGCGTTATACTATAGATGCTAGAAGAATTTGTTTTCAAATCTAGTTTCGTGGTCGAAGTTGCCCACCGCATGTAACGGTATTCGCAACGTGATAACTGGCGTCGGACAGGAAGATGAAGATGTAAAACGGTTCGGGCGAGAAAAATCAGTCCGCGCTGCTCAATGATTCATGACGTTCGTAAATTCGTTGTGTACGGAGCCCTTAGGATTCGAGAGGAAGCGAACCGCCGTCGTCTTGTACGTGCATTCACAACTGAATTAGCCGCATCATTGTCTGAATGGGAAAGGAGACAGAGAAATATTGAGCGAATGTAAATACGGTAAAAATCCACGCGTCATCCGGCTGACGGTCGTTGATGCCTCCGAGGGTTGACCGCGAGCTGCCATCAGGGCTTTGGAAAATTAATTTCACTCAGCCAATCAACACCGGGCAGGAAATATTATAAATTCTTGAAAGCTATCAATTATTCAATATTTTCACCAATATCCTCATTCAGTGGCACACCCAGAAAGGAAAAAGCTTTGTAAAAAGAGAAGAAGACTTTATTTTATTTGAGTGAGAAATTGAAGAGCTATCGTATCATAAAAAGTTGGCATGTGTTCTAAAATGTAAGAAAGTTAAACGTGTCACTCAGTAGATACATATTTAAATTTCTAATTGTAGCCTTATAATTTTCTGTGTTAATCGTTTACAATTTTTAATGATTTAGATTACTTTTCGCTGCAGAAATTGCAGCTGAGCATAATCAGAATCTTTCAATTACGTGAAATCGCGGTATCTTATATCGATATCCATACTTTTTGAATAATTGCAACGTGCAAGTGCTTTACATCAAATTGCAAGAAACGTCGCGCGGTTTCGCGGGTTCTTGGCGAAGCGGAATGACTCTGGATCGGCGATTCAGGGAACCACTCGCGGTTCGATCGACGATGGAACCTTTATAACGCGGAAGGCCAAGCGACCCGACCGATAACTTTCTCCCATTGAGAAGACCGCCATACACGGGCAAGGAATCTATCGATAGTCGTGCTTGGGATTCGTTACTGAATTCCCCGGCGTATTCTTAATTAGTTTTCCTCCAATTAACCCGACACGCCGTTTCGGGCCGCCTCTGTGGCAACGAACTCCTCGAGATCAGCGGAAGTTGGCAAAGTTTTCTGAATCGAATTCCAGTGATACATGAAGAATAAGTTTCTATTTTCTATAAAAGATACTGTGTTCCATATTTTCAGAATATATTTCTGCACTGTGTAATGGAATTATTCAACTTTAAAACTTATCTAAAGATACTTGAGCAGTTCCATAGATAGAAACAGAATTTTTCTATTTGTTTATTTATATAAACGGAAGCCCTTTGATGAAAACCATAAACAATAGTAGGTATATACACTGAGCAGTGAAGCGCAGATTAGAAAAATAATTATACACGCAATACGCAATATAGTGGGAGTATAAAACGCATAAAGGTACAAACACAAAAGCCAAAGTAAAATAGCTGCTAAGTAGTTATAAATATGATTAATAACTCTAGTTCTAAAAGTATGAAATGAGGAATCGAAGAAATCAAAAGATTTACATTCGATGTTGACATTTATACGATTTTTATCGGATTGTATTTACCCATTAGAGTTCGATGATGCTCAATACATAGAAGTAAGTAGTGCTTAAGTTTTTACCGATATAAACGGTTCCCTTGCAAAGTTAATAATCATAAGAAACATTCCATTACTAGCACATTTATTCCAAATACTCAACAGTACGTTCCTCATGATTACTATATACAGTCGGGGTACCGCGTCCATACATTTAATCCCCGTAAAGTACCGCAAGGCCCTCGATTTTCTCATTTTACAGAATGCTGAGAGCATTCTCGAGAGGCTCGCGCGCGGCGCGGTGCAATTGGCCGAAGCAGCTTCCGCGAATTTCCATCGCGGAGTCCCGTCCCTTGGGAGATAAATTTCGAAACTAGTTGCCCCGCCCTGTCGGGACCACCCTACCGATGAATAATTTAATTCCATCTCGATTAACGTAGATAATTTATTTGAAGGATGATCGTCGTTATTTAATTAGACCACCTGGAGAGAAAACGCACCCGTAAACTTCTGCGCTGCTGGCAGGCGCTTCCGCTTCTCTTTCCTATCTTCCTCGGAAATTACGGGGATCCCGACGTGATGCAATCCGTCTGAGACTGCTTTGTACACGAATCCGCTTGTGTTATATGCGCGTGAACGAAAACGGAGGGGCTTTATCGTCGTTATGACCACCCGTTGCAAGAATCCTGAGCCACCATGAGAAATCTTGCGCGGAATTCGAGGAGCAACGGTACAATTCGGCTGCTCTTTAACGAGCAATTTGTTTCAATTAATTGTACGAAACGCTGTTACCGTTTTACTCCTGAGCAGGTGAAGAAGTTGTTCAGTTTTGGGGAGCTCTGGAGGATTCACCGTGACCGCTTGCGAATTAATGCTAATGAGTTTACTGGCAAAAATGAAAGAAATACTCGTAGATGTGGGATCGGGGCCTTTATAATATTTATAAAACAGGAGATCGTTAATAGTTTTAGTGGCGTCGCCGTGTTTTCACTTTTATATTTTCTAGAAAGCAACAAAGTATTGTCCCAGTGTCCCAATTCTACAAATTCTCCATTCTCAAATTGTCAACTTTCAATTCTCAAATTTTCTACTCTTAATTCTCAGATTTTCTGCTCTCAATTCTCAAATTTTCTGCTCTCAATTCTCAAATTTTCTGCTCTCAATCCTCCAATTTTCTGCTCTCAACTCTCAAATTTTCCACTCCCAATTCTCAAATTTTCAACTCTCAACTGCCAAAACTCTCATTTCCGAACTCTCAAATCTCCAACACTCAATTCTCAAATCTTCAACTCCCAAGTCTCAAATTTCCAACTCTAAACTGCCAAAATTTTCATTTCTCAACTCTCAGCTCTCAGCTCTCGACTCTCACCTCTCATTCATCATCTCTCAACCCTCAATTCTCAATTCAGGGACCGTTTCCTGCAGTAAAATCGATCTTCGCGCCCAAAGCACCGACGGTTCTCCAACACACGTTCTTCATACTGTCTCGGTGATCGATAATCAGTTCATCTGGCCCGGGTATTCCTGCCAAGTCAGATAGCCATCTGCAGGCTCTAATTACTTCCGATAATTGGCGCGATTATCCGTCCCCGGATCACCGCCGTGAATCGTTCGACGCGAATAAGAACGTGGAAGGAAAAAAGGGCAAGGAGTCGATCGATCAAGGGTGCAATTAGCAGTATTGTGGTCCAGATGGACCAGTTTCGGGGTCTCCGCCTCCGTGCAGTCGGTGCTCGTCTAATTAAGGCTAATTGCGCCTGGCAGACGCGCTGACGACTTCATTCGCCCCCGTGGATGTTTGCCATTTTTCGAGGTGCCTTTAACGCGGAAAGAAGCAGCCTGGAAGAATGACTGGCTTGAATGGACCCCTGGGTACCGTTAGAGCTTTGAACTGGTTCAATCGATCGCAGGTTTTTTGCCCGCCGCTGGTTAATCTCGCGTAATTGCGCGGAACTGTGGCGGGAAGTGCAGCTTCAGGAAACAACTTGGAGATCATCCGCGGTTGCAGCGATTCAGGCAATCGGGGGGAAAGTAGGTGGTACGGGATCTGATTTTAGGGATGCAGCTCCTATATATTTAGTTTGCGCTGCACGTGTGCAACTGGCGCTCCTCCACTTGCTTATTACCGTCGATAAATTAATGCTACCGGGGGGGAAGTTCGATGCAAAGGTATTGATAATTTGTGATAATAACAGTGCCGTTAAAATGGCAAAATCTTTTTTCAAAAGCACCTGATTTACACCCTAGGAGTGTCCATCGACTGTTCGAAAATTAAAACTAAAATTAATGATAATAGTAAAAGTAAGAGTACAAAGTGTCTTCTTGCATTCTTAATGATCTAACTATCGAGATCCAGCCCGCATAGATCCTAAACCTTCAGAATCTTTGAAAACCATTTCACAAAGCCACCAATATAATCTCTCTAAGACGATGTCCCACCTGAAACCAGATTTCTCTAACCCCGATATCTGCCTTCTTTTCCAGGTTTCACTGGCACCCAGTGCGAGATCGACATAGACGAGTGCGCAGCCAAGCCATGCCTGAACGGTGGCGTGTGCACCGACCTGATAAACTCCTTCAAGTGCACGTGTGCCAACGGTTTCGCCGGCTCCCACTGTCAAATCAACATAGACGATTGCGCCTCGTCGCCGTGCAAGAACGGCGGTATATGTCAAGACTCTATCGCCAAATACACCTGCGATTGCCCCCCAGGATTCACGGGCGCCTCCTGCGAGACGAACATCAACGACTGCCAGTCGAACCCCTGCCACAGCGGCACCTGCATCGACGGGGAGAACAGCTTCAGCTGCAACTGCTACCCGGGCTTCACCGGCAAACTGTGCCAGATCCAGATCGACGAGTGCGAGAGCAACCCCTGCCAATTCGGCGGCAGATGCGAGGACCGCATAAACGGCTACCAGTGCATCTGCAGACCCGGCACGTCCGGCACCAACTGCGAGGTGAACGTGAACGAGTGCTACAGCAACCCTTGCAGGAACAGCGCGAGATGCATCGATGGCATCAACAGGTGAGTCGCGGATTCCCTTGGCAGCTAGCATCCTCCGAGGATACTGCGCAGAGAGAATCGAAGCTACTGCATCCGCAGACGGTTGAATGGTAGTTTACGAGCTACCGTCTGAGTACTATCGCCTATACAAAATTTGTGTACTAAAATCGAGAAAGAGTTGGAAGAATTTCACTCTACTCACAGATCTTGCAGTTAGAAGGAGACTTGGAGACTTACAAGGGAAGTCAGGTAACCCGGAAATTCAGAAAATTATGCAACTTCGTATGCAAGTAGAGGGGTTTGTGTGTAAGACAGCCCTATTTTTTATTGGTGTCATAGTGCAGTTTTTGTTTTTCGTGGAATATCTCGAGAATGGTGGAGGATATTGGAGAGGGATTTAAACAAAAGTTGCATCTTTTGCGACTTTCGTTTATACTTATTTTCGATATCTCTCACCGTTCTCAAGATATTCCAGAAAAATGAAAATCTGCATTTCTTTTAAGGGGTGATTTCGCCCCCTGAAACTACACTCTGGCATCAATAAAAAATTGGTCTGTGTCACGCATGAACCACTCTACTTGCAGACAAAGTTGCATAGTTTTCAGAATATCCTGGTTGCTTAAGGGGGGAATCCTATTCTTTGGACTAAAAACATAGCAAAATTGGGGATATTTTTTTAAGAAACTAGCAATTTGATTCATTTGAAATTTGGACCATATTTTGATGCATCTTTGAGGAAGCAACAGTTTTTTTTATTAATTTTTAATATCAAATATAGGAGTAACACAAGATCGAGCAACACGCCGCGCAAAATGCGTCGTCCGCTGGTGTGCAAATTTCAGATTATTCGAGCTGCTAGTTCCGTAAAAAAAATCTAAAATTTCGCTATGTTTTTAACCCAAAGAATAGGATTCCCCTCTTAACTTCCCTTCTTAGAGACTTAATCACTACGAAAGTAGCAAACTAACAGAACTATTCCGAAAAAGAGAAAGAAGTTCCATGAACTCCCCCTGAATCTGGCAAAATTCATTTATAGTTCCCCCTGTACCCCTCGGCTCGCCCCGTCTAAATACCGATAAACGATCGGCGCCTCCGATACGCGAGCCCGCCGTGCAGAGTACGCGCGTGACCGCCCTCCATACAGACCCCCTAATCTGGCAAAATCTTGGGCCCGCTCTAACGTAATCATTTCTTCCATCCTCAGTGGATACGATGTCTTTTCTTCCAGGTACTCGTGCGAGTGCGAGCCCGGCTTCACGGGGCAGCACTGCGAGACGGACATAAACGAGTGCGCGAGCAATCCGTGCGCCAACGGCGGCCGTTGCATCGACCTGATTAACGGATTCCGCTGCGAGTGCCCGCGAGGGTACTACGACGCTAGGTGTTTGAGCGACGTGGACGAGTGCGCCAGCAACCCTTGCATAAACGGCGGCACATGCGAGGACGGGGTGAACCAGTTCATCTGCCACTGCCTGCCCGGCTACGGGGGCAAGAGGTGCGAGGCGAACATCGACGAGTGCGGCTCGAACCCCTGCCAGCATGGCGGCACGTGCAACGACCACCTGAACGGGTACAGTTGCAAGTGCGTGCCGGGTTACGCAGGTACCAACTGCGAGACGAACATCGACGACTGCGCGAACAATCCCTGCCAGAACGGCGGCTCCTGCATCGACCTCGTCAACGACTACAAATGCGTTTGCGAGCTGCCGCACACTGGGAGGAACTGCGAGGACAAGCTGGACCCTTGCTCGCCTAACAAGTACGACTTTCAGATGGCTGTGATGGGCGAGAGGAATCTAGTGAGGTGCCTTGCCAGGGGTAGTCTTCAGGCTTGAGCTCGTCGAATCTGTTTCTTAAAATGTTTGTCCATTTTGGTGTAAAAGCTCTTGATAAACTGATGTTGCGAAAGTATGCGGAACAGTATCTTGGATTGTACCTTCTGTTGATTTTTGGAGGTCTAATGTGCTAGCCTTCAGCCTCCACTGCTGTTATGGTCTCACTGTATTCCTTTCGTCCATTGTATGAGAGTACTGCAGGGATGGTGGACTGGTCTATCTGTTCTGAGAGGCTGACTTAACATGGCTGGGTTATTGTTACAGGTGTCTCCATGGCGCGAAGTGCTCACCGTCATCCAACTTCCTCGACTTCGCCTGCACTTGCACGGTCGGTTACACTGGCAGACTCTGCGACGAGGACGTCGACGAGTGTGTAATGACGTCTCCGTGCAGGAACGGCGCTACCTGCAGGAACACCAACGGCTCTTATCAGTGTCTCTGCGCGAAGGGCTACGAGGGCCGTGATTGCATCATTAACACCGATGACTGCGCCAATTGTGAGTAGAGAACTCTATTCTGTCTCGCGAGTCGAGATTTACAGTCATAAAATTGAATTACTAAGCTTAGGATACAATAGTAGCTGTAGTTTTCAACTTCTACTTTGTATTGTTTTCAACTTCTATCTCGCTTCTTTGTATAAGTTTCTTTATTAGCCTCACGCCATAAAATACAATAATTTCTCTTTCATCGCACTTAACTAACATTAATTTGTTCTTCACAGCCCCCTGTCAGAATGGCGGTACCTGCTTGGATGGCATCGGAGACTACACTTGCCTCTGCCTGGACGGTTTCAGCGGCAAGCACTGCGAAATCGACGTGGACGAGTGTCTGTCTCAGCCGTGCCAGAACGGCGCCGTCTGCAAGGAGTACGTCAACTCGTACACGTGCCAGTGTCAGCTCGGCTTCTCCGGCATCAACTGTCAAACCAACGACGAGGACTGCACGGACAGCAGCTGCATGAACGGTGGCAAGTGCATCGACGGCATCAACAACTATACCTGCATCTGCGAGCCCGGCTACACAGGCTCCAACTGTCAATACCGCATCAACGAGTGCGACAGTTCCCCGTGCTTGAACGGAGCCACGTGTCACGACCACATGCAGTATTACACTTGCCACTGTCCTTACGGGTACACGGGCACCAGATGCGACCAGTACATCGACTGGTGCGTGGACAGTCCCTGCGAGAACCAGGCCACCTGCGTCCAGCACAAGAACAAGTACCACTGCAACTGCTCCCCAGGATGGACGGGCAAAGTCTGCGACGTGGAGATGGTCTCGTGCAAAGACGCGGCTATCAGGAAGGGCGTGCCCGAGAAGAACCTCTGTAACAACGGCACCTGCGAGGACATCGGTAACAGCCATCGCTGCCACTGCCTGGAGGGATACACTGGGTCCTACTGTCAGGAGGAAGTGAACGAATGCGACTCTGCTCCCTGCCAGAACGGTGCTACTTGCAAGGACCTGGTTGGCTCCTATCAGTGCCAGTGCACGAAAGGCTTCCAAGGTCAGAATTGCGAGCTGAACGTGGACGACTGCAGGCCCAATCCTTGCCAGAACGGCGGCACCTGCCACGACCTCATCAGCAACTTCAGCTGCTCGTGCCCACCAGGAACTTTGGGCTTCATCTGCGAGCTGAACGTGGATGACTGCGCCATCGGCACCTGCCACAACAACGGAACGTGCATTGACAAGGTCGGAGGGTTCGAGTGCAAGTGTCCGCCTGGTTTCGTGGGGCCCAGATGCGAGGGTGACATCAACGAGTGCCTGTCGAATCCCTGCACCTCGCCAGGCACTCAGGACTGCGTGCAACTGGTGAACAACTACCACTGCAACTGCAAGCCCGGCTACATGGGACGCCACTGCGAGGTGAAGGTGAACTTCTGCGACAGCTCGCCCTGCCAGAACGGCGGAGTTTGCACCGCAAAGCAGGCCGGACACTTGTGCCTCTGCCCCAGCGATTATTATGGGAACAACTGCGAATTCGCCGGCTCCTACTGCGACAGGGAGCCGTGTTTGAACGGTGGCACTTGCAGAGTGGCTGAGACAGAGGTGGGCTACAGGTGTTACTGCCCACCTGGCACCACTGGGACCCACTGTGAGATAGATGCTAGGGACGAGTGCGCGAGCAATCCGTGCCAACAGTCCAACGCGGTTTGCAAGAACCTGCTCGGCGATTACGCCTGCGACTGCCCGCCGAAATGGACTGGCAAGAACTGCGAGAGCTACGACCCCAATTACGGTGGCGGTATCTTCGGCAGAGCCAACTCGAACGTACCGAAGACCATGAACGCGTACGACCTGGATCTGGAGCTCGAGAGGAAGAAGTGCATCGAGAATCGATGCGAGGAGAAGTCTGGCAACCATCACTGCGACGACGAGTGCAACAGGTACGCCTGCAACTTCGATGGCAACGACTGCTCGCTGGGCATAAACCCGTGGCGCAATTGCACGGCTCCCATCAACTGCTGGGACGTCTTCATGAACGACGTCTGCGACGAAGTCTGTAACAACGCGCAGTGCCTGTTCGATGGAAGGGACTGCGAGAGGAAACTGGCGCCCTGCAAGTAAGTGATCGTGACGTTTTTAATCCCTTCAGATCCAAGGTTTTTTACATAGTCTTAACAATATAGCTAACGTGAATTGTTATCCTTACAGCCCCATCTACGACGCCTACTGTCGCAAGCATTACGCCAACGGTCACTGCGATTATGGCTGCAACAACGAGGAATGTAATTGGGACGGTCTGGACTGCGACAGGGAGCCACCATCCCTCGCAGAGGGTGTGATATCCGTCGTGGTCAGGATGGACATGCAAACCTTCCGCTCGAATGTGGTGGCTTTCCTCAGGGATATTGGCCATGAGCTACGGACAACGTTGAGGGTGAAGCAGGACGAGCTAGGCAACGACATGATCTACCCCTGGAAGAGAGAAAGGGAGCCGAGTCTCCAAACTAACTTCTTCGGTCGTCCAACAACCATCTACACTAATAGTCAGAGCGGCGTGATCGCCTACTTGGAGATCGACAACAGAAAATGCACAGTGACCCAGGGTGCCGTGTGCTTCCCCTCGGCGAACGAGGCGGCAGAGTACCTGGCAGCCACCGCGTCCAAGCACTCCCTGTCGCGCAACTTCCCCATCGAGCAGGTTCGAGGGGTCCTTGGGCCGCAGGGGCCGGAGTACCCGGACACGCCAACGAACTATAAGTACGTCTTTATCGGTGTCGTCATCGTGGTACTCGGCGGAATGCTGGTCGGCGTGCTGGTCACCGCGCAGAGGAAACGCGCGGTGGGTGTCACCTGGTTCCCAGAGGGCTTCCTGCGCACTAGCAGCGGCAGCGGGCCGCGTCGAAGGTCGCGCAGGCGAGGCCCGGACGGCCAGGAGATGAGGAACCTCAACAAGCAACCGTCGGTGAACTGCATGGACCTGGACGTAGGGAATGGTCGAGCTCAACAGTGGTCGGACGACGAGTCTGACCTCCCTCCCTCGAAGAGGATGAGGGGAATAGAGCCTGGCTACGCCAGCGACCACACCGCCATCACCGACTACGAGGAGACCGAACCACGGATGTGGACCCAGCAACACTTGGACGCAGCAGAGATACGCCGACCAGACGCTGGAGTCCTGACACCGCCTAGCCTCGAACATGGCCAGGACGTCGACGCAAGAGGTCCCTGTGGAATGACCCCATTGATGGTAGCCGCTGTACGCGGCGGTGGATTGGACACAGGGGAGGAGGAGGATGAAAGCGATGGTACAGCAACGGTGATCGCGGATCTGGTCGCCCAGGGTGCCGACTTGAACGCCACGACAGACAAGAGCGGGGAAACGTCCCTTCATCTGGCGGCTCGTTACGCGAGGTCTGATGCCGCGAAGAGGCTCCTCGACGCTGGTGCCGATGCCAACTCTCAGGATAACACTGGCAGGACGCCTCTGCATTCCGCCGTCGCCGCTGACGCCATGGGAGTCTTCCAGATATTATTGAGAAATAGAGCGACGAACCTAAACGCTCGTATGCACGATGGAACCACTCCGTTGATTCTAGCAGCGCGCTTGGCTACGGAGGGAATGGTGGAGGATCTCATTAATGCGGACGCCGATATTAATGCCGCTGATAACAGCGGCAAGACCGCCCTGCATTGGGCCGCAGCGGTCAACAACGTCGACGCTGTTAATATACTTCTTGTCCATGGCGCGAACAGAGACGCCCAGGACGACAAAGATGAAACGCCGTTGTTCCTTGCCGCCAGGGAAGGCAGCTTCGAGGCGTGCAAAGCGTTGCTGGATACCTTTGCTAACAGGGAGATCACCGATCACATGGATCGGTTACCAAGAGACGTGGCTAGCGAGAGATTACATCACGATATCGTGAGATTACTGGACGAACACGTGCCGAGATCACCGCAGATGGTGACCGTCATACCAAACGGACCACTTATGGGTAAGTGTCTTTGTGTTCTATCTCTAATGCGTGGCCACATTAATGTGTGGTACAAAGTAATCTTTACGTGTAAGAGAATCGATAATTTGGAAATTAAAATGGACAATTGCTTTTTGTTACAGGATCTCCCAACCATCCGCAACTGATCACACACCCAACAGTGATCGGTTCAGCGCCGAAGCAATCGAAGTCGAAGAAACGACCGAAGACGGGGGCCGCGGGGAACCCAAACAGCCCGGACTCGGAAGGCGGCGTGGTGGTGGTGAGGCGAAAGCCTTCCGTGAAGAAGCCCCCGGCGAAACGCGGTGCTCAGCCCCCAAACCAGGAGATCCCCCAAGGGGCAGAGGGCGCAGAGGGAAATCTGCCCAGTCCCTACGACAGCGCGAGCCTCTACAGCAATGCACTGCCTCTGGTGGGTCACACGGCCACGGCGAAACAGCCACCCCCTTACGAGGACTGCATAAAGGGCCAGTCCATGCAGGGCCTTCAGCAGCTCGGGCTGGACACCTTCACGACCAACTACGGGTTGCCTAATTTTCACGACCAGCTGCTAGCGCCCCATCAGCGGCAGGCACAGGGGATGGTGAACACGTTATCGCCCCCGTACAGTAACCAGTCCCCGCCGCATTCGGTGCAATCGAACATGACTCTGTCGCCACAGGCGAGCTACATGGGCTCGCCGTCCCCGGCGAAGAGTAGGCCCTCGTTACCCACGTCGCCCACCCACATCGCCGCCATGAGACAGGCGACGCATCAGAAGCACGGCGGCATGCCACCGGTGGGATTCGACTTCGAGAACCTCCCCTACTCGTCGAGTCAGCAGCAACAGGCCCAACAGGCGCAGCAGCAGCAGATGCAGCAGACGCAGCAGCAGATCCAGCAGCAGCAGCAACAGCAACAGGCGCAACAGCAGAGCACGCAGCAACAACAGCAGCAGCAACAGCAGCAGCAGCAGCAACAACAGCAGACGCAGCAGTACTACCAGTACTTGACGCCACCGTCCCATCACTCCGGACCGGATGTGACGCCCCAGCACCTTATGCAAGCGCCGGAGAGCTTCCCGACCCCGTCCCCAGACAGCCCAGGCCACTGGTCGTCGAGCTCGCCGCACTCGAACAGCGACTGGTCCGAGTGCATGGCCTCGCCTAACGCGTACAGCGCCGGTGGCGCCCACCAAAGCAACAAGGGCTCCGAGGCGATCTACATATGAGGCCGGTTGAACACCCTCTATTCCTCGCGCGGGTGAGTGGCGCCTAGGCGCGCACGAACTGTGATTAGCTCGTCAAGTTCGAGGGTGGTTCTCGCCAGCGGTGTGGAACGTTCTGGGCCGTGCACATCCGCGAAATGCTCTCTCGTGCCAAGGTCGGATCGCAATGGGGGAAGGTATCCCTCACCGGATATCGGCGAACGGCTGGGCGTTATGAGTGGAAGGAATAGAGTGAGGTAGTGGGAGCAGTAGATGGTAAGGGTAGTATACTTGTGTGATAGTAAGTGAGAGCTTGGAGCCGCATTCTGTATAGATTTTGGACAGTAACAGGTTAAGGGTTAGAGTATCGCAAGATCCATAGGTGGTTTGCATCTTTGCGCCTCTATATGCACTATACCAGTGATGGAGGACACGTGTGACGACCTGCTTCTTTGAGGATCTCACTTTAAATAACACTTGCGTGTACGCGTCAGGTCACTGTATTGCTTCCACTCGTGATACACTACTGCAGCTGTATAAGCATGTATGTATTAACGACGAATAGGTGAGTATGTATGCGAGGAGACAGTTTCCATGGATCAAAGACACCATTTGCCTACTCGTTTCAACGATTGTGCCTTCTCTAATTAAAGAAACGATAAATGATGTGGCTAGGAGTATCATAGGAGATTCAAGTAGACGATATATCGTTCTCTATCGACCGATCCACTTTCTTTTTGTATCTGAAGCTCAATGAACAATGGTGCCTTCGACTTGCCACAGCGTGGAGACCCTATAGACACAGTTGAATAAGGAGGAACGCGAACCTTGCTATCTACAATAGTTATTGTACATAGGAGAAAACATGGGAGCGGAGAAACATTCAAGCTGCTACGTGTATTCGACGAAGACAACTAGTAGTGTAATATGTAATATTCTATTTAATTGTGTAACGCGCAAGCACGCCTGTACGGGGTGAGACGTGATTCGTGGTGTCGCTTTTGTGATTCCTCGCTCGATTTTGGTACTTTAAATTGCATAATGTTATCTTTTAACCGGAAAACGATTCTTCGTTGCACATGACACTTAGGGATCTCGACACCTGAATACAAATTCTAACTTTAAGGAAGAACAAATGATATATTACTCGAGCCACAATACCCAGATGCAAAGTTTACGCGAGGAATCACTCGATTACCATCACGAATCGCCACCCCATCTTGTGCGAACAGAGGGAAGACAGCGTAAACCTTCAGGATCGATACGACTCAATCCGCTCCAGCATCGTACCTCTGGTCACCGCGAGGCACTGTCCAACAATTGTAACAATCGTAGCACCGCGTGACACCGGATGCGAAACGGACCCGTAGCTATCTCTTCGTGGCAAGGAAGAAACTAAGAATCGTGCCTTCGAACGTCGCGGGGTGCGTGCGAGAAGTTCACCTAGGTAAATCTATTAAATTAATGTGTTCTCCTAATCGAAGAAACGCAGCGTTTCCAAATGGCCTTTAACGATTTAACGATCAATCACCGATCGAACGTGGTGAGATTTAACATGTAAGATAGAAGGGGAAGGTAGCTCTTTGCACGGTCGACGGGAGCCCTCGGAGGAATCGTCTTCGCCCCGCGAATAAAATGAAATCGTTCCATACACAGACATTCCATTCGCACGGCGAAATTACTCTTCCCTCATTTTTTTCTTTTTTAATATATATCTTCCTGCCGTTCGCCTCACCGACGAGTAGGGTCTCGAGGGAGACTTTGCAGAGCTCGCGAGAAATGGCGGACGCGGGGACGAAGAAAATCGTCTCTTCGTTTTCTTCGTCGTCGACCTTGCCGAAGAGCTCTCGCGGGTCTTTTTTTATATCGGGAACTCGGGGAACGCCCGGCGAGCTCGCGACGGCGCCTCTGTATTTTTCTTCCCGTGTAAAGTATCGTGCTGTAGCGTAATTGTTAACGCGTTAATGTGTGTACGTTTAATATGTTTTAGTAGATTCATTAATGAATTAAGTAGGCGACGGGCGGGGGCTGTAAGACGATTCTCGCTGATCTCTCTCATCCGCCAATGCCAAAGGAGAGTTCTTATATAAATAAAACGAATACGCGTATCGGTGGTGTGACTGGACGGTGGTATGATGTGTACGCATAATAGAGTATATAAATATAAATATATATATATATATATAGATAGATAGAGACTAATCATAGATTGTTGCGAGAGAAAAGAGCAAATTATTCGTCGATAAGGTACGGAGTTCGTGCACGTTCATTTGCAATATGTCCACCAGTGACGCGGTTATTTAGAGGATAACAATAGTTGATCACGGCGTAGAGAATATCATATTCCCTTTTTTCTATTTTATTTTTTATTTTTTTTTTTAATCTATCTTCGCCACTTCTAAAGAGGAAATTTGTAAATACTCTCTTTTAGACATCGATCCCCCCCCCCCCCTTCTCTATCTCTACCTGTCCGCTCATCTTACGTACTATCGAGGTACTTCTTATTATAAATAATTGTCTTTTCTCTCGATTTTGTACAAACTGTTTTTACATATTTTTATATTATGTAAGGTAGATATCGATACGTTTTCATTGTATAAGGCGACCCCCATGGATACTAAATAATAATGTTTCCTTTATCATATTATATGGGACATAGAAGAGAAAAATATAAATATATATATAAATGAGTATATATATTATATTATATGTAATTTTGTGTAATTGACCGTTGCATCGAGGGACCGTGCGCCGTTTAGCATCCTCGATGCAATCCTGAATTACGCGCAGGTGTGATGGAGCTTTCCGATAACGGAAGACGAGGGTCCAACGCAATTCTCTATGACTATTCCCGCGAAACCTGTACGCTCCTGAGGGGGACCATTTTTATTTATATATACATATATATATAAATGAAAGTTTTGTAACGAATTAAGTATATGTCTTCACGCGACTGCCTTTTGTACTGTTAATGCCACGAAAAGTCTGCCAAATAGCGAACGACGAGAAAATATCAAGAAAATGTTAATATCTTCTTTCCTTCTTTTTAAATAGTATATATATATATGTGTGTGTATTGTAAAAGATCTGATTGCAAGAGCTCAATGCGCGCGAATACTTCGTAACGGTGTAGCGAGCCGCTTCCCAAAAAACGAATCTGATATTTTTTCATACATCGAGATTGTCCCGCGCGTGGGTGGAAAGGTTTATATGCGTAAAAACGATCGGATCCGCCGAGCGATCGTTGATTAAAAATATTATGAAATGTGTTCAAAATTAGGTACGACATATCCGCTCTCTGACACACCGATACTTCTCTGTGTTAAAACGAAATGGAGAAAGGACGGTAGATAAGCTACGTGCTCCGATTTACAATTATCTTACGATAAGTTAGAGAAAGTCCCGATTACTAATGATAGATCTTGTTATTCCTTGTAACTTGTAAAAAGTACTGAGTTTTATTAGTATTAACTATTCCGTAATGTAAGGGATTTTGTTCGATCCTAATTATATCCTGCCTCCCCCCCCCCCTATCTCCCCTCGTTCCCCCATTCACACCCACCCCCCTTTCGCCCACTGGTACCCCCCCGATCCTCATATTTTTATAAATAAGTTATGTCTTTTAAAACAGATGTAATAATAAAGATTAATCTAACATTCACAATAGGGTTGTTGTTCTGTTCTATTGTGCTATGCTTCCGCGTTTTATTCCTTAATTATTGTAAGCATAGATACATCTTTTTTCAGTATATTTACAAGACAGATTTTACACAACAATCAAATTGTATTATAGCAATAAAAAATAAAAAAAACCTGAAAATTTCCCGAATACGGTTCCTTTTAGTTTCCACCTCTGGAACTACTGTAATTGCTTTTTCAAATGTCGACAGCACTCTACTATTCTTATATTCTGTGCTTTCAATCGTTTGTTTCAATCCTATATAAAAAATATTAATAGCTAATTATGAACAAAATAGTAAAAAATGTTATATAGAAAGTAAGCTAAAGATCTATATTTTGAGATGCAACTCTGAAACTTCATAATTCATTGTCGAAAGTCAAGAATTTATTAATTTTCCGCGATAGTACAAGTCACTGCAATTGAGGATATACACAAGAATATATAAATTTGTTTATCTATTTTTTTATTTGCAATCTGAAGGTATAGATCGCTTCTATGAAGACTACAAATCATTATGTAACTATTTTCAACCACAAAATTGTTTCTTTATTGCTGTAAAAGGCGTTTTAAATATTTATTCGATTTTTGAACTTACAAACGCTAGCGTCGCGTAGCGGAGGAATTATGAACTAAGATGAGCGCTAAAACACGCCCATTTGCCTGTTTTAAGGCTGTAGAACTTTTTACCTTAGTCTCGATTTGGCGCGTTTTAATGCTCATTATTTATCGGTACATAGCGTTAAATAAATTCTGATAATTAATTAATTATAAGCACAATCGTTACAAGCATCACACAAGAAATTCAAATGGATTTGCGCTTTGAGACAAAGTCCTTCAACCGGATAAACTAATCCTGGAAAAACTCAAATTCGAAATTTGGCAACAAGAGTTCAATTCATTCTAAAAGTCATATGTTGCCAGAATTGAAATAACGCAATTTATTAGTTCATTAATTTTGTAATCTCAACTCCTGAGCCCCTTTGTATTATCTTTATCCATTGTTGTGCATCAATATTTAATAAGGAATCTATTTATTTGTTGCTAAACAAGCGATTGAAAATCTTAAAAATTTGAAGCGATTAAAAATCTTAAAAAAATAAGGCGCCAATGCCAGGCAAGGTGTTTCGAATCAAACTTTTGATCATTATAAGCAAGAAGTGTTTGACAGAACTTCACGTTGGTCACTGATTAATGCGAAGATTGGAATAAACTAGAATTATTCAAATTTTTAAATTTGGAAACATAATGTACACATCAATGTTTAATCTTTTATCTTTAATGTTAATCTTTTTCTTATAATTTTGACTTCGACCCTAATTGGTCAGAAGCTTCAAATTCCTAAGAAAAGTAGATATTGCACCCGAACAAAAAATCTGTAAAAAAAAGGGTATGGTGTATATTGCATTGATTTTTACAGTATTGAAGAGGTCATGAAGAATTCACTTTATTAAACGACGAAAGGAAACAAAAAGTAAAAGGGGGGTCGCTGGGCACAGCGACGTTCGCAATATTCGTACAAAGTGCAGGCGGTGTATATACAGAGACTCCCTCGCTACAGAATTAATCTTACGAATTGGAAATCCACGCGTAAACGTAATCAAGGGATCCTCGAGTGAAGCTTTCTGTATCCCTCCACTTGGTTCCCTTTCGAGAATCCCGGAGGAGCCCCGAAACGTGAATTCAATCACTTCTCTTCCTCTCGATCGAATTTACCATTTTTAAAGAACAGTCGAATTAGTCTTGGACTCGAAGTAGCTTCCTCTCTTTTCCTTCAGTAATCCTTTTTAAAATCTTTTCAATGGAACTAGATACGTCGAAAGATCGCTCGCTTACGTTTTCCTCTCCTTCCATTTAGTGCGCACGATTCACACAAGTCACACACAATTTCGTTTCACGCGATACCAGGCACACTATTTTCACTTTTCGAATTCGCCACACACGCACACTCACCCCTCTTCGCGCAGAGAAATACGAAATTTTCTTTCTGTGTGAACCACATCTGTGGCCTTTAAAGGAAGCTTCTTTGACAATTGGTATAATCGTGGATTCTTTTTGTCGAATGAGTAGGGGCATTGAACATTGATTATAAAACGTGGTGCAGAAAAATTATTAGCAACCGATGTATCTGTTGGGAGTCCACCCCCTTTCGTGTGGAGGATGTTAGAGGAAAGCTGCTCGAGAGTTTGAGAACGCTTAGCAGTGACTATAAAGACGAGAGAATATTATGTAAATTAATATTCGTATGGTAATCAACTCTGCCAAAGCAAACTGTGTTCCTGTAATTGCTAGTGAATTACTTTTACTGTTATGGTGTATTCGTGAAAATAAATATTTGTTGATTGAAAGATTGTGGAATTTTCCTCCTGGAAAAGTATTCAATAAATTTAACGCGTTTAATTACAGTATACGATTTGATAGGCTCACGACCCAAGTCAAATTCTGGCTCTGGTTCAGAAATATTGGTCTAACATTATAATTAAATGTTCATTCATAAGGAGCAACTATTCGAATCAAGAATTTCATTCTAATTTATTCCGTTTTGAATAATTCATAAGCCCTATCTGGATTTTTATTACGAGTCACAGATTTCTCGAAAGAATACAGAAATTTATTCAGATGGAGCACAGCCTTTTATGGAAATGATTGTTAACAAATAATAGAGGTCTACAATACCATCACTTGCAGTAACTATTTAATAGGCAGTCACATTTTCCTCGAACAGGCCCAATTTTTAGAGCAGTCTTTCTATGTGTTGCAGTATATCTGCAACACTTTTCCCTGACTCTAGAAAAATACTGGATGCCCCCCAAAGAGCACTTTCCTCAACGACCTGCACACGATACTCGTCAAAGATCGTATCATCGTTCGCTTAAAATTAAAGATCATTCTTGTCAGAAATAGCGTGTTTATTAAATATATATTTATATATGCATTCGGCATCTCTGAACAATTTTCCGTATAAAAGTAGTTTGGATGATAGAGCCTGTATTTACATGGACTTTCGAAGTGCCGTTGTTTCGACGAGCGTTGCTAATAATTCTCCATCGGTCACCGTCCCCAATTACCAACGAAAGAACGCAGTTCACATTCGACAAAACGCATCCACTTCACCGGCGAGATCCGCCTTATTAATTTGATCCGTCGCTAAAGGCAGGTCATTCGGGCAACCAGCGCTCGAATTTAATTTAATTCGAAGAATTACAATCATGAACGAACGAACGAACATTTCTCTAACCGCAGAATCGAAACGAAAACACACACACACCGAGTAAGTTCACTGAGCTTGGTACGTTAAAAGAATTTTATTGCATTTACTAAATGGGCGGCCACAGTCGAGAATACCTTAACGTTTGATAAAACGACGAAGAACTATGTTTAAAAAAAAAAAACAGACACAAAACACTAACATACAGACTGAGCGTTTACAAAATTAAAAGAACAATCGGTGGAATCGCTAATGCTTCGATTACCGTTCCACTAAACTCCAGGCTCTCGTTTCCAAAAGCTCGCAGAGTCTATCCAAATTCACTTCTACGTAGATATACAAGGAAACGAAATTTACCAAGTTGACAGAATTCCAGCTAAGTCTAAGTACTATATCACCGTACAAAATCATTCGTAATTCGATCATCGAGGTATTCCAATCGCGCGGATGTTCCCAAATTAATTAGAGAATTCCTTGACCACCTGTTTGGTAAATTCAATCGAATCTTTTTCCTCGGAAAGTACATTCTGTGACAAAGGAAAGTGAACGTTTGCTTTTTAACAAAATCTCGCGCTGAGACGATGCACCGTACGCATTCACCAGGAACGTGCCGGGGGACCAGAATGATCCCACGGCTTCCGTTCTCCAATCGTACAAACACGTTCCATGAACAATGTGTCATTAAAAAATTGTAGGTGGGGCTGGGGGTCTGTATCAGCGGGGAGAATATTTACATACGATACTGGCAGTACATCTTCACCTTCTTCCCTGTTCTTACGCTACCGAGAGACGCGAAGTCGAGGCGCTGATCCGGCACGGATCGTCGGTACAAAGTTCGTCGCGATTAATCAACTAATTAACGCTTCCCTGTCCTCGCGCGGGGACCCGAGGAGTGCAATTCCCCGTTTCCCTATCGCTGACTTTGTACAGGATTCTTCCTAACAGTTCAATGCTTCCGCTTTGCTCGTCGCTACCGAGCCATCTTCGCGAGCGTAGCTCGGGGCTAAGTTGCGCCAACGCGAGAAAAAATACTGAGGAACCCTCGTGGCTCCTAGCTTCCATTAAAACTAAACTAAAAATTAGTTGCAAACTAGAAACACAAGCTTAGCGAGCTTCTAGGCTCAGACGTGGGTTAGCGGATTACGAGCGACTCAAAGATCGACAGTTTTGTTTCGTTTTCTTGGGACTGAAGTCGTCCTACCGTAGACAAGAAAGGCAAAACTGTGATTGTGGATCCTCGACAGTGTCTTTAGACAACTCAGTGCTAGCTGGACTAGGACGTGTAACAGCAACCTGGCGATTTCATCGACGAACAATATTGTTTCAGTCTAATCACAGACTCTCCTAGCTTCAGCTTTTCTATTCAATAGTTCCCCCTTCTTTTGTCTCGCGTTGGCCAACCGGGCCCGGATTTAGACAAGCGCATTAGAAAGACGGTCGTTTTCACAGAACTTAGACGGTTGGTGGTAGAAAAACACCGCGAGAATATAACAAAAGAGAAACTAGACAGATGCTTTAACAACGCAGCGCTCGATGAAATTATAATGCGTGATTAACTTAGTTAACGCGTCGAATGATGTCCCGTCTCGGGTTCCATTCTAATTCTATTTAAGCACAGGAAACGGCGAAACGATCGATAAGGATCGTGCGCTGATCGAGAAGGAAACATCGCCGGTTTCCGAGATCCGCGTGAGTCTACTTAGCGGGCATCGTGCGGACAATGCAGGAGGATTAAGTCCGTCCAAGTTGGAACGCAAACTTAGCAGCGCGTGCTAAATGTTCTATATCGTACGAAAGAAGAAAGAGGCTTAAGTCGCGCTTAAGTTCCTCATTTTACGGTTGTTCGTGAACGGAACAAACGACGGATACAGATAAAAAGAAACTAAACGCAAACGTTCGTTTAATATTAAACAAAATTAATATATATATATAATATATATATATATATCATAGCACAGTATTGTCTAACGTCGTTTATTTAAATATAACTTAGAGATGTTTGGCAGTGCATTCGTCCAATATTATCTATGCCTTTCCTTTAGAGAGTAAGGTGATGCGCTTATAAAACGGGCGCGTGCTATCAGCGCCCGTCACGCGAGACTATTACAAAAGTTCCATCTTGCGCCACTGCTTGAACACACTTGAACACACTTTTGTTAATATCTGAAGACCATCGGGACTGTTTCTTTCGAAAATCATGACGCAAATGCAGAGTGGAATCCCGAAATATGCGATTGTAATTCGTCAGGGGGCGATCCTTTGGGAAAAGACGAATCGAAAATGTGCAGTAAGGTTTTCCGGTAAAAGCTTTCGATTTTGATTCGAATTTTCTCTATTGAAAATCGTCGATTGTCTTAAGAAACTTTGATGTTTTCATTCTTCGATATTTCTACCAAGGCAGTACAGTAAATCCTCGTTATTGCCCCGTTTTTATCATCCGTAAGTAGTACGCCTTGTGACTATCCCCATTTCTTGGAATCCCTCGGTCGAGAGTAAGAGAACGAAAGAGTCGACGGCAACTTCCTATCAACCCGTTCGTCGGGTTTAATACGAGGATTTACTGCACTACTTTTTAGTGTGATTATTATTTTAAACGATTCTACTACACATTTTCGAATTATCTTTTAAGGATCGCCGCCCTTTCATACTGTATCGCACGTTTTAGAACACTATATGAAAACAGTATGCGTAACTGACAGAAGCTTGTGTACAAAGATCCGTAATTTCAAGATTGCCATCACAAATACAGCTTCCAAAGAAGTCGTTGTTTCGAAACTTGTCTCTCTCTAAAGGAGTCACAATGCAAATGATCATTACACGCAGTAGATTAAATAAATAGCGCTTAAAATACCTATCTCTTAGGTAAGTCTGTCTAAGCATGAATGACTCGCGGTTTTTCTCGTGCCCAGTTCTCGGGAGGGGACTCGTATCATTCTTATCGGTTGCATCATCAAATTTGGAGCCTAACGGAACAGTCGTGGAAAAGATGAACGCAACACTTTTAACTCGCTTTGAAAATCATCTCCGTGAAGAGTACAACTTTTCTTTCGCTTCCCTGATACATTTGGTATCCCAAGAAAGACTGGTTCATCAGACGACCGTTCACTTCAACGCGCCAATTTTTCCTCGCAGAACATCTAACAATTACTTTCTTGTAACTAGTCGTCCGACATGATTTCATCGATAACTCAAGTGCAGTAGAATGGGCAGAAACTAAAGTCCTTCAATTTCTCTAATAAGCTCTTTTGATTCGAGACCCTAATAAGAAATAATATCTTGACACCTAAATCTTCCCTCGGTCGCTATAGACGTCTACTGATTAGTAAGTTCTGACCACAGACTCTGTGCAGCATTATTCGCAACATGAATCGAATGAAAGGAAAGGCTTTTCGTACAAAAGTGATTCGTCGTTGATCGCATTATACAGAGGTGGCTCGTTAGCTGGCCGGATTTCTGCCCCGCTAGCTGACGGTCGCTATTCTCACCAGTTCTTGGAACTACCTTCGCGGAATCGCTTGTGCCGACACCCAGGCATGTCTGTTTTAACAACCTACCGATTTAAGAACTCGCTATCTCATGCCGGGTATCGGTACCTCGCTCGCAGTGAATGTTTGGAACTCTACCTGCCTCAACAGGCGACCAGATATCGTCCCAAACCCCCGGCAGCTAAAGAGACACCTCTGTAGTTGCCCGCAGCAGCGTTTCCGCTCGAAACCTGCTCCACGAAACGTCCCGAAAAAATGTCCAATATGAAATCCCACAAGAGCGCCGTTCGCACGGCTGTCTATTACACACGAACGAATATTTCTCATGCCCTACAATTTTTTTAATAATAACAAGAACAGTTTATAAAGATTTCCTACATCTCGAGCTCGAAATGATCTCGCAAAATTTACAAACGCGTTACCCTTGCACAGATAACATGGCCAATCACTTACGTACTCAGCTCTGTGGTTCTTTAAACTTTACGTTATACAGGTATGCTGTTTTCCCTTAGTCTTGTATAATAGTGAGCAATGCTAGGACTGTGCCGTCATCGTCTAGAACCGTCACAGCGTGGCGTGAAACGTTCCCCTAAACCCTTACAAATTAATAGACTTCTGTGGGCAGTTGTTAGTTAAAAATAATACTAATTTCGTGTCGCTACGTGTCGCAGCTTAAACGCGTAACGCAGCGACAGAAGACAAAGCGGCGTACGGCAGTAATAGTTGTCGCGTGTAACGAAGGATTCCGTTCGGTTTGAATCGTGTAATGGACAGTCCCAGACGATGAAGGCGCAGAAGCGGATGTCTATCTCTACGATTGTATTGAAAAATAACCTTTGCAGGATGCCTGCTTCTTTTTTACTTCTTTTCTTTTACTCTTTAACACTAACCACTAACGGTCGCTAGTATGTTAGCTCAAGTGAGAGGAACAACTGTCAGTTTCAATTCACTTCACCTTCCCTTGTCGCGATCATGGTCTGCTCCGCGATTCGTCAGGAGCGATTGGCCAATCTCTAACGAACGCGAGGACCGCCGCGGCAAATCGCTTTGCCTCGCGCGTCGCCCCGCATCCATCGATTCTTCTGCGAAACTACTATGCTACAATATGTACAATTTATAAGCAATGTATCTGATTGTTCTTGTAAATGTTTCCCTCTTTCTTTTTATATCTCTCTCCCTTTCGTACACGTGCACCCCCTTATTTTTGCTCTGTAGTAAAATAGATGTAGAAACGTTAATTGAATTTCATGCGTCGGAGATAATTATGGACGGTACATTTTGAATGCAAATAGCGAACCGAACGAGACGAGAAAGTGTTCGTTTTCTGGTATGCGGAGTGAAACGGAACCAGCGAGCGGCTGACTACTTTTAAACGGGCAGCGAAACAATTTCATTGTCCAGCAATGAAGTTTGCCGTTGACGGGACAGGCGTCTCCACGAGACTCTCGGTTTGCCGACTAATTAAATCAGGCCTGGGAATTAACTGCCCTTATCGGCCGATTTTCAAAAGCGACGCAACTCTTTCTCTCGCCGCGCGTCTTGTCCCCGGCGAAGGCCGTAATGCTTGGAGCGCAGGGCCGTCTTAACAAATTTGAGCGCCCTGGGCTAAAAATTCTGGCGCCCTAGCCCCAGAAGGTGCTTCAGATAGAAATTTTTATCTCCAGAATTGGTGAGAAAGAAGCATTTCAACATATTTGATTCTTAAGCGCCCTTGGGCTACAACCCATTTAGCCCATTGGTAAAGACGGCCCTGCTTGAGTCATCTCAAGCGTGTACCACGCGAGAATCGTGCTCTCTGGGACGATGTGGAAACCTACACTCCATTCCATGTAAGAACGAACCTACGCCCCTACCGATTTGCGAACGATCTGCGCAGCTCGGACCACGTCCTAGTGGGCGACAACTTTAATGCGCCACGCGCGGTTCATGCGGTACACGCCTGAGATGGCTCAGGCATAAAGTCGAGAATCCACTGGGAAGCTAAGCTAAGCTATGCGATGCTTTGCTATGGCAATAAAAAAATTAGCTTCAATACATTCTTATGGAACCGTTTCCACCAAAAGCTACGTTAAAACATAGCAGCGTATACCATAGCTTAGCTTCTCGGTGGGTTCCCGGCTTTACGGCCGTCGCGGGGGTGAAGACGCGCGGCAGAAAAGAGAAGGCGTTGCTTCTGAAAATCGACCGAAAATGGCAATTAATTCCCAAGCCTGAATTAAATAAGACTCACATTTGCAAGAACAGTCACACATCGTACACCAATTAATACGTACTTATTATATAAAACATATGTAACGAATGGCAGTGCATGTGACACGGATCGATTTGTCACTAATCGTTTGTTTTTACTCTTCTCTTTCAAACCACCGAGTCCTTTAAAAGAAAGACGATACAGAATGAATGATGAGCGCAGCTTGATTCCGGCCGCCGTTGCCCTCGATGTGAACAGAAAATTTCTCATACGACCGCGACACGCGCGGCCGCACAGACAGATTATTTACTGTTAAGTATTGAGTCCCTCCCACTCGATTAGGTATTGAATCTGACCGTTCGGCCCTATCCTCTTCGCCTTGATGACGAACTTCTCGCCGGCGGCGATCCTGTTAGCGGCGCCGAAGTATATGTTGACCGACGACTTCAGATCATCCAGGGATATGTCGGGTGCACTTTGCTTAACGGGCGAACACTTTGGGGACGAGGGAACGCTGCCCTTCTTCTGCGGCTGCGGATCCGGCGGGGGTAATTTCTCATTGCTCTGGCGTTGCCTTAATCTCCTACCGTTCAACGCGTAATCGACACAATTGCCAATTTGACTACTAGCACTGCTTGAGGCACCGTTAAACGAACTTCTTAAATTCCTCGCGAATTCACTTTTAACCTCGTTATTACGCGCCGGTAAGATCGCCGCCGTCTTACTAGCGGTTTGCTGAAACTGTTGCTGTATCTGCTGTTGCGATGGGCGGCCTCTCCTATGCTGGCGTCTACGCTTTACTTGCCCGTTTCTGTCTATAATAATGTCTTTCTCTGATAACTGTCTTTTGGCTGGCCGCACTACTGGCGGTTGAGATATAACAGGTGTGAGCGGTAGGGGCAACGTGATTGGACATTGATTGTACGGTGACGGGGTACTCGAATTCGTTTGATTGAGACTGCCAGGTGTGCCCAACAAGTCACTGAGATTTCTAAAAGGATTATTCTTGCCTTCAAAGTCTTTGGGCGGCGGAATAAAGGAGTCCAACGTTCCCCTCGAACTGGTCTCGTCCCCGCTCGTGTCCGCGGGCGTAGACGGCGGTAACGGGTGCATCAGCTCGACGGAACTAGGCACGGATAGTTCAGATATACCGGATGTCGTGGCTGGCGGCGTGGGAGGGCCAGAGACCGACGTCGGTGGCGTTGGTGGTAAATCAGATGCTTCTGAGCTTCGAGATTTACTCTATAAAGCGGAACAGAAAAGTCCGTTGTATGTCTTTGTACGCGAAATTATGGTATTAGATCTAACAGCTATATTTTTTATTTCTTAATACCTTGGCTATAGCATTCTTCAGTAGCTTTCTTGCTTTTCGGTATCTAGCTTCTCTAACACCCTGAGCCTTACTCAGTGAACCGTCGCCTTTTTCTCTCTTCTTGTGTTTACGTAACATCCTTTCCCGGGAACTTCCTAATGCCATCAAACGTCTCCTTCTTTGTAAACTCAGTTTCGGGAATGGGAATGATTTCTTCACGAAACCACCTCCGCTATATCTGCAATTAATTGGGAATAATAATGTAAAGTTATTGTTTGTTAGTTCCGGTCACGTGCTGGCAGAATTCCTGTGTGCCTTTACACACCTCTCTCTTAGAGATTGTGTAGACTGAGTTGGCGGGCTTGGACTCGGGCATGAACTTTGCTCCGCCTCGGAATTCTGATAAATCGTTCCACGCATTACCACGTCCGACGGGTTCACGGGAATTTCTAAATTCTCCGCCGTGCTTTGCTTTAGCTCAGTCAATTGCTTTGTACTCTCTGGTAAACTTATCGGTCTGAAACAATACGAGTTTGCTTCCGATCTACTGGATAAACAAATACCTGAATTTAAGGATTTAACGATACGCATTTCTATTAGCATTATGTCTCAACTAACCCTGTAGGTGGAGGAAGATATTGCAGTCTTTTATTAGCACCCCAGCATCTACGTAACACAGAATCATCTATTACACCGGTTGGCGGAAGATTAACAATTGGGCATGGTGGTGGTAATCTAACTCTAAGACCCCATATTGTGGTACGTTTCTTTATTTCTCTGCCGCATTTGAATCTGTTTCTATTATTTGTCAATATTGCTAGTATAGACTCCCTGCGTATTTGAGCACTCACATCCCTGATCTAACGGTCACAAATACATACGCATGTTTATAATGATTTATCCTTTCAACAGAGAATAAAAAAGCTTCGCGCACGTTAACTTAACAACATCATCCTCACCCGTGGTGGTAGCTGCAAAGTATTCCAGTTATCATTGGCATAAGGTACAATAACAGTGTCCAAATCATAATACTTTTTAGCATTGTAAACAGTCAAATTGTACAACATCAGGTGCACCAGATCTACCCATTTTAATTCCAGTCGCCGTACGAATTCTTTGCCGTAATTGCACATTGAACAAACAAATACGTAAAACCTAGAAATCATATCAATTATAGAGCAACTTTTTATAGCAACAAATCTGTAAATACAGATAATATGAACTCCTCGCTTAATATTCTCGTCATTAACACCTTGCGGACCGCAGTGCGCGCGTATACGTGCGCAAAAGTCTGCACACGTATCTCTTCGTTTTCTGCAAACTCTTACGTTTCAATCCATTAGACATTAAAGCTACATGCGCTAACAGAGGAACGGTCCACAAGGTGTAGCAGCTTTTACTCACCTATCTCCACTGTATAAAGGATAAGTTAGACAACTGACACATTTTTCGTGAAACCATTGTTTGCAACGAGCGCATTGCAACATTTGCGTATACCATTCACCATTGAGACCGCAATAGCAATAAATTTGTTCAGCATTCACTCTGTGATGTGCGTCCCAATTTAACATGTTAGGCTGGAATAAAATATTAGCTGTAGATTCCATAAATCTTTCTCTTGATTCAACAATACCATTCGATTCTTCTTCGATCTCAATTAACTTCAAGAAATCTGTTACGATAAACACTTACATCGTACGGCAACTTTGTCATATCATCTGGTGGCGGCTGAGGTTGGTCCCTGCCACTGCAAACTTTCCTGATACTTGCCTTTACCATAGAAGTTTTTGGTTCTACGACATCGCGCGTCCGTGGTTGACTATCTACGCATCTTTTACAAATCCAATGTGCCTCAGCTGCAGTTTCTTCTTTAGATATCTGGGGCTGTAAGCGTACATTCTTGTTTCATTTGTTTCATAGCGTACCGTATAACAGGCGTAGAAATATAAAAACAATAATTATCAGGCTTCTATCAAAACGGTTTACTATTACCTGATGACAATGCTGATGATAACCGCGACCACATTTGTCGCAAACAATAATGTCATTATCAGTCTTGGGCTGAGATTTCTTGCAAAGAACGCACATAACTTCGGAGTCCGGCATCGATAGCTTTGTCAGCTCCTTGACCGAAGACCAGGAGGAGGTATTGTCCAGAAATTTGACAAGGCATCTCTCCCTTGCCAAATCCACCTATGTATATACAATATTTAGTCTGCTAAACGACTCAGTTACGTTCGAATCGAAGCGACGATGTAACTTAATAGTAACTAAATGAGAGATGTAAAAAAATCTGGCGGTTTTCTTAAAATTGTCATAGAAATGTACCTCGACAACTGTTCCAAGGTAAAATTTGCCATCTTTATGTTGAAGAAGAACATCGTCCCCATGAGAGAAACCCAACCTTTGTTCCCTCGTAGTGCTATCCGGCGCTGCCAGACTTTCTTCCGGCTCTGACATTTTCTACCCTGTTTCTATGGTCACACAGAATAAGAAGCACATTTTACTGCGTGTACCATTGATAATCGAAACAGGCATAAACGATAGAAAATGTAAACAATATTATTCAGCTCGAAAAGACCAACGGAATTAACCCCCCGAATACTAAATTAAATTGCCTGATTCCGTATTGTCTACGTAGCCTTACTACCACGAATTTCTAATACCGATACATTACTCGTAACGCTATTACAATTATCAGTCTCCTCGGATTTAGTCAGGATCGTCTAAAGATTCTTTAAATATTACGAACAGTCTCAACGGTTGAAAGAATCACACAGTCGTTTCTTTTGGTAACATTTGATATGATAAGGCTGCATTTTAAAGTGGTTCGATACAGACTTACTTCTACGTGAATGGAAACAACGGAACATTCGTAATAACACGAGAGAACAAGACTTGTGTTTTCTGGTAACAGTAAACAATACGATCAGCAGCAATTAATTACAATTATCACGCATATGTCTGACAACATTGGAAGGATGCAATGAATGTTTCTTGCGACGAATATTGCCCTGCATCCCAAAGAAGTGGGGCTGTGCATGTGAAAAGCAATGATAGCAGTAAGCGAAAGAGCAACAGTCTGGCATGGGAGACGATGTTAACGCACGATCTCGCCCGTGAAACAAATCATTTGAAATGCGAGGGGTGAAGCAAAGTCGGCTTGCATGCACGTACAGATAACGGCTGGTCCACGGAATCGCGCGAAACAGCTCGTCGTCCGGCGAGTCATTCGTTTACGTCCATTACGATCGGGCGTCGAGTACGTTAACGCGAGGGGACCGCGAAACAAATAACGACCATATGATCGGCATCTGATTAACCAGCCAGTGGTCCGCGGGCTCTCGGTCTCGCTCGTCGAGACGGGGAGCAGCTACGCGAACGCTCCTCCGAAACAAGACGAGAGGACACCGCCGTCGCGCTCGAGCACGTAGATAAACTACCGAGAAGCTATTTCGCACCGCCGCGGCGAGGAGCGCGTCGAGGGGACAACGGATTCCCTGTCGATCGAGGGAACACACGCGACTCCCCCCCTCGGGATGCCTGATCAATCGACGAGGGCACTGGCGATACGGCGGGACACGAGCAACCCCCGGGGAAGATACAGCTCCCAGCACCGGGCGGTGCTTGGAGCAGGCGACCCGGTTCGGTGGTGGTTTCGATGGAGATGATCGGCGCGTGTACCGTTCGATCATTGAAACGTCGTTCTATGTCGTACCTCAGCGTATCAGCCGTGGAATCAGGCGCGACGTTCGGCCCTCATTTCCCGACTCCCGTCAGCCATTTACAACCATGGGGGCCCCGCCACGGTCGGTCGCTCCGAGACACAGGGATCGCGGCGCGGCAAAACTCTCGTCCCGTGCGAGTCAGGACGGCGACACGGCGACGCGCGTGCAGCCGTTACCGTTCACGGTGCCGCCCGGCTACCCACGTCGGCCAGCCTTCACGATCACCACACGCCCTTAGTCACGGGCATCACCGCGGCGAATTCGCTGCACTTTCATTGTGTCCCTTGAAAATTCGAATGAGTACCGTCCGCCATGTTCGGGGAAACACTTGCTAGATACTACGCTGGTCAGCCGAGCCACCGAGGTGGCAGTGCTCCCCGTAGGGATGTCTAACGACGCAGGGGCGCCCGCTCCTCGATCCAGCTTCTAGGTACGATTGCGGTTTTAGTTAAAAATTCCGGTATAATCGCTGGGGAAGCTTGTAAAACATTTTAGATCGATTCGCTCGGGTTGACGGAATTATTTCTGCCAATATTCTGGGTTAGGTCTCAGGATTCTGTGAGATGGGACAGTTGAGTGTCCCAAAGCGATTTTCGAGGATAATATCTTTAGTTTCCGGTTTCTTTTTAAGTTTAGGGATATGATTGAGTGAATAATTCATAAAGCATGGATGATTTTTGTTGGGTTTTTATAGATGGGCAAAAATGTTGCATGGGTATTGGTGCGGGGTACTTGGATTTTGAGGTACGGCGGTGGTCGTTAGTTGGACGTTCTATTGTGGTACAGGCATAATATAAACAATTGATAATAGCGTAGCCAGCGATTCTGTTGTGTTATTATAATTATTTGCGTTCATTTCAATTAAGTAGAATGTGATTATATGTTGGATAAGTTCGATGCTTGACATGTTTAAGTTTGTAAAAGACTAGAGTAGTGCGTCTTCCATACACAAGATCCTCGTCGTCTGTACCCTAGGCGTGCATAAGTTTTGCTCCATTTCAAATAGTGCGAAAGAATCCGTGGAATATGGTACACGGAATACTTTTATGCTTATAAATCCAATGACTTATGTAAATAATGGCATCTTTACGATTTAAATCTAATCGCATCGAGTTCGGTAGAGCTCTATCGATACATACTTTCCGTGATGAATTTACAAGCGAAATGCAAATTCGTTAAACGTGATCACGTATAACGTTTATGTATAAACAATGACTTTTAAGAATTAAATCTTCAATTGTCGCGCGGAATACAAACGTGTAGTAGGTAACATAACTCTCTGGTTGTTAATCATATGCGTATTAACCGATGATCGGATACTGAATGCGCTCTAAAATTAGCCGTAATTGTCCAGTCGGGGAAAGAGTGGAATACAAATCTCTTGTCCCTAATGAAGTAATATTTAAGCTACTCACGTATCCGCGAGTGAGGGGTTGCTAAGGTAGAAGTTGAAGCATGGAACTTCTTTTTTTCACTGCTCGCAACTCACCTGTCGATTTCTTTTTAATTTCAGTGCCTCTTCCTGTCAGGAAACCAGAGGCCAGCCACGCCATTTTGGAATGCGAAAGATCATTTGTTTTTCGAATGCAATGGTGAGTTAATTTAACATCACGTAATAGCTTCTTTAATATTAGATAAAAAAAAGGAAATAAGGATATCGGGAAGTAGAGAAAATTAACACGAGTTAAAAATACATACATAATTTATTTTCATAAAATCTGTAGAAGTTCATTATATATATAATACAGCAAATAGATCGCGGGATTGTAACAAACTGTCGTGGTAATTCGAAAAGTGTTCGAAACGTGTTCCTAGTTGCAAAACATTTATTTTACAACGAATACAAAACCTTTTCTCGTAATATACGATACAGTACTGTGCGACAAAGATAAATAAATATTTTGTATGTTATTTATTAACACACTCTGTATATACAGTTTAACGTTGCATGAATCACGTGCACGGAACATTATCGATGAGAAACGTACCAAAGCAGGAAACACAAAGCAGGGTACTGTTTTGCAAAATGTATAACAAAAACTATAATAGAGACTAATAGGGTTATAATCTCGATAGTATATCGAGTACAACGTTAACGAATACTGAGTACGAAAACATTAATTTATCATAATTCTATCTGAAGATTTATTTTTTTGAAAGATATCAGTACCCCCCTGTACAATCGCGATCGATCGTGATGTTTTATTTGTACACAATTACATTGTCGCGTTTGTCGGATGCAATAATTGCACGAACACGATGCGGCATCTTTGCAAAGTTACGTAATAACCGTTATTAAATAACATGTTGTACAATTTGTATTCTACACACAGATTGGGGTGTCCCTCCGGATAATAACGGCTCTTAAAACATTTTTTTCTTCACCGCGGTGTACCTTTCCATGTAGTTGTCGTAGCCGTCGAGATCGGCAAATTGCTTCATCCCGAACAGGTTCCCCTCCAGGGAAAGGACCGAGACCTTCGAGTCTTTTAAAATCCTAACAGGCACCGTGCTCAGCTGCAAACAATTCTCCTCCAGTCTCAATGTCTTCAGTCGCGGACATTCCGCCAATTTCTCCGAGATCGCTGATATCTGATTCTGATTGAGGTTAAGTTCCACCACATGCAACGCCGCGGCCGCGTCGGGTATCGTCGTTATTCGATTCTTCGACACGTCCAGCACGTCCAGCAGCTTCAAGTCGCAGAACATCAGGGGGAATTCGCTGATCTGATTGTCGGATAGGTTGACCTGTTTCAGGCGTGTCAGCTTCGACAAAGACCACGGTACGCTTCGGATCTGGTTCGAGCTAGCATTCAAACCCTCCAATTTCGTCAACGCGCCGAGTGCCTCGGGCAGAGCGGTCAGTTTATTGTGACTAAAGTTTAGTTGCTTCAACAACGCGAAGCTGCCAATATCTTCCGGGATTCGAATGAATTTGTTCTCGGACAGATCCAAGGTGCGCAACAGCGACGCGAGGGCACGTAGATTCTGCGGGAACTCGTCGAGCTTCCCTTGGGACAATTTCAACGCGCCGGTCTTCTTCGCGGTCTCATAGTGCTGCTTCAAGCCAGAGTTCCCCATTTTACGTTGGCATCAAATTCGAATCGCTTCGAATACACCCAGCGAAATGAATCCCTGCAATTCGCGGGGCAAGCGACTATCAGTAGTGCTCTACAAGTTGTCAAGAAGCGTGGGAAGAAGAAACATATTCTACAAGTGCTTTATTTCTGTTTAGACAGTCTTTCGTTTCAAATGGGATTCGCTGTCCCAGGGAAACGTTGTCGCTGGTCCTCGACACTCGCACCTTCCTCACACCACTTACCATTAAAACACCACCGCTACTGTGGCCTTTCTGTTGCAGACTGTACCGGCCCTGTCAACGGACCTCGCACTTTTGCGCGCCACTGTACCGGTGCGCCAGTGTCGGCCGTCGCGCCGCCACTCCGATTAATTTCCACTGCAGCGACAGTCGCGGGTGTGGAGCTCGGTAATCGGCGGTCGCAGTTGGAGCTCGCACGCACGTGGCCGCGGTGCACGGACCGCCGGTGATAGTCAATCGTTCGCGAGCATCCCTCGGACGGGCGAAATTCCAGGTGAAATGTCACCCGATTGACAGACCGTCGGCCATATTGGCCAGGCGCTGGGCCGTGTTCGGATACCCGCCGCGGGATGGCGGTCGGCGCGCTCGCGCCCCGAAACATGGCTGACAAACGAAGATGTAGCGGTGCACGTCGGGTTTACATCAGAGCGAAAACGCCGCGGCAGCCACTGGTGCGTAGCTTACGATGCGGTCGTTCGCGGGAATGGTGAGATAGTGTCGTGGCTCGAGAGGACCTACCACCGGCTAGCGATGGCCTCCACGCCGAAGTCGGAGAAGCACGTAGGTGAGTGGTGCACCTCGCTTTTGTTGTACTATGACCTAGGACGAAACATCGGCCGCGCGTACGACGATCTTCCCTGACAACGACATGTTCCCCGGTCGACACCGCGACCGTGTACCATTTATTTCTTTTCCACCCGCCTGTCAATCGAGTTTCTCGCCGCCGCTCGAGGAACGGGCGCAGGACCTGTCGAGCCTGGGACCTTATCGAACGCCACCGCCGTGGATACCGCGATAATCGAAGCGGGCAGATCGTACGCGGACGCTACCGGACGCGAAACGTCAAAAGCATATGCGTGTGTCGCGAGGCGTGCAAGCACCGCTCGTATCTCCCACTGTCTCTTTCTACCCATCTGCGCCCGTTATGCACGTTCTGTCATCGCGATGCTGGCCTCGCGTGCAACCCCTATAATTCCGTGCTCCTGAAGGCGTGCAATTGTACCTTTCGACAAACATCGAGCGCGCCGAATGTCAATCGCCAGCGAACGATAATCGTACGGTAAATCACCGCTCGCGGCTTCGTCTTCTGTTCCGTTCCGCGGTGTTTCCTCGTTTCCTTCCTATCCGTCTGGATTATAAAGCTTCGCGGTAGAACATCCGTTATACTAACTCTAAGCTATCTGTTATCCCAGCGGAAGCCTTGTTTCTGTACTTACAGAACATTCCATTTCTACTTGAGCGTGTTTTACGGTTACTCGCTCCAATATTCAAGCACGTCGCTACGAAATCTATTGCTCTGTAACGCGACAATTTTATACCATACTGTTTAACACTTCGGTTACACAACAGAGCATTTTAATTGCAGAGCAGTTGTTTACGAGGTCGCGATGTGGAATAAGTAATTCATCTTTTCATAACATGGTTGAAGATAGAGGCGCGTAGTTTATTAGATGAAAAGGGTTGATGGAAAAGTAGAGTGTGGTGTCAGAGTGCCAGAGCAAGTGACCGTGTTTGGTATTCGCGCGTTCGGCGTCGGGGAAATAATCGTGGGACCTTCGAAAATTCTGCTCGTCGTGGATCGACCGGTTGCTTCGAGATAAGGAACGCGCGAAGGATGGGTGGAAAGGTGGAGGCGGGCTGCATTGTTGATTTTCTCCTTCCGTGGGCCGAGATTCTCGTCTCGATCTTCTCTCTCTCTCTCTCTCTCTCTCTCTCTCTCTCTCTCTCTCTCTTTCTCTCTTTCTGTTCCTCGAAAACAGGGCGGTGCATTTCGCGGGGAACGCGCGGACACTGGTAATAATACCGCGGTCGCCTGGAGTGTGTGTCAATAAACCGTACACGCGCCAGGGGCGAGCCCGGAGTATGTAATTCGAACAGCTGCCCGTGTCATGAGTTCCCTGGTCCGCGCTTCGCACCCCTGCAATGAAAAAAGAGTTTTCTACCCCCGTCGCTGCATTGGGGGCGATAGTATTTTCCCCCTGCTATATCGTGCTTACCCTTTTCTGCTTGCAGCTTATGTATTTTTTACAGCAGAAATTAGAAATGGCTTTCTGAACTGATGGGGATGATAGTTCTGCTAGTAGCAAAAAAATTAAGATGAGATTTAAATTTTAGAATCAATAGGAGACTGAAACTATATTTAAAAAATTCTGACTGAGTTTCTCTCGATGCAGTTGGTTGTAATTTCGTCCGGGAGTAATTTTGGAGTCATCATATTGCTGAATAGGAGTTCCAAGCATTTGCGTTTCGTTCTCAAATAATGGGCAGTCATTCTCAAAATAATTTACCTACTTTAAATTACATATTTTTATTTTCTACTACTTAGGCATTGAATTTCGCTCGAATTTCTTTCTCGTCGCAAAGGAGGACCAGGTACCTACGCGAAATTTACTGATAATCTCTTCGAGCTTTTATTTTGATGCTGTAGGATAACAGGTGTAACTTATCAGAACTGATACGTTCGGCATCGCAGCGCTGGCTGATGGGCAGATCTACTTAAGTAAAAGCGGTTTGATCAATTTGTCGGATAGCGAGTACGAACTAACTCGGTACCCTGCGTCATCTGTCGCGGGTAATTGCATTTAATGCGACTTGATTTGTTGCCGGTTGAAATCGTGGCCTGCCCGACGTTCCGACCGTCCCTTCTGAAAAATAAAATAGAACCAGCTATAGGAAATGGTAACGGAGAAGAACGAGTCTAAAAAATAAAAAATAGTTTGACGATACTTTGACGATAAGTACAGGTCCATTTTTTTTTTTTTTTTGATTTTATAAAAATATCTGTCCAGGGATATTGGATAATCTTTTCGATCATCTCTGCATCTATATTTGTTTGAATTTTTAAATCGCAATAGTTGATAGTCGTAGCACTTGTCGAGTTCTTTCAATTTTGTTCAATTTTGCTACAAAAACCAGGGATACCATTCGAAATTTTGTAATAATTCAGGAGACTAATAAAAATACTCGTAGCACAGTAACAGTTTTATGGAACGTCCAGCGGAGTCTTTTAAAGAATTTAAACGCGATAAGCGAAAGGAGACATCTCACCATCCGCGAAATATCGCAATAAATAAATACAAAATCGATAAGGATCATCTTCCTGGAATTCCTGATTAGATAATCGTCACGAACCCAACACGCAGGCTGATCCTTGCAACATCACCACCAGCACCCCCAATTAATCCAGTATCTTCGCGACTACAAGTGGAGTGACCGTCCGTTTTAACGACTCCCAAGATCTCCACTAGCTTTCCAGGAACGGCAATTAATCTCCCATCGTGCGATACCCGTTGCAACGGTCGAAGGAGGATGCTCGGATTCGCGTGCACGCACTCGAGCGATCCTAGGTGTACCTTTACCTCTTCGCCGAGTAAATAACTCGAGCATTCGTTTACCGCGGAGAGAACAGAAGAAAATCGAATCCCTGGCGGACGAGAGGGCGGACAAGGTACCATCTCGCCGTCGGTCGGCCCATCCACTCCAGTAAATTACGGGCACGGCCTAGAAAAGAGTTTTGCCGCGGTTACATTCGAAAGAATCTCGTTACCGAGGAGTGCACCGCGGATGATCGAGTTTCTCTCCTCCCTCTCCGGCCCCGAGACGACGAAGGCTCGCGAGGTCTTGCCCTCCAGCTGACGACAGGAGGGCGGAGGGTGAAAACGCTCGTGGAGAACGGTTAACGCGACCTGGGGAAGAAGGGAGGGAAAAAAGGGCGAGGCTGAGGGGAGCTGGAGGATCGCGTCGGTTGTTCGAGCCGCGAACTCGGTCAATAATAAATCCGCGTCGACGTCTGGGGAATCCCCGGTGCTGGCGGTCGGTCACTGAAAAGCGAGCTCTCATTAAATTTCCAGCTAGACCAGAAGGGGTGGTTCATTGAAATAATTCTATGGTGTCGACCAGCTCGCCGCGCAACGAGAGAGAGAGAGTTCTGAAACAGGGGGGGTTTGCTCTTGGGGCGGATTTTGTCGCGGAGGGGGCAAGAAAGAGATGGGAAGGGAAAGGTGAAAAGGAGCGATATCGAAATATGATTAAATTCTCCTCGACCCCGCCACGGATCCGCCTCTCGCTGCCCACCCTCGCATTTTCTGTGCCGTGGACATTGTAGTGGCCATTATAGCCTTTGTCGAAGTCGAGTCGCTTTATCTGTTACGGTTTCGCTGGACCACCCACTCGTTGTTCCTTGATGAAAATGGGACGCTCGGAGGTTGCAGCGCGAGTCTGCCTCGCGATGGGTGGGATGGAATTGGAGGGAAATGTTTTTTTCGCGTTGGGCGAGTTTTTGGGAGAAATGGATATTTGATGGTTCGGGAAGTCACTTGCGAATGTTTTTCAGTGTGTAAAGGCTGGTTCAGACACGTCCAGTAGTTTAGTCGAGTAGCAAATAATTTAGTAATTTTTCGTGTGTGGACAATAAAATTTAGTCGAGTAGCTTGTTAGTAAAACAATGGTAAATTACTAAATTACTTGCTACTTGACTAAATTACTGGACGTGTCTGTTCCAGCCTTAAGGCGTAGTGAGATGATTCTGTTCCAATCTTAACTCATTATGCCGGGTTTACACCAAGGCGAACAGGAACAAAAACAGTGTTCGCGAACGTTTTCGTCTGCTCTAGTCGTGTTCACTCCGCCGCAAACATGAACAAAACTCAGCGTATGAATCGTACGTGAATGTTTCGTTCTGTTTGCGGCGGTGTGAACACGACAAGAACAGAGGAAAACGTTCGCGAACAATGTTTTTGTTCGTGTTCGCCTTGGTGTAAACCCGGCATTAGGGTAACGCCACTGTAGCGGCACAAAAATGTAGTGTACCTTTGACAATTGTTTGTGGGTGAACGAAGAAATCAGTCGAAAATCTGTTTAACCGCTTTTATTATACATATCTTAAGTAGTTTCAAGCTATTTATTTCCTCTTCTTTTTTCAAAATGGCACTTTAATCGAATTTTTCTTGGAACCATGTTTTTCGAATTGGCCTGCAGCACCATTTGAACAAATTTTATTCGATTCACTTGAAATTTTTACAGTAACTTCTTCTGAAAACTTTTGTAGTTAGGAACAATTTTTTAGCTGAAAATAGTGCTTACGTGGTGGTGAATGGAGCCAGAGAGTGAACTTTATGCTCAAATGCTTACCATTTCTATGGAAAAACAATATTTTACAATATCGGTACGTACTTCTATGGAGAATGTAGTTTAGAAGCTAGTGTAAAAATTTCAAGTGAATCGAATAAAATTTGTTCAAACGGAGCTGCTGGCCAATTAGAAAAACGTGGTTGCAAGAAAAAATCGTTTAAAGTGGCATTTAAAAAAAAAATGAATTTGATTTGTTAGTGGACACTTGTGTAAAATCATTCACAAATCTGGAGAGTTTGAAATTAATCGAGTTGATTTCAGCCTACTTCAACTGGCGGTGCACGAACCATTCCACTCGTTCCATGCGCCTTCATTTTATTCCTACCCTGTCGCTTTTTTCACGTTGTTTAATTCATATTGAGAGCTCGTCCAATAACCGGTGGAAATACGGACACTCTGTGTACTCGAGAGACGAAGTGAAGCCGCAACCACAAAAGGGAATAATTTTTTAGATAAATGTTCTCGCAATGCGGTTGCCAGGGGTCTTTTGATTTAATCAGTGGCTGAATGAATGAAAGTTATCCTTGCACACGTGCTCGTAGAGGGAAAACGGTTGCAGTGAGTCGTAGTCACGTGTAGAGGGAAAACTTGACTCAGCGACAGCCACTGCGGAGCTTAAAATATTATCATGGGAACTGAAACTTGGCTTTGTATTTTATTCTGATTTGATTGTAATCGACGTGTTCTTCAGATTCTATCATTTTCTTGGATGGTTAAGGGACTTTACATGATGCTGGATGTATGTTAAATATAATCAGAAAGGTGACTGCATGAGTATCAGAAAATGAAGTGTTCGAATTGTAGATCCACTGTCGTAATCACCCGGGTTAACTTTATTCGGCAAATAAAGCTAATTCTTTTATTTGTCGAGTGTTTCAACTTAAACATCGAAAAAAATTTCCAACTTTAATTTTAACTTTATTCGACGTTGAATAAAAAAATTAACTCCATTCGTCAAATAATCTAAAGTTAAAGTACCTTTTATTTGATCCGTTATTTAAATATTTTTTTATTTAGTTAATGCCAAACTCTGTTCACATCAAGGTTCTCACGTTTCTCATTATTTATTAGTAGGTACCACTTTTTTAAAAAAAAAAGAAGAAAAAACATCAAAATCTAATGTAAAAGCTTATTCTAATATATCAATACAATTACATATATCAGGGTTCAAAATGGAATTCATAATTCCCCCAGGCGAGGATTAATAAACCATCAAAGTACACCCACGAATATTCCAAGTCACCTATACTCACAAAATCACCTTCCACACTCATTTTTGCACACCTCTCCCACAGCTCTGGCTAAATCAAAATCCCACCTACTAAACAGCAAATTGGTTGGAGCTAAAACAGAATAAATGTTTTCCCCGCGAGCCAGTGTGTTCACACACGCGTTCTGATAACAATTCCGTTTCATTGACTCATCTGTTGCCTTTCCCGATAGCCGCTGAAAAATCGTAATCGTGTCGAGATTTTGCTATTCCTCGATCTTATCTATTATCTACGGCACACCGGTCGGCCAAATGTTGCCCGTACTTCATGAAACGGTAACGGCGCCGCCGGGAGCACGCACGTTGCCCGCGAGGGTGCATCGTGGGTTCACCGTAGCCTCATGAATATGGATCTGTTTTCACGTTTCACCGGGCAAACGCGATCGCGTGTACGTGGGATTAGAGGCGCAGCGCACGTGCGAAAACCAGTCCACGCACGTGTTACGGTTGATCCCAATTTAGCTCTTGATCCAAGGGATCCACCCGTCGCCTTGATTTTTTTTTTTCCACCCGCTGCCCAGTCGGAATCCGCAACGGGCCGGAGCGAATTAGTTATCGTTATCGTTTGTTATCGTTTAATCGTGCTTCCACGTCGGTCGAGATAATCGCGAGATTACTGGTGACGCCTAATTGCAACGAAACGATTGTAAAGCGATATTCACCTTAGTCAAGAACAGTCTGCGAAGCGGTGCACAATGGGAAGTAAACACTAAGCACGTCGTTTTCGATTTATCAAGATGCTGTTCGGAATCCGTTTCGTCAATCGTGAGTTCATTATCTGTTTCGTGTTTTGATATATTTGTGTCGTTATCCGAATTTAGCGTTGCGAGTGACGAGATATCTTGTCTATCTACCTTTCTTTAAAGTTTGGCAGAGAAATACTGTTCAGTATCAGAGCTTGGTTTCGTTATGTGAATTAGAAAGAGTGGTTGGGAATTTGAATGGTCTTCGAAAGGAATGCTGTGTTTAAAATAATTAGAGGAGCAGCTGTAGAATGATTTTACCGCGGCATAAAGTATTCGGTATCTTAAAGTACACGATTGCGTTTTGTGTACGAGGTGCATCTTAATTCTCTATATCGCACTTTGTGAGATATCGGTAGATAGTAAAGATTGCATATCAAATTAATAAGAATCTACACTTTTTTCATTTTATAAATATTTTATTGGAAAGTAAATATTTGTGGTTTCTTTGTGATAATAGTTGAATATGAAAGTTTTGTGAATTATTAATTATAGAGGGTTAATTCAGTGCTCTCAATTAACTATGCAGAAAAACAGAGTTGGGGAAAATGTAATCTAATTACAAATTACAATTGAAATGTAATTATATAGTTGATTACACATTTTTTTCTGTAATAATGTATAATCAACTACACAATTACATTTTAATCGTAATTTGAAATTCGATTACATTTTGCGCAACTCTGCAGAAAAGAATATTAATATCTTGAACATATAGGAATAGTTACTCACAAAACATATTTTACATATTAAATCGACTTTAAAGTAAAAATTTATTTTGAGTGCATTCAACTGAAAAATTGTATGTATTTATACAGTTTATTTAAAAAGGAATTATTATTCGTGGAAGTGGTAAAAAAATATTCTCCCAAATTCAATATTTAATTCATACAAACGTAATTACAATAAGTTAATATTCCTGCGATTTTATTACAAGCTAATCTATTATGTATAAATTCAACTAATATTCTGTGCAATTCGGGCTGCTGTTGTTCCATTCTTCTAGCAAAACTTCCTTGAGCATTTCTTTGTTAGATAGTACTACTTACAATTAGCTAAAAATACATTAAGTGGAGGATTCTCGTGTAACATTCCCAAAAGTAACTGATATTTATGAGCCTTTAAAAAAGAAACTTTTGTCAATATTGGATTAAACTCTTTTAGGATATACGGAGGTATCTTTAAACTTGTAGAATTTTTTATGTCTATCCTTATTATTGTTTATTAATTATTGTGGAATCTTGTTAACCCCTTCAACGATATCTGATTACAAAAAAATGTTCAAGTTAGATAATTGTAATCCCTTCTTAATTAATTAATCAATATCCATATCTATGCCTAAACATGTTATACGTATCCGACGAACGGATACTTTTCCAAGTAACTGTACATCTTTTACAACACCCAATCCTCTAATCACCTCAAGCAGCACATTCACCCAGCACGGACGTATCACCGCAGAATCTTGCACGGTGCCAAAATTTGCATCCACACGAGACCAGTCCCCCCGGCATTAGCACCTCTCGTAGACAAAACGTCAGCCAACTTCTTTCAATCCATCATTCCCCAGCGTCGCGTTCCCTCGAAAACGCCACCACAAAAGCATTCCTCGGCTACCAGCGACCAGCCGAGCCGAAACGATCGCGAATCACAGAACTCGCAGCTTGGTCACCGGTGGTTCGCGCGTCCCCGAACCGAGGACCGTCGACCGTGACCGTTTCGTTCTCCAAAAAGCGAGCGAGACGACTGGGATGTTGGTCCACCAAGGGAAACGCGGTCCCAGCGGTGGTTCTCTTACGCTAGCCAATCCAATCTGCGATGCAACGGCAAATGACAATGCCCGCCGCATTGTCGGAGCGGGTCGCGGGTGGTTGAGGCGCAAGAAAGAAAAGTAGTTCTTCTGGCCGTCGCACACTGACACAGTGCTGCAAGGGTCCGCAAATAAATTGCGCCTCCTCCTCTGCTCCTCGACCTCCTCGTCACTCTCTCCCTCCGTTCCCGTCTCCCTCCGCTCGTTGAAATAAAGAACGAGCGTAAGAGTATGCCTCAGCACCAGCTCTTTTGTCCCTGTTCCGCGTTAACCCTCTCACTATACACTCGCCTCTCTTTTCCCTCTCGCTCCTCCCCCTTTGCAACTCCTAACCGAGACCTCCCTCTACCAAGCAGACTTTTGCCGCTGGCCTGCTCCTCTCTCTGACCCGTTAAAATAGACAAGCCTTCTTTCCCGGCCAAAGTCACAGATATTACCGGGCGATCCTGCCGGTGGACGGTCCAACAGCTACGACAGTTCACCTCCGTTCCGCGGGCAAGTTGCTTCTGACTCGACGTCAGGGGACCCGCCGCCTTGGAACTCGATCCAAGTGGACCAGATTCCCTCCTAGACGAGCCAGCCGCGCCAGTGGACGCCGTTCCCGCCGTGGTTCCACTGGCGAACCGAGCAGTTGCGAGCGGTGGAGGCTCCCGCGGTGGCTGATGTCGATCGGCGATCTTCGACACCGCGACGCAGTTGGTTTTTACGGAGAAGATGAGAGCGGAGACTCTTCGTCCACCGATTTCCCGCGGGCCACGGAGCTTTGCAGGCGGGATTGAGGTTCATAGCGAGGATTCTTGGATTGCTAGTTTCCTGTGATAGTGCGCCGCCTGGGGGATTAACGATTTTAGAGATTGACTTGTGGGTTGGGTTAAGTTTTCTTGGGGAAGGTTATATCAGTTATGGGGAAAAATACACGAGACTGTCGAGCAATAGTGGCTTAAACCTGAAACTTCTGTTTGAAGATTATGGTTAATGAAATTATTCATTTCTATTTCGGGGTGCATAGGTATGATTTTTTAAAAAATCGGATTACTGAGGTGTGTATTATTATTATTATTAAACGTCTTTATTACTCGAGTAAAAGGCGAGGCGCAGCTAGTATGCTGTTACTATGCCTGACCTTACTTATAAACAACAAAAAAAGAAACAAAGAAATACAAAGATTTCTTGTATGAAGTATTATTAGTATATTAAAGAATGCGCCAGAATTGCGGGATATAAATCAACAAAATGCTCGATGCACAAACACGTTTCGGGGCTGCCACCGTTTTTGAAAGGTGACTCATGCCACTATAGAATTCAAATTTTGCTATCTAAGAGGTGGCTCAGTCTGAAATGTCAATCGATCCAAAATTGTGGGTTAAGTCACTATTGACCTGATAGACTCATATAGCGTCGAGTTTCTCCAAAAGGGAAATTTCTCCGCGTGTAATTTTTTTTTCGTGATTCCTTTACTGGCGGTTTCAGAAACTGAACGCAAGTAGTTCGCGTGAGTTACGTTGGAAGTGAACTTCCTCGGTTCTCCGATTTTCCGTGATACTCGAGTGCATAGAGGACCGATGGACATCGCAGATTTAAAGAACAGTGAATTTATATGGAGAGTACGTCGAATGTAAAGTTTCTCCGTGCTCCAATTTTCCTTGATCGGTCGCGAAGTAGAAAATCCACGGACGATTTTGAAGATCGAGGGCAGACAATTTGCGTCAACGTTGCAAGTGAAATCTCTCGATACTGCGATCGTTCACGTTGCAAAGGATCGTTGAGCATCGTCAGAAATTCCAGGCGAACGATCTGCCGCGCGTTACGCGGAAAGTGAAGTGCTTTGGTCCAATTTTTCGCGATGGTTCACATTCCGGAGAATCCATCGGTGAATTGAAAATGGAGGGTGGACTATCTACGTCGTGCTACATCGGCAGCGAAGTGTCCAGGTGCCGCGGACAGTGATTTATCACACGATGGACCAACTCTGCACAGTAGATTCGTAATTCGTGGACGATCTGCGAGATCATTTTCGCACAACGCGGATTCGCAGCAAGTGTCTTAAAACTAAACTCGAAATACTAGTGGTGGTACTTTTAAATACTTCTTTTTGCTAATATAATAATGACTTTGTCTTCCTTTTTTTGTAAGGAAATACGGAAAATTTTATATTTTATAATATAAATCGAGGACTTGAAATGAATGTTTTTTTTTTATTAGGAAACTTCGATTTCTAGAGAATTCAAGCTGGATTAAGTTCTAATTAATACATTTCCATTGTAATCTGTTGCTATTTCTATTTGTCTTTGTGTTTGAAAGTGTTATTGGTGATATTGCCTCGTCTCTATCAATCCTGCTATCTTATTTAATTGTCAGTTTGTATCAAGGTTTTAGAGCGGTAAGACGCAATTGAATATAATAGAGAACGATTTCTCAATTGTCGTGATCCAGATAAACAATCGACGTGGCAAGCGAGTTAGGCATTAGTTGAGAGAAAGTGTACACAAAACATATTAAAAAGAATCCTGAAACTGTTCGATAAATTGGTTTAGCATATTTTTTTGGCTCTTATATAAATGGATGAAGCATAGAAAGCCATACCAGACACAAAGAGAAGCAGAAATAAAGATTGATGCGTTACACAGGGAAATCTATTACATTTGTAGAGAAACTAGTTCGATTTTTCAAATTCCATTCTCTCAAAAACGAAACCTTATGAAAATATTTCATTTCACGTTTTTCACTTGCCTTTCCTCAAAGAAATATCTTTTCATTCCACATTTTTTGCCACTCAAATTCAAAATAGAAAGCAAATAATCAAGAAAGGAATATATAACAGATAATTAAAAATTGATAGTGGAAGAATAAATTTCTAATTTCAATCACCATTTGCATCTTAAAATTTCTTACACACAATTCGATCTTTATTCCCGCGTGCATCGTTACTCTTCAAATCAAGCGACCCAATTCATGAACATATTACTGCGCATCGTCATGAATTTTTTAAGACACAAAGGCCTTCGATTACCAAAGTGTGGCGTAGAATATTTGGATGAATCGGTACCACGAAACGAACACGTTGTCGATTTTGCCAATTGGAACTAGTGCTCCTTGTTTCTGGAGCTATCGCTTCTCGCTTTCCCCCTATCGATCCCATTTTTCCGCGGAGAGAGATTAAAAGATATCTGACGATACTCCTGACGACCTAGATCGCGACACGCTGACCGATCTGGAGCAAATGGAACGTAGAAGCTGCGTAATAAACGATCAAGGCCCGATTATTTAGCGGAATAGAAGCGAGTGGATGCGCTGTAACACGCGCGGAGAATTTTCCGCGTGCATACGCGAGAGATTGAAATTCTCGAGGATTGGATTTTTGGTGCACGACGCGTGGGAAATTGAAATCGTCACGTGAAAAATGAAAATTATTCTCGCGGTATTTAAAACATTTAAATTCTTTCATTCGACACGTGGGAAATTTGGATTTTACTGCCGATGCGTGGATAATGGAAACTTCGAAGCATAATAGGTGGAAAATTGGAACGTATAAAGAATCGAGAAAAATATAAAAAGCAATTAGTTCGTTAGTCAATACCTATCTGAAAAAAACTCTAACTCTCTGATGTTTTCTCTCTGCACTGCAATTTCAATCTGTTCCAAATAAATTTTATTTGCTTCGAAATTATCTTTGGGCGATAAAATGCATCTTTAAGATTCTATATTGAAACGCGCGAAGACTTCAGGGCTGCGTCTATTCTTGGAAATCAAATTATTTCTTGAAATGATTGACTATCACTTTCATAAAAATAAAAAGCATGATATTGCATCTGGTATCAGTTACCGTAAAAAGATCAATAATATTGGAAAGAAGGACATTCGAATTATTTTCAATTTTAAATTGTACGGAAATTTTTATTTATTGCGTTCGAAAATGAAGGGCGCAGACTGCGCAATATACGGGCTGCAATTTTTAATTACCATTCGCGTTTATTAAATATTTCGTCATTTCCGGAGCGTACGGTTTAATTACACGGCGCGGTGTTTCACGATGAATTCATTTTTTTATTTACTTTTTACAAACCCGTTATCTGTTGCATTCACGCTGCGATGTTTCCTATTAAATTTCTGGACGGCGGTGCATCGTAATTACTTTCGTCGCGATGCGAACATATTTCCTTTGAAAGGGGGCGGAACGCCAAATAAAAGGGAGAAAAAGAGCAACGAGCAGGCGGTGATAAAATTTTACACTCTGCCCGTTCGATGTATTTTCGGAGGTGAAGTCGCACGTCGCGTCACGATTCATTTCCATTGGCCCTGCTAATGTTGACGAGCGCGTTCATTTCGGCGGCGAAAAACTCGCCGATTCTCGATGCCCAAGTACACATGAACCTCGAAACGTTCGAGCAGTGTGAAGCTTGAAGCATCATTGCCAACGCGTATCACAATCGAGTTGACTTTTTTCTTTGTTCCTTGGCCAGGTTTTAACCGCCAGTTATTTTGCCTCTTGCAAAATAACTTGATGTTTATTAACCACCCACGGTGGATACACTGTGCCCTTTGCAAGTTTGTTTGTGCAATTTAATGGGAATTAAGGGTATAGTAATTAGGAGGGAAAATTGGTGTTTCGAGCTGGGTGATTTGAGAAATAGTAGTTCGAAAAATAATTCTGAATAACGATTGGAAGATTTCGGATTTTTATTTGAATTTATTTGGGATAGAAGAAAATTTTAAGCTACTCTTGGACCAACTTGTCTTCTTTGAAGATGTACTGTAGTAGCTTCAACGTAGATTTTTTTACGCAGCATAGAGTATAAACTGCTCCTTAAATCGCAGAGGTCCATCGAACTCCGAAAATAACGAAGCGCCTTGGGCGCGACAGGAAGTGGAGCGTAACTAGGTCGCAAGTTCATCAGTGCTAATTATTATTAATCAGGAAATCTCGAGAGGCCGATGAAATTCCCGTGGATCGGCATGATTACAAGCCTGCCAAAGTACACTAAATAAATTGGGACGGCATGTCGCAGGGATTACATCATCAGTTGGAGTTCGTTAACGTGATAGTTTGTTCCTGTTACCTGGATAATTACTATGTAAGGATTCATTGCTTTCGAATATCTAATTACGCCTAGTTTTCAGTTCTTTCGGTTACATCGATGGTTGAAGGAAAGATGTTGGGAAGAAAAAGTATTTTTATTCTTCAATCGATATTCAGTAACACATATGTTAATATGTTAATAAATAATTTCGATATTCTTTTACACGTCCTTCTCTAAGATCTACACAAATTAATTATATCAGTGCGATCAAATTCAGAGTTCCAGGAAGTCTTTTAAAAATATGAAAGGAAAAATCTTCATTCACTGACTCCATGTCTAAATCAAATTCTTCATTTTTCTTAAATCTAAGCTATTCCATCTCTCATTCTAAGGATGACAGGTGAAATGCAGAACTTCAGAACAAAAATTAACACAAAATTCAGAGTAACTCAAAGACTATCCTATCATTTCAAAATTCATTCTACTGAATTATTCGCGCACCGTGCAATCAGGGTTGCCTCCTCTCCGGTTTTGAAGCAAATCTCCGGGCTCCGGTTTGACTGAAAAACTCCCCGGCTTGTAAAAAAAAATGAGATAATAAGAAATTGAGGTATTACACAGTGGTATCAATTTTATATACAATAATAGTTATTAATTAAAAGTTATTATTACTTAAGATACTTTTAAATCCTGAATTGTTTAAACTTAAAAGAATCGCACATCTGTTTTCTGGATATTCGAGAACAAAACTTCCTTTTGCTTTTTCCATCTCCGGGTTGGAATGTGTGGCACTCCGGGATTTATTTGGTAATAAGGTGGCAGCCCTGCGTGCAATTCGGCCGAGCGAATATGTTAGTATCATTCGGATCATACGACTTATAAGCAGCGCAGTGTATTTTTAACGCGTTTCTCGATGCCTGTGTCGCCTCGCTTTTATTTTCTATCGCCGAGCCCACGGGGCCACGTTCCGTATCTTCGTCAAAGGCTTGAAGTCGTGGCCCAAGTGTGTATAAATATTTCCAGAAAACTCGATAATTTCGCGAGGGCGGGCAAACAAGCCAGAAAAACGGCGCTTGTGCCCAGCCCAGCGTGGAATGAGTTACACGATCGACCTCCTGGTCCCGTATCGAATTATACACATCGCCCGGAAAATAGTAGAAGCGACGTAGTATAGAGCCGCGGCAGGCGGCCCTAGGAGGTGGTTGGTCGACTTTTCGCTCCAGTAATCGCGGATCGTTTGTCGTACAAACCGATGGAACCTTCGAGGAGCCCCAGGACTCCTTCAACCTGACTCACTTCTTGGTCGGTGCAGTTTTATCATCGAATAGCCGATTTAAATTGGATCGCGCGGAGGCTTTCTCCCTTTTGTCCTTTTATCGAATTCCTTTTAAGCGTGCTATTAGATCCCTTTGTCCTTCCAACCGTTGCAGCCTGATTCGAGATTCATCAGATTTTTCAGAACTTTGAAACAGTCTTGAAAAACCTCAGTGTTTTCTTGGCTCGTTTTGTTTTTTAGTGGTTTGGTGAAGATTGGGGGAAAGAGAGGTTTGATTTGAGTTTAGAATAATTTTTCTTTATCGTTGGAATATTAGGAATTTTGGAATAAATATTTGTACAGATGGACCTCTTCGTGAAAAATTCTGTAAAATTCACTGGTAGTCACTTGATAAATCCTGAAGATTAATTTCATCTTAATTATATCGAGTTACTTTGGTTACAATTAATTACCGCGGTAGAAAGTGCTTAGATCTCGAAAGTAGTTTCAACTTCCAATATGCAATCGATTCTTCTTCATATTTAAAGAAGTCTCTGAAAGTCTTAAAAGTTTTAACTCGAGTATGACAAGTAGGCAGTGCAGAATATTCATCACAATTTTTTACTCCTACCGAACTTGAAATTTTTGGAATTTGAATATCAATCCTCCCAATTGAGTACAGTGCAATGATTACACTGATTGAGAATTCGCGACTGTGGATCGGAAGCCCACCCCTCCCAGAAAATATCACTAATAAAGTTCGCAAGCACGCGGAAGCCGGAGAAATCATAACGCTAAGTCGTCGCGTTAAAATAGATATCCTGGAAGCAAAGTCTGCCTTAGTAGATACTCTAGCATAGTACTCGAGGCCGCTAAATGTATCATCGCACGTATATTTAGGCGTACTGTCATCGGTTTCGCCTCATCAAAATATCTGCGATTTTCGCATTCGCGATTTCATAGCCGATCACATCACTGAAACTATTCGTCGATACGTTTGCCAAGAATACACCTCAGAAAACATTCCATTTCCTCCTCGGTATAACCCACTCCACAATTTATCCTAAGCCTTAGCCCAAAATTTTCATTATCAAACCAAAAAGAAGAAAATTAAAAAATTGCACACGCAGTTGCAAGAGTCTTGCCACTTTGCAGACAAACTTTGTAATTAACCATCGTTGAAAGGATCCCAGAGTAATCGGTCATTATATCAGCCGACACATGCTATCGTAATTGTATAGTTAATTATGCGCGAACCGGTTCAGCGTGGCGTTAAAGTTCAGCAAATAGTATACTGTCAACCAGCGCTTATCTCTTCGCAGGTCGTGAACCGGTAATCACTCGTTAAATATACTGTCTGCCAGATTGTGTGCGAGTTACGTGCGCGTTCTACAGCGAGCTCCAGAAACGCTCCGCCGTTTCCCGATAGTCGTGGACCTTGGGTAGCCTTTGTATCATCCGATACTGTTTCGCGCGTCCGTAGAAAAAGCGTGGAATGTATCGATATCTTACCTTTTGCCTGCTTCGGCGAGGTTAATCAAGCGTGAACGCAATTATTCGTCATCAAGCGGCTGTGGAAGGGAAATGGAAAGTTTCTTGGCGATCGTGCACTGCTCGAAATAATGATGAACAATTGTAAGTAAACCCTTCGATGGCCACTGGAAAATGGACTGAATATGTACGTGTTTTAAATCGAAAGTGAACTTCTGCGGTTTCTAAATCAAACATTTTATTTTGATACTTTACTGAAGAAGAAGCTTTATTTTGATATACAGCAAGATACGGGAAATTATGGAGGACTTTGCAGTACGAGGGGTGCAGCTGCATCTTTACCAAGTTTGAGTAATTTAGAAAAATTGTTTATGAAATTATTGATTTGAATTGACATTGATAAAAGAATAGTAATTGAAAAATATTTATCTGAAAGGCAGTAAGTAGTAGTTATCGAGTTGATAAGTTTTTATTTCTATTTTTGGGAAAAATATTGAATAATAAAAATATGAGTACTTATTTCTATTTCAATAGCAATATTAATACTTCTATTTTCATATTAATATTCATATTTTTATTTCAATATCAATATTAATACTTCTATTTTCATATTAATATTCATATTTTTATTTCAATATCAATATTAATACTTCTATTTTCGTATTAATATTAATATTTTTATTTCAATATCAATATTAATACTTCTATTTTCATATTAATATTAATATTTCTAGTTCAATTCAATATCAAAATCAATATTAATACTTCTCTTTTCATGTTAATATTAATATTCCTAGTTCAATATCAATATTAATACTTCTATTTTCATATTAATAGTTTGATTTTAATATTCACATTAATAGTAATATTTCTATTTTATTTATTCGTAATAAATCGCTGATCTGTTATCAGATTTGCACCAAACGATGTAGAATTTTTTTAACCTATCTTACTCGCCATAACTTAAAAACTGTCAAAAATGGAGTTGCACCCCTCTTGCCGCAAGGTCCCGCATTTCTTTCCGAGGCTACTATGCAAAAAACTCTGAGTTAAGCACCCATAAGTTCTGAAGAATTCAATTATTTCGAGCAGTGCAATCTCGAGTACCTTCAACCATCTACATATTATAGATACCTACCTATTGAAACCAAAAACTATTTTAATTCGTTGGCAACGGTGTGAATAAAAGTTTCGCGAGAATAACCTACAGGGGAATTACTTTGTACAAAGTGTCTCTTTAAATTGTGTGACCCGTTTGGCGGGCGAGGGTGCAACATGGGGGTGGAAGTGGAGGAAACGTGGAAAACGGTGGACACGTGTAAGATACATCCGCGTAGTGGCCTGTGCATCGAGAATCGACCGTGGCTAGTCGAGATACCGTGGTAAAATGCCGCAGTACGACGACAGTTTCCTGGACTCGCCGATTTTTCGGCGACGCACGCGTAGCTACGCGGTGCAGAAGGAGTTCGTGCCGAAGTCGAGGAGCTTCATCACGGCCACACCTTTGCTGCTGGCCGTGACCAATCACGCCAGGACTCTTTCTGGTTCCGTATCGACCTGCAGCCTGAAAGGTAATTGGAAGAAAAATTCAGGTTAAGGGCATGTGTCTGTGTTATGCTTCGTTAAACAGGCTAAAAGGCCTCCCTTCGCCGAGGGGTAGCAACCTCCGTTTCGTCCACTTCTTTATCGATGAGGAGAAATTCGATCGTTGATTTCTGGGACTGTGCTGATTGCACTGGTCCGAGGCCATTCAAATCGTATCAAAGCAGTTCCCATTTAACGCGCAAATCTGATTCAATGCTCTATACTGAAGGGGTAACGTTGCCCTTAATTGGTTTAGAAATTGATTAAGAATCAGTGGCTATCGGTGGGTTATCAGAAATTCACATTTCGATATTGTAAATGTGTGTGATCTCGAAGTTGGAAGAATGGGTAATTGATATTTTGAAAATAAAACGCGATACCGTGAAACACATTAAAAGTATTAGAGTTGTGAGTAGAAATAAGAATTAACTCTCGCTTCGACTCTTTGCATTCCACTAACAAGAAGTATTCAGGTGTCTGCGTCTGATTATTTTGGTTTTTGGATATGTTTTAAGGGACCAAAAAATAAAAAATACGTGAATTTTTATTTTGGCCTATTTGCATATTTGGGGATTGAAACCATCCATCAAAGTTGATTACAGGAGACACAAAATATTTTATTGTTATTCTAAAGAATATTATAACATTGATATACATTTAAATTTTGTCTAAACTGACTGTAGGTATGGATAATATTTATCAGAGTCACTTTGTACCTTTTCATTTACGAAATTTGAGTGGTGTTACCCTTAAAAATCCAAACGCGCCAAAATAAAAAGACACGTACCTATTTCTTATGTTTAAGCCCCCTAAATCATATTCAAAAACAACAGCAATCTGAGGCGAACACTTAAAAACCTCTCCTCGTAAGTCTTTCTTTATCAAATTTTCCACCTAGTATCAGTAAAAGTGCCGATAAACTTTTCCATGTGACGCACAAATTCTGAAAATTGATAAAGAGAGTCACCTTCGAAATTCCTCTACTAGGTACGCCTGCACTTGACGAACTCGTAAGAATCGCTTCCATCTCGAAAAGCAATTTCCTCAAGAGCAAAGCCTCATTCTAGAAATAATTATTCCACCCCTTGAACTTATTTTCGCACAAAGATCCAGTCGCTCCCGCGCCCCACCAGTTCTTAATCAACACCAAACACTTATCAGTCTCCAAAATCGATTTCCTCGAAACCTAAACTCTCATTCCGAATTTCCTCCTGATCTTTCCACGGAGAATAGCTACCCATTACGAAGAAACGGGGACCAGAAGTTACCCGAACTCTTGACTCTCCCACCCAGGTACCTACCCAATTTCTCCAACGATTCTCGACACTCTTCCGCGAGCTCGGATCCCTTCGCGCGGTCGAGTGTCCCGAACAGTTTATCAGCGTTCCCGAAATATCTGCGGGAGTAATTAAACTTAGGATAACCGTGTTATCGGGGCGAGTCTGAGTCTGGTAAATAAGCCACCGCGAGCACTGCGCATGAAAGCGACTCGCCCGTTAATTACCCATTCGCGCTGTCAATCATATTAAGCGGCGTGTTCACGTCGGGTGCCTGCCCACGTCGTGCTATTAACACCTCCCTTGTGTTACCGTGCTACACTATCATCCCCTCCGCGCACAAGCCCACGGTGATTTCCCTCAGGGCGAAAGGGGCACGCTGCAGACGGCAGTGCTCCCCGTATCCAGCCTGTATTCTCCGACTAAAGCGTGCTGGAGGACGTGATCTTAATCTCGAAACGAATGGTCGAGAGACGCTGGCGCAAATAGCGAGGCTGCACGTTTCGAGGGAACACTGGGCGATTAATCTCTCACTTGGAGGTCGAATAAAAGTGTCCCTAAATGTTGACGAAGGAAGAGGTGGATTTCTTTAGTTGTGGCTACGTGAACTGGGTGATTGTAAAAAGTGCAATATTGTTTTTGGGAGCTAAGTAGTAATTTGAGGGGCGTAGTGGGGGGTGGTTCTGTTTGGCTTTGGAGTAGTGGTGGAGAACTATCGATGGTACTTACGATAGTTATCGATGGTTCCCACTATCGAAAATTATAGATGGTTTATTTTCACTATCGATAATTATCGATGGCTTATTTTCACTATCGAAAACTATCGATGGCTTATTTTCACTATCGAAAACTATGGATGACTTATTTTCACTATCGAAAACTATCGATGACTTATTTTCACTATCGAAAACTATCGATGGCTTATTTTTACTATCGATAATTATCGGTATTGAAAATCGTAGGTTAGTCAATTCAAAAATAATAACAGCTGAAATTCAGAATCTCAAAATTAATTTGTAATATTATTACAAATTTCGATAGTGAGAACCATCGATAACTATCCTAAGTACCATCGATAGTTCTCCACCACTACTTTGGAGTGGGGCAGTGAAATAGGGTAGACCAGGGCGAATCGGATCACTTTGTGTTTGACTGTAAAAAAACAATAATTAAATATTGAAAAACTAATTTTTTATAATATATTCGTAACCAGTACACCTTTGGCTCCAACTTGAATATAAAAAATTGAAATTAAATATAAAAATCTTTCATTTATAAACAAAAAAAACGAAAAAGTGGGAAATATCCGATTCGCCCCAAAACTTGGGAAATTTCTGAAAAAACTGAAATTTCGATAACAAAATTTTAATCTCAACCTACTATACAAGTTGATTCCATGGGTAATTTTCGTGGAAAAATACCAGCACACCTGATAGTCTATTTTCATTAATTTCGTGATAGATATTCTGAAACGAGTTCCTAGCGGAACTCGCTAAGTAATCTTCATTGAAATGGAGTTCTTTTAAAAAATAATTCAAAATTTAAATTTCATCGAAACACGAAGACCCAGCTTCAATATTATATTTCACATGTCGACTTGTACGTTATCAAAATGATATAAAAATTAATGTTACTTGGAGATCTACACTGAAGCAGAGTATAGACTCAGAGCTCAGTCGACAGCAACTTCTTGATCGCGGCAGACGGCTTTTCCACCTTCATCGGTCACTGTCACCCGCAGGTCGGAGGGACTGCTTCGCGCACAGCAGGTTCGACCTGTCGTGGCCTGGCAGCCCCTGGCAATATCCGTGGCGGGTGGAGCCGCCAGGTTATTGCGGAACCTGGCTCTTTCGATACGAGAAATTTCCTGGCGAATTCCGTGGACCTGTTCATAAATACACGGATCCAGTCATTATCATGGGACCCGCGAACGTTTACTCGCCGCGGACCCGTAATCGCTCGTCGCCCCCGCGCGTGTCAACATTAATAAACATGAGCTACGGCGCGTGTAATTAGTGTAACGATAAAGTTTGCCCACCGCCCTGGCGGAAATTAAACCGAAATTCGTTTTCGAAAGCCGCGGCACACATCACGCCGATTATTCATTGGCAACGTAGCCGCGAGCTTTCGAATAGTTCCGCCTTGTTACTTGATTCATCGGGTCACGTGTGGTGTGAAGGTTCGTGGATTGTATCTTGCTAAATTGTTATCAATTCACTTGTTTTGCTTCGAGTGTCGATAGGGTTTTCTGTTTCTTAGCTCATGAGCCTGATGAATAAAAACAAAGCAATTCCTTATTAGCAAAGGCAATTACTTAAACAAAAAAGGAATTTCTTATTTTCATAAGTAATTCCTCGTCAGTTTAGGAATTCCTACAAGATAAACAAATGCTTGTGTTTTTATTCACACGAATTTAAGCAATTCCTAGTAAAATATTAAAAAAAAAAAGCAATTGCTTACACTTTATTCATTCGAGTAGTAAGCAATTCCTTAAAAAATTAAGGAAAAGCGATTCCTTTAAGTAATTCCTTGTCAGTTTAGGAATTCATACAAGATAAAGCAAATGCGTGTGTTTTTATCACACGAATTTAAGCAATTCCTAGTAAAATATTAAAAAAAAAAAGCAATTGCTTACACTTTATTCATTAGGCTCAATGTGTGATATTCTTATGGTGCCAGTTTAAGTGGTGTAAGTTTTAAAATAATGGCTAAGTAGGGGAGACCAGGAAAAAATCGAAACGTTAAGTATAACTTTAAACCTCATAAATTTGACATTATTATGGTAAGTGGTGAAACAATTGAGGAAGCAGTACAGATAATTGCAATTTCTTTTATATTTAAATAGTATAAAATTATAACTAAATATAATGATTCGAAAGCGTAAAATTTCTACTTTCAAATAACGTAACAAGAATCTACATTTGTTAAAGGAAAAGTTTTAAATTAATTAAAACATGAAATTGTTTATATGGACCAGTACCCGGTTTTGTTCGAGTTTCCCATAGATTTCTTGGTATTTTTAAGATCCATCAGAGTTTTTGAGAATCTATGAGGAATAATGACCATTTTAGAATTCCTCAGGTATAAGTAATTAATAATGTTTGATCACTTAAAGCATCTTGACGCTTCTTTCAATGTATAACGATGTACGAACAGCTTAGTATAATCTAGTGGAAAAACGTAAAGACCGTTCTTTTGACAGCGAATGCACTTTCCATGCTTTCATGTTGAATTAGTCCATTTGTATTCATGGTTACTAAGAATAAGGAGTGCTGGTTTATCAAGCCGCTCTTCCAACATCCAGGATTATCCACTCTCCTGAAACGAATGTACTTCCAGGAGGAAAAAAGCCCCCCCGACTGTGTAATCTGCATCCGTGTAGCTCGTTGCAGGCCAGCGCTTCCATGAATAAGAATTTTCTACGAAATCATAATCGTCGGTGTTCTGAAAGGCACTCAATTTCAGTTTCTTTTCACGTAGGTTTGGCGAGCGCCAGTTTCAAAGACTAATTAAAATAAACCATTTGTCGATTAATATTTATTTCGATTCTACTTAAAACGAAACTTGAAGCCTAATATTTTATTACAGTTGTCAGTGTGAAAAGAGACAGAGGCAAATACTATCGAAAGCTCGTTAGTCGAGTTCAAGGGACATTCCTGACCCACTTGCCTTTTTTAATTCGCAGACCAATGAATTTGCTACCCCCCCGGATAGCAATTTGTTGTTCGCGCCAGTATAAATCACGCGTTTTTGTCGTACACGAGCATTTAACGCGTCAAGTAGAATCGTTGCAGGGTGGTTGTTTTACGAGGGTGGCCCTTACACGCCGGAGGGTGTAAACCACCACTTAATCAAGACGTTACACGAGAGTTCTCTTGGCGAGAGTTCTCAGCCTCTCTTGTTCCGAGGGGTTAGTCACCCCTTTTAGTACCATCGATCCTCGATAGATAAAAGGTTCGGAACTATTTGGAAACAAGCTGGCACTTCGGCCAGCAGCGATATAAATCTTCGTCGGCGGATCGAATCGCCCATGGATTCTTTATTGCTCCCTTTTTATTTACACCCCTGAAATGTCCAATTTTTACTGGAAATATTACATTCCTGTAAGACCGTTCTTGGCAGCCATTATATAAATTTGAAATATTGTCATAGGCGCATGGATAAATTATTGCTTGTATTTTTTGTAGGAATATTAGAGATCCAATGGATAAGGGATGTTCGGTGACTCGAAAATTCAAAAGAATTTGGAGCTTTGCTGAAATGTAGTTTTAGTGATGCTAATAAAGCGACCACTTTTATGTTCGGCAATGAAACTGTTCGAGGGGTGGAAACATCCCTTCAAAGAAATTGTGAGTTTTTATATTATCCTGAGAGATATCGAAGAAAAGTTTTATGGTTTTTTATATCCTGCAATATGGTGGTAAAGAATTTTGGAAAAAGGGTCGTGGGTATAAATTTTGAAACACAACTTTTAATCTTTTATTTAGATTAATTTCTTTGAGGGTGTGTTTTTACCCGTTTCATTGCCGAAATACAAAGTTGTTACGTTTTTAGAATTACCTACTTGAATTACATTTCTGCAAAGTTAGAAATTTTTATGAATTTTGAATTGCCTTCGTATATCATTCTGCTTTTACGTCAAATGATCCTGCTAGTTATTTTAAAGGGGGATTCTCGCCTAAGAGCTCCAAAAGTAACTATTATTTAAGAATTTTTTTTAAAAAACTGGTCATATTGGATTAAACTTATTTTGGATATAAGGAGTCAGCTTTAAACCTACAGAAAATACTTTTTTTTTAAGTCGACCCTCATTATTTATTAATTATTGTGGAATCTTGTGTGTAGTACCGATCACAGTCATCTGATTGCAAAAAAAAATAGAAGTTTCTTAAAGATAGCTAGTTTCCGCTGGGATTGGTCCACTTTAAAGAAAAAGAAAACAATTTAAAGAGTTACTGCGTTTGAAAAAAAAAGAAGTTTTTTCCTTAGACAAATGTTTCATATTATTCTTCATATCGACAAAAAAAGTACTATAAATAGAAACTCAAATTAAAATTAAGGTCCAGTACCAGCGTACATTATTTAACTTTAAGACAATTTTCAAGATGACTGTGGCAGGTGTTACACCTGACGCCAACATCGTCGAAGAGATTAACGTGATTCGACAATAATTAATAAATAATAAGAAGGACTAACATGAAAAAAAATCTACAAGTTTAAAGACGCCTCCTAATATCCCAAAAGAGTTTAATGCAATATAAACAACAGTTTTTTAGAAAAAAATCCTAAATTTCGGTTAAACATCGCTTAACACAGTCGTCGTAACGTTCCACCGAAGCAAGTATCAAACGCGAATTCATGAAAAATTACTGGAAATACGTCTGTCACGGATCCTCCAGGGGGTAGGCACAATAGAAGGACCCGCTTGAAACGAGCAATCAGATCTCTCTCGAGGACGAAGAAGTCGGTCGTTTAATGCGCATTGTACTCCCTAAAAGCGAATTTGAAGGCACCCCTCGCACGCCCACGCCTAGGAGAGCGTACTTATCCCGAAACTTTCTCTTCTCTCCCTCCCCCACTTCCCCGCGCGATATCTTGAGACAAGGATCGCGACGCGACTCTTTACAACGGGCGGAAAGGGTTCCGCGCGGCTGGCAAAGATGACAAGAAATCCGCTTTCCGCGTGAAAGGGGCTTAACGTCGCCGCACCGATAAATTTCACGCGGAGAAGAGGAGAATATTTCCCCGGCAAAGTGCATTCACGCGCGTCCCTTTGGGGCTTGCTCGGTTTAGGGACGTGGGGGGGTGGCTTCGACAGGTCGCGCCGGGGCTTGGAAAGGGTGGAACATTGCCGCGGGTATTGCTGCCTTCGCTCTATACACGGTGGAGGCTGTTCTTGAAATGAAATGCTTTATTGTCGCGCGGATGTTCGTTGGCCTACGGATCGTGGACAGGGGACAGCGACGTGTTTGTGTTATTGAGGATTTCGAGTTTATTCTTGAAAGAGGAAGTTATTTTGCAAGTGGATCTGGGAGTAAAAAATTAGTATGTAGGGTAAACCAACCAGTAATTGACCGCACACCAGTGAATGACCATTAGGCAAAGAAATGTCAATTATAAATTTAAAAATTACTATTCGTTTATAAATAGAGTGTCATTGCACTTTTAATATCCCATATTTTTAGTTTTCCGTATTAAACAAACATTAATAAGTACAATTCTTAATAAAAGTATGCGGTCATTTACTGGGCTTCTCATTCAACAATTCGGTCATTTACTGGTTTGTTTACCCTACTACTTTTCGTTTCGTTTTGAATATTAAGATGAATATTAAGATTCCACTTAGAATTCGAATTTAATGCACAGTATTGTGGTTCTTTATTTTTGTTGACAATGGATCATAATGGGAGATCTCACCAACCAACAATCACATTTCACTGGCAATTTTTTCATCGACTCAGTGGTTGAATAAAAATAACAATTATTATACGCACTAGAAGTTGACATCGTTAAGTAAACATTATCGGTGAAATGATTGTCAATGAAATGATTAAAGGTAAGGTGAGTGTTATTTCTTAGAATGAATTATTTCTTAAGTAATTATAAGTAATGAATCCTTAGGCGGCGGATAGCTAGCCTGCACATTGGATTCAGGGTCCATTATAACAAATGCGATTTATCAGATTTTCTACTGAGATCATTACTTAAAAGAAGAAAATTCTTAAACAAAGCCTACGATTCTCATGCGTCCACAGCGGCACCCTCCTTAAATTATATTCTGATCTTACTATGATTAAAATTCTCATCCCCCACAAGACGCAAAAATACTAATAATAAATAACACTATAGTTTAGAATTCAGGGTGGGTAAAAATGGACCCAACATCCAACCAGCAAGAGTTCAATAATAGATCGTACAGCTTCCCAGTCGACTTTGAATTCTAAATCGAGAGAATTCGATCTGAAATGGATTTAAGATCAAGGAAATATTCTCCAATACGCCGAACAAAGGTTTATCGACGAACTGAAATAGAACCTTCGAATACGCCACTCCCAAGAGCGCACCCCCATCGCCGCGAACGTCGTACAAGTTCGTCAGCGCCGTATAAAAATTCAACCCAACCGCCAACCACCCCGAGTATAATTACATCGTTAAGAAATTAGCGAAAGAAAAAAGTCCCGCCCCGCCCGGATGGTATTCACGTTCGGTGCAGGCAATTTTCGCGTGACATTAAAAGACCCAGCAATTTCGAACGGCGGCAGTAATCGTCCCACCCTGTGCATGTCGCCTGCCGCGCCCTTGGGACGCGTCCCAGGTCCGAAGAAATGCGAAATTCCTCGTCAAGCCGGAGGAAAGCGGGAGGACTGAGAATAAATGGAAAAAGGAGTCCTCCGTGTCCTTTCCGCCATTCCCTTCTTTTTCCTCCTTTTCCTCCTTTTCCTCCACTCTCTCTCGCCAGCTTTCCCTTTCCCCTCCTATGCGTGCCGGCTTCCCCGGCCGTCGATTCTCGTTCATGCAGCAACATCCAGCCGAGTGAATTTTGCTCCGCGGGATGCAGAACGAGATGTAGACGCCGATAGAGTGAACAGGATCTTTGGAAGAAAGACGGTGAAACCTCGACAGGGACAAAACGCCGGTGGAGCCTGGCTCGATTCCACCTTCGTTACGCGCAGTCGTTCTTGAACGGAACGGGGGTGGGCTCGGGTTTCCAGTCATTATTCGCGAAAAACTAATTAAAAAGTTTCTCATCCCGCGGTCGATGGGAGCAACAGGAAAAGAAAAGAAGATTACGCGAGCGCGCTGGCAAAGCGAACGGCGCGGCGCTCGTTAAAAAACAGAGGCAGGCGGGTGAGGGTGTGGACGCGACTGGGGTGCATCAAAGAGGCGCGAAAGGAAAATATCGGGGAAAGCGCGCGTGTCGCGGCACGCGTGGAGGGGCCAAGATCGTGCCACGGCATCTCATTAATCCGCGGATCCTCTCGTCGTTGGCCGCTAATGAGATTAATTACGGGGGGCCGTTGTCTGTCTGCGCCCCTCCGCGCGCCGCAAACAAGCAACCTCGCCGGGGATCGAAGGAAACAATGTCCGCGAGACGCGGTAATTCGGAGGAGGACACCTGCGATTAATTGCTCGCCGGAACGCTCGCTCGTTTGATCCGCGGATTCGGGGAACGGGGGTGTTACTGTTTGCTGCATTCTGTGTTTGGATGATGAGGGCGTCGGAATGCGGGACGCGCAGGAGTTTAAATGACTTGTGAATATTTTTGTGGATATGTTTGTGTTTAAATCGTCGTGATAGTTTAGTTAAGTGGGGGAAGTTTGAGGGTAGTATTCTTGGGGAGGGTGGGGTTTGTTGGCGGAGGGAAAAGGGAAGTTAGAAATTCCCCAGTGGATAGGTTAATGGGGTGTTGAGAATTATTATTATTAGTATTACTCCTTAAGGGGACGTTCTACTCTCTCGGTCGAAAAATCAGCGACTTTTCGGTGATAGTTTCTATAATGAAATAAACACTTAACGTTTTCGAATTCCTGGGGGTGTATTTTAACACTCTTGAAATACAAGAAAAAATCTTTGGTGTTTATTTATTTCATTTTTTTACATAAATATTTCGCAGTGAAGTAGGCGGATTCAGAATTGCTGGGTTGAAATTTCAGACGACAGGATCATCGGAAATAAAAATCAAACATATTTTTAATTTGCAGGAGTATGGATATCTCGCTAACGACAAATATCTTAAGATTTTTAATATTTTCCCACTTTTTATATCAATTAAATAAAGAATGCCACTTTTGGTACTTTCAACTATCATCGACTGGCATTTTAATAATTTTGGTCTAATATTGGAAAGCGAGATAACCATACTCCTGTGAATTAGAAATATGTTTGGTTTTTTACTCCCGATGATCCAGTCGTCCGAAATTTCAACCGCCAGCAATTCTGAAGCCGCCAACTTCACTGCGGAATATTTATGTAAACAAATGAAATAAATAAACCCCAAAGATTTTTTCTTGTATTCCAAGAGTAATTAAAAAATAAATTATAAAATTCTATAGGGTCTTCTCGTCCCATAATAAAATTTAAGCATTTTAGAATATATCCCCAGAAATTCTAAAACGTTAAGTGTTTATATTTTCATTATAAAACCTATCGCCGAAAAGTGGCCGATTTTTCGACCGAGAGAGTAGAATGTCTCCTTAAATGGAAAATATAATACACATAGAAATGTTAAAATTAGAGTAAAGGCGAGGCACCAGTAGGGACTATTAATAAAATCTAGAGACGCGGTAGCGTCTCGACGCCAAGTACATGAAAAAAAAAAAAATTAACTTTACTATACATTATCACATTGCATCATAGTTTAATTAAATGTCTATAAACTCGAATCCTCTTTTAAAAATTATCAGAGATGATGTACCTATTTCTCGAACTTCACCCAATTCAAGGTAAATACATAATTACTTTATATTAATTCTGAATACATAATTTGATCCAATTAATATACAAATTAAGAAGAAAAGGTCTGGGATACTTATAGTTAGCCATGATACTAGGATTCGTGAACAGCATGATAGCCAAGGTGCAATTTGAATCAGGCTCGTTCTGTAGGCGACCTCGAGTCTCGTTCCACTGATATAAGGGTCGTATACAGCGGAAAATGAGGGGGCAGAGCGTGGCTGCGCCCTTGTGGCGCGAGGCGATACGTGCCCCCTTAAGGGAAGTTTCAGTTTACTAGACTTTTTTATGACGTCGAGAGCGGTGAAGTCATTTCGCTTCAGTTTTTATACGCGCTTCCGCGTGGGCGTTATCGTGCGCTATGCAGGGTGGTCGATGTCGAGCTTAAGTGTTATAGCCTTGCTTGCAAGAGTCGCCTCGTGTGACGAAGGGTGATATTAGGGATGGTTCTTTAGGGATGATACGACCCTTGATAGGACACTGTCGGCACAGACTACTTGTTTTCTTGTTTTTCGAATATTAATTGGTCGAGATTTTGCAATAATAAAGAATATTCTGTATGTTAATCAAATAATATCAAATTAGGAAATTATGAATATTAACAATTAACGCGATATTATATTCTGAAGCACAATACAAGTGCCACAAGTCCTCAGTGAATTTCTACACTCTGACAATCCTTTTTGAAATTTTTACTATATTGTAGCACTTGAAAAAAACACATTTTGTAGCAGCGGGTTCAAAGAAGGGGTGGAATTTTTTATTGCACATTGATGCATGATTTTATTTTTGCGTGACCAATATTTCACGAGCAGTCCACGAAACCATACTCGATCTAATAAATTGTTGTTAATTACGCTCCGTGCTACGACGGGAATTCAGATTTTTAGTAGGACTTTAAAAATTGACGAGAAGAGTAGATTGAAATAATAGTAATTATCTTATATTCTTCATAATTTCAGCTTTCCCTTGTTCCATTCTAATTTCATCGCTGAATTGAGAAATACCTTCCCCTTTAAGCGAAAATTTCACCTCCAACAAATATCGTGGACCACAAGTGGCACAGATCGCGTTGAAAACCAAAGCAAGCCACAAAAGCAGTGACAAGCTTCACAGAAATTTCCATTTACATTTGCCGCGGCAATTAAACCGTTTCGACGTTCCTAGCACGGTGCAGTTCCGCAGCGAGTCAAGGTTTAATCCTCCGACGCGTCTTCCAACTACCCATTAGCCAAGGAAATGAAAGATAAACAGGCGAGAATAGAAGTCTGAGGGAATATGTGCAGCGAATTAAGGTGACTAACGAATGTGTAGGTGAAAGCAAAAGCACCCTTTACCTCAAAGAACCACCGTGAACGCTCGAGTTTCCTCGCTGCATGGCCTAAGCGCGCAACTAAAACTGCATTAATTAACGAAATGGCCTCTCTCGTTCTTGTAACGTAGCTTTCCCTCTCGCGCGTCTCGCGAACTCAAGGAAACACGCGGGGCCGAAGGGTCCCTTCCACGTCACTGAAACCGAGAAACGGTGGCGCTTAAAACGTAGGCGCCGCTAGAATGCCAACTTTTCCTTTCTTCCTTTCATTTAAAAGGCACTGGGGCGCTCCCTTTGATGCATACAATCGCGACGATTAGCGGGCAATCGATTCGATCCTCCTTTCTGCACGGAATACGCGGAATAGGGAAGAGGATGCGGTTGGATGGAGGGGTAGGTTGTAGAAGATTAGCGATGCAACACTTTTGGATAATACTTTCTCGTAGCTTTTACGGCTGAGGTAATAAATTTTACGAGACGGTTTGGTGATATCGTTAAGACGGGGAAATATTTACTGAAAATTGAAATTTGTTGTCTAACTGACAAAGTAATAAATAGGGGTTTTTTCTAAGTGTAAGTATACTTGTAGCCAATGATGGATAGAAAAAAACTTTTATATGAATTATAGTGAAAATTATATGGTAGTTAACCCTTTATAACTGAACTTTTTAGCACAATGGTAGACATTGAAAATTGTGTGCTTGTAAATTAACAGGTTAATTTCGAAATTATTATAATGTAGGATAAAGTTTTGTGATTCCTCTATTGCAATTTTATTGTTGAATATGGAACTTTTGCGGATTAGCCACTACAGTATAAAACACAGATAATATATATTCTCTCGAAGTCACATGGTATTATAGAGGGATAATAGAAACTATGACCAACACATTCTGCACCTAATAAATTTTAATATATAAAGCAGAAAGTGTATCGTATGTTTGTGTGTTTGTTTGTCGCCTAAAAACTTTCGAACGGTAAACTCTGGGGTCACGAAATGTGTCAGCCAATTATGCCTAGCTAATCCAGATGAATGTGACTATTTTCACAAAAAAATAAGTAAAAAATTTTTTTTATAAAATAAGAATCTAAATTTCGGGCAAAGCCGAATAGTAAAGCTAAGTAATAATAAATAATAGCTCCTATTAACTAATTTTCTCTATTCACACACAAACTTTCTTCTACAATACTATCTTCTCCAACCCCACTACCTCATCCAATCTCAAAGCAAAGATACACTGCTGCCTAAATCTCAAAAAGTAACTACGGTGTGAACCGTGTTCGCTGATATTTTAACAACAATCCAGTCTCAAATTGGAAACATTAATCCTCGTATCTCGAGGGTAATATTTTTCAAGGGATGTCGCGTTCAGCCTCTACAAGCAACCCCCGTGCAGCCCACCCACCTGATACGCCGCCTCCTAAGCAGCACACGAGCACACCAGCGACCAGTAATGGCTTTTCGTTGAACGAACCACTTCGTGAAACGTGGGTGGCTACATATCGACGCATAAATGGATCGACGAATGAGAGCGTGCTCCTGGAAACTCTGATTCATCCTCATACTCGTCCCACGCCTCCGCCCTTTATCTGCGCCACGATCGAACACGGCTAATATCGCGGTGGATCATTGAGCTGCGCAATTCATCGCGTCTCGAGGGCGCTTAATTTCGCCCCCATTAGGGGAAACTTGTTTCCTGGTAACAATCGTGGGATCTTTCTCCGATGAGCTCTCCTGCTGCTTTTACAAATATCGCTCGACTTCTGGAACACGTGTTCTTAACCCTTGGGCAGAGGCATTTTCCACGCCACGCATGGAGGGTTAATCTTACCCCATAATTTAATTTACCTAGGTGCACCTCGGAATAGGTTTTTACAGTAAAATCTGATCTTGTTGTGATTTAAAATACTTATCTTCTTGGAGGTTTAATATTAATAATAGAGTAATATTAGTACCATAGTGATTAATATAGTATAGAGTAATATTAATAATAATTAATATACCTACTATAGAGAAATATTAATAATAATTAATATACCTACTATAGAGAAATATTAATAATAATTAATATACTATAGAGAAATATTAATAATAATTAATATACTGTAGAGAAAATATTAATAATAATTAATATACTATAGAGAAAATATTAATAATTATTAATATACTGTGGAGAAAATATTACTAATAATTAATATACTGTAGAGAAAAGATTAATAATAATTAATATTTAGGATAAGTTAAAATGCAGGCGATCGTTAGCAGTGTAATCCGCTTCTCGAGGGATTGGATTCAGAAATAGATTCATGGAATTATTTCCCGATTCGAAGGAGGAAATTACAGTACCTATACTTTTAAGATCTGATATTCAGATCGGACACCATGTGATAAGAATTTATCTTCTGCGAATGTTGACTTCTAGTTCTGGGAGGAAGGCTAATAGAGTTACATTCTCTCGATCAAACAGCTGTCTCCTTTTTTATTCAAATTTAAAGGGAGCGATGCCACGGAATTTAGCCACTATAATTTCGCGAAGTGTCTGAAACCAATTCAACCGTCTGCTCAGCGCTCAAATTCAAGGTAGGTCGCTGATTTACACGTCTGCGCGTTGCTGTCTGTCTCCCTCCCGGGCTATCAGATCGAAAGTGCAGTTACTGCAATTGCTCGGTTACGTTCTGAAGCCCGTGCACGGTATTATTTTTCTTCCTTGAACCGAACCAGTTATCTCGACGAACGTCGCGGTTATTGTTTGCTGGAAACCGCATCGCTTGGAGGATGAATGCGTCCTCCGCTGCAATCCAATTTAGCTGATACAGCGCACCAACCGTAATAGACACGAGGAAGTTCGAACCACCGGTTCATTTTAAATAAGAGCTTTATTAACGCATCGAGTCCTCAACTTTGCGGCGAGTAAATGACATGACTGATTGCCTGACAGATTCTGAGCATTGGTAAAAAATTTCGTGGGGGTTTTTAAACGCTAGCTACAAAAATATTAGTAGGGATAGGAAAGGGCAAACTATTTTTTTCATTATTATTATTAATCGTCTTTATTACTCTTCGCTATATCCAGATTATGTACCGTTTAGTTACAGAAGATTGTTAATAACCTTTAGAGGGCCGGGATTTTTTTTTTGAAATCGTAAATTTGATTTACTTAAAATTTGATTTACTTAAAATTTTATTTACTTAAGATTTTATTTACTTAAAATTTTATTTACTTAAAATTTTATTTACTTAAAATTTTATTTACTTAAAATTTGATTTACTTAAAATTTTATTTACTTAAAATTTTATTTACTTAAAATTTTATTTACTTAAAATTTTATTTACTCAAAATTTACGCATATAAATCATCAAAATGGCCGGCAAAGTATCCAAATTCTTAGATGGCCACTATATTGGTTTACTTAAAAGTTTAAGTGCAGCCAATCGGCTGTTATTCATCAGGAAACTACAATAATGCAAGATTCGTAGGGTACAGCTGACACATTGTTTTCGGGTGTAGGTGACGCAGCAAGCAAGATATGGTGTTTGCAAAAGGCGGAAGCGAAAAATATTTGCGAGCATAAGTAATTTCAGAGGCGAGTGCATTGCACAACAGGAAGCATCTGGGCAACGTATCGATTTCCCCGGGTATCCTGGAGGCCCTCGAACACGCGCTAATTAACGACGTCGGGTCGTTGGCCATTTAGATCCTGCGTTTAATATCGAGGCGGCGTAAGAACCCTGGATCATTCGTTTCCCTTGTTTCCGCTTCCCGAGCAAGAGATATCGCCTGCCCTCCTCTTTGTAAGTCGATTAACCCTTTGTGGCCCTGAGCCCGAGGTGTCTGAACGTTGCTTTTGTCGCCAGAACGCGTGGACATGGCTTTTATTCGAGTGAATCGTAATTCCACAGTGTGTGAGGATCGACTTTATTACGCTGCCAGATTATCTAGACAGCGCGTTTGGTTGGAATTAATTAATGATCGCAATGGTGGTCTTCCTCCACGTTCCCTGTCCAATTTTAGAATAATTATTATCATTATTAGTAGTTATTAACGGGACAGTGCTTAGTACATACAAAAGAGTTGCGATAGTGTACAGATAGAGGAAGTTAAATTATTATAATGGCTTTTAAATACTCTGAGACTCAGTACTGGAATAATATTTCAAGGTGAAGTTTAATAACATTAAAAATAAGCGAAAATCTTGGAAAATTGGTGGAATGAATTTTTATGCAATAGTAAAACCCCCCGAAAAATTTTAAAAACATTGATTTGGTAGTTTTGTAAATTATTTAACTTTCAATTTAACGTGTAATCTTATGGGAAAATGCAATACTGAGAAATAATAGACCAATGTTTTTGAAATATTGTGCACACACACTGAACAAAATTGTCACCAAAATTCCAAATAATTGATTCGACGTTTTTTTTAGCGGAGGTTTCGGTCTAAAAATCAATTTTTTTTTATTTCATTTTTCGAATGTTAAATTTTTTAGGTATGCGTGTTTAAAGGTTTTATTGAAATTCGTAAAATTCCCGAAGTCATAGGCATTTGAGTATCGGCGAATGCATTGGTAACAATCGGCCACTCGGCACTCGCGTAAAACTTTAAACACGCTTTTTTCGAAACAGTGTTCTCTAAATCGGTGGGACCCCTAACTCCAAAAGTTATTATCCGATTCGGTTGAAACTTTTTTATTTTGAAGAATATACTTCCGGCTAGGGGAGAAATCAGAAAAAATTACAAATAGTTCATAGGATATAATAATAATAGTTCAGGATACTACAGCCTTTCCCTTTTAGAATTTCACCATAATTACGAAATTCGTTCTCCACTATACCCCGACGATGTTATTGGTCACTCTCGAGAACGAGCTCGCGAAAATCGTGGTTGTAACTGCAGGATAGCGCAGTTCCATCGGCGTTACTGCGAATCGTTTCGAGTGAAGTGAAATCGATGGCTACCATTTCCTGTGGCCCGATGCTCTTCTATCGAAAATAACGTCGGATACTTTCCAACTGTCTCGATTAGGCCATTGCCATGCCTGCAAGTCCAGTTCCTTGCTAACTTAATGCTAACATATCCTGTTTCCGTACTGTGCATCAGTAAAAACCTATTTTCTGAAAATCACTGCAGAAAACTTTGGCCAAATTTCAATACCGATAACAGTTCTTACTTTAACATAAATACTTCCACGTTTTCCAGTAAAATTTTCTTCCTCGATGCTCCTTAGAAATTCAAAGCTCAATAATTCGTCTCGTAAGAAACGAAGATCTTCCACTGAGAGAGTAATTATTAAATTAAATTCTGACGTGACTGTGACAATAAAAAGTAAGAATTATCGACCACGTCGGGGCGCAGAGCCTAAGAAATGAACATCCAGCAATCGTTTTTCAGCAGTTTTAATCTCCCCGACGATCGTGGTCTTTGAAAGGTTGAGATCCGTCGCCGGTCTGGCTGCTTTTTGACTCCGACACTTTTGGAATGTTAAAGCACGCCTGTTCCCCTACCACGGGCGATTCAGAAACGTTCCAGCACGGTTTTTTGCAACAAAGGGGGGTTTGCATGCTTGCGCAAACAAGTCGCCGCTTTCACCGCAGCATTTACCCTCCGGAAAAGCCTTGAAAGCTCGTTCAAAGCCAGCGGGCAACATCTGCCGCGCGCGCGATTGGCTTGGCAGAAGTAGAAGAGGTAGTTTCATTTCGCAAATTGGAGACTGAACACGCTGGAACAGACATCAAAAGACGCTCCACGCTCGTCGCCCCCATCTTCGCTGACGACGTCGCCGTCGGTGACCCTTCTGCAGTTTTCCAACCCCTTCTACAGTTTTCCCTCTTCGCGACTGTCCCGGAAATACTCTTCGCGATAAGATAGTGGCTGCAGCGAGTGACCTTTGTTCTCGGAAAGCGATTGAATACGACAAATTCCTCGCAATTCTCTGATTTCATTTAGCCACGAGGGAAGTGGAACTTGTAATTGATCAGCAAAGTGATAAGAATAGTTGGGAATTAAAAGTATCTTTACATTCTTCTCGATGTCAGACTGAAACACTTTGACGTGCTTGCGCGTGCCTCGACGCGGCATTGGAATATGGAAAGTTTTAGACAGTTTTAAAATTTCCCTGGAAATTAGCTGTAAAGTCTACTCGAAGGGGTGTTTACCTATCCTCCAGGACCAGCGTGCACGAGCAAGCAGACCACGTCGGGTTTCAGCCACGTTGCAGCGGGGTTGTCGAACCTTTCGAGGCGGCGAGCGAGTCGAATCCCTGCACGAAGGAAAAAGTATAAAAGGGATATCCTCTCAGGGATGCTTTTATCGGAAACGGATAATATCGTGCCTCTATATACGCGACAACGAGGGCCAGAAAAAAGTAGCATGGTTCCGGCCTTTTTCACCGTGTCTTCCCGCCGTGGCCCCGTGTTCATTACTGGCTGGCTTTACGACAACATTTTTCTTCGACGCTGGGCGTCTCATGGGGGGCACGCCGCGCGTCGTCTCGTCGCCGTATTTTCGCCTACGAATCCCCCGTACACCGTGCACCGAGGATATTTCTCTGCCGGTAAATTTATGCCCCCCCTTGTCCGAATGTTTTTGGGGCCCGCTTCGGCCAACATTTTTATTCTTCGTGGGTAACAGTCGTCGCAGAAGTGACGTAATTACTCGTTGCAATCACTCAAACTATTAACATTTTGAGGATTTTGAAACCTTGACTTCTGTGGGGGTTAACTGTTGGGAGATGAGTCAGTGAGTATAATTTGATTCCGTAGACCAGTGATTTGCAAGCGGAGGGTCGCGAAGTGTTTTCTGGGGGGTCGCCACGATTTTTTTTATTATAAATATTAGGGTGAAGACACCAGTAGTCAACCACTTTCGGAAAATATGAAAAATAAGGTTTTTTTAGAAGTAACGATCTTTTGAACAGAGTGCAGTTAGAGAACTGCACTTTGCTCAAAAGATCGTCACTTCTAAAACCCTTATTTTTCATGTTTTTCTGAAAGTGGTCGACTACTGGTGTCTTTACCCTATTAAGTTAGAATTATAAGCTGAAATACCTTGGGAAAACGGGGCAAAGTGAGCCGAAAAATATTTGAAGTCGAATAAGAATTTTCCCTTTCAATAAAAATGTGTGGAAATAGATTTATAATATAATTTAAACATTACTATTGATAAATGATGAATAGCGATACTTACAATAAACTTAGAGTAAGTATATTAAAATTCAACTTGAAACAAATAATGCAAGCATTTTACCCCATTTGTGTGTATCGTAACTCAAAAAAGTTTGGAAAACTCTGACGTAGTGTATAAAGTGCAACTACGAAATATTCTAATTTTTGACGACAGAGCCGCGTGGGAGTAAGTGTGTTAATGAATCTCTGGCTCTTTGAGTCATTAGCTTCGGAAATCGCTACGATAAAATTGTTCCCCGTGTTTCCCTTTTAGTTGACGTTGTTGATTTGGTACTTCAAATGCGTTAGTGCATTCGGCGAAGAGGCATCGAACGAAAAAAGTGTACCTGTGGATAGTTAAAGATTCTGCGGAAGTCCTGCACAGTTTCGAAGAAGCGTTAATTAAATTCGAAAGTTCCGCAGTCCCGCGCGACGATCTCAATCGTCCCGGAATTCAAAGTCGCCGATAATCGATAAGATCGCTACAGTGAACTGGTCGACGAAATAATAAAAATGCTTAAGGAATGTTGAAAAGAGGACGAGGGCAGTGGCACCGTTGGATTGGACTTATTGTTAAAAAGCAGTAAGGACGCATTGTTGGAAGTTTTTCGATTAAAAGTTCGTCGATGTCGTTTCCTCTTTTCTTTTGTCCTGTAAAATGCCTCTGGACGATCATTCACGTTTTTTACCGACTTCGAAGATAAATTGGGCGGGCCCGTCGCTGCGAGAGCCTTGGAAAACAATTCTCCCTTGGCGTGCGTGGGAAACTAGATAAAACGCCGTTTTTAATATCGCTTGCTGGTGGGATGAAAATTTATGGACTATTGCAAGATTATTCAAATACTCCTATAACCCCTTCTGTGACTCTTGGAAGGCCAGAAATTGCAGCAATAATTTTTAAAATATAACACAATATTTAGTCAAAATTGCAGCCAAAAGAACTCCAAGGTATAAGTCAGTTTTTCAATTCTATTTTATTGATTCGATCATTAGAAAATTAACTTGCAACAGTGATTAAAGATATAGGAAGCGTTTATTGAAAAATAACACGTTAGAGAAATCAGCTTCTGCACTTGACTGATTACATCTGCATGCTCCATTATCGATTGCGGGGATAAAGTGGATCCTCCGGGGGAAAGCCGCGGGAAATAAGGAGCGCGATAAATTACGGTTTCCCGGCGTCACGTAATACGCCCTCAATAATACACTGTTTCACGGTAATTTGGAATCTTAATATCACTTAAGGGAGCGCTGCGCTTCGATCGCTAGGATAATCTTCTCCCCTAATCTCCGTTCACCTGGCTGTCTCCACTGCTTGGCAATCTATCGTGCATTAGGAATAGAAAATGAACTTCGAATTATTTTATAATTCCTAGTAACAATTTAATTATCCACCTCTTTTCTTTCTCTTCAGAAAATCACAAATTACAATTTTAATTCCAATTACGCGTGCAGAGATAGATGCTAAAAAATTTCATTCATTTTCATTTTAATTACAAAATTGAAGACAACCAACTACACTATTGTACCTTTCAAAATTCAGTAATTTTTCATATTTCGTTTAATGCTCAAACTTCATTTAAAAATACTTCATCACGCAGCCCTCCAAATTAATACCCATTTAATCACGAAAATTGAATACTTCAAAAAAAGATTCCATAATCCACCTCGTCTGCCAACGTTTCCACGGTGCAGCGTACCAGGTTTCATAATTTCCATAGTTTCCCCAGCTGCAATTGGAATTTCTCCGCAACGTTCGCCCGCGTCCTGGGGGCAACTGGCAAAATGAAAATAACCCCCCGCCCCGTTGACTCGGCCATTAGGTTTTTATTTAGCGTTGTTGGTTCTCGCGATATCTCGTGCGCGCGCGCGTATCGAAAGCACCCGTATAGGGGCGCGCGGGGGTGTGTACACCGGTGTTTTACCATTAATTGCGACGACGGAGAAACCGCTACGGGCCTTGGCCATAAAATACGTTTATCACCCCCCACGAAAGTCATGGCATCGCCGCCATCCACGAGACCCCATTAATACGCAAATTGCAGCCGCGAATTCCGACGGGCGACGTGGACTAATATGCAAGTCAACATCGCTTGGGAAAGTCATTAGACGTTTCTATTATTCTGCCCAGATCGGCGGCAAGGAGATATAAACAGCAGATATTTTGAGATTCAGTAACGTGTTGTGAATTCACGGAGGTAGAATTTTTATTGTTTTGTGGAGTTAGTTAGCAAACTTGAAATAAGAAGGAATAGGTTGAGTAATCAAGATGTAGTATTACAGATATTTTGAGATTTAATAAAAATTAAATGGGATAGTATTTTTATTGCTGTGTGGGGTTAAGAAATTTGGAATAAGGAGTGTAATAAGAATAATCAAAATGTATCGTAATAAAAAATCACGCGTCTTTAAATTTGATCAGAATATTACTTTGAATATTATTATTTACGTTTGATACTCATTACTCTTACTTCTCGTTTCAATAACTGCACACGGGTTGAATTTGACATTTTCGTCTACCGCTGCCGTGAAATTAAATGTAAGAGATCCCATTTCAACTTTACTTCGGAGTGCTGGCTGCTCTTTTACTTGGCGAAGTACATAGTATATTCAGCAGAGTATCTACTTCTCTGTATAGAGATCGAACTTTCAAGGCATATATTGGCAGGGATGAACTTTGTCACGCTCGCGAAGTTTTCTTCGATATCGATCGATGCTGTCTCGAAGAAACTTTTTATCGTTTAAGCCGTTTGAAGATAAAGCTAGACTCCGTTTACGATTCGACATCGAAAAGTTTAGAGAAATATTGAGAAGTCACTGGTATCAAGATCGATTTTTATATCGAGAAAATTTGATGAATATTGAAAATCTTCTGAAGCTTTCCTCGTGCTTCGAAATTGTGCATTATTCTCTGCGACGCAGTTGCAGACGGAGTATAATCTGTTTAACAAATACTTAATCAAATTATCGCAATGCAAACTGTTCGCAGAGTTAATCAAAAGATACTTTAATGTATACTTCGTTTGATGTTCGTACTGTGTCGCCATCATATAATTCAATTAATTAATTGAAGTTCTAGCAATGTTCATTGTGCGATGGATCGAAAGCACAAACTATGTTTAATTAATAGTGTTTCCTAATACAATTAAACCTCTAAAATTTAGTTTGAAGCTTTTGAACGAGCAAAAATACTACAAACGCTTGAGAACCACCCTTAAAAATGGTACCAAATGACAAAGGAACTTTTTCTATTTTTTCCGTGGAATTATTTTTATCCGTGCCAGCCCTGCACTTCCCAATAATTGTCCACAGTCAGATAAGAGCCCGGTCACTTCGTTTCGCGAAACATTTGTCCCTGCATTTTATTGAACGATCCGTAGAAAAACGAGAAAAAAATTGGCGAAAATTACTGGGCAGACAGCATTGTGCGAATTGTGTCCCGCAACGATTGTACATATAAGGTATTCAGGAAATTTCAGCCAATCGGATGGCAGCGCCAAGTCGAAACGCATACGGATCGTGTTTTTTTACGGTCGTCCCACTTGTTCCACGGCTATCCAGAATTTTATGATTGCGCCGGACTACAAACTGGTCGAGGATATGGCACAAAGCCGGTTGAAACAAAAAATGGAAAAAAGGGGCGAAAATCACGGGAGAAAGTTTATCCTCGCATTCATCCTTTTTTTTTTTTTAAATAATCCACTTATTATACGTGCAATAAACTCTCTTACATCGGCGAATCTTCAAGTTGGTTGGTTTAGTAAATTTCATAATATGGAGAGAAATAGAATTGCTAGATTTAATAACTTTATTCGATTCTCTTTTCATGTTTACAGTCTTAATTTTCAGCTCATTTTTGTCAACGAATTATACGATTAATTTCGCTAAAACGAAGGGCTAAGATCCCTTTTTTCCCGTTACCGATAACCACGATTTTTAATATCGACGATCGTGCACTCAAACGCGAAAAAGAATTCCAACTTTCACGGCTGGTTGTGCACCACTTGGAAAACTAAGAGTAGCGAAAGCCTTTGGAGTCACGTCCCGGAGTCGAATATCACGAACGCTGAGGCCGATTCTCGACTTCGCCCACGAATAAGGGCGGGAAGTCTGTTTTCGATTTCCGTCACGGGAAGAGTGCCGAAGAAGTTTATAAAACTGCTCTGCACCCCTCGCCGCACTGCATTCCGAATGTATAACAAGCCGTCGTCGTTCCAACGCCTCTGCACATTCTTTATCGCTGCGATCTTAGTTACCGCGGGCACGCTTTCATCTCATGCCCCGTCGTTCACTCACGAACTTCCGTTTCATAAAAGTTTCTGATTAACTCCAACTAATTTCCCATCAAACTTCCCCGAAACTCCTCCGTCCCCATTATATCTAGAAATACCCAAATCAGTTGAATTGAAATTGGCGCGAAGCGACGGGAATGTGCCGAAAAACCCCCGAAGGTGCAGAGTTCGAAGTCTGAAATAGTGGTGGAGAACTATCGATGGTAGTTGCAATAGTTATCGATGGTTCTCACTATCGAAAATTATCGATGGCTTATTTTCATTATCGAAAACTATCGATGGCTTATTTTCACTATAGGGACATTCCACGCGAAATCGGACACTTTTTGGAGTAACATTTCAGATGTTGCTGAAATTTGAATATATTGTAGTCTTTAGTGATATTTAAACGAACCTCAAAGGATTTTTCAAAATTTTGAAAAATGTCAATTTTACAGCTGTTTGAAGGTAAGTGCTAACTCTTTTTCAGTAAATTATAGCTATGGAAGTAGTAAACGGATGGAGATGAGCTTTATGGTGCTAATAGAGAAGACATTGAAGTTTTAAGAAAAAATTATTTTAGTTTGCAAAAATAAAAATTTGTACCATTTTTATACAATTATTTTAAACAAATGCAGTTTTTTAATATCGGGCGCGATTTTAAAAATCTCAAAAAAAAGGAGAATATAGTTCTATCCTTCCCCTTGATGGTGTAATTTTCAAAAGTATGGACATTTTAAAATTAGCCCTGTAAAAATTGCCGAAAGTTGACGCTGCGTCAAATCACACCAGCTCGACTGGCTGTGCCGTGCGGTACACGCAGCGGCCAAGTGCTATTCTTATACAGTTTTCTCGAATACGGTAAGTATTTGTAAAAAAACTGAAGAAGGAACACTTTTACTGTTTTTTATACACAACCCAGTACGGTAACTCAATTTTTAGTGTTCGCAATATTTTCGTTGAAACGAAGGTGACACTCAGTTTCTTCAATGGAATGCTATATATTTGATTGTCCAATATGAATGCGAGTGTCAAGACAAGTTCAACCATATGGTATAGTATGACCTTCAAGCCTACACATGGTTAGGAATGAAAGATGAAATATCTACTAGATAAATAGTTCGATATATTTATATCATTCCTAACCATGTGTAGGCTTGAAGGTCATACTATACCATATGGTTGAACTTGTCTTGACAGTCGCATTCATATTGGACAATCAAATATATAGCATTCCATTTAAAAAACTGAGTGTCACCTTCGTTTCAACGAAAATATTGCGAACACCAAAAATTGAGTTACCGTACTGGGTTGTGTATAAAAAACAGTAAAAGTGTTCCTTCTTCAGTTTTTTTACAAATACTTACCGTATTCGAGAAAACTGTATAAGAATAGCACTTGGCCGCTGCGTGTACCGCACGGCACAGCCAGTCGAGCTGGTGTGATTTGACGCAGCGTCAACTTTCGGCAATTTTTACAGGGTTAATTTTAAAATGTCCATACTTTTGAAAATTACACCATCAAGGGGAAGGATAGAACTATATTCTCCTTTTTTTTGAGATTTTTAAAATCGCGCCCGATATTAAAAAACTGCATTTGTTTAAAATAATTGTATAAAAATGGTACAAATTTTTATTTTTGCAAACTAAAATAATTTTTTCTTAAAACTTCAATGTCTTCTCTATTAGCACCATAAAGCTCATCTCCATCCGTTTACTACTTCCATAGCTATAATTTACTGAAAAAGAGTTAGCACTTACCTTCAAACAGCTGTAAAATTGACATTTTTCAAAATTTTGAAAAATCCTTTGAGGTTCGTTTAAATATCACTAAAGACTACAATATATTCAAATTTCAGCAACATCTGAAATGTTACTCCAAAAAGTGTCCGATTTCGCGTGGAATGTCCCTATAGTAAACTATCGATGGCTTATTTTCGCTATCGAAAACTATCGATGGCTTATTTTCACTATCGAAAACTATCGATGACTTATTTTCACTATAGTAAACTATCGATGGCTTATTTTCACTATAGTAAACTATCGATGGCTTATTTTCACTATCGAAAACTATCGATGGCTTATTTTCACTATCGATAATTATCGGTATTGAAAATAGTGGGTTAGTCAATTCAAAAATAATAACAGCTGAAATTCAAAATCCCAAATTTAATTTGTAATATTATTACAAATTTCGATAGTGAGAACCATCGATAACTATCGAAAATAATAACAGCTGAAATTCAGAATCCCAAATTTAATTTGTAATATTATTACAAATATATTATTACAAATTTCGATAGTGAGAACCATCGATAACTATCGTAAGTACCATCGATAGTTCCCCACCACTAGTCTGAAAGATACCGCGTTCTCCAGACAGCCATAAATAATTCCCGATCGCGAAAATAGCGTGGTACATATCACGTTAAACGACCCGCAAACAAGGTCGATGCATCTTTCTGTCAACGTCGAGTGCAAAGCATAAAAGACACACGGGAAAGCTTAACTTTCCTACGCGATCGGCGAGCTCGACTGCGGTCGCAACGAACGAAGACGGAGGTGAGGCAGTGGAAGGGATAAAAGACGTTTGTGCCTCGGTTCGAGCGCGAGGAGGACAGGTTGCCTGTCGGGAGGGGGGAGGACAGAAGAAGACGGGCCGATAGGAGCGTAGATAAACAGGCGCGAGCGAGAGGGCCGAGTCGAGCACGCACCGCGGTCGGACGAGGACGGAAACAAGCGATCGTACTCGATGCCGGTCGGGCGAAGTTAGTTAGCAGTCGATGCGCACACGCCACGCGCTCCGGACGTTCGTCGTCTCGTTCCTCTTGTCTTGCAGTGCTCTGTGCCCGGTGTCGCGCGTCCACCGAGCATCGTGCTCGTCCCTCGGTTTCTGTCAACGTGTTCGCTTCAGAGAAATCGACGGTTTCCGGTTCGGGATCCGCGTCACCGCAACTCCGAAGGAGCTCGATCGACGGGACCTCCTCGATGCTACAGCTCTCCACCGCGGAGAATCGTGTGATCGGTCGAAACAGTTTCGGCAAGCATTAATTCGAAAGCTCGGGGATACTCGGGCCTATGATGCTCGTGCCACTTCGGTGAACTCGGAAGTTCGCCTGACCAGCGGCAGTGATTAGCTTAAGTTCGACTCGGCGAGGGATCAGGGATTTCGAAAGCCCCCTAGGGACGAGGATGCGAGTCGAGAATTGGTGCTCGAGGGAAACGTGAACACGGAGGGATTGGTGAGGAGAGTCTGTTCGCTGGCTCGGGGGAGGCTCGGCGTACACCTGAGATATTAAACGAGGTACAATAGTATTCTGATTATCCATTTCGGAACGATTGTGCGTTTGGATCTCGCGTGTTAGAGGTCGGTAGAAATATTTTGTGTAATAATTATATACGAATGGTTCGGGATGAGATTTGAAAGCGTGCATCGAGACGATTCGCGCTCAATTGACTCCCTCGATATTTTCCAAACGGTATTTGAATTTTAAAGTCGCGCGTTAGCGTGCCGACGTGAACGGGTGGATCAATCATGGCTGCACGGTGGCAATGACAGGATGGCGTTTATTAATAACTTCGTGACAGAAGTGACGCGGTCGCTTCGGAACGAAACCGCTGAGCTTTCGTTGTTTTTGCCCCGCGTAACGATAAATCACGGTCGCTTCGGAGCCCCGACTAAGTCGAATCCCTCGGCTAATGAAATCTTTCCAACTATGTATTACCTATGTTAGATGGTACCGTGAGTCTGCCTAATGAGTCACTGCGTCGGGCGTGTTCCGTGCTTTTCTGCGGTTTCGAAGCAGCGCAATCGTGATCACGTAGCCGAGGGTTATATTCTTGCATCCGCGTCCGGTACCGAGTTGCGCTGGGCATTATTCAAGCTAGCGTTTGTCTAGTTTTAAGATACAATCGGCGGAGTACGAGTTTATTCGAACAGGAACTGTTTATACAAATTGGAAATGACATATAAGTTTAGGAATTCCTTATTATTTTATAGGCTAATAATAGTGGTATTTGCTTAGTGATTTATTATTATTCTATAGGCTAATAATAGTGGTATTTGCTTAGAAATTTATTATTATTCTATAGGCTAATAATAGTGGTATTTGCTTAGAAATTTATTATTATTTTAGAGACTAAAGTGTTTAGTTGTGTCCTGTGTTAGCCGAATAAGTGCCGCATACTGGTTTCAAGATGTTTTAATCTTTAAAGTTTGACTCATGAACCTCTGGGATTTTTTATTATTCGTATAAATATTCTCGTAGATAAGATTTCCTTTTTTTTATGACAGAGGTATAGGAAGTTATTGAACTTTGGTTGTTGACTCTCTTTAGATGCTAATAATTATTCAACACTTCATTTATATGACGTAATATGCAGAGTAGCTTCTTCTTCATCAAAGAGAAAGTCCAGTGGCACCTTTTCTGGTAATAAAAAAAAAAAGCTTAAGAACGTATCATTGCCACTGCATTCACAGCAGATGCGTTAACCTTCAGAAACTGAACGTTGCAAAAGATATCCTAGAGTTAATTTTAGAGCTGTCGTTAGACGTTCTGACGATTCTTGTTTCAATATTTTTCAAGAGAAAATACGTTCTTATCGAGATCCACTGGGAAACGTTTAGCTGTAAACAGTGAATATTCTAAGTTTATCTCTGATCATTATCGTTCATAATCTTCACCGAAATATTCCTCAAATATGCCCTCTTAACCCTCGGCTAATCATTGAATATGTTCCATGTCTCTTAAGTAAGTTTCTGATGATGCTATTTAAGATAAAAATGTGCGCCTGTATATCTCAAAACAGACAATTTTTATTTCTTGCATTATCACCTCGAAATGTAATTTTGCGAGAAAATATCCAGCAAAGAGGAACACGCACCGTAATTTCACGGCCATTAAATATTTTACATCGAATGTTCAGCGTGTAATTACTTTCGTTTAACTGGATAACAATTATTTTGAATTTGAGATCCTTGACAGCAGTAAATTCGTGCGCTCTTAATAATCAAAATGATTATTAATTGTAATAGCAGTGCAGTGAATTATTATAATTTGACGATAATAATCTACTTACCCTAATGATAATTATTATGGTTATAATGGATATTATTTTCACAAATGTAGCAAAAAGAGATTATAAAATATGCCTGAAATACTTCATCTACCGTTGCGTAGCGTTAATAACATAAATATTAACAATAAGCAGTTTTACTAAAACATTCCGAGGTTCATCTCAGTTCCACCACATTGAAATCCACGAAATTGTTTTTCTTTTTAATCAAAAGCTCTTGCAGAAAATTAAGACAACTCGACCGTACAATAATACAAGAGTTTATAAAATGTTACAAAAGAATATTTCAGTAGTTAAACGAATATTCTATACAAAAATACCTCTTCAAGTATCAAAAAATTCGAACAATAGAGATTTCACTGTACCCCAGAATTCTGTACACAAAATTGCCATATTTGTCTGCTTCAATCAAGCAGAATACCCTGGCAGTCTTCCAAAAAAGGCCCATTCGAATTACTGACGTTCCACGAAATAATCCTTTTCCGGTTCGGAGCAAGAAATGATCTGAAGCTTAGGATCTGCACCGTCCATGTAGCTCGTCTCCTATTTCCACAACCCTCACCGCTCGTAATACCGCAGCAATGCCTCGAAACCATCGATACACGCGTTTAAGCGCCTCTTCTTACCACAGGCCATGTATTGTACAGTAAAACATGGCCGTAGAAGGAATCCAGAGATGAGATCATTGCAAGTGCACGAAAGTGGGCGGTCGGGCGATTCAATAAACAGGAGGACGAAGGTCGGGCTTAAGTCATCGGGCGTGTTAACATTTTTATTTTCGTGACGCTGCTCCTCGCTAATGCGAAAGGATTTCTAAATCGACGATCCACGGTGTCTCGCCTCTTCGTCCGTAAAAATATTCTTACAATAACTATCTTTGATATTAAATACTACGATTTACTATTCCGTGAGAAGACAAATAAATTTCAATCGTGGTAAATTAGAAATAGATGCAATGCAAATTTTCTTTCACTGCGTACTTAGTTTTCTTAATTATTCTATTTTGCTATTGCGAAGTAGGTGAAATTTTTTCAATTATAGTCACAAAAATGCGGAAATTAGAAATAGAAGGAATGGAATTTTTTCGCAGTAGTTTTACTTCGGTATTAGCTGCAGTTTACTGTTCCCAAGTGAATGAAATTTTTTCAATTGCACTCGCAAAGATGTGGAAACAAGAAATAGAAATGCTGGAAATTGTGATGGATCGCTGGAGTGTACAATGCATTTTGTTGCATTGCGCGATACGTCCATGATTAATGGAGATGTATCGCGCAGATGTTTTGTGGACGCAGCAAAACGGGATGGAGAGAATTGCCAGGTTTCCTCGGAACCGAACGGTTTGCATCCATACTTCGCTTTTCCCCAGATACTTGTTCGAAGATCGAGGAAATTTTCTATCTCAAGAAACGGTAAAAAATTGCGTTTGAAACTCGAGTTCACTGACAGACCCCCGAAGACGTATCCGCGATCCGCTCGCCTCTCCTGTTTCCTCGTGCTCGCTTCACGAGAAAAGTTTCTTAGATCCTCTCGCATTCCATCAGGTAACACACTTCCGAGAGAATTCTATGGAATTTTAAAGTCCACTGAAGAAACATGCTCCACGCCTCTTGAGATTTTTCATTTCTCGTTACGATATATCAACGTTAAGCTGGGCAGAAGTTTTAAAATACCTTTTTCAGATATAGGGATAGGTGGAAGTTTATTCACATCACTTCGTCTTTGAGAATTACTCTTTCCTTGGGAGGAAAAATAAATGAAATTATATGAGAAACGCTCTACTCATTTTTAACCCCGAAGTGAGCGCCTTGCAATTTGATTTCGGTCACTGACTGAAGTTTAAGTACAAAAATTCTTTTTTCCATTTTGAAATATTAGAATTATCATCCTGAAGAATCGAAAAATTCTTCTTCCTTTGTCAGTGTGAATTTTCCGAAATCGTCTAAGTCATCAATTCGAAGGAACCAAGGGAAATTGTTTGCTCATTCAAAGCTTTGCATATACAAACGAGTTGTACTCCGAAACGGCTCCTTTGTGAAGCATTCGGTGGACGAAATCGGATATCGAGCCTGCAACGCGACACCCGAATATCTCATGCGACGTGGCCGAAAAATTCTGACAGCGTTTCTGGAGCCTGACAAATTTAATGTCAGGGACAGTGTAACCAGAGCCCTCTCCTAATTAATTAAGCGAATGGACATTTGCGTCGCGACTGCGTGTCGGGATGAAATGGACCTTCTGGGCTTCGGAACGCCGGGAATTTTATCAGACGCCACTCTCAACTGACGTTCTATCGGGTTCGGTGAATTAGACGGATCGTCTCACTTTTCGTTTACTTGGTAGCAGATCGATGAACTCGGTTACTTAACGAAACTGGAGATGTTCGTTAGCGTTCTCTTTATTGGAAACCAGGCTGAACGCGAACAGTTGAAACTCGTTTTACGCCCACGCGTCCGGACGGAGCGTAAATTGCATCTTCGGAGGTCGATTAATTATTTATATACATTCTTCGCAGACGTGACGTGTTTATTACCTCTGTGAGTCATTCACTGCGTTTCCAGTCGGGTATAGAGTCTTCGTCAGACACGATTTGCTTGGAACAATAATAAAGCGGCTTTGAATTCTTTTGAGTGATAGGAATGCGATTTCTGAGGGATTTTGGGAAAATTTCGTGTTACTGTGTGAGTAGATACTTAGAAATAAAGATTGTAAATTTACTGACTTCTTTAATTACCGGTAATTGGGTAAATTCTTTAATCGAAACCGGTTTACTGATAATTTACCGGCATTGAAAATGTAAAATTAAATATTACAACAAGAAACATTTTTTTAATAAAAAATATGTATAAAGAAAATTGTTCTGAATATATATATAATGATATAATAAAAAATACCGGTAATACAATTCCTACTTACAAAGGAAACCAATTAAAACGAGAAGTTTGAATTTCTAGTATTTGTAGAGTATTTTGCAGTCACATGTTTCTTTTTGAAAGTTTGTTTCCACTCGGTGCACGTTTCAACCTACTGCCCCGCAGAAATTCCTCAAACTTCTTACTTTGAAACAAACCACTCGTATTTTTAAACGTACCGTGCAAGCACGTCGAAACAAAAAGCCTTCCGCGAAAGCAAAAGAGGAAAAACAGGGAAAGTAACGCGCAGAAGATGGAAAACAGAAAGCACCCTGAAAACGGGATTCGTTTACAGTGTCGCACAAATAAAGAGAAATGTAGCTCGCAGTTGCCTAACGGGGAGATTTCCATGTTTCGTGGAGGCACCAGTTTCCAGAAACCTCGCGCAGCGGAGTTTGAAAGAAGGTCCTTTTTTTAAAGCGGTTAGTGAGTTCTGCGCCTAATTTCCTTACACACCCTTACGGCGTGTCCCTCTGGCTGCAGCACATGCCTGACACACGTGTTACGGTGTTATGTCAATCGTTGCCACGTGGATAAATGCTCGAGCAATTTATTACTACCGGGACTTCCTTCCAAAGAGCAACGGGAAAACCAACACCAGGAAGAAGAAACACGCGCTGAAGAATGCAGCTGGTAGCGTAGAAACGGGAGCGAGGGAACGTGTAGAACATGTATTTTGATTTATGTTAAGGACCCAAGGGGTTTGCAACGGGTGAGGAGTGATTTTTCCAAAGGGCACATTTCCACATGGAATTTTTTTTTATAGAGACAAAAAGCTGTGGTACCTACGTTTATTAAAATAATAATTCTGTTTCGAATTCACAATGATTTCATAGATGAGTATAGGAAATAAGTCCGTTTTGTTTCAGACTAAAAAATTATTTCACCGTGGCATTAGACAAACTTGGAAATAAGACCTTTTCTGTGAAATATTTACTTTCACTTCAATTTTTTAAAAAGAGATTCATCCTATTTTGAAGTGTTTTGTGCTTAAAATTTAACATGTATTGTACATTCTGTGTTCCTACTCATCACACATGTTTTCGTAACAGCTGCCACTAATCAACAGACGCTCTGATTCAAAAACTGACAGTCTCTACCGGAAGAGGAAACCTCAAATTTCCGTAGAATGTCACGTCAGTGCTATTTCAAAGCCAGGAACTTACCGATATCAAGCTTGAAAGTTAAAAGGCGGGTCTGTTTGACCCATAGTGACAACGAAGGGTTAAAGCAAAAATGGAAATATGACCTTTTGAGAGATCACTACTCGAGTTTACTGTGCTATAGTGTCTCCACTAAATTCGAGATATTTAAGTAACGAAGCTATTCTAGTCTTTCGAGATATTATTCCTCTTGATTAATTTTCGGAATGATTAATTAAATAATTACTCATCTAATGTGGAGCTACTCGAATCCACGAAGTTATTATCCCCCTCGTATCATTACTCCAGAAATTAATTACCGAGCTTATATCGAGTTACTCAACTCTATCGAATTATTATCCCCCCCGAGTTATTACACAAACGATCAATCACTCATCTCGCGTGGAGCTACTCGAATCCACCAAGTTACTATCCCCCTTGAATTATCCCTCGAATGACCACCTACTCCCTCACTTCCACCTACTTCTTACTACTCCAAGCTACTTGAATATCCCCAGCACTCGAACATCCCTAATCCCAAAGTCTCTTCAGAACCCATCCAAGAAGCCCACTTCCACGTCTTGCATACTCCATAAGCACCGCGCTCCGCGCACGAGCAGCCTAAAATTTCTTCCCCTGCGAGGCCCACCTTTCGTTTCCGTGCCTCGCGTCGCGCCGAAGAAAGCGTCGGTAGGCCTGAGAAACAGAAACGGGAGGGGAAATTGGATTCTTGTTTGCGGAGTCTTATTTGATTACGCGGGGAAGGGAAAGCGATTTTCTGCGGCGGGCTGCGCTGCAGGTATCTCGGCACGGGCCTAGATAAAGCGACGAGAGCTCGACGTGAAAGCGAAATCGGGAACCGTGCTATTTTGCAGCGGGCGAATTAAATGCAAATGAACGGTGATGGTTTTCGCGCGAGGGGGAGGACCGGGGGGATGCCTCGAGTGATACTCGAAATGATTCGATCACTGGGGAGAGTCGACAGAAATTATTCCAACGTGGACTTGCGGGGGTGCTGAAGATATCAATTCTCAAATTGCCGCGCACGCTTTGCTTTTTGAAGTGCTGGAATGAATCTTAACAAATTCATCTTTCCTATAAACTCCAAAATCAAAAATATAATTGTTTGTAGATAAATATGTAGACGCAAGTAAGATTGATACCTTTGATCAGAAGGCAAAATAAATCCGGTTTTATGGAACACGAATGATACCATCAAAAACATTCGCGTATAAGCACGAGCATAATTTCAGGAAATACGCAGCCAGGCCATTCGCATTCTTCCGCACTTCCGTCAAGTGCACTTTTCGTCTGCATTTCGCTAGCCACTTTTCCACTGGCTTTTCACGTGGAAAGAGCACAGTTAGCGTGTAGAGCAACTTGGAAAAGTCATGCACTCGTCATCACGATTTTTCCTGCATTCCTCTGTCTTAATATGTTTACATCACGGTACGAAGGAAGTTTTAATTTTAGATCTGTCAGATAATCGTTCCTTTTATTACGTTTGAAATATTTGGTGAAAGGATGGGTACATTTTATAGAAAAGATGGAGAAGTGGGTATACATTCGGCATTTATTTAAAATTTGTCAATAATTCACTTGAAATATGTATAAAAGTACCTACCTACCCTTTTTATAAATATTTATTTAAATGCCAATCATTGACCTTTTCAAGCTTGCAAAATATATTTAAACCGTTTAGTACGCAAAAGACGTGAAAGACTTGAAATGCTTTCGAGACGTACTCCCACAATGGGACGAGATCTCGAATTGAATTACAACGTTGAAGGAGGAAACGGTTTATATTTCCACGAGTCTATTAAACGTAATAACTGGTTATTATGCGTTTGTTCTCGAGTGGGACTGCACTTTCTTTCGTTAGTAGAAAACGAATGCCTTTCAAGCACCGTTTGATACCTCTTCATTCATCAATTATTTATTCACTTCTCCAAATACGATCCTCGAGGGTTCATACAAAACCAAAGATCCCGGGAGCCTTACAAATTAAAAAATCCTGGAATTACCTCGCGAGTCCTCCACAACCTACACCATATTCAAGATCAATATTACACACACAAGTTCAAGTAAATGTCTCTTCTACATAGGTACAATTACTCACAAATAATGTTAAATTCAGAATTAACCATTATAATTCACATTGGTATAAACCTTGGTTAATATATTTTTATTTAGTATTATCTACTTAAGAAATGCTCAAATAAATTTTGCTACAAGAATGGACTAATTTCACAGAAAATTAGTCGAGTCTATCTATAATAGATTAAAGTTTACAATAAAACCGCAGGAATATTAAAAGAATATTAACAAATTAAATATTGAATTTTTGAGAATATTTTTGTTACTTCCACGGATAATAATACTTGCTTAAGTAAATTCTGTACCATTTTTCAATTGAATGCACCCAAAACAAAAATATATTAATCAAAGTTTATCTTAATGTGAATTAGAACTGCGAATTCTTATCTTGAAGTGGATTTAATATGTGAAATATGCGAAATATAGGGTGGACAGATACTTTTGTGAGTAATTTTATATTTCAACCACCACGAATGCACAACGAATTCAACATATCGCGTTGTAGATCGACCAAGAAAATTGTGGTTCCGCGACCAAGCGTGTTTTCCCAGACTTTAATGCCAATGCCGCGTCGTAGCGGAGTTTTCGCTGCGAGACCAAAATTACACAGAGCCATCTAGCCCAGCTGGACTCGGTCCATTATGCCCGCGAACTCTCCAGCTGGAAGCTTCCCGGGATTGTTTAAAGAAAAAAGGACGATTTCCCCGGTCGTGTTTTGTCCTTTTATCTGTTCGCCGTTTGAAAGCATCCTCCTCGTACTATCTCCAAACATTATAAGGGCCCCAGACCTTGGCCCTTAATGGATCCACTGTTTGCATCGGCGAAGAGCATCGGCGGGATACTCTTGTCTTACGATACACACCCCTCCTAGCCGCCCTTTGAAAATCAATCTCCCTCGTTTGGCCCCCGGCTTCTTCCATCTGGATCTCTCCCCCGTAAACTCAGTCAGCTAAAATCGCAATAACGTTGTTACATACCATTTCGAGCGATTGCTCGCTTCAAGATTTGTCGACGCGAAGTTTTATAGCACTGCAATGGATCTTGAGGAGTGTGCAGCTTAGCTGTTCGCGAATTGGACATTTTATTTGAATCGTGTGCAAGATTAATAAAATCCGTTGGATCACTATAAAAGCAGAACAAAAATTCCAAGTCTCGTATGTTGTTATTAAGTTTCTGTCAAACCAAGTATAATATCTATGATATATTAAAAAGGCAAAAAAGTTACCACTTTTCTGATTTTTTATTTTTTATTATTTTCAACATCAACTGTAGGATGTGTTTAATATACATATTCTGGGGTAATTTTTTTGTGGGTCGTAAGAATGTATGTATCAGAATATGTAAATTAAATACATAATACAGTTTTAAGTAGGTGCTAAAAATAATGAATATAAAAAGTCAGAAAAGTGGTAACTTTTCCTCTGCTACTGTATACTACGAATTTTGTAGTGAAAAAGAATATTCCTGCATCTATTTTCATGTAATAATCAAACTCAGTTGTGATACATGGAACACAGAAAGTTCAGGATTATTTTAATAGTACTAATAGCTAAGAAATTGGATGTAATTGAGTCTGACGGTTTTGACGATATACCTATACATACTAGTGCTTTTAATTAATAGTGAAATAGTAATGAATGAGGGTGAGGAAATATGGTGGTGTTAATGGTTTTGGGAATAGGCGAGGGGGTGAAGAGATAGAATGAGATTGAGGATGGATTTAGGTGGATTCGGATGATGCATTATTGGTGATTGTGGAAATGGTTGGAAGAATGGGAACTATTGGAATAAGGGCCAATATATTATACTGTTCAGTAAGAACACTCTGTGTACAGATATATGGAGTTCTATTAACGTTAATTATTCGTATGTTGACACTATCTGCCCCTGTCACGTTCACGTGACTTCGCATAATTAAGAATTCAATCTCACTTCCTATTTATCATGGATAAAATACTAGTACCATTCAAAAATCTCTGTTCCATTCACACGACATAAAAATAAATGAATAATTTGGAAAGGAATATTAGTATGAAGAGAATTTTTTTTGTCCAGACTGCAGCTGACTGAAAAATTAAAACGAATTAATTCTTTCCATCTCCCTTTTCAACGATTTTTCGTGCTGGCATACAGTAACGGATTAAATATTAATTATTCGCTCCCGGAAGGACCATCCAGCATAGCTCATCGAGGCATACGTTGAGTTGATTTATTTTATTAGCAAATAATGGAACGGTTGGATCGAAACAGAGGCATCGCGTCTTTTTTTGTAGGAAATCCTCATTAAAAGAGGAGAGCAGGTTCCGTGAAATATACTGGACCAAATTTATTCGCCCATCGATCTCGCCTCTGTGTCCTTCTCGTTGACGATAGAAATTGAATAACGCTATCGGCGTATATACCGAACGATTATTCACGCTAAAGCCCCACGGATAGGTTGAACGTAATTTATAGTCGAAACGGCAAAATGTATTCCTCCAAGGACGAACTAATCCAATTTATTCGCAGCTTGATTACCGGCTATAAATAACTGCAACGGTTAAAGTTAACGTGGCGAGCATTGCAAATGAAATTCGGTGTTCCGCGGGCATACGAGCGTTCGCGTCTCATTAAAATTAATGTGGATCATACTTGAAGCGTCACTCCCCGATATTGCGTTGTAAATTAACGAAATTGCGACAGATAGTCCCGTAGGAATTTCACAAACTGTTCTATAATGAATTGGGGGAAAAAAGATACAGTGTCAAATAGTAAGCCTGCTTCCTTATTGAACGAAATTACGAGCAGTTCTTTGAAAGTGCTATAAATCAATTATTTTTTTGTTTCCAGATATTTACTCTATTTAAAAATATTCTTAAACTCCAATACCTGTTATCCGTGCACCTACGATTTTATTATATAAACATTTTTGTTAGAATTGCTTAAACGAAACAATAACTTTTTATAAATTAGTGCTTTGGAGTTAATTTGCTTTTAAAAAGGAAATGTGTGTACCAATAATTAGTACGGATAAGTTTGGTTTATTTAAAGTTATTTATATTTCCATGTAAACTGCATTCACAGCGGTGTTAAAGTATTCAGCTTGCTTCCAGGATTAAATTAAGTTACGAAAACTTTTGGTGTTCTCATTACTGGGTGCAGCGCAATTCGCAATTAATTCTCGAGCGACGGGTTTGTTCTACCTTGTAATTGGCTTCTGGTGTTTTCTTTTTCTTGATTGAATTACTCACGATTAGCTTAAGCGAGACTTTAGTTTATTGCAGCTCAAATAAGCGAGATTCTGTTGTGAATGAATTGCTTTGTGTCTTTATTCGAAACTGTGGATACAAATAGGAAGATGTAGGTATTTAATATCGTTCAAAGTTACACAAATTTCCCTTGCTTTTTAACAGTTGGATGCAGGAAGCAATATTAAAAAAAATTAGGATAGGTAATTACTTTTATAAATTATTCAAATAATATTCGATAATAAAATTCCTTTGCCGATACTGGAGAGAAATTACAATTTTTTGTCATGAAGCTTCACAACAAAATTGCATTAAAAAGTTCACACATCCGTTTCTTCCCACGCATCTCACCCTTCAATTTAATTTCCCATATCAACCCTTCATCTAACGATCACACACCCAAAATCTACCACTGAATCTCGAAACATCGATTTTCAATCGTTTTGCTAAACACATTTATTAATTTCACACTGATAAATCACAATCGATCAGTTCAGCAGCACGCCATCGCTAATAAGGACATTTACATCATCCCTTTCGACATCCCTCAGAGGGGATCCAGCATCCAGGACTATTTCCCCGGCTTTTTAAAACTCCACTCGACAGAGAGGCTCGCAAGAAGCTGAAGAGAACCGTGCAGACTGAAACATCGATTCGATCTCTTAATTCGGAGAACGACGTTACTCCAACCCTCGCCGCCAATCCCCGTCGCTCGCTAATATCACCATCGAGCCATGAAATTCCCAGCTGGAAACGGCCCCGTGGCATTCCGTGAACATTAAAGCCCTGTAATTGCATCGCTGCAGGCGAAATGCAGCGAATGTCCGAGGGAGCGCGATCGGTTTCCTGCTTCCGTGGCGCACGTTCTTGCATAAAATTTCACCTGTTAACAAATTGGCCGGCCGGATTTGTTGATCCGCCCGGGGAACGCGCGCTGTATGATTAAACTGTTGATTGGACTGGGGGAAATCAGCCGAGGTCCATTAATATTTTGTAATACCGTCGATTAAGTTCCTTAACCGCGACAGCGAGTCGACTGGTTCTGGCAGATGAAAGCGCGATTAGTTTCAAGCATCGTGCGTTACAGTACGTTTCATCGATTCGGATTATTCGAACAATAGCTACACATTCGCACAGCATATTCAAATAATAAGAAATTATTTTCCGGTATTTAAGGGAAAGGTGGGACAGTTGATCACAGTTTTTCTTTTTTATTAAAATAATAATAAAGGTTTGCTTTGTTTGTATTTAATTATTTGAGTTGTGATATAAACTGATCAACTATCCCAAATTTCTACTACTAATAACTTTGTTGAGAATCGTGTATTGATTAATGAAAGGGAAACCAGAACTCGGCAAAGTCACAAATTCTCGCGGAAATCCGCGATGAATCGATACGATTACGGGTGAAACGAGGCGATTAAGCGATGCGACCGTGCAAAAAGTCGTTTACTATCCCCCTTCCCTCTTTATTTTCGTGGAAATTCAACCCCCGCGTCGCGCCCACGCAGCAACTATGCTCCGATTGTCCCGAACCCAAGAGAATTCTCGTCTAGAGACGAGCGTTCCACGGTGTTTCATCGTATTTTGGCGGCTGGTTTCGGCCTCGCTTACTAAATTTAGTTCGTTGTCCGAGGCCACCATCTTGGAATAATCCTCTTTCGGCGTTTAAGCTATTTCGGAAGCTTTTTAAGCCCCTCGACGGCTCTTCATATTTCCCCGTGGTTGTCCTACACGGCTTAAAAGTGTTGCACGCGGAACGTTAATCTTGATTCACGGCACTGATACCTTGCATATGTTTTTCTGAAGGGTAAGCTAATCGTCGCTAGCCTCCTCCTCGCGTAAAAATACAGTCTCCTTTTATTAATACTGGTTGGCAAGCATCTATGCTACTGAAATTTAATATTCTTTGGTAATGATTGATTGCTTGTTGGATGAACAGGTATTCGACTTGGAGTACATACCTTTGACAATTTTTTGTGGGTTAACAAAGAAATAAGTCGAAAATCTGCCTAAATGGCGTTATTATACACATCTTAAGTAGTTTCAAGCTATTTTTTCTTTTCTTTTTTTCTTCAAAATGGCACTTTATACGCGTTTTTCTCGGAACCACGTTTTTCAAATTGGCTTGCAGCATAACTCGAACAAATTTTTATAGTAACTTCTAAACTATATTCTCCATAGAAATAGATAGCGATTTTACGATTTGTTGAAAACTTTTAATGTTATGAACATTTTTTGAGCTGAAAATGGTGGTGGACGTGGTGGTGCATGGAGAAAAACAATATTTTACAATATATCAGTATGTATTTCTATGGAGAATGTAGTTTAGAAGCTACTGTAAAATTATCAAGTCAAATAAAATTTGTTCAAGTTACGCTGCAAGCCAATTTGGAAGACTTGGTTCCGAGAAAAACGCGTTTAAAGTGCTAAGTATTTTGAAAGAAAGAAAATAAAAAGTAATAAAAGCGTTTAGACAGATTTTCGACTTATGTCTTTGTTTACCCACATACACTACAGTTTTGTGTTGCTACAATGGCGTTACCCTTTAATTTAAAAAATAAAAATTAACTTCTCCGAAATCCAGACCTCTATAGAATCCAATGCAAAACAGAGATTTCACCATTTAATTATCAAAAAGTAATACTTCTGCTAAATTCTGCATTCCTTCAACCTCTCCCCCATTTAATTTCGATATCAAAAGCAATATTGAGATAGAAAATATCAATTTCCCAGCTCCACGCGTACCCAATTTCTCCGCAAAAAGTATTCTTCACAGCGTGGGACTACAAAGGTAGCAGAAATATCGACAATAACCAAAACGAAGCCGCCTTCAACCCCCTCGAGATATACCGCAACGGCAGCATGGCGCCTCGCGTTAGAGCAACCCGATATCCCCGAAAATTCCAAAGGACTCGGGACGTGGAAACGAGGTGGAAACTCTGTCGTGTCTAGCACGTTTTTTGGAGACCGGCCGTGTAGCGAAGTCTCTCTCTCTCTCTCTCTCTCTCTCTCTCTCTCTCTCTCTCTCTCTCTCCGCGTATTATGGGGCGGTGCAACAACCTCGCGGTTATTTTCGGGGTGGCTCGTGTCACGGAATGCACCATGCAAACTGGCTACCGTGCCCCCGGGACACGCGTGTCCTGGAAAATTAACGGATTATTCGCCCGAAGCGCGTAGATACCGGGCACTGGTCGCCCGTTGTTGCCCGTCGTTTTCGACGCCTGCGAGCACTGCGCTCGACGCAGCACTCCGAAAATGCACTCGCGGAGCAGCCCACCGTTCGCGACTTATCTCCCCTACTTGTGTACACACTCTAGATAATTTTCTTGCGCGATAGCTCGATCGACTCTGGGTGGCGAGATCGCGTGTCGTGTGCTTCGCGTCGCTCCTGGAACATTCTTGTTGTGACAGCTGATAACGCCGGCTTTTGGCGAACGTCCATCTTCCGATGCTGGAATTCATATCTCGTGTGTGTTTAACATAAATCAAGTCTCACCCGCCTGCCTCAAAGGGGACGAATATTGAATCAGGTTTATTATTCATTTGCAGCAACTTTTAGGAACGGTGTGCATACTGGGGAACTATGTTGAGGTTTAGAAGTTACTTAACAAGCGAATTAAGTATTGGGGAATTTTGACTTTCGTGTAATACATTATAAAAAATTAAGAACAGAATGTATTTACAGCAAATGTATATTTCAGCATTTTCTTTAACACCTTGTTTTCTCTTTCGCTAGTAAGGAAGTCATCATTTTCACTCTCCTAATATCCGCTTGAAATTTTTGATCGCCTTATCGTAATTAAATTAACGAAGCAAAAATTAAGTGCTTTTTTGTATCGTATAAATAACAGTTTCAGCTGTATGCCAATTTTTTTTTACGAATCATTTTACAAGGTTTATTCGTTATTTTAAGTAAAACAGCTTGGGGTGACAATAATTTGGTCCTTCATCTATCTGAGTTTTGAATAGCATTCGTTAAGAGGATTCCTTATAATAATACAGAATTAAAGAGTCAATTATCTCCGTCACTTCAGCCATTCTATTTATTCAACTAGGTATTTACAACATAATCATTCTCCCTATAACTCGAAGGATATTCAATTTTCCAGCCCTAAATCCTCTCGGCACCAAATTCTAACGTGCAAAAGCACCCCGCACACGAAACTGAGTTCCTCATCATCCATCTTCTTCGCGATAAATTCACTTTCGAGGCGAAACGAGCTCTGGCCGCAGCCCTTTCGTCCGCGCAGTCGCGATAAATCTCCCGGATGGATCGCCAAATGATATCCAGCCCCGTTAATACGAAACGTCACTGGGATGTCCCCTCGCCGATTGATTAATAGACCGTTCGGCGGCCGCCAGGATCATCCTGAGTTCCCATGAAGCTCTGTAAAATCCGCGTTTCGGTATTAGGCACGATCCGTCCGTGAAATCGCCGGTGCACGGCGTGCACGCATAACCCGATAACCGCAGACCGCGATAACCGTGGTCGTCTCGTGTCGCACACGTGTTTCTGCGTGCACCACAATTTTTCTTCTCCCTCCTTCGTTTTACGGCCAACCGACGATTCTTTTCCCCGCCGGCGTTTTCATTCTGTTTTCCTCTCCTTTTACCCTCCGCGGCGACGGATAGATTCCCTCGGACCGCGTCCTCTCCCGTTTTGTTCGTCACGTTACACTCGCCGCACGATGCTAGCCGAGCGGTGTCGTGTTTCCCTGGCGTTGTGTATCGCGCACGATTTTCTGGCCTTCCTTGATTAGAAGGGCGAGACGCGATGGGCGAATCGATACGTGGATACGCTTGTACGTGCTCGAATATCGATATCGTTCCGCGAAATTATTGCGGCGGTGAGCTGGGCATGATGGATCGAGGAGGGATGGTATGGGGGACATTAAGAGGCTTGATACCTATTTCGCGTAACGCCTCCATTTTGCAGGTATTTTCGACTTATGGGTAAGTGGAACTTGGGGGAATTATTATTTATTTGGGGGATCGGTTGGTGACACTTCGCTTGCGGGGTCCATTTTTACCCATAATTTCACTCAAGTGTACTTCAGTATTCTACCTTATTTTAGCTTTTTTATTAGAATCTAATCTTGTTACATTACGTCTTTATTACGCCCCCCCCCCCAAAAAAAAAAACATGAAGAGAAGTAATTGGCGAGATTCGGCGATTTGCACTTTTAAGTCTAACCCTGAGATTAATAACAAAATACAATAAATTAATGGAAAGAGAACGTACGTACTAATAATTACAGAATATAAAATAAAAGAAAATATAAAAACAAACGCATTATGGTAGGGCGCGTTCAAATTTACCCTGAGTTAAGAGCATTAATCAATATCTATAATTATACAAAATATTTTAGTGACTAAATAAAAGAAGAAACAGAAAATTCAAAATTGTCATGAATAATTAGCACATGTAGTTAAGTATTATAATACTTTTCAAAATTAACCCTACATTTGTCAGGCGAGGGTTAATAATTTTAGTAGTTAACGATTGTATAGCGATCAAGATTGTACAGAGTGTAAAGAAGATAGTGGTCAGTTTTCAAATTTGATCTGTAGATCTAGAACGATGGAGGTTTATTAAAGGATTTATTCAGATCCACAGAACATAGATGATCCAATATAAAAAAAAAATATGTCTTCCCACAGAAAACTGCTACTGGTTCGAGAACTTTTCATTCCTCGCAGTATCATTTCCCACCTTCGATCCCATTGTCTCCTAAGCTGTATTGTTTCGGTTTTAATAAAGTTCAGCCGCCTCTGCATAGTTTCTTGCTGGCTTCCGGCCACGCGATCGCGCTCCTGCCCCTCGCTGTTAATCCGAAATCCATTAGTTCGGGGCGGGACTTTCGCTAACGAACCCGCGGATAATGAATTTTCAGCAGGCTAAGGCAATTATTATCCTTACTCGACCGAAACGCGCGTATGCGTGTGTACGCGAGCGAGCTTGCCTGTTCCGCAAGCCTCTCAACCGCTCTCTGACATCTCCGTGAATGCGGCATTCGATTCCCAACTCCACTTCATCCCCGAAACGCGAGTGCTAGACCTTAGAAACCGCGTTTAGTTGTCGCAGGAATCCCTACAGATTTTCGTACGCAGGTTTCATTAATAGTTGCACTCCTCTTGGAGAAATTAACTGCATCGTTTCTCACGAGGAAACCTTACCAACCCGAAAATTCTGTTTTTGATAAAGTTTCTGCGAATGTAGAGCACATTGGAGAAATGAACAATTTTTTCGCAGGAAATCATTCATTTTCTGAAGGAGTGAATCAACCCTTAAAGTTATCACGCCGTTTCCTTTATTAATATAACTTTGTGGTGGTGCGAGGTAGAACAAATTTTAAATATAAGAATTTTTCTGTTTTTATGCTCTATGATACTATATAAAGAAAAATATTGTTAAGTATATGAATGAAATGAAACAACGGGATAACTTCAAGGGCTGATTCCAACTCTTCAGAGTGAATTTCTGTAGAAAAAATCGATTTTAATAAAATTTCGTGTGAATATAAAGCAGAGTTTTCGAGTTGGTAGCGTTTCCTTGCTAGTCAAAAATATCCTCCCTATCTTAAGGGTAGATTCTCGTGTAATATCTTAAAAAATTCAGGATTTTCTTGAACGAAAACTGTAACAGATAAGGTGAGAAGTCTTTTGGTATAGATTTATAAATATTTTAAGATGTTAAATTTTATCATCTTAAAATATGTGTACATCAATACCAAAAAGACTTTTCACTCTATGTGTCACAGTTTTCTTTAAAAAAAATCCTAAATTTTTTAATGCATTACACGAGAATGTACCTTTGAGGTAAAAGAACATCAACGCAACTGTGCCTTTCGATCTCGAGAACTCTCACCGATGATACTTAAAACGCTGCAATCAAAGAGACCGCTATTTTCGACATGACCCCAACAACGTACCTACCACTCAAATTGAATTCACTTGAAAAGAAAAAAAAAGAGCGGAACTTCAATTCCCGCAAATACCGAGGATCGCCAGCGGCAAAGCGAAATCTATTCCGCGGCCCTCATCTTCGATTCCGCCTCGCCCGTCGAGGCCCTTCCGCGAAACGAGCCATTAAACCCTCTAACGAACCGCCAGCGCGCAATCAACCAATCCGATAAAATCCTCGCGGGTACGCGTGCACGTTCTCGCTGATTTTTTTTTTTCCCTCCTAAACGAGACCAAACGGTCCCCTCTGCATTCCGTCCTCATCGCCGAAATTTCGATCGAGCGGGGAGGGACGAAGCTACCGATCCAGTCGACGGAAGTTCGCGTTCGTTCGAGGGTCGATCGACGGTTCCCCGTGGGACGCGAGCACCGGCCAAAGAGACGAGTGGTTATGCAAATTCCACGGATTTCCATGAAACGATTAAACCGAGTTCCCGTTGTTTACCACGTGTAGACATCCCCAGAACGCGAATCTCGACCCCATTAGCGTTTGCACGGGCATCGTTTGCCGTCGTAATTGTTAATTAATGCGCGCCACGGCTCATCGAGTGCTCCGCCGCTATTGTCGGCCCAGGGGCTTGATATATCGAGACGAGAGCGCGGCTCCACGTGGGAGATCCCGATAATCCGGCTGTGTTTTCTCGGAGTAGGTGCATGGGGAAACTAACTGGTCCACTGTTGTGTACAATGTGACGAGTAAAAGGGCTGGGGTTTAATTCTGAATTACAATTTTCAATTTAATTCGTAAACTGAGAACCTCGCAGCAAGTGTTTTTGTGTTACGTTTATGTATTAATAAATGTAAAAATATCTACATCGTGTGCACCACGTTTCATGGAAATCCGATAACAAATAAGCGACTTATTGCAAATTTTCAACCTGCAATTATTACCCTGCTGCAAGCCAGGGCAGCTTCTGATTAGAAAAGTTCGAAAACAGTAGAAATAAGAATTTATTAATTCAGTAACTATTATCAATTGCTAAATGTAATTGTGTAGCGTGTTGATACATTTTTCTTGTAATTCTTATGTTCACCAAGCTATAGACAAAATTCTCTATCCAGAAGGTTTTATTGCTTCAGCGTATCACTGCTGAGTCTGTAAAAATAACGTAATAAAGTTGGCGATTTAGCATCGTGCTTTTCGATATAAATAGATCGGATCGTACGATGAACTGTGGGAACCCTCGGGTCATTTCGCCGGTGATCTATATAATTGTCGATCAGGGAGTTGATTAAATTCACTCGAACGGATAATCAACATCAAAGACCTCAACGACGCGCTGTCATCATTAATAGTGGTGCATTATACCGGGCAAGAATGGGGGATGGTCTGCAACCGTTTGTCCTGATAAATATCATTTGTAGACACATTAACTGATTAAAATGAATTAAATAGTTCGCGTTGATCTTAATTATATCGCTGATGATCGGTGCATCGTTAAGAGAGTCCCACCAAAGACTTGTTTACTCATTTCTTATAATAATTACTCATTTTCAGTAGGATATTGTATTTTCTCTAGAGCGCTTCTCAAATTATTCGTGACTTTTACTGAAATGTATAAATGATGAATTCTGTAAAATAGTGTTTTTCTTCGCTTGTTTATTCTATAAAATATATATGTAGTTTACCTACATATATCGAGATGCGCCAAAATTTTGATTTCAGAGGTTTCTCACAATATTTTCGTATAGTTCACATACTTCTTTAGAGAACTAAATACATTTCAGTACATATGCATTGTACAAAAAATGCCACACGATACTTGTGTGTTCAGATATCCTATTGAGGTCATTGTTTAAGAGAAAAAATTGCTAAATAAATGTATGATTTTCATGCATCCAAGATGCCCCCCTCCCCCTCCAAAACAGCTGTGTTTACATACGATCGAGTGCACTATACTTCAGAAATTTCTACTATAACCCATAAAAAAAAATAACTACACGTGCATCGAATACTAAATTACCGATGCGACAAAATTCACTAATATTCAATAATTAATCTTGCCACTCAAGCTCCCCAAAACGTATTCACACGAGAACAGTTGCAAGCATATCGTGCGCCCTTTCCACGACTCCCCGTTGATCCACCCTTACTGAAAATTCCCCCAGCAGCTCCTCTTCTTCATCCGTTCGCTAAACACTCGCCCATCAGCTACAGCCGTCCATTCGAATTCCCTCGTACGACTAACTCTGCTGGTTCAGGTGCTCGGGACGCGATCGGGGCCGATTAGAATCGTTTGTAACAGGTACATTCCGCCTCGGAATCGACGCAACGATGATGGCCGGCCAGCCTTTATGCTGGACGGCTGGCATTGAATGCGTTTGTCACGGTGCACGCACGATGCTCCTCTGCCTCTTGGTCCTACGTAGGTATATAGTGGCGCCGCGCGAATGTGTGGGCGCGTACCAGCGGTGAGAAGCTTTCACGGTGATGAATGGCTGGTAGCGACGCGATTAAAGGGACACACGTGGAAAGTTATCGCGGCCGGTGCATTCTCGAGCACGCTGCACCGTCACGATAACGATGAAAAGACGAGACGATGGCTCGCGACGATATTCGCGGCACGCGCCCACCAGTTAATGAAAAGCCGCCTCCCCGGCGCTGGTGTTATTAATTTCGTGGCTGACGCCCACCTAGCGATCGCGTTGTTTGATAATCTTCGCCGTTAACCACGGATCCTTTGATAAAGGGCCACTCGGGTTGCGGGTGTCCGTGAGTGAATCGACGTGGATTGATTTTTTAAGAAATGACGCTTCCGCGCGGGAAGGTTTTTATAGAGTCTTTGAAAATGTAGGTATGGTTGATTTGGATGTTTCTTAATTCTTTGGCAGAGGTAGCTTGGATTCAAACTGTAGAATTATCTTTTGGAGTTTCAACTCGGTAGCGGTGTGTTGGAAGCTATTAAAAATACAAAAAAGGTTTCTAGTGAGCATGTTAGTTTCTTCAAGTAGGAATGGTTTGTCTTAGAAATTGGTGGGATTTGGAAATTCACGAGAATTTCAAGGGAAACTTCTATTTTATTCAGTTTTATCGTTGCAGAAGCATAGTCTTCTGTCTTTCCAAAATTGGCTGTCAGAAGGCTCCCAATTTAATTCATTTGAAGTTTCAACTCTGTAGCGGTGTCCTAGAAGCTATTAAAAATACAGAAAAGGTTTCTCAGTAGTAAAACATTTTAGTTTCTTTAAAATATAATTATGTAATCGTCTTAGAAATTGATGCGACTTAAGAATTTCAAGGAAAACTACTATTTCATTTATTTCTATCGTTGCAGAAGCGTAGCCTTCTCTCTTTCTAAATTTAGGTGTCAGAAATCTTCCTGTAACCTCTTAATACATCCTCCACTTATTCCTAGATAACAGAGCCACCTCCCTATTGGTTCACCGCGAAATACAGAATACAATCTGTAAAACACTGCCACCGCGCAATATCGTTGAATCATCTCCGTCTGCAGGACCTCATATCGAGTCATTCATTAATAATTTCGCGCTCGAGTCATTAACAGGGGTAACCGAACGCAAATACACTCGAGGGGTGGATCAGACGTCTTCGGTGACTGCGTTTCCCAATGGGGAAAGCCGAGCAAGCAAGCAGCCTCTGTACGCACGCCAGTAAATCAAGTTCTATTCACGAATTCCGATTGAAACCTCAATCAGACGTGATTTGCGCTAAAGGCACGGTTCGGCTGGCCGACGGAGATAATAGAAAACACGGAGGACCAGGCTGAGGGAGGAGGACGGAGTAACACAGAGAGCACCCAGACTAGCAGATGTAAATTGCCGTGATTGACTGGATTCACGGAACATGCTAGATTCCCATACGTTGTCCGTGCCAGATCACGATGCAGCCTCGCAGGTTATTTGCAGACCTACACTTTGAACAGCTCCTGAGCAGCTTTTTCTGATCAGAAAAACGATCCTATCCCGTGGGCACGGGGTCTTGGGAATCTTAAAACGGGTTCGTAGGTGTTGGCGAAGCTATTTGACGAGGGAACTTTGGTAACCCAAAGTTCAATTATTTTTTTAAACTTTGTAGCGAGCAGGAGACCTTAATAGAAATATTAGACAATTTTTTTCCGCTACTTTTTGGTTCTTCAAGGTAAAAGCAGTCTGTAAAGGTTAATGTGTTTCCCTACTTTCCTGTATAGGTATTTTGAAAATTGTAATATAAAGAATTTGTTTCAATGAAAATTTACGCGGCGGTCATAAAAAGGGACTTCGATTATTTTTTAAATTTTAATGGTTTTTATGCTCCATATTGTAATAAATGTAAACCCTTCCCCGCTACAAATTTTAAACAATTTCATTGCACAAGTTCATGGAGCAAAAAAAACATTAAATTTTAAAAGAATTAAGTTTTTAAAGAAATCGGATTTTTATGGGTCACCGAAGTTACCTTGTGAGTCTCAGATTTATGCAAAATACGACCAGAGACATAAAAAAGGCGTGATGTGTAGAAAGATTTTCGGAAGTAGACACCTATACATTATCGAGTTTAAACTCTTAAGATAAAAATTTATTTCCTATCCATTAAACTTTGTTGCACCTATTTCTGATAATACATCCTCGAGGAAACTACATATATATACGTGCTTCTATATTTATTAAAATTCTTTTCAAACCTCTCTGCATCCCGCAACACTACGCTATCCCACCACTCCAGTCGCAAATTATTTGCCAATCATTTCCACCAAAGAATTCGCATCAGAAATCCCCAACTATCCCCACTCACCGCTGCACGGTCGAAAAACAGTCAGAGGTTCCCGTGATCGAATTCACGTTGATTTTCAATCGCACACCGAGTCGCAGAAGTGGACTCGTGTCAACGAGAGGCTTGCAACCGTGCACGAGGATTCTTGAAACAAAAAGTTGCGCGACTGTGTTTGTCAGGGGGGGTGGAAAAATGAATGCCCCTCGGTGATTTTCATTCAAACGCCGTCGATCCGACGTTCCCTATGAAAGGCCCATACATCCGGATTACAACGATCGTAAATCCGTAAATCCGTTATTGTAATCGACAGGCGCGCGGGTAGCGTTAAAAATTGCATAGAATCAGCGCGATTCGCTGGCGTTTAACATCGTTTGCCAACGTTGCGACTCGAGCATTATGGAACAGGGGAATATTTCACAGTCCAGCCGCGCCGCACAGACAGAAGAGCGAAAATATTTCAATCCCAGGCCAGACTGCCACTATCGAGACTCTCGAGGGCTCGCTCGTCAAAGGATCGCGTTTTCACGAAAAATTAGACAAAATCGATTCAGCCCGCGGACTCGCGTAATTTCATTTCACCGGCGAGTGGAACGATTTGTTGCAATTGAAATCCACATTCCCATGGTGGATGTAACGTCACCGTTTCGCTGCATTCCAGTAACAGCAGCTTGCAGAGCTGTGCGAGTGATTGAAAAATTCTTTGGGCCAAGAAAATTGAAAAATTTTAAAATAGAAGAAAATTCAAAGAGTTTGAAAATGAGAAGAGAAAATGTGGAACAATAGAAGATACATAACTAATTGTATGAAATAATTGTGAAAAAAATCATAGTTTATTAATGAAATTTAATGTAAATTTGACATTTAATGAAAGTTTCTTACAAATTTTAATAAAAATCACAGATAAAAAACATCACTGCCACATCCAGTGCATAAGGAGTGACACAGTGGAATATTTAGAATCAAAAAGGGAAAACATTGTTTTATTATAGCAAAAATGTAGAAAGGGGGAAAAAGAATAACGATTGAGCTGCAATTTCGTAAAAAATATATGTGATAAAGCTGAAAAATACCTACTACATGCCTTTTGAAGCATTCAAATATGTAAGTACCTACTTGCTGAGAAAAAAATATAATAAATACTTATAACAGTAATAAAAATTTCTTTGCAAAATTTATTAAGTCTTGATGAAAAGTTTGGCATCTCTTCTTACTTTTAATATCGCGTCTGTCTTCTGCTACACGCTATTAATATGCAATATTTCCCAGACGATCATTGTACAGATTTATTCAAGAATCCAAATGAATTGTTTCGACCAGCCCCGACATTTCTGCCTCGCAAATCTTCAAAGTTGTCGGATGAATCGAGCCGACGACAGTTTTGATTTGCAATATTTGCTCGTATTGTTTGCCGGCCGGGTCGCTGTTCGTACGATGAAAGGATCAGTTTCCACGTTACCCCTGTTCCATTCGATTTTTCGCGACACGATCCGGCGCAATTCGCAGCGGGCGATGCTCGACGAGCAGTCAATTAACGTTTGCAGAGCTTTCGCGGATATATTACGTCCGCTGCAACATGTTTGATCCGCGTTCCCATTATGCGTAAACACATTTTCTGGCCTTCGCCGGCTTTGTGCGCGGTTGTTTCAATGAAATCCTTATTAACCCGTCGCTCGTATCGTTTGTTGCGAGCCGCCGTATCGATCGCGAACCGGCAGCAGTCAAATTGTTAATTATTTTAATATTGGCTGGTGGTTAATGGCCCTCTAAATGTCTGAAATGCGTCAAATCGTAATTAACGTTTCCGTCCCTGTTTGAGAACAATTATTTGTTCTCCACTTGCGATGCATTGTTAAAGTCAAATAGAATTGTGAATAATTAATATCGCCACGCTGTGAAACTTATAATAAATTAGCAGCACTTGACTGATCGGGTTAAGGGGGCACACCACTGTGACGGCTGGAAAAATAAGCCCTTTTTAAGAATTTTTGTATTACCTACTATTAGTACAATGTCTTAAGAGATTATACAAAAATGAATAGAAAAATATGCATCAATTTTAATATATTAATTAATCTTCTAAACTCCTTGCTTAAAATCAGAGGTGCCTTGGCGGAATGTGTGACTTTGGAACGGCAGCTCTGAAATCAAATTTAAATCTTTCTTTACAAACTATATGAGTGTAGCTTCCGTTGCACTTATCGATTTTTTAAACAAATTATTTTTGCAAAAAATCTGTATGAAAACTGTAACTTATTCCTAAGAAAAAAAATTTTAAAAACGTCTTATATTTCCAGCCGTCACATTGGTGTTTCCACTTAAAAAATCAGTTTTATAAATCTTACACAAGTAGAAGAATACTGCATGTGGAAGTCTACAAAGCGGGAGCGAAAGATAGCTTTATCGACTTACCCAGTGATTAAATAGTGAAACGGTGCACGAGGGTTCGATCTAGCAATAGTGCACCGCCGGGTGCAACAATAAACCGGAAGAAAATGATCGAACCCACGATTCACTGTTGCAGATAACGATAAAGCGGTGGGTTATAGGCTCGTGCCGCACGTTTACAGCACCGGTGCAGCTGGATTTTTAATTTCAAACGCGCGCCTGGCATTAGCGCCGCGAAACGAAGAAAGTGCATCGGCGCCTGGCGATATGCAGCGGTCGATGCACGTGTGCAAGCCGACGAGGCTGGAACGTGTTCCTTGGGAACCGTGAAGAAAACTCGTCGGGAACAATGACCAGGGGAAGTTCGTATTTCTTCGCGTTATCGGTTGCACCGGAGAGCGTTGCACCGTTTATTGCACCCGGTGCAGCGACCCGTTGCCCGAAATTGTCGTCTTGAGTTACGATTAGCTGGCTGGAACGGAGTGAAATATTATTGTGCCCCGAAACACCGAGCAACTCGGGGTTTATGGTATTGACAATCCCTCACGGCAAAATGTGTATCAAGGGAAAGGTTTTCACTTGCTGCGCCAACTCATGCAGTGATGCGTGAGTGCAGCAGAGAATTCTCTATTTTATGAACCTTCCATTTCTTTAAGGAGTCCTTCGAAAAATTAAGCTATTTTTAAAGATTTTTTCTGAGTAAATACAACGTATAATGAAATAAATGTTTTTGGTATTTATCAGGATACTCTTATATTATACATAAAATATTTAGAACAAATTAAAAAAAAATCTTTTTAAATTTTGTTATCCTCTCAAAACAGTATTTAAATATTCTACATAGTAGGAGGAAATGAGAGACGCATACTACAGACAAAAAATGATGGATATGCAAGAAATGGAAATAGAAAGAAGGAGAGGAACAGAGTTTGCTGAGGAACTAGCGCAAAGAGACAGGACAGAACAGGTGCAATGGCAATACGAAAGAATACTAGGAGGCAGATACAACGCACATTACACAGAAATCAGAGAAGACCAAAGAGCAAATTACCTAGACGCAAACTACAGAGGCAGAGATCAAAGCATGATCGCAAGGTTCAGATGTGGGAATGAAGAGAGGGGAAGCAAGTACTGGAAGGAAGAAAAAGACACAGTATGCAGACTATGTAACAGGGATAGAGAGACCCTGGGCCACATGTTACAAGACTGTAAGGAGCTGAAAAGAGAAAATTCAACGATTAGAGGAATACTAAAGGGAGAAGCAGAAGGAGCGGAGTGGATGCGTTTGGTTCTGGAAAAAAGGAGAAGAAAAGAAGCCCAAGATGAAGGAAGAAGTCAAAACGAAAGCAGAACATGCAGTTAACAGTCCCAGAAACACTTACACACTTACACACATGTAACCCCATTTTGAGGCCGAAAGGCAAAAAATAAACCTATTTACTACTATTCTACATAGTAGAAAATGGAATAGGTGATTTTACGTGAGAAATTCAGAATTTATTACTACTTCCGCGAAGCAACCTGCTACTCCATGCGTCTTTATTTTCTAACGACCGTACGCGCCCGTACTGACCTGCGCAACACGACCTGCTGATCGCCGAATTGCCGTGCTTCAGGCGTTCCGGACTCCAATTATTAAACTTTGCAACAGAGTGTGCAAATGTAAAAAAGGAGTGTGGCAATCGTATGCTTGAAAATACAGAAATATCATTTTTTGTTTTCAATAAAATAGTTTTATTAACCTTTACATTATATTGATTTCTTACTATTGTGTCAATTTTTCAGGAAGGGACAAATTAATTTGGGAAAGTAATAACTAAATATGAAACGAAGCCTTCGCCACAACTTCTCTTTATTTTGTCATACAGAATCGCCTTATTCCGTTTTGTAGGGATAGCGATGGAGACGAACGTACGTTGACAGTGAACAAATCGTTTGTTTGTTGCAGAAGCGGAGGAGCGGTCTAGCGGGAAGGCGCGCGGCGGTAAACTAGCGCGTCGTGCGCGCTCCTTCAAGGAGGACTTCCTGGAGAAGCTCTCCCACATGCGTTCACCCGGCAGCGGCAGCGGGGGCGGAGGCAGCGGGGCGGCTACACGGGCCGCCTCGCCCTCGTCGCCGCGCACCCCGCGGGACAAGAGCGCGCCAGGATGCAACGACGCCGCGAGCACCCTCGACAAGAACCCCCTGCGGGACCTGCACATCCACGTGCGACAGGTGCAGCTGGCACTGCTCCACTTCAGGGACGTCGTGTCGAAGAAGAAGCTCGAGATGCTGCCGGGGAACGGCACCATCGTCCTCGACACCGTCACCATGATACACACCGTGCTGAAGTCCTATCTCCTCTACGAGAATAGGTGACTGACTATGCTTTAGTTTTCGGTATGATTGGTAGCTGATTCAGGGGGTATATTCAGTCGATTGGTGACTCTTTTGTTTAGTAGTATGGGATATGGATTCTTATTAGGGCTGGGATTATTTGAACAATTTAATATTTGAATAATTTACAAGTGTTCGAATGCTGCGAATAAACTTCGAATATTTGAGTATTTGAATGCTACGAATAAACTTCGAATATTTGAGTACAGTAATGCCTCGTTAGAATCACGACGATCGGGGCTGGCAGCATGATACTAACGCGATGCGGATACTATTTCGTGCCGACGACAACTTCGCGTCGACTCTTTTGTTCTCTATCGCAAATATCGGATTCTCTCACTCTCGACTGAAGGATGCCATGAAATAGTGGGGATAGTGAGCGTGATTGTAATGCATGGTAAAAACGTGACACTAACGACGAATTACTGTATTCGAATGTTATTATTCGAATACTATTCGAATACTTAAATATTCGACTTAGATTCGAATACTCCAAAATTCGAATTATATTCCAATACTCAAGAATTCTAATTCTCAAAAATTCGAATACTCAAGAATTCTAATTCTCAAAAATTCGAATACTCAAAAATTCGAATACTCAAAAATTCGAATTATATTCGAATACTCAAAAATTCGAATTATATTCGAATACTCAAAAATTCGAATTATATTCGAATACTCAAAAATTCGAATTATATTCGAATACTCAAATATTCGAATTATATTCGAATACTCAAAAATTCGAATTATATTCGAATACTCAAAAATTCGAATTATATTCGAATACTCAAAAATTCGAATTATATTCGAATACTCAAAAATTCGAATTATATTCGAATACTCAAATATTCGAATTATATTCGCCAAATAATTGAACAACTGAAGTATTCGAATATTTCCAGAAATAGTCCAAGCCCTAATTCTTATACAGAGGAGTGGCTGATAAGGTGCACAGGAATTAGAGTTCCATGTGATTGTGTTATAGCAATTTTTGCAATCAGATGACTGTGATAAGTGCTACACATCCTGCCAGCAGGAGTTACATTGTCGAACTGGTGCACAAGACTGCACAATAATTAATAAATAACAAGAAGGATCAACATAAAAAAATATTTTCTGCAAGTTTAAAGATGCCTCTTTATATTCCAATAGAGTTTAATGCAATATTAACAATAATTTAAAAAAAAAATCATAAATTTCGAGGGCTGTTACACGAGAATCCCTCCTGAAGTTTAACCAAAGTTCTAACGTTTCTGTTTTTATTACAGCTCCACTCTGGGATCAGCGACGAACCAGGTGTATCAGGCCCTAGCGAAATTGTTAAAGCTCTGCGACGATGTGCTGCTGCACGGCGACCAGTCCTCTGCGTTGGACACCGAGAACGTGACGCACATCATAGGGTTAGTCGAGGAAGCTGTGAAGAATCTGGTCGCCCTGGCGAACGAGAAGATCGCCAATCGGCAGAAACCGGCGGCCGTCACAGCTAGTAATAGGTACACCTCGAATCCTCAATGCTCCGTGCTCGGAATATTCTAGTGAGAGAAAGGAAAATGGAGTTGGACATTTTTTTGTGTCGTCATGCCACTGATATTTCACGGACATATCATTGGGATCGTTTCAGAACTTCGGGTTACGGGTCGGAATTGACGCCACAAAGAAATTCTTTGCCCGATATCCCGCTAACCCCGAGGGAAAGGCAGATCTTAGAGCAGACCGCTGCGACTACTAGTCTGGTCCGTAGTTCGCATAGTTCAGAGTCGATTTTAAGGGATTCTAGTCCACCCCCAAAACCACCACTCCCTGAGAGGTAGTTTCCTTAGCTTTCTCGTAGCGACAAGCATGCGTAGTCTAGTGTACCGCGGCGTCTCCCTAGACGACCATTGACAACGCCGCTTTCCGCATTTCAGAACCAACGTGTGTCTGTCGGTGGAAAATAGCTCTTCCGGCACGCCGCCACCATTGCCGCCGAAACGGAGAACGCGGGCTCAGCAGCTGCTCGACGAGTCCGAGGGTCTCTTAGCATCTAGTCTTGATAGGGTCTCCCTTCGAAGTCGATCGCCAGAGGATTCGTCGTCACTTTTAAGCGCGTCGGCTGGCAGTTTGGATTCAGCTCTGAATCATTCTCGGGACGAGGATGAGATACGAGCGATCATGGGACCAAACGACGAGTCTCTGAACGACAGTATGGATCTCAGCCTGATGGCTACCATTCAGGGTAATTGATCCTTCTCATAAGGTCACTTCAAAATTCATATTTCTATATGTATATTAATTGCTATATGCCAGACTTTACTTATCACTCATCTAATCAAAATAATTCTTCCTTATTGTCCACTTTTTAATGCTTTCAATGTTATTTTTAACCATCGCTATGGCATTCACAATGAATGGAAACTATTCAACGTACATTGGTACCACAAGTTTATGATTTTATATCTTTTTCATGATCCACCTTCCGTGGAGAAAGAAATTGAAAGTATTACCCGCTCACGATATCCGAGAATAATTTGTAACCGTGAAGAGAAAACCTTTCCAAGAAGGTAATGAAAGAATTGTACTAGTTCATTCCCACGTGCGTCCATGTATGGGCACTGCTTAGTCAGCAAAATAATTCCCAGCTGTGACTGTCTTAATCGTCAAACCAGTCTTTCTGGAACAGTCGTAGAGCACAGTCTGCATTAGTTTCTCTGACTTTAGCGTAAATAATCGTCAGCGAAATAATTGGACACAAAGGCTTGAGCATTATGTGGTGTAAGGGGAAAAGGATAGGAGCTCGTTAAGTTCACCGTGCACTTTTATTGAATATTTGTGTATTTTAACCCTCGGTCGGCGGGGCTGGATCCTTTTGCACCCAAGCGTAACGTTATCCAGTGTAATAGTAGCAGGGAAAACTTCAGAAGTCGAGAAAATCACTTCTCTATTGCTTTACGAAAATAAACGTTTTAATTGTGGGTCCAAAATGACCGAAGCGCCGATTTTCGTGCGATCACTGGAACCGTCTGCATCCCGAGGGTTAATATCACTGTGATAGAGATAATTTTAAATTCATATGTATTTTTGCAGGCATGCAGGTTAATGGTAGTTCGCACTGCAGTTGCTGGGACGGTTCTGAAACGAGCATACCAAGCACCATGTTGTTGGGTCAACAAACTCCCCAAGAAATGCTTAATCCATTTACCGGTACGTAATATAAAACTTCTTTTTTTAATACATCGCCTATAGCGAAGCGTAGCAACCGCGAGTGTCTGACGTTGCACATTTATAAATGCGAAGAAAAATGTGAGAGCTAAAATTACGCAAGAATTCCTTCAAATAGCTAGTGGAGCAAGTAGCGTGGGCGTCAGACCTTGCGACTGCGTGAATAAACAGTGTCCTATAGATCTTCACTTAAGTCGGTGTAACCAGTTAGAATTCTTTTTTCGAAGTCGTCTTGCTGGGCTAGAACTTCACAAGAGTAAAAGGAGCTCGCCATGTCGGCCAATTGCAACTGGAAAACCGTGAAAAACTTTTTTCGTAGGGGAACGAAGGAATTTCTTCTGCGCTTGAAGTCTATGAATTTATAAGCGAAATTGTTGGTGCGTTATTTTCAATTTCCTGGCGATTCTGTTTCAGGTATCGAGGGAAAAATGGAACGACTGTCGACCCAGACGCAGGAATCCGGTTTCGTGTCCATGCACTCACAACGAAGTTCATCCCAAAGTTATACTGCTTCCAGCGTGACATCAAAAAGATCCTCCCAGCAGAGCAGCATTAGTTATAATTCCCAGACGTTCAATTCGCAGCAACAGTCGTTCTCTCAGACCAAGTTGTCTTCGGACAGTAATGGGTCCATATTCACCCAGAAGACAATGACCAGCTCCAAAAGTACTATCAGCACGACAAATATATCCGGAAGTGGGGACCCTGCGCTATTGGAGAAACTGGTAAATGTGGGTGTTGCATGTCGTGTCTGTGTTTGCCTTTTGTTCTGAACGTAAATCATTTTATAGTTTAACGTGAATGTAATTAACATTCGTCAGTGTGCTCGTTTTATTATTCTCTTCCTTTACTCCTGCCTCGTCATTTGTTGCAAGCCATTATATTGCGATATAAATCGACTGGCTTGATTTAATTCATCGATGCATGTATTCGTTTTGAAAATGTATTACTGTGTCCTCTGTAGGAAATTGAATCAGTTACTGGATCTGACACGAATGGCGTGCCACCTGCGTTGCCGGAGAAACGGTCGAAGCGGAGAAAAGAGCGTCAGCCATCGCAGTACGACAATGTACCTGAGAACGAGCATTTATCAACCTGTAGTTTACACACTAGCAACGGCGACAGCCCGGACGCCAGTAAACCGCCGCCGCTGCCTCTTAAAAAAAGGCACAGTAAGTTGAGCCATGATTTACGATCGCGACAGTGATAAAGCAAGTAAGAATTGGTATTTTAATCTGTACTGCTTCGCTTTATTGCTGTCGGAGCGTTACTTGTCGAATTAGCCTCTAAACATAATAATGTATTTGTCAAATTGATCGATATCGGAGCAAAGCAATTCCTAGAAATTGCCTAGATTAGAGTAGAAGTTCCGAATCTGTTCCTCGTAGTAGGGTAAAACTGATGCAATATTTTGTATCCCCCAGTGTTCCAATCAGTGGCATATTCTGGTAAGTGGGATATCCTGCCCACACAAATCAGCTACCCCAGAGCAAACACTTTCACGCTAAGTTGGAATCCTTCGTTTCACGCATTAATACACGACTTTAAGCTCCTGGCTTTTTTGCGGCATGTTTATCGTCCTTTTTAATCTCATTTTATTGGACATGATTTGAAACGTAATTTCGTTTGACGTTAAGCTTGGATATTTTATTCATATCTTTAGATCTTTCCGCGGCTTACGTATAAATGCGATTAATACGACCGAAAAGCAGAGAAGAATATTAATTCTATAAGGGAATTTTGTAGAATATTCTATTCCTCTTGTCGTACTTGAGTAGCCTTTGTGGCAGCATTTTGTTGCAAGCTCGAGATTTTATTAACAGTAGAAACTAATCTTCAACTACTTACGTGGGCGTCGACGTTGTTTCACTAATTAAATTGACCTTTCCTTGCTAATAGTCAGTTAACACTTATGCTTCTTTAACTCTGGAGCAGCGCCAGAGAGTTTAGTTTTCGTTTCCACGATTATGCGTGAGGAAGAATCGACGAACGAGAAGCCTTCTGTTATGTGAAATTTCCTCGAATTAAGTGAGATCGTCCATAGTTATATTACAGTGACGCTCGTTCTAATTGCGTAACAGCTTGACTCTGAAAAAGCACAACTTACGTCTGTGCGAAAAGATGTTGTTCAAAAGATTTCATTCTTATTCCAGTAAGTTCACATGAATTCTACTCATGCGAGTTCTAAAGTATAAAAATAACTTTATCAAGGTACATGCTTGTGCATCAGTGTTTCTTTTACGTATTTTATTTACCTGTGCTTTAATATTTTACCATAACATGAATCATGCTTGTATCTATCATACATACTATTACATATGTATATCACGAAGTCACATTTTTATTTACTTCTATATTATTTCACTATAAATATCCCATTCCCTCGTGCGGCCATCAGAATTACGGAGATCTGATTGCACCTATTTCAGTAATGGCGTACATGGAGATGTTCGGGAACTGTTCTCACAGTAACAATGACTTCATCTCCGGACTCGGTACTCGTCATTCAGTGGCAGCTTATAATTCGATGCAGGCAGAATGGCAACAGCACGAGATGGCCCTTACTACGACGCAATCGTGCTCTTTCATGGCGCATACTATGACCACGCTACACGATAGCTCAAAGTATGTGGTACAATATAGTCACGTACGTGTGCTGTTATATTGCGCACTTGGAAAACATCTCTTATACTTCTGTTTTCAGTACCTCGATAACTATGACGCCAACGGTAACCGAAGTAACAAATAATTCTAGTCTCCCTCCAGCATTGCCGCCAAAGAGATCCCGCTCCATTAAATCAAATGCGACACCTCCACCCATATCACCGAAACCTACCATCAGCATGCAAAGTATCCACACAATGGAGCCGATTGTAACGTCAACTCCGGTGAAAGCGGAGGAACCAGTTATTCACGATAAGAAGGACCTCACACCTTCGACTCCAGTAAAATTGGTAACTGTTACTTATTTTAATTTGTATTTATAGGTATTAGTTGTTTGTTTCTAATCATAACTATGTTGCCTGTAGAATAACATTACTCTGGACACGATATTGCCACCTTCGAGACCTGCAAGCAATGCTCTGTCATCGATATCGGTCGATGAAAGTACCCTCGAATTGAAAGATATTGACCAGGACGATAGCATTCTGGATGAGCTGGACATCAGCAAGTATTTAGTCTTTAAAAAACCCGACGAGGAAGGGCCGGATATACGGGGAGGGCATCCAGATGCGCTACTGATTCACGCGACCAAAGCTAATAAGCACGGTAAGAATATTTCTTCGTCGTTCGATATGCGAGTACCATCGTTAATAACAGTTCGTTTACAAATGTTCATTGCAATTCTTTTTCACGCTTCGTAGATGAGAAAGAATCAGGTTAGTATTAAAATTCGCTGAATTCATTCATCTTCTATTGGATTTAACAGCGCGAAATATGGAAAGCAACTTGTTAATGTTTACTAGATTAATGTATGTAATTCTGTTTATTCTCTTTGCAGACTTTCTGTATCAGGAAGCATTCTTAACAACGTATAGGACTTTCATGCAGCCGCTGGAGTTAATTCAAAAGTTACATAGACGCCATCAACGGTTCTCTTGCTCCCCAGACGTTGTTAAGCAAAGGGCAGCTCGCGAAGCGTTTTCTTTATTAGTTAGAGTTGTTAGCGATTTAACGTAAGTAAGAGAGGGCATTTGATTAATTATACGGAAACTAGCTCTCGATAATCAAGGAGGGTATCGGTTTCTTTCAGCATGTCAGATCTGGATGACACTCTTCTGCAAACTTTGATGGAATTCGTACAACAGTTAGTGTGCAGCGGTGACCTCACTATGGCAAAGGCCCTGCGAGTTAAGATTCTGGAGAAGCACCAAGCGAAACAGTTACAATCGGCGCAGCCAATTCTTTCGTCGCTCAGTGTGACCACGAAGCAGGCTTCTCTGCTCGATTTCAAGAGCGAGCAAATAGCCGAACAGATGACACTGCTGGACTCTGATCTGTTCATGAAGATCGAGATACCGGAGGTGCTGATTTGGGCCCAGGAGCAGAACGAGGAGCGGAGTCCGAATCTGACCAGATTCACGGAACATTTCAACAAAATGTCGTACTGGGCCAGATCGAGGATACTGGAGCATAAATTAGAGAACGAAGCGAAGGACAGAGAGAAATATGTGGTTAAATTCATTAAGATAATGAAGCACCTTAGAAAGATAAATAATTTCAATAGCTACTTAGCTTTGCTTTCCGCACTGGACAGCGCGCCAATTAGAAGGCTCGAATGGCAGAAGCATATTACGGAAGGCTTGAAGGAATATTGTGCTCTTATCGATAGTTCTAGCAGTTTTAGAGCTTACAGGCAAGCTCTGGCAGAAACGCAACCACCTTGTATCCCGTACATGTAAGAGCGCTTATCAATTCGTTAGGAAAATGTCGAAGTAAAGTTCTCCCAAAGATTCATGTCTAACGATCTGTTTCCCTATTTTTTAGCGGACTCGTGCTGCAAGATCTAACATTCGTGCACATTGGGAACAGCGATCTTTTACCGGATGGCACTATAAATTTCTCGAAAAGATGGCAGCAGTTTAATATCGTGGAAAACATGAAGAGGTTCAAAAAAGGGTACCATTCCTTCTTTCAATATGTAATCAATGATGTATCTGAATGCTGTTTTCGTAACGAGCCCGTTATCTGTTGCAGGACGTACTCGTTCAAGAAACACGAACGTATAATAACGTTCTTCAACAATTTCAGCGATTTCCTCTGTGAGGAGGCGATGTGGCAGATTTCAGAAAGCATTAAACCGCGCGGTGGGAAGAAAGCACAGTCGCAGAACTAGAACACATCTAACCCTTTCACTGCCTGTGTCTCGAAATCGAAAGGCTGAACCAGTGAATTAGATCGTTTATATTTATGGTATTTTAGGTAAACGCTTTTAAGGTCGCAGACCAAACAGAAACCACGCAACACTCCGATGGCGGTGGAAGGGTTAGCGAGGTCTATCCCGTTTCAACAGCCTCTGTGAGGTTGTGTTTTAATTTATGAAAATTTTAACAAGCGATCCATATTTGAAGGATGAAATGAGGGGAAAAATGCAAGCACGCATTCGTATTAAATTGAAGCCCGATGGATTCGTTTTTATTTAATAATATGTAATTGCATCGTACGGATGTCGATTGAATCGAAACGTCGAAAGCTAAGAATATTAGGGAGTCTTTAATGAATTAGCTAGATGAATGATGTCTCAATGCATTTTTGTAGTTATCCGTTTTTCCTTCTTTCTTTTTGCCATACGATGATGCGGGAAGAAATCGTATTTGCTATGGGTCTATGCAACGTATACTTAATAATAAAAAAAAAGAATGCAGCTGTAATGATGCTTGATAATAGCATAGTGGGACGAAATCCCACACTTTAACATATTCTATATGTATATCTATATAAAAGAAACTATTTATTTATTTGCCTTTAATCAAGAAATTGTAAAAAGTAGTAGGTGTCCTTCAGTTGTTTCTTTCTTTTTTTAACTTATTTAGATATATGTAAACGTCCATCGTATAGCTTTATCGTAGGTAGACAAACTTTTCAAAGATCAACGGTAGTCGAACTGTTGACCACGCAAGGAGAAACACCAATTACGTTGATTAATGTAGAGCCATCGTAGTCTCAGATCAGCGCCTTGATACATGGTGCGCTTTTCCGAACACGTGGCACGACTGAGCGTAACTGTTACATATACTATTGTATATGCTTATAGAGAAACACCTTTTGTTGGGAACTTGTTAATAGGTATCCAAGCTTTCAGCTTTAAGTCGACCGGTTCACTAGAGGATGTAGGTAAATTGAGAGCGTGAAACCCACGTGGACCGTTAACGGGAGAATCAAATCGAAATTTTCACGGCGCCCCCGTTGCACTGTACCGTCGCAATTTTAATGACCCTTTGATATCTTTTACTACCGGTGTTCACGTACGATTATATAGTTTTCTCGATGATAGCGATGATACGATGGCGATGAAAGTGAGAGGCTCACCTCCTCTCACGATACATTCCGCGAACAGAGCGAAGGAATCCGATCAGATTAATTTTACCAAGCAGAAAAACAATACTTGCCTCCGCCCCGTGTCTTACCTTCTTCGTTTAATATATCGGAACTACGGAGCGCGTCAAGCTTCGATCCCCCCAAAGAATAAATGATACCGCCTGTAATTGATGGCTGTTTGATTATAGAGTGAATGGTTATCTGCCTATTAACGTTTCTCCGGTCTCCCGTGTTTAGTAATAATAAATGTCTTGTATACAACCACTCGACGGGAAAGAGCCAATGATCAATCGGGCACAAGAGATTTTAAAAACTGTCATCTGCACGTTAACGCGTTCTCGGCGCGGCCGCAACGGTCGCGCGCATTTATTATTCACGTTGAAATGGCCTAAGCAGTTGATAGTTGGTGTCGATCTATACGCATACGGTTAATCGAAACATACAAAACACTGCAACACCGAGAATACACGGCAAAGCAGCCATGATTAGTCTCAAAGTGTAGTTAGGAGTTTGCTACTATATACAGAGTGCTTCTTTATTCGTGGGGCCTACTTTACGGGTGGATTCAGCACTGTGTCAAACGTTACGATTGAAAGTAATTGTAACTTATTCTTATCCTGCTCCAGGTTTAAGTTAGAATACAACGGTTCTTTTATGAAAACAGGGTGGAACACGTTGTACAGTTCTGTAAGCCTTCTTTTCCATATTTCTCAGTGCTGGGTCCAACATTAATGTAGGATTTCGTCGGCAAAGAAAAAGAACAGCCTGCGTAAAAAGTCTAAACAGTGGTCAATTCCAGAAGATGCACCAAATATACATACGTAATGCGTAGCTTTCAATATGAAACTGTTCTCCGTAAATATAGGCGCACTCCGTTAATCTCAGCCGAAATAATAGAAAATCAAGAAAAAAGAATCGACCCTAGTTACGAAATTTTTAACGTATGGAGCCGTGTAAATGCGATCGACAAAGCACTGTATCTCTTTCGAACACAAATCCATGTGCGCGAGTGCGCGTGAACGCGCGCACTATTCTGTTCATATAGTTGATACGTATCAAATGATTCGTCGAATCTAAGGATAAGAGGGACTTTATTAACGGTTGTAAATAGTTTGATTGTATTCATAATTTCTTGTACGTACGCGAGTGTCCTCTACTATTCGTAATTGTATATACGCAGTGTATTATCTTTAAAATTTACGTAGCGAGCTCATACATTATCGTTTTTAAGTTCATTCAAATCATTGTGATGCAATATTACGTTCTCCGCGTGGTAGGCAATCCGTTATACAGGATGTTTCAAAATCGCGCGACAAGCGGAATTGTTCAGAGTTCTCGTGATAAGAGAAATCGTAACGAGCCTTGTATTATTTAGCAGTTTGAAGCTTCTCTATTCAGAACAATGCTCCTCGATCTCTTTTGCCACGAGACGTTTGCACGAACTCTTACTTGTCCCACGCTCTTGAAATATCATTTATGACTTTATGTTCTGCTTTTTACTTTTTCTGTACCTTTCGTTAATACAACCATTGTCATCTTTTTCATTGAATTTCAATGCACCTTTTCTTTCGAATGTACATATGCGTCGGATTTATCGCTGCTTTCAGATGTTCTGTTGTTACGTAAATAGTTCCTTTGGAAATGATTCGCTTGAAAGTGTATTTCTAATCGTAACGCTATTTTATTGATCGCCGCTGCATCTATTTTCTATCAGTTTTTTTCTCGACTTAACGTAATCGTCTTGTACATTTCAAGTAAATGTGTAAGCATTCACTTTAGGGTAAAGCTAACACTAACAAACCATGAGTGAGATAAAACAGTGAATATGCAACGAAAAACTTAGACTCGGTCAGTCCATTAGATAGAAACGCTAGGCTATTTCGCAGTAGGCTATCAAACTGTGAAGAAGGTTAATTGATTTGGTAATTGGATTGATAATAAGATATTTTCGAGGATTTCTCCTTCAACTTTATACACAAAGTTACACGTTCGTTAGCCTAATTACCACTTGTTCCTATCTTGAGCTCTCTAGATTCGTGTTAAATTTTATATGTAATTTCAAATGAAAATTCTATTGCTGATATATTGAGTTACATTCGAGATCAGTCGCTAAATATTTATAGAGCTCTGCGAGGCAATTAAAAATTTAGTCAGACACGCCAATTATTCGAAAATTAGTCCCAACAACTTGATCTTACTATCAAACTTATTATCAATAATCTAATCTATCCCGAAACGGTAGATTGACCTTCGCGGCCGCATCCTTTCAACTCTGACTAGCCAAAGCGTAGACTAGCATAGGCACAAATGTAACACTGTGTTTCTTTTTCTATTATCCGCCGGAACGCAGGCACTACGCAGCTTTCGAGGCAACAGTCTGTAAACGGAGATGGACTCTAAAGCGATCGCTGTTCAACTTACTCTTACAATGCAAGGATCCCGATATCGCGATGGGCTCGCGATGCTCCCCCGATTTTACCGCATGTATCAGCACTTCCATGGCGAGGGATATTTGCAATTTTAACAAAACACATTGTACATATATACATTACGAATTTAACGATCGAACGATCCATCGATCTCTTATTGTATATTTTCGGGGAATGGTCGGATAAGTCTCAACCTAGACAGGCTAAAAAATCAAAAAAGCAACACTTCGCGTCTGGGATGATAAAGAGAGAAAGAGTGCTCCAAGCGTTTGAAATTAATGCAGAATCGTACGTCAAATAACTCTCGCCGAACTTAACGATGTTCTGAATACGTGCTATCGTTCTAACGAGAAACCAATAAGTAATATTCTTAGCGAATATCGATAAGCATCAAACGAGTAATAATTACTATTAATGTGTTACTGATCTCTTATCGACAACAACAACAAAAAAGATATATGTGTAATTTAACATTAACATAGATACGGTGGTAAGTATTTAGAAAGTACCGAAAACCGCCGGTGACTATTAATGCTTTGGCGGACATGCGCTGAAAGTGTCTCCGCCAGATTGTTAATCGTTACCCTAAACAAAAAGCGACATATCTACAAGGCACACTGTACGTGTACCGTTTAAAGTACGGTAAACCAGAACGAATTGCCGGAAATGGAATCTCAAAGTGCAACGGTTGGTTCGAAACGATATCGACCTGAATTACAATTGCTTTTAACGATGGTGTAATTTGTCCGTATGTTCAGCAGCAGACGATATCGGTTATTAAGTGATTTTATGAATGGAGAAGGGGGCGAGGGAACTTCACGTAGGAGAACAATAACGTACAATTGCATACAAGATGAATTTGTTGATAATACTAAGAGCTAATAGGATAAAAACTTTACCACGTAACAATTATACACTTAACGAAATCAGCTGATAATCATTCGTTTGAAAAATAATGATTTGTAATTAAGAGAATCTTTTTAAATACACATCGATCTATTTTTGAAATAATCAATGATTTTTCAGGTGAATGTAACTTTTAGTATTCGATTTGAGAGTTCGTTAATCGTAGGGTGGGATATGCGGAATGAAAAGTGAGCGGCGAGGAGAGGAGTTTTTATATCGGGAAGCCTGTATTGTTTAAATAATAATCACTTCGAGCGGGCCCACTATTTTTCGGACGATTATTTTCGATATAGACTACTATAAATTTTTTAAACAATCGGATGATCAAAACATTGATGGAATTGTAAGTCATTTGAATGAAACGGAGGATAAAAAAAAGGTTTAGCCTGCGAGAGAAGTTTTAAATGATACGTCTGACCGAATATCAAAAGCAGTTTAGAAAAATAATGGGAAATTAGTGAAATTAGTTTTGTGAAAACGTCGAATTTTCATCTAACGATTCCACATAATTGTCCAGGAACGAGAGGATCAATTTTCCAAATGTGTAAATATAACGTTTTATTTTTGGCAATCTTTGTTGCTGCTCCACACGAACAACAAATTTCATAGATCCCACGGATCTATGGTTGAAAATCCTTAACGAAGGTTGTACATTACATACGTAATTCATAAACTTATCAGAATTATTCGACGATCTAAATATTATATTATCAAGAGTCGAATAATTCTAATAACAATCGCTACAATTTTAATTGTCACTGTCGATTTCCGTAACTAGTTCAATCGGTTCGAACTATTATTCATAACAATCGTCAGATTAATCCCTTAAATGTAAATAATAAAAGTTTTATATGTATTAATAAAATTACCCACGCAAAAGGGCACATTACCTATCAATTTTATTTTAAATACACAAACTATCTCTAAACTATTTATTATAAAATTAACTTCTCACGTTGAAAATTCCGTGGTTAATTACTTAAGGGATTAATCGCACCCTAGCTCATATACAAAGCGTTACAACCCTTAACAAAGGTAACGACAGAGATATCGAAAGGCATTTATGTTGTATGTGTCTCATCTATAGGAACCGGTTAGTTAAGGGAAGAGATATAATGAATTCAAGGGATACCCAAGTTATGCATCAATTAACAGTGACGCACTCGGGATAAAAATATTTTTAGTGCAAATTCAAAACGGGTGAAAATTCATTAAATGCTTATAAAAATTTATTTAATGAATAAAATCTAGTTTCTTTTTTTTTACAAAGCCCCTTTAGGGTGTGCGAGGGTCTCTTGGCCACCCCTGGGCGCGCCACTGTCAATTAATATACCTTTACGAATTAAAATTAAACCCCAGAAATAATTCCTCTCCGACTTTCTCAATAATTCGTATTTTATTAAATTCGTTACATAAAATTGCACCTCTCGATTCTGAAATGTTTAATTACTATATCTTTATGCCATTATATCTCTTCCCTCAGCTACATATGTGTAGATCACTATTGTCACAAAACGAAACTATAATAGGCGATGAAAGTGATATAGTGCGATTAAATAAGTTTGGAAGAATCCTCAAAAAGTTCGCTATGGCCGGTATTCATAGTCGCTACTTATTTTTAAGCAAATGCTTAAGCATTCGGCACCTTTTACTAAGTAGCTACTAGGTTAGTAGAGGATGCCGCATGCTTAAGGATTTGCTTAAGAATAAGTAGTCACTATGAATACCGGCCGATGTCACTTCTGTCGACTGTGTTACGCGTAACTGCGAAAGATACGGGAAACGAAACACAATTCACTGAGCATATCATTTGTAAGCGAACGATCACTACATAATAATCATTATATTCGAGGTCCCTTCCCATTGCTCTCGACGACAGCAAAGAACTAACGACAGCTATGTATATCGGAGAAATGATACACGAAACATTGTGCTCACCACGTTTAATTGTACGATTTATTACGTAGCCGTTCATACTATTTTTCTATGCATATTTTTCGGACTGCTGCAACAGCGAGTCATTAAAAGCCGCGTGGCGTTCATTTAATGCGATCGGCGTACACGTGTGTGTGTGTACCCCGATTATTATTTAAATTTTGAAGATGTACTGCGAAATCTATTTTCCTTTTGTTCTCGGTCTGCGACTATTCAGTGGGTTGAATATTCTTATGTGCGCCAAGTTTTTCGAACGAATGTTACTGCTTCTTTTGTAATAGGTGTACGAAGAAGTGAAATAAAACTGTGTTAGAGTCGAAATATATTGTCATTGGATCATGAATGATGGTAACGAAACGATGTCAAAGTGACGAATGATGCAAAATAATATGTCGCGGTCTTCTTTTACAATAATTTTCAACCGTTTCCGTCGCTCTGTTTTATATTGATTTATTACAAGACTATTAAACCATGTAGCCTATTTGAAAAGCTTAAGCTGTTCTATAAGTACAATAATTTAAATAAAGATTGCCCTATTCATTGGTGTTATTTGAATACCTAAAAATAAAAACTTTTCAACTTAATAGTTATTTCCTCCTTTATTATGTGATATTAACAGACAATATTTTATATGAAGTAAAGGTTAAATTGGAAAAGTAATTTAATTCTTTATTCGTTTTACATGAAATTATATTGTAACACCTACCGTATTTTCTATAATACATAAGTCAGGTGATTAAAAATATTTTTCTTCATGTTATAGATAAAACTTGGGAATCTAGAGACGCGGTAGCGTCTCGACGCCAAGTACAGGAATAAAGTACAGGAAAGACACCCTATATATGGCGACTGTCGCTCCTGCTATCATTTACTGGTCGCCGATATGTATTTCTCCGTCGACATGAACTTGAAGTGGGATAAATGATGGAAAGCTGTTAACCTCAACAATGAACATGAGAAGACAGTGATTTTATATATAAAGTGAAGTGATTATATAGACTAAGAGTGAAAATATAATTATTATTTATATACTTACATCAATAATCATTTGTACATGATTGTATCACTTTTTGTAATATTATGAATATGCTTTAAAGAAAATAAAGACACAAATACTATAAAAAAACTGTATTTTCCTTGCAAAACCTCGAAATTTCAGCGGCGCAACTTCTCTTGCAGGTGCAGCGCGAAAATCTGCTTCTCTTGCAGGTGCGACACCTCAAAAACGGACTGTTCCGAAATTTATTGCACGATTCTTGCACCTGCAAGAGAAGCGGTATTTCGGGTTGCACCTGCAAGAGAAGCAGTATTTCGGGTTGCACCTGCAAAAACTCGAAATTTCAGCGGCGCAACTTCTCTTGCAGGTGCAGCGCGAAAATCTGCTTCTCTTGCAGGTGCGACACCTCAAAAACGGACTGTTCCGAAATTTATTGCACGATTCTTGCACCTGCAAGAGAAGCGGTATTTCGGGTTGCACCTGCAAGAGAAGCAGTATTTCGGGTTGCACCTCCAAAAACTCGAAATTTCAGCGGCGCAACTTCTCTTGCAGGTGCAGCGCGAAAATCTGCTTCTCTTGCAGGTGCGACACCTCAAAAACGGACTGTTCCGAAATTTATTGCACGATTCTTGCACCTGCAAGAGAAGCGGTATTTCGAGTTGCACCTGCAAGAGAAGCAGTATTTCGGGTTGCACCTCCAAAAACTCGAAATTTCAGCGGCGCAACTTCTCTTGCAGGTGCAGCGCGAAAATCTGCTTCTCTTGCAGGTGCGGCACCTCAAAAACGGCCTGTTCCGAAATTCATTGCACGGATCACTGTTCTCCTGCACCAATCAGAAGCGATCACGAAAATCACGGATCACTGTGAAAAATCACCGTGATTGGGAACGAACGTGATCGGATCACTCGTGATTCACAAATCATGGTTCTAGCCAACACTATATGCAACCCCTGCGCGCATGCGTATTTGCAACCCCGGGATAAGAATAAAATGGTGTGTATTTTGCAAATAAATATAATATTGAATAAGTTCGCTTTAAAGTAGTAAGAACTATCTAAGTGTATTTAGTATGGAACTTTGCATTGAAATATCTCAGCTCCTAAGGCACGTAGGACCAAAGCGAAGACACTTTTCTTATGTAAATCAATGCCAAGCTATCCATTAAGACCATTCAAAGTCTAATCGGATCAGCCGTTATTGAGATTCGATAATCTCAGGGTACTTGATAGCGAGTCGTGCCGTAATAGATACACTCTGTGTCTCACGCTGCGCATATACCTACAGTCGGGGACAAAATTATGTGGACACTTTTAAAATCGTATTACTTGTTCAAAATTGGTCCGAACAACTTGAGTTTTTTTGAGAAGCTAGAAGGATTAGTTTGCTAAGTGACGTGTTTCGTAATTTTGAAAAAAGTTGCAATTCGTCGGAATAGCAAAAAAAATAGGAAATTTCATTTTTTCAACTTTTTTGTCTGTCCTCGTAATGAAAATTCAAAAAACCCGTTTGTAGATTTCAGTAAGTTATATACGAGCCTAAAATTTCATCAAAATCGGTTAACGCTGCTCTGAGCTATAAACGCTTAAATATCGCAGAATAAGGTCGAAAATTGCGGAAATTCACAGAAATCAGCGATTTTCGACCTTATTCTGCGATCTTTTATCGTTTATAGCTCAGAGCAGCGTTAACCGATTTTGATGAAATTTTAGGCACGTATATAACTTACTGAAATCTACAAACGGGTTTTTTGAATTTTCATTACGAGGACAGACAAAAAAGTTGAAAAAATGATCTTTCCTATTTTTTTTGCTATTCCGACCAATTGCAACTTTTTTCAAAATTACGAAACACGTCACTTAGCAAACTAATCCTTCTAGCTTCTCAAAAAAACTCAAGTTGTTCGGACCAATTTTGAACAAGTAATACGATTTTAAAAGTGTCCACATAATTTTGTCCCCGACTGTATATATATACTTGGCGCGAGACACTCCCGTGTCTCTTGATAACTCGCAATTATATTACGAAGACTGGTTAATTAATTCGAGGCTTTCGTCTGTTATATAGGTAATCAATTCTTTGGAAGCGTCGGGGAATGTCAACTGGTGTAACGAAAACGTAATGGACGAGTGCAGCATTTGCAATATGTGATTTTTAAGTGGAAATAAAACATAAGTAATTAGAATGGAATTATTATATATTACTGTACATTATTCAGAGTATTTTAATAAACCACATGTAGAGAAAAACCGCATCTTTTAATTTAGAACAGTACCCTATAACTTCCCACTTCCCAATTAAATCCCAAAGTCTGCCTCTGCGTTGATCAGTTCTGTATCTTCGATTCACTCTCCAGAGTCGTTACTTTATGCCACCTCTTTCGACGTCATGTTCTCCTGTTACGAAGCTCAATTTTGCAGCGTTCAGAAATTTTTGGCTAGATTTTGGAGCGATGTATCAGGAGAACATGAAGCGAAGGGAGGTATCCTGAAATTTCATCGTCGAAGGCCTTTCGAAACTCTGCGCCTCTACGTTGAATAGTTCTTCGACTTCGATTCTCTCTCCGAAGGCGCTAACTTAGTGCCACCTCCTTCGACGTCATGTTCTCCTGTTACGAAGCTGAATTTTGCAGCGTTCAGAAATTTTTGGCTAGATTTTGGAGCGATGTATCAGGAGAACATGAAGCGAAGGGAGGTATCCTGAAATTTCATCGTCGAAGGCCTTTCGAAACTCTGCGCCTCTACGTTGAATAGTTCTTCGACTTCGATTCTCTCTCCGAAGGCGCTAACTTAGTGCCACCTCCTTCGACGTCATGTTCTCCTGTTACGAAGCTGAATTTTGCAGCGTTCAGAAATTTTTGGCTAGATTTTGGAGCGATGTATCAGGAGAACATGAAGCGAAGGGAGGTATCCTGAAATTTCATCGTCGAAGGCCTTTCGAAACTCTGCGCCTCTACGTTGAATAGTTCTTCGACTTCGATTCTCTCTCCGAAGGCGCTAACTTAGTGCCACCTCCTTCGACGTCATATTCTCCTGTTACGAAGCTGAATTTTGCAGCGTTCAGAAATTTTTGGCTAGATTTTGGAGCGATGTATCAGGAGAACATGAAGCGAAGGGAGGTATCCTGAAATTTCATCGTCGAAGGCCTTTCGAAACTCTGCGCCTCTACGTTGAATAGTTCTTCGACTTCGATTCTCTCTCCGAAGGCGCTAACTTAGTGCCACCTCCTTCGACGTCATGTTCTCCTGTTACGAAGCTGAATTTTGCAGCGTTCAGAAATTTTTGGCTAGATTTTGGAGCGATGTATCAGGAGAACATGAAGCGAAGGGAGGTATCCTGAAATTTCATCGTCGAAGGCCTTTCGAAACTCTGCGCCTCTACGTTGAATAGTTCTTCGACTTCGATTCTCTCTCCGAAGGCGCTAACTTAGTGCCACCTCCTTCGACGTCATGTTCTCCTGTTACGAAGCTGAATTTTGCAGCGTTCAGAAATTTTAGCTAGATTTTGGAGCGATGTATCAGGAGAACATGAAGCGAAGGGAGGTATCCTGAAATTTCATCGTCGAAAACTCTGCGCCTCTACGTCGAACAGTTCTGCGACTCAGATTCCCTTTCCGAAGACGCTAACTTTGTGCCGCCTCCTTCCACATCATGTTCTCCTGTTACGAAGCTGAATTTTGCAGCGTTCAGAAATTTTTGGCTAGATTTTGGAGCGATGTATCAGGAGAACATGAAGCGAAGGGAGGTATCCTGAAATTTCATCGTCGAAGGCCTTTCGAAACTCTGCGCCTCTACGTTGAATAGTTCTTCGACTTCGATTCTCTCTCCGAAGGCGCTAACTTAGTGCCACCTCCTTCGACGTCATGTTCTCCTGTTACGAAGCTGAATTTTGCAGCGTTCAGAAATTTTTGGCTAGATTTTGGAGCGATGTATCAGGAGAACATGAAGCGAAGGGAGGTATCCTGAAATTTCATCGTCGAAGGCCTTTCGAAACTCTGCGCCTCTACGTTGAATAGTTCTTCGACTTCGATTCTCTCTCCGAAGGCGCTAACTTAGTGCCACCTCCTTCGACGTCATGTTCTCCTGTTACGAAGCTGAATTTTGCAGCGTTCAGAAATTTTTGGCTAGATTTTGGAGCGATGTATCAGGAGAACATGAAGCGAAGGGAGGTATCCTGAAATTTCATCGTCGAAGGCCTTTCGAAACTCTGCGCCTCTACGTTGAATAGTTCTTCGACTTCGATTCTCTCTCCGAAGGCGCTAACTTAGTGCCACCTCCTTCGACGTCATATTCTCCTGTTACGAAGCTGAATTTTGCAGCGTTCAGAAATTTTTGGCTAGATTTTGGAGCGATGTATCAGGAGAACATGAAGCGAAGGGAGGTATCCTGAAATTTCATCGTCGAAGGCCTTTCGAAACTCTGCGCCTCTACGTTGAATAGTTCTTCGACTTCGATTCTCTCTCCGAAGGCGCTAACTTAGTGCCACCTCCTTCGACGTCATGTTCTCCTGTTACGAAGCTGAATTTTGCAGCGTTCAGAAATTTTTGGCTAGATTTTGGAGCGATGTATCAGGAGAACATGAAGCGAAGGGAGGTATCCTGAAATTTCATCGTCGAAGGCCTTTCGAAACTCTGCGCCTCTACGTTGAATAGTTCTTCGACTTCGATTCTCTCTCCGAAGGCGCTAACTTAGTGCCACCTCCTTCGACGTCATATTCTCCTGTTACGAAGCTGAATTTTGCAGCGTTCAGAAATTTTTGGCTAGATTTTGGAGCGATGTATCAGGAGAACATGAAGCGAAGGGAGGTATCCTGAAATTTCATCGTCGAAGGCCTTTCGAAACTCTGCGCCTCTACGTTGAATAGTTCTTCGACTTCGATTCTCTCTCCGAAGGCGCTAACTTAGTGCCACCTCCTTCGACGTCATGTTCTCCTGTTACGAAGCTGAATTTTGCAGCGTTCAGAAATTTTTGGCTAGATTTTGGAGCGATGTATCAGGAGAACATGAAGCGAAGGGAGGTATCCTGAAATTTCATCGTCGAAGGCCTTTCGAAACTCTGCGCCTCTACGTTGAATAGTTCTTCGACTTCGATTCTCTCTCCGAAGGCGCTAACTTAGTGCCACCTCCTTCGACGTCATGTTCTCCTGTTACGAAGCTGAATTTTGCAGCGTTCAGAAATTTTAGCTAGATTTTGGAGCGATGTATCAGGAGAACATGAAGCGAAGGGAGGTATCCTGAAATTTCATCGTCGAAAACTCTGCGCCTCTACGTCGAACAGTTCTGCGACTCAGATTCCCTTTCCGAAGACGCTAACTTTGTGCCGCCTCCTTCCACATCATGTTCTCCTGTTACGAAGCTGAATTTTGCAGCGTTCAGAAATTTTTGGCTAGATTTTGGAGCGATGTATCAGGAGAACATGAAGCGAAGGGAGGTATCCTGAAATTTCATCGTCGAAGGCCTTTCGAAACTCTGCGCCTCTACGTTGAATAGTTCTTCGACTTCGATTCTCTCTCCGAAGGCGCTAACTTAGTGCCACCTCCTTCGACGTCATGTTCTCCTGTTACGAAGCTGAATTTTGCAGCGTTCAGAAATTTTTGGCTAGATTTTGGAGCGATGTATCAGGAGAACATGAAGCGAAGGGAGGTATCCTGAAATTTCATCGTCGAAGGCCTTTCGAAACTCTGCGCCTCTACGTTGAATAGTTCTTCGACTTCGATTCTCTCTCCGAAGGCGCTAACTTAGTGCCACCTCCTTCGACGTCATGTTCTCCTGTTACGAAGCTGAATTTTGCAGCGTTCAGAAATTTTTGGCTAGATTTTGGAGCGATGTATCAGGAGAACATGAAGCGAAGGGAGGTATCCTGAAATTTCATCGTCGAAGGCCTTTCGAAACTCTGCGCCTCTACGTTGAATAGTTCTTCGACTTCGATTCTCTCTCCGAAGGCGCTAACTTAGTGCCACCTCCTTCGACGTCATGTTCTCCTGTTACGAAGCTGAATTTTGCAGCGTTCAGAAATTTTAGCTAGATTTTGGAGCGATGTATCAGGAGAACATGAAGCGAAGGGAGGTATCCTGAAATTTCATCGTCGAAAACTCTGCGCCTCTACGTCGAACAGTTCTGCGACTCAGATTCCCTTTCCGAAGACGCTAACTTTGTGCCGCCTCCTTCCACATCATGTTCTCCTGTTACGAAGCTCAATTTTGCAGCGTTCAGAAATTTTTGGCTAGATTTTGGAGCGATGTATCAGGAGAACATGAAGCGAAGGGAGGTATCCTGAAATTTCATCGTCGAAGGCCTTTCGAAACTCTGCGCCTCTACGTTGAATAGTTCTTCGACTTCGATTCTCTCTCCGAAGGCGCTAACTTAGTGCCACCTCCTTCGACGTCATGTTCTCCTGTTACGAAGCTCAATTTTGCAGCGTTCAGAAATTTTAGCTAGATTTTGGAGCGATGTATCAGGAGAACATGAAGCGAAGGGAGGTATCCTGAAATTTCATCGTCGAAGGCCTTTCGAAACTCTGCGCCTCTACGTCGAACAGTTCTGCGACTCAGATTCCCTTTCCGAAGACGCTAACTTTGTGCCGCCTCCTTCCACATCATGTTCTCCTGTTACGAAGCTGAATTTTGCAGCGTTCAGAAATTTTTGGCTAGATTTTGGAGCGATGTATCAGGAGAACATGAAGCGAAGGGAGGTATCCTGAAATTTCATCGTCGAAGGCCTTTCGAAACTCTGCGCCTCTACGTTGAATAGTTCTTCGACTTCGATTCTCTCTCCGAAGGCGCTAACTTAGTGCCACCTCCTTCGACGTCATGTTCTCCTGTTACGAAGCTGAATTTTGCAGCGTTCAGAAATTTTAGCTAGATTTTGGAGCGATGTATCAGGAGAACATGAAGCGAAGGGAGGTATCCTGAAATTTCATCGTCGAAAACTCTGCGCCTCTACGTCGAACAGTTCTGCGACTCAGATTCCCTTTCCGAAGACGCTAACTTTGTGCCGCCTCCTTCCACATCATGTTCTCCTGTTACGAAGCTGAATTTTGCAGCGTTCAGAAATTTTTGGCTAGATTTTGGAGCGATGTATCAGGAGAACATGAAGCGAAGGGAGGTATCCTGAAATTTCATCGTCGAAGGCCTTTCGAAACTCTGCGCCTCTACGTTGAATAGTTCTTCGACTTCGATTCTCTCTCCGAAGGCGCTAACTTAGTGCCACCTCCTTCGACGTCATATTCTCCTGTTACGAAGCTGAATTTTGCAGCGTTCAGAAATTTTTGGCTAGATTTTGGAGCGATGTATCAGGAGAACATGAAGCGAAGGGAGGTATCCTGAAATTTCATCGTCGAAGGCCTTTCGAAACTCTGCGCCTCTACGTTGAATAGTTCTTCGACTTCGATTCTCTCTCCGAAGGCGCTAACTTAGTGCCACCTCCTTCGACGTCATGTTCTCCTGTTACGAAGCTGAATTTTGCAGCGTTCAGAAATTTTTGGCTAGATTTTGGAGCGATGTATCAGGAGAACATGAAGCGAAGGGAGGTATCCTGAAATTTCATCGTCGAAGGCCTTTCGAAACTCTGCGCCTCTACGTTGAATAGTTCTTCGACTTCGATTCTCTCTCCGAAGGCGCTAACTTAGTGCCACCTCCTTCGACGTCATGTTCTCCTGTTACGAAGCTGAATTTTGCAGCGTTCAGAAATTTTAGCTAGATTTTGGAGCGATGTATCAGGAGAACATGAAGCGAAGGGAGGTATCCTGAAATTTCATCGTCGAAAACTCTGCGCCTCTACGTCGAACAGTTCTGCGACTCAGATTCCCTTTCCGAAGACGCTAACTTTGTGCCGCCTCCTTCCACATCATGTTCTCCTGTTACGAAGCTGAATTTTGCAGCGTTCAGAAATTTTTGGCTAGATTTTGGAGCGATGTATCAGGAGAACATGAAGCGAAGGGAGGTATCCTGAAATTTCATCGTCGAAGGCCTTTCGAAACTCTGCGCCTCTACGTTGAATAGTTCTTCGACTTCGATTCTCTCTCCGAAGGCGCTAACTTAGTGCCACCTCCTTCGACGTCATGTTCTCCTGTTACGAAGCTGAATTTTGCAGCGTTCAGAAATTTTTGGCTAGATTTTGGAGCGATGTATCAGGAGAACATGAAGCGAAGGGAGGTATCCTGAAATTTCATCGTCGAAGGCCTTTCGAAACTCTGCGCCTCTACGTTGAATAGTTCTTCGACTTCGATTCTCTCTCCGAAGGCGCTAACTTAGTGCCACCTCCTTCGACGTCATGTTCTCCTGTTACGAAGCTGAATTTTGCAGCGTTCAGAAATTTTTGGCTAGATTTTGGAGCGATGTATCAGGAGAACATGAAGCGAAGGGAGGTATCCTGAAATTTCATCGTCGAAGGCCTTTCGAAACTCTGCGCCTCTACGTTGAATAGTTCTTCGACTTCGATTCTCTCTCCGAAGGCGCTAACTTAGTGCCACCTCCTTCGACGTCATGTTCTCCTGTTACGAAGCTGAATTTTGCAGCGTTCAGAAATTTTAGCTAGATTTTGGAGCGATGTATCAGGAGAACATGAAGCGAAGGGAGGTATCCTGAAATTTCATCGTCGAAAACTCTGCGCCTCTACGTCGAACAGTTCTGCGACTCAGATTCCCTTTCCGAAGACGCTAACTTTGTGCCGCCTCCTTCCACATCATGTTCTCCTGTTACGAAGCTCAATTTTGCAGCGTTCAGAAATTTTTGGCTAGATTTTGGAGCGATGTATCAGGAGAACATGAAGCGAAGGGAGGTATCCTGAAATTTCATCGTCGAAGGCCTTTCGAAACTCTGCGCCTCTACGTTGAATAGTTCTTCGACTTCGATTCTCTCTCCGAAGGCGCTAACTTAGTGCCACCTCCTTCGACGTCATGTTCTCCTGTTACGAAGCTCAATTTTGCAGCGTTCAGAAATTTTAGCTAGATTTTGGAGCGATGTATCAGGAGAACATGAAGCGAAGGGAGGTATCCTGAAATTTCATCGTCGAAGGCCTTTCGAAACTCTGCGCCTCTACGTCGAACAGTTCTGCGACTCAGATTCCCTTTCCGAAGACGCTAACTTTGTGCCGCCTCCTTCCACATCATGTTCTCCTGTTACGAAGCTGAATTTTGCAGCGTTCAGAAATTTTTGGCTAGATTTTGGAGCGATGTATCAGGAGAACATGAAGCGAAGGGAGGTATCCTGAAATTTCATCGTCGAAGGCCTTTCGAAACTCTGCGCCTCTACGTTGAATAGTTCTTCGACTTCGATTCTCTCTCCGAAGGCGCTAACTTAGTGCCACCTCCTTCGACGTCATGTTCTCCTGTTACGAAGCTGAATTTTGCAGCGTTCAGAAATTTTAGCTAGATTTTGGAGCGATGTATCAGGAGAACATGAAGCGAAGGGAGGTATCCTGAAATTTCATCGTCGAAAACTCTGCGCCTCTACGTCGAACAGTTCTGCGACTCAGATTCCCTTTCCGAAGACGCTAACTTTGTGCCGCCTCCTTCCACATCATGTTCTCCTGTTACGAAGCTGAATTTTGCAGCGTTCAGAAATTTTTGGCTAGATTTTGGAGCGATGTATCAGGAGAACATGAAGCGAAGGGAGGTATCCTGAAATTTCATCGTCGAAGGCCTTTCGAAACTCTGCGCCTCTACGTTGAATAGTTCTTCGACTTCGATTCTCTCTCCGAAGGCGCTAACTTAGTGCCACCTCCTTCGACGTCATGTTCTCCTGTTACGAAGCTGAATTTTGCAGCGTTCAGAAATTTTAGCTAGATTTTGGAGCGATGTATCAGGAGAACATGAAGCGAAGGGAGGTATCCTGAAATTTCATCGTCGAAAACTCTGCGCCTCTACGTCGAACAGTTCTGCGACTTCGATTCTCTCTCCGAAGGCGCTAACTTAGTGCCACCTCCTTCGACGTCATGTTCTCCTGTTACGAAGCTGAATTTTGCAGCGTTCAGAAATTTTTGGCTAGATTTTGGAGCGATGTATCAGGAGAACATGAAGCGAAGGGAGGTATCCTGAAATTTCATCGTCGAAGGCCTTTCGAAACTCTGCGCCTCTACGTTGAATAGTTCTTCGACTTCGATTCTCTCTCCGAAGGCGCTAACTTAGTGCCACCTCCTTCGACGTCATGTTCTCCTGTTACGAAGCTGAATTTTGCAGCGTTCAGAAATTTTTGGCTAGATTTTGGAGCGATGTATCAGGAGAACATGAAGCGAAGGGAGGTATCCTGAAATTTCATCGTCGAAGGCCTTTCGAAACTCTGCGCCTCTACGTTGAATAGTTCTTCGACTTCGATTCTCTCTCCGAAGGCGCTAACTTAGTGCCACCTCCTTCGACGTCATGTTCTCCTGTTACGAAGCTGAATTTTGCAGCGTTCAGAAATTTTAGCTAGATTTTGGAGCGATGTATCAGGAGAACATGAAGCGAAGGGAGGTATCCTGAAATTTCATCGTCGAAAACTCTGCGCCTCTACGTCGAACAGTTCTGCGACTCAGATTCCCTTTCCGAAGACGCTAACTTTGTGCCGCCTCCTTCCACATCATGTTCTCCTGTTACGAAGCTCAATTTTGCAGCGTTCAGAAATTTTTGGCTAGATTTTGGAGCGATGTATCAGGAGAACATGAAGCGAAGGGAGGTATCCTGAAATTTCATCGTCGAAGGCCTTTCGAAACTCTGCGCCTCTACGTTGAATAGTTCTTCGACTTCGATTCTCTCTCCGAAGGCGCTAACTTAGTGCCACCTCCTTCGACGTCATGTTCTCCTGTTACGAAGCTCAATTTTGCAGCGTTCAGAAATTTTAGCTAGATTTTGGAGCGATGTATCAGGAGAACATGAAGCGAAGGGAGGTATCCTGAAATTTCATCGTCGAAGGCCTTTCGAAACTCTGCGCCTCTACGTCGAACAGTTCTGCGACTCAGATTCCCTTTCCGAAGACGCTAACTTTGTGCCGCCTCCTTCCACATCATGTTCTCCTGTTACGAAGCTGAATTTTGCAGCGTTCAGAAATTTTTGGCTAGATTTTGGAGCGATGTATCAGGAGAACATGAAGCGAAGGGAGGTATCCTGAAATTTCATCGTCGAAGGCCTTTCGAAACTCTGCGCCTCTACGTTGAATAGTTCTTCGACTTCGATTCTCTCTCCGAAGGCGCTAACTTAGTGCCACCTCCTTCGACGTCATGTTCTCCTGTTACGAAGCTGAATTTTGCAGCGTTCAGAAATTTTAGCTAGATTTTGGAGCGATGTATCAGGAGAACATGAAGCGAAGGGAGGTATCCTGAAATTTCATCGTCGAAAACTCTGCGCCTCTACGTCGAACAGTTCTGCGACTCAGATTCCCTTTCCGAAGACGCTAACTTTGTGCCGCCTCCTTCCACATCATGTTCTCCTGTTACGAAGCTGAATTTTGCAGCGTTCAGAAATTTTTGGCTAGATTTTGGAGCGATGTATCAGGAGAACATGAAGCGAAGGGAGGTATCCTGAAATTTCATCGTCGAAGGCCTTTCGAAACTCTGCGCCTCTACGTTGAATAGTTCTTCGACTTCGATTCTCTCTCCGAAGGCGCTAACTTAGTGCCACCTCCTTCGACGTCATATTCTCCTGTTACGAAGCTGAATTTTGCAGCGTTCAGAAATTTTTGGCTAGATTTTGGAGCGATGTATCAGGAGAACATGAAGCGAAGGGAGGTATCCTGAAATTTCATCGTCGAAGGCCTTTCGAAACTCTGCGCCTCTACGTTGAATAGTTCTTCGACTTCGATTCTCTCTCCGAAGGCGCTAACTTAGTGCCACCTCCTTCGACGTCATGTTCTCCTGTTACGAAGCTGAATTTTGCAGCGTTCAGAAATTTTTGGCTAGATTTTGGAGCGATGTATCAGGAGAACATGAAGCGAAGGGAGGTATCCTGAAATTTCATCGTCGAAGGCCTTTCGAAACTCTGCGCCTCTACGTTGAATAGTTCTTCGACTTCGATTCTCTCTCCGAAGGCGCTAACTTAGTGCCACCTCCTTCGACGTCATGTTCTCCTGTTACGAAGCTGAATTTTGCAGCGTTCAGAAATTTTAGCTAGATTTTGGAGCGATGTATCAGGAGAACATGAAGCGAAGGGAGGTATCCTGAAATTTCATCGTCGAAAACTCTGCGCCTCTACGTCGAACAGTTCTGCGACTCAGATTCCCTTTCCGAAGACGCTAACTTTGTGCCGCCTCCTTCCACATCATGTTCTCCTGTTACGAAGCTCAATTTTGCAGCGTTCAGAAATTTTTGGCTAGATTTTGGAGCGATGTATCAGGAGAACATGAAGCGAAGGGAGGTATCCTGAAATTTCATCGTCGAAGGCCTTTCGAAACTCTGCGCCTCTACGTTGAATAGTTCTTCGACTTCGATTCTCTCTCCGAAGGCGCTAACTTAGTGCCACCTCCTTCGACGTCATGTTCTCCTGTTACGAAGCTCAATTTTGCAGCGTTCAGAAATTTTAGCTAGATTTTGGAGCGATGTATCAGGAGAACATGAAGCGAAGGGAGGTATCCTGAAATTTCATCGTCGAAGGCCTTTCGAAACTCTGCGCCTCTACGTCGAACAGTTCTGCGACTCAGATTCCCTTTCCGAAGACGCTAACTTTGTGCCGCCTCCTTCCACATCATGTTCTCCTGTTACGAAGCTGAATTTTGCAGCGTTCAGAAATTTTTGGCTAGATTTTGGAGCGATGTATCAGGAGAACATGAAGCGAAGGGAGGTATCCTGAAATTTCATCGTCGAAGGCCTTTCGAAACTCTGCGCCTCTACGTTGAATAGTTCTTCGACTTCGATTCTCTCTCCGAAGGCGCTAACTTAGTGCCACCTCCTTCGACGTCATGTTCTCCTGTTACGAAGCTGAATTTTGCAGCGTTCAGAAATTTTAGCTAGATTTTGGAGCGATGTATCAGGAGAACATGAAGCGAAGGGAGGTATCCTGAAATTTCATCGTCGAAAACTCTGCGCCTCTACGTCGAACAGTTCTGCGACTCAGATTCCCTTTCCGAAGACGCTAACTTTGTGCCGCCTCCTTCCACATCATGTTCTCCTGTTACGAAGCTGAATTTTGCAGCGTTCAGAAATTTTTGGCTAGATTTTGGAGCGATGTATCAGGAGAACATGAAGCGAAGGGAGGTATCCTGAAATTTCATCGTCGAAGGCCTTTCGAAACTCTGCGCCTCTACGTTGAATAGTTCTTCGACTTCGATTCTCTCTCCGAAGGCGCTAACTTAGTGCCACCTCCTTCGACGTCATGTTCTCCTGTTACGAAGCTGAATTTTGCAGCGTTCAGAAATTTTAGCTAGATTTTGGAGCGATGTATCAGGAGAACATGAAGCGAAGGGAGGTATCCTGAAATTTCATCGTCGAAAACTCTGCGCCTCTACGTCGAACAGTTCTGCGACTTCGATTCTCTCTCCGAAGGCGCTAACTTAGTGCCACCTCCTTCGACGTCATGTTCTCCTGTTACGAAGCTGAATTTTGCAGCGTTCAGAAATTTTTGGCTAGATTTTGGAGCGATGTATCAGGAGAACATGAAGCGAAGGGAGGTATCCTGAAATTTCATCGTCGAAGGCCTTTCGAAACTCTGCGCCTCTACGTTGAATAGTTCTTCGACTTCGATTCTCTCTCCGAAGGCGCTAACTTAGTGCCACCTCCTTCGACGTCATGTTCTCCTGTTACGAAGCTGAATTTTGCAGCGTTCAGAAATTTTTGGCTAGATTTTGGAGCGATGTATCAGGAGAACATGAAGCGAAGGGAGGTATCCTGAAATTTCATCGTCGAAGGCCTTTCGAAACTCTGCGCCTCTACGTTGAATAGTTCTTCGACTTCGATTCTCTCTCCGAAGGCGCTAACTTAGTGCCACCTCCTTCGACGTCATGTTCTCCTGTTACGAAGCTGAATTTTGCAGCGTTCAGAAATTTTAGCTAGATTTTGGAGCGATGTATCAGGAGAACATGAAGCGAAGGGAGGTATCCTGAAATTTCATCGTCGAAAACTCTGCGCCTCTACGTCGAACAGTTCTGCGACTCAGATTCCCTTTCCGAAGACGCTAACTTTGTGCCGCCTCCTTCCACATCATGTTCTCCTGTTACGAAGCTCAATTTTGCAGCGTTCAGAAATTTTTGGCTAGATTTTGGAGCGATGTATCAGGAGAACATGAAGCGAAGGGAGGTATCCTGAAATTTCATCGTCGAAGGCCTTTCGAAACTCTGCGCCTCTACGTTGAATAGTTCTTCGACTTCGATTCTCTCTCCGAAGGCGCTAACTTAGTGCCACCTCCTTCGACGTCATGTTCTCCTGTTACGAAGCTCAATTTTGCAGCGTTCAGAAATTTTAGCTAGATTTTGGAGCGATGTATCAGGAGAACATGAAGCGAAGGGAGGTATCCTGAAATTTCATCGTCGAAGGCCTTTCGAAACTCTGCGCCTCTACGTCGAACAGTTCTGCGACTCAGATTCCCTTTCCGAAGACGCTAACTTTGTGCCGCCTCCTTCCACATCATGTTCTCCTGTTACGAAGCTGAATTTTGCAGCGTTCAGAAATTTTTGGCTAGATTTTGGAGCGATGTATCAGGAGAACATGAAGCGAAGGGAGGTATCCTGAAATTTCATCGTCGAAGGCCTTTCGAAACTCTGCGCCTCTACGTTGAATAGTTCTTCGACTTCGATTCTCTCTCCGAAGGCGCTAACTTAGTGCCACCTCCTTCGACGTCATATTCTCCTGTTACGAAGCTGAATTTTGCAGCGTTCAGAAATTTTTGGCTAGATTTTGGAGCGATGTATCAGGAGAACATGAAGCGAAGGGAGGTATCCTGAAATTTCATCGTCGAAGGCCTTTCGAAACTCTGCGCCTCTACGTTGAATAGTTCTTCGACTTCGATTCTCTCTCCGAAGGCGCTAACTTAGTGCCACCTCCTTCGACGTCATGTTCTCCTGTTACGAAGCTGAATTTTGCAGCGTTCAGAAATTTTTGGCTAGATTTTGGAGCGATGTATCAGGAGAACATGAAGCGAAGGGAGGTATCCTGAAATTTCATCGTCGAAGGCCTTTCGAAACTCTGCGCCTCTACGTTGAATAGTTCTTCGACTTCGATTCTCTCTCCGAAGGCGCTAACTTAGTGCCACCTCCTTCGACGTCATGTTCTCCTGTTACGAAGCTGAATTTTGCAGCGTTCAGAAATTTTAGCTAGATTTTGGAGCGATGTATCAGGAGAACATGAAGCGAAGGGAGGTATCCTGAAATTTCATCGTCGAAAACTCTGCGCCTCTACGTCGAACAGTTCTGCGACTCAGATTCCCTTTCCGAAGACGCTAACTTTGTGCCGCCTCCTTCCACATCATGTTCTCCTGTTACGAAGCTGAATTTTGCAGCGTTCAGAAATTTTTGGCTAGATTTTGGAGCGATGTATCAGGAGAACATGAAGCGAAGGGAGGTATCCTGAAATTTCATCGTCGAAGGCCTTTCGAAACTCTGCGCCTCTACGTTGAATAGTTCTTCGACTTCGATTCTCTCTCCGAAGGCGCTAACTTAGTGCCACCTCCTTCGACGTCATGTTCTCCTGTTACGAAGCTGAATTTTGCAGCGTTCAGAAATTTTTGGCTAGATTTTGGAGCGATGTATCAGGAGAACATGAAGCGAAGGGAGGTATCCTGAAATTTCATCGTCGAAGGCCTTTCGAAACTCTGCGCCTCTACGTTGAATAGTTCTTCGACTTCGATTCTCTCTCCGAAGGCGCTAACTTAGTGCCACCTCCTTCGACGTCATGTTCTCCTGTTACGAAGCTGAATTTTGCAGCGTTCAGAAATTTTTGGCTAGATTTTGGAGCGATGTATCAGGAGAACATGAAGCGAAGGGAGGTATCCTGAAATTTCATCGTCGAAGGCCTTTCGAAACTCTGCGCCTCTACGTTGAATAGTTCTTCGACTTCGATTCTCTCTCCGAAGGCGCTAACTTAGTGCCACCTCCTTCGACGTCATGTTCTCCTGTTACGAAGCTGAATTTTGCAGCGTTCAGAAATTTTAGCTAGATTTTGGAGCGATGTATCAGGAGAACATGAAGCGAAGGGAGGTATCCTGAAATTTCATCGTCGAAAACTCTGCGCCTCTACGTCGAACAGTTCTGCGACTCAGATTCCCTTTCCGAAGACGCTAACTTTGTGCCGCCTCCTTCCACATCATGTTCTCCTGTTACGAAGCTCAATTTTGCAGCGTTCAGAAATTTTTGGCTAGATTTTGGAGCGATGTATCAGGAGAACATGAAGCGAAGGGAGGTATCCTGAAATTTCATCGTCGAAGGCCTTTCGAAACTCTGCGCCTCTACGTTGAATAGTTCTTCGACTTCGATTCTCTCTCCGAAGGCGCTAACTTAGTGCCACCTCCTTCGACGTCATGTTCTCCTGTTACGAAGCTCAATTTTGCAGCGTTCAGAAATTTTAGCTAGATTTTGGAGCGATGTATCAGGAGAACATGAAGCGAAGGGAGGTATCCTGAAATTTCATCGTCGAAGGCCTTTCGAAACTCTGCGCCTCTACGTCGAACAGTTCTGCGACTCAGATTCCCTTTCCGAAGACGCTAACTTTGTGCCGCCTCCTTCCACATCATGTTCTCCTGTTACGAAGCTGAATTTTGCAGCGTTCAGAAATTTTTGGCTAGATTTTGGAGCGATGTATCAGGAGAACATGAAGCGAAGGGAGGTATCCTGAAATTTCATCGTCGAAGGCCTTTCGAAACTCTGCGCCTCTACGTTGAATAGTTCTTCGACTTCGATTCTCTCTCCGAAGGCGCTAACTTAGTGCCACCTCCTTCGACGTCATGTTCTCCTGTTACGAAGCTGAATTTTGCAGCGTTCAGAAATTTTAGCTAGATTTTGGAGCGATGTATCAGGAGAACATGAAGCGAAGGGAGGTATCCTGAAATTTCATCGTCGAAAACTCTGCGCCTCTACGTCGAACAGTTCTGCGACTCAGATTCCCTTTCCGAAGACGCTAACTTTGTGCCGCCTCCTTCCACATCATGTTCTCCTGTTACGAAGCTGAATTTTGCAGCGTTCAGAAATTTTTGGCTAGATTTTGGAGCGATGTATCAGGAGAACATGAAGCGAAGGGAGGTATCCTGAAATTTCATCGTCGAAGGCCTTTCGAAACTCTGCGCCTCTACGTTGAATAGTTCTTCGACTTCGATTCTCTCTCCGAAGGCGCTAACTTAGTGCCACCTCCTTCGACGTCATGTTCTCCTGTTACGAAGCTGAATTTTGCAGCGTTCAGAAATTTTAGCTAGATTTTGGAGCGATGTATCAGGAGAACATGAAGCGAAGGGAGGTATCCTGAAATTTCATCGTCGAAAACTCTGCGCCTCTACGTCGAACAGTTCTGCGACTCAGATTCCCTTTCCGAAGACGCTAACTTTGTGCCGCCTCCTTCCACATCATGTTCTCCTGTTACGAAGCTGAATTTTGCAGCGTTCAGAAATTTTTGGCTAGATTTTGGAGCGATGTATCAGGAGAACATGAAGCGAAGGGAGGTATCCTGAAATTTCATCGTCGAAGGCCTTTCGAAACTCTGCGCCTCTACGTTGAATAGTTCTTCGACTTCGATTCTCTCTCCGAAGGCGCTAACTTAGTGCCACCTCCTTCGACGTCATGTTCTCCTGTTACGAAGCTGAATTTTGCAGCGTTCAGAAATTTTTGGCTAGATTTTGGAGCGATGTATCAGGAGAACATGAAGCGAAGGGAGGTATCCTGAAATTTCATCGTCGAAGGCCTTTCGAAACTCTGCGCCTCTACGTTGAATAGTTCTTCGACTTCGATTCTCTCTCCGAAGGCGCTAACTTAGTGCCACCTCCTTCGACGTCATGTTCTCCTGTTACGAAGCTGAATTTTGCAGCGTTCAGAAATTTTTGGCTAGATTTTGGAGCGATGTATCAGGAGAACATGAAGCGAAGGGAGGTATCCTGAAATTTCATCGTCGAAGGCCTTTCGAAACTCTGCGCCTCTACGTTGAATAGTTCTTCGACTTCGATTCTCTCTCCGAAGGCGCTAACTTAGTGCCACCTCCTTCGACGTCATGTTCTCCTGTTACGAAGCTGAATTTTGCAGCGTTCAGAAATTTTAGCTAGATTTTGGAGCGATGTATCAGGAGAACATGAAGCGAAGGGAGGTATCCTGAAATTTCATCGTCGAAAACTCTGCGCCTCTACGTCGAACAGTTCTGCGACTCAGATTCCCTTTCCGAAGACGCTAACTTTGTGCCGCCTCCTTCCACATCATGTTCTCCTGTTACGAAGCTCAATTTTGCAGCGTTCAGAAATTTTTGGCTAGATTTTGGAGCGATGTATCAGGAGAACATGAAGCGAAGGGAGGTATCCTGAAATTTCATCGTCGAAGGCCTTTCGAAACTCTGCGCCTCTACGTTGAATAGTTCTTCGACTTCGATTCTCTCTCCGAAGGCGCTAACTTAGTGCCACCTCCTTCGACGTCATGTTCTCCTGTTACGAAGCTCAATTTTGCAGCGTTCAGAAATTTTAGCTAGATTTTGGAGCGATGTATCAGGAGAACATGAAGCGAAGGGAGGTATCCTGAAATTTCATCGTCGAAGGCCTTTCGAAACTCTGCGCCTCTACGTCGAACAGTTCTGCGACTCAGATTCCCTTTCCGAAGACGCTAACTTTGTGCCGCCTCCTTCCACATCATGTTCTCCTGTTACGAAGCTGAATTTTGCAGCGTTCAGAAATTTTTGGCTAGATTTTGGAGCGATGTATCAGGAGAACATGAAGCGAAGGGAGGTATCCTGAAATTTCATCGTCGAAGGCCTTTCGAAACTCTGCGCCTCTACGTTGAATAGTTCTTCGACTTCGATTCTCTCTCCGAAGGCGCTAACTTAGTGCCACCTCCTTCGACGTCATGTTCTCCTGTTACGAAGCTGAATTTTGCAGCGTTCAGAAATTTTAGCTAGATTTTGGAGCGATGTATCAGGAGAACATGAAGCGAAGGGAGGTATCCTGAAATTTCATCGTCGAAAACTCTGCGCCTCTACGTCGAACAGTTCTGCGACTCAGATTCCCTTTCCGAAGACGCTAACTTTGTGCCGCCTCCTTCCACATCATGTTCTCCTGTTACGAAGCTCAATTTTGCAGCGTTCAGAAATTTTTGGCTAGATTTTGGAGCGATGTATCAGGAGAACATGAAGCGAAGGGAGGTATCCTGAAATTTCATCGTCGAAGGCCTTTCGAAACTCTGCGCCTCTACGTTGAATAGTTCTTCGACTTCGATTCTCTCTCCGAAGGCGCTAACTTAGTGCCACCTCCTTCGACGTCATGTTCTCCTGTTACGAAGCTCAATTTTGCAGCGTTCAGAAATTTTAGCTAGATTTTGGAGCGATGTATCAGGAGAACATGAAGCGAAGGGAGGTATCCTGAAATTTCATCGTCGAAGGCCTTTCGAAACTCTGCGCCTCTACGTCGAACAGTTCTGCGACTCAGATTCCCTTTCCGAAGACGCTAACTTTGTGCCGCCTCCTTCCACATCATGTTCTCCTGTTACGAAGCTGAATTTTGCAGCGTTCAGAAATTTTTGGCTAGATTTTGGAGCGATGTATCAGGAGAACATGAAGCGAAGGGAGGTATCCTGAAATTTCATCGTCGAAGGCCTTTCGAAACTCTGCGCCTCTACGTTGAATAGTTCTTCGACTTCGATTCTCTCTCCGAAGGCGCTAACTTAGTGCCGCCTCCTTCGACGTCATGTTCTCCTGTTACGAAGCTCAATTTTGCAGCGTTCAGAAATTTTTGGCTAGATTTTGGAGCGATGTATCAGGAGAACATGAAGCGAAGGGAGGTATCCTGAAATTTCATCGTCGAAGGCCTTTCGAAACTCTGCGCCTCTACGTTGAATAGTTCTTCGACTTCGATTCTCTCTCCGAAGGCGCTAACTTAGTGCCACCTCCTTCGACGTCATGTTCTCCTGTTACGAAGCTGAATTTTGCAGCGTTCAGAAATTTTAGCTAGATTTTGGAGCGATGTATCAGGAGAACATGAAGCGAAGGGAGGTATCCTGAAATTTCATCGTCGAAAACTCTGCGCCTCTACGTCGAACAGTTCTGCGACTCAGATTCCCTTTCCGAAGACGCTAACTTTGTGCCGCCTCCTTCCACATCATGTTCTCCTGTTACGAAGCTGAATTTTGCAGCGTTCAGAAATTTTTGGCTAGATTTTGGAGCGATGTATCAGGAGAACATGAAGCGAAGGGAGGTATCCTGAAATTTCATCGTCGAAGGCCTTTCGAAACTCTGCGCCTCTACGTTGAATAGTTCTTCGACTTCGATTCTCTCTCCGAAGGCGCTAACTTAGTGCCGCCTCCTTCCACATCATGTTCTCCTGTTACGAAGCTGAATTTTGCAGCGTTCAGAAATTTTTGGCTAGATTTTGGAGCGATGTATCAGGAGAACATGAAGCGAAGGGAGGTATCCTGAAATTTCATCGTCGAAGGCCTTTCGAAACTCTGCGCCTCTACGTTGAATAGTTCTTCGACTTCGATTCTCTCTCCGAAGGCGCTAACTTAGTGCCACCTCCTTCGACGTCATGTTCTCCTGTTACGAAGCTGAATTTTGCAGCGTTCAGAAATTTTAGCTAGATTTTGGAGCGATGTATCAGGAGAACATGAAGCGAAGGGAGGTATCCTGAAATTTCATCGTCGAAAACTCTGCGCCTCTACGTCGAACAGTTCTGCGACTCAGATTCCCTTTCCGAAGACGCTAACTTTGTGCCGCCTCCTTCCACATCATGTTCTCCTGTTACGAAGCTGAATTTTGCAGCGTTCAGAAATTTTTGGCTAGATTTTGGAGCGATGTTTTAGGAGAACATGAAGCGAAGGGAGGTATCCTGAAATTTCATCGTCGAAGGCCTTTCGAAACTCTGCGCCTCTACGTCGAACAGTTCTGCGACTCAGATTCCCTTTCCGAAGACGCTAACTTTGTGCCGCCTCCTTCCACATCATGTTCTCCTGTTACGAAGCTGAATTTTGCAGCGTTCAGAAATTTTAGCTAGATTTTGGAGCGATGTATCAGGAGAACATGAAGCGAAGGGAGGTATCCTGAAATTTCATCGTCGAAGGCCTTTCGAAACTCTGCGCCTCTACGTTGAATAGTTCTTCGACTTCGATTCTCTCTCCGAAGGCGCTAACTTAGTGCCGCCTCCTTCGACGTCATGTTCTCCTGTTACGAAGCTCAATTTTGCAGCGTTCAGAAATTTTTGGCTAGATTTTGGAGCGATGTATCAGGAGAACATGAAGCGAAGGGAGGTATCCTGAAATTTCATCGTCGAAGGCCTTTCGAAACTCTGCGCCTCTACGTTGAATAGTTCTTCGACTTCGATTCTCTCTCCGAAGGCGCTAACTTAGTGCCACCTCCTTCGACGTCATGTTCTCCTGTTACGAAGCTGAATTTTGCAGCGTTCAGAAATTTTAGCTAGATTTTGGAGCGATGTATCAGGAGAACATGAAGCGAAGGGAGGTATCCTGAAATTTCATCGTCGAAAACTCTGCGCCTCTACGTCGAACAGTTCTGCGACTCAGATTCCCTTTCCGAAGACGCTAACTTTGTGCCGCCTCCTTCCACATCATGTTCTCCTGTTACGAAGCTCAATTTTGCAGCGTTCAGGAATTTTTGGCTAGATTTTGGAGCGATGTATCAGGAGAACATGAAGCGAAGGGAGGTATCCTGAAATTTCATCGTCGAAAACTCTGCGCCTCTACGTCGAACAGTTCTGCGACTCAGATTCCCTTTCCGAAGACGCTAACTTTGTGCCACCTCCTTCGACGTCATGTTCTCCTGTTACGAAGCTGAATTTTGCAGCGTTCAGAAATTTTAGCTAGATTTTGGAGCGATGTATCAGGAGAACATGAAGCGAAGGGAGGTATCCTGAAATTTCATCGTCGAAAACTCTGCGCCTCTACGTCGAACAGTTCTGCGACTCAGATTCCCTTTCCGAAGACGCTAACTTTGTGCCGCCTCCTTCCACATCATGTTCTCCTGTTACGAAGCTGAATTTTGCAGCGTTCAGAAATTTTTGGCTAGATTTTGGAGCGATGTATCAGGAGAACATGAAGCGAAGGGAGGTATCCTGAAATTTCATCGTCGCAGGCCTTTCGAAACTCTGCGCCTCTACGTCGAACAGTTCTGCGACTCAGATTCCCTTTCCGAAGACGCTAACTTTGTGCCGCCTCCTTCCACATCATGTTCTCCTGTTACGAAGCTCAATTTTGCAGCGTTCAGGAATTTTTGGCTAGATTTTGAAGCGATGTATCAGGAGAACATGAAGCGAAGGGAGGTATCCTGAAATTTCATCGTCGCAGGCCTTTCGAAACTCTGCGCCTCTACGTCGAACAGTTCTGCGACTCAGATTCCCTTTCCGAAGACGCTAACTTTGTGCCGCCTCCTTCCACATCATGTTCTCCTGTTACGAAGCTCAATTTTGCAGCGTTCAGGAATTTTTGGCTAGATTTTGAAGCGATGTATCAGGAGAACATGAAGCGAAGGGAGGTATCCTGAAATTTCATCGTCGAAGGCCTTTCGAAACTCTGCGCCTCTACGTTGAATAGTTCTTCGACTTCGATTCTCTCTCCGAAGGCGCTAACTTAGTGCCACCTCCTTCGACGTCATGTTCTCCTGTTACGAAGCTCAATTTTGCAGCGTTCAGAAATTTTAGCTAGATTTTGGAGCGATGTATCAGGAGAACATGAAGCGAAGGGAGGTATCCTGAAATTTCATCGTCGAAGGCCTTTCGAAACTCTGCGCCTCTACGTTGAATAGTTCTTCGACTTCGATTCTCTCTCCGAAGGCGCTAACTTAGTGCCGCCTCCTTCCACATCATGTTCTCCTGTTACGAAGCTGAATTTTGCAGCGTTCAGAAATTTTTGGCTAGATTTTGGAGCGATGTATCAGGAGAACATGAAGCGAAGGGAGGTATCCTGAAATTTCATCGTCGAAGGCCTTTCGAAACTCTGCGCCTCTACGTTGAATAGTTCTTCGACTTCGATTCTCTCTCCGAAGGCGCTAACTTAGTGCCACCTCCTTCGACGTCATGTTCTCCTGTTACGAAGCTGAATTTTGCAGCGTTCAGAAATTTTAGCTAGATTTTGGAGCGATGTATCAGGAGAACATGAAGCGAAGGGAGGTATCCTGAAATTTCATCGTCGAAAACTCTGCGCCTCTACGTCGAACAGTTCTGCGACTCAGATTCCCTTTCCGAAGACGCTAACTTTGTGCCGCCTCCTTCCACATCATGTTCTCCTGTTACGAAGCTCAATTTTGCAGCGTTCAGGAATTTTTGGCTAGATTTTGGAGCGATGTATCAGGAGAACATGAAGCGAAGGGAGGTATCCTGAAATTTCATCGTCGAAAACTCTGCGCCTCTACGTCGAACAGTTCTGCGACTCAGATTCCCTTTCCGAAGACGCTAACTTTGTGCCACCTCCTTCGACGTCATGTTCTCCTGTTACGAAGCTGAATTTTGCAGCGTTCAGAAATTTTAGCTAGATTTTGGAGCGATGTATCAGGAGAACATGAAGCGAAGGGAGGTATCCTGAAATTTCATCGTCGAAGGCCTTTCGAAACTCTGCGCCTCTACGTTGAATAGTTCTTCGACTTCGATTCTCTCTCCGAAGGCGCTAACTTAGTGCCGCCTCCTTCCACATCATGTTCTCCTGTTACGAAGCTGAATTTTGCAGCGTTCAGAAATTTTTGGCTAGATTTTGGAGCGATGTATCAGGAGAACATGAAGCGAAGGGAGGTATCCTGAAATTTCATCGTCGAAGGCCTTTCGAAACTCTGCGCCTCTACGTTGAATAGTTCTTCGACTTCGATTCTCTCTCCGAAGGCGCTAACTTAGTGCCACCTCCTTCGACGTCATGTTCTCCTGTTACGAAGCTCAATTTTGCAGCGTTCAGAAATTTTTGGCTAGATTTTGGAGCGATGTATCAGGAGAACATGAAGCGAAGGGAGGTATCCTGAAATTTCATCGTCGAAAACTCTGCGCCTCTACGTCGAACAGTTCTGCGACTCAGATTCCCTTTCCGAAGGCGCTAACTTAGTGCCGCCTCCTTCCACATCATGTTCTCCTGTTACGAAGCTGAATTTTGCAGCGTTCAGAAATTTTTGGCTAGATTTTGGAGCGATGTATCAGGAGAACATGAAGCGAAGGCAGGTATCCTGAAATTTCATCGTCGAAGGCCTTTCGAAACTCTGCGCCTCTACGTCGAACAGTTCTGCGACTCAGATTCCCTTTCCGAAGACGCTAACTTTGTGCCGCCTCCTTCCACATCATGTTCTCCTGTTACGAAGCTCAATTTTGCAGCGTTCAGGAATTTTTGGCTAGATTTTGGAGCGATGTATCAGGAGAACATGAAGCGAAGGGAGGTATCCTGAAATTTCATCGTCGAAAACTCTGCGCCTCTACGTCGAACAGTTCTGCGACTCAGATTCCCTTTCCGAAGACGCTAACTTTGTGCCACCTCCTTCGACGTCATGTTCTCCTGTTACGAAGCTGAATTTTGCAGCGTTCAGAAATTTTAGCTAGATTTTGGAGCGATGTATCAGGAGAACATGAAGCGAAGGGAGGTATCCTGAAATTTCATCGTCGAAAACTCTGCGCCTCTACGTCGAACAGTTCTGCGACTCAGATTCCCTTTCCGAAGACGCTAACTTTGTGCCGCCTCCTTCCACATCATGTTCTCCTGTTACGAAGCTGAATTTTGCAGCGTTCAGAAATTTTTGGCTAGATTTTGGAGCGATGTATCAGGAGAACATGAAGCGAAGGGAGGTATCCTGAAATTTCATCGTCGAAGGCCTTTCGAAACTCTGCGCCTCTACGTTGAATAGTTCTTCGACTTCGATTCTCTCTCCGAAGGCGCTAACTTAGTGCCACCTCCTTCGACGTCATGTTCTCCTGTTACGAAGCTGAATTTTGCAGCGTTCAGAAATTTTAGCTAGATTTTGGAGCGATGTATCAGGAGAACATGAAGCGAAGGGAGGTATCCTGAAATTTCATCGTCGAAGGCCTTTCGAAACTCTGCGCCTCTACGTCGAACAGTTCTGCGACTCAGATTCCCTTTCCGAAGACGCTAACTTTGTGCCGCCTCCTTCCACATCATGTTCTCCTGTTACGAAGCTGAATTTTGCAGCGTTCAGAAATTTTTGGCTAGATTTTGGAGCGATGTATCAGGAGAACATGAAGCGAAGGGAGGTATCCTGAAATTTCATCGTCGCAGGCCTTTCGAAACTCTGCGCCTCTACGTCGAACAGTTCTGCGACTCAGATTCCCTTTCCGAAGACGCTAACTTTGTGCCGCCTCCTTCCACATCATGTTCTCCTGTTACGAAGCTCAATTTTGCAGCGTTCAGGAATTTTTGGCTAGATTTTGAAGCGATGTATCAGGAGAACATGAAGCGAAGGGAGGTATCCTGAAATTTCATCGTCGAAGGCCTTTCGAAACTCTGCGCCTCTACGTTGAATAGTTCTTCGACTTCGATTCTCTCTCCGAAGGCGCTAACTTAGTGCCACCTCCTTCGACGTCATGTTCTCCTGTTACGAAGCTCAATTTTGCAGCGTTCAGAAATTTTAGCTAGATTTTGGAGCGATGTATCAGGAGAACATGAAGCGAAGGGAGGTATCCTGAAATTTCATCGTCGAAGGCCTTTCGAAACTCTGCGCCTCTACGTTGAATAGTTCTTCGACTTCGATTCTCTCTCCGAAGGCGCTAACTTAGTGCCGCCTCCTTCCACATCATGTTCTCCTGTTACGAAGCTGAATTTTGCAGCGTTCAGAAATTTTTGGCTAGATTTTGGAGCGATGTATCAGGAGAACATGAAGCGAAGGGAGGTATCCTGAAATTTCATCGTCGAAGGCCTTTCGAAACTCTGCGCCTCTACGTTGAATAGTTCTTCGACTTCGATTCTCTCTCCGAAGGCGCTAACTTAGTGCCACCTCCTTCGACGTCATGTTCTCCTGTTACGAAGCTCAATTTTGCAGCGTTCAGAAATTTTTGGCTAGATTTTGGAGCGATGTATCAGGAGAACATGAAGCGAAGGGAGGTATCCTGAAATTTCATCGTCGAAGGCCTTTCGAAACTCTGCGCCTCTACGTTGAATAGTTCTTCGACTTCGATTCTCTCTCCGAAGGCGCTAACTTAGTGCCACCTCCTTCGACGTCATGTTCTCCTGTTACGAAGCTCAATTTTGCAGCGTTCAGAAATTTTTGGCTAGATTTTGGAGCGATGTATCAGGAGAACATGAAGCGAAGGGAGGTATCCTGAAATTTCATCGTCGAAGGCCTTTCGAAACTCTGCGCCTCTACGTTGAATAGTTCTTCGACTTCGATTCTCTCTCCGAAGGCGCTAACTTAGTGCCACCTCCTTCGACGTCATGTTCTCCTGTTACGAAGCTGAATTTTGCAGCGTTCAGAAATTTTAGCTAGATTTTGGAGCGATGTATCAGGAGAACATGAAGCGAAGGGAGGTATCCTGAAATTTCATCGTCGAAAACTCTGCGCCTCTACGTCGAACAGTTCTGCGACTCAGATTCCCTTTCCGAAGACGCTAACTTTGTGCCGCCTCCTTCCACATCATGTTCTCCTGTTACGAAGCTGAATTTTGCAGCGTTCAGAAATTTTTGGCTAGATTTTGGAGCGATGTATCAGGAGAACATGAAGCGAAGGGAGGTATCCTGAAATTTCATCGTCGAAGGCCTTTCGAAACTCTGCGCCTCTACGTTGAATAGTTCTTCGACTTCGATTCTCTCTCCGAAGGCGCTAACTTAGTGCCGCCTCCTTCCACATCATGTTCTCCTGTTACGAAGCTGAATTTTGCAGCGTTCAGAAATTTTTGGCTAGATTTTGGAGCGATGTATCAGGAGAACATGAAGCGAAGGCAGGTATCCTGAAATTTCATCGTCGAAGGCCTTTCGAAACTCTGCGCCTCTACGTCGAACAGTTCTGCGACTCAGATTCCCTTTCCGAAGACGCTAACTTTGTGCCGCCTCCTTCCACATCATGTTCTCCTGTTACGAAGCTCAATTTTGCAGCGTTCAGGAATTTTTGGCTAGATTTTGGAGCGATGTATCAGGAGAACATGAAGCGAAGGGAGGTATCCTGAAATTTCATCGTCGAAAACTCTGCGCCTCTACGTCGAACAGTTCTGCGACTCAGATTCCCTTTCCGAAGACGCTAACTTTGTGCCACCTCCTTCGACGTCATGTTCTCCTGTTACGAAGCTGAATTTTGCAGCGTTCAGAAATTTTAGCTAGATTTTGGAGCGATGTATCAGGAGAACATGAAGCGAAGGGAGGTATCCTGAAATTTCATCGTCGAAAACTCTGCGCCTCTACGTCGAACAGTTCTGCGACTCAGATTCCCTTTCCGAAGACGCTAACTTTGTGCCGCCTCCTTCCACATCATGTTCTCCTGTTACGAAGCTGAATTTTGCAGCGTTCAGAAATTTTTGGCTAGATTTTGGAGCGATGTATCAGGAGAACATGAAGCGAAGGGAGGTATCCTGAAATTTCATCGTCGAAGGCCTTTCGAAACTCTGCGCCTCTACGTCGAACAGTTCTGCGACTCAGATTCCCTTACCGAAGACGCTAACTTTGTGCCGCCTCCTTCCACATCATGTTCTCCTGTTACGAAGCTGAATTTTGCAGCGTTCAGAAATTTTTGGCTAGATTTTGAAGCGATGTATCAGGAGAACATGAAGCGAAGGGAGGTATCCTGAAATTTCATCGTCGCAGGCCTTTCGAAACTCTGCGCCTCTACGTCGAACAGTTCTGCGACTCAGATTCCCTTTCCGAAGACGCTAACTTTGTGCCGCCTCCTTCCACATCATGTTCTCCTGTTACGAAGCTGAATTTTGCAGCGTTCAGAAATTTTTGGCTAGATTTTGGAGCGATGTATCAGGAGAACATGAAGCGAAGGGAGGTATCCTGAAATTTCATCGTCGAAAACTCTGCGCCTCTACGTCGAACAGTTCTGCGACTCAGATTCCCTTTCCGAAGGCGCTAACTTAGTGCCGCCTCCTTCCACATCATGTTCTCCTGTTACGAAGCTGAATTTTGCAGCGTTCAGAAATTTTTGGCTAGATTTTGGAGCGATGTATCAGGAGAACATGAAGCGAAGGCAGGTATCCTGAAATTTCATCGTCGAAGGCCTTTCGAAACTCTGCGCCTCTACGTCGAACAGTTCTGCGACTCAGATTCCCTTTCCGAAGACGCTAACTTTGTGCCGCCTCCTTCCACATCATGTTCTCCTGTTACGAAGCTCAATTTTGCAGCGTTCAGGAATTTTTGGCTAGATTTTGGAGCGATGTATCAGGAGAACATGAAGCGAAGGGAGGTATCCTGAAATTTCATCGTCGAAAACTCTGCGCCTCTACGTCGAACAGTTCTGCGACTCAGATTCCCTTTCCGAAGACGCTAACTTTGTGCCACCTCCTTCGACGTCATGTTCTCCTGTTACGAAGCTGAATTTTGCAGCGTTCAGAAATTTTAGCTAGATTTTGGAGCGATGTATCAGGAGAACATGAAGCGAAGGGAGGTATCCTGAAATTTCATCGTCGAAAACTCTGCGCCTCTACGTCGAACAGTTCTGCGACTCAGATTCCCTTTCCGAAGACGCTAACTTTGTGCCGCCTCCTTCCACATCATGTTCTCCTGTTACGAAGCTGAATTTTGCAGCGTTCAGAAATTTTTGGCTAGATTTTGGAGCGATGTATCAGGAGAACATGAAGCGAAGGGAGGTATCCTGAAATTTCATCGTCGAAGGCCTTTCGAAACTCTGCGCCTCTACGTCGAACAGTTCTGCGACTCAGATTCCCTTACCGAAGACGCTAACTTTGTGCCGCCTCCTTCCACATCATGTTCTCCTGTTACGAAGCTGAATTTTGCAGCGTTCAGAAATTTTTGGCTAGATTTTGAAGCGATGTATCAGGAGAACATGAAGCGAAGGGAGGTATCCTGAAATTTCATCGTCGCAGGCCTTTCGAAACTCTGCGCCTCTACGTCGAACAGTTCTGCGACTCAGATTCCCTTTCCGAAGACGCTAACTTTGTGCCACCTCCTTCGACGTCATGTTCTCCTGTTACGAAGCTCAATTTTGCAGCGTTCAGAAATTTTTGGCTAGATTTTGGAGCGATGTATCAGGAGAACATGAAGCGAAGGGAGGTATCCTGAAATTTCATCGTCGAAGGCCTTTCGAAACTCTGCGCCTCTACGTTGAATAGTTCTTCGACTTCGATTCTCTCTCCGAAGGCGCTAACTTAGTGCCACCTCCTTCGACGTCATGTTCTCCTGTTACGAAGCTCAATTTTGCAGCGTTCAGGAATTTTTGGCTAGATTTTGGAGCGATGTATCAGGAGAACATGAAGCGAAGGGAGGTATCCTGAAATTTCATCGTCGAAAACTCTGCGCCTCTACGTCGAACAGTTCTGCGACTCAGATTCCCTTTCCGAAGACGCTAACTTTGTGCCACCTCCTTCGACGTCATGTTCTCCTGTTACGAAGCTGAATTTTGCAGCGTTCAGAAATTTTAGCTAGATTTTGGAGCGATGTATCAGGAGAACATGAAGCGAAGGGAGGTATCCTGAAATTTCATCGTCGAAAACTCTGCGCCTCTACGTCGAACAGTTCTGCGACTCAGATTCCCTTTCCGAAGACGCTAACTTTGTGCCGCCTCCTTCCACATCATGTTCTCCTGTTACGAAGCTGAATTTTGCAGCGTTCAGAAATTTTTGGCTAGATTTTGGAGCGATGTATCAGGAGAACATGAAGCGAAGGGAGGTATCCTGAAATTTCATCGTCGCAGGCCTTTCGAAACTCTGCGCCTCTACGTCGAACAGTTCTGCGACTCAGATTCCCTTTCCGAAGACGCTAACTTTGTGCCGCCTCCTTCCACATCATGTTCTCCTGTTACGAAGCTCAATTTTGCAGCGTTCAGGAATTTTTGGCTAGATTTTGGAGCGATGTATCAGGAGAACATGAAGCGAAGGGAGGTATCCTGAAATTTCATCGTCGAAAACTCTGCGCCTCTACGTCGAACAGTTCTGCGACTCAGATTCCCTTTCCGAAGACGCTAACTTTGTGCCACCTCCTTCGACGTCATGTTCTCCTGTTACGAAGCTGAATTTTGCAGCGTTCAGAAATTTTAGCTAGATTTTGGAGCGATGTATCAGGAGAACATGAAGCGAAGGGAGGTATCCTGAAATTTCATCGTCGAAAACTCTGCGCCTCTACGTCGAACAGTTCTGCGACTCAGATTCCCTTTCCGAAGACGCTAACTTTGTGCCGCCTCCTTCCACATCATGTTCTCCTGTTACGAAGCTCAATTTTGCAGCGTTCAGAAATTTTTGGCTAGATTTTGGAGCGATGTATCAGGAGAACATGAAGCGAAGGGAGGTATCCTGAAATTTCATCGTCGAAGGCCTTTCGAAACTCTGCGCCTCTACGTTGAATAGTTCTTCGACTTCGATTCTCTCTCCGAAGGCGCTAACTTAGTGCCACCTCCTTCGACGTCATGTTCTCCTGTTACGAAGCTCAATTTTGCAGCGTTCAGAAATTTTTGGCTAGATTTTGGAGCGATGTATCAGGAGAACATGAAGCGAAGGGAGGTATCCTGAAATTTCATCGTCGAAGGCCTTTCGAAACTCTGCGCCTCTACGTTGAATAGTTCTTCGACTTCGATTCTCTCTCCGAAGGCGCTAACTTAGTGCCACCTCCTTCGACGTCATGTTCTCCTGTTACGAAGCTGAATTTTGCAGCGTTCAGAAATTTTAGCTAGATTTTGGAGCGATGTATCAGGAGAACATGAAGCGAAGGGAGGTATCCTGAAATTTCATCGTCGAAAACTCTGCGCCTCTACGTCGAACAGTTCTGCGACTCAGATTCCCTTTCCGAAGACGCTAACTTTGTGCCGCCTCCTTCCACATCATGTTCTCCTGTTACGAAGCTGAATTTTGCAGCGTTCAGAAATTTTTGGCTAGATTTTGGAGCGATGTATCAGGAGAACATGAAGCGAAGGGAGGTATCCTGAAATTTCATCGTCGAAGGCCTTTCGAAACTCTGCGCCTCTACGTCGAACAGTTCTGCGACTCAGATTCCCTTACCGAAGACGCTAACTTTGTGCCGCCTCCTTCCACATCATGTTCTCCTGTTACGAAGCTGAATTTTGCAGCGTTCAGAAATTTTTGGCTAGATTTTGAAGCGATGTATCAGGAGAACATGAAGCGAAGGGAGGTATCCTGAAATTTCATCGTCGCAGGCCTTTCGAAACTCTGCGCCTCTACGTCGAACAGTTCTGCGACTCAGATTCCCTTTCCGAAGACGCTAACTTTGTGCCGCCTCCTTCCACATCATGTTCTCCTGTTACGAAGCTGAATTTTGCAGCGTTCAGAAATTTTTGGCTAGATTTTGGAGCGATGTATCAGGAGAACATGAAGCGAAGGGAGGTATCCTGAAATTTCATCGTCGAAAACTCTGCGCCTCTACGTCGAACAGTTCTGCGACTCAGATTCCCTTTCCGAAGGCGCTAACTTAGTGCCGCCTCCTTCCACATCATGTTCTCCTGTTACGAAGCTGAATTTTGCAGCGTTCAGAAATTTTTGGCTAGATTTTGGAGCGATGTATCAGGAGAACATGAAGCGAAGGCAGGTATCCTGAAATTTCATCGTCGAAGGCCTTTCGAAACTCTGCGCCTCTACGTCGAACAGTTCTGCGACTCAGATTCCCTTTCCGAAGACGCTAACTTTGTGCCGCCTCCTTCCACATCATGTTCTCCTGTTACGAAGCTCAATTTTGCAGCGTTCAGGAATTTTTGGCTAGATTTTGGAGCGATGTATCAGGAGAACATGAAGCGAAGGGAGGTATCCTGAAATTTCATCGTCGAAAACTCTGCGCCTCTACGTCGAACAGTTCTGCGACTCAGATTCCCTTTCCGAAGACGCTAACTTTGTGCCACCTCCTTCGACGTCATGTTCTCCTGTTACGAAGCTGAATTTTGCAGCGTTCAGAAATTTTAGCTAGATTTTGGAGCGATGTATCAGGAGAACATGAAGCGAAGGGAGGTATCCTGAAATTTCATCGTCGAAAACTCTGCGCCTCTACGTCGAACAGTTCTGCGACTCAGATTCCCTTTCCGAAGACGCTAACTTTGTGCCGCCTCCTTCCACATCATGTTCTCCTGTTACGAAGCTGAATTTTGCAGCGTTCAGAAATTTTTGGCTAGATTTTGGAGCGATGTATCAGGAGAACATGAAGCGAAGGGAGGTATCCTGAAATTTCATCGTCGCAGGCCTTTCGAAACTCTGCGCCTCTACGTTGAATAGTTCTTCGACTTCGATTCTCTCTCCGAAGGCGCTAACTTAGTGCCGCCTCCTTCCACATCATGTTCTCCTGTTACGAAGCTGAATTTTGCAGCGTTCAGAAATTTTTGGCTAGATTTTGGAGCGATGTATCAGGAGAACATGAAGCGAAGGGAGGTATCCTGAAATTTCATCGTCGAAGGCCTTTCGAAACTCTGCGCCTCTACGTTGAATAGTTCTTCGACTTCGATTCTCTCTCCGAAGGCGCTAACTTAGTGCCACCTCCTTCGACGTCATGTTCTCCTGTTACGAAGCTCAATTTTGCAGCGTTCAGAAATTTTTGGCTAGATTTTGGAGCGATGTATCAGGAGAACATGAAGCGAAGGGAGGTATCCTGAAATTTCATCGTCGAAGGCCTTTCGAAACTCTGCGCCTCTACGTTGAATAGTTCTTCGACTTCGATTCTCTCTCCGAAGGCGCTAACTTAGTGCCACCTCCTTCGACGTCATGTTCTCCTGTTACGAAGCTCAATTTTGCAGCGTTCAGAAATTTTTGGCTAGATTTTGGAGCGATGTATCAGGAGAACATGAAGCGAAGGGAGGTATCCTGAAATTTCATCGTCGAAGGCCTTTCGAAACTCTGCGCCTCTACGTTGAATAGTTCTTCGACTTCGATTCTCTCTCCGAAGGCGCTAACTTAGTGCCACCTCCTTCGACGTCATGTTCTCCTGTTACGAAGCTGAATTTTGCAGCGTTCAGAAATTTTAGCTAGATTTTGGAGCGATGTATCAGGAGAACATGAAGCGAAGGGAGGTATCCTGAAATTTCATCGTCGAAAACTCTGCGCCTCTACGTCGAACAGTTCTGCGACTCAGATTCCCTTTCCGAAGACGCTAACTTTGTGCCGCCTCCTTCCACATCATGTTCTCCTGTTACGAAGCTGAATTTTGCAGCGTTCAGAAATTTTTGGCTAGATTTTGGAGCGATGTATCAGGAGAACATGAAGCGAAGGGAGGTATCCTGAAATTTCATCGTCGAAGGCCTTTCGAAACTCTGCGCCTCTACGTTGAATAGTTCTTCGACTTCGATTCTCTCTCCGAAGGCGCTAACTTAGTGCCGCCTCCTTCCACATCATGTTCTCCTGTTACGAAGCTGAATTTTGCAGCGTTCAGAAATTTTTGGCTAGATTTTGGAGCGATGTATCAGGAGAACATGAAGCGAAGGCAGGTATCCTGAAATTTCATCGTCGAAGGCCTTTCGAAACTCTGCGCCTCTACGTCGAACAGTTCTGCGACTCAGATTCCCTTTCCGAAGACGCTAACTTTGTGCCGCCTCCTTCCACATCATGTTCTCCTGTTACGAAGCTCAATTTTGCAGCGTTCAGGAATTTTTGGCTAGATTTTGGAGCGATGTATCAGGAGAACATGAAGCGAAGGGAGGTATCCTGAAATTTCATCGTCGAAAACTCTGCGCCTCTACGTCGAACAGTTCTGCGACTCAGATTCCCTTTCCGAAGACGCTAACTTTGTGCCACCTCCTTCGACGTCATGTTCTCCTGTTACGAAGCTGAATTTTGCAGCGTTCAGAAATTTTAGCTAGATTTTGGAGCGATGTATCAGGAGAACATGAAGCGAAGGGAGGTATCCTGAAATTTCATCGTCGAAAACTCTGCGCCTCTACGTCGAACAGTTCTGCGACTCAGATTCCCTTTCCGAAGACGCTAACTTTGTGCCGCCTCCTTCCACATCATGTTCTCCTGTTACGAAGCTGAATTTTGCAGCGTTCAGAAATTTTTGGCTAGATTTTGGAGCGATGTATCAGGAGAACATGAAGCGAAGGGAGGTATCCTGAAATTTCATCGTCGAAGGCCTTTCGAAACTCTGCGCCTCTACGTCGAACAGTTCTGCGACTCAGATTCCCTTACCGAAGACGCTAACTTTGTGCCGCCTCCTTCCACATCATGTTCTCCTGTTACGAAGCTGAATTTTGCAGCGTTCAGAAATTTTTGGCTAGATTTTGAAGCGATGTATCAGGAGAACATGAAGCGAAGGGAGGTATCCTGAAATTTCATCGTCGCAGGCCTTTCGAAACTCTGCGCCTCTACGTCGAACAGTTCTGCGACTCAGATTCCCTTTCCGAAGACGCTAACTTTGTGCCACCTCCTTCGACGTCATGTTCTCCTGTTACGAAGCTCAATTTTGCAGCGTTCAGAAATTTTTGGCTAGATTTTGGAGCGATGTATCAGGAGAACATGAAGCGAAGGGAGGTATCCTGAAATTTCATCGTCGAAGGCCTTTCGAAACTCTGCGCCTCTACGTTGAATAGTTCTTCGACTTCGATTCTCTCTCCGAAGGCGCTAACTTAGTGCCACCTCCTTCGACGTCATGTTCTCCTGTTACGAAGCTCAATTTTGCAGCGTTCAGGAATTTTTGGCTAGATTTTGGAGCGATGTATCAGGAGAACATGAAGCGAAGGGAGGTATCCTGAAATTTCATCGTCGAAAACTCTGCGCCTCTACGTCGAACAGTTCTGCGACTCAGATTCCCTTTCCGAAGACGCTAACTTTGTGCCACCTCCTTCGACGTCATGTTCTCCTGTTACGAAGCTGAATTTTGCAGCGTTCAGAAATTTTAGCTAGATTTTGGAGCGATGTATCAGGAGAACATGAAGCGAAGGGAGGTATCCTGAAATTTCATCGTCGAAAACTCTGCGCCTCTACGTCGAACAGTTCTGCGACTCAGATTCCCTTTCCGAAGACGCTAACTTTGTGCCGCCTCCTTCCACATCATGTTCTCCTGTTACGAAGCTGAATTTTGCAGCGTTCAGAAATTTTTGGCTAGATTTTGGAGCGATGTATCAGGAGAACATGAAGCGAAGGGAGGTATCCTGAAATTTCATCGTCGCAGGCCTTTCGAAACTCTGCGCCTCTACGTCGAACAGTTCTGCGACTCAGATTCCCTTTCCGAAGACGCTAACTTTGTGCCGCCTCCTTCCACATCATGTTCTCCTGTTACGAAGCTCAATTTTGCAGCGTTCAGGAATTTTTGGCTAGATTTTGGAGCGATGTATCAGGAGAACATGAAGCGAAGGGAGGTATCCTGAAATTTCATCGTCGAAAACTCTGCGCCTCTACGTCGAACAGTTCTGCGACTCAGATTCCCTTTCCGAAGACGCTAACTTTGTGCCACCTCCTTCGACGTCATGTTCTCCTGTTACGAAGCTGAATTTTGCAGCGTTCAGAAATTTTAGCTAGATTTTGGAGCGATGTATCAGGAGAACATGAAGCGAAGGGAGGTATCCTGAAATTTCATCGTCGAAAACTCTGCGCCTCTACGTCGAACAGTTCTGCGACTCAGATTCCCTTTCCGAAGACGCTAACTTTGTGCCGCCTCCTTCCACATCATGTTCTCCTGTTACGAAGCTCAATTTTGCAGCGTTCAGAAATTTTTGGCTAGATTTTGGAGCGATGTATCAGGAGAACATGAAGCGAAGGGAGGTATCCTGAAATTTCATCGTCGAAGGCCTTTCGAAACTCTGCGCCTCTACGTTGAATAGTTCTTCGACTTCGATTCTCTCTCCGAAGGCGCTAACTTAGTGCCACCTCCTTCGACGTCATGTTCTCCTGTTACGAAGCTCAATTTTGCAGCGTTCAGAAATTTTAGCTAGATTTTGGAGCGATGTATCAGGAGAACATGAAGCGAAGGGAGGTATCCTGAAATTTCATCGTCGAAGGCCTTTCGAAACTCTGCGCCTCTACGTTGAATAGTTCTTCGACTTCGATTCTCTCTCCGAAGGCGCTAACTTAGTGCCGCCTCCTTCCACATCATGTTCTCCTGTTACGAAGCTGAATTTTGCAGCGTTCAGAAATTTTTGGCTAGATTTTGGAGCGATGTATCAGGAGAACATGAAGCGAAGGGGGGTATCCTGAAATTTCATCGTCGAAGGCCTTTCGAAACTCTGCGCCTCTACGTTGAATAGTTCTTCGACTTCGATTCTCTCTCCGAAGGCGCTAACTTAGTGCCACCTCCTTCGACGTCATGTTCTCCTGTTACGAAGCTCAATTTTGCAGCGTTCAGAAATTTTTGGCTAGATTTTGGAGCGATGTATCAGGAGAACATGAAGCGAAGGGAGGTATCCTGAAATTTCATCGTCGAAGGCCTTTCGAAACTCTGCGCCTCTACGTTGAATAGTTCTTCGACTTCGATTCTCTCTCCGAAGGCGCTAACTTAGTGCCACCTCCTTCGACGTCATGTTCTCCTGTTACGAAGCTCAATTTTGCAGCGTTCAGAAATTTTTGGCTAGATTTTGGAGCGATGTATCAGGAGAACATGAAGCGAAGGGAGGTATCCTGAAATTTCATCGTCGAAGGCCTTTCGAAACTCTGCGCCTCTACGTTGAATAGTTCTTCGACTTCGATTCTCTCTCCGAAGGCGCTAACTTAGTGCCACCTCCTTCGACGTCATGTTCTCCTGTTACGAAGCTGAATTTTGCAGCGTTCAGAAATTTTAGCTAGATTTTGGAGCGATGTATCAGGAGAACATGAAGCGAAGGGAGGTATCCTGAAATTTCATCGTCGAAAACTCTGCGCCTCTACGTCGAACAGTTCTGCGACTCAGATTCCCTTTCCGAAGACGCTAACTTTGTGCCACCTCCTTCGACGTCATGTTCTCCTGTTACGAAGCTGAATTTTGCAGCGTTCAGAAATTTTAGCTAGATTTTGGAGCGATGTATCAGGAGAACATGAAGCGAAGGGAGGTATCCTGAAATTTCATCGTCGAAAACTCTGCGCCTCTACGTCGAACAGTTCTGCGACTCAGATTCCCTTTCCGAAGACGCTAACTTTGTGCCGCCTCCTTCCACATCATGTTCTCCTGTTACGAAGCTGAATTTTGCAGCGTTCAGAAATTTTTGGCTAGATTTTGGAGCGATGTATCAGGAGAACATGAAGCGAAGGGAGGTATCCTGAAATTTCATCGTCGCAGGCCTTTCGAAACTCTGCGCCTCTACGTCGAACAGTTCTGCGACTCAGATTCCCTTTCCGAAGACGCTAACTTTGTGCCGCCTCCTTCCACATCATGTTCTCCTGTTACGAAGCTCAATTTTGCAGCGTTCAGGAATTTTTGGCTAGATTTTGGAGCGATGTATCAGGAGAACATGAAGCGAAGGGAGGTATCCTGAAATTTCATCGTCGAAAACTCTGCGCCTCTACGTCGAACAGTTCTGCGACTCAGATTCCCTTTCCGAAGACGCTAACTTTGTGCCACCTCCTTCGACGTCATGTTCTCCTGTTACGAAGCTGAATTTTGCAGCGTTCAGAAATTTTAGCTAGATTTTGGAGCGATGTATCAGGAGAACATGAAGCGAAGGGAGGTATCCTGAAATTTCATCGTCGAAAACTCTGCGCCTCTACGTCGAACAGTTCTGCGACTCAGATTCCCTTTCCGAAGACGCTAACTTTGTGCCGCCTCCTTCCACATCATGTTCTCCTGTTACGAAGCTCAATTTTGCAGCGTTCAGAAATTTTTGGCTAGATTTTGGAGCGATGTATCAGGAGAACATGAAGCGAAGGGAGGTATCCTGAAATTTCATCGTCGAAGGCCTTTCGAAACTCTGCGCCTCTACGTTGAATAGTTCTTCGACTTCGATTCTCTCTCCGAAGGCGCTAACTTAGTGCCACCTCCTTCGACGTCATGTTCTCCTGTTACGAAGCTCAATTTTGCAGCGTTCAGAAATTTTTGGCTAGATTTTGGAGCGATGTATCAGGAGAACATGAAGCGAAGGGAGGTATCCTGAAATTTCATCGTCGAAGGCCTTTCGAAACTCTGCGCCTCTACGTTGAATAGTTCTTCGACTTCGATTCTCTCTCCGAAGGCGCTAACTTAGTGCCACCTCCTTCGACGTCATGTTCTCCTGTTACGAAGCTGAATTTTGCAGCGTTCAGAAATTTTAGCTAGATTTTGGAGCGATGTATCAGGAGAACATGAAGCGAAGGGAGGTATCCTGAAATTTCATCGTCGAAAACTCTGCGCCTCTACGTCGAACAGTTCTGCGACTCAGATTCCCTTTCCGAAGACGCTAACTTTGTGCCGCCTCCTTCCACATCATGTTCTCCTGTTACGAAGCTGAATTTTGCAGCGTTCAGAAATTTTTGGCTAGATTTTGGAGCGATGTATCAGGAGAACATGAAGCGAAGGGAGGTATCCTGAAATTTCATCGTCGAAGGCCTTTCGAAACTCTGCGCCTCTACGTTGAATAGTTCTTCGACTTCGATTCTCTCTCCGAAGGCGCTAACTTAGTGCCGCCTCCTTCCACATCATGTTCTCCTGTTACGAAGCTGAATTTTGCAGCGTTCAGAAATTTTTGGCTAGATTTTGGAGCGATGTATCAGGAGAACATGAAGCGAAGGCAGGTATCCTGAAATTTCATCGTCGAAGGCCTTTCGAAACTCTGCGCCTCTACGTCGAACAGTTCTGCGACTCAGATTCCCTTTCCGAAGACGCTAACTTTGTGCCGCCTCCTTCCACATCATGTTCTCCTGTTACGAAGCTCAATTTTGCAGCGTTCAGGAATTTTTGGCTAGATTTTGGAGCGATGTATCAGGAGAACATGAAGCGAAGGGAGGTATCCTGAAATTTCATCGTCGAAAACTCTGCGCCTCTACGTCGAACAGTTCTGCGACTCAGATTCCCTTTCCGAAGACGCTAACTTTGTGCCACCTCCTTCGACGTCATGTTCTCCTGTTACGAAGCTGAATTTTGCAGCGTTCAGAAATTTTAGCTAGATTTTGGAGCGATGTATCAGGAGAACATGAAGCGAAGGGAGGTATCCTGAAATTTCATCGTCGAAAACTCTGCGCCTCTACGTCGAACAGTTCTGCGACTCAGATTCCCTTTCCGAAGACGCTAACTTTGTGCCGCCTCCTTCCACATCATGTTCTCCTGTTACGAAGCTGAATTTTGCAGCGTTCAGAAATTTTTGGCTAGATTTTGGAGCGATGTATCAGGAGAACATGAAGCGAAGGGAGGTATCCTGAAATTTCATCGTCGAAGGCCTTTCGAAACTCTGCGCCTCTACGTTGAATAGTTCTTCGACTTCGATTCTCTCTCCGAAGGCGCTAACTTAGTGCCACCTCCTTCGACGTCATGTTCTCCTGTTACGAAGCTGAATTTTGCAGCGTTCAGAAATTTTAGCTAGATTTTGGAGCGATGTATCAGGAGAACATGAAGCGAAGGGAGGTATCCTGAAATTTCATCGTCGAAGGCCTTTCGAAACTCTGCGCCTCTACGTCGAACAGTTCTGCGACTCAGATTCCCTTTCCGAAGACGCTAACTTTGTGCCGCCTCCTTCCACATCATGTTCTCCTGTTACGAAGCTGAATTTTGCAGCGTTCAGAAATTTTTGGCTAGATTTTGGAGCGATGTATCAGGAGAACATGAAGCGAAGGGAGGTATCCTGAAATTTCATCGTCGAAGGCCTTTCGAAACTCTGCGCCTCTACGTCGAACAGTTCTGCGACTCAGATTCCCTTACCGAAGACGCTAACTTTGTGCCGCCTCCTTCCACATCATGTTCTCCTGTTACGAAGCTGAATTTTGCAGCGTTCAGAAATTTTTGGCTAGATTTTGAAGCGATGTATCAGGAGAACATGAAGCGAAGGGAGGTATCCTGAAATTTCATCGTCGAAAACTCTGCGCCTCTACGTCGAACAGTTCTGCGACTCAGATTCCCTTTCCGAAGACGCTAACTTTGTGCCGCCTCCTTCCACATCATGTTCTCCTGTTACGAAGCTCAATTTTGCAGCGTTCAGAAATTTTTGGCTAGATTTTGGCGCGATGTATCAGGAGAACATGAAGCGAAAGGAGGTATCCTAAATTTCAGCTCTCCGTTCAATACTCCTCCATTAAGAGACGTTTTTGAAAGACGCAGCGTTAAAGTAGCGCATTTCAAAATCTGGTGTGTGGGCGAATAGGTTTGGAATTTGGATAGGAATGTTCTAGAGAATCTTTACAATAATAATACGATTTTGTAGAGTTTTTCCACTTTATTGTCTTTAAAATACATTCAGTAGATTGCAATGGAGCGATACATGAATATGAAATAAGTAATCAGTATATTTTGACTTTATCTTGTATATAAAATTTTGGGTTCAAATTTCAAGTTCTTCGATTCAGTGGAGTACTCAGGATTTTATTTTTTGGGTTGAGTCGCCGGGGGTAGGGGGGTTCGAGACAGAGGACGCGCGACTCGTTGATACTTTCATGCGCTTGATACAACTCCGTTCCTTTTCCCTTGTTTCTCACTTTTTCCCTGCGTACGCCACTGCTTAGATCGATAGTTTTCCCGTATTTGTTAAGTAACGTTGTTGTCAATGAAGAATCATCCACAAATGCTGTAACAGACGAAGAACGAATTATATAGCGAATTCGGGAGACCCGCACTGGCCGCACTGAGTGCAACTTTTAGCCAATTGGAAGCGAGAAAACTCGCACTCAGTGCGGCCAGTGCGGGTCTCCCGAATTCGCTAATAGCAACTTGTATTATTTTAAATTACAAGGTTTCGCGCCAAAAGCCTCTATCCGGCAGGGAATTTACTAACCCGCACATTGGATTTAGGGACATTTCGAGTCTCTCTCATTAACTGTTGACGCACAATAACTAACGGTGATTTATCACCGTGATCGCAGAATCACGATCACCATTGTAATTTAAGTTAAATCACGACCGTGATCGTGTTTTTTTTTTTTTGCCTCGAGTGAATTTGCTCACTGTGAATACTGTGATCGTAAATCTTGCTCATGATTGAATTATTTTTTATCAAATGCTTCAATATAGCTTGCCGAACAATATCTACATATAATGTTAGTTTAATATTACGTTATGTTTTCTGTATATAACGAAAATTTTCTTTATTTAATTAATGAAATTAGAATTTCGACCGTATTTATAGAATAACCAAAAAAAACACGAAACTGATATCAGCGCATTTTTGTTTTGACGTCGTTAATATAGAATATGCAGGTTATGTGGTGCGTGCAAAGACCAGTTATACTCTCCACCAATCAGAAGCGATCACTGTTCTGCCTGCACCAATCAGAGGCGATCACGGATCACTGTTCTGCCTGCACCAATCAGAAGCGATCACGGATCACTGTTCTCCTGCACCAATCAGAAGCGATCACGAAAATCACGGATCACTGTGAAAAATCACCGTGATTGGGAACGATGTTGCGTGTTCCGCTGGTTGAATTGCGTGAGGTTAGCTATAAGACATAGAAATATCGAGGTTAGATGTAGAGCGAAATTCAAATTCCTTTTAATTGAAAGACAGATATATTATAATAAGATTTGAAGCGAGCGGCACATCTGGAAGGTCTTAAGCAAGTTTGAAATAGGGGACAAGGAGGATAGTAAATAGCTTAACTTTTCCTTGCACATCTGCGTGCCAAATTTAGTCGAGCGAGCAGCTGCTCGTCTCGTAAAACCATTTAAAACTTTATCCTCCCTTTCAATAATTGCCGATATCCTGTTAGGGTAAAAACGTCATAAAGTCATAAACCTTGCGCCGGCGACGTCATCTTGACCCCGGGGGGTTGCGCTTACCTACCTGGTAGAAATGTATGTACCGTACACAGCCTATGTAAAGTACGTAATCGGAAAGCGTGCCACCACCACCAGCCGAGAGTGAAGGAAAGCGCGAAGGAAGGGCCAAGGACGGAGAGATGGCTGAAGGACAACCCACTGACGAACCATGAGGGACAACACCATCTTGATTGGGCGAAGGGATCCGAGGAGGGAGTCGGAAGAAGACGCCAAAATTAGGGAGTAGGGCGCCCGGAGGTGACAAGCGAGGAGTTTAATTTGTAAGAAGTCAGATCTATCTTGTCAACAAGTCAGAAAACATCCTGTAACAATATACAGTATTTTCTCAGGATATCAGAGTTCATTTATTGAAATTCCCGCGTCAACTCGCGAGCTGAGTGCTTTCAGCGCTCCACGGGCACGGACCCACGAGTCTTTAAAATACCCCACGAAATCGCGCAACAACGAACGTGATCGGATCACTCGTGATTCACAAATCATGGTTCTAGCCAACACTAGTTCGACGTTCCCTCGTGTTCGTATCAGCATTAATATAAATCGATGATCAATATGATGTTTCGTGGCACACAGTATGGTAGGCGGTTGTAATAAAATCAACATTTTATTTGAAAAATTGAGACATACACAGATGCGAAAACAATGGTAGCACATTGGTAGCACCGATAAATAGACGTTGAAACGATAACGTTTAGGTTTAAAGAGACTACGCGCGGGCTAATTGCTCCTCCGAATGAGCAGTCAATTACCAACGACAAAAATGTATACATCATCGATTCTGGTAAAAAGAAATCTCACCAACTCTCCACTTTTGTTATATACTCGGCTGTAACAGCTTTTTTGATAAATAGATCGAAGCACATCTCTTCTCTCGCACTCGTTACTTCTTCTCTTTTCTCTTTTGCAAAAGGCAAGGAAACGAACGAACAACAGCCCCGCTCCTTGCCCCTGTCGATCATCACGACGATACAATTGAAACTCCAGAGATTATAGATATATATATATTAATATATAAATGCGCGTATCGATCCGCGACGCAAAGTTTCTCGTACTTCGCGAAAAGAGATAAGAGCAATTTAACTATCGGTTACTCGATCACCGTCGCGTTTCCTTCTTCTCTCTTCTAAATTCAGAGTCCCCCTTGTCATTATCGCTTTCAAAAGTGGCTTGTGCACAAAACGCGAGAGGAGAGGCGAATAGTAATTCGTTTCTGTTAAAATATACTTATACGAAATGACTTTAGAAATATATCAGCCGCAGAATCGAAATGATCGCAAGGGCGACACGTCGTAATACAGACAGGGTATTAAAAGAAACTATCGAGAATTTGGCGGACTAACTTTCGTGGCTTCTTCGTAGCGTTACAAATTAATTCGTCGATCTGTCGATCCTTTACACGCACACCACGCTATCTCGGTGTCAGACAGAAAGGGTTTCGTCGAAGAATCAAGGAACCACGATGCAATAAAGGGATCTCATAATTCTGTAATCGAGATTCATTTAATGCAAGATCATTGACCACCGAGTCGCGCTTTCTTCGCAACGACGATAACAGAATTAATAAATGACAAATCACTTCGTGGTTTAGTTGCTAGAAACACACTCAGACCTATCAACGTTACACCAAACTCGAGGGATGCAACCCTAAGTGACAAACTCGTCGGTCAGTTCTTATATAATATGTACCTTGTTATGGCGTTACAACTTGGACAAGATGCCAATAGATCAGCCACGCGACTCACCTATCTCCACAATAAAGCCCATTTTAGTTTGTCGAATTTATCATGGCAATTAGGTGTTGCTTGCTTGTTCCCTGGTGTGTAGGGGCGGATTTGAGAACAGGCTAAGGGTAGCCCAGGGCGGGAAATTTTGAGTAGCTACAAATTTTGGGAAGCGGAAAATTATGGGTAGCGACAAATTTTGGAGGGCGTCGAATTTAGGGGAGCATCAAATTTTAAGGATCCGCAAATTTTGAACGATAGAAATTGGAAAAGGTTCAAGGTTTAAACCATAAAACTTTGAACACAGAAGCTTGAGACAACTTTAAAAAGAATTCACTTTTTTCCTGTAGCGATATGAGTTGCGATATTGAATTAATTTTGAAATTGTCTCAACTCCTAAAAATTAGAATATTCGATGATATTTTGCGGAAAACGCGGCAGACGCTTGTTAGCCTAGGGGCGCCAAATCTTCAAATCCGCCCCTGCTGGTGCGAGCCAGTATTAATGATCATTATTGGGAGCAGAAAAATTCTTACACGATAGCTCATCGTTTTAGCTGAACTCAACAAGAACCGGAGCATTTTGCAAACGACTAATTAACTTTTCCAAGCTACTATTTCCAAACGCCAAGAATGCTAGATTAGGATTTATTCATTGTACCTGTATTCAAGAGTCCACGAAATGGGGGTAGCTTATTTGGTTTATTGCTTGACTGAAAGTTGATCCAGTTCGAATCAGGAAGCTTGGGTCTATTGTCAGCGAAGGCAGTACTCCTGAGATTGCTCTGTGGGATAAACAGTCTGCCCTAGCACACGACTACAAGTGCCCACTGTCTATCACCCGACTACAAGGCATCCTTTACCTTTACAGCCAGCAACTATGACATCCAACTTTACTTTTACGACAATCCACTGTAATTGTAGCAATACAGGCAGAGATCTGCTTAAGTGATCAGAGCAGCACTATTTTTACATCTATTCTGTCCCTTATACAAGTACTTTAATATTTTGGACCTTACAAGCTTAGATATACATACAGACTTTTCCAGTTTGCTATTGCAGAAAAGCAAATTTCAGCCAGAATCATGACTAAGGTACTGTTGCATAAAATAGACTGAAAATGATTCCCAAAGATGAATAGAAATTATTTGAAGGAATTTATCTCATCCAAGTTGTTTGTACTCGAGCATTACGCGAGAACCAACTCTCAGTTGGTATTGTATTATTGGCAATAAATTGTGCTTCAAACGACAGAAAGCAAGATTCCAACTTTTAATTTCCATGATTTACATCTCGAACCTCAGACATAATCCACAAATCGTTTTCTACATCATTTGTACGTGAACAAATTACTTTCATACACAGAACCTTTCTCTTTCTACTCGTACCTATCTTTGAAGAACTCAATACCAGTCGTTCCATTGGACGGAACGCTAGCACTCCGTTATGTTATAGTTTCTTCAAATTGGCTACACCATTTCACCCTTATTTAACATTTAACTTGTTACATATGTTGGATAGGCATATACTCACGCGAGTAATTATTGCAAAACATGTAACGGTCATTCTGCGTTTCATATGGGAAGTATTTTAAAAAAGGACTATACTTCATAAAATGGCGAAGGAATTAATCTCTATATACCATTGTTAGAATAGACTTCTACTAACATTATTGACATGTTCACAACCATCATGGGATTCTCATTTTCTTCAATGCTACCATATCTTTTTGCAACGATTCCCGATTGGTATTTTAAGAAGTTCTGTTTGTTGACGTCGAGGCGGAATGCACAAATGATGGGACTGAACATGTTAATATGTGTATTAACAATTAAATCTGCTTTTTGATTTGATTAGAAAAGACACCTAATTGGCTTCTATTCTACGAGAGATGCGGAGAAATGGTCAAGATAGAATTAAATGATTTCATGGACGAAATAAGGTGCAAAAAACTCCTTCTCTTCTTGTTTACAAAAGTCATTTATTTTCCAGCGTGGTCAGTGTTTTTGCACCTCATTCATTCTACAAAAACATTCAGTGCTTATCGTGAGCCTGGTTTCATTTCTTTAACAAGGGGGTTCATTCGGTGCTATGCTTTTGATTGACACACGTAGTACACAACAATCGTACAAATCTCATTGCAACCTGAATGAAATATATTTCTGAAAATACTTCCTGTTTACTAGCTACATTTCAGAAATGGACTATGCGCTTGCATCTGGCGGGCAAGTGCAGGGCGATTTATAAATGCATCTCAAAATTTCGAAGGGTATGTCTGCGCAGCGAAATAAGTAAATGATGTTACACGACCAGGGATGGTGCAGAGCATAGTTTCTGAGAGACAGAGGATTAAAGGAAGTGCTGCTTCGATGCTCACAACGATTCCCTTTTAGAGATTTATTTTTTGGGGACACTTGAAATCTACTGTATACGCTACATAATAGATTCGACACGATTTGATTGGCAACTGGTATTTACCAATACCTCGAGAATTATTTCCTTTTTAATCCTCCGTAACTCAGAGACTACACTATATAAATAACAGGCTCATATAACATTTCTTACTTGTTTAGTGTGTAGATACCACCTCTTCACCTACGCCCACCAGGTATTGACGTACATTTATTAATTAATCTGATTACTATAAAATGAAAGTGGTGTGCACATTATGTACCTACAAGGTGTCTCAAAATATTACGATAAATCGAAATAAGCGATTTCCTCGTGCCAACAGAAATCAAGAATCGAACGAGTATTATCCTTGCATTCTGAACTTATATTTAGACGTTTTATCAATCAGCGATTGAATAAATTATACACGTTTTAATGTAAATTTAATAACTGAGAATCTGAATTTTACAGTTTTGTGGTATTACGGTGGGAGTGTCCATTTTCAGACCAAATTTTGGGAAGCATCAAATTTTAGAGAGTAACAAATTTTGGGGAGCAGCAAATTTTGGGTAGCGGAAAATTTGCGGGAACGAAAATTTTTGGGGAGTGGGAAATTTTGTGAGAGCGGAAAGTTTTGGAGGAGCGACAATTTTTGGGGGGCAAAGAAATTTTGGGGAGCAAGGACATTTTGGGGAGCGTCAAATTTTTGGGCGTAAACAAATTTTGGAGGGCGGCAAATTTGAAGCGGCAGAAATTGGAAAAGGTTTGAACAACTTTAAAAACAATTACCTTTTTGTCACGTAGCGAATTAGCAATGACTCAGATGTGAGTTGCGATATTGAATTAATCTTAAAATTGTCTCGATTCTTTTAAATTAAAATGTTTGATGATATTTCGCATAAAAGGCGACAGACGCTGGTCAGCCTAAGGGCGCCAAATCTTCAATTCCGCCCCTGGATACAATATGCGGGATATAATTACTCGTCATTGACTTAAATATTGCAAAAGAATAAACACTGTTCGATTTCTTTTGGCGCGAGGAACTTGCACGTTCCAAGGCACCCTGTATCCTACAATGGCATGTAGCTAACTGGCTACCATGGATGCAACATCATAGAACTGTAGAAATATCACGTTTGCCGTTCATCTCAGCGAAGGCGCCGTATCGTTACAAGAATAATATTTCCCACGCTTTACCTAACACTAAAATTCGTCGAATTCCATTAGTCCAAAACACCTCGCGAGAAGGAATCGGCAGACTCTCACGAGACCCTATCGTTGGCACTAAAAAATTACCTTGCAGCGTCCCCCGTTGCCCAAGACGGCGGTGAACAAAACGATTCACCAGCTTCCGTGCCGACCGAAACGTTGCTATCAATCCTTTCTAACATGAGCAGCGTCAGTATGAAACGATACACGAATTGCTTCCCCAAACAAGCTATAAATTTAATACGACATCAATATTCGTCGCAGTTTTACACCTCCCTCCGTGGTTTACCGTTCTTTGTCATTCGAAGATCCATCGACGACACCTTCCACTTCAATCGCACCGGATCACTGAACGGAAAGAACCCGACACCGCTAGAAGGGAATCTTACAAAGCTCCTCGGATGCCACGAAGTTAGTCCACGAGATCAGATTTCCAAAGTGCTGCCCCCCTGGAGGAGATTCCTCCAGCTGTCGCGATCCGCGCGGATTACTTTCTTAACTCCCAGAGGATTATACGGTCCTACGCTTTGGCACAAAGATCGCGTCTGTGAAAACGTTAGTAATTGGATTTGAGCTCGACGATTATTCGGTAGAAACTCTACTTTCAGGGACACCGGGCGCTAGTCGGGGGTTACGGATGATGTCTCGAAACTTTTTTTTCGACTCGGAGATTCTTTGCCCGTGAACAGAGGGGGCCTCTAGCTGCGAATCGGGAGCCCCTTTCGCAATCTACGCTCGCCCCCGTTTTTTTAATCGACACGCTCAGGCTGGCTCGAGACCTACACTAAGATTGTAGAACACTTGCGACCGCGCTCGAGGCAGCCTGATGGCGTCGCTGAGATTTAATCTTTATATGTAACATATACTATATATATACGATAAAATTCAAAAAATACAACCGTAACTACGTTAAATCGAACGAAAGGACAACAAGATACTTATCTGTGTTACTTTCGAAAACGATTCGTCGAATTTGCAGCGCTTATAGCTTTCACCTCTTTTTTTTGTCACCGGTTACCTGGTTGAATGGGTTTGGGATGGGTAACAAAACAGTCGAAAACTTTTTTTATCGACACACGGAGCCTGAGGAGTAAGTAATTCGTGGTGCAATTGCGAAAAGGGCGATTACTTGTGTGAAAGTAGGATAAAAGTGTGGAACAAGCTTTTTTCATACGAGGCTTCGCTTTCGAGAAAAATCAGTACGATCGTGGCTGTGACGTTTGTTGGTTGGATTTTCTAGGATAGTTCGAAATGCATCTACTTTCTCTATCTACATATTTTATAGGAACGATTACCAGTATTAAATGTGTTATTATTTATTAAATATCTACTGAACCTTCAGCTTGTGCCTGCTTCATTTTAATGGCGAAGTGAGACTAGATTGGCCACTGTAGAAAGACAATTTGGTCCGCAAGATCAGTCGATTCAGCTTCTCTTAGTTTTCATTTATATCATATTTAAATCATAGCGTACCGAGAAGAGATAAAATATCTTGCAGCCAAGGCATGGAAGTGTTAAGCAGTTTAAAAGATTAAGAGTTGGGGGGACCTTAGTCAGAGTCCTTTGGGTTGATTAATAATATAAATCCTGATTTAACCTTGGTAATTATAGAGTCAAATCTCTCGAAAGCAGAGCTTCGTATAATGTTCATTCTGCACTTTGCAATTTAATTTCCACGTGAAGGAATCGCGCCCATTTCCAATTCCGCTACGAACTGTCCCTCGCCTAGAAACAGTAGATACATTTCACGTCGCGCTTTAAAATATGAAGCCCCGTTCGAAGCGAAGGGGCGAGAATGTAAAGGTCCCAAAAAATTTCGGAGTCAACAATCCAGGAACCGCTGTTCTATCGTGACCACTCGGGCAATTCCTTTCGACGATCGGTACAATTAATAAACATCTGATAGAGCAACAACCAAACCGAGGAGTTTCCTTTTCATCTATCGAAGCAATTAGAGGAGCACTCTAACGTCCCGGGACGGGACACGCGAACGAAACTGATAGACGTCGGTAACGATGGGAACTGCGCTTGAAAATGGCCGCGAGGACCGATGCCCGTCGTCAGGAGACAGTCGAAAGTCTATGAGCCGTCGAAACGATATGAACACGGACTTGAAGGACGGGGCATAGTTGCGGGGTGTTGAAGCAAAAGACGGAAGGGGAATCGCCTGTTTTAGCCATCTCGAGCTGGTCAAATTGTGGTGCGCTCTGTAGGCGAATTTACTTATTAGTAGTTGGTATAGACGTGTAGACACAGTAGTTATTTGCGGCGTCGGTTCTTGTGTAATTATTTATAAATCCAATTGTAAAACTGCCAGTTTGCTTTGTGAAAGAATATAAAATTAGGACTTCCACTAAAAATTTGAGATAAGAGGACATAGATGGCAGCACTAGTTGACCGATACAAGATGGCTGAAACAGTGAACCATAACCTCCCCCGAGGGCTTCACACTCCGCGTCTATAAGTCTATTTTATGCACCGTCCTTTAAGTCCATGGATATGAATTTACGACTCCCGTGATGCCAACGTGCAAGTTTGCCACAAACTATAGGTACACGATTAGACCTATGTTAAACCGAGCCGAGGCGAGAGAGTCGGCACCGGCTAGTCTAGGTTACCCCGCGCGCTGTGCTCGTCGCTCTGCATAACATGCTGCAGAATATCAGGCGTTCGACGTGTCCTCGGTTTGGCAAATCTCCTAAAGCCCACCTCGATCGACGTCTTTCCTCCAAGACGATCCACCATTCAATCTCAATTTACTAGTCATCCCGAGAACGTTCTCCAGCTACTTTCTCCGCCATCTACAGGAGTGAAACGCGGAGACCAAGCTCGGCGAGCTGCCTTGCCGCATGAGATGGCAGTCCCGCTACGTCGGTAAAAAATCGTTTAAGCGAGTACGGAGCTTCCATTCATTCCTGCTCGACGCTGATGTCGACAGTTCTGACCCTGGAGGAGTCAGTGGGGAGCAGCTGGAGGCGCTCGGGCTCGACGTCCAGCATGATGATGCACATGAAGCTCTTGCCCGACGCCTGATCTCTCGGGTAGATGGTAACGGGCGCGAACTTGTCGATGCTGCCGTCTACGTAGGCGCGGAGCTTCCTGTACACCTGGGGGAAGTGCCTCCTGAGCGACACGCCCCTCAGCTTCAGCTGGCCCTGGATGTTGGTGAAGTTGATCTCCCTGATCCTCTTGGGGGTGTTCTGCCCGTTGTTGCCGGGCAGCGAGGTCAGCACGAGCATCTCCGGGGACTCCATCTCCCTGGTGATGTTGCAGGGCGACGTGGACTGCTGCCTGCCCTGTGGCGAGGCGGACGACGAGGAGGTGTGGTGCCTGCTGGCCGAGTCCAAGTGGATCTTCGCGCATCTAGAGACCAGTTGACGCTCCCACTTCACCGCGCCGCTGGTGGGCACCTCGCTGACCACACACACGGCCACGTACAGCACCAGCCTGGTCTCCGGGTTGTACGACTTGCAGAGCCTGATCACCTCGTCGTACAGGTCCACGCCCATCTCGCTGGCGAGCAGGTCGGACCATCTCACGTACGTCGGCTCGCCGAGGTCCACGAAGCCGTTGCTGATGAACTTCTCCGCGGCTTCCGGGCTGGAGAAGAAGCACTTGACGGCCCCGCGGCCGTGGGACGCGTAGCCGCGCTTGGCCAGCATGGAGATGTGCTTGAGAGTGATGGGATCCTCCTTGGCGGATGACAACACCTGCTTGCAGAGGCTGCCCGCGCGGGAGTGCAGGCAGGTCCTGCGGTGGCGCTGCCAGTGTGCCTTCCTGCACTCCCTGGAGCAGTAGAGGCAGGTGCAGTTGTGGCAGCTCTTGTACGTCTTCTTCGCCTCGGCCAGAGTGGTGGAGTTGCTGCACTTGTTGTTCCGGCAACGGACCATCTTCTCCGCGGCGCTCGAAGGCGCAAGGCCGTTCGCCTCCTGGTTGTTGTCGAACGAGACCCTACGGTGGCGCAGCGGCCCGCCCCTCGACGGCATCGTCGATGTCTTCGACGGTATCGCGTCGCTGCCCTCGCTCTTCCGTCTCACCAGCTCGCCCACGTAATACGAGGCACGCTCCTCCGTGGCTCCCTGCACGTCCATCACGCTCCTAGCGGACTCTGCGACACATTTGGCAAGTTTTGACAACGTCAGAACCCGACCACGGTGAACCGAATACTCGTGCCTACGACGCTCGTACCGGCTCTGTACCGTTCGGACGAAGCTGAAACGGATCCTTCGCTCTATCCATAGATTGGAAATGGCGTGAAACGAGCGGATTGGCACCCCGCATGGGAAAGTAAAATTGCTGTGGCGCGTGGATGCGTGTGGGGTGTTTGTGTGGCTGATCCTTACCGTTTTGTCAAAATAATGATTTCGATATTTCTTTAGGCAACACAAGGGCTGAAATCAAGCTTCTACAATTATTGCAACAGATTTAGAGCGCTCGAGGTGATCTTAACCCTTTGTATACCGAAATTGGACGCTTACGTACGTCGTGTGCGGAAATACATCAGTCTCTTTTGTTCGCAACACTATCTGAACGCCTGACGGCGTTCTACGCACAGACTGAACACATAAATGGATTCATTGCTCGCAAAGGGTAATTTGCTTTAATGGAAAGCTATAGAGTCTAGTGCGTACCGGAAGTGGAGTTCCAAGAAAGCCCCCAGCCTTTCGCTACGTACGAACTACTAATTACATTATTGTAATAAAATCCTATCCCACATCGTTAAATTTATCTTGACAGCCATTTTTGTGTGCTGTAAGACATTACAGCTGTTTAAATCTGTTGCAAATTTAAGAAACTGACTTAAGCTATAGTATCGCTTACGAGAAATACTGAAAGTTCCACTTTCTCCACTTTTGTTTTGTTTCTACTTGTATTAATAATTATTTAGCCGACATGAATACATTCAGAGACTATAATTTACATAGTTACAACGTTCCATCCTCATTCTCCTCGAGCGGCGATCCATTTACGAAGTAATCCATATAAACAATTGCAATTGAATGCATGGAAAGCCAATTACCGACTATTGTATTCAATGACCGCTTCGAGATCGATTTTACTTTTTGCTCCAGTAGCCGTGGTGCCCTGAACTTCTCCATTGCGTGTCGGCCAAGCAATTATCATTCTCTGATTATTCAGAACGTGCCCATCCACGCGCTACAGCAACTCCGCATCCCCACGCGTCGCGGTCCCAAATCAGCCGCCTTCCGCCAGCGAAATAGTCAATTTGCTGCGCGAGCACTAGCAATCAGCGAGAATCGTTTCAATTCAACCCTCATCCAGAGACGATGTCGGTACGATCGACCGTACTGAAGCAGAATGGAACGTGACAAATGTAAGCGATGTCGTGTGTATGGAATGAAAATGATTACCGTGATGCTCCCACGTGACTGCAGTGTTAGTATCTGATCCTCACACTACTATCGAGAACCGACGTGGACCACGCGTCTCTACCGTAATCCTGAGGTCAGTAGAAGCGTCAACGACAAACGGAGGACGTCTCCGTCTTTTTAAAGAAGAAAAAAAAAATAAAAGAAAGAACGGTGGGAAAAGAAGATAGAGGAAACGTCACCCTCCCGAGTGCCTTTTAAGCTTCGTAGTGCGGAGAACGGAACAACTCGTTAACCAAGGCAAGCACCAAGTAAAGGAACGGAAAGGGTTTCTAGAACGAAGGCAAAAATCTTGAAAGTGGCCTTACGAATTCGGCATATTTCTAAATCGTTCGCGTCTCCTGCGTATTCGGCGGTTTCGGTCGGCGTCATTAACGTAATTAGCTCCGGGTCCCAGAATGGCTAGTTTCGGCGCCGCTAAATTCGTCTCTGATCGATAAGCCTCGCATCGAGACGTCTGAATTCAGAGGAGGCGAGACGCTACGAATCCGCCTCCCTGAACTTTAGACGACGTTTCTTCTCTGTAAAGGTGTAAAACAACGTAAGTTGCAACTGAAAGGTAAAAAATAGAGAGAGAGAGAGAGGGAGAGCGAGAGAGATAGAGATAAATATAGAGAACTAAAGAAACGTGAAACATCGCGCGTCGCGTTTTCTTCGTCGCCCGACGACTTTCATTGCTTCCTGTCGCCGAATCGTCGCTGATGAAATACGCAAGCGATCGGGGGAAACGGAGATCGATGGGGAACGATGCGAACATTGCAACGGGAACTCTGTTCAAGGATAAAAGTTCCTTATGCACCGTGGCCTGCGACGGTGTCAGCGTTTCAATCTTTCCGCATTGTGATTCACGTTCCCTTACTCTTTTTTAGAGCGCGCGAGAATTAAACGGGCAGAGTGTGCCGTTGGCTCGTTTTTACAAAAATGGTAATGGTCTTGTGTAACTAATTAGACGACTAATAAACTTCAATTCTGATAAAAGTTTTGTAATGCTTGGAATAACATGTAAAGATTAGATTCGCGTGTTCTTCGTCTCCTGGACAAATGGAATGGGCCTCTTTACACCAGAATTTTATATTATTAATATACTAAATATACATTAAAAATATTAAAGAATATATTAAATATATATATTTTAAAAATACCAATTATCACGAAAGTGTCTCGTGTGAAGAGGCCCCAAGTTTCTGTCAAGCGACTTAATTTTAAGGAAAGCCCCATGAGCAACGTAATTGCTGCGAAAATATTCGAGAAACGCGAACACCGTCTTAATACGAGGAAAATGGAATTATATTGTAGAAAAATAGAGAACAAAGTAGAGACAGAATGGGGTAAAAGGTGAGGGTTGTGTATGTGTATGTGTGAGGGGCGAGTGGCGGCGACGAGGCGAAGAGAAACGCAAGCGGAGCGCATAAATTGAGGACGAGATAGGCGGACGGTGGTTTCGCGATTCAAATGTTAACATGTAACTTTCATGCTTGCTGATTAGAATAATTATGTGAAAACGAGAATTACAGAGGACATGTTTCTTTATCGAGCTTACCATTCATTTCTCCAATTTATCCGGTATTATATTTCTGAGCCTCTGCGCGTTTATAGTAGCGTGGAAATGATGTCACGGTCGAGATATAGGAATCTAATGAATCTGTTATATGTCCCAGAATGACGTTAGTTCTTAAATTATCTGACTGTGCTGTGTACTCTAGTGACTGCTTGCTTATGAATTTTAAATGACCGATTCGGATTCAGATTCGAATCGAGGTATGGATCTCTAAATGGATTCGGCCTTCAATGGCATTTCTCAATCTATGCATCACGATTGTACGAAAACTTTTGCCTAATTATTGCAATATAATATCTGAATAATTGCGTTTTAATTCATATATCTGTTCATCTGACCTATGACACAATATAATGTACACCTTAACATATTGACAGTTCAAGAATTGTATTATAATTGTAAGCAATTAGGTGGAAATGCCAGCAGCCAAAACTTAGTGTCTTACTCCAATTCTTTTGTTATATGTTCCATTTCCACTTGGATCCTAATTCACTGATGGCCCAGCAGCAAATAGGCACCGACTACTCCACCGCCCAACACATCTAAACTTCAGTAATCAAACAAGACAAGACTCTAGATACACAACCTCCATTTCATCAACTTATCCTTCAGTACACTCAACATAGCCCCACTCTACTAGCCACCTAGTAAATAGTTCACCCTATGAGGGACAAAGGCAAACCAAAACCAAGGCCCCATCTAGCTCTTCTACCGCTGCTCTGGGCACAAATGATTTTTGCCTCCCATTATATTTGATAATAAATAATTCTTTTGAAATATGATTTTTGACAGTGAGTGGAATTTGTATTTATTGAATAATAAAAACCTTACCTACTTCTCTACCGCTTTTTTCAAACAGTTTCATTGGTTTCCATTGATTTTAATTTTCTCTTTCTACTAATTTTGCGGCTCTAACCCCAGCTGACCTGCACCCCCTAGATCGGGCCCTGACTAAATCAATAGACACTGGGCTCCCTTACAATTACACAAGACCCACCCAACGCATCTCGAAATTCCACAAGCACCCGTTAATTTGTCACAAGCCCGATGATTCCATGTTAACATCTGACCCGACCGCCGCGCGATTGGACAACACGGGATCCAACAACAGGCACGCGCTCGCGCTCAAGATGCACACACATAGAGAGTTCGTAGGATGTACACAAGATTAGGTTTTTGAGCTCTCGAATCCCTCGAGAGGATCTGCCTCAGAACGAAAACTTACATAGTCCTCCTACCTTGGAGGTCTTGGCGTAGGTCGCTGCAGCTCTTCCCGGCTTTCGCATTAGCCTGGCCGACGTTAGTTCGATGTCGCATGGTGGCGGATGTACCGGTTACGACGGGTCCTGGCCCAGGACTCGGGGTACGCGACGCGGATGGCAGCCCGAGGAGGGAGTCAAGGACGTCCTCCAGGGTCGTGGAGCCGGGGCTCGGTTTGTTCCGCAGAAGAGCTGCCGTCGCCATCGCCTCGTCCGTATCGCTCTGGCCCGATCCTAATCGGTTGCATGCAGGGGTCAAGAAAGAGACAGAGACGTGTCCGCGTCATCCTCTTGGCCTCGAACCTTCCGTTTGTTCGTTCGTGCTATGATACAGTAGATGGTCCCTCGTCCTGTCGCGTTATGTCTCGTCACGTCGCCGTGTCTCGTGCTCGATTTTAGTCCCGTAACTCGGAGCGGTTGCTTCAAGTAGCTGTCGATTGGCACACCGTGCGGTGGAACGGGAGGAAGTGGCGACTGTTAATGTATCGCAATACATATGTACTTTCTGTTTCCACTGCACGGTTCATGCTCCACAGCTTTCTTTAGGCTTTGCAATCCATTTTTTTTTTGGTAGCTGGCATTGACTGCGGAATTTGAATTGCGAGTGCCAGTGGCATAGGGAAGCTTTAGCTTGTTTGGGTAGGCTTTTGGTAGAATTTTGGAAACTATTCTGAAAGCTGAATTGCATCTGTGGGACAGTAGTGGTTGTGCCAAGTTTTCCGTCTACTTTGCCCACGTGACGTTATCTACTTAGTTAATGAGAACTGGGCTACTAATGCATATCGTTAGTCAGTGATCCACTTGGAGAGGGACGTTTTATAGTCATTCCATTAACCCTTAACTGCTATACTGTTTTTTTGAAATGTAACTGGTATACTGGGGTCGTGGCAGATCTCAAATAAAAAAGGACACAGAAATTTGTAAAGTCGACCTCTATGAATATTTTGTTCTTAGGTAATGTATAAAATAATAGAAACGTAGAAAGGTAAACTATTATTATAAAATTAATTACAAATTCAGTTTACGAACTAAGCCAACCAAAAATTTTGCAGCGAACTTTGCGTGCTTGGGGTCATGACCGACCTCAGAATACTAGTTAAGGGTTAAGAAAGGGAGACTATGATCTGGACGTGCGCTTTTTGGATGGGATTAACAAGGGAAGATCCGGAACCTGAGAATTTAAAAAATACTGAAACTTTGTGAATATGTAGGGGATTTCCAACATATTCACAAAGTTTCAGAATTTTTTGAATTTTGGGGTTCGGGATGATTCCTTGTAAGAATCTATACAGAAGCCAATCGACAACTCCTACAATATGAGACGTTAATGGTTAATCACTTGATTCACTTCCAATGTTAATTAGAATTTAAGTGGTTTTAATATTGTACAAAGCCAGTAGTTGATCCTGCGATCATCTTGGATGACAGTAATACAAGAAATAAGCTTCTTGCTACGATGTTCTGCCATTTAGTACAAGATTCAAGAATTTAAAAAAAGAATCTTATAACTTAAGAAATTTTTTATTCAGCAACAACTATCAATCACCTGGATTTCAATACTTAGTAATAACCTTATACATATTCAAATATTGTAAAATACTATACTGCCATTTTTGTAAATAAAATTTCTTTCCCATTAAGGTATCAAATTAAAATTTTGAATGCTGAGCTACTGTGCTACTTCACTCCTATTTACATTTAATAGCCTTTTAAATGATCTGGAATAGTAATCTGTTAAAATTATTTTTCCCAGAAATGACTAACAGCACTTTTAACCTGATTCCATCCAAGCAGCCATCATCCAGATCTTGAATTCCTCTTACAACCACTATGTCCAAAAACAATTTAATAAATTCATCCCGACCGCAAAATAAAAATACGAAAGTCCATACGATACGTGGCAATCAGCTGAAACGTGAATTCTAAAAATAACGCAAACACATACCACTAAAAAAATCCGAGTTTCAATATCAAACAAGTATCGTATGACCATCGATAGCTACTTGAAGCACTTCTTACTGAAAGCATGGTGCGTGGGGCTCGACGTGTACACGCGTAAGGGTCGAAAAACCTCTCAGTCGGCTGTCAACGTAGGGTGCTCGTCACATAATTCGCTGGGGTTGCTTGTCAAGGATCCTCTACGCGCCACTCTTTCGGCCAACGTCTCTCATCTCCCCGTAACGATCCCCATTCTTCAACCCATACCCAAAACGCTCGTTTCAACTATAACCTCCGCTGGCAATTGCAGCAGTGACGAATATCAATAAATCATCACACATCATTCCTTGACAAACCCAGATAGCAATTTCGACGTCTCTCGACACGCGCGTTCTTGCCTCGCTCGAGCCTCAAAGAAGCCCCGGCGAGCCGTCCTCGCGTCGCAATTGCTATAAACACCCCTTCAGGAGCGATCCGTGACGAGCACCCGCGGTTTCCGTCGCAGCGAATGCGTTCGAGCGGTGCCGACGTGACGGCGAATCGAGCAAACGTCAAGCACACCGTTCGCAGAACTCGAAAAGAAAAGGGGGCTAGGGGAGGATGAAGGCGTCGCGAGCGTCTAGCGCTCGGACGCCGTCAGCAGAAGATCCTCGACCAGCCGCGAGGATACGCTCCCGCGCCATTTCGATTTCTCCGTACGTACGTGGTTTTCTCGGATCTGTCGTGAGTGGAGTTACGACTGGCTCACGAACGGAAAAGAACAATGAAAAGCAAAGAAAAAAAAAAGTGTGAGGGGAGAGGAGAGGGGGAGAGACTGTAGACGCCCTTGATTTTTCTTCACCTCTCCGTCTACTTCTCTACGTTTCTACGTGTTATACGGTTACTCTACTATTGCGAGACAGCTGCAGCACAACTACCAAGACGCTCATAACGCTAGCCGGCCTAGTTCTATGGCGGGTGTTCGGGCTTGGCCCGCGAAAGCGCCGGCAGGCAAAAAAGACGAAGCTGAAGGCGGCGGTTCACTTTGAACCGACGTTCACGGGCAGCCTCGTTCCTTTGCCGGAAGGAACGGCGGAAGAGTTTCTTCTTTTTTCCTTCCCCTCTCTCCGCGTTTCACGCTCTATTTCCGGCTGGAAATATCGCGCGCGCGCGCGCGCCACTCGCGGATGCAATGGCAGAGTCGCTTCGGGCTCGGCGAGACAATTGGCAGAGAGAGGGAGGGGAAAAAAAGGGAGCCGAACCAAAGGCAAAAGCGACGGCGATGGCGAAACAAATACCAGCACTTACCGTGACGACACAAGCAGAACGCATCAACCAAATTAATCGATAACACGTACGTGTGCTGGGACGAGTGATTGTAACCTGGCGCCTCGAATAACTTTCCTGGTATGCTGCGAGGGCTTCTCAGCAAGCGTACGTTCTGCTCGATGGCTGACACTTGGTGCTTGGAAGTAGCTTTCTTATATGTAACTGTTTCTAAGATTCCATGGGGACCTTGACTTTCCTGCGAGTGGAATATGGTGTCTTTTTACATAGTCCTGTGTCAGTTTTCTTTTTTTTTTTTATATAGTTGATGCAAAGAGGTGCTCGATCAATGTTCTATAATGGCATGATTAGATTAGCTTCAGTGTGAATGTTCTTATCGGAAGTAGGTGTGGTGAATTTCTTAATTTTGTTGAAAATGGGCAAATTTTTAGCATATCGTGGCTGATCTGACTTGGACGTACCAGTTTATCTGGAAATGAGCAGACATCTTTTTACTTTTTTCTCTCCGCGCTTTAAAGGCCCCGCGGTACACGAAAAGCTCATCATAAATTTTGCGGGGCCCTATGTTTGGATGTTTATTATTATAAAAATTTAGAAGTACATCACGTTATTCACGAAAGTTTATTTGTAACTTTCTATGGAACGAAATCGTGAACTGAGCCTCAATTTTTAATTTTTGGTGTAATAAGCTTCTATTATTCGAATGGACAAAAGAATTTTGATCATAAGGTTAGTGTGGGCAGGAATTTACCTAATTACAGCAGGATCGAGGAATTCGTAAGGACAATAATTCAACGCCACCTTATGATCACGACACTGTCGGTAATTGTATACTCTTCTTTGCATCAGCTAAAAGGATCTGTAAAAGAAAACACCGTGCTCCGTTAAAAGAAAGCCAAGGCCACCTTGTGATCCTAAGAGCTAGCTGTCTCATAAACAGTTACTATCAAGCGTTCTATGGGACCCATTGAATAAACAGTATACATTGTCTAACAAGGGGGTCTTCAGGTTTGGCAATTTCAAAAAAATTTTGACACTTAGTGTACGCGAAGGTCTTCAGTCCGACATTAATTTCCCAAAGCAGTGAAACGCGCTTTTCAGTGAAATTCGAGAAAATCGACTTTGAATTTCACCCAAATACGCGTGCACCGAAATTCAAAGTTAATTTTTTCGAAAATTAAACCTATACCGCAATTTCGTCACCCTTGATTTTCGTCTTATTTTTGTCTGTATAATCACCCCCGAGAATATATTAACCATAGTTAGAGGAACACAGGGTATATAAGGAACCTAAAAATTTTTCAAAGTCGATGTTCTCCAATTTGGCTGAAAACCGCGTCTTACTGCTTTGGGAAATTAATTCCCGAGTGAAGAGCTCCAAGTACACTATCTAAGTATTAAAACTTTCTAACATTGTCAAACCTAAACCTAACCCTTGTAAGACAATGGTGTGTACTATGAAACACAATGGAACCGTTTAAGGCGCTAAGCTACAGTCACTCACCCTTTACGTATAGACTCGACTAAATAGAAGTACTGGAAACAGGGGGTGGGGGTGCGATGTTTAGGGGTAAGAAGTACTCGCATCGAATCATAAAGAATATAAAGAGAAGAAATAGGCAGATATAGATCGGAGTGGTCGGGTGGTTTGGAGAAATATAGAGAGAGAGGGAGAGAGAAAGAGAGAGAGAGAAAGTGAAAGACTCATTCGCAGAAAAATTCTGAAAACGTGAGGGTGGGTGGAAACAGGGACGTCAACGCAAACAACACAAAACGGGGTAGTGACAATAATTTATTGTTTGTCAAAGGGTAATTACGCTCTACAAAGAAATGATAAATCGTTGGTGTGTGTATCCGGACAATAAGTACGGAATTACTTAAGAAAAGGCAAAAAAAAAGCACCGGCACGCAGAACCGTCCGGTACGAAACGGGATAAAGAGGAAGAGGTCAGAGTGGCAGAGAGACAGAGAGATAAAGATAGAAAGAGACGCCGCGAACGATTCGCGCGATCGATCGGATCGGTCGATCCACCGATAGCGGATGCAACGTTCGCGAATTGGTAGCTGAGGCGAAACGAGCAGACGAGAGAGAGGGAGAGAGAGAGAAAAAAAAAAGGGAAAGAGAAAAAGATGGGACAGAGAATTCGTGAATACACGTCGTGCTTTACCGACGGTTCTGCGAACACTGCACTCGTAATTAAATGAGTAACAATAATAATGGCATAATAATAATTAATAATAATTAATGACAATAATAATAACAATAATAATAATAATAATAATAATAATATCAACGCGTTTGCAAGTAATAATGAACGGTGTGTATACGAATAATACGTAACTGTGTTCTTTCCGTTTGTATACATACATATATATATATATATATATAAAGTTTTCGTAAATTTATGTATGTATATACCGAGAGCTACCTATAGATAAAAAATATATATATATATTTATATGTATAAACGTGGATAACTTTACAGTAAACATACATGAACGCAAAAAGAAGTAACCATATCTACTGGTAAAGAGTGAAGGAGAGACTAATCCGACAAGACGGGGGAGTTTCGCACAAAGATACGTGGGAGGCGATAATACGTGTGGAGAGAGAGCAAAAGGGGGATCGCAGATACTCGTGGAGGATGCAAACGTGGGGTTCGGGTTGGGGGGATCTTCTTCGGGGGGTCTTCCAACGACGAGAGGGGGGTCGGTCGTAACAAAGTAACAAAGTTTACTACAAAATATGCTCGATGGTGAGATAATGATGATGGGTAGTAATAATAAAAAGAACAATCGAATGGTGTGTAAAAACGAACGAGGCTTATAAAAAGTCTACTGGGAGGTCCGCCGACCGAGACGAGTCGAGAGACCGCCCGTGGAATGACTCAATACGCGGGCAACGTGGACGAGAATCCAGAAGGCACCTTCGAAACAGATCTCTCAGACTTTTGGAGACGAATTTCCGTTGATTTTGATCTTGATATTTTTTTTTTTTAATGGCACGAAGATCGCGTTCTGGATTCAACGTCCACGCTCAACAGAGAGAATTTCGAGAAGGATGCGCGTAGAAAAGAATTGCCCTGGTGTGTGCTTGAGTTTTCTTTCTTCCTGTATATTTTTTTTTGTGCGTGGTGATCAAAGTGTACGAGATTGATCCAGACCCTCGAGCAGTTATGTTAGCGTACGGTTTGTGAGTATGTACCAAGCTGACGAAAACGATCGGCGGAAAGAAGAGATAGCGGCAATCGACGTGGGCGTGTAACTGTAATCTGGCATTTGGTGACTTTAAACGAATAGGGGTAATAGAACACGAGTCGAAGTGTCGATTGATCGAGCTGACTGTAATGTGCCGCGTTGCTCTTTAAACAACCCACTAGTTTTGCACCTGCACTGACAATGAAAGCACTGCGAGTGAATTTCCCGTTGAAGGGCGTTGCGACCGTAAGCGATAGAAAATTATAGGCTAGTCGACTGAGGCCGAACGAGGTGGTTCTTAACGCTGTCCTATTTAGAGAGATGACAGGGATTTCGAGACTGATTCGCGTTACGAGCCGCCACCCCCTCGGATTTCAGCCCTCGAAGATTAAACCTGTAACTGCACCGTTTCGAATTAAATTTAAACCTCGCATCTGACGACGTATTTATGCGTAGAATTATTTTACAGCTAGTTCGTTGCGTTCCTCAATTATTACGCCACTATACAAATCTTTAACGTTACAAATGGTATTGCTTTTTATAATATACCGTAGGATGGAAAATACAGTGAGCGTAAATCGAGCGATTTCTTGAGCCTTGAGCATTACTCTAAATACGAGATAATTGCACTTGCATAGTTAAGAGACTAAAAGCTATCCTTAATACGACGATAACGTAACGTGAAAATTTATCAGAAAATATCTACTTTCTCCTTGCAACATCAACCGCTTCGATTTATAAATTATATCTCTCTTATAATCATCTTAACGATCTCTAAGTTTAATCTAATCCAACGAGATTTGTAACAATGTCCTCTTAGAACGTTTAAAAACACTCGGACGTCAAGTTCTTGCTTAGTCACAAGACTGCGAAATCATCCTCTCTTTCTCGAATTTCTTTTGCGCGTCACCTAATCTATGATGCAAAAAGAGAAGTGGCCACGTATACGAGAAAGTAGGGCAGCAATGAGAATCGTGAAAAAGTATAAACAGTGCAAAAGCTGTGTATAAGGTACAAGAGCAATGTACATACGTGTATAGGCTGATTGAATTTCTTGGGAGGCGTCGATACTTTAACAGGTAAATAAACCGTAGAACAAGGGAAGACTTATATGTACAATTATTATTTTTCGAGGCATAACATTTCACCTCCAGTATATTCAATTATTTCGCAATTTTATCAGAGAAGAAATATTAAAAAATAAATTTCAATATTGATAAGTAAATACATACAAAAGGATTTAATCATTGCGGAACCTCAATAATTTATTCGATCATCATTTAATAATATTTATTCTAAAGAGGACCTCCATTTTCAGTCGAAACGTTGAAGATGAAATGCCTCAATGTTAAACGTCACCTTCATTCTTTAACGCAAAGTCAAATTAACCAGTCACCTCTTTTTCCAACCTCGCATTAACAAAAAAAAATTTCTGAGCATGCCATGCTCGCAAAGTATTCCTTTCTTCCTTTACGATCTAGAGTCAGCCTCTAAAGTATCGACACGCGATCGCGAATCACCCTGAATCCGCGACTTACCAACGTTCCATCGATTCTCAACGACCAAGATATCATCGTGCGACGTGTAAAAAGGTAAAACCATGAGCAGAACACCATCTGCGAGAAACTATGTACAAAGCAGCGAAAGCGTTCGGCGCAACTAAAAGAATCTCCTTGCTTCCGCGGCGAAGAATAAATGTCAAGCCTCCGATTAACTTGCTCCTAATTCCAACGAGTTACAAAAATAATTTCCCTCGTGATGAGAAGCCCGCGTTCGAATGTCCTTTGATTCGTGCGTCGATTTTGATTCCCCGCGAGCTTTCCAAATCCCCGGAGGCAATAGTCACGTGGCGAGTCGTGAGATCACGACCAGCTACAGAATGTAAGTCGAGGAAGTAGCCGGTGCCAAAGGCGCGTGCGATTACGAGTTTGATTAACGTCGCCCGAGCAGACCAGTCTCGAAAGCACGTCGGAGAAGGCTCTTCCGAGAAGATCGTTCACTGCTCCCTGCCAAGTTCCGCGGGGAATTAGCGGACAGTTCCTGAGGAACGGCCAGAAGTCGCGCGAAGAATGTATCACCGATAGGACGGGCGAAATGTCGAAATAATTCTCGCCGAGATAACGTCCAACAGGCTTGGGAGCTTGTCAAAGTGCGAAAGACACCGGCACGGAAATGTCAGAAGGCAACAAGCGTCCCCTAAGAATCATCTAGACAGCAACGTTATCTTTCTTCCACTTCACCTGAGACACTACCAATTGCCTTGCCACCAGCAGCGAGATATACACCGCCGTTCAAAAGCACTGGAGCAAAATGTGGCATTTCCCTGTTTTTAATTTAAAATACCAAATAAAGGAAAATTTGTTAAGGTTCCTCGGTAAATCTGCAACTTCTTTCAGAATTATTATCCTAATGTTAATGAACGGCAGTGTGTCCTCCTCGAGGAGCAACAATCCGAAGGATCACCGACTACAGAGCTACAGCTTCAAAAAGCTTCCCAGCCACCCAAAACCATGGAAACACTTCCTAAAAGCGTGGCAATGCTCTAGGAGTCTCTATCATAGAGTGGACAAGCACGAAGAATCTTCCAGGGCACCATGGGAATCGTGTTCGTCAGCTTAGGTGGATCGAAGCGGCGGACCAAGGCCGCGAGGTGCCGTTTGGTATCGCGGCAGCGGGACCGAGCGTGTTCTCTGCTGCCGAAAGAAGAGGACGTTCGCGACTGTACGTGTTCTCTGGTTTCGATCTGGTTTCTGTTTTTGGCTTTCCGCTAGGCGAGCAGCAACTCACCGCGGTGATGGCGTGGCTGTTGCTGCTGCGGCTGTTGATGGTGAAGCTGACGATGGTGATGATGATGATGGTGGTGGTGATAATTTAGGGACGAGGATGGTGACGGGCAAAGGCTTCCGCCGCCGCCCAGTTGCTGTTGCTGCTGTAGCTGCTGCTGCTGCTGGCCGTCGTCGCGGGTCGGCGTCAAGTCCAAGAACAGGCCGGAAGTGGCGGAGTCGATGCAACTGCAGGACTCGGTGCCTGTCGCGTTGCAGCCGGGGCAACAGTCGGTCTCCGTGGCCAAACTCATCGGCGTCTCAGGCGAGTCCACGGGCCTCGTGCCAACGAACGAGCTCTCCATCCAACACAGCTTCACGCTCCCTTCGAGGACAAGTTTCATTTCATTAGATGGCATCGTGAAGAAGCCACCGTGCCCGGTGGCTCCTTTTACGATCTGATCGGCCCGCGACACGTCCCGGGGAACTCGTCAACCAAGAGGAAACGTGGCGATGCGATCGCAGCGTTACGCGGGCGCCGTGGCTCGGTAAGCTTTGCAGGCCACGCCGCTGTCGGGGTGCGTTTTTGGGCGTGCAACGCGCGGTACGGAAGCGGTTTTGAGTGTATTTCACTGTTCCTGAGTTCTGGGGAGTGTAATATGTTCTTATGTCTGTATGGCTTGAGTAGGACACTGAGAAATATTGGGATATGTATTTCCTGAACTTTTAGAGCAGTGGTTAGAAGAAAGTTTAAACTGTGAACGGTAAGGGAAGTAAGATGGTTCCATTAGAAATAATTATATTTTATACATTGGGGGATTACCAAGTTGGGCCAATGGCACTGACATAATATTAAAACTTTCTTTTCACCACCACTGTGTATGTACAGGTACCTCGCTTTTTTTACGACAACATGATACAGTAAAAGACGAGGCTTCCAAACTATTAAGAGGGAACACCACTGTGACGGCTGGAAACGTAAGCCATTTTTAAGAATTTTTTTTAGAATAATTTACAGTTTTCATTCTTTTTTGCCTAATTTCTTAAGACAGCGTACTAAAGGTAGGTAATAAAGTTTTCCTATGAAAACTGTAAATTATTCCTGAAAAAATTCTTAAAAATGGCTTACTTTTCTGGCCGCCACAGTGGTGTTTTCTCTTAAATCAGAACTAGCATTAGTAGTATATATATCATTTAAAATTTGTATCTGGAATGGAGAATTTTTGGGAAAACTTGTTATTTTTCATCGCCAATTTTAAACATTTAAAATTTTAAATTATTTAAACAATACCACTCGAATGAATATATACTTTCAAAATGTATTTAATAACAAATAAAGCTAACCGAGATATGAACTTTGACCATACTATGACTAAATTAACCTTCTCCTAAGTGAAAGCATATGACTCACAGAAAGGTCGTCTGGATTTCTTTAAATAACAATGTATATTCTTAAACATCTACATTTATAACCCCCGTCTTGACGATTAAACTGGCCATGCACGATCAAGCCACGACGAACAAGTAGTGAAAATACATCACATAGAAATTATTCAGTTGATACAAAAAACACCCAATCACCTTTTAATACTAAAACTGTATCCACTATTTAATTTGCAAAGAAATTGGAAATCTAACGTAACCGTAGTCGACGGTATCCACAAAGCAAACAACATACAATTGGTCTGCGTCTGACAGCATACTGGCCACTTCCACTGACCTGTCTGATCTGATAAGGACACAGTTCACTAAAATGACCAGAAAAGAAATCTTTTACCCGTCCCTTACCTATTTCCTTTCCTACTATATCCCCGATACGACCTTGACAGTGCATGGACATTTCACGCGTCAAGAACGACCTTTTCAATTCAAACTAACCTGGCAAAGATGCTAGAAAAGTTTGTCAGTTGCCTCGCGACGCACCTCGTATCATATTACACTTAACAAAAAGACTACAATGAATTCCCCGGTGCATCCTCAGATTGTACCGAGCTTCCAACTCTAATTTAGACAACCAAAGCCCAGTAGACATAACTCGACGCAAGGACAGACATTTCATAAAGTATATTCCATCCATAAACGCCCGCGCAGTGCGCTGGCAAATTCGCAATTAAAATCAACCCTTTACAGGCGCTTCTTCCGCTTTCTACACCGCGCGTTGCACACGTGGCAGTACACCCTCTTGTTCCGATAACTCCCTTACCACGTTCGCTACGCTCAAAGCGGCGCAAAGTATCCTCTAGCAGTAACGAGCCTCAAAACGGCTCGGCACACAAGTCTCTGATTAATTCGTATTAGTGAAGCTCTACCAGGGAAATATTAATTACAACGCAACAGAAGCCAGTGTACAGGTCTGGACGGAACAGTCCCGTCGACATACACGTTGTTATTGACGTATTCGTTGCGGCGAATCAGTTAGTAGAAACGTAGGAAAACTAAGGCGTCTTTAGGAGGCGCCGCCGCGTCAGCCGACGGACGAGGGTCCAACGAGCAGTGTCCTCGGTGTTAATGCGTCAAGCGGCGAACAATCGACGGAGCAGACGTTTTAGAGAGTTGTGTGTGTACGTGGACGCGAGGTAACAAGGCGGCCACGTGCTATCTTCACGCTGTTCTCTCGGTGTTTGTTTTAATTTCGTCTTAAGGTCGGCCGAGCGGCGGGCAAGTTCGCCCGCACCGGGAGCAGCGTACACCGAAGACAGAGGGGTGATGATTTAAACCTCAGGGTAATCTATTTCGGTGGCGCGACGACTACGGGGCTACAAGGCTATCGAAATAGCGACCAGTCGCCTCTGCATACTTTCGGCGAGACTTTTCGGCGATTAAAGGCCAGGGCAGAGGAAGGCGGCGAGGAAACGACGGAGAGGAGGTTTCGGCCGAGATCTTCGCGCCGTTCCTTCTACCACCGGCCACTTTTCCCTTTTTTCGCACGACGCGACCTTCGCGGATCTGTTCTCCAGGACCCACGGTTTCGTGTCAAGGCTGGCGTCTAGAGCGTTTCGAGAATTTCGGGCGACCACCCGGGTACACGCTTCGCTGGCGATGGCTCGTCGATGCCGATCGCGGATGGAGAACTCTTCCGGTAGGGTGATCCTCGTCGCGTTGTTCGCTAGATCGCGACTTCTTCGTCAAACCGTTTAACTTTTGTGCAACGAATGGAATGCAGGGTTGTTTTGATCCAACTTTGATAAAGTCGATCACTATGTTATATTTGTGTCGGAAATGACGCAAAATATAAGATGCCGAAGTTGTAGTAAATAATTTGAAGTAATTAATTCATTGAACGCACATTCGTCTCACGCGATCGTGTCCACCATTCGTCTTCCGAGGGTTAAGACTCGCGTCAGTTTTTACGAAAACTTTCATTTGTCGTGTATCAGAATAACCAACATTTATTCCAACAGCTTTCGGAGCGAAGAAACTGCTTTAGAGACTGACTTGAAAGGAACTACCTTAATAGTAGAATAAAGCGTGGAATAATAATTGGATTGGAAAAAAGAGAATTCATTAGCATCGCAAAGAAATAGTGAAAGAGATAGCAAGAGGTAAAGGAGGATGTTCTGAAATATAATATTCCTATACCTTCTGAAGCGCGACACGGGTTCAAAGGCAGTACGAATCCCAAAAAGGCGGTGGCGTAGTTTCGATCTGCAGGGAACATTCGTGTCCCAATTTCGTGTTAGACTACATAAGTCAACAGCAATAACAGTAAAGACCAAAAATATCAAAATAGGAATGAACAACGTGCGGAAGTAATTGGGAATCTTGCAGCAAAAGGGGTGTAACTCCATCTTTATCAACTTCAAATAAATTAGAAATAACTGTTTATAAAATTATTGCTTTGACTTAATATTAAAAAGGGAACACTAATAGAAAAATATATATTTTCATACAATAAGTAGCAGTTATTGAGTTGATAAGTTTTTGCCTCTATTTTTGGAGAAACATATTCTATAATAAAAATATTCTTATTAATATTTCTAATATATCTAATAAAAATATGCTTATTAATATTTCTAATATATCTAATAAAAATATTCTTATTAATATTCCTAATATATCTAATAAAATATTCTTATTAATATTTCTAATATATCTAATAAAAATATTCTTATTAATATTTCTAACATATCTAACAAAAATATTAATATTATTTCTATTTTTATTTATTTCCAATAAATCACTCATTTATTATCGGATTTGCATCAACCGTGCACCAAACGTCTTGTTGCAAGATCCTCAATTATTCAAGCATTTCCTCGTATCTATTATATTTATATCCCTTCCTAGTTTCCTACCCAATCAAGTCTCCTTAACGCTCGAAAGAGCGCTCGTGCGGTAAGGTGTTGAAAAACGTCGAAATTTCTCTCTCTTCATTTGGTCGACGTCGCATTCAGAAGGCAGAAAGTCCACGACTAAAATCGTCCCCTCTGTTACAATCGAGGTATCCGTCTGAATTAAGCTATTTACAAGACTGCTCGAAAATCCTGACACAACCTTCGCGCCAATTTCGAGCGGGATCAACATCGTGGGACACGAAACGGCACGTGCAACTACTTCCAGGGTGGGGTTGTACGTTACAGCGAAAAGGGTTACGCCGAGTTTGCGCGTTAACGATGGATAGCTGCGATACTTTGAAAAGATCCAGCCGGTATTGCGAGCACGTTCAAGTACAGCATTCGCAGAATGAATGAGCCTGCACGTGTACGAGGATGCTCCAAGCTCTCTCTCTCGCCGTCAAAGGCGGCGAGGCTCGTTGAATGGATGGGCATTCGAGGCAATTTTCGTTAGTAAACAGTGGGACGAACGGAGACAGCGAGCTGGTAGTGGTTCGAACTAGCGATAGAAACGAGTGGAACAACACAGATAGACAAAAGGAGCAACCGTTTTGATCGCGGTAGCATTCGATCGAAACGAGACAGAGTGAACTCGAGAACACGACAGAAGAATAGTAGAGAGAGAGAGAGAGAGAGAGAGAGGAGGCGTCTAGGCGTCGCGCAGACTGGATGCAGAGACACAGAGAACACACCAAGATGGAAAACTCAAAATTACCTTTGTCGTGGAGAGTAAAAGTGGTGATGGTTGGTGGTGGTGGGATGGTTTTTGGCATGGGTTGTTTAGTGCTCACCTCTGGGGCTGGTCGACCTTGCTCCGCCCCTGTCGTCCCAGTCTTCGGGTCGAGGTCGAGGCGACAGCCTGCCACCTCCAGCAACCTCCTGACCGCTTTGCACGTAGTGCACAATGGCCGAGGTTACTTCCTTTATCGAGTTCCTTACTTCTAGCTGCTGATTCGTTGTCTGCTGCTGCTGCTGCTGTTGCTGTTGCTGCTGCTGTTGCTGCTACACCGTTCGAAACACACGCTTTCATTTCTCCACTCATACAGTCACTGGCGAAAGTAGCCGCTTGTCCCATACGTGTAACATATTTCGATTATTTAAGTAACTCTAAATTCAGAATGACTTATTGTAATTTGAATACGCTTTCTTTAAATAAGCTGTGTAGAATTTTTCAGTTGAATGCAACCAAAACAAAAGTAGGTTTATTAATCAAGGTTTATATTAATATAAATTGTAATTGCAGATTCTTACTTTGGAGCAAAGTACATAATATGTTACATGTTGGGTGGATACTTTTGTGGGTGACTGTATTTCATTAATCGATGTTATGTATTTTATTCTATACGCGAAGATAGAAGGGTTTCTTTATACAGTATGCACCAGAATTATGGGACAAATTGAACCGTGGAAATTCCTCGTGTAATAAGGAATTGAACAGTCACTTGTCATTTTGCAATCTGGGGTTTGGGAGACCCGCTTGCAGCGTGAGCTATTTGAATGTACCAGTTGCACTCACTCGCGAGTACTATTAATTTATCTCACTGTCACATCACTCGAAATTTGGTTTTCACTTTGATTGCGAAATGAACGTGTTCGAGAGGGTTCGCGAGGAGTTCCTTTCCCTATCGCGGCGCGAGTAATACTGGCCGCCCGAGGTTACGCTCGACAGGGGTATCAATGTTTACTTTGAAATTCAGGTAGAAAAACTATGTAAAGGGGGTCACTTGTGCGTGTGATTTATAATTGAGTAAGAACAAGAAAGTATCGAAATTCTTTCTATTATATAGTATATTTTATTCCTAGACTCCTTTCCTTTTTTCTCAAGGCAGTGTCCACAATTTAATAATAAAAGAGAGAGGAGGAAAAAGAATAAAGACTATACATAGTTCGTTGGCCAATATAAGCGAAAAAAAGCTTGAAACGCCATCCTGTTTAACAGGGAAAAACAATATACAATAGCAAAATTCAGTTCTTAATTCATCAGTATTATGCCCTTTCAGATTTTTCAAATATCATTTTTTGGTTAAAGTCAGACAAACAATTTGATTATTCCTGTTTTGAGAACGAAGTTTCAGATTGCAAAATAGAGGAGGAACTTTTTTATTCCTTTCACCACGAGGAACTTGGATATTTCTGCTTGCCCCACAATTTTGGAATAGCCATGCTTGCAATAATGTAGCAAGAAGTTATAAACGAAACCTTGTCTATTTTCAGTGTCAGATATACGAATATCGATTATATTATAAAAGTTCTTGCTTCAACAGGAAGTACGAATAAGAATTGTTATAACCTGATGCTTTTAAAAATTTCGGAATTCTTCAGCCTGATAAAAAAGTAGAAATTCCCACATTATTTGCTTCTTTGAATCGAACACTTTTTTCCTCAGACGACGACTTACCCCAATTATTATTAATTAATCCTGCCACTGCATTGAAATCTAACTGAAAAAGAGGGATTTTCACATATGACTTTTTTTCTTGCACCTTCATTTTACCCTTCAAAATTTTTTCTCGAATATTCTGTCTGTTTATATGAACAAGCTAATGAAAATTATTTTACGTCGAGCGGAGGCAATTGAAGGAACGAGAATGGTTGAAAATTCCCATTACCTTAATATTTCGTTTTGACGATTTAATAGCAATATCCACGATTCTATGAATATAACAATTATCTGCTTTGACCATACCGCGTATGTATTATACTGCTACGTATTATCCTTCTAACACGCCGTTAAATTCACCAACCGAGGGAATATTCGTCAAGTGTGTCGATACAGAAGTGGCAAAGCGAGCAACCGCGAAATAGGGTGGCTTAATGGGGGATCAATTTTTCCGCAGCGAAACAATTAAAGTTCATGAAGTCGTACGAAATCGACGGGCAATTTAACTTTACAGAGGATTTACCTTTAACTGGTTTCGCGTAACAGTCAATTTGTCGCGGGTTGCAAAGGCCACGAGACGCCAAAACCGAGGATTCCTGCCAGAATTTTCTAATTATAGAAACCTCGCCGCATTTGCGCGCTGTCTGCGCAAATTAAAAATAAATTGGACAAAGAGGAAAGCGAGGTGAACGTGGGCAGGGCAAGGGTCAGCCACGGTCGCATCAACGGTTCGAGGCTAAATTCTGCACGCGCGAAATTCGCGAATAATTCTAATTGACTGAAAGCACCGAGCCGCAAATGACAAATTCGATCGGACGATCTGCGTAATCGGTTTCATTATCCATTTATTAATGCGCCGTCAGAGGACAGTTTTCGGAGACACTGTATTAATTTCCCGTCAATTATGGGCAATGAAGTGGTCCCAATAAACAAATAAAATAATATTATAGCGAAATTAATTGAAAATAATTCGAGATTGGTTCTATTGACAAATATATGCAAATAGTTTTTGCTTGCAATTTAGTGAAATATTTAATAGTTATCACTGCTAATAAAATGTTTAATATAAATATTAGTGGAATGACACGGTGTCCCATTAATTCTCTTACACATTTTGTTTATACAACCATTGACACTTCGACGTGGAATATTTGCTCTATTTTCGAATATACGAAAAAATATCTGAGAAAGAAAGTGTTCGTTCCAAAAAAATAAATATCAGTATTTACACGAAATTCGGTTCATGGTCATGTTTTTCTGAATTCCAAACGTATCCATAGTTATCTGTTTCATGATACTATTTCCTATTCCCTCTCTCAAATGAAGTGCATCCATAATTTCCAGTAATAAGTTCTCGAAATATTTATCTACGCTTCTTTGCACTCATTTATAGTTACCTGCCCTGCTAAACAATCATACAAGAGAACTGGTTCCCCAAATCGAACATAAAGATCTTTTTATTATTTTCAATATTTTCCAGAATGATCCGAAAACCTAATCTTGTGATTGCTTCCAAGAACGATACAAACCTTGTTTGCTGCTTGCAACTGGGGAAGAATACCCTGAGCAAGACGTTCCGCCGGTGTTCGTGGATTCGTCAATCGTTCCTGAGAACGCCAGCCCAAGTACGGCTGCCGATGGTTGAAAGACGACCTCGCCGAACTTGCTGGCGAACTTCCGGCGCTGTTCAGCAGGCTGGTACTCCATCTCGAAAATACAGGTGGCGTGGGACTTGGACTTAGAAGGGCACCTAAACAGAATCATCAGAAACCATTTTCTAATACCCTTCAGTCATTATTCTACTAATTATACCTATTTCTAGTGTACGCATAACTACTGACTAAAGTGGAGCGAAAAAATCAATGTGTGATTCTTTCCTAATAGAGAAAAAATTTGCCTTTAGTGATACAAAGCCTGCGGAAGGTAGATTCTGTCGAAAATAAATTTGAGGTGTCGTAAGAACCTTGAAGTATCTATTAGATATTTTTTTTTAAACATGTTTTTAAACTTCTGTATGTGGTAATCTTTTATAGTTTTAACACGTTCACTGTCCAGAGCTCACAGATTTCAACAGCTTAAGTACCATAATAAAAGACAACTTTCGCAAACTATTAGAAGTAATGAAGAATAAAAAAAAATGTGCCTCCATATTTAATTATTATTTGCCAACGAAAAGACTCAGTTCGATGTCAATTAAATTTCAGTTCCTATCATTTCCTATTCCCAGCCTCAGACGTGACACAGCGCTGTTTTAGCTGAAGCTGTAGTTCGTTTATACTTGATTTAATAGATGCTCGTTGTGCAACGGTGCACTTCGCTCTATTCTCGTGCCCATTGTATTACTGCCTGAGAAAGATCGTACGAGAGTTCTGCGACTGTTTACTCGAGGAATGCCACCGGTATGCAGAGCAAATATACGTATATAAAATAGTTTCAAGTTTAAAGGCTGCAGCGTGTACATACATAGCGATACGATGGAATCTGGACTCGGTTTACAGGCAGCGCGTTACTCGATCCGTCTTTGGAGCGGATTACAGTGGAAGACTTTGATCGACGGTTTTGTAAGTCGAGTAATATGTTGCTCGGGAAGCTTTCAACGGTGGAATATAAAAGCTTGGCAGCTGTCTAACACTGCCAGGATGCGTGAGCACTAGAAACACGCGAACTCGACGTTACTCGCAATAACAATCAAATTCCAATATCCGCCAATGTGTTTTCGGGTAACCATTTGCGCCACATTCTTTCATTCGCCTTCGGTAAACAGTATCGTTTAATTCAGTGCATAAACTCACTTCTTTATATTAAAAAAATAAGTATTATAAAATTATTATTAAAAAAACAAAACCTGCGATGACTTTAAGGGCTGATTTCAACCCTTCAAAGTGAACTTTCACAGAAAAAAGAAATTACTCCTTGCGCACTTCAATATGTTTTACATTCTCGCGAAGTTTCATTAGAATCAGAATTTTCGGGTCGGGAGTATTTCCTTGTGAATGGAATATTCAGGAGGTTCGTTTCCAGGGGTGAATTAAAGCTCGTCTTGACTGCCTTCAACTAAATCCAGCCCGTCGAAATTCGTAGCCCTTTAAATCCCGTAATTAAGGGCCCTCCCTTAACAAATTGTGTTCTCTCGTTAGAAGCGTCCTTGAACGTCGTCGAGGCACCCTACGAGCCTCGACCCTACTGCACCGGCCCAATGTGGGTTGCCACGGTGCAACTCCCCCGCCACCGCCAGACGACGGGCAGGGCCGAGAATTAATCGAGTTAACTTGCCCCGCTAAATTTATTAGCCACTTCCTATTACCCATTACCCGCCGTGACCGGAGAATATCCACGGCTACGTCCACGGCAGAGAAACGGAGACGCGCATAAATGAAATTGGCCGACACTCACGCCCGCTACGGGCTAATTTCGGACGCCACTTGCCTTTTTACAAGGAGCAGCGGCGCGAGCAAATCTCGACGATACGTATCGCGGCGCGAAACGTCCACGGCCCCCGCGACGCACACAGCATTCCTTCCACTGTCAACAGCCTGGCTTATCACCTGTTCACAGGTGACCCTCACATTTACGCGATTAGCAAGAATACTAATTTCCGCAGTTGTGGCCGATATTAACGCTTTCAGCGGCGCAAGGTTTTGCTAAATGCTTCACTGCTTCTGCGGGGACAGTTTTGTGCTTTAAAGTGCTTTGTCCTTAAATTAGGTAAGGGTAGTTTTGGAGATTTCTTACCCCCTCCCTCCCCAAGTATAAAAATTCGTAAGATTTTATATTCAAAACCATCCTCTCCTTCTTTACGTAATATTTTTTACATTGCATTTTTTCCAGTTATTAAAATTTATATAATTCGTTTGACTCGGTTTCGTGTCTTCGATAAAATATCGTTTTTAGGCTATTGATATTGAAAATTAGGTTAAAAGAATATTATGTAAGACGCTACGTAACTCCCCCTCGCCAAAAAAAAGGATTACATAATTTAAGGACCACAATATACAAAGAGTATATTGTGGATTCTGAACTGGGTCTGTTTAGAAAGTATCTATTTAAAGATTTTTGAACACCACTCTCGATGCTTTTCAGAAAATATCGACGCGAAAGCAGGTGCGAATGGAAATTCCTTTCGGCGTGTAAACACGCCGACGCCACTCGAAGTGTTAATGAGGAGTTCTAATAACGAAGGCTGTTGGAATGCATAAAAAAATTGTTTGGGAACAGACTCATTTGTAAGTGGAATCGCCGCACACGCCTTCGTAGCACTTCTTTTGCGAGTGCAACGCGGTGGCCGTTGAGCTAACACGTTCGCTGCGGTGCGGAGCGTATTACGTACCGTATCAGATTTTGTGGTGTGGCAGCGAAGCTGTAGGCGCTTGCTCTAAGTGATAACTTACGATTTTTCTGAATCTCTATTAACGTCACCAGTGCGAGTTAACTCGTCAGCCTCGCTCAACGAGTTAACCACGCTGACTGCTATGGGGGTCACCCACGACCATAGGAATTCAGCGATAATTTATGGGCAATATTAATGCCACTTGAAACATTTCTATTTCTGACGCTACACATTTAAATCGATATAAGTAGCTAAATGGAAAAAGTGGGGCAATCACGTCGCAGTCGACGCGTTAACCATTTAGTTGCTCCGGTGCGAATGCAATTAGAATCAATCGCAACGTCCTTCTTAGTTAACAGATTAAAAGGTAGTGGATTAATTTCGATTTCGAGGGCGTCGATCCGTCGGATCATTGGCTGAAGGTGAGAGTTATTGTATAATGTTTCTTTGACACGGTAATTACCTGTAGTCGGTTGTCTGTTGGAAGACGACGAAAGGGACGAGAGGGAAGTGGTTTTCGAGCCCAGAGCACGCCATCCTCCGTGCTGCGACGCGTCCGAGTGCCTCTTCAACCGGAAACCATCGCGAGCCGCGGGAGAATTCTTGTACCAATCGGGGACGTTCAGCCGCTGCAGAGACCTCTGTACTCTGAGCTCGTGCTCACTTGGTACCCGTTCGCCAACTTTCTGCAGCTCGTTCTCCGGCGGCTGCAAAGCAAAGGCGACAATCAGTAACAACGTAGAAATTAACTTCGGAGACCGTTGGGCAACGGTAATGTTCAATCTTAACTAACATCGGTTTGCTTAAAAATTTTGCATGTATATTTTTGTTGTTAAATGCAGAAATATGTGGAATTATATTCGAGATAAATATTGGCCAATTTCAAGTAAAATATCTTTGAATGTTTGTAATAGGAATTGTGGGAGAGCCGAGAACAGAAATTTGCTTACAACATTGTAATGATTCTCGGTAATTTCTGGGTCTTTTTAAAGAACGTGAAACACCCATTGAGCCTATCTCGTGTATTAAACGTGAGAACCACGACATGCTGATTATGACTTCCACGTTACGCAATTCGCGATGCGCGTTTCGTGACGTAATCATCGTGCATCGATGGAATTTCTTTTCTGTGATTCTGATTCACCTGTTATGTACCAATACTGTACGTCATAAATATTTTGTTTCGTAGTCACTGGTGCTAGGAGAGTACGTTGAATAATTATTTAATCTAATGTACGTAATATTAAATATTGTTTATTGTAAAGAATCGTCGCTATTCCAAATGCTTCAAGATCAGTAAGTGTTTGAAACGAAAGTGTTTTACGCAGGGAGATTTTAGAAATCAAGATACATTTCCTTTTTAAACGAAATTATAATAAGGAAAGTGCAAATAGGAAATAATTCAACCAGATCTATTTTTTTTTCCATTACGAATCCCCAGCAAAAGAAGCAACACGCCCACAAAATGGAATAATAATTTTCTGGAAAAATCACAAGCAGATTTCAACCCCTGAAATTACTCTACACACAGAACGAAACTAATCCTAAAATATCTCTAAAGCGATTCAAGCTAAACTGTCGATCTTACTCGATGAAAATATTTTTAGTAAAATACAGAAAAGTCACGTTCTCTGCTGCACGTTTTAGAACAATCTTATTTTCCAAATTTCCAAACTACATATGGAGGGTTCATAAACTAATCAGTGTAAGTCTAATCTTCCCTGAAACCGAGTTATTTAGTTCAGAAACCTCTTTATTGTTAAAACTTTCAGTTGATAAATCAATTAAGTCGCAAGCAATAAACAACGGTGCTTAAATGCTTAAATTTCAGATTTAATGCTAATGGACTCACACTGATTGACTTCCACCCTCCAAATTCATTATTCTTGCAATTTTTCACACTTGTACCTTACGAGCAGAACAGAGATTCTTCAACAGCACATTTATCTCGATGATAAATAAGAAATCACACACACGCGACAGCGGCAGATAAAGTGTTAACGGGTTCTAATGAATTTCGATGTTTTAATATTAAGGCAGACGTGCCATCGAGTGACAGAGACGCTCGAAAAGTATTGACGATTTCGAGTAAATCGACGATACGCCATGGACAAGCGGTTCGAGAGGGAAATATCGGGGCCGAATGAAATGCTCGGAGTGCACTCATCGGAAAGCACTCGTTGGGAGAGTAACCGCTAAAAAGCGTTTTCCAATGTCACGGAACTGCTGTGCATAAGCAGACGCGCACATGGGAAGTGATCGATCCATCGATCGATCGATCTTCCTGGTTGAAACGCAGGGGCGGACTTCTGGCGCGATGAGGCAACGCAGGATACGCGAGTCGAAGGCCAAATGAAAGGCAGAAAGAAATCGTTCACTGTACCCGCGCGTAGGAAGCTCTGCCAGCAAATCACAGTCTCCTATCTAGATTTTTACTGGGCGTCGATTTTTTATTTCACTTCCACTTGGAGATTGCGAATTGCACGATTTGCACAACTTCAGGTTAGAGTACTGGTTTTTCTCTGTACATATTACACAGACCCTTTGTTCATTTCAGTCGGCAGAATTGGACAATTCTGCTGCGAGAATATTGGGCGACTTCTTACTATTTAAAATAATCAGTTCGAAGCACTTTTCTGGCAAGGGTAGAAAATATGGTCCTTGCACGCTGTGGTTTGTGTATTTATTTTCCTTTATGAAGAGTTTTAATTTTATAGACTGTATCATCATCCTAGAAAGTATCTGTTTATACACTTTATTGGTTTTTCGTTTGATTTTAAATAATAATTATTTTTACAGTTCAGTGTACAATCCAATGGAAATTGGATAACTGCAAACGTATGTTAAAAATTCTTATTTATTTTTTAACTCTAGCTCACAATCAGATATGATCTACAATACTGGTTTTGGATTATAAATAAAACATTTTTACTTGCAGAATGAATATGAATTTGCAAGAGTTAGGATATGTGGGGTTAAGAAATGAAATTTTCTTACTTGGAGAATGAATATAAGCTTACCTACAAGAAAGTGGGGAGCTCATAGAGAAGCTAATATTTCGTTTCTGAGTTACGACTGGCAGGTTCGGGGAACGGAAGTCTATCTTTACAGGATGTCCAAATTTAGTGGCTCGTTTACATTAGAGCGCATAGCCCACCTCGAGTAATCAGGATTTGTTTTCGTTTGCAATACAGCTGCGAAAACAGTTTGTCTTTGCTGTACAACGTGCATCAGGATGTCTAGGTCATTGTCTTTTCAGAACCCCACTTTGAACAAGCATTTTCGCGTGTTACGCACATTTGGAGTATAACTATAAGTGTGTACTTCAGCAAAAATCTTTTTGAAGTATCTTCTTAAAACTTTCAGTGAACTAATTATACTTAATTGCATTGAACAATTAGCAGGGTTGAGGCCATCTAATGGTAACAATTATAATTAACCAAAAAACGGTATCTAAAAGCTAGAATTTGCAAAAAAATTACCATAATTGACAACTTAATTGGTAATTAGGGAAGCTGGTGCTTGGATTGAAGCAAGTAGAGAAATTAGAAAATTATTATTGTTTCTTTGAAATACAAAGTAGGAAATTTAGTTTGACAAGAAGATTTAAATGTGATTGGATTCATAAAAAGAATTCTTCTTAATGCACTAATTATAATTTACAATTGTACACAAACCTGTGGTGTGAATTCTTCGGTAAGATTTTCTAACATAGTGCCTTGTAAGTGATGGGCGTATTAAGTAAACTAACAGCGTGTTAAAACTCGATCATGGTTACTTACAATTTTCTCACAATTCAATTGAAGTTTCCTTCGGACACGAGGTCGACTTTTTGCAATCGATATGTAAAAAATGAAATGCGAACATAGCTGTGAGAGTCAATGCCACGTGATACTTTAACAAATTTACGATGAATAGAATTGTGCATCTTCTTATATAATCTTGGAAATTACTTGAAAAATATATTTCCACGATATTCATGAAATAACCTCAACGAATGCAAAACCTGTCAATCGTTAATGACCTGACACTCATCCTATATGTCACGTAAAAATAAAGTCCCCCTTTTACATAAAGCGATTTATCAATCTATGTTAAGAAATATCAGCTGATATTCTATCAGCCAAGCTTTTACTAAAGAATCTGTGTACTTAAGAAGACAAAGCTAAAACTTGTTAACTCCACTCTACTAAACAGCAAAGTAATATCAACTATCAACTTTAAAATTTTACTTCTTAAACATTATTACATATCACGTAAGAAATAAATATAAATGCTTAATGACAGAGAAAGGTTCAAAGAATATGATGAAATTTGTGGATACAAATTTAACTGAAGTTTCATAGCAATAACAATGGAGAACCTCGTCCATTCATCGTTCTAAATGAATAATATAACGAATAATTCAAGACATAAGAAAATAATGAATTCGCGGTTACTGTTATTATTTTTATGAAAGCTGCAGGATGTGGCAACGGCGTACTACATTCGTTGAACGAACAAGAGAAGATGTTAATGTCAATGAACGAAACTGTAAGACGGGAGTAATGGAGGAGTGGATCGAACGAGCCGCGCATTTCCTAATGCCGTTTGCCGGCACGCGAAGAAATGCATAACGAGAAGCTCGGAGAACTCGCGTGAGATTTCCATATGGCATACAAAGACGTTAACGGGACCTAATGCCGTCGAAAAACAAAGGATAGACAGAGGAACGTGTGGCTGGCCTACGCACTTTACGTTCCTTCGGTTATTAACGTTCCAACAACGGCCCGCCATATGCGTGCTCATGGGAACGGAGCTCCAACGAGCGATGTAAAGTGTGCTCAGCTTGAAAACAATCGGTTAAACTAACTGCATCAAACTCTCTTTAATATCCATTGAAACTGGGACATTCCGAATAAATAGTAGTCTCTCAATTACGAAAAGTAGATTTAATCTTGCTTTTATTAAAGAAATAAAAAAAAATAGTCAAACTTTTAAATCGGAAGATAATTATTGCTGGCATATTGCAAAAAATTCCATCTACGATTAAAAAAAAACAGGGTGAGCTTTAACAATTTTTTTTTCAATGAAAATATTTTGTAATTTAAAAATCTGTGTATGTATCTTAAAATAAACGCTTTAATCTAGGAATTGTGTAAATTTAATTCGAAAACTAAGAAGATTGAATATTTATTAATCCTACAAATACTCTTATAAAGGGTGACAAAATTTTAATGTCACTCTAAATTTTTCTCGACAAGATTCACTTCCTCGAAGACAGAAATCGTAAAGTACGCGGAAGGAGAGTGAGTGTTAGGTATAAAAAAAATCACGAAGGTCGCGCATGCAAATGGGCAGGTGAATATTTCAGAATTCAAAGTGAAAATATGAGGGAAGTGCATCGCTCTCGGGAAAAGGGGGTCAAGGAGAGACAGGAGGATAGAAACGAGTCTACGCGACTACAAGAGGCTCTTTCAGGTTGATGTAGATAGGAAGAGTGACTGTGTCGCTTGATGGGATCGATTTTAACCGGCGACTCGGATCCCTAATGAAATTTCTTGCATCGTCAAGGGACGTCCATTTGTGACTTGGCCGCGGAGCCATTACAGGATGATGCTCAGCCACCACGACGACGGCGAAAAGCTGATCACGGTTGCCTTATACCTCTGTGCGTTAAGAAACAACAGTCGAACGTACATGTCGCGCCCACGCAGCATTTCGCAATGCAACTCGCTGAATAATTTAAGCAGGGCCCTTGCACGCGATCCGAGGCGCGACGATAATTGGTGACTTCGAAAGTGGCGTTAGAAGCTCGACCACTAATCGGCGCGCGGGTTTGAAGATTTCTATAAACCCGACACAATAATGTCACCTCACCGGGGAACTTTCACTTACGACCTTCGCTCTTGTCACCTATTTCTTTCGCTACAGGAAATAGGATCGCAACTGAGCCGCAGCGAAACATTCCATCGAGCTCTTCATCCTCCCTCATAGCTCCAACTAGGGTAAAGGACCCAATTGCTAGGACCTAATCTATTACTGTCACCTTAAACTATTTTACTTAACCCTTCGTTGACACACCACCTTTTTCGATCAAGTTTGACACACCTGGGTGGCTCACACCCAGAACAATTTTTGAACGTCTGCCACTCTCATCTAAAGAATCCATTTGTTATGAAAAAAATCATGGGTCAATTTCAGGGTCTCTAGAATGTATTCCAATAGTTTTTTGAATGACATTTTATCACAGTTTTTGCAAAAAAAATCTAGATTACCATATGTCCAGAAAACACGAAGGAAATGTTCAAAAGCTTGTAACTTTTATAAATTTCAGAATTAGAAGTTAAAAATCTACCGAGTTGTTGTTCGGATATAATATTTTGAGGAAAAAAATAGTTTGTAAGTCAGCTTTGGAAAGAGGTACTTATTTTGCATATGGAAGGTACAGAGTGTCAAAATCAGTTCATGGGTGGCTCACACCCAGAGTGTCAACGAAGGGTTAAAATAACGTATAAATAAAAGTTGCAAAGTCATACACAAAAAGAATTATATAATTCAACCTATAATCTGTACTATAGTTTATTTATTCATTATTTTAAGCAAAATAGCTTAAGGTGACAGTAATAGGTTAGGTGTCAGTAATTGGGTCCTTAACCCTATTTTTATCACCCGAGTCGGGAGTCATAAAAATTCGTACCGACTAGGAATATTGACCCGTGACAATGGAAACGGCACGTCGCAGCGGCGCAAGACGGAATGTCAGAGTTTCCCGGTGTAACGTGTCGTTTCTCTATGCAACTACGATGGAATGCTATCGGCATAAAGGGGCCCGCATTTCCGCGTCTCTGGGCGACGGACGGTGGTCACCAGCAGGCTTTAAACGACGCGTTCCAAGTGCAGTAGTAAGCGTTACGTAATGACTCGCGTCTCGGATGTCGGAGGCAGTCGGGCACGGTGACAGTAATTTTAATTACGACCCCCGCGCCGTCCCGTGTTCTGCGCCTTTTCTTTCGAGCTCGGGTATCCGTGTCGTCAATTGACGTAAATTGGGGGAAAGCCGCGTCAAAGACGACGGCACATCCGCCATTAGCCGGCCAAAGACCTCGCTGCTGTTTCTCAAGCGGAGTGCACGTGCGGCCGCGATGCACCGCGGCCTGCCTTGCACTCGCGCGCGTCGTCTTCTCTGGGAATAATGCACAAGATATTGCGATGGATGGATGCTGCATGCACCCCGATGGAAATTCACTTCGACCTTCCGTCAGGGCGACCAGAAATAACCCAGGTCCATACCAATGTACGTGTGTGTTTGCAATATGGAAGGAAAGGGAGCAAACTTCGGGGTGTGCGTATCGAAAATAAGGGAAATGTCTCTCTTAGGAGTTGTGAAATATTTTTGTCTGGGAATTTGTAACAGAATGATGAATTGTATAGTGTGCAGTGTTTTATAGGGAAATAGTGGTGTTGCAAAGTTAAAGAGGGCAAGTCGTTGGGACCCTTCTGCGGGTTGCTGAGAAGTCAGGGGTCCAGAGACGCATTCAGCATACTTTATGGACATTAATGCAAGTAACCTGAGGTGTGTAGGAATGTGACCGAATGAGTGTAGCTCAATAATGAGGCGAGGAAGACACTTGGCAGCTTCTAACTTCCAAAGTACCGTTTCCCATGCCACGTGAATGGATTTCAGGGTCGTCATTGTATTTTGGCGAAGCACTATGCTGGTGTGAAGACTCTTTAATTAGGTTTTGTGTGTGGTTGCATAGGCTTCGCCATAATTTTTTCATTGTTTTGACGAGTGACGTGTGAGCTGAGTTGGGCATTAGTCGAATAAATTTTTAGTTATTTCAGAATAATGAATAAATTTTTATTCGGATAATGTACGACTCTACGTATGAGCATAGAAGCCAAACTGATCGATATCACTTTCTGAAGGCTTCTCGAATGTAGTATTTAAAGATACGGGTAGGGCTGAGTTTAGCGATTTTCGCTATTTTTAAACGATTTTATTCAGCTTCGATCCTCTGTTTGTTTGTGTGTATGGTTGAAATCTGACAACTCAAATTTAACCCACTTCCACCAATCCGATTGTATTGAAACTTTGCAGGCGTGCGTAGTTTGGATGACAATACAATGTTTAAAAAAAATAACCCCGAGGGGATGAATAAATTATTCAATCACTAATAAATATAAACCATCACCACAAATCCAAACGACTTGAAATCAGCCATTCGCGTTCTTTAGGAAAACGACAAAAAGCCGCTGCGTTCGATTCGCTAGTCGCATCGCGATTTGAAATTAAATAAAAGATATTAGTAAAGAAGTCTGAGCTGCGAAATGGAAATCCATAAACACTACAAGCTAGAAAATAAAAGAATATAGGTATAAAAAGAAATTGTGTTAAACGATTTTATTAAAATTGCACTAAAAACTAAAAAATAATTATTCGGATAAATTTGGAAGAAAATTATATTTCTCGCAAATTATTTATGTCCGCTTTATAGGGAATAAAAACCCATAGAACTTTGAATTTAACTTCTTTTTAATATCTTTTACAGTTTTGTAGATATTCGCGATAATCTGAAAAGTTACCATTTTTCCGAAATGGCCCGTAGAACCGTTTTATTTGCTGAATCAAAAAATAGTTACATTATTAACCAAACTTCCTTTCTGAGTAATTCATGTGTAATATTATTTGTACACCCTGTATCGTGACACGAAGAACCAATGCTTCGCTCTCCTTTTAGTTTTCCCCGCTGCCACTCGAGTGGAAACTAATTACTTCGCAAATATGTTGTAAAAAAAAAAACGCCGTCATTATTATACTGATGGCATCTATTACACGTTAATGGCACGCTACAGTTGCGATAACTTTGTACGTACAGCCAGCCACGTACAAAGATCGGTGTAACTAATTTTACAAACCATTAACGTGAAAGTCTTCTTCGCGTTAAGAGACGAGAGCAATCAAAGCGAGGCAAGTAATTAATTTCGCGAAAGGGGGCGATTTATTCGATGTGAATCGAAGTGTCGCCGAGTAAACAGCATAGTGAAATTAGAATTCGTAGTGGCGAAAGTGGACTCTCCTTTTCAGAGTACATTGACAAATGTTCTTTACTGATTTCTCTAAGTCGACACATCACTATGCAACTAAACTATGATTAACAATTTCCCCTGTGATAGTTAAAAAAAAAATTCTAGAAATCTACAGAATATTCTTTTACTCTTTTAAAATTCCCTGCAAGTGGTTGCCGTTTTTCATAATCACATTGTACTAAAGTTTAATCTTCCACGTTTAATCCTACAGTGCTCACCTAAATTAAAACCACATCATTGCACACGTTTCAGGCTCTGACAGGTCCGTATTTTCAAATCTAGAAATGCATGGATATTTGAAGAAAAAAAATTAGACTGCACGTATTCTATTGCATTCAATCTTTATAAAGAAAAATATTTAATAACAAAATGAAATACTGTGAAAAATTTCTCTTGAACACTACGAGTCGTCGTTATCTGAATCTTTTTTTTTAAATATCATGAGAACCTGAGCCTGCCAGACACCGCGTGTGCATTGTAGAGTTAAACCACCCATATATTATTGTATAATTTCTCATTAAAGCAAATTGTACCTATTTTCCGACGATGCTGAAGACGTTTCCACGCAACTGATGTATGTTAATAAATACATTCTCTTCGGCCATTTCAATTACAGCAGGCGAAAGAAACGAGAGGATGAAATTACGTAGTCACGAACGAGAACGTTTATACATATGTACGTTTCCATCAAACACACTCCCGCGGGTTGCAGCCCGCGAGGGGTTCACGGTTTTTAAACTGCAATGGAAACATTACGCTACTCCCGCTAATTGGACTTCCTATTTCGCTTGGAAGCAATTTTACGCATATTCGCGTAGATTTACAGCCCTAAAAAAAGATAGGAATATAAAACGTGGAAGGTAGATAGCGAAGTTTACAGAGGCTTCGAGTGTGGCGTCTTTTCTGCACCGTAAAAGTGTTCGAGAAGCTTTTAGGACGCGGGTAAATATAAGGAGTACCGCGGCTCGCGATTTGTTTAGCTCGATGCAAATGTTATGCGTGTCCGGACAGTCACAAGTTCCCCGTTCGCTTGTGTACTTCATTCCCATTCACTTCTGCGATAGCTCGGTAATTACAGTAAATATCAGCTTTCCATTTGGATACAGCTGTGGTCCTCCGCAGCCGCGCAATATTCCTTTTCAGCGCGTAAGGTCGCGGAAGTGTCGACACAAGAAGAAGTATCCGACCCGGCCAGGGATGTATCAAACGCATCGATCGTTGTTCAAATTATGCACGTGAGTGCCTCGCACGCGAAACCTGTATAATTAAGCGATATCGATTCAGAAGCATCTGAAGGTTCAGTTAATACGATTTTATTATAATTGCAGGAACACGTGCGAAGAAACGCGTGAAGAAGTTGAACGAGTGGAAGGAAGGAATAGTGTTATCGATTGATAATGAAGTCGAATTAGTCGTTTAATTAACTGAATGATTGAGATTGTATTTGAAAATATAAGTAAGCCGAAATGATATTTATGGTAGAATTCTTCATTTGAATACTTTCAATACTATAACTGAAAAATGTATGAAATTTAAAAATTAGTTTTGCAGATTATAGCGCACAATAAATGCCTACCTTCTCAATTTCTAGTATTCAAGATTATTGCTGCCTTAAGATGAAATACTTTCTTAGAATACTTTGAAAGATAATAATCACTTTTCAGGTAAAGGGGTTTGAAATATTCCCAAAGGAACGAATAACAATATTCATTTTGGAACCTGCCATATCCATCAGTATTACAAAAATTATAAGGGATGCTTGCAACTCGAATATATTAAAAAAAAATTGAAACTTTGCAGGGATTTGCATTTCCGAAAAAAAAAATTAATATTGTAGTATATCAAGAACCAGAAAACATTTTGCCGATATGCTTCGCGGATTCGTAGATATTCGCGATAACATGAAAACTCAAAATTTCTTTGAGGAGATTCGGATTCGTTGCCGAATGAAAAAATGATCACACTATTACATTTCTACAGAGTTTCAAAGCCCTTTGAATTTTCGAGTTGCGAACCATCCCTTGTTAGTTAAATATATCCATACGCAAAGTGAATAAATTTCTAATAAAAATAAAAAAAATTTCTCGCTCCACCAAATTCGATTTTCCCCCAAAATACACGCCCACCGAAAAACAAGGGTGATAACGGTCCCGCGTCCACGAATTCCGTGACTGTCAGGGATCGATCGTGAAAATACGCGCCCCTGGTGTGCGCGACACTGCACGTGGCACCGCTAGTCGCAGTTGCACGTGGGCATGAAAGCTGAAGAGCGCCCACACGTCGCGGATTCCCGTTCGGCCTTCAAGTTTCCCGACCGGTGCATACGTGGTATTCTCACTTCGAGTGTGTCCTCGTGTGTACGCCTCCCCTTGAATGTCTCACTCCTGTCACTTTATGCACCTCCCTCTTTCCATCTTTCCTTCACTTTCCCTCCTCCCCTCTCTGTACCCTCGACGCAATCACTCCGTCGTGAGCGGTGCAAATACGCGACGGTCCACAGCGCACTTCGTCGCTTTCGACCCACTTTGCCCAGCAGTTGCAGCGATGTTTCCCAGATAATGCGGGAATATTATATTGTTTCGATAAATGCCACCGTTCCGGTGAACCCTGCGCCACGATTGTCGCCGCTGACCTATCGATTCGCGACGATTCCCTTTGCCCCGACACCTCCTGTCCCTCTTTGGCTGTCGGAATGAGCATGACACGATTTTTGTCTCCTCACAATGCTCCTTTCACATCTACGGGGTGGATCGGTGTGACGAATACGCGCCGGGGAATGTATGTCAATACTTCAACCCTCATTTGGTGGATGCAGCGTATATTTTTTTTTATGGCCTTGAGGACCGCTGTTGTTTCAGACAGACATTTGTGACTTTGGTCCTTAAGCGGCTTGTAGACGTTCAATATTATTGTGCATATATTGAGCGTCTAGGGGCTGCTTAACGAGACAATACTGTAGTGGATATCACACAGTTTTCGGCCTATAACTGTAATAAACCTAAAGATTTTCATTCAACCTTTCAATATTATTGCGCAACTTTTCAATTTTATTGTGCAACTTTCCAATATGATCCATAGACGGTCAATAATATTGTACAATATTGAATATTCCGCAATAATATTGAACGTCTACAGACCGCTTAAAGTCTCAATTTTTTGAATGGTACTAATAAATAGTAAGTAATATAAATATATTGACAGATACCATGGGTCGAATCTGACCCTACATCCGCCAGGTGAGGATTAAAATAGAAAACTGCTGTATAAATGTACCAGTGGCAGAAATAATGTCTAACATCCTTGGTTATAATTAAGATCGTTAAGTTTAAAGGTCTTCTCTTGCCCGAGAGAAGTTTTACCCAAGGACTTACTGAATTCTCGCAAGGCGATCCATCTTTCCTACCAGACGCTTTGAAACTATATGATCGATAGCGTGGCAGTCGCAGCTTCCTTGCAAGATTTGTGACAAGAACGGCAGTAAGCGTCGCCAGCCCCGCAACCCCCGCCGCGGAATTTCATCCGTTTTCCAAACAATTCGACGACTGGCGCGAGAAGTCGAGATAACGCACCCCTTCCAGACGCGTTCGAAGGCATTCAAAAGACGCGCGCCCCTTGGTCCAGGAGCCACCCTCGTCGTTCCAGCGACCCACTGCTTTTTGTGTCCGTTATGTTCGACCTACTTTCGTTATTCCGAGGGTGGATCTTCGTTGAGGGGAAGTGTCTGGCAAGGTCGATGGGGTGTTAATTCGAATTAGCCCTCTCAAATGAGTCCGTCCATCGCGGAGCGTCTGATGAATGCCTGCATCGAGATTATGCCCCTAAATAATCGCCAGAGGACCCTATTTAGTCTAACGTACTGAGACACGTAGTTGGAATAATAGGAGTTTATCGATTCCCTTCTTCATCAACGACACCTCGTTCTGCGAGTAGATATAATTTCCGGTTTGGGGAGAGCGGATATGTTCCTCTACAGATTTCCAGTGGCATGTCTGGGATGCAGATTTTTTTTTTATATTTTCGAGATTTATAGTGGTGAATAGAAGGAAGTTGATGCGCGATAATTTTATATGAATTTGGTTAAAGCTTTTTTTACTGTGTTAGTAGTTCTCGTTTACTGCTGGGAATCTCTAAATTGTGGTGTTTTCCTTATCGTCCATTACAAAATTAAATAAAATGACCACAAAAAGTATTCGGCCACACTTTAAAACAGAATAACTTGTTTAAAATTAGCCCAAATGACTTGAGTTTTTTCGGAAGCTAGAAGGATTAGTTTTCAGCCGAAAACTGAGATTTTCACCAACTTTAACTGTTTGTAGCTTATAGCTGCGTTAACCGATTTTGATGAAATTTTCAGCACGTATACAAATTACTTAAATGCACAAAAGGCATTTTTTAAATTTTCATTACGAGCACAGGTAAAAAAGTTGAAAAACCCGACATTTCATATTCTTTTCGCTGACGAATCACGTCACTTAGCAAACTAATCCTTCTAGCTTCTCAAAAAAATTCAAGTCATTTGGACCAATTTTAAACAAGTTATTCTGTTTTCCCAGTGTTCCCAAAAATTTGAAGCTTTCCAAAACCATCTTGTTGCCAGAGAGAATAGTAAGAATCAGAAAAATTCTAGGCATATATATTTAAATCTAGGCTCTTTCACCCCTTTCAAACTCTAAACTCTGCTATTTGAAACTGCTGTACATAAAATCCATCGATTTTTAGCCGCAGCAGACATATCGTCCACTGACCTCAAAATTTTAAGTACCTACCTCGCGAAAACATGTCAAAGCTGACAGGCGTCTTAAACAATTTTACTGCAACTAACACCTCCCGGCGATTAAATTGAAATTTTTAATATTTTATAGAATATCGTCTACTCGTACAATTTTAACGCTTTATCTGCGTTGTCACGCACACGTGAGTTCACCATTTCGTTAAATTATCACACGCGACACTAAGAACTTAACCTTAATTGAAATATGAATATCACCGATTACACTGTCCTCTTGAAAGGTCAGTATTTAATTTCCAAATTAGAATTATAAATTTCTCCAAAAATGAAAATACCTGAAGCTTGGAAATTTCACACGTATGTTCCAAAATGGAAGGCAGGCTAGGTATTTAGTCACTATAATCTGCTCCTAACCACGTTATAGTTCAGTGGATTTTAGGGTTGGGAAGAATTCATTGGAGCGGATGGAATCCTGCCATGGCTCGTGCAAACGGTACCACGGAACGTGGAAACGGTTACGCGAACGTCGAATGCAGTGTTCCTAAATTCTCCAAGAGACAGACAGCTGTTACACCGTCGAAACCTTTCTCCAGATTCCTTTCACGTGCCCGACACGCTGAATACGCGCGTCTGTGCACGCGAGGCGAGTGCAGGTGCAGGGATACGCGAATCGATTCGCGGGCTACGGAAAACCTACATGCGGCAGAAATTTCGTTGCGGCTTTACGGAACGAGATAAATGGCCGCTGGCACGGCGCGCCCGGTTTCGTAAATAAGCCGGAAATGCTGGCCCACCTTCCAAACAGCGAGCAGTTCCGTAACACTGTCGAAGGACAGACACGTATTCATAGCAGAGTTGGGCGCATTCTCATTCGGTGGATAAATGCCGAATAAGAGTGACGAATAAAGTTTTATTCGCCGCAAATAAGTAAGTTCTAATAATGGAATGTGAATTTATTCCAATGGCCTAGGAGAATTATTTGTATTTGGATAATTGTTTATTCGTTGCCCGCAGTTTGTGTTATTTGAGGGATACCACAGTTAAAATTTTTTCCTATTCGCGGGGTAGTTGGCAGTGAGAAGATAGCGAAGACTGTTGGCAGTTTCATTTGTACCATTATTGGGATAATTGTGGAACAATCAATTTTGTATGAAATGAAATGGTTACATGTTTGAAAAGTGATATTATGTATAATTTATTATGAATAACGAGTAATTATTATACGCATGACATATTCTAATGGAGGAGATTCGTTTGGATAATTTATCTCTCGTGAATATTTATTAGAAGCAATTCGACTAACGCCCAACTCTGATTAATAAAACCGTGGAAACTTTGCTGCAATATGGATGGTATTCCTTTTTCTACTACTTCCTTATGGCAACAGAAGCTAGCTTCGTGAATTATTGAAATTCTCTTTTTAAGCTGATGCAATTCGATGCAGAAACTTTTGAACTTTTATGAAACGTCATTTGGACGCCTCGAGAATAATGTTTTTGTAGACCAGCGAGTTTCTTAGGGAGCTGAGCTTTTTAAAATCAAAGTTGTTTATACTAGAATTTAAATTGCTTATTTGTTAGAGAATTGCTTTTAAATGCAATAATTCTCAACCATTCAAGGTAGCCAGTGAGAAGTAGAAAATACATCTTCCAAATTTAAAACTGAATGGTAGTTTGTCAATTTAATTTCAATAAAGAATTCATAATTTTCCCTTTCCCTACTTTTCCCACAACAATATTTTGAGAAACTTACACGCAATTTTTGCCAACAAAAGGGTCAAGAATTTCATGCAAACATGAATTATCGAGTGACAATTGATTATACCTCGCGCAACCTTCCCGCGATTGGCCGCCACACCGTTCCCCGTTCGAAGGAGTTTCGTCCAGCGCCGGTGAAAGAGCGTTTCTGCGACGCGAGCCCAAGTACCTCGGATACTTGCCGTAACAACCGACACTTTACTTTCGCTTTGTACTAAAATCAAGCGGGGATTAAACACTGTGCATAATGCGAATACTTGCAGGCGGGCGTCATCGCCCGTAAACGTGCTCGAGAACCCCGCGAGTCATTCAAATAAGCCAGACGTCACTTCTGCGTGATAACCGTCCGCTTCCATCCATTCAACTCGAACGTTTGATCTTAAGTTCTCGCGATGAATGCCGTGCACGGTATTCAGTTAATCCGCGTAGATGGATATCGTCACGTAAGCGTTAAGATGCAACCGCATTAAGGACACGCGAATTTATACTCCGCTAACTCCCACAGATGCACTTTCACGCTTGTCCTTTTATACAGTGTTTCGACCGAAGGATTAGAAACTTTTGGGCCACGGAATTCAAATTTAAGGAAGGACAATTTGTTCATAAATTGGCGTCGCGAAAGTAATATTTATGGAGGTATGGAGGGAGTTTTGATTTTTTCCCGTTTAAAGATAAATATTAAATCTTTTTTGTGAACAAATGGAAATGTAAATTCAATAGTGTTTTTTTTTTTTTTTTTTTTTACTTAGTTTTAGTATTATAGAATTAATATTTGAAGTAGATATGATTTGTGAATGTAAGTGGATTGAAAGCAATCAGTTGTATTTCTATCTTCGTGTTGAATCTCTTAATGAGAATTATTTTAAGAAATACATTTTTTAAGATTATTTTACTTGCTTGGATGAGCATTATCTACTCTGAAAGTTTGTGATCCTATTTTTGAGATGCTGGAATGTTGTTTTTCAATACCGTGGCGCAAGTTTTTTGCTCGACGAGCAACCCTCTTTTAAATATTTTAGTTTATAATATTTTTTCAATATGAAGATTGCGCGCTGTTACGCTGAAAGGTGTGTTAAAACAAAATATTGCAATTAAAGGGAATTTGTGTACGGTTTTATAAACTGAAATCCATAAGAGAATATGAGAGAAACAATTGATTGTTCCAACAATTATTGCACCACTATTGTTCAATGCAAATGTTTTCCATGTGCAATTTTATAAAAAATCTCCTCCATTTAGAAGTTACGCAAATAACGTACACGAATATACAGTATTGTATTTTATGCGAAAATTAATTTATAAAAACACACCAAGCTCCCTGTAGGTTACACGAAATTAAACCCTTCACAACAAAGCTGCAAACCCTTAACACGACAGATGAGAAACGACAAAAGACTAAAACAAAGCCCCAGTACTGTACACCAAACTATCAAAGCCAGAAGAACAGCTGGCTAAAGAAACAATTTAGCGATGTTTGTGTACGCTGCTGTTTCAACAGAACTTCCACGGTCCAGAGAATAAATCGAGGAATTCGAAAATTCGCACACAGACGTTTCAGTGGTAAATACAGTCGAAATTGATCACTTAGACGCGATTATTTGCACAACATTAGAAGCTTCCTCCCTTTTGTACTTTTATTTTTATCTATCTTTCTTAAATTAGTGCTGCCTCTGCCAAATGAATATATTACTGGTATTTTCTGAACACTGTATAAATGTAGTTATTAAGAACGTACATGTAGAAACACCAAATAACTATAACTAATAGCACCTAACAAATAAAATTGAGATACCTATGTGATTCCAAAATCAAAATCAGCTCTAGAGAAGCTTGCGAAAGGGCCAGTAAAGCTTTTAAATCAGTAATTCTAAACCTGTGGTTCGCGAAGTGTGTTTTTAGGATCGCCACGATTTTTGGAAAATTTCTCTTTTTAATATTATTAAGTTGGAATTATATTCTGAAATACCTATTTTTAATGTGTTTTCTTTACGTTATTAAATTTACCTTATCTTATATCGGAGGGGTCGCAGGTTATTTGAATTTTGAATATTATAAAAGAAGATCGCGGCTCAAAAAGGGATGGGAAACACTATATTAATTAATATTTCTGATGTTCTTCAAATATCACATGAAAGCTATACATTACAATCCCGAACCAACGCACTACTTAGCCTAAAACAAATTAATAATTACTTTATAGTTTCAAAGTGAAACTAAAATTTGAAGTTGTCCGCATTGAGAAGATTACTCTGTGACATTATGCTTCAACATATGAATAAAACAGGAAACAAAATAAATACAAACTAACCCCATCACTCACAAAGTCTTACAATATGTACTTTGTTAAATCCCACTAACCCCTTTGTTTATTGAAGAGCTTGTATTTGCCCAACTAATCCTGTCCACATAGCGGCAACCTTGAATAAACGATTCAATAAAAAAAAAAAAAATGAATGTACCTAAAAGATCCATTCATGAAATACAGAAGTATCCCCAGTGGAAAGCTTACAATGTAAAAAAAGCCTCACCAAGTCAGTCACACGTCAAAACAAACCTAAAGAAGAATCGATGCTCGCGCGTTTCCGGGGTCGCCGAGCCCGTCGATACTCGCCGTTCAATGGAGGAAGTTCTGGGCGAAAAAGCACGAGGCTCATTCGACTCCGCGTGAAGCCCGCGTTACTCTTTCCAGAACGGGTGGCATAACCAAAAGATCACGGTAATTGGCTCGGGGCGAAGTGAATGGGCCGGCTGTGCTACGGTTTAGCTGCCGGTGCAGGGCGCTCGCCGGCCGAGGTGCATGAAATGGAATAAAACATTGGCGTATAGGTGCATATGCGCGCGTGCAGGGCCGCGGGGCATCGAATCGGGACACGTGTGTGTGCCATGTAGGGACCGACACCACCGAGTCCTCCCAACCTCGACTGCCGGTGTTCGTCGATCAATACAGCATGCCGTAGGAAAAGAGAGAGAGATCAGAAGAGGGCGTGAGGGGCCGGGGGTGTTGTTAAACTAGCGGATACACACACCACTGGGACGACATTCGAAACCAACCGACACCGATCAACCCCCCGGCGCCCAAATATCTCTCGCTTTTGAATACACAAATTGTCGGCAATAAACCGCAGCTCTGAATCAGCGGAATCGCTGTGCGCTTGAACTTGGGAGCGAAACGAGAGGAGGATGCCGCGAATGCGTGGGAAGAATGGCCCTCTCCTGGGTGTAATGAGCTTGCAAGTTTCGAGGATATCGCTTTCGATCGATGGTGAAAGATTCTTTGCTTAAGAAACACCCCTTTAAGTAGAAGTAGAGAACTCCTTCGTCGGTTCGCTCTCAGATTAAATACTCGGGGACTCTTGGACAATACTTTCGAAGATTTTCAGAAAATATCAATTTGAAAACACCACTGAACCGTGGACGGGGTGCAAAAAGTCGCAGGTAGTTTCTCGCAATGTTAAAGAACCATCCCACGCGCTTTGTTTTTTTTTTTTTTCTTTAGGGTGGTTAAGAAGATCCCACCCTCAAGCGACATTGGGACTTCCTTCTGGGTTAGGTCTGGCGAAGAACGCGCAGGGGTTATCGACCTACAGCGACGTCGAATTCCCCTCCCTCCAGCGTCGTTTCCCTCGGCTTGTCCGAGAGTCGCAGCGACAATGTGCGCCCAGGCTCTCCCGCGGTTCCCGGAGGAGCAGTCTGGGAACGTTATTGACAGAAAGGGAAACAGAGATCCTTTCCAGGCTTCCGTTTGATCCTTCCCATCGATCCGCCTGTAAACCTTGCGTAATCGCACTCGTCGGCGAGGAGGCCCCCGAGAAGAAGAGATGCGGGTGGGAGGAAGAAAAAGAAGGAGGGCAACAAATGAGCGCAGCAGGGTGGCTGGGAAGGCGAAAAAGAGAAAGAAGGGAAAATTGGCGGCGCGCCAGACGCGGAGAGAGCTCCTCCCTGGAGGAAAGAGAAGAAATATGGGGCAGAAATTAATGCTCGCCGGGGCCTGCCTTAGTCGCCGATGCGGATGGACGAAAGTTGATGAAAGTAAAGCGGGAAGAGGCAGCTGCAGCCCTTTTTAGCCGGCGAGCTCCGCGTTTCCCGTGGTACCGCCACCAGCGAGCAAGATACCAGCGTGCTCCTCCCGCTGGCAACGTAAAAGAACAGTTTCCGCTATTGTTTATTCATGAACGTTTTATGCAAGTGTCGAGGCGATGCGTAGTCATTAGGCGGATGGCTTTCGAATTATAAACGAAGCGAATTCAGACGGGACTGTTCAGAATGGAAATACCTGGGGGATGAACTTGGTAACTTGATCAGTTTTGGTATTGGTAGGTAGGTAAAATTGAATACCTGTCATTCAACTAAATACACAATACCAAAGAAAGGTTCGAAGCTGGTTATGCTTTCCTATTTTTTGTTATTTATAATATATTTGTTTTTATCGTTGCGTAAAATATGTTTATTTAAATGTTTCTTATAATAAAGAATCCTATTTTGCGCTGGAAGAAGTGTTTTTACTTAATTCCTCTCGAAATAACTCCTGAAGAGGCAGGATGAAAGTGTGGAAGACTACCATAACTCTTTGACTACTTATCACGTAAAACTAAATCTGAGTCTAATGATAGACCAATAAACAGACTACCTTAAGGCATAATTTTCTTTTTTATATCTATAAAAGGTAATTGTTATATAGGCAAAATGTAAAAAATGGTATTTTTGTCTCCGCTTTCCCCTATTTTGATTTTTATTTCTTTCACGATCTGGAAGGATTGGTTTCAGTGGGTTAAGGTACAGCTTTTAGGAATTACTTTTGTCAGGTTACTACTTAAGATTTTCTGTCGGTTCTCGGGTGGATTTAGATGTATTTTTAATTATTATGTTTCAATAGGTACAGTGGTGAATTTAATACGTACAGAGACTTATTATTTCCGGGAAAAGAATTTCGAATTTTCCCTCATTACTATAATTTATAGTTGTAATTATCTAGTAGCCGTCCTCGAACCAAATTATTTAAGGTAAAAAAATTTGAATCGAGCAAATAACACTAGTGACTCAAGACGAAGTGACAATGTATTCTTAAAAATAAGAAAAAAGCCGAGTACGGGATTGTAAGACTCCGCGAATGTGTGCCTTCGAAGCAGCTTACCCAAGAAAATTGCCATCGCGGACACGAGTTCGCGCGGTGTAAAAATAAACGCCGTTTAAAATATATATCGTTGTAAATATATATAGTTGTTGTATATCTGCGATGTCGGCGATTTACACTTCAGGGCATTATTGCCATTTTTTCGCTGTATAAGTGGAATTTATTTCCGTCATTAAACTATTATTATTATTATATCAACCACCGAAGTACGTCCACGTAATGGACGTGAAGCCTTATGGTAGAATGACGATTTCTTTTCGCTCTGTTTATGGCGTTCAGCGACCATCGATCGATAGGGAATTGCGTGATGAGCGAAAAAACGTGCTGCAACCGCACACGGCCAAAGAATGAATAAATTTTTACGAGGTTCTTCCCTGCCACACGTTCATTGCGATGTTTCGAATTTTCCGGCAATGTGTATTCTGCGGTTGTAACCGCGAAAAATAAATGACAAAAGGGAGACGGAATCACAGTTAAGTAAACGCATTAATGAAGAAATTTAATTACATTGCCTAATTGCAATTTAAGTTATTTTGGCAAAAATGTGTAACACTGAATGGGTAGATAAAAGTTAGACTAAGTAATAAGTAGATAAGTAGAAGTCTCCCTGTCAGTAGTCAGACAAATGGTCTCGTGGTACCTGCACGCGAAACCCAAATAAATTTCAAAGTTGTTTTTATCGAGAACGCAAGCTCGCCTGAAAAAAGTGCATTCTACCAGTTTCTATCGATGCTTTTATACTTTGTTTTGGAATTTGAGAAACTATTTGACAACAGTTGGGTACAGAAAGTTAAAGTGCCGCGGGCAAGTGCACAGAAGCAAAGTAGCAATCTCCAAAAACAATTATTCTTGTAAATTTCGGTGAATGAACCTGTCGATGACTATTTCTACACGAGAAACCACCATGTCTTCAATTTTACCACGAATCTTGCTTTACACTTCACAGATTAGGTGTTTCGTGGGAGGAGCCCTCTGCTATCCTGTTTAACTCTTTACAACCGCCACCTAGCTAGATTACATTAAAGGAAAAATATCCCATTTTCTTTTTATCGGTAAAGGTGGTCTGAATTTTTATATTTTCATATAAAAAAATTGGCAGGTCCATCCTTCTTCAATGAATAAAATTACCAAATTTTTGGGTTACCATTTTGAACCTTTTAACTTTTACGTGATACCTAATTGTAAATTCGTAATACTCATACAATTATTATGCTCTACTAATGTTTTTCTAGGAACGTAAATTTTGATACCTATGATGAAATTTGTAACTTAAGGAGAGCGATTCTCCACGGTTGTAGAAAGAAGCGAAATTATTTTCTGATAAATCCTCTTTGGAAGTCGTAAAGGCGCGACATTTGAACTAAAAAATTGCTCTTTGTGTGCAATACACTCCGCGTGACCGCGAAGGGTTAATCTGGTGCAATTAGCGAATTGCGAGTGCAGACTGCGAAACAGTGAAGGGAATGTATCACATATGATTCCTCGAGGCTAGAGGCTTAACAATAGAGTAAATAACTCGAGCTGTCTACGAATTTGAATTACGAAAAGTGCGGTGCTGAGTAACTTGCATCGGACATAGTTGAAAGACAGCTGTTACCAGAAAGATCCCTCAGTGGCTACTAAATGCTAACGGAAAGCCGGCCATCCAGCGGTGGTTCAATTAAAACACGGGCCTCGACGCTGCGCTCGATGAGTGTACACCTCGATGATCGAACGAGCAAATTGAAACACTTTGACGAGCTAATTAGAACGAATGCTTCACCTGCACGCTTCCGAAGGCCGTCCGCGCACAATTCGTTCGCGCGAGTGCGAAGCACGGTGTCTGTCGAGAGGAAGCGCATAAATCGAGACCAGTGAAAGGGATTCTAAAGTAAACGAGACGCCACTCCCAGAGATGAATTCGAAATGAAAGTGCTGGCTGTCTTTCGTTGCGCGGCGCGAGCGCGCGAACCTAATTTCAATGGCGGGGCCTCGCTGGAAAAGCGCGTGCCGGCGACTGTTCGCAGAGGCACGGCGTAAATGTTTCGATTGATAGCATCGAGGGACGCGAACGAAGGAACGGAGGATTTCGATTTAACATCTGGGAATTATAACTACCCGGCGTCAAAGGGGATCGACGGGGAATAAAATTGAATAGAATGCTTCAGAAGACACGAGACTCGAGGAGGCAAATGTATTCTAGATGATGAGGAATATCGATTCCCTCCATTCATGTTGCTACACTGCGATATTTCCTCTCTGTCGGATGTGTGCGATGGTACAAAAAGGTTTCAGGACTTATGTCGTGGAATTTATTACGGTCATTCCACGCTAAATCGATCACTTTTTGCGCTCGACGTTGGGGGATTTAGTTGAAAATGAAATATGACGTGGCTTCTGGGAAATTAGGGGGGTTTGAGTCATCACTTTGATGGTTTCGAATTTGTTTAAAAAGATACGGACCTTCGAGTTCTGGAATTCTCGCATATTTCGTGAAAACGAGCTTTCTTATGAATTTTTATCTGAGCAACTGTTTGTCGAAATGAGTTAATTCTTTTTTTATTTTAATTTAGAAGGTTTGGTGTATTTTAATAATATTTTAGTGTTTTGAAACATCAGTCGATGCTGGCATGAAAATTAATCTTGTCAGGTGTCGAAGTTAATTTTAGTTCTGGCGATGCTAGTGATTTCTTTGCTTCTTAATAATAAAAATAATTGATAATATTATTAGAAGCAATGTGTTTTTATTTTGACGAGTGAAAAATATCTGTCAAATGCAGAACTAAGTTTCTATATAAATTTTGTGGAGACATCCTAAGTCTAAGTTACTGTATTTCATTTTCTCAAAGTTTCGAGAGTCCAATCTGCCTCGAAGAAAAAATAATCTTGCTAAAAGAGGCTTTCATGGCCAGAAGAACACGTTAGCGTACAACTGTTATCGACTTGTTGAATGCAGAAGAAGCTCGAGCAGTATCGTGAAAATGCTTTTCAGCTCATTCATATTGGTACTCTGCTATCCATGATGCAAGAAAAGGACAAAAAGCTTCAAAAGACGCGAGACGCGCGATGCACAAAGGGGGCCAACAAAGGCCAATGATTCTCATCAGTTGTCTCATCATGGAGGAGCCTTGTGAATCAAATGACCGACTTGGCTTGCTCCCACGATGTGTGCTCATCATCGTACGGACTGTCTCACGAAGCGTAACCTTAAAACTATCGACCCTTATTAAATGTACCTTCCCCTCGCACTCGGTATTCAACGGCCGATCATGAAAATTCCAGCAGCGTTAAAAATATAAAAAAGGTATTTCATGATTCATTACCCACCGAAATCTGTAATCCACTTTAATACCCTTCACATCCACAAAAACTACGTCGATAGACTGAAGTGGATCAAGCTAATATTAAGGGATTAAGTATTTCATAGAAACTCTAGAATTCTATTCCAGTATAGTTCCTAAGTACCTAATTTCAAGGATACAAATTTACGGAATGCTAAGAACTGTTTTCCTCTCAAGAGGTTCTTCTCCAAACAATGAATATACAAGCACACGAAGATTATTTTGTCCCAGAAACACAAAGTACCCAGCAATCCCTCTACCAAGCCCAGCTACCTTTGTCTCCCTCAGACATTTCACAAAATTCAGACACAATTTCTAAAGAATCTCAGCAGACCTAGTCCCCCGAAGCTTCCACCACGAGTATTTAGCAGATCGTAAAAGGTCCACGAAAACAAAAGCCTCGTCGATCGAGAGAACCTCCCAGGTGGAAAGCGTGCTTATCAACCGCGAAACGGTATATTGGATTGGCGATATGGGGGACAGGCGTCCATAGGCGCGACGTCGGGCAAAATAGAGAATCGAATATCGCGGCGTCTTGTTAAATGCAGCCGACCTTAACGATGCCAGCAAGACGAGCACGGCGAGACGGGAGAGGCGTCGAGGTCGTCGCAGTAATTATATCGGCAGCATCGTCGTCTCTAGATCGATGCGGCCATCTTTCACGACCAGGCATAATAGGACTTTGGCTGGCGGGAGGTTACAGAGACACGAGGAGAAAGCAGGACGCTTCTCTCGGCTCCTTCGATCACAACGCTCTTGTACAGTGAGTTACCGAGGTCTAGTGAGTAGTGACTCACCTGGGGCTCGCTTAGGTGGTGTGTAAAGATATGTACCTCTGAGGCTGCGAGCCAGTAAATGTATTTTTCGTGAGTTACTACGGGAGTCCGCTTATTTTTATGCACCTAGGTGTTCTAAAGTAGGGTGCCTTGCAGAGATACAGCAATGTGAAAGCAATGGTGTATGCTGACGAAGCAAGATCTCAAGGATGTATTCCACGTACTTCTTAGAGCACATTCTAAATTTTAAATCGGAGATATGCTCTTGAAAGAGATGAGAGTTTTATAGCATCAGAAAATTTATGGTTATGATGGAAGCTTATTTTGAGGTGTGTTTGTATGGAATTGGGGGTCGAAATGGACCCAGCGAAGGGGTCCCAGAGTTAATACTTTGGGGGGTATAGGAATTTTTTAAAGCAAGTATAATACTGTAATATGTGAAACGGAACACTTTGCGCGGTGTGGCCCAAGTCAGTTTCTGCATCTCTGTAAGGCACATTCAAGCACTTCTGAGGTTTCGAACCACCAAACGAGTTCTTCGCCTCCCCTAAAGTCTTCCACCTATTTAAGGGGGTACTCTACGTAGTGTAACTGCCCGTTTATCAACGCCATCTTCGGGAATTTATCTTGATAACAAAAATTGTAAGTTTATTTTTCCCGCAAATTATGGTATGTTTGAAGTAATACTCAGAATTTTTTTGAACTTTTTTATCCCACGTCCTTTTAACGCAAACTCCTTAAAAAAATTGTTTCCCATGGGTGTTGGTGTGGGAATTCCCCAAAATCGGGTTCTTTTTCGAAAGCTGACTAAGCATAACCCTTTAATCACATTCCTACACACACCTAACATCCCCAAAATAAATATACCAAATACACTCCCAGTGGTCCTACCTCAAGGGAAGACACACCCAAAGGTGCTACAAATTCTACCTTCACACCATCGCTACATCTCTACAAAGCAGAATACACCTCTTCCCCCCAAACATCGCTATCCATCAACCTCTAAAATCCGCATCCCCGGTTCCACGAGTCCGTCATGCACCGCACCGCTGCATTCAACCTGGTTGCTATCGCCAGCAAAGTGAGGAACAGCCCCCGGAGGATTCTCCGAGGCGTCCATCACTCAGACCTAGCTGCAGCGATGGCAGCGGCGGTTAGTAGCACAGCGTGTCGTGTCGTGATCGCGGAGCCAAAGCTCCGAGTCACGGAAAGTATGTAGAAAGTTCACGTTTAGAGCTGGCGGACGTGTCGGTCGCCGCCGTCGGCGGAACTTTTCAATCGCCCGCACGAGTTCTCGTCGAGGCACGGGACGGAGGTGTTGAAACGTACGCGCGGGGGTAAGGACACCGTGCCAGGATCGCGATGATCGCCCCGATACGTCGGTGAGAACGCGCCGTCGAGCATCGCCGATCGCGAAAGTGCCCGTTGACGGCGATAAGAGAGATTCGAGCGGCCGGCCGGCGCTCGATATCCGATGTGAAATTCTCCGGGAAGCGTCGGCAGGCGCATGTAAAATGCAAATGTCACGTATCTCGCGATTATCTGACGCCACGGCGACTTTGACTCGCGCTCGCGCCACTCAAAAAGTTCCCGCGTGTCGGCGATAAATTATACAGGCGCGGGGCTTACACACCGCTGACCTTGTTGCATTCGATATCGCTGTGGTCTTTCGCGGGGCCACGAAGACCGGCGGTGGATCGTCCCTCGCGGCTGTTCAGGGGAAAAGACCCACCATGGGGAAGACGTGTACGCGTTTCATAGGACGCGAACCCATGAAAACGAAAAAGGTCAGCGATACGACCACGTACGGTCTTCTACCCCAACACTGCTCGTCTGCCAGAAGTACCGAGTTATTATTCTATACCCCTGCGAACGACAAGTCTGGAGGGATAAAACCCCTCTACGGCGCTTGGGTCTTTTCTGACCCGATTGAACTTTTACTTCATTAGAAAGTAGTGTAATTTAGAGAAAATAATAAGTTGTTAGTGATATAGGGGGTGTTTCTCTTCTTTTTAACAGTTTTTAAATATTTAGGAGAAGTGGAAGACATTTATGGGGTTGAAAATGGGGTGGTTTTTTTACGCCTGTAGGGGAGTTACTCTAGTGACGGACGCTTAAGGTTTTTCTCAAGTAAGAAGGGAGGATTTGAAGAGGGTGTTTTCGTCTAGAGAGACGAGATCCTCTATAAAAAAATACAGTTTCTACCGATGAGATATATTTCAGTAAGTTGTGAAAAAAAATTCAGCCATGTATAATAATAGTCAGAGTTGGGCAAAATGTAATTGTGTGATTAATTACACATTATTTTCTGTAATCGTTAATTACTGACAAAATTGTGGTCAACTACCTAAATTAACGATTACAGAAAATAATGTGTAACCAATTACACAATTTCATTTTAATCGTGATATATGTAATTCGTAATTACATTACATTTTACCCAACTCTGATAATAATTAATAGAGAAACCTATGGATTTTTCTCAAAACAGTGTTTCTCAGGTCGACCCTCACGATATCTCAACATCTAGCTGGCCAATCTGATACATCTTTTTCGTAGACCTTCAGAAAACATATAATTCTAGCCGGTAGTAGAGTCGAGTCGACTTTACACGTTTAAGGTCGTTTAAGGACGAAGAAAGACGCTAAAAAGGAGTTTAAATTCAAAGTCTCGCCATTTTATGAATTCTTTATTTTCTCTTGTTTATAAATCTCCTAGGGGCTACAGCCACACTCTTAAGAATCCTTTTTTTTTTGCTTTAGCTCAGCGGAACAGCCGTATCGTGCGTACCACGAGGCAACTTTTTCTGAACACGCTTTACGACATGACCCATATCTCCATTAATTATTATTATACATGGCTGAAATTTTTTTTCAATAATGCTCGTCGGTAAAAACTGTGCAGTTTTTTGTGCGTCGTCCCTAAAGAAAGGCAAAAAATTGGCCTTCCAGACAAGAATACCACCTTAAATCAATCAGTCGAAATCTAATTGTTGTTTTTTCTATCCCCTCTACGATTTACGGGGAATAATTACTCGGTAGCGTTCCGAATATCACAGATATAGCTAATGTGCCCTATCCTTCGATTTGGTAAATTCTTTCGCCTCTTGTTTTCCCCTTTATTTATATCTGCTGTACTTTTCTACTTTATATCGTGCTTTTTATATGATGTGATCGAGTCGTATTATTATTCTACGTATGCCCTGCTGGAAGGGCGGAATAATGAGATGAAAGCAGAACGCAGAGAATAACTAAATCAGTCTATCGAATTTCAGGAGCACGCGTGCAGCGTGCAAGTTGGACGTCGAGGAAGTATTAGAAGTCATTTATTGAAATTTCATCCTTGAATTATGTTAACATGCTCCGTGCTATGCGGGCCCCGTGACCCGCGATATTTATCAGAAATGAAACTTTAATCGAACTGGCGAGCGTGCTTTTCATGCCAACGTTGAAATAAAACACGAGGAGACGAGCTTCACTTGCTAAGTCCTCGTTAAAACCGCACGTCAATGAATTTCTCTGTGCAAACGCAATAATCCTCGACGAAGGAAAAATGTTCGATTGCATTTAGAAAAAAAAATGCTGACCTTCGAATTTCAGAAACGACTCCACGTGGAACCAGAAGATGTATTTAGATAAAAAAAAAAGGTTCTGTGAAATAATCACTAAGTAGGTTCGAAGATGATCCTGCAGTAATGACGTAACAATTAAAATGGAGCACAATGTGTGTAAGTCGCAGGCGATTTAATTTTGCAGCCATTATGCAACTGTTTCGCGCTCCTCGTGCGGCTTAACGAGCTCATGCCAATCAGAACTGCCGTGGACTGAATAAAGCTGAATATCCATTGCGGCAAGGAACCAAATTGATTTCCCTCGCCCGTTGCACAGCGTGAATTAAAACGGCCGAGCATGCGGGCGAGGCGAGAGTTCCTAAGCGATATCTACGAAAAGCCTTGCAACGGTGTGCCCTAAAGCCTCTGAGAGAGATTTCATCGGCCTCGACTTCGACACACCGGCGGGAGGCTGAAAAAGGGGGACGGAAAAGCGGCTGCATCGAACGGTTCTAATTGCCGCTCGAGCGACACTGTCCATCGATCACCCTAAAAGGAACCAGCGTGCACCAAAGTAACTTCCTCCCTGTGGTATCTCGCCGCTTTGAAGTCTGAGAATGATCTACCCTTTGCCCGACACGTAGGGTTAAGTATATTATTCTTCGATTAAAGGTGAAACGAGATTAAGTCGCGTGTCGTTTGTCAGTCGGAGCACTGTGGTTTTCGATAAGCTAAATTCGTGCTCACACTTCGACTGGCGTCGAGGGATTTGCGTCTAGTGCACCGGGGTACAGTAGAGTCAGGCTTTACTTAAATAAAAATTATTACTTAAATAACGAATGGAATAAAAGTGACTTCAACTTTAGAATTATTTAACGAATAAAGTTAATTTTCTCATTCGAGGTCGAATAAAGTTGAAATTAAAAATGAAACATTTAATCGACGCTGAAGTTGGAAGGTTCGAGGAATAAAATATAAAGTGAACATTAATAAAGTTACCCGAGTGAACGTTACTCGACACGTGGCGAATAATTTTTCTAACTTTTATTCGATATCCGAAAATTTTATTTATATAAAAGTTTTGCCCCTATCTGGGGTACACTATGCACTAAAGTTCTGCGACTGCGAGCAGATAATAGAGCTTAGAGTGAACAGATTATATGAATTTCTATAACTGACTATCGACGATTGTAATTTAACGTAAGACTTTATTGCCACGAAGTCGAGCTTATATTCCACGAGCTTCGTCGCGTCGCTTGTTTTCGACCGTCAAGGCAATACAGAAATCGGTGACGCGTTAGATCAGTTGATCGACGAATGTCAGAGGTGAAGCCTCGCATTGTATTGTAATTGAAAAATACAGTGGCGTGGGATTCCTTAAAAAACAGTGGACAAGTAATTTAGACTATTTAGACGAACGTAATATAGAAAAATTTTAAAGTCTTCTGTCACGAGAAACAGTTCTAATCCACTTATCACATCGCATTCTACTCTGCGGTATAATTTCATTAAGCTAATCAGCCGAGGAACACTTGAGCCGATAGTCATCCATCGCTGATAGATTTTCTTTGCCTGGTCAACGACTTAACGCCACTGAACGTGCTAAGAAGATAGCGCTGCCGAATCTACTTGGGCTGAAGTATTATTCTATGCAAGAGGGAATAGGTAGTTATCAGAGGGAAGACGAAGGAAACCTGAGACGCAACACGTTCGATCGAACACCGATCGCCACGAAGAAAGTTCTTTCTAATTTCTTGCACAATTATACCACAGCATGTAACTTAGTGGTGGAGAACTATCGATGGTACTTGCGATAGTTCTCACTATCGAAATTTGTAATAAAATTACAAATTAAATTTGGGATTCTGAATTTCAGCTGTTATTATTTTTTAATTGAATTTTGAACCTACGATTTTCAATACCGAAAATCATCGATAGTGAAAATAAGCCATCTATAGTTTTCGATAGTGAGAACCATCGATAACTATCGCAAGTACCATCGATAGTTCTCCACCACTAAATTGTAACTGTTACCAGAACCTCAGACGAAACCGAGGACCGAACGAAGTCGATATTCCGATTCCCTCCCTTCGATACGTTATCGTGCGTGGATTGTCACACGGCTTACTCACTGGCATTGTTGTCCACAGCAGTGGCCTTCCCACGAGCTCGCCCTCGCGATACATTGCATTATTAACGACCCATTCATTATTCGAACTTAATTAAACTAACGATCCATCGGACCCACGTCGCGTAATTAACACCGCCGACGGAAATAACCCGCGAAAAAAAGGAGCACACGCGATCACCGACTAAAACGTTCGAGAGACGATCGAACGTTCACATCGCCCTGATCACACGTCCCTCGAAAGTGCGCGCAATTAAACCACCCATATGCTGGCACCGTCCACCCAGATCCAACCTAACGATCTATCACCATCACCGCCCGTCAAAAACGCCACAAACTGCCCACCCCCGATTGATCAAGGAAGTCAGGAATACTCCCCATAGCGGCAAGGTCAGGAGGCCCGGTCTCCCAGCGATCCTCAGTTCCACCCATCCGTGCCCCGTGCACACCCACCCAGAGTGTCCCAGTGGACAGGTCCTTTCTAGGAAGCACCAAGGTGCCGGGTAATCTCGCCGAGCGATCGACCGTCGCGGGACGCACAATAAGCGGGCGTAGGGGAGAGAAAAGGTGGCTACTCTAAAGGTAGGTTCTCCTGTACGCGACTCGACGCACCGTCAAGAACTTCTAAGTCTCTTTTCTCGAAAACGAAGCGCGATATCAAAAAATTGTATTCTTTTCTTTCGACTTATTTACTAGTTATAAGTCGAAAAGGAAGAGTAACTTTTTTCGATATCGCGCTTCGTTCTCGAGAAAATCGACTTTCAAATTCTAGACGTTGCGTCCGGTCGCGTTTAGGAGAGCGTACCTACATATCTGAAGGGAAAGGGAGGAAGGGGCTGGTGGAACTGGGAGGGAAGACACCATCCCCGAGGGACGCGTTGTCGTCCAGGTGGAGAGCTATTGGAATCTTGGACTCACCTTGACGAAATGCAGGTTCTCCTTGTCGAGGAGGAACTCCATGGATTTGTGTGGCCGTTGATTGATGGTGGACGCGGTGTCGTCGTCGCGGGGGCTCCTGTGGGAAGCGGCGACGGGCGACTGGGGTACGTGGAGGGCGTGCTCCGGCCTGGCCCGCGGTGTTGTGGAGGTGTGATTCAGATTGAGCAGGCTCCTGGTCTTCTTGCCGGCTGTGCTCGCTGAGGCGGTGGTCGTCGTCGACGGCACGGCCTCGTCGAGGTCGGTCTCGAGCAGGCCGACCGGGCGCTCCTGGGCGGCCTGCATCGTGCGGGCTTTCGCCATCTCGATGGCCGCCGGATTTCCAAGGTCCGTGGCCGCGCGTCGGCGCGACGAAGACGCCGACGACGCGCCCGTCGACGGTCTCGAGCTCAGCGCCCCGACGCGGGGCGGCTGTGGGGGCAGGGGCGGCTTGCTGGATACTGGCGCCCTCCCGTTAGCGCTGCAAAAACCAAGGAAATTTGAAACGCGGAAAACACTGCAGCTTCGGTCGGACAGGATTAATGGGTGTTCGGTGTTTCGATGGATTCGGCTCGGGCACCGTGCTTCGCGCTTTGCTACTCGAGCTGCTCGCTCGCTCATCGATTGGAGGTAATTATATACGTCGGAACTCCGGAATGTGGAGTAACAGGGTAGTTTCGAAACCCGTAGGTACTTTGTTCAAGTTTAGGAATTGCGAATTTTATGGTTCTTAATAAAGTTGAACGGGTTGAGGGGAGCGGAATGTGGGAAATTGCATTTTAACGCTGGAACCGCTGCGCCGGTCATTTTTATCGGTTTTTTGTCTTCGGTGGTAATCTTTTATGGTGTCAAAGGAAAAAACAAAAACAAATTATGCTGCGTAGCCACGTTAATATGCTATAATTCTATTTTATATTAATAAATTTAAACAAATATATACTTCATTACTTGTGCGTGAAAATTATTAAAATAAATAGTAGAAATTTATATTATGTTTTAGTGCCGGTCAATATGACCGGTGCTGACGGCTTTAAATCGGTTAAATTTTGGGCGATTCTAGTGTTAAGTTAGATTAGACCTTTCTATCGATGGTAATGAAAATTTATATTTCAAAATTTTTGGTTTTTTTGACAGGTTTTTATAATGAAAGTGAATTCAAGTACGACATCATTCGGATTATTTTTACTTATATGTAATCACTTCTGAAATACCAAGACGATTACGTAGGTATTGCATTACGTAAGTACATTACGTATAAATAAAGGTAGTCTGAGTGAAGTCGATCATGAGAGACATTTTGATCAATAAACCTCGCCAATCCATTGCTAATGCTGTCATTAAGATTTAATAGAAAATAGGAATATCCAGAGCGGTTCCCGAGCTCGCGTAGATTTCAAAGCAAACATTTAGAAAATTCTCGACAGTACTTATGCTCTCTAAAAAATATCGACGTGACTTTGGCAATTACGAGAAATTTAATTGAAATATTGCAAAAATTAGAAGAAACTTCTATTTCTCTTCTATTAAAAGAGAATTCTATCCAAGGATAAAACACTTATACATATTTTACTTGCCACGTGCGTTTCTATATACCGTTTCCACTGTTTGTTTTTATTCATCGTTATTTATAACGAACTTTGTCAAACGTATATTTCAGTGCAATTGCTCATTTTGTTACGCAGTCAACGTGGTTGCCAACGTCTGAATAAGTGTCATGTTATTGTACCTATATACAAAATTAACTACAAAAAAGTGTTTTTCGCTTTAACTGCCTTTTGAATTATTATTACTGCCCACGAGGAATTTTACTCAATTCCCAATTTATTCAACTCCTAGCAGAACATCCATTGTCTCAACTATTGCCAAACGAATCTCCCGTGTATAGAAAAGATATCAAATGAAATATAAATTATCCACAGCCGAATCACTCGATTGGAAATCCAATAATTACTAAATTATATATTCTAAATTCCACAGGTCTATTTATTTTCGCCAAAATACTATTTCAAACTAAATGCATGGCCATCCACTAAATCAGTTTTTCCGAAGCCAATTTCAGTTATCCTTCAATTATCATTAATAAAGTGGAGAGTCAGTAAACCTCTCATCTGACCGTCTTATCCCTGGACATATTAGCATAAATCGAGTCGAGCTCGTAGCAAATAACATTGAAGGCTCATTCCTCCCTATCAGTTAATCAGAAACCAGCTTACGCTTGCTAAACTAGTCCACGCGACCATGTATCACCGCGAAGAGCCATGTCAGGCAAATCCTTGATAAGCTCAAAGGCATTTCGTCTTTCAACATCCTTGGACGATTATTACAGCAATCTGCCTCCAGTGAAAGACCACACGGAGGTCTTAGGCTCTCTCGAGAGGAAGAGCAGAGGGTAAGGCAATCCGATTTGCGAAATTCGTCGCTCGCTTAATTCAGTTCGCCTAATCCGAAACGACTATACTTCGGCGCTGCACAATGCTCCAGGAGGAAGACGTGGTCGTTGATTCTCAATGGCAGAAAGTTAATCGCGACACGTACTGACTGCCCTCCTTAGTTAAACTGTACTATCTAGCATTTTTTCATTTTTTGAGATATGTTGAAATATTTGAAGTTCCACACGTCTTTTACCTTTTAAGTATAGTTAGAAACGTCTACGTGCTTCACAAAGATTTATAAACAGTCTAATGTATTTAACCTAACTTCTTTCAAAATGGTTATAATATCTTATCTAAAACAATTAATTAATTGGTACGTTAATAATACATTCCCTACCGGTACGACTATTACAAAAAATGATATTAGGCTATTACGAAATAATGACAACATGTTTTAATTTGAAAGAAGGAAAATAAGTATGGTGCAAAGAAAATGATAAAACTTCAGTTTTCTCGGTTGTTTCAAAATGCTAGATAGGACATTTTAACTAAAGAGGGCATTTAGAGACCAGCCGGAGCACTCATCTCCTTATTCTAAAGGAGAAGTAGCAAAATTGAAAATGTTTCGCTACCACTGTGCATTTGGAAATCCATCTGCCGCAGGCTTTTCATCCATGAAAGTTTAAAAAATCAACGAATTGTTCAAAAATTCAATAAAAATCGCCAAAAAGCACAGGCTTGCTCCAAAATTCGTGGCATAACCTACATGTAGGTAATAAAATTATTAAAGCCACCTGCATAAATCGACGATTTAGCATCAAAATAATTAAGTTTTAAATGAAAGTCAAGTTACCTAAATTCTAATTTTCGTTTTCTATGAAACATTCATATATTCGTAAATTGCAAAGATACACTTAAGAGCAACGTAGGCGACATTATCTGTAACATGGATGCTTTTATTTCTAAACAAGCACGAGAAACATAATTTTCGTACTGTGGCTCTAATAATTAATTCGGTCATCCACTGTTTTGAACCAACGTCGTCACGTGACACTTTCCCGCGGATGATTAAAGTCTATTCTCGCCCTGGCTTTGAACTTCGCCAGGCTGTGTACAGAATCTTGAGCGCATACATGGGTGGTTGATCGCGCTGAATCCGCGGCAGCTTTCACGCGATTCGATCATCAATCACACGGAGGCTCCCGTTACGCGACGAAGAAAACGCGGAAGCGACCGTGGAATAACGTACCTCCGCTGTCCGAGCGCTTGTTTGTCTCGCAAGGGAATGTTTAAATAATCATGGACCATTGCACGTCGAGCGAGCGTGCGCGTGATGGAACGATGCATTCTGCTTGAATGGCTCCGGCGATCGTTCGATCGAGAAAATGACGAAGGAAGATTGCACGTTAGCGTCCAGCATCCTTTTGGAAGGTTTCGCTGGTCTCACAGCGGAGCTGGTAATTGGATAAGCTCGGGACTTAATTGTGAGTAGATGGTCCATGGGAAACACCTGAAGCTGCGAGATAAATGCGTCGCAGCCGTGGCGAGGCGCGATGATAATGATAATGGCACAGTTCGAGTTCTTGGTACTCTGTTGCTTGTCTGCATTTCCCTATCTGCGTTCTGAAGTGAACTTTAGAAAGTGTTGTACAGTTTTATTTTATATAAAACCTCTATTATTCAAATGACCGAACCTACGCGCCGATAACATTTATTCTTAAAATTAAAAATCACTTCGGTCGGAATTCTGAATCATTTTATTCAAAACCTCTATATTAACCGATTTCGCTGAAATTTTCAAGAAATTGAAAAACCGCCCTCCACTATTTTCTCCGCTATTCCAACCAACTGCAATTTTTTCAAAACGACGAAACACTTCAGCTAGGAAACTAATCCTCCTATCTTCCGCACAAACTCAACTCGTTTGGACCACTTTTAAAAAAGTTATTCTGCTTCAAAGGGTGTCCGAATATTTTTCTGACCCACGTCCCGCGTCCAGCAAGTAACAAACACTCTCCAGATCTGAAATCCTGTCTCGAGTACACACCCAGCGTAATCCCTAACGAATCGAGTATTCAAATCGATCCCCCAAGGATAGGAGAGCGACGTCCATCAAGCACAGCGTCGGCCGTGCTTCGCGGAGGTCAGTTTCCCGCGAAAGAATCGACGGCCGGATTTTTGCAGACGAAGATTCAGGCGTTTGAGTGCGCGCTTAAGTGTTCGAAGGGAACGCCTGCGGCTGGTTCGTTCCGTCGCGCGGGATGGAGTGGGTGCTTCAAGTCAGACAGATCCAAATCGAACGATCGCTTCAATTGCTCTCAATCGCTGGTCCCAGCCGTTTCTTTCCCTTTCCCTTTTCTCTATTTTTGTCTGCCGAGGGAAAATCAAATCACGCGTCGTTACGGTGCGTGCGGCTCTCCCTCCTGCTGGACGGCATTCGTCGCGGTTAATTTCGCAGCGCGAGCCAGTACTATTTGCCCGGTGATCATACGAATTAGCCGTTCGACTTTCTTTGCCCCGACGAGATCGATCGATACGGACAGAAATATCGCGGCCGATGCCGGCGGCACGGCCGGTCATTAACGAGACACTTTTCCATCGATCAGCCGCACAAGCAGACTCTTTCATTAAGCGGGCAGAAAGGAAGACGTTCAAAGATCACCCAGAAGCTGAGAGGTAGCGCATTCGCAACCTTCTGCGGGCTGATCTTGTTATATATACGTTAAGCTATGCTTTCCTATGCGCGTCTGAACACAGCGTCAAGAAATTCAAAGTCGATTTTCTCGAAAATGAAGCGGGATATAAAAAAAAGTCACTGTTTCTTTTCGACGTATAACAAGTAAATCTATCGAGAAGAAGGAATAACATTTTTTCATATCGCGCTTCATTTTCGAGAAAATTGAGTGTGAAATTCTTGACGTTGCGTCCAGGTGTGGATGGGAAAACCTACGTTTGGAAATTAATTTTCCGCGCTCGAAAGGCGAAGGGAACAGAAATTTTCCGCGAAGTTGTGATAATTTATTGTTTATTATACTTTAGTGTATTCAACACAAGTTATCATTTGTGATCCAGGATTTTTATTGAAAACGAATAGCTTAAGAAGACCTTATAAATCGATCGAACCTGCTGACAGCAACAATTGAAAGAGAATGCGTTATTTCAGGAAGCACAAAGTCTGTTGTATGGCACAGAAATAGTAGATTAGCCTGTGGCAGTTGTAAGTATAAATAAAGTACAATTTTTCTTGACTTTAAAAGCGTTTCTCTCGAAACCACGTTTTCCAAATTGGCGCCGGGGATGTCTCAAAAAATATTTGACCGATCACCTTCAAATTTTGCACAGTTTTAGCTTATAATATTCATCAGAACGTGAACCTAAACGTTTGACCAAGTTATTAATTTTAACCACTTTTTTTAAACAAATAAAGCGTAATTGTTAGAAGTGCCGTCATTTTTAAAATATGCAATTTTTACACCACTTTAGATTCATATTCTTACAACTGTCGAATAAATAGAAAGAAATTGTATTGGTTCGTTTCAGATAGCGCCGTTTAAAAAAAAAAAGTATTTAAGATATGGTACTGTTCTATTTCTTTTGTATTTATCATAGTTTTACTGTCATTCAATTTTTTTTACTTGTTATAGCGCATTGGTAGAGGAAGTGCAGTATATTTGGAATACCAGTTTGTTTAAGACGAATAAAAAATTACGACAGAGGATGGGAACAAATTAAACTACATAATATCATAGAGAAACTAATAAACTTTCATATTTCTGAGCGTCAATAAAAATAAAAAACAGAAAGTAACTGAAATTTTGGTTTGAATGAAAAATGACAAGAAGTATCGATTTCGTTAAGGTGCAGGTAATTTGGAATATCGACATTCCTAAAATATAGATATCTCGACATTCCTAAAATATAGATATCTCGACATTCCTAAAATATAGATATGTATAACAGAATGTTTATAAAAATGCTAAGAACGGTTACATACTGCACTCAGTCACGGTTCACACGTTTCTACTTTCTACCAATCTTGAAGATTTAGATGTCTATAAAACAATATTTACACAAATGCTCCTAAAAGGTTATACAGGTGACAGACGAAACTGACGCGGTGGTATCCATTACGCGTGAAACAAAAGCATCGGTAGGCTTTGGAATATTCCAAATTACCTTCATCTTCGGTATTCCGAATTAGCAACATGGCATCGAAACCGAAAATTTCATGTCACACTTTGTGTTCTCGAAATTATCGCAAAACTGGCACGGAACCATAGAAGGAACATGCAAATCAGTCGATTAAGTGTTTAACACTAAAGTTTTGACATATTTTAACCATGATTGGAACGATTGAATATGCGCTGAAAAAGTTTTGCAGATTGACGTTTGCTTCCTCTGCAGATTAAGTCGAAAATGTAAAAATTGCGGTTCATCCACAAATGTCATTAGTTAAGAGGTCATTAGCCCCTATAATCTACGGTGTTACAAATTAAATAGCGTTAGTAGTTTATTAGATACTTCGGTATTCCAAATTACCAACAGTATTCCACATATGCTGCACTTCCTCTATCGTTCCAAAAAATTCATAATTCCTGTCGAGGGGATAAATGTGTTCTAGATTGGACATTGAAACAGAACTGGGGAGAAAGCAGATGAAATCACGATAAATGTCCCGTAACTGTTATTTCTCAGTGATTAAATACAGAAAGGGAATACCAGGACGAAAAATGTTTCGTTCAAACAGATCTGATGATCTCTGACTTCTATAATCACAGAGGGCTCAGATTTATCTTAATAGTATCGGTTTCCGTGAGGATTAAAATGGCGGTCGCGATAAAGTAGGCCTCGATGAATGGAGATTTCAGAACCTACGATTTAACGAGCTTGCTAATAATTACCAACAGGAAATTAGGAAACTGTAATGGTCAAAATTGGAATATTAATTTTAAATCTTAACCTACTGTTGTTCACTATAAATTATTCTTCAGGCTTTGTCTGAAAAATCTGGTGGCCTGAGCGGATCGAAAAAATCACAGATACTAAAAGCTCGAAGCCAAAAATATTTAAAAAAAATTTCCAGCACTTCGAGAATTTGAATTCTATAAAAAGTTTGAAAAATTGTTAGCGATTAATTGAAAATCTTTGAGAAGAGTTTATGAAAGGGAAATTTATAGGAAGGGGGGCGTTATCTCAGGAAACGTGCTCAGGGACCGTAGGAATGGCCAGATACAAATCTAAACGAAGCAAAGCGCACCAGCGGAAAGAAAAAACATCAGATTACGATTCAAAGACGCGCATAAAACTCGCTGTGGTTTGACTGCAGTTTTATCCTTGCAGCATAGGCTGAGATCATATTTATAAACGCGGTTGGTAACAATGATGGAGAATCGTGGAGTAACTTCTCTAAATTTAGGAGGAGCTGTCGAAATCCCCGAGTCCATCCCGCTGCCTGGAGATGCTCCATTTTCCACGATAAAGGTACACCGTGAAACCCGGCGAAGGTTGCGATTGCAACTGGGAAGAGTGCATTGGTTTTATCTTTAGCCATTTATAGCTTCAAAGAACCAGAAACGTATGAAAATCCTAAAATCCGAGCGAACGACTGAACACGTTGACAGCTGCTGTAACTTGCGCTTTATATTATTTTTTTGTTAGCTATATGGTTAATTTTAATTTTAATTTCATTAATATTTGTAATATTTCAGTTAACCACATTCAAAATAATTCTTTGGTTATATCATATTTTATTAATTACTTCTAATGCTTTAAGTACCTACATAATTTACTTAATTTTCATTTTCGAGTTAAAATTATATTTACAATTAGTTACTTAAAGTTAATAGAAAATATTATTTCTATTGTATATTTTCAAGATATAATATTTAGAAGATTGATTTTCAAAACGATTACGCGCAGACGCGATAGAATTTAGCGAAATTTATAAGTAAATGAATCCTAATAATCCAAAAAAAGTCAAATCTGCAAAATAAATTCCTTTCAAACAGGCTGCTTCTGAGAAAGCAACCGATTTTGAAATAGTCAAGTGCACGCATACTGACTGAACCATCAAAATTAATTTTCTCAAAAACAAATCCACGATTAAAAAAAAAACTTTATTCCACAATATCGATTCAATTTTGCACCGAGAATTTTCCATTCAAAGTTATACCACATTTACGGATAATATTCTGGCGATTTTTAGTTATTTATCAGATGTGCTTTCGAAATCGATTTTCTCGAAAAGAAAGCCTTCTATGAACACCTCGTATTTCACATTTCCCGCTTATTTTTTTCACAGAAAATCACTACCCTTTCGTTGTGCCGCCTATTACGAAACACCCTGTATTTCTGCTCCGCGCGATGCCACGAACCCGAGGCATGCGCGCACGACCGTGCCTACGGTTAAATATACACCTATATGCATGTAGGTGTAGCAGCCAGATAAGCCTTATTAATCTTATTTCATTCCAGTACCAGTCCGGAAGTCGTTGGAGGTGGTCAGGCCGCGCAGAATTCCCCCCAACTTTTTGCTTCTCTGTCGTTTGTTACATAAAAGAGGATCGACAATGTTCTGTCTCGTATTTCGTTCTTCCTTCTGTTCTTTTTAATGCTTCCAATCGACTCGTCCTCTTCCCTGTTTGCTTGCCGCTTCCAAAGTGCGCCAAACGGCCCGGTTCACTCGCCCGTTTGTGGGGTCGGTCAATTAAGAGCATGCAGGACCTTAAATCATCCCAGAGCTGCCCAACTGAGCCTCTTTATCGAGATCAAGCTTCGTGTCACAGTGGCGAACTTGTACAACATGCTGACGATGTGTCACGCGAATTTTATGGACGAAACGGTTCCATAACAGCGAGAAATTAGAAATTCTTTTGTCTTCTGCTATGCAGCTTTTGGAGAGGGTCGTGATGGCTGAGGATGTTCTTCAAATTTCGGGGTTGTTGGTTGATTTTTTAAATGTTACTGAAATTGTTCGTTGCGTTGGTTACAAATCTACGTAATGTACCACAGTTTTCAGAGTTTCTATATGATGGTATTGAAACTATTCAGAATTAAAAATCTAGTTACCTATTAAGCAAGAATATTTTTGTAGCACTAATATTAAGTCTATAAGAGTCTGCAATAAATATTTCGAATGGTGAAATACAGTTTTATGGATAATAAATACAAAATAAAGATTGAATTCTTGGTCTCGCGCATGGAAAATTGATCGGAATCGTAAACTCTCGCATACGTGACAGAAGCAGATAAAGTATTATTTAAAATAGTAACTTAACTAATTGCGTATCATTTTCCTACTCAGCTGCTGAATCGAATAATTGTTAATTGGCAAGAAAAATATATTCTTCCAAGGCTTTCGATAAAAGGTGCATTTCAAAATCCAAATGACAAACTAATCCCTATAGGTAATTTTTCCATCTACCTATACCGATCGTACCAGTTTCCTTAAACCGTCACCAACAGATTACACGACGATGGATGCGCCGAGGCGATTAGCGCGTAAACTTGAGCTCTTAAAATCCTAAAGCAGCTGCACAATTCATCTCCCTCATTTTAATCGTGCACGAATTATAATGCCGCGGTGTTTGCTTCGTCAGTGCAGTGGCCGGCGACGCGTCGCGATTACTTAACAGCTTGATAAAATCCAGCGTTGGAGTCACACCTCTAAATATACGACCGTGTGCAACATCGTTTCAGACGAAAGGGACCACGTATTATTACTGGAGCACGGCCCATTTTCTCAAGCTTGTCAAAAAGAAGCGACCCGCCATTTTTAGGATGGAAAACCGCGGTAAAGGTCGTCGCAAATACGAGTGCTTCTTAAATTACATTATTCGCGGCTTACGATGATTCATCGGATCTAACACGCCCGCGGTCGCTGCCGGAGTAAACAGCCACGGTATATCGGCCTCGATTACGTTTAACAGTTTGTTAAGCAAACCGACAGAGTCAGGGTTCGAAGTTTCGCTGCCCGAGTAAGATAAAGGGGACTGGCGGGGGCAATGAATTACCCAGCAAGAAAGTATGTAATGTGAGTAGAGAGTGCGGGAAAGCTTCTTGTGCGGGGACTATATGAAGTCTAACGTAATGATTTTAGTACTTTGAGTAGCGCAGGATTTTGAAAATTGTTTATTTCATTTGTTTATTTCCAAATACAATATTTGGAACCCTAGAACAATACTTTCGACGCTTCCCACTAACAAGGAGAGTATTTTAGGTATCCGCCTCCGATCATTTTGATTTTTGGATATGTTATAGAGGACCGAAAAATAAGAAATACGTGTTTTTTTATTTTTCCCCGTTTTCATATTTGGGGGGTGAAAACTGCGTTCAAAGTTAGGGTTAAAAATCATTTTTGTGGACTTTTTGAAAATCTGATGAGTCAGTCATATTTCGAATTCAAAGACACAAAATTTGACCATTGACACTATTCCCCTATCTCTAATAGATCTCGAGATATTCCCCAAAAATGATTTTTCAACCCTAACTTTGAACGCAGTTTTCACCCCCCAAATATGAAAACGGGGAAAAATACAAAAACACATATTTCTTATTTTTCGGTCCTCTATAACTTATCCAAAAATCAAAATGATCGGAGGCGGACACCTAAAACACTCTCCTTGTAAGTATCAACGCGAAAACACGCCGAAACCATTCACAGTGTGCCTGGACGTGAAAACACGTCAGTGCCCCTCAAATTGTTACTGTAACTTTGTAAGTAGGCAGAGAGATAAAAAGTATCCCGCCCATGCTTCGTCTTTTGTATAGACACTTAACCGTTTACGAGATATTCAACGGCGAGGACGCTGTTTCACTCACTACTTCGTTAAATTCTTACGACCTCGAGCTACAAGATTCGCATTCTGCTATCTAGAAATGCGAGTTCAATATTTATCACAATACAGTGAATCACATTTTTCTTCAGTTCCGTTTGAAATTGTACAATAAACAGTATTTCATAACGATGTCACTTGTATTTAAACTTAAATTGAAATAAAGAAATGAGGAAATCTTCATACATTTCTGTCACCGAACACCTAAATCTTTCCCGTCAAATATCTCGAAAACTCTAATACGTCAAAAATTATTTGCTTCTCCATCCAATTGTAGTGTTTTGTTAAAATCCACAGAAACTAGGTATTAGATTACTGCATATGAAATTGCCGTTTCACGTTAGGGAAGTTTGAATGAAAATATTTCTTCCTTTTTCTCTATTTTACTTATTTTATTTATTTCCCGAGTCGTAAACTTACCACCATAAATAAACGAACCTTTAATCTATCCGCGATCGGCAATTTCACAAGCACCAAGCCAGCACAATTCTTACTTCGGTCCTCGCAGAAAACTCAACGCCGAAAGGGATCGTGCAAGAGCGATGAGCGCTGGAGAACAGGCCCAGCTGATTCGACGAAACGTGCCGCGATAAAACAAATGTTAGTAAAAAGCCAAACGAGAGTGGGGGCGATCAGATACGCCTGTGGTTCCCAGAACGCGCGTTTCGATGGTTGGATAACTGAAGGCGACGATGCAGCTCGCAATTAAAACGGAGCCAGATGTAGTAGCCGAGCGATCTTTGGACAGGCTTTAACTGTCGTTTCCTAAAATCCCCTTTCCTCGAGCGGATGATAAGCAGCGCTCGCGCTGCCGCGAGCCACGAGTGGGGTGAAAGCAGAGTGAGGGCGGACCGTCAAGGAGCCGGGGTCGCGGCAGGGATTAAGATTAATTGGCAGAAAAGCTGAATAGAGGCTGATTGTTGATTGCAACTCATAGGAAGGCATCAACTGACCGGCGTTGGCGAGCGAACAGGCCCAGTTTCCCGGGGCGCTCGAAGGGAAGAAAGGGGAACGCATGGTTTTGGGGCGGAGGAAGGTTAAACGACGGTGTTCGGCGTTGGGGAATGCAATTAGGTCGAATCAAGTCCGAACGATACGGAGCAACAACGAGGGCGAGAGTGAAATTCGATTAAGGGAAGCGAACCGGTGCCCCCTTGAGAACGCGGGGGGAGGAGAAGCTGGCTTGGAGGAACGATTGGCGAGCGAGAGTGAAATCCTATCGATCGGATAAGCGTAGAAGCCTGATCAGAGAGAGGAATTAGGCGAGGCGGTAAACAGAGAGGGGAGGAACGCGTTCGTGAAACGCCTGTGCGTTGTGGTTGAGAGTTGGGCGGCGTGGGACGCGATAAACAGCGGAATCAAACAACGGTGAGTAAAGCTGAACGAGGATGATCGAGGATGATCGAGGAGTGGGTGGAAGCGCGGGACCGGCAGCTGTTCCACGACTCTGCTGGCCGCCATTGCGAAAGCCTCGGTATCACTGACCTCGTTGCTTCCAACTGCTCAAGGGAACCGTGTACATTGGCTCGCGAACGTGTTCGAACACTTGCTGGTGTAACTTCGAATACGGACTTCAAAGTATCGTTATGTTTAGAATGGAACACGCGTTGGGTCCGTACTGGCGAAATTCGAGGAAGACCTTAGGAGGGTTAAATGGGGTGGCTAAAATAGTAGTTAAACCAACTCTTAGCTTTCGCCTGGCGGATGCAGAGTTCGCTTTATTTTTTCAAGAAGGAAAGGATTTGTAATTGTAACAAAATCAGATGCCAATACAAAATTCAGGAACATTCTAAATAGTAATTGATATGTTAGTGTTATTTCCTGAAGAATGTATGGATTTTAAATCGCATCAGATTAGATTTCAATGTGAAAGCTTATTTTGAAATGTGTATGAATTATAATTATGGGGTAAAATGAATGAGCTCCCAAACACCTGCGCCATTTGGAATTATCGCGTTATTTTGAAATAAAAAAAATGTTTGTTCACTTCTTAAGAAATGTAATATTATAGCCTGAAAGTTTGGGAAAGATTGCATATATGGTTTCCTTAGAAAAAATTCAGCAAAAGAACCTTGATTTCTGCTGAGTACACCGAGGTCCTCTTAAGAATGAAAGGAGTCTTGTAAATATGAGTCCAGAAATTCTTTATTTTCGTCGATATAAATATTTTTCATTTTCTTACTTCAATAAAGAAGTTATTGGAAATGTTTTGCCGTTTCAAGATTCCTCGAAGATGTTCAAAAATTTCTAGTACCTACATCTTTCGGGAATCGTTACTCCAATTGAGGATAAGACAGCAGTATTCCGAGCGTGGCGCCGTGAGTATCGTAACAGGAGCCTTAAGACGCCCCCACAACTAAATATTCAAGGAATTTCAATCAAGGAAGGAAGTAGGCCATGTAATTGATCCAGCTTTGCTAATCTACTTTGCACTTGACAGCTCAGAAGTCTTCAGCACAAGACTTTCCTTTCTTCCATAGATTACACCATTTCAACATTATTTCTCCTTCAGGTTCTGACGTTCCTCATTTCTTTAGACTCGCGGATAGTTTGCCCGAACTATATTTTACTGTCGTTTATCCTACTTGCACGAGGTTCGGACAAGTGGCTACGATAATGGTGGCGTTCAGTTTGGAAGGCGGTTTAAAAAACGATGCAAGTAACAGGTTGATAAGATCGAGTGTAATATTATCATAGATAATTGTTTAAAGCTTGTACGACACTAGTAGCTGTTAGGGTATGATAACTGTAAGTTCCGAGAAATCAGGGAATGCGAACAAAAAGTACTTCTGGAATGATATATTGGAGGGAAATCTTGCATCTAAGATTTATTACATGATTAAAAAATTAAAATTTGAGGTATGTGAAATTTGAAAAATTTTAGGAAACATGCAGCTCAAATTATATTAAACAATTCTATGCAACATGAAAGAAGCCGTACGCTAGTTTAGTTAATCAGAGAAAATGATTAATTTCGCGTAGAAAGAAACAAAAATAATTTTTGTTTTGAAATACCTACGGTAATCAAAACATTATTCTTTTGAATTAGTCGAGCCCAATTTTGCTTTAGTCTCTATCGAAGGAACAACCTTTCGTATTCTAAAATAAAAGTGGAGGCATTATATGGTTTTCATTTCCAAAATGGTAACGATTAAATATTCCAGGCTCAAGTTTGAATACAGCACGATATACGTCCTAAACATCATTACAGAACCTTAATATTAACCTGCTCAAGCAACTAGTGGTCGAAGAAGAAAAAAATATTGAGTAATTGGGAAGAAGATTAAATAATAGATTATTCTAAATATGTAATTCCTGCTGAAATACTATCCAATATCATAATAATAATCTTACTATTCAAATACTCGTATAGCCTTCCTAGAACCCATATTCAGAAAAAATGCTACACAACGAATATTCACACTATCAAATTACCCTCAAAGAAAACCATAAAAATTCTGCTACTCCATCCATGGTAGACACAACGATATCGCAACAAATTGTAATTTAATTCGTGTAGGTATTTTAGCCCCATCAACGTTCTCGACTGCAAGCATTCGAATACTTTCTCGAACCACAATATCTCACAAACCGAATCAAAGACGTTATTTACAAAATTTAGGGCCCCCGATTGGTGTACTTCAAAGGTTAAACAGCGGCCATATTCGATTTCCGGCAGCAGCGGGGTCCGAGCGCGCGACTTATAAACAGAAAGACATGATACGTGCCTGCGGCGTATTTCATAATCCCGTAATAATTATGTAAGGCATTACGTTGCCCGTTTTCGACTAACATTGTACGTCTTTACGTTCGATAAATCTATTAATACGCGATCTTAAACCTACTTTATTACATAAACATTTTTCGACCATTAAGCCCCACATATACGCGGCACGGCGGACGTTAAACGAGCAAGCAGCATGCACAGTAATTTCAGCCTTTACAAACACGATTCCCTGTCCCAGCTGGAGACGCGAACGTTTACAATCGAAGCCCTAGAAGCAACGTAAACCGTGATTCACGGTAGCTCTGTATTCCTGCGCGAAACCGTGTAAACAATAACTGAGGTCAAAGTCAGCCGCTATCTGACTCTGAGGGTCTTTACACACGAGACACATTTCGCGTCACGCGAATTGCTGTTTGGATGACTGGACGTATTTTTCTGTTTCTTTATATAGATACTTCTAAACTGTGGAGTGACTCTTGAAGTCTGTTAAGATCCCTTGGGTATAAAGATTTTAGTAGATTCCGATTAGGCGCAATTAAGTGTAAAGAAAAATAGTTGCGTATTAAGAAAAATATTCACATCTTTCTACGCGAGGCACTTAACCTGCAATGATTGAATAAGCATGACTATTTTACCTAACTGATGCCGCGTCAATGAAGTGGAAAGTATTTTCACAAGGCTACACGAAAGCAATGTAATTAATTGGATAATGTGTTCTTATGTCACGGTATTTCGAAATAGCGATTACTGTAATGGATTAGTGTCTGACTATAGTGGTTCGTTACTGTTAGTGTTTGTACTTATTTTTATAATTGTTATGGGTAGAATTTTCATTGGTAGTATTCAAATGCATGGGGTCTTAGATCTCCTAGAGAAAAGATGCTATAAATTTTTATTTCACGCAGTTTAAATATATGAAAATTGGCGAATCTTCTTCAAAAGAATTTTTAAATTATTTACGTAAGTGTTACGGAACCTATTCTATCCTTTTGTATGCAAATATTAGACTCAAATTACACCATGTTCACGTACACGATACTTTCACCAACTCACACTGAGAAAGCATACTCCGCAACAGATGTACGCGTTATTAGATTTCCTTCAAATCAATCATTATAATTCTCAAACTCGTGTCTCATTGCAAAAAAAACGATATCCTAACAAATAAAATTAAGTTCAACTGCGAGCTTCAGAATACTTTCTTAAACTAATCGAGTGCAGATGCGAGAAGCTATAGTCGCGAGGCACAAAAGTGTCTCGTGTGAGGGGAGCCTAACGCGACGCACGCGGTAAATCGTTGGCTTGTTGGTAAACCTGACCAAGTCCATATTTCGTAATTTTCGGTAAATGCAAATTGAAACTTCAATCTGTTACAACGAATCAGGTAAAAATTGAAAGCAAAGAACATTTCTGAGAGAAGTGGAGTCTACGTTTCACCAACAAGCCAACCAAGTGCGAAAGACACCGAACCCAATAAGCATCGCGAGGATACCCAAACAAAGAGGCCACCGAAAGCAATGTGACTCACCTAACATTGGAGGAACTCCGTTGGACGTCACCGACGCTCCTTTTGCTGCCGTCCGTTTTGTTCTCCGTTGGTACAACATCCTCCTCCCTTCGTTTCTCTTCGTCAGGCGGGTGAAGCGGGATGATGATATAATCCGGCTCCTTTCTACTCTTTTCGTCGACCAGTTTCGCGCGATTCACTTGGCTTAGCGGGTCACTCTTTTTCTGCACCTCGGAGCGCGGCACTTTCGATCTACCACTGAACCGTAGCCTGGAGAATCTCTGCAGGAAGCCGCCCAGGCCGCCCTTCTTCCGTTCCTCCTTGACCGTGGCCACGGGGGCCGCGTCCGCCACCATGTTCCTCTGGAACCGGGTGGTCGTTGTGTCCTTCTTCGTCGCCGGTGGTATTAGGGACCGTTTCGTCGTCGTATTCGTGGCCGACGTCACCGACATCGTCGCGTCGTCCACCCTAACCGCCGCAGTTGTTGACGCCGCAGTTGTTGACGCCGCGTTCTCCTCGTGACGTTTGTCGCGATCACCGCGATGATTCGTATCAACTGCCACGGCCACCGCTGGATTCCCACTCCGCTCGCTGGGCTCCAGTCGGTCGCTGTTGCTGCCACCGCGTGGTGGGGGAGAACGAGCACTGTGGACAGTGTGTCCCCTCGCTGCTTCCGCTGCTACCACCTCCTCCTTCTGCCCTTTCACCGTCTCTTTCTTTTCCACCGCGGTCGCCTCCTTTTCCGTGCAAGCCTCCTTCTCCGCGGCCTGCTTTTCCACCACGACCCTCCACAGCCTCTCTACACCGTTCTTGTTGCACGGCGGCGAGGAGCTCTCGTCGCCGGTGTTCCCGTCGCCCCCGTGTTCCAGCGACACCGCGGTGCGATGGTCCTGCGGCGGATCCTCCTGTGGCTGGAGACGCTCGATTTTCTCCGGATAAAAGTCACCGATGAACGACCTTTTCGTCAGCTCGTCCGCTGGCTTCCCGACGCTAGCGGTAGGCTCGTAGGTCTCTGTAAATGGGTCCGACATTGTGATTCTATGGGCTTTTTCGTGTACTGGGGATACTTGCTGAGGCGCGTGGGCGTTTGTTTGCTCGCGCGACACGCCCCCCTCCAGGCTGGAAGCTCCTATGGGTTTGGTTTCCAAGCAGGGATAATCTATCTCGTCGTCTACTACGGGATGGCCACTACGATCTCTTCCATAAACTGAAAATGGATCCGAGTTTTTTTTTATCTGACCGATGAGGGACTCCTCTTCTTGCTGCTTCTTGTGCGCCTGGGCCAGCTGCTTTATCGGCACCCTGCTGAATGGGCCCATTGAGAACTGGGTGGATATGTCCTCCGTGGACTTGGAGTATCGCCTTGTCTCCGGGTAGGGTTCCTTCACGTGGCTGCTGAGGTTCGACGTCGAGCTGCTACTCATCTGTTGCACCATGTCGCTGACCCTGAGCCGCGAGGACCGCCCGGATACAGGCTCCTCGAGCTCGTCGCACGCGTCCATCCTCTGGAAAGCACCTCTGGGGAACTGCAGGGCGTTTATGTAATCGCACTGCTGAGCCAGCTCGTAGCTGGCGTTGTTGAACACACGTTTCTTGCCACTGGAACCACTTTTCGGCGACTTGGGCCCCTTCTCGATGTCATGGCCCGTTGCTTTGCGGAATCTGTTCGACCGGAAGCTCCTCTCGTCCACTTCGAACTGCTGAGCCAGCTCGTAGCTGGCGTTGTTCTTCACCTTACGCTGTTTGCCGGAAAGCGTCCGCTGAACCCCGTCCACGGCCGCGAGCGTGCCGTTGTTGCCGTTCGAAGCAGTGGCCTGCTCCACCTCGCGCTTCAGCTGCTTGATCGCCTCGTCCACCATGCCGTCGAGATGGTTCTCCATGGCGATGGCCATGTCGAGGACGCAGTTGCCGCGATCTTGCGTCTTCACCGTCGACGTCACCTGCTTCTTTTCCCGCGGCTTCGAGCAGTAACCGTCAACGCACTCTTCTTCCTCCAACGGCTCCTCCTCGATCTTCTCCCGGCGGTCGGTCTTGCCGTCCGCCATGGAGGCCTGCGGTGCCTGCGTCCTCACAGACGTCAAAGCGTTCTTCAGCTGTCCGATCTCGTCCTCTCCTCCGTTCTGCCGTCTCTCCTCGACGCTCTCCAGCCGTTGCTTCTCGTGTACGCCCGTCGCCTCCGCCATTTCGTGATTCTGCTGGCTCAATTCGGGGCACCGCGTATCATCGTACGCCGCGGGGACGCCGCAAAGGTTTAGATCGACGGGCACGCTGGCTACCCTGGTGTAATTCTCGAAGAGTATCGACGTGGATACGAAAGACGTTGCCCTTGAGGTGGTGTACGCCGCTAACGACCGTGGACCGTGTGCTGACTCGTCAACGATGCTGGCCAGACTGGGCGCGCTTTGAGATTTATCCGTGAATCTAAAATTAAAGCACTCCTCCTTGCTCCACCCTTGACGCTGGTGCTGCCGCGGCTCGTGGTGCTCGTAGTCGTGGTGGTGGTGATGGTGGTGGTGGTGGTGATGCTGCTGCTGTTGCTGCTGGTCCTCCTGCTGCTGCTGATGATGATGATGGTGGTGATGACGATGATGATGATGATCGTCGACCATGTTGCTGCGACCGTGCGCCATACTCCCAGTTATATTTAACCTGCTCTGTAGCAGACGAAACGAACTCGACACGGCCGCCTGGCCGGACTTCAGGTCCAACAGCGCGTCCCTCTTCGACTCGACGCCGATCTCTCGTAGGTCGATCGTGTTCCTGTAATCGACGGACGTCGCGTAGTTGCAACTGGGATCACCGAACACCATCAATCGATCATCCATTTCGGAGCACGCTCGACTATCCTTCAATAGCCGCTCTTCCTCCTCCTGAAGATCCTCTTCCTCCTCCTCTTCCTCATAATCCTCGTCGTCGTGCCAAAAGTCCCTGTTCCGTGGTAAAGAAAAAAAGTTCTCGAAACACGTGCAGATAGGAGAGCGAGCAAAAGTCATCAAGTAGAATAAAAATTAGTAGGTTCGTTATGCGAATTTATATATAAAAAAAAAGTAAAAGGTAGAGTCGATGAGGCAAGACAGCGGAAACGGGAAGTAAGATAATCAGACAATCGCGACACCTCATCGCTGGTAATTTCAGATCTCGTTGAAATTAAAAGTAAAAGTCAAGGAGGTCTATTCAGGGTCGCGATTGTGGCAAGTTGGCCAAAAGACGAGGGTCACGTAGCGAGCTTTAATTCTGAGAGTCGTTGCCAAGGAAGTCTCAAGACCTCCGCGCGCGGCCATCGCGAACTGCCCATTTATCTTGCGCCCAGCGTTCGGATAACGCAAAAATATCCCGCGATTACGGTAACCGTAGTCTGCGGACCATTTATCCATTCATCTCTTAGAATCACACCACGACAACGAGGGCCTGTACCAGGTAATAACCCTGCCTGTTCGCCAACCATCACAAACGGCAGCTGTTTCACGTTCCGATCAATCCACGCCAAACAGTTGCCATTCAACAGGCAGGGAAATATCGCGCGGGGAACGGCACCCCGTTCGCGGCAGCGGCAAACCAAATAAACTGTTACCTTGGACGATGCCCGTTCCTTCGCGGTCTCGACAGATCCGAGTTGCGTTTCAGGTACAAAGGTGCGAATCCGTTGGTCAGGCGGCCGGGTCCGAAGTCGTCCACCTTCTGGCAGGTGTCCAGGCTCTCGAAGCTGCGGTAGGGCCTGATCTTGTGGAAGTGATCAGCTGCATTCCCAAAGCCGTTCGGCAGAACTTTGTCGTAGTCCTGCTCGAGGCTGTCCGGCGACGTGTTCTCAAGGTGGGAAGCGTTCGATCGATTCGAATACTCCAAAGAGTCGAAGCTATAGCTGGAGGGTGACAGAGTGGCGCAGGTCCTCTCTAAGGACTCGAACTGCAGCAAGGAGCTGGATCTCGAGGAGGCCGATGACCTCGAGGACCTCGGTGAGGGTGGAAAGTCCTCGAACGCCACCTGATGGTCTCGGTCGCTGGTGCCATTGTTCCTGCGACGTCTCTTCTTGGGCACCACCGAGTTGCACTCGCTCCCGCTGCCATCCAGCCGCTCGTCTTTTGGAAAACCAGCAAGAAATTAAAATAATGAGGGGTGTATGTTTAATAAGTTCAATTCTTGAACGGTTAACCCTTAACTGGTGAGACGGGAACTTCGTTCCCTAACTGGTTTGGAGGGGTTTGACATGTCCCAATTTTTTTTCTATTTATACAGTAAAATTTTGCCTTATTCTTCGGAACAAAAACATTCAAATCTGTGTGATACAAATAAAATCTTATCAAGGAGGCACAAAATTTGGAATAGTGTTACAATTAATAAACTAGCCAGAAAGGGAGAGAGGGAATAACGATACCTAGAAAATAAATTATTTAAATAAACAATCGAATAAAAGATAAGTACATCGTTCTTATTCACTACTCGAAGGTTCGAATAACCTTTCAACAAATAACAAGCAAAATATTCTTTTGTCCAAAGTTTTCAGTTTCGAGTAAAAGCTAACTTCGCTACTGGAACATGAGTAAAGCTGTCTACTAAATCGAATTAGTCATCATTCTTTCATTCCATCCTAAAAATAGATAAAAAAAAGATACAACCAAATACGTCCAGCCCATTGCAAGTGAAGTGGTCGGCGTAATGTCAACTAATCGTTCGAAGCGCGAGAGCCTTGACAGGAATGCAAATTGGAGTAATTAACGAGGCGATTACGCGATAGTGTCGTGGTCGAAAGGTATCGTTTCGAAGCAGCGTGCGGTCCCGATCGATCCGCAGGAGTTATAGTGGCTCGTGTCGCTCGATCACGTGTCGGGCGACGGTCACGAAGTCGACAACCGGTGACCGCATAACGCCGTAAGCGTTGCTTCCGGTTGAACGAACCACGGCTTCCTGACGATCGCCAGGGTAGGAGAGACACGCGTGAAACTGGCGGCGGGTACGAGAACACGAGGATTGGCTGGCCCCTCCGTGGAAGACCCACTTCCGTGACTCGACTCTATAAACTGGGCCGCGAGCTATGAAAACCTCCAACCAGCGGGGGCTCTTCACCGAGTTTCTAGCGCCGCGAGGAACCACCACGCGCTCAGAGGACTTGGGAAGCTTTTATTTGGCAACTGTTTCGGAGTGTACTAAGTAGTTCATATTATACTGGCTTTTTGTTCTTTTGCTTTCATGCTAACCTGACAAACAGCAACCACATGCACTTGCACGTTGCAACGGTTGCATACTCGTAGGAATCTTTGCAGGAAGCATGCGTTCACGACACTGCTGATTATTGTATTGGAAGATGCTTGTGTAAGGGTATGTAGCAATGAAGTGTCTGTTATTTCGGAAGGGAACATTACGTGGGAAACGATTTTGAATAAATTACTAATTGTTCGATGGGATTCGTAAATAGGGGATAGATGGAGAGATTAAGTTTATTTATTTATGAAACGAGCTGATCAAAAACTTTAAAGCTTTTACTGCTTTTAGACGAACCAAGAATTTTCTATTAAACGGTCTCCCTACATTGACGGACGAAAAATGATGCTAACTTTGGGAATTTTTTAAAACAAAACCATTAAATATAATTGCTTTCAGCTTTGTGGCTTCATTTGTCAGTCTTTAGAGAATATACTGCAAATGTAATAAATTATAATCACAGGTACACTAATTGCTCAATGCCACTTAGTTGATATTATATTGTCCTTTTGTTTCTTTGCTTCCATCTTAACCCATTGCATGACTTACTCGCTCGTCAATGTATCAGAAATCTATAGCTTCATGATGCGGTTGATGAATACAAAACTTCGAAATAGGAAAGAATATGGCATAGAAATTTCAGAGTGAATTATTCATGAAACTCTACGAATTACTAATTCTTCTACTTTTGCAACGTTTAGTGATATCGGTGTGTAACGATTATTTAAATTTTCATGTCCCTGAGAAACATATTTGGTGTGCAAAAGGTCGACGTGTTAGTTACAATTCCTAGCAGGACATGTAAAAGGATTTTACTTTTAAATAAATGTGTCCTTAACTAGTTTCCTAATGGAGTGTGTTAAGTTTAATCGCCTTCAGTAAAAAGTTTTGTTAATGTTCATCATTACTGTATAGATTAATACTTTTTATAATTGAGTGTTTAGAATTAGACTAGCCGGTCAGAGATATTTGTCAATCATTATACGCAAGGATAGTTCCATACAAATTTGTTCACTTTTTGTACTTCATGTGGAAAAAGTAATATTGGTCAAATGTGGGTCAGCAAAATTGTTCTGGGGAATTAACGATACTGCTGGAACAGTTCTAACACCTGTCGATTTCGTTTGCAGAACTCATTTAAATAATACAGCATGCAATCTCATGGGCTGGTTAGCTGAAAAGAAACCACAGTCTTTAGTGGCTCGTAGTGTCAATTTAAAAGTGATCCATCTCATTCAAGCCTAACTTCGTAATGAGGGCTTCAGAAAATACAATCATATTTTATTTGATTTTTAAAAACACGAACGTGGAGCGTAATTTAGCTGTAATTTTCATATTAAAAAGGAGATTCCTCTGTCACAAAAAATTTATTCATAAAGGTCGATCCTTTTCGATTAAGGGGTCATGCTCAGTCAGGAGGCCGAAAAAAGGGTGGTCTTTGGAAATTTTCTTACTCAAAAACTATAACACATTTCTCAAAAAATCTTTTTTCCTGTTATGGATTGCATCTAGTACCGTGCATCGTAATTTTTTTATTTAAAAATATTTATCAATAACTAAGTTATTGTCCATCACTCGAAGGTTCTCTCAAATAAGAGGCTTCTGCGGTGACCAAAATATTTAAAAAACCATTCTACCGATTTACTTCAAATTTTACAAGCTTACTATAGGAACAATAAACTAGTCTTTGAACGAAGGATTTTTCGAAATATTGATTTCGGAAAAAATGGCTGATGTTTAAAGTAAAAGTTTCAATTTTTATCATAAATCGTGCCTGATTTTCGTCAATTAAAAGAAAACTAAGCATCGGATAAATAAATCCTTCGTTCAAAGACTAGTTTATTATTCCTATAGTAAGCTTGTAAAATTTGAAGTAAATCGGTTGAATTGTTTTTCAAATATTTTGGTCACCGCAGAAGCCTTTTATTTGAGAGAACCTTCGAGTGATGGACAATAACTTAGTTATTCATAAATATTTTTAAATAAAAAAATTACGATGCACGGTACTAGATGCAATCCATAACAGGAAAAAAGATTTTTTGAGAAATGTCTTATAGTTTTTGAGTAAGAAAATTTCCAAAGACCACCCTTTTTTCGGCCTCCTGACTGAGCATGACCCCTTAAAATTAGAGAAAAACTGATCAAAATACTGGATGGTAATATTAAATCATAGGAATGGTCAAGCTTTATTAATTAAATTCTAAAAATTAAATTGAATTCTTCATAGAATCGAAGGATATGCTCCTCCCTCTGATGAAAGCATCATTTCTAATATACATCATGGAGCGAAGTATAGCCTAGAATCTTAGATTCCACTGCATTGCACAACGTGCTAAAATATAAGCCACGTGACATCACAGAATTCTTGTAGAGAGAAAACGTAGTAGAAGGACAACTATAAAATATATAACGATATATCAGTAATCGTTGCTTTTACAGCAAAGATTTAAGTAACAAAAATTCCTAAAAACAGTACTGTATACTAACAAAAATACAATACGTTACTATAAAATAATATCATTAAAAAAAAATGATAAAACAGTATTACAAAATTGATATTCTACAATAATATTATAGTATACAATAACAAAAGTATTATGTATCAATAGAATACAATTTTCAACAACTGTAAGAGCAACGATAAGCAGGATATTGCTCATTTTATGGTTGCCATTTTACAATATCCTCTGCCTACAAGAATTCTAGTAAACATGCTCCAATCGTTTCCAATCGCTTTACAAGTGGTGTTTGGTCTGGCTGTAACGGGTACGAAATTGTTTATGAGTCCATTAGCAACAATTGAATTGATTCCACGACGCGTTGCCCTGTCAATTTATTTTTGCATGATCGCATGCACGTGGAATTCAACAGAGTCCATGGTAATCCTATATGAATCACGTTGAAGGTGATCTAATATTAGATACGTCGGAAGAGAATCGTGCGGAGAATCGCACTAGACGAACACAGACACCTCTAACGTTGAATGAAAAAAAGATTGCACCTTTATTGCCTGCCTAGTGAACGTAACGATCGTGACCGGATTATAATAAACGTTAATGCAATATTCCTTTAAGGAAACTGGTTCGACTGTTCGATAATAGAAGGACCACCATTTAATTGAAAACGTAAAGCAACCTAATTATAAAGAAACCTTTCATTTGAAAACTACACGTTTAAATTAAGTCAACAGAACATAACCATTCACTAACAACGAGAATACAAGCTTCAAATCTCTATAGTAATATTCATACAGGGTCATAATAATTTAAACTTTATTATGATCTAAAATTCCTTTTTATATACCTATATATATAGTTTGCAATAAGAAGTAAATAATATGAACAGTTTAATAATTAAATAGAATGGGATCCAATCGTCCCCAGTTCGACAAGCAAGAAGCAACTACAGTCTGCCATTTAATCCCATCACAGGCTATTAACAAATTCCTCTTTCTTTTGAAATGGAGTAAATCAGAGACCGCTTTAATAGAATACAAAAGATAAGCATCCGTAACAGCTTCGATAATAGTGGTCGATTAGACTAACAAGGAGGTTTATCAAAAGGACTCACTGTACTCGTGGGAATGGAATACAGGTGAAGATGTTAAACGCGAAGAATTAATAATCTGAGATGCAGGGCTTGAAACCTTTATTATAAAGACTTCGGTTTTTAAAAGAATTATGGAGAACCTTTATTCTGAATAACCGATATAAGGGACCTAACAACTTGGTTATACACAGAGTCTATAGTTGTAATATGTTGTGATTTCATTTTCTATAAAATTCTGTACAATCGTTACAAGAATCGATTCTACAACCGCTTTTAATATTTTTTTATTATTCTGGTAGGGACGATAGCCAAAGGCATACAAATAAAGAATCTCTTTACATTTTTTATTTTTGATCACTAGAACGAGTCCAATCATGGTCACCGTGACCCCATGTTTTTTTTTCACCATTACTTTAAAGCAGTCAACTGCGTTTGATTTTAATTTTTTTCTATTGACAAAATTTGTAAATATATTTCAAATATCAATAAGCATGTAGCAATAAACTAAAGAATAATAAAATTCATGGGTTCTTTGTAAAAAAAAAACAGAAATAACGCGACGAAAACTCCTCGTCAGACCGGAATACCCCCTTAAACTCTTCAAGCCCTGAAAGCGCCAATCGCTGAAAAGCAATCAATAGTACTTAAGAATCTTATTAACTGTCCTCGTAACAATTGCAAGAGGCATACAAAAATCGTTTCAGCCTTGAGGTTGATAACCATTCTAGGTATCAGTTCGAACTACTCTTCGACCTTACTAGGTCGACTTCATAATTTATTTCACAGTTAGGCAATGCCTTTTTTATTGAAACTAATTATTGCGATAAAAATGCATTCCTCGTTATCTAAAATGGACAAGGGCCGTTACAAAGTATTAATTTTGTGCGAAGTTATTTGTCGTCAAAGTTGATATATTCGAGATAAAAATTGTTTTGTGGTTTGCAAGATATGTATAACAAATTAATTTCAAGTTTCGACGATGCATTCTAAGATATACTAAAAAGAGAGAGTGCATTAACTGGACGCTCGTCGCCTGGCGAATGGCAACCACATGCACTTGCACGCTGCAACGGTTGCATTCTCGAAGGAACCTTTGCAGGATGCATACGTAGACGATACTGGTCCATGTTTACAGGAAAGTTGCTTGTTTAAGAGTAGCAATGAAGTCTCTATTATTTGGGAAGGGAACGTACCATGGGAAAGAATTTTGAATGAATTAGAAATTGTACGATGCGATTCCCTCTCGTTACACTTAAAGAAACATTTTGTTTTCTTCTAACTTACTTCCTCCATCTATTTCCTATTTAGGAATCCCATCGCACAATTTACAATCTTATTTACCTATGTTCTATGAACTGATTCCCAATTTGTAATTCCCTGTTAAAATAGGAAGTAGTTGAAGAGTTTAAATTGAAAACAAATGAAATGCTTGTTTAAGAGTAATGAGGAATTTTCTATTAATGAAGTCTGAAAATTGGGTAGTAATATGCTGTAAATGTAATTATAGTCAGAGGTACATTAACTGTTCAATGCCATTTCCCTGATTGAAAATCATGACAGGTGGTAGAACTGCTAAAGCATTTGAAGGGAGCCGACGAGCTTTATTTGGCTAAAGTGTTCAAACTGAGTATTCGGTGGTTTTAGCCAAAATGAAATAATTTGTACAGCTTCGTAATTAGGGTACACTAAATATTTTGGGTAAAGCCTGAGTGGTTCAACGAATCTGAATGAAAAATTCAGGAGAATCTGGATTAAATTGGAGTAGATGAAAGAGTTTGAATGAAAGAGTGGTTTAATGAAATTCGAATAGTCTGAAATAAAATTCAAGTACTTCAAATAAATTTGAATAACACTCACGAATTTTAATTAAATTCGAATGACTTTTTTCTTCTAACAACAAAAAAAATGTGTACAGAACAAGTAATACGTTGTACTGGCAACTAATCCACATGTAAATAATAAAAAGGAAATGAAGCTGGTACTCTGTAGCAGAATCCAGCACATGCCAAATGTGAATGAATTGCGAAGTTCACGATTTCATTCTTTAAAAGTCAATGAATCGAAGGACCAACTCAAAAGAGAAAGTAGACCGCAGTGAACAATAATTGCCACGAGGAGTTCCCCGTGAAGCGAGAATAAGATTTCACAAGATGCATTCCGAAACGAAATACCGTTCACTTGTTGTTAATGTCATAAGCCGCACCAGAAATGAAGGAACGTTAATCCAAAAAATCTGTGCTCTAGGTAAAGAACAATTCCCATTAACCCAGAGGAATCTTTTTTTTATCGCACAAAAGAAGCCCACTCAAGATAAATAGTAAAGCTACTAGGAAAACAAAACGGAGAAAATTATGGTTTTATAAATAATTCACCCGAATAAGAGCGAATAAGATAATCGCGTTTATAGTTTTAAAACAAATTAAAAAAATTCTTTTAAATTTTTTTGTATAAGTGTTGCTTAATACATACCAAAAAGATTTATTGCATTATATGCTGTATCTACGGAGAAAAAAACTTTAAAAATAGCTTAATTTTTCAAACCGTCACAGTGGACTGATCCCTTAAGAACTGTGTGGATCACGCCGATGGATATTCGATTAATACAATTACCAGATATGACTGAATGATTTCCGCATGCGACGTACCGAAATGATTGAAATTCTGACTTAAGTCTCTCAACAGGTTTTCTCCACTGTATATGAATACGTGTCCATAAATTTTATATCCATCACTGCGATAATTACACCCGGCGCTATTAAGTGACCACGATAAAATTAGCTGGCCTTTATAAAAGGATCGAATCAATTTCCGTCGCAGTATTTCGCAGAGAAATCTTGTCGCGGCTCGGGAAATAGTTTTCACAGTCTTCAGAACGCAAATGTAACGCGTTGCACACAACCCATGTTCGGAATTGCTGCCAAATTGATATTCGATGGCCTAGTCCAAGAGCTTTGATATTTTTAGACCTATTGTTAGTCTATTCGAAGCACGTAACAACCATCCCAACGGGTAAATTATTATTTAGGTTGACTGAAAATAATTTTGGGTCTCGTAGTTCGTAAGTACACGTTATCCTTCCCTACTTATTTGCCTGTGGATTATAAATATTTTTTTTTTTAGGACAACTTTTTTTTCAGTTTTAAATTATTTATAGGATATTAACACTCGGAATGACGAAACGTTTGGCGAAATACTATTTCAAGTCGGTTAAACCATTTTGATAGGTCGCTTCAGTTAGAAATCCAGCACACCTTCACTTTAAATATGTATAAGTGAACACAACGAGTGAAAATTTAAATTTATAGATTTTGTATTAGATCCTCATAAGAGTGCTACCACTGAATGGACGACATTTTTCCGATGCAAATGAGTCCAAACACGACCTCATTCGGACTATTTTTAGTTTTACGAAATTCAAATTATTTTTGAAATCTTCCCGACCAATTGTACACGTGTAATTAAAAATAGTTCGAGTGTGGTCGAGTTTGGGCTCATTCTCATCGGAAAAGTCTCGCCAATCCATTGGTAATACTCTCAGGAATATTTAACAGAAAAATATTGGAATTAAAAGATCGATTAGTAGCAGAATCGGCGAGGTACAAAGTTATCTCCGAACCCTTGGACAATACATCCGACGCTCTCCAGAAAATATCAGCATAAAAGCACGCCAAAGCCAAGCAACAAGTGGAAATTTCTCCGGGTAAAAGTCATACTTACACTATGTGGCGATGAAAAAAGCAACACTGAAGGTGTTAACACTGTTAATTGTCACAAATTGACTTTTTATTAAAAAGTACGACAAAATTGTGCGATCAGCCTAATATATTCGACGCGAAAAAGGATTCATCTGAGTCTTACCTGCTGATCTCTGCTTCGCCCGTATGTGTATCACGCTTTCAGTCTCCGAGTCAGAACCGACCCAGTATGTGGTGCCACTTCGATCGGAGTCACTTTGCAGATCGTCGGAAGTCTCTTCTAAAATTGTCTCTAAAAAGTCCACCTGCTGCACTAGCACCGTATCTGTAAAAAAAACATACAATACGCATCTCATTAACATGTTGACTGTCAAAAGTATTTTCATGGCCTTGTGAAAACGCGATTTATGTGCCATATCTGGTAGGTACACAGTATATTTGGTCCCTGAGACCACGTGGAGCAGAATTAGTACATAATGTAACGTACAGTGGCGCACTTAGGATTTAATCTTGGGGGGGGGGGCAGTCGAGTTGCACGAATCAAAATGTTTTTAATACAAATTCAATAAAATTCATTAGGTGATTAAAATCGAGTTCTCTTTTCTATTTACAAAGCTCTTGAATTACTTCAGTCGTGGTTACATTAATCCCCTTTTTTCTATTCCCTTTAGGGGGTGCCAAGGCAGCACGTATACACCAAATACTGTAGAATACGTTTAATAATTAAGAAGAATTAATCTGTTAACAAATTGACTACTATTGTGGTCGTCGACGAGTAAAATGTTTACAATAATTAATGTTTCTATTGTTTCTACATTGCTAGGCAATATCAATGTCATCAGGAATAATTCAAGTTCCTCTTTGATCAAATTTAGTTTCTTCTTATTTACTAACAATTTATTCATTTCTTTCTGTTCTATTATTTTTATTAAAATTTTTACTTCCAAGAAATATAAAATCGAAGATCTGTTTTATACGAATCTTGGTCAGCGTTATAATTAATTTTTTATAAGGAAGTAATTAATTTTGCTGCGACTATGTGGTACTCAGGAAATAATTTGCAGGGAATATGCAGAATCATCACGTTATTGACGCATGTAAACATCTTGTACAAAAATAGATATTTAATCGGGGCAGTAGTACATTACTTTACATTTTTATGAAACGTAATGTTGAAGTTCGCTGAAGACATTTGACAAAAACTATGGGAAACCGGAGCTAATTGCCACAGCACAAGTTTCCACAGTTTTTTCACGAAATGTTTTCCGCTGTCAGGAGATAACTTTCGTGATTTACTGCTTACAGATGTAATCACTTCATTGAGTTGAAGTACGTGAAAAAATCTTGGACACTTATATAGGCATCTAGATTCATCTTAAACAATTCTGAACCTTTGTTACAATGTGCCCCAGTCCTGACTAAATTGTAACACATCTCTTTTACTTATTTAAATACAAATATGAACACAAATAAACATTTCTAAAAAATATCAATGAATACACAGATCATTATTAAACATTTAATATACACGAGTTAAGCATACACGATTTTGATGAAATTTTCAGCATGTATAAAACTTACTTAAATCTACCAAATGGATTTTTGAATTTTCATTACAGGTCCTGACAAAAAAAGTTTAAAAAACGACCTTTACTATTTTTTTCGTTATACTCTCCAATTGCAATTTTTTCTAACGCACAAGAAGAGAAATTTGAAAAATTAGGTATAGGTTGTAGCAACATTTTTTATGAGTTGACCATTGCAGCCGCGCTTTCTGCGCGAGTTCTGCGATATTTAGCACTCTGTTCGCGATTACCCCACGGCAGTCGAATAATCCCGAACACCAAGGGTTTTGCTTTCTCACTATAAAGTTGATTTCTATCATAATTTTTCAACAAAATCGTCACAGTACTTTGTAGATGAATAGTTTAAGTATGTTTGCAAATAATAGGGGAAAGGTGGGATAGTTGATCAGCGGGGATACATGATCACATCAGTTTATATCACAACTCAAATAATTAAATACAAACAAAGCAAACCATTATTATTATTTTAATAAAAAAGAAAAACTGTGATCAACTATCCCACCTTTCCCCTAAACAAATTCATTTCTCATATAGTATATTTTTTGTTTGCTTGTTTTCTTATGTGTTACATCATATAACTTACCTATATGTGAACATGTTATCGGAAACAAGTTTAAATAGTAAATTGACTATGATGTATAATACGGACATTCTCATATATAATTCATGATAACTCTGAACTTGAACACAGTGTGCATACTACTTGCGGTTTGTAATACATACTTTCATATACATCTGGCGTAATCATTCTCACTGTGCATATATAGGGGACATTAAATGCAACGGACTCGCATTGCTTCTTGGAACAGACTCGAAGCACAACACAAATTAGCAAATTCCAGCCTAAATTCTGCATTCGACCGAGCAACGTGAAAACAGTACACAAGTGTGTGAACAGGATAACAGTGAAAAAAAAAAATGGCAATCATGGAACTATTGGATTCGTACCACTATTTTAATACAGAACTCGCTGGTAAGTGACGAGGTTATGAAGATATTCCAACGGGATTGTGCTCATAATTGAAGTTGAAGCCAGAAATCGCAAATATACGCGGGGTATGGGCCTAGATCAAATATGAAAGTTTAAGCAATATTATTTGAAAAAAAAATGAAAGCACATCCAGTAGTATCCTTTTACCCAATGTTTATTACTACCATACAGATTGAAAAATAAACAGTCAGAAATATATATATATATGTGCTTTAAAAATGGCGCTGCAGACGAGTAAACATTTTAAAGTTTTTCCGTCATTTTGCCTTAATTTCGGTCTTAAAATATGACGTAATCCGATTTCAAAGGTGTGATTCTTGTTTGTTGGATTCATAGTTTCCGGGCAAACCCATAAAAACAAAAGTAAATTAAATTTATGCGATTGGTGGCTGAAAAACGTCGATTTTTTATCCAAGAAAAATTCATTCTGGATTGTGCGCTACTAAAATCCGGTGACTTTTTAATTTTTTTTATGAAAATCTCGAATTTTTACGGACCACGTCAAAGATTTTCCCGTAAATGGCACATGTTTTATACATCCTGTAATTTTTTCCAAATTGATCTGAACCTCCAGTCGTTCGCAATCAGGAAAAAACTAAGACAAAAAAATATTCGAAAAAAACACGCTTAAAGTTTCTGAGCAAAGGTGACACTATAGGTTGCCACTTGACGTTTTTACCTGTCAAATCTACAATTTTGAGAGTTATACTATGAACCAAGCGCATTTTATTCAGAAAAGATAGTACTGGAAATGCAATAAAAAAATCGATTTTTCAACTGCCTAATCCCATTAAGGGGTTACGCCACCTTGACGCGCTCGAAACTAGGGCTGTAGATCTGGACCGGGTACCCGAGATACCGAAACAGCCCCAAATTAGACGATTTCGTTTTATGATACTATGAGGTTGGAAATTATTTCTATACTGGTTATGCTTCGGACATGTATTAATAAATATATTGTATGAATATTATACAGAAATATTAAAAAAAAAAATGGCTGAGTTATGTGTTGTCCCGTGAAGTTCCTCTAAATCACTTTTTTCAAATTGGCTAGCAGCATAACTTGAACCTTATTTATTCGATGCACTTCAAGTTTTAATAGTATCTTCTATAATACATCTACAGAGCCACATACCGATTTTACGATTCGTTAAAAATCTTTTTGCTACAAGCAATTTTAGACACAATTTAGGCTTAAAAATTTAGGCAAATTTTTCAGCTAAAACTGATACCTATTCTCTTCAAATATCCAGCATTTTCACAAAAATCAAAATTCTGACAAATCGCTATGTACTTCTGTAGTAAATGTCGTGTAAATAATGAAAATTTTCGGTTCTCTATCCTACGTCACAGTATACGAGACTTCTACTGCTAGTCGTGGAGAGTTTCCTTTCAATTACTGCAAGAATGGAAGAACACCCCAGCAACGCCCTTTCGTTTAAAAAGAATAGTTACAAATTTTTTACATACCACACGGAATGTATTATAGAATAAAGCCCTCATAAAAGTTTTTTCTTTCATTTTCTAATTTCGCTGAAAAAAAATCTGAAACTTACATATAATTTTCGGGCCTCCAAGGTGGCCTAACCCCATAATTCGTTCTTTTATTTACGTGATATGCTCTGTCTGCATGCAGAATCTGGACCAAATCGTTTATTTGAACCTCGTGCACTCCCTCCGTACAATGAAATAAATTATCTACCCCTCTGTGTAATGAAACGAACGTGCTAAAATTATGGAAAATATTTTACAGACAAGAGGACGAACGACTGGCCGCTGATAAGTTCTCCTATATCTCTCAGCTTCATTACTTGCGTGTACTTATATTTCGTTAAACGATGGTGCCCCAATTACATGAAAGAGAAACGACCATACTCTTTCAAAACGTTCATCAAATTTTACAATTTATTCCAAATCGTGGCCAATGCTCTACTTGTGTTTCACATAGTGGACGCCGGATGGTACCAGGACTCATTATTTTTTTGCGTTGACATAGATTACTCCTTCGATCCCAAGGCGTACAAGGTACCCGCAAAGAAGATTCTGTGGTCGCTGTATTAATATTAACCCTTCGTTGACACTCTGGGTGTGAGACACCCATGAACTGATTTTGACACTCTGTACCTTCCATATGCAAAATAAGTACCTCTTTCCGAAGCTGACTTACAAACTATTTTTTTCCTCAAAATATTATATCCGAACAACAACTCGGTAGATTTTTAACTTCTAATTTTGAAATTTGTAAAAGTTACAAGCTTTTGAACATTTTCTTCGTGTTTTCTGGACATATGGTAATCTAGATTTTTTTTTGCAAAAACTGTGATAAAATGTCGATCAAAAAACTATTGGAATACATTCTAGAGACCCTGAAATTGACCCTTGATTTTTTTCATAACAATTGGATTCTTTAGATGAGAGTGGCAGACGTTCAAAAATTATTCTGGGTGTGAGCCACCCAGGTGTGTCAAACTTGATCGAAAAAGGAGGTGTGTCAACGAAGGGTTAATTACATCCTTATGCTGACGAAGAATTTGATTACAGTTCGCTAAAATAACGTGGTACCTATTTGCGTTGAAACTGATTGATTACACCGAGACTGTTGTGTTCGCTCTTCGAAAGAAAAACCAGCAAGTGTCGTTCCTGCACCTCTACCATCACGTTACAACCGCCTTGTTTGCTTGGTGGATTGTGAAATATTGTGCAAGCGGAATGTCGATGACACCTATATTAATTAACTGCTCCATACACGTGATAATGTACACTTATTATTTGCTGTCCTCCTTTGGATCAGGAATTCAACGAAGGCTTGAAACAATAAAACCTATGATTACAATGGCACAAATGGTAAGTAACCACGAATAAAACAATGCTTCCTGCAAGGGAAGCTTTTAGGAATAAAGATTTAAACGTCTGAATTGAAAGGGAAAGCAAGAACTTGTTTAGTTAGTTTGAACGTTTTTCAAAAAAACTTTTAACACTTAGGTAGCTTACTGTGGAATTATTTTTTTTTTTATTTAAAAAAATGAAGTTAATTGGTGGAAATGAGTTTGCAATAGATTTTGCTACGATTTACCACTAAGTGCATAGAGAAATCTTAATTTCGAAAGTTTCACTTCTATTTTAAAAATCTCAATTATTTCAGCCCTCGTTTCTGTTTATACCTATATAATATTATTATTTTTCTGCCAACAGGTACAATTTGTGGCTCTAATGATGCATTCGATGTACATGTTACTGTCTCGCTGTCGCGGCATGGTAATCACAAACACCATCCTACTAATAGATGTGGGGATAAATTTCTTCTTATTTTATCAGTTTTATGCGACTACTTATACTTCGAAAAAAGTAAAGGGCAAATAGACATATACAATTTTGGATATTTTGCCCTTTCATTATGCTAGTACAGAGTGAAAAATGGATCTCTGCAGTTCCAAAGTTACAATGGATAATAATGGAGTACTTACACCTCAAAGACTCAATGGGTTACAGATTGTTAAAGTGGATGAACAAACAGTGAAGTGTCAAAGGAACTGTCGCCAAGCATAATTGCACGAGTGTGCGACCTGTTTATATTCTTCGTCGCCCTCGGCGAACTGCTTACTGTCGTATGACACGCTGATGTCGGTAACAATTATATAGTTAGTAGGTACAGCACGCTGCATAACTGCATAGCATTGTGCAGTAACAGCGTTGCATGCACTCTCGAACCGTTAATTCCGAAATTACTCTCACGGAAAAATCCAGTGTCAACGGACGCTTTCATTCAATTTGACAACGACTAAACGAAAATGAGAAATAATATCTATCTTCCATCAAAAGACACAAATGTTTGCCTATCAGTCATATTTATAACATAAGTGTAAAATGTAAAGTGCAAAATATAAGTAACGTAAAAATTGATGTCTTTTGATGAGAAATATTATTTCTGTCAAATTGTCAAATTGAATAAAAGAGTGCGTTGACACGAGACTTTTCCATGAGATTAACATCGGAATTATATAATTTGTATCTATATAATATTTATATATTATAAATTATGTAATTTTATATAATATTTATATATCATAAATTATTAATATATTATAATTCATATATTATTTTTTTACCAAAATTACGATTCTGTTACGCGATTAAATCGTGTTAAAACGTTGGAAGGGAAAACGTTTGTACCGGAGCCATTTTTTTATTCGAGTTAACTAATGTACGTCCACTAATCCTCTGTGAGGATGCCTCCATTCGAAATGGTTCAGTGACTCCCTCCCTTCGAGATCAGAATATTAAACAGTAAGGGTGATTACATCAACAGCTTATCGCTGTTATATACTGTGTGTCTCGGTAAATGCATATTGCAAAAAAATTTGATCCGTTTGATAGAACTGTGGAATGTTTTAGGTACCATTAATTGCATGTTTAGGAGAAGATTTATAAATGCATGTACCGTAGTATCTACGATGCCACTGCAAGTTAATTACGGTTTCCTGTTCACGTGTGAGTGCATATACCGAGGGGCTGGAAAAGGCAAAACGTTGAACTCGATTTTCTCGTAAGCTTTTCAACACTGCGCCCAATGCGTTTGCAAAATCTGAACCAATTCGGTGATCCGAATTTTATGCAATCTCCTTGTTAAGCTGCGGGGCTATCACTTATAGCACAAGAATTTTCGTCAAGTGTCTTTACACCTACGCTCTAACACGATGTGATTTTACTATCAATTTGCCTTCGTCGATATGTTAAATTCACTATTTTTAACATTTTGAGTGACCCCAGGTTTTGACAAATGACCCCCCATTCAGTCAAATCAAGTTTTTCTTAAAACGTTCTGGTCTGTATTGCCAAAAATTGATCGTCTTCTGTTATTTTTTTAAGAAACGAAAGGGGGTATCAATCTGAGGTTTTTATATCATATTTATTAATATTTGTAACTGGAAATTATATTTTTGATTATGTCCGCTGCCTATGTGACTTCTAATTGGCCACAATGCGTGTTACCACCTCAAATTGGCGGGAGAAATATCTCTTTAACAAGTGAACACTCAGTTTTCGGCCATCTAAAATTACTAGATTTATCCGCCAAAATTGGAAAAGAGAAACGCTGGTGTATTATTTAAATAACGGATCAAACAGAAGTTACTTTAGATTATTGACGAATATAGTTAATTGTTTTATTCGACCAAACTTTATTCGTTGAATATATAAAGTAAATCCGGGTTAACTTTATTCGACACTTTTTTAACTTTCATTCGTTATTCGAAATATTTATTTAAATGAAATTTTTGCTCATCTCTGCTCTAAGATCACAGATCACTCAACAGTCGTACCATATCATCCAATCTGCTGCATTGACGTAAATAAATAATAGAACTCTTATGGCACTGTGTGACGTGTAAGATACCCGTTTATAAAATTCTTTTACTTATGAAATATTCTTTATTAACGCCATTTCAACACGTTGCATCCACAGTTATCTACACAGTTACCTTGCATTTTCCATTCACTCGCATTCAATAAAATCTGCACCGTCAGAGATAAGAATGTTTCCAATGTCAATGATGCACTTTAATATTCTACGTCATTCCTGATGACAGTACTGTTATTCAGGAATTCGCAAATCTGGGGATTGATTTATCATAAGCGTCCCATAGAAAATCTGCGAGTTCGAAGGGTCAGTGGATAATAATTACTGATGGTACTTCGAGGCTGTTCGGTGACGGGTGACTATGATCGCTCTTAAGTAGCGGAATATTTACACAGTACACGGAAATCTCTGACGCAGGTATTTTTTAACGACGATGAAGTCAGAGAATCTTTTCCACCGTATTGGAGCGAGCTGCCGTCGGTTCCTTCTACTATGCTGTGACGAACAGATTAGACCTAATGACGATTGTGAGAACAAATCATTCCGGAGGAACGCGACTCGTCTTGCACAAGCGCGGAGGCACGTGCACCGCTAACCACCGGAACCACCTGTTGCGGCCGCCTGTTGCCTGCTCGTTCCGCAACAAACTGACGTGAATAATCCACCGGCGAGCACAAAAATAATCGGTGATCTACCTCCTTTCGCGCCCGTATACAGAGTGTTCCACAATAAGTAGCATAAAATTAAAAATAAAAATCGAAAATATATGTATAGACGAGAATTTTGGTACTGAAGCCGTCGTTTTTAAGGAAATCGAATTCAAAATTTTGTATAACTGTATGTACAGCTGATTACAGAAATAAGAAACTGCGGTCCTAATAAAAATCCTAAAATTTTAGATATTTTTATGAAATAAGTCGCGGTGCAAAAATAAGTTGATACGAAGAGAAAATTGAGTTCTATTTTCGAGAAAATCGATTTTGAAAATTAGTTGAGTAGGTATGTGTGCGTTTCGAAAATATTAAAAATGGGCTTGTTCTTTGACAGCGATTTTCTCGAAATTGAACACTCGTGTTACCGAATCTTATTCTACATTTTCGACTTGGTTAACTTGTTTTTGCATATAGAGTCCTTCTTCTTGATTAATTCTACTCATTACGAGGTACTCTATATAGGGTGTTTCAAAACGACAAGAAGAAACTTAACTGATTCGAAACAAAAGTCTTCAAACTATTCTTTGGTTTTGAATTTTAACACGTGACATTTTATGAGTATTGAAATATTACCACTGCATACCTTCACTAAATATAGTAAGTGATGGAGTCATCAATGTACATCTTTATCCTATCTGGCGCATGAATGCACCAAATGTCTATTCTTATATTGTGCTGATTGCAGGTCGAGGAATAAATTAGATCACGTATTGCAGAAACTAGAGTGCTATAAGGAGTACAACGAATATTCTGTACTCTAAACTACTAAAAGCAATCTGCGAATTAAGATTCCATGAAATATTTTCGTATGCACAATAAGTGCGAAAAATCAAATTCTTCGGGAGAAAAGAAAACTTGCCAGACCCCAAAATTTTCTATTTTTTTTTGCATTAATATAGTATTTGTAGAAAATACTCTATGTGCCACTTCTTAGTTATAGAAAAAACTGAATGTGCCATTTATTTAAATTTGCAAGCACTGTAATTGCCAATCCTGATCATTGTTTTCCACAGAAGGGGCATTGGTACAATTTTTTAACACTATTGGTAACTTATTTTCAAAGGGAAATTTTATTAAAACTCTATACTATAGTAGAACATTTTCCGACAAATTTTTGTTCTTAATTTTGGCATTTATATTGCTTTCTAAAAGAACTCTTTAATTGTGTATAAACAAACGACTAAGATGAAGATAGTTCGATCTTTATGGATTAGGATAATTAATATTCCCGACGATCATGCGAACCTTCGGCTTCACTCTCACGCCTGGGTGTTTACCAAGGCTGTTGTACGCAAATTTCACGAACAATCAAGGCGTCTTCGCCGATGGAAATTGCACGACAGGCGCCCCGGCTCCGTTCAGTTGTACTTTTTCATTAACTCTCTCGCACGCTCGCCCACGGTTGTAGAAAGTAGCCCAGCCATTAACGAGCGATCTGTATGCAAACCCGCGCCATTTTCTATCCGATGGAAATTACGGTAATGATACGAGCCTACGCCGATATTTAGAGCGTAGACAAGCAGAAGGACTTCTACACTTCGTCGTAAATAGTTAAGTTCCCTGTTTGGCGTGACTCAGCGTTGATTACTGATACGGCGGCTCTATCGTGAGTGAAGGTGCGCGTAAAAGCCTTTTCGCACGGGGGATCGGTGACTCGACGAGTGGCATTTTGGGTGTTTATTTGCCAGAGAATTGATTTGAAAAATTTAGAAGAGGACAGAAAATTTGGGAATATATTCTAAGTACTTTAGTTTTCTGTTTGAGGTGAGAGTTTGGTACTAGTGGTGGAGAACTATCGATGGTACTGACGATAATTATCGATGGGTTTCACTATCGAAAACTATAGATGGCTTATTTTCACTATCGATAATTATCGGTATTGAAAATCGTAGGTTAGTCAATTCAAAAATAATAACAGCTGAAATTCAGAATCCCAAATTTAATTTGTAATGTTATTACCAATTTCGATAGTGAGAACCATCGATAACTATCGTAAGCGCCATCGATAGTTCTCCACCACTATTTGGTACTGATATAGCAAGTTTATCGCGAGGGGTGCGTAAAGGCATCTGTGATTCATTAGTGATATATTGAGTGTATTAATTTCGCAGAGAACTGATTCACAAAATGTAGAAAAATACAAAAATGACCCGAAGTTAAAAGCTGAAGGCGCTCTCCGGCGAGCCGCCAATCCAGCGCCAATCTGTTCTGAAAGATACTGTACGATGAATTTCGAAATGAACTCATTTAGCGATGCAACGGAAGAGAAATTAATATCCTCGTTTCGTGACTCGCAAATCAGTTAACGCTACATTCATTTGAAAAAAGAGCCCGTGAAATCCTGACAGTTTGCACGATTACACGCTAGTCGCGTTTTTTTTCTTTCGAGTATTATTAGCGAAGATACAGAAGGATCAGAAATAACGAAAGCGTGATATAATTTCTACAGTAGAAACTTACGTGCTGTGGCTTATCTACACATCGCTACTCCAATCCTCGAGTCACAAATCTTAGATCGCTTTTTAATTGTTTCCTCTGATATTAATATATTGCTTCTACTTTTAACATCAAAGGAAACAGTATACGGCGCTCTAGCATTTCATAATTTATGGGAAAATAATCTCAAAATATTAGCAACACGCGAACAAAAACTGAGATAATTCAATATTATTCTATCAGAAGGCTTTCGTAATCTTCTCAAGCTTGCATACCGTTTCTCATTCAGTTTTGTATTATTAAAGTGTGTGTATTAATTTCATGAATAATCGGTCAGTCGATTGAATGACGTTTATTATAGCTTGAAGCAGCGATTCAGCTGAACGAATAGCGGCTACTACGTGATGCTATTTATCCTGTGGTATCAACAGTAGTTCCACCTAATGTTATCATTCTTATCCTTATTCAGAGTCGACCTACAATTGTTTACGCACTGCTATCGTACACAAACAGCGTTAATTAATGCCTGCAGGCTTGGCAGCATATTCGAATATCGGAATTTGCCAGCTGGTGTAAAATTTCCCATGTTTGGAAGCTTAGAATGAAGGTATTTCGTGAACCTACCTTCAAGCAGAATATTCTGATAAAAGCAACGATTTCTACGATGTATACACTACCACCCGAAAATTTAGTATTACTCTCAGTGGTGGATTTAACGGGCGGCCGATGAACAATTTCCTGGGCCTTATTTTCAAATGACAAACTATGATTTTATCCAAAAGAAATAAATATACTAATGTATAAAACTATATAAAACTGTATAAAACTATACATACTTTTTCCTGTAAGTACATTTAGCCCATTTTTAGTAAACTACCTCTTAATTTTCTTGAAAAAAAAAAAATAAAATGGGCCCCTCAGAACGTTTGCCACCTGGGCCTTTTTCCTTAAATCCGCCACTGTGAATATTCTTTGAATTTAAGTAAAAGTAGAGATCTCGTATCATGAAAATGATTAACTGAATTCCCTAGTTTAAGTAAATAGTACACACATTGAGGAAGATTTAACTCGTTTCGTCCAAAACAAAGGCATTTCTGAATAACAGCTTACCTCGTCTCGTGATTAACAGATTAAGATAAAATAAGTGGAACACTATAACGCTTGGCGTGTACAATTCTTTTAGCCCGAAGGATGCTACTTCACTGTAGACATCTCTGCAACGCGCGATACATGCTACAAAAAACCCCACGTTCTCAATTTTCGCCCTTCGATTCGACACCACACTAGCGCCCTCTAACCGTTTCACACTTGCCGAAGAGCGTCACGGCCGATAGCTGGTGGCATTGTTGAACTAGGAAGAGAAAGTGAAACGGTAACAGTACGAACCATTAGCCCGTAGATCCTCGTGCGTGGGCTGAAAATGGGAGTGATGTTGGAGCTGGAAGCCGTAGGCAGGAAGCCACGGATTCGGTCCGTTCACCAGGTCCATGTCAACGGATTCGCCCAAGGTCGGCGGCTCCTCCTCGTCCTCGGCCGGCGCGTCGAGCATCGGTGACGACGCCAGCGCCGTCGCCGCCGTTGTCGCCGCGTTCACCTCGTTCGCGCTCATCTCCATCCGGGGGATGAGACCGGGACGTGGCCAGCTGTGTTCGGTGACTGCCGATCGTTAACCGCTTCGCCGGGCTGTGAACGTTCCTTCCGCCTTTCCTCGGTGGCCCTCATAATCCACCCTCGAGCACCTCCCGCCAGCGGGTCTTCCTTTTCTGCAACAAGTAGCGAAGGCGTCGTGTCGTGGACGTAAACAATGTTGTACTTAGCGATTTGCTTAGGTATATTAGTGATGTGAAAACAGCGCGGGGAGGGACAAAGTCAGTTGCGTCCTTGAGCGAAGACCTCGGGGCCGTGTTTGGTATATTTTTGGGGCAGTGGTATATAATCGAAGCTCTTACTATTAACTATAGTGACGGAAACAAGTAAATGGGCCTTTGTAATCGGTGAAGAACTTATTTTGATGGTTTGTATGCACCCTACGGGATATCCTTTCACACGCCACTTGAGTGACTCCCTGATTAGTCACTAGATCTCTGTGAAGCAGATTATTGAGCCTTGCAGAGATATAGTGACGTCATGAAAGCAGCAGGGGCAAAGTCACCAGCGCTCTTGAATGAATAAGTGGGGGCCCTTTTCGGTATATTTTTTGGCCACTTATGTTTGAAGGCCCCAGTCAGTGGCGGATTTAAGGAAACGGGCCCAGATAGAAAATTCTCCGAGAGGCCCACTTTTCGGGAAAATGAAGATATTATTTATTAAAAACGGGTAAAATATACTAGTAGAGAAAAATAATTTGGTATTTGGATAAGATCAATTTTTTTAAGATGGGGCCCTATGTGGGCCTTCTCAGCAGGACCCAAGGGACAATTCCTCATCAGCTAAGGACAGAAGCCCGTATAAATGACTTATTTTTGTATAAATTTTTAGGAATTTTTTCAAAGATACCAATGCGCTAATCCTTTCGGAACTTTAAGGGTACTTTAGTTATCATTATCACAAATAACAAAAATGTTTATAACAGTAAAATTGTAATAAATACAGCAGTATCTGAAATACACTCTCCGTTCTCCTATGCTCCTATTTTGCCATAAATGGATATTTTTACTTGTATTTTTTTTCATAGCCTTGTGATAGAATAAAGCTTGAAACATGAAAAATGGTACATGCAATACTGGTTTCTTTTTTAATTCCGAAAAAATCAAGAGTTTTTCAAACCTCACACAACCCTTAAATCCGCCGCTGACAATGAACCTAAGTGTAGAAATATACGCAAATAAATTTAGCCCCGTAATCCGTGAAAAACATATTTGGTGGTTTGCACCCTCGGTGATATCTTTTCACGCACCACTTCAGTGAGTCCCAGATTATTTAGTGACTAACCAGAATTCTGGGAGGCACAGTATCCGTAAAATTCCGCGCGGTCGAACCTCGTCCCTTCTCACGGGGCAGGGAACGAAGCGGAGAAGCCAAACGAAAGAGGAAGTTCGCGAAATTACGCAACACAATGAAGAGGGAGGGGCGGGGGGGTAACGCGAGGCTCGTGAAACGGCGCGTTGCGTGGCGGCGGATCGAAATTATCGCCGAGACTTTGTTCGAGGTTTACGATCCGTGGCGCTTCGCGGAACTTTCGATGGTTGGATCCCTCCGAGGATGCAGCGAACGGCGGGCATGCGACTGCGGTGTAATATCCTGGAAAATTAACCGGCTGTTTTATCGGTGAAATTTCATGCCCGTTAGAGGAATCGCCGCGCGGGGATAAGTACGTAACGGCGCGGCCGCGTGCGGCATCTCGTGTGACGCAATTCTCTGCTTTACAATAAATAACGAGACGGCGGGGCCGCTGGGTATTATTTGTCCCTATTAGCGGGCTTAATGGGCCAACTGTTGCGGAGAAACGCGAGCTACTCCCGTTAGTCGGGGAGACTGGCTTTTACTATGGTATTTTCACGGTGCGCGGGCAACTTCGTTTTCGAATTCCTTTCCCGCCATTTCAGCTGCGCGCGGCACTCGGCCGTTCGCGCGTTATCCGAGTGATTTCTGATTTCTCGGGCGAACGTGTTGCTACTGACGTGCGTACGTGTTGCTCAAACCAAAAGTTTATCCTGGTACGTTTCTTTGTGCGCTGCTGGACTATCACTTTGCATCCAACGTTACGCAGGTGATCACTGGGTGTAAACTTGGTGGAATATTTTTAAAACTCAGTATTTTGCTTTATTGAATTTACCCGGGATTACGTTTTATGAACGAAAGGCCCGAAGAAATAGGTAATCTTTTGATGCAACGCGTGGAGAAACTAATCCTCCGATTAAATTGCGGTTTGGCACTGAATTTAAGATATTGTAAAGCATTGAAAATTATTATAGAAGTTAATAAATAAGGGTCCTACGAATTGAGGGTCTTTTTATGGAGGGTAAACAGTGTACCTCCAAGTGGTAAACATTTTCAATCATCCTTCACGATTTTAAACAGCCGAAAGATGAATAAATGTTGATACAAAGCACTAATATTGTACCTTTTTTTTTTTGCTTAGGACAAAAATCTTCAAATCGTTTGAAAAATGGGCCATCTAAACCTGAATACTCCTTTAAATGGAGAAGCCGTGTGAAATGAAACGCGTTTCAACACTATTTTAAAGATTGTTAATTGATTTTTATTTGAAAAGATACAGCAATGATGTTACTATTAGATAGTATAGCTACTTAAAAAATGTGTGCCTATCTAATATATCTACTGAGCTCAGTGGTGAATGACCTACCTAGTTAAATATTGATGCCTAGTTAATGCTAAATTATTCCCATGTTTGCACAACTGTTTATCAGATTGTAGATACGTTTATTTCTAAAGTCTATTGAACCTTGTTTACAGAAACGATTATTATATAATTGTATTCCTTCTTTTCATTTGCACCATACAGCGAGTGTTTCAGAAATGGTTAAAGAGCTGCTAAATGGTAAGGAACTGAAGGAAAGAATCCATTTCATCAAATAGAAGCTTACTTTTTCAAAATTATTCCAAGATTCCTTCAAACCTTCTCAACGTCTAACGAAATCTTTTTTTCAATATGTAGGTACTGAAAAAAAAGTTTACCCTCCGTAAAAAGACCCTCAATTCGTAGGACCCTTATTTTTTAATAGCATGCTGAAAAATTAAAGAAGTTTACGTGTTTTTATTTGCATAAGTACATCTCAAGATTACAAAACGTTGCAAAAATAACTTGAAGTTTCTTCATAATTTTCTGAATTTCTTTATCAATTCACACGCACATTCTAATCTCATTTCTGAAATCTTCAGTAGAACAGACAAGTAAAGAAAATGTAAAATTGACTTCTTTATTTGCTAAATTCGCTGTGATATATTTATCCGAATTACTGCCAAACAGTAAACCAGGTTTATCAAAAATCTTTCAGTAAACCAAACAATAAATGATCCCCAAAGTATCAGCAAATTATAATTTTCAAAGCATAATCCATAAATTCAGTCAGCTCGAAGAAGTAGTTTAAACGAAGTAAGTACATATTTTTAAATCTACGTTGACAAACGTCAGCTGTAAGAATCCTCGGTAGAGGGGCGAATCAATGAACCCTTATCCGAACGTACCCGTTATCCGAATCGTCTTATCTGCCGGAATGTTCGTACAAATGGAGTTCCACTGTACGCACAGAATTTTTTTATTTCGAAGGAAAGCAATAACGCGCATAAAAATAAAGATAAGCATGAAATAAAGAAGAGCCGGGGATCTTGGCAGAGTCACGGGCCAGGAATGGAAGCATCAAACGTGTGGTGTAAATAAATTACGGAGTAAATTCCTCTACTCATCCTCCCCTACTTATCTTTGTCACCTGTTGTCTAGTTTCCCCAATACGGATGCTGGTTTACATAATGTCAATGAGCGAACACACGATTTCCATAGTGCAGATTCAAATCGAACTTCATCTCCTCAAGGATCCACATACACCAGTGATTCCCAACCTGTGGGTTGCGACCCCTAAGTGGGTCGCGAAGTGTTTTCTTTTTTTAATATTATTAAGTTAGAATTATATTGTGAAATTGCTATTTTTAATGTTTTTTCTTTACCTTTTTGTTTTTTACGTTGCCTAATGTAGGGCTTTATAAAAATATAAAAGCAGGGGTCGAATGAAACTGGTAACTTTTATAAAAGGTATTTGTCGAACTCTTAACTTTTAAATCATTTCTTTTCTGCTTTAAGTTAGCTTTGTACATTAATACTGTCACTTTTAGTTTTAACGGTTATTTTATGTTCGATTAATAAAAGTTCTCGAGGATCATATACTTTTGAACAGATATTTAAGGGTAAAATATAAAAGTTAGGAATATTTGTTTAATTCGTATAATTAAAGGCAGTAGAAGCAAGATAATTAAGTGAAAGCATATTATGATTTTTATACCTATAATTATTTTCACCGAACAGTTTTTAAATTTCAACTTCACTTTAGATCTATCTACCTATTTACTCCACAATATTTCCAGGAAATAAATGTTCCTGTTTAACTAGAGCTTCTTTTTACTTTCAAGATAATAACAGTTTCTCATTTGCACAAAAATGTATGGAATACAAGTTTCAGTTAATACACTGCATATTATAATGAGTCATAAAATTAGAGTTGTTTCATAATTAATTGAAGATCTTATCAGTTTCATTCGACCCCTGTATAAAAGAGGATCGCAACTCAAAAGAGTTTAGAAAACACTAACATACACCCATCTACTTATAAAAATTGAGAAAAAGAAACCGAGAGCATTGTGAGCACAGTACTCGACGAGCCTCGAAGCAACACTAGATTAAACTATACAAAAATAATCAACCATAATAAAATATCAACAAATCACCCAAAACAGCGTGGTGTTTTCCCAGAAACGTAAGAATCACGCAAACGACGAAGCAAGCACACAAGCCAACATTATTTGGAGCATACAATTTCGATTTCTCGATCGATCAGCTGATTAATTACAAGGTGCACCAGATGGCCAGCGATCCGCGACGCGAACGTAGACACGTTGAAATCTGTGCAGCCATCGCGCCTCGGAGAAATACTAATGAAACGCCAGACCACTCACCCAGCAGGCCGACAACAGTCCAGCAAGCCACTGTTAATCTCGCTCAATCGAATCTCCGAGCGCAATGTATCCGTTAACCACCAACGGTTCAGCAACGAAACAATTTCCTCCTGTAACTAGGCGCCCGTTGGATTCCAGTTCCCCGAGCCCGACGGAAAAAGCGTTACACGCGCGAAGGAGACGCGTAGGTGTGACGATCTCTCGGCCTCGGGGGAATCGGGAGGTACCGTACGCATCGGAGATACAGGAGATTTGAACGCTCCTCGCCTGTAACCATTTCGCAGCGACCGCGGCTCGAGAAGGATCTGGCCAGCGCGTCAATGCTGCACTTCCTAAATTGCAGGGCCTTCGAATAGAGAAGAATATAGGGGAAAGTGGGGTAAAACGGAACGGGTGGGTAAAACGGAACACCAATGTTTCTGTTAGATAAGAGCTGCGAATGAGTTGGTACCGCGTGACATAGAACCAAAGGGACCTCATAGCATTTTATGATACATAGACTAAGATCCCTGCGGTACCAACTCATTAGCAGCTCTTACCTAACAGAAACATAATGGTGTTCCGTTTTACCCACCCGTTCCGTTTTACCCCACTTTCCCCTACCCTCGAGTTTATATTAGGGGAGACCGGGGCTAAAAGTTCCGGGGGTCAGTTGTTCCGACAGTTCTACCTTCAAAATGAAAAAGAGCGTTGTGCTTTAACCCTCTAGTGCATAGATTTTTAATTCAGTTGGAAAAATCAGTTTACTCTCATTTGAGGATGAAAATACCGAATCCGATGTCAGTTTTCAATTTGGAGGAAATAATAATATTTTTTGCAGCGTGTGTAGCTCAAAAATGCACTTCAAACTAGATTCTTGTCAAATTGAAGACTCAGATTGACATATTTCTTAGACCAATATGTGCGCTGTGGCACTATTTTTGGGCTGGCGAATGAGAATTCCCAACCCCTGGACTAAACAGGTGCCCGCCTTAAGGCAGGCGTATGCACTAGAGGGTTAAATTATTTTTTCCGTGTAAGTCGATCACGCCACTCCGTGGAAAAAATAATTTAAAATACAACGCTCTTTTTGATTTTGAAGATAGTGGAGGAACAACTTACCTCCGGTGTCTCCCCCACCCGAGGATAACAGCCCCGCAAGCTTTATTTAAACCGTAGCGGTCCGAGAGCCCCTGCTCAAGTTTTGCTGATGATTTTGAATATTGCCCCGCGGCCACGGATTTAAACGGCGCGCGATAGGAATTCTTATGCAACCAGGAGTTACGCACGCGTAATTGGATAAGGATCAGGGGAGGTTGTCGCCCTTCGCGGTCCTCCACTCTTCCTGGAACGTACGCCGAGGAAAGAGGAAACTTTATTGCGGTCGTATCTCCTCGGTGGACCAGCCTCGACAAAAAAAAAAAGAAAGAAGGAAATAAAAAGGACACGTATATACGCGTGCTCGTAATTTCGACGATCTCGCCGAAATCCTCCTTCCCTCCCTTCCTCGCGCCACGATTACCGAGGGCGTTTTATTATTCCGATCGCTGGAATAATTGACCGCCTCCCGTACCCTCTTACTTATCCGCGAGTTCGGCCGAGCGAACGGTTAACGACCGGGAAACGTTGAATTTAATATCGCGATTGTATTAATTACCGAGGCGTACCCGCCGCGGTGTCGACGGGCGAAGAGACCGGGAGATGCGTTTCCTGCAGCCGGCCGATCAAGATCACCGAGGCAACGCGCAACGGTCGAACGGGACTGAATCCGAGGAGCGGCGATAGGAAACCCGCGCGGCGCGATGCAAGGAGACTGACTTTGTTTTCTCAAATTGATGCTCCTCCTGCGTCATGCCGTTTATGTAACGCACGCGTGCCTTCGATCATATGATTCGTTGTTCTAATTCGATGGAGATCGCGGTATATACTTGGAAGCGCGAATTCGCTACTCGCGCTTCCTGGTTCGATATGTTAAGACCACTTGCCGCGGATTTATAGGCGAGAAACGGGATTGGCGATTTATTCATTCAAGCGCCGATCATGTTTGGAGAAATTGTTTATTTTAGACGAAGTGGGTTCCTTTGGGATTTAATAGAGCGTTCTGATAGAATTCTGTCGACGAGGCAAAGTATTGTATTTCCACGAGATTAATATAATTTAAATTCATTTGTGTCTTATGGTTTGTCGGAAAATGTGGACGTGGCGAGTTACTTTCAGTGGAATTTTGAGCCTTGGAAGTAGGAAGAAAGGGAGAAAGATGAGGTGAATGCGGCGGATGGTCGACCACTGCTTTTTGCTTTTTGGCCAGAAGTTCACGCACGGCCGCGGTAGGAGGAGCAGGTGCATTACTTCCAATCGTACAAGCAGCAAGGATACTTGAAAAATGTATGGTTTTCTGTATTGAATTAGAAGAAGAAGAAGGGAAATGACCTGAGAAATTTAATTTAATTAATTTGGTTGGACGAGTGTCATTTTAAATCATATGTCAGGGAAAATAAATAACTTCCCTGTATCTTCAATGGTCTAAGACAATTATGAGAAGTGAACTTTTTACCCGTCAGAATTGGGAAAATTATGTAACAGATATACGATGAGGTGTCAGTTGCAAGCCAAAAATTTACTCCGGAAAAGCGTTTGTCTATCTATATTTCTATGTTAATTTCCAATTGACGTGATTAATAGAATATTTGATTAAACATTTTAGAAGTATGTATCTTATTGTTTTTTAATGACCACAATTTTATTTCGATCCTTAGCCAAAAATGAAACTATGTGCTTTTAATTAATTTTACCTATTTACAATATAAACAAAGACTATATCTGCAAATGTAAACAGTCGTGCTTCACCCCACAAACTATATCTAATCAGAACACAGTCGACCACCCTACCGATTAATTATTTCTTTTATCGACATTCCCAATCAAATTGGTTTCGACAATAGCTACTAGGATAAAATACAAATTCGCAAATATAACTTCATATTAACCAGGACATATAAATGAATTTCGAAACAAGGTACTTCAAAACTAAACACGATCTGGGAAAATTGAAGAGTGTCAAGTGAAGGGTGTCAAGAAAACTGTAACGTGCCATTGACTAGACCAAGCAGCAAACGTATGAACTAGACATACCGCAAAGGCGTGAGAAAGACTGCGCGTAGAGAATGGTTTCAGCAAATGTTTTAATTTCAACTATCACCAGTGGAACAGCATTCTCGCGTGATTTATCAGATGTCCTTAGCGGGCAGCATCAAAGAAAGGGATATGAACTGTTCCATTCCTTTCGCCATGTCACCGTAAGCATTTTAAGAGCACCGCGCCTGACGGCATGGTAATGTTTAATTTAAAAAATACAATGTAAAAAACCTAAAGTGCGTAATTACCCCTGAAAACCCATCAATAAGAATATTAAATGACAAAACGAATAGACTGCATCCGAACTATAGACGCTATGGATTCAAAAATACTGTTTCAAAAACCATAAACTCTATGGAGGATGAGATATTTTGAAATTATCACATTGCATAAAAAAAATAACTGTATATCATCGAAATTAATTCAGTTGGAGTATATATTTTCTAATTATAGAATGTATTGATGTACTTAATATATTATAAACAACTAATAATTAATTATGTAGTCTATGATATTTTTAGCCAAATGTGTAAAAAACTGGAAGTGTATTCAAGTTTACTGAACTGATCGAAAGAAGAATAAAGTTTTAATGAACGGGGTTTTGTAAGGTGATTTTTCTTTTAGATATTCAATTCTTTTCGTCCTCAGTCAATAGTTTTACGAGTGTTAAACAGAAAAATTCAAAATGGTAAAAAGTGTTCACCTGTGAGTTAATCTAGAGACGCGGTAGCGTCTCGACGCCAAGTACATGAAAAAAAAACACCCTGTATATGTCGACTGTCGATGTCGCTACCGTGTATCTTTACTCGTCGCGGAGACACTCTAACCTAATTCTGACATTTATACATTAATATCTCATCACGCCTGCAATATTTTGTAAATTTAAAGGCATTTTTCTTATGTAAACCGCATATCGGCTTTCGAATAAGACCAATTTCAATAAAATCGGTCCACGCATGACAGAGATATCGTAATATCGTCTCATGGATCGGTCGGATCCGATATCTCCGATATTTTTCTTCTGATTCTCCAAGCCAAATTTTCGTCCACATAATACGTATACACGCGTTACACGCACACCTTCAGCCAAAACGAAACCAACACATGTTTCGTTCATCAATTCCTATCTTCACTATGCAATTTCGTTCATCAATTCCTATCTTCACTATGCAATCAACTCCAAATTTTGACAGCTTACAGTCAGGTTAAGTACAAAATTTGAGATGCCACGTGTTTTTACAAATATATATCGTTGTACCATTGAATTGCAATCAAAATGCTATCGTTGTACCATTGAATTGCAATCAAAATGCAGTCTCACATACAATTCCCTGAATCTGGAAACACGTACAATTCCATGAATCTGAAAACACGAAAATTCGTGCTAAATCTAGCAATAACCCCTTTAAGCACAGAAATCTGTAAACATGAAAATGAAAATTGATACTAAAATCAATTAGAGTCCAATAAAACGCATGAATTTGGTAAACATAAACAAATTAATTTAAAAAATACTATTCCATGAAATATACTCAGAAAATGGCGTTATGAATGGAAATTTTAATTTTCTAACCACGAAAAACATTTCTCGATTTGATAAAACAATTCATGAAATTGTGCGTGCTTTCAGTTTCATGGAATTGTACGTGCTTTCAGGTTCATGGAATTGTACGTGCTTTCAGATTCATGGAATTGTAAATTTCAACAGCTGATAATTATTATGCTGTAATTGTAAAATCTTTGTAAAAAGAAGTGAGATCCCCCCAAAAAACTTTAAAAAAGTAAAAAAATTATGCCAAGCACATGAAATCAAGTAAATCACAAAATAAAGAAAATAATACTAATAAATACAAAGTAAAAAAAAGATGTGAAATCAGAATGAGCTGCAAGTACATAATGGTGCTTTCCCGCAGCGTGCAAAGACGACACTGTGTAACACAATAAAAGACAAAAAAAAGATGTCCGCGGCCTGGAAGTCAAATACTTGGCGTGGCCAGGCAAGGTCAAGGTGTCGCTGAATAAGAATTAGTTAAAAAGGCAAAATAATGAAAATGTATTCATACTGTCAGAGTTTAAAATTGACAAATTATGTGAAAGGTTGTGAGAGGAAAACTATCGGTGTGGATGAATGATCTTACAATTATTTTAAAACGCAATATAATGAAAATGTACTCATATTGTCTGAGTTTTAAATGGACAAATTTTCTGAAAGCCTGCGAGGGGGGGGGGGGGGGTATGGGTATTGATGATCTGAGAATACCTTGCCTGGCCACGCCAAGTATTTGACTTCCAGGCCGCGGACATCTTTTTTTTGTCTTTTATTGTGTTACACAGTGTCGTCTTTGCACGCTGCGGGAAAGCACCATTATGTACTTGCAGCTCATTCTGATTTCACATCTTTTTTTTACTTTGTATTTATTAGTATTATTTTCTTTATTTTGTGATTTACTTGATTTCATGTGCTTGGCATAATTTTTTTACTTTTTTAAAGTTTTTTGGGGGGTATGTATTAGTGTGGATAATATTTGTTCACATCTTCAGTGGTGAGCGATGATTTACTCAAAATACTTGAGATTATTTGTAAAAAAAATTAATCTCCAACTTGTAGCCACTTTTCCTTTGCCTTTCCCTACACTTCCCGTTAATCCGCCGCAGTCACCTCGACCATAAGTGTTCACACTTTGCATAAATGTGCAAACAGTGGTTGCACCTATCGCGAAACTTTTGCAAATAAATACTCTTTTATGGAAAAACCCAGTATCTCCAAAAGGATTACTTGATGCAACTATGTTCGCTAAAACTTTTTACTCTTATCAGTTCAATTACCCAATCAAGTTTGTAAACATTTACAGATCTGTAACAACCTGTATAGATAAATGGAATCAGTGCTTTATCGCGATTTTTCCTTCTCCCCGGCAAGACGGTGCACGAGAAATCAAGCGTACAACAACCGGAATTTACAATATACGATTTTACATCGCGTATCGCAACCTTTAACACGTTTCTGCGGGGACTTTCACTTTACATAACGTGCTTTGTGCCGCAGATACATTTACCAGACCGGCAACGATCGCATGATTAACGTTTATTAAAAATAATAATCGTTCCATCCATTGCCGTAATAGAGATATCTGATTTACGTCATATAGGTACAGATTAAACGCACTGCTCTGCTGGATACTTTTAATTAACAGAACTTCATCGCACTACACGGCGTTCTAATTTTACCGAAACCGTTAACCTATTCGTCATCGAGAGTAAAAATAATATCAATCTTAGGGCTACCGATCTGGGCGAGAATAGTTTTTCAACAGAATCAAAATTGAAACGACAAGTACGCTTCTAAATTGTCCGATGGCTTCCGCCAAACACTAACCGTCTTTCAACTGGTACAACGCCACCTGCATTTCAAGCCCAAAAACTCAAGCAAAAAGAACGCCCGTGGAGGTCGCGACCCGCGCAGAAGGAGGTTATTTAAAATTCATCGAGGCGGTTCTAACCGTAAATTCGAATGGCAATATTCCATACCGAACTCGACCGACAGTTTACCGAGTTATCGCGTGAAAAACCATCGATACGTGACAATAGGAGGCAGAGGAGACAATGAACGACAATATGCCGTTCTACTGGCCCCTCCCAGGCATCCGATGAAATAAAGCGAGTCGCCTGCGAGCACACTTCACCCGTGACAGCTGTCAAAAGTGGCGAAGCGTCCGCACGCAGGCACGCAGGCGCGAGGGAGATGATTCGAAGGAGCGAGATAGAAAGGACGTGCTTGACAAGGGGAGGGGTAAAAGAGAAAGAGGAAAGAGAGAGAGAGAAGGAGGCGACGATAGAAAGGGAAGAGGCGAAGGGGGGAGGGACGATCGCGTATAAACACGCAAGCCTTTACACTAGCCGTTACACGAGCGAGAAAGATGTTACGCTGTTGCGGGCGACGGAAAGAGAGAGGGGAAGGTTAGAACCGCACGGTGAATTTCTCAGAGTGCGACGGCGCGGCGGTTGTGGATACCTGTCAGCGCGCATTCCACGGTCCCAAACAGCGTGCTCTCGCCTCCGTCGTTTTACTCCGCCGTTGGGCTCCCTGCCCTCCTGGCCGGCGACAACTGTACAGACGCACACACTATTCGGTCGCGCACCACAAAACACACTGCGGCGAACCACGGGGCGGTATTTAAAACGCACGCACCCAGCCTGGTGGCGAAGAAAAGGGAAAGAAAACGTATCACTCGCCAGGGACGGTAGCCGGCGGTGCATCGCGTGTTGCTCGCGGCGCGAACATGGCGCACGATTCTCACGCGCGTTCGACGGCCAGTAGACGCACGAGTCGGCGAACGACGTGGACCGTTCGCGATGAGAGAACGGACTCTGGAACAGGCGGCGCGGAACAATGGAACGTGACTTAAGGACACCGGAGAGCGCGAGAGCCAGCTTTACACCGCGGGGTAAATACTAGAACAAAACTTGGCCGCTTTCGCCCGCGGTGCGCGGCCGTGCTGGCCAATCCCCACCCGCGCAACGCCGCCACGTGGTACACGGCTCGGCCAATCGCAGGCTGGTTACGCGGGGCCCCCCGGACGTGTTCGTAAAGCCGGCTTGCTACCGATCAGTTTCCTCGCTTCTCCTCTTGTACCGATTTAACATTTAGACGCCACAAAGGGACGCGAGAGACGATTGTCCTTTCGCCGGTATATTTAAGTGGATCTTTTTCCCCCTCCTTTCGCCCCTCCTCGGCAGAACGATGCTCGTCACCTCGAGCGGGAGGTAACGGGCACGTATGATTCGGAAGGAAAGATTGCGATAGGATTAAATGGGAGATCGACTGAAATATCTCGCGGAGGGATAAACGGTGAAGAAACTCGCTGGTTTCGCCTGCAGCGTCGCGGATAACTTACCGATCTCTACCCACACGCGCGGCTCCCGGTGTGTACGAGATTCACCGACGACGATACCGGATTCTATGCGTTCAGAAAATCTTCCCGTGATCGGTCAATTCTCTCGCGCGTAACCCTCTGTCCTGTTCCTTGTTTATCGCGAGCCGATGCAAAGAGACGCGCAAAAGCATTGTTACTTCCGTTGGCGTTTCTCGTCGCGTTTCTTTGAAGAAATGCCGCCGACTATAGTCTCAACGTCCCGTTGTTATCTCGACTAGACTTTTGCAGTCCGTTGTACATGTATGACAGCGTATCTTTGCTTGCACTGGGCTCGCATACACTACTCGAAACGTGCATCACCTTCGAAAGAGATAAGCATAGTGCGTCTCGCTGCGCAACCAATACAATCGAATTAATTGATACGACCGGCGATTTGTTGTCGGACTATAGTCGGACTCTAAAGAGGCAAATTACTCGTCCCGCCTTATACATAATTGATTTCACCAACGCAGTAATATGATTGAATAAGATTATATTAACGTTAGTTTGATTTAGAAAATACAAAAATTGTTTCTTTCAAATTTAGGATTGTATACAGATTATTTTATTGCAACGACATACCTGATATGAATATTCCGCTGCTAATAAACAAAATAACCATGTCACTGGGTGGAAAATATTCTGAACTTTAGACGTTATCTCCAACGCCGTGGATACTTGTCGAGTACCCAAGCACCATTAAATCTCTGAAACGTCACGACATAATGATTGGCATTTCCGTGCATAGAATTATTTAGAACGTAACCGCGGAGAGCTTAATTAACCCGTTAACCGATGAATCGAAAGTGTAAGAAGCGATACAGCGCACACAATCCCGCTTATCTGTTACGAAATTTCATACGTGACCAGCAACGCGAGTAATCACCTCGTTAACCCGAATTATCAAGCTCCTAAATAAAATACAAAAATACCATCGCGCGAGTAACGTCTGCCGAGGTTGAGACGAGAGAAGAAGCACTGCTCTGCGTTACGAATACGTATTGCGCAATTCAATTACCACGGATAAACGTTTTCGTCGAAATACGACGTGGTGCAGTGCCCTCGGACCGATGCTACGCCATGTTTTACGGAAGACGTAGGACCTACGTCGTAGAACGCCACCCGTCTCACCGAAATTCGGGCCGGTAAAAATCGATGGATAGATCGATCGGTACGGTGATCCAGTCACCGAAACAAACGACAGGCGGCTCTGAATTCGTCTCGGGGAGATGGCACTATCCATCTATGGGCTGTGTGTGCGACGACGAGTGTGTAACGGGCCAGTGTCCGGTGGAATTAGTTTCTTTTTTTTGAGGCAGGTCACTGACACCGAACGGCGATGGATTGACGCGGCGGGGTCAAGTTCTACGGTGCGCTGTCGGCAACGCTTCCTTCGGGTTTAAAGGTATCGCCGAGCATTCCTTGCGGGATATCGCGTTACTCACGGGCACCGCGATCAATCGTACGAGCTCAGTCTTTGGCTATGCAACGAGCGATGCGAGTCGTAAATCGTTGCGAAAGGCGCGAACGGCAATGCTCGCGGTAAACGGTAACTATACGTATACCTACGTTTACACTTTGAGAGGAGGCAAAAGTGTTTCGAGCGCGTGTCAGTTTCTACTTTATATACCGAGTATCGTTCGGTTGCCAATTTCGTTTCGACCGGTCCACGCGCCTCGCCGATTGCAATTTCGAGCACCACTGGCCGATTACAATATCGATGGGGACGCCATGACGGGGAAAAAGTAAAGCGTCACGTCGAAACTACAGCGGTGATGTTTGATGTTTGTTCGACCGTAAATGGTTCTTCTTGTTGGCTTTAATTTTCCAATTTACGAGCGGCAGGGTTACGTTGCACGCCTCTTAAACATTATCATTCGTTAAATCACCGCTGCGACGTATCGCATTTGCTTAGTGGTTTCTTTTACTGCGTGAAAAGCTGTGTTTATGTTTAGACGTTTACTATACGCGTCATAAAATTGGCATATTTGACTCCGCCATGTTTGAATTGAATACTTTATGGTGTGTATGTGAAACATAACGTATGTACATTTTTAAGCTTGAGATACGTACTTGAAAAGTTCGAGCGTTTATTGCATGTGTCCCAAGTTTTTTATTGGTAGCGAGTTACTGAGAGCAGGTTATGTGACAGTACAATTAAACAGAGAACGATAATGAGTGTGGTAATTCTTTAAAAAATGCGCCATTGTTGCACATTGTTGCCAACGATAAGTAATATCTGAAATCTTGTTTAGTGTCTATACACAAAAGTGTCATAAATACAAAAATGTATCGAAATAAATTACCAGCTCAAAGTGCAGCAGATTTTGAAAGTAACTGTTTCTCACAGCTGGTTTTCGAGTCAGAGCGGAAAATGTAGAAATGAATGCCTGACATAAGAACGCGAATAACGGTGCTTACGATCGAGATAGAGGTTAGTAATTAATTATTGAAACACCTTGGAGAACGCCTACTTCATTTCGTCTCAATATTGCGCGATTCTTTTGATATTCATAGCAGATTGTTCATCTTGAGAAATTGGAGGCGGTGATGAATCTTCCTCTGTCTTGACGTTGCTACAACGTGTTTACTTATGCTGCGGGATCTTACTGAACGATATGCAATTAAGTAAATTAATCTCCTCGTTTTATTTCATTCAAAGGTAAGTGGAATTTTAACTAGATTACTATGAATGGTAAAATTTGGAATGGAAATGTGTATTATTAAATTCGGTTTGATGAGATATACAGTCGAACCTTGATAATTCGAATCTCAAGAGTAGGGAAAAAAATCTTCGAATTATAGAGATTTCGGATTATTGAGTTTTCGAATAAGAGGTTCTACAAACGAAAATTCGACATATAGTGGCTTTGTACGATTGTTAATTTTTCAATTTCTGAAGCCGTAAAGCAAGACAAATTTAATTAATTACATAAATTTGTATAATATTTGTAAATTCTTTGAATAAAATCGATATTTCAGTCGTCAGTATCTCTTCAGGATATCTCATTTTTAATTTTTAAATACAAATAATTTTTCCTTCGTATTAATAACGCTTTGAAGAATTTATTTAAAAATATTCCATCCTCTGAGATATTGTGCAAAACAAAGAAAATTAGTGATTAAGAACGATATAATGGAACTTATTTTCAACGTATTCAACTTCATTCTGTGTTGCACTTAAATTGAAGATACAATTATTAACTACCTTCTTGATAAAAATTTATGTGGTTCTTGGTTAATTCTGAAGGATAAATATTTCTTTTTGTGCGAAAGTTTACTACATTTAGGACTAAATGTCATTTTATCACGTCATTATTTTTTTTTACACGAGTAACTAAGAATATCAGTATTATTTTCGAATGGATGTATGCTTCTATATGGGATTAAAATACTTTCAAGGCAGAAAAATTATCTTCGCGCCTCACTCACCTCATGACCCTTTCAAATCATTTAATCTTTGCCTCGAAAAGAAGTCTCCTACTTTACGAAAGAAGTGACGAGGAATACTGTTTTTCCAGCAAACCAATCTGTACATTATAGTTATAATTCATTCATGACTATTCATTCATAATATTTTGAATCGTATACAAAGCCCGATAAATCCGTATATTTAGTTTATTGTGTTACTTTTCGCTTATTCGAATGAATCTTTCGGGACACGTAGGCCTAATTCGATGTTCAACGAGTCATTCACGCAACCAAACGAGTCACACCTAATCATTATTCACGGTGGCATTCGTGTGCGTTGAAAATAACACAATGACGTATACCCGTTTGTCCACAATATTGGTGGTTCTTTTATGACCGTGTGATATACGTTTACGTAAAATTTCAAAGTCACTTTACTCGCACAGGATTTTTTTGAAACCAGTTACTCACCGCGCAATCCAAGAATAACAATTATAGAAGATCCATGGATTCTAATTTTATAACATACATAATATTTTTCTCAAGTGGTCATAAGTTTCAGTGAATCATACTTAATCATTCTAGTCGAAAAGTGAGTAACGAAAAAAGTAGTAAAGTTCGTTTTTTCAACTTTTTTTTCTACGTCTGTAATGAAAATTCAAGAATCCCGTTTGTAGATTTATGTAGCTCAGAGCAACGTTAACCGATTTTCATGAATTTTTCAGCATGTACGCAACTTACTTAAATCTAAAAACGGGATTTTTGAATTTTCATTACAGGCTCAGAAAAAAAATTAAGAAAACGACCCTTACTATTTTTTTTGCTATTCCGACCAAATGCAATTTTTTTCAAAACGACGAAACACGTCACTTAGCAAACTAATCCTTCTAACTTCTCACAAAAACTCAAGTCGTTTCGACCAATCCTAAACAAGTTATGCGATTTTAAAAGGTGTAAACTTTCCGCCACTCTATATGACTGAATTTTAGTATTGAAAAATATATATAAAAATATTAAACTTTCTTTTGAACACCGCTGTAACTTCCTCTCCCGCAGGGCGCATTTCTCAACGACCGGTTGACAACCGCAGGAATTGTCTTAATTAACTTGATTAGGCCCAATTAAATGCCCTTCACGGTCCTTCTTGGCCACGCAATTTCCCCTTTAAATAAAAAAATTAGTCTCGTGGTATATTAAGAACAAAAATCAAAATATTCCACGAAATTTCAAGAGGGGAATTAAACCAATCGGTTGCTTGCAATTCCATAGTCCTAAGTAGCCGGAAGTATTATTTTGTTACAGTCTTATTCACCTGTCAGCGTTGAATAGCTTGAATGGCAGATGTTTATTTCGTAACACATTTTGTATATATATGTATCTCTTCGGTTATGAATGACAATTCGATAACAGCGTTGCGAAATACACAGATGTTGTTGATTCTCTCGCTATCGCCGTTTTATCAGTGGCTTTTCAATTGGATTATCATAAGCAAGTAGTACGACAGAGCCGGAGACAAATGCGATGTAAAAAATTCATGTTTACCGTAAGCTTTATCGTCAAATATGTCAGACCGACGTTACGCTGAAAATTTCTCACATATATTTCAACTTGGGACCCGCGCATCCTTCTGCTTATCTCTTCCTGAAATCTCATTTCAATTTTACAACCTGTCCCACATTTCTTCTGACGTTCCGTGTGTAAGTTGTATCCTGTGCAGGCATTCACAGGAAGGGTTTCGAATTTATTCAGACCTTAAAGTTGTCGGTGATTTAACTGTCCAAGTTTAAATTTATCCGAAGGGCCACTGGATTTAAATTAATTACGTTTGTAAATTAATTGATGGGCAATAACTCTTGAGCGTGAAAAGTTCTCGGTTTAAAGGGTGGTCTGTTCTGATAATCTAATACTACTTGGAATAATGATAATGAATGTGACAGATATTTATTTGATATATGTTTCCTAATTAATTGTATTAGCATGTTATTTCATGCTCGTTATTCGTATTACTTTATTTTGTTCACACTGTGCTTTTAAATTATTCAAAAATTCTGAAATGACTCGGGAGACCAGTTAAAAAGTGTGTTAAGGTAGAATTTCTTTCTGAACTGCATCGATTAATTAGTAATACATGGATAATTATACTGATATTACGTGGTATGGAATGTATCTGTCAGTTCTTGAATCCTTCATTCATCAAACCTGTTTTATATGACAGCATAGTCAGCGTTACACTATGTAGAGTATGGCAATAATTATAGCCATGTATGAAGATCTACGAGAGTTCCAAAGAAATTGGAGCAAAACCCATTTAAGGCATTTAAGGACCCACTTTCTCAGGTGATTTAAATCACCGGTGAAAGTAGATATCAGAAGCGTGTAATTTTAAACACGTCTAGGAACTTCATGGATAGTTAACTTCGCAATTCACTTGTCCATTCTGCCCTTCCGAGAAACAAATGAATTGCGTGCAATTCCTAAAAGAATTAAACTCTCAAACTCCAAAAATTCTAGTAGCATAAACTTGCCTGTACAGTAGTCAGAAATAAAATAAAAACACAATGAGGAAAAATGTTATTTTTAAGATAATTTCGTACTCAACTGATGACGAGTCTTTCTTGATTAATTTGAAGGTCACCGTACATGGATTCGTTGAATTCACAGTTTCTTTATGTAACCAAAAATCCGAAAAAAAACAGAGTATTCTAATTAAAAAAATCAAGTTGATCTTGCAGTCGCCCAACAAGTAGAAAACCAAAAGTGTTATTCTGTGAAACACTACATGTAAAATAAAACAAATTCTCCCTCCACTATTTCATAAAATCAGCAATTCTATTGCAATATTCTGCATTTTAACACCCAAAATGCCTAAAAAATAACTCCACTTTCGACTTGAAATCTGCCCTGATTTATTAACTAATTTAATCCTCATTACAGTAAAAAACATGCACCAGAATAATTATATCCCACTCGCCAGTGGCAGGTGTATGCTTATCCCCGAATCTTCGCCTTCGTCCATTAACATCCAAGGAGTTGCAGCAAGACGATCAGCGCTACCAATTCCGCAACCAACGGAGCTCTCTCCCTGATCGACACGCATCCTCCAGCATCTGAAAAAGTACCCAAACACGGTACACTTCACTACAGCATATGAGACATCGAGAGCAAAAACGGACTAACCCACGTTGGAAAAAGAAAAATAATTTTTTCCCATTTTATACGATCAGTACAGTAAATTATTCCTAAAAACTCAATTTCACAAAAAATGTGGGTGCAGTGCTAGATTTACCCCTTAGGCTAACAAGGCTGAAGCGTAGGGCCCCGTTTAGCTGGGGGCCCCTCATTCTAAATTTTTGTTCGAAAATCAAAACTCTTGCCGAGGGTTAATGTTATATTTAGTTTTGATATTCAATGTTAATTTTGTAATTAAATTCTTATTTAGATTATACGAGCATTATGATTAAAAAATAATCAAATCATCGTTATTTTATTTTTTATATTTAACCGAGGGTCCCCCGAATATTCAGCCTAGGGCCCCTGAAAAGGTAAATCCGGCTCTGTGTGGGTGAGTGCGTTTTTGCTCTGAATGCCTCATACACATGACGTATCTGGAGCCAAATATTTCTACGAGCCGCTACTATTAATTCGCACGAAACGCAGACAGATTTCAGACACGGAAGCTTGAACGGTGTCCCCGTGTTCCACGCAATATCGGCGGCCAGACTCCCCAGGAATTTTTAGTTTAGCCGATTTAGATGGAACGGTCCCTTCGCCGTGGAATTTAGACACTAGCCTCTTCCTGTCGACGTTTCCTCACCGTAATCGTAATATTGCAGCGGTTCCGTGGTATCCTCCTCACAGTCGCCCGTAACGGATCCGATCTCCATAGCCCCCTTCGCGGGTTCGTCGACCTCTGGCTTACCCCCGGATGCAATCTCCGCGTAATCGGACCTCGCCTCACGAGTGCGTTTCCTGGGGCCCCGGCGACCCTTCGCGCTGCCTCCCAGCCCCATCTAGAAAAGCCAGGAAAAAGAGAGTCGCGCCCAAAGTACTAACCGTAATCGTAATAGCGCCCTTGCTCCTCGTCGGTCACCGTCTCCTCCCCGCCCTCCTCCTCGTCCTCCTCCTCCTCCTCGTCGACCTTGTCGTCGTAGCCAGGAGCGTCCTCCTCGCTCTCCCCCTCTTCGGCGTCGTCCTCGTCTTCGTAGTCGTCGTCGTCGTCTAATCGTCGCCTCAGCGCCGACCGATATCCCCTGCCGTTTCTCAGCTTCTTATTCGCCAGTCTATTTTCGCGTAAACCGTACTCGGCGTCGCGGCTGTAAGCCTGCAGGAGATGACGCGCCGGTCGCGCTGACTCTGGGCAGGGAATCGTATCTGGAAGCGCGATAATAGCTTCTAACGGAACGATTCGGAAATAGACGAAATGTATCAGGGATTTGTACAAATGAATTAAAATTGTACTGTAATAATAAATAATTGTAATAAATTATTGGGAAACCAAGTGGAGGCGTGGCTTTGATTTCAGCGCTGTGGTGGTAAGTTGGCAAACTATTGAAAGTAGGCCTGAATCCCACCAAACATTCCGAATAAGTATTTATTAATCGAAGAAGCAAAAATTTAGTGTTTAAAAAAATTTAAAAACACTCGTTTTTCACAACATCTCTATATAAACACTGATGATCGTGTGGACTTCGACGGATTTCGACCTACTCACACTAGTTTAATTTTCTGCCACTAGTTGGCGTATTGAAATTCTTGGTTTCCCAATATATGTATATGCCGTTCCAGCACTCGTGAATGTTATTACTTCGCCGTTTCTGGCCCTGCTTGTACTGTTTTGTGTTTCTTTTTTCTTTTTCTTTTAGTGTAATGACGGGCATTCGTCGAATGAAAGTCGTGAACGTAACAGGGACAAGTACCCTCAAACCTTTCACGATCGTCGTTCTCGTAAACCTCGTCGAAGTCGATGCTGCTGCCGGGATCGAGCTCTCCTTCGAAAGTGAATGTTCCAGCGGTGCTTGGGATACACCCTTCGGTAGAAATGCAAGGTTCTGTGAACCTGGCCGCTCTCATAACTCCATCGGCGATGTTTACCTCGCAGTAACATTTAGCGAAGCTGTCCGGGCAGCTGGAACAGTTCACACCTTTCGTAATGGGCAGGGAGCTCGAGGTTATTTCCTCGAGCAACTGCTGGCTCACCAAAATGATCCAGGCCCGATGCAGTCTATGGCTGGCTTCCCTCTGTAAAATACAGTCACGCAAAGTGGCCAAAATAAATTTTGGTCACTCGTGTCGACTTACAAGTCAATGTCGCAAAAGATAACAAAATGGGAGACCACTGGAAAAAAAAAATCATTTTTTGGGGTAAAGATGTTGATAAAAAAATAGGCGGCCATTAATTAAAAAAAAAAACTGATAGCCATGTAATAGAGACGGGTTTTTCGTACAATAAATGGCTTTGCTCATGTCTTCACGGAAAATACTATATCTCCGTGAATTTTCCGAATTTCTTCATAAAATTTGAAAAGAACCTTCTTGAAACGCATGTCCTTTAGAAAATTTAAAACAAAATTGATTTTTCCGACTTTTTACAGTCTTCCCCCTCAACAGATCAGTTCTGTTACATTTGCATTTGCATTTCAGAATTCGCAAACACATCTGTCCTATCTCATCGAGTATTATTATTAGAGCATTTATTATTAAGATTTTGTCTCTCGTTTGTTTCGGTTTCACGAGCCCTAAAGATTTCTAATTCTCTTTCGCGTAGCACCCTCTATATATATATATATATCTATTTTCTAAATGAAGCCGAATCTTCATTTTCAATTACGTTACTTGATCTTGGCAGGTCGCAATGGCTACCACGAACCCTCTGCCACAAGTATTGTTACACTTCGGGGACGACCATCGGGACCACAACGAATTAATTTCCGCTGGGATTGAAGTCCAGGGCCCGATTTCTTCGCAGAACTGAAAGTTTCAGCGTGTTCAAGTTTCGTAAGGTTCCCTTAAAATCTCCGCTTGTAGAGTGCATTGATCAAAATAATATTTCTTCCAACTATTGCTACGTAACAAAATACAGTAACCAATTTACCGTTCATCAGTACTATTTTACATTAATTTTTTCAATGCGCAGTGCCGTAACAAATTGGTTTTGCATCAATGCGAGCGCAGTGATATGCACTGCTCGAAATAATTGGAGGGTCACCAGAACCACAGTTTCATTCCCATAAGTCTTATGCAAAACATCAAAGTTAACAACTACATATTTTCTAATGTAAAACAGAATATTCTAATTTTCGACTTCTTCGTTATTCCTAAATTGAAAAACAAAAACACATTTCTCTTTAATTTTCATATTACACAACGCTGGCTGCCATTTACTAAAATGGAGCAACAATCGTGCAACTAAAAGTGAACGCAGAATATTTTTGCACCCTCTGATTATCCTTTTCAATTATTCTGAGCGTTACATTTAATAAAGTAAAATATATCTATTACTCATTTTTTAATTTTTTGTAATTTGTAATAACATTACTGGCTGTCTCTGGTGGCAATTCGAGGCACACTGGGGTGTGTGTATTCCTTTTATCGTGGTCGCAGCACATTGCGCGACACCGCAGACGCCGCGTGGTGAGCACAGGGATTCAGGCAAAGGATTTAAAAAACAGGTAGGAAATCCTAAATGTTACCAGTTCGAAGACTCATAAAAGTGCAGTTTTACTTAGCGGTAGCTTTGTATAGACGTGAATATCTAATTACCACGATCAAATAATATTTTAGAACCTTTCGTTTTATATAATCCTTGGCCAGCTATCGAAATGGAGCAATTACAGGTTGGAGCATTTTCGCCAAGCGACGTTACGTCACACAATCGCCGGTGGACTCTTGCACTCGTGTTTGAATATGGAGTAGCCTCGGTAAAAGTGCAATCAGCCCTCCTCTGTCTGGCCAGTTCCAACGAGCACAGGTCCCAGGTGTGAAGCGTCAGGCAAGGGCATATCCCCAGAAAAAATTGACCCACGCCAGAGTTGTCCAGGACTTTCGTGTTCGGAGGTATGCTACGCAATTCGACGAACAGCTACGAACAGTGAACAGACCTGTGTCTCACGAAATTGGAAACGCCAGCGGTCGTACAATTACAGCATTCGTTTGCATTCTTTTGCGAACGTAGCGCGCAGAACTGGTCTGTTAAAATCATCCAGCGAAGTAGAAGAGAAGATATTTAAACGCTCTTTTCCTTACAGCACAGAAACCTTCGCCGATCTCGACGAAAGCGCATTGCTGCAAATGCAGCTGCCGTACCCAGCGCGTTATGTCATAGTTCGGCGATTCCTCCAGGTCTTTGGATACGTAGAGAAACGGGTCCCAATTGCCGCCGTCCACGTTCAGTCCGTCAACGATGCGACGAGCTTTTCCACGGGGGAGAATTAGAACTATCGATACAAACGTAAGTACAAACATAGCCTAAGTGTTTTGACATCATCGATCAACCGTGGTGCAAGTCACGGGGATAAACAAAGATGTTGCAGCTTGAAGTTGTCTCCTACTTGCCACTTTATTATACTTGCATTGTGTATTATAGATGTTGTTTCCTGAATGCTCCTGTATTGTTCGCAGAGACTTTTCAAATAAATAATACAGACGCTATAGAAACGAAGCGTGTTTATTAAATAGAAGGGACGAGTTTAGATGCGGCGATGTATATCGCGATGTCTACGCCATTTTTAGATGTACGTTTTTGTAATGCACTTTGGCACTAGAAATAGACTTTGAAAACAGCTGTTTGGAAGGAGGCCAGCAGTTGTGCTAGTCTCTAATCACAAAAATATTCTCGCGATGTAAAGCGTGTCTCGATAAGTCACGCGATGTATTCAAGCATATGACGCGTCATGTGCAGTCTTTATTTTTATTTTAATCAAATATAAGTCCTAGACGTCGATTATTCATACGTGTACATCTACCTACGACGCATCTCGGAAACTACGCTATTTGTACATCTTCCATGCGGCTTGTTTAGCACCGAATATCACGCGTGATTCTTCTCAAGATACGCTCTCGTTACGATATCTGTACGCAGATGTGCGAGCATTACGAACTCATTACTTTTGCAGCCTACAACGGGGCATCTGTGAAGAAAGAAATGGTTGAAGGTGATTAGCTGGGGAGAAGTGGAATTTTATTAATAAAATCTTTACCTGGTGTGTTTGTTTATTTTTAGTATTGCAGTGATACTTTCTCGATCGTAGGTATGCCCACATATACTGTTCTTTACAGGATCCACGATTCTCTTCTTGGAAATAGGATCAATCACGTTTATGAAGCCTCCTGATACTTGTAAATCTGCGTCTCCGTCGTTCTCTTCGTTTGCTACTTTATCTTTAAAGATAAAGATTTGTGATAAATCATTAGTCACAAAATAAACTGCTTCTCTTATTTGTTAATACGACTGTGGACTTACCTAGCAGTACTTCTACTTGTCTATCAAATACTAAAAGCTTTTCATCATTCGATACGTTTAAGTCCATCTTGGATATGGACTCTGTGTATTCCTGAAATTGAAAAACTATGTAGCATCTCTGTTATGTGATTGCACCCCATAATTATAATATAGTTACTCGTGTAATAGCTTCGATATTAGTCTCTGTTTCATCATCGCCATCATTGTACACGCTCAATAATCGCTCTTTTATGATCTCCGCTGACTTCAGCTTTTTATCTTGGAGGCAATTGTTTTCCACGATATCTCTCAAGTCCTTTAATTTAGTTTTCCTTTCATCTGCACCTGTTAATATTGGAATTATATTAGTCAAACCATGAGAATATTAGAAATTCCAATGTAAACAGTCTGTAGAAAAGTTTGAGGAACTTAAGACGCCTTGTACATTGATTTTAGTGGGGAATTTTTTAGTCAATTTATTGAATAATATACAGTAACTTATATTTACTGAATATTTGCCTTAAATATTTAATTAACAAGGGAGGATCTCGAAGTTGAATATTCAAAAAATTCTGAAACCTTGGGAATATGTAGGAGATTTCCTCCTGATTACAACGCAATTTTTGTTTGATGCCCAAATTTACTCGAAGGGGGTGAAATTAACCCCTGAAGATTCGGCTATTTTCCGAATTTGTGTTATAACTCGCGAATTGTAAGATATCGAAAAAAAGTTTCAAGGCAAGTGTTACATCTTTTAATTAGATCTGTCATTTGGTAAAACAATTATTTTATAGTTCGCGAGTTGTAACACAAAATAGGAAAATAACCGAATTTTCAGGGGTCAATTACACCCCCTTAGAGTGAATTTGGGCAGTGAACAAAAATTGTTATTTCCTACATATTTACAAAGTTTCAGTATTTACTTAATTTCCGGGTTCGGGATCTTTCCTTGTAAGTAAATTGAACCTAACCTTACACACACTTACCATAGTAAGAAACAATATTAGCAGCAGTTGCTGTGTAACAATCGTACAATTCCTCGATTACTTGCTGAGACTGTGTCATTTTTTAATCAATTTTCCGACAGTATCCTAAATTTTACATTTGCAATGCATATTCAATGGAAACTTTTATACAATAACACGTTCCGTGAAACAATACATTTAAGTACTCTGTTAATAGATAAATATAATAATCTGAGAAGATATACGCTATGAGTTACACAGTTTCTTCAAACTTTTAAACAAAACCCGATAAATCTCCTTTTTTTTCCAATTTCAAACATTGTCTTTGATAGTTAGAAAACTCTCCCGCGAGATGTAGCTTTGCACTGGTTTTCAATATCCTTTCACTTCAAATGACTTTTTGAGTTACCTTGAACCACAGACGAGGTATAGGATAGATGTATCACCTTATGGATGTTCGTGTCGCCACCCAAACTGTGTTACCGACCCATATTTTGAGGACTTAATGTAGTGACATCTGCTCACGAACAGCGTCCAACTTGCCAACTACTCTGAAATGTGTTGAAATGCTGAAAAGTGTGTGCGTGCTTGTATACGTGTAACTTGTTTGAAGGCAGGATTTTTCTACGCTATATTCTTTGACTCGGCCAGTCAACGACTCACGCGGATTTCTCTGCGAAAATCCATTTCGCGGATCAAGACATTATGGTGCGCAAAAATGGTATTTCTTCAAATCCCGTGTAAGCTATAAATTACAAGATGACATTATTTATTAGTACTTTGCGTGCAGTAGAACTCTTTCACGTATCGTACGCCGAAAAGTATTAAAAATTCACGCTGCTACTGATATTCCCGCAAGTTACTAATGCACTGTTTAATCATTCTAGTGAAGTAATATCTAGATAAAATTATTTCCGGGCTTGACGAATTTCAAGTTAAGGGGTTATATACGTTTCTTAGCTCTAAATCGTGGTCAATGTTTGCGAATGATTCAGGGATAAAATATTAATCCGATTGGTTTAATTCCTTTTGTGTTTTATAGGTATATGTCTATATACTTATGGTTATATACCTCAGACATGAGAATTGGAAAATTTATAAAAATGTGGGTTTTTCTCAAAGCATCATTTTCCAAGACGGTGCGCATGATAATTGCCTCACCGTTCATCCGATTAACTTCATTGTTTCCACACATATTCTACTTACATAAGATTCGTTATCGGGTGACGTTGAGATTTTTCAATTAAATTCAACTATTTTTTAATAACAAGCAAAAACGTACGACTTTTATAGCGAAAATCACGATCCTTTTCTTCAAAGTATAACCATTTTCGCAATTTTTTTTTCGAAAAATGGCGACGTCACCCGATAACTATGATCCCCAAAATTGTTAAAAAATCGGTGATATTTGTTTCGGACCACTCGTACGGACTGAATCATGCCCACCGTTTTGGGCGGCGCCAGAAAACATGTTCTACGCCACTGCCCACGAACGCCACATTTTTAAAAATTTTCCAATTCTCATACATGTTTTATAATCTATAAACGTATACCTATAAAACACAGAAAGAATTAAACCAATCGGGCTTATACTTTATCCCTAAATTACTACCAAACATTGACCACGTTTCTGCGCCGAGGAACGTATATACATATATATATATATATATATGACCCCTTAACTGGGAGTCGTTGGAGCGAGACAGAACGACAACACGACCTCTGCCAAAGTCGCGCGTCATCAGCGAACGATAACACCTGCCAGTTCAACTTTACACGCGAGAGTGATCGGACCGCAGTGAACGCGCGAGCATATTATTTCGTGATATATCGATTCCTAGATTAATTTCATCGATTACTGGACCATGTGGGAAGTCGCTTAACAAGATTCTACTGCATTTCACTCAGTATTAGGAGACTTCTTGACCCACTGCTTCGGTACATTTAAAAACTTGCAGTGCTTTGTATTTAAAAACATGAGATGGCTGTGCGTTTTAGTATTGTCAACGCGAGTGTGGAGTCAGTATTTTTACGCATCTTGAACTAGTTAAGACTCAGCACCGGTGCTCAAATTGCTTTTTGATCGTGAAATTAAAGTGACATTTTTGTGTGTGATACATTCTATTCGGTACTACTGAGCTTGGTCTCTGAAGCTGCTGAAGAAGCTTCCTGTCTGCATGGATAGCAGTGAGACTGTGTTCTATAATGGGTGAGTGGTACATTTTAATTTTCTCAATTTTTCTGCATGCTATTGAACGAATGATTGCTGCAGCGAGCACAGTGATCACGAATACGTATTTAGTTTTCGTGAACAGTAACATTAACGCGCGTGCTTCCAAATGTTTAATACAGACAAAAGCAATAAATTTCAAATTCGACGTCAAAATTCTAATATCGCGTTTTAAATATTCCAAATTATCTTTCTTGAATTTTATAATCAAAGCTTGATGCTTTGAATACGAGTCACACTTCTCAAGTTTAATTACATTCGAGTCATTAGATTCTCTTAATAAAACGAGAATGGAAAGCATTCATTTCTTAAGGATTTTCAACTGTATAACTTGAAGCTCTTTCTCATATAAATATAAATAACTTAGAGTGACAGATGCTATTGGTACTACTTGGTCACTGTGCTATTTTTCTCACTCCTTAAAATATTTAAACCAGCCTAGCAATAAGTTTTAGTTTAAGAACTTTAGTCGTAAGATTTTTCCAAATTTTCAAATATGCACAAAGCATTGGTCGAATGTGGACCAGAAATATTTCGTAGAAATGGGTCACTTTCGTAGGTACCTCCGCGCTGGTGTGCTCGGCTCCTTGGTAACGTTTCCCGAGCATTGCGACTTGCGAAACGGAATCAAGCTAAAGCCTACGATCTAGTTTAAGCGTCCAGATCGAGCCAAACCAATTTATTCGGTGAGCTTGGTTCGGTCTGGACATCTATTAAAAAATGCACTTGCGTACTTCGAACGATAAGCTTCTGTGTTCCGCCTCGTTCTTTTTAAATATAAGAGTGTCAAATGCACTCTTCTAGAAATACAATTCGCCTTCGATCTCTGATTTCGATTCGAAAATTCGGTGCATCGACGGTGAATGTTCGCGTCGCATCTTTCGGTCCTTTCGGTCGTTTTGTCTCCTTTGCAATCTCAATCGGGAGATTCTTAGCTTTCGCATATCCCTCGAGATTACGCAAGTGCATATTTGCAATAGATTATGCCACCGGGGCCCATTGTAAAGAGTGCGATAGGCTAAATTTAAGGGGTTAGGACACAGTAACAGGCCAAAAAAGCTGACGATTTTTAGACGACGATAATAAGAAAAGTAAACGATCGATTAATATAAGGTTTTGTGGTTTAGTTCACTATATTATGAACTATTAGAAAAGCTTATAATATTTACAAAATAGCATTTGTATGCCGTGCAATGTCTCCATGTAAACTGTCCTTTTTTTCGGATGGCCAACTGGTGGGCCGGATACCAGGAAATCGGATGAACTGAATCAAAAACCCCAAAAATGTCATAAACTATAATACATTTCCTAGGCATTGACGATCCAACATTTCAATTTTTGCGAAAATTGACAAAATGGCCGATGTTTGAAAAATAATGATCAACGTTTATATTTTTTACAATAATTAAAAAATTTGAAATGTTGGATCGTCAATGCCTAGGAAATATATTATAGTTTATGACATTTTGGGGGTTTTTGATTCAGTTCATCCGATTTCCCGGAATCCGGCCCACCAGTTGGCCATCCGAAAAAAAAAGACAGTTTAAATGGAGACATTGCACGGCATACAAATGCTATTTTGTAAATATTATAAGCTTTTCTAATAGTTCATAATATAGTGAACTAAACCACAAAACCTTATATTAATCGATCGTTTACTTTTCTTATTATCGTCGTCTAAAAATCGTCTGCTTCTTTGGCCCGTTACTGTGTCCTAACCCCTTAAGGGTAGAGGTGCGCTTGCTTGTCGAGAGTGACACCTTTTGTATCTGCTTTTGCTTTCTCTTACGATTAGTTTCACCCTGCACCGTAGATACGTAAAAATTTGACTCCAAATTCGCGGTAATACTACTCTAAGGAGAGTTACTCAGAATTTCGTTGGCGGCCTCAGGGTGGAATTAGATCTGGGTTAAGCTTTACTAACATTGTAGAGTTGAATTGGAACATTTTTTTGGCATTGCATGCCATTAGCGCCTGACGAGGCTGCTGTTTTCACCTTACAATTCGGAATTAATATGCGCTCAAAGAGGCTGCTTTTCTTCCGTCTTGTTACTAGGCGCCCATAGTGGCTGCCGTTTTCTTTTCTTTTTCATTAAAATTGAAAAGTATTAAACGCTCAAAGATGCCACTGCTTGTTTCTATCAATCTTTAAAATCATTAAGCGCCCAATGTGGCTGCTCGAAATTTTTCTGAATGTCCGAATTACGTGGCGCTCCATGCGGCTGCCTGGAAATTAAAGCAAATTTTTTGGAACTTGTTTAAATACAAATTGTCTGTTTCAGTAATAGTTTTTGTGATCGCTCGTAATGCGATCGTAGAGTCAGTGTTTTTGCGCAAATAAAATTAGTCGAGAGCTCCGGTGCTCTAATAGCCTTTTCACCGCGAAAGTAGAGTCATGCACGAGTCCAACTGGAGCTGCTGGGCTGAGGGCTAAAGGGGTGCTGAGCTGAGGGGTGCTGGTCAGAGGGCTGCTGGTCTCAGGGTTGCCGGTCAGGGGTTACGAGTTTGCAGAGATGCAGTACTCTTGATGACAGCGAACGGTGAGTCACTTTATAACTCTTTGAATGTGGGTGCATGCAATAGAACATAATGGTTTCTGTAGAAAACGTAGCGTAGCCAGCTCTTTAGATTCTGGCCGTTCCAACACAAATGCGCGACATGCAGGGGCCCATTTCACATGGTCGGTATTCGTTTCGAGAACACTTATGCAATATTTCGCGAATATGGTCTAGGGCGCCTCATGACGTGGCCCTTTTCTAAACCATATTTACGAAATATTGCAGAAATGTTCTTAAAACGAATGCTAATTATATGAAATGGGTCCCTAACCCCTGCGCATGTGTTGGAAAGAGCAGAATTCAATGAGCTGACCATACAAGGTATTTGTAGATAGTGACATGCATGTGTCTGTTTTAAAATCAGAAAATTAAATCAATACAACAGTTGCTCGCGATTTTTCCAATTCCGATTAATAATTCGTAAAATAATCTAATTAATCGAGTCGAGTAGAGTCACCGCGAAAAATTTGAGAAAGTCCCTAGTGGAACCAGACTTCCTAGCAATCTTGCAGTCTAGCAAGATCCTTTGTGGTCGCGCGTAATGCGATTATAGATTCCCCGTTTTTTTTCGCGTCCATCTACATATTTTGATGACCCCGCGGCTCTTACTTAGAGTATTACCGCGAATTTGGAGTCAAATTTTTGCGTATCTAAGATTTGTTCAGAGCACCGCAGCTCCAGTTGAATTTTCTTCGCGAAAGTAGATCCAATTTTTTGCGCATACAAACCTCGTCCAGAGCACCGGTGCTCTAATTGCTTTTTTATCGCGAAAGTAGAGTCAAATTTTCGCTTAGCTTCAATTTTCAGCTTCGACTTGCCAATGAGATTCTAGGCCCTAGAGAAGGCCTAGCTCATGGGCCCTGGAGAGGGCCAGAAAATTAAATCAATACAAATGTTGCTCGCGATTTTTCCAATTCCGATTAATAATTCGTAAAATAATGGATTCGCTCGAGTCGAGTAGAGTCACCGCGAAAAATTTGAAAAGGTTCCATGTGGAACCAGACTTCCTAGCAATCTTGCGGTCGAGCAAGATCCTTTGTGGTCGCGCGATATGCGATTGTAGATTCCCCGGTTTTTTTGCGTCCATCTACATATTTTGATGACCCCGCGGCTCTTACTTAGAGTATTACCGCGAATTTGGAGTCAAATTTTTGCGTGTCTAAGATTTGTTCAAAGCACCGCAGCTCCAGTTGAATTTTCTTCGCGAAAGTAGATCCAATTTTTTGCGCATACAAACCTCGTCCAGAGCACCGGTGCTCTAATTGCTTTTTTATCGCGAAAGTAGAGTCAAATTTTCGCTTAGCTTCAATTTTCAGCTTAGACTTGCCAATGAGATTCTAGGCCCTAGACAGGGCCTAGCTCGTGGGCCCTGGAGAAGGCCCAACACACAGGCCCTAGAGAGGGCCTAGCGCGTGGGCTCTAAAGAGGGCCCAAAAGGGGGGCCCTAGAGAGGGCCTACCATAGGCCCTATAGAGGGCCCAAAGCATGGGCCTTAGAGAGGGCCTGCAGCATAGGCCCTAGAGAGGGCCTAGGGTCACGCTAGCTTGGAAGCTGGCGAGGATGACAGGATGACAGGATGACAGGATGACAGGATGACAGGATGACAGGATGGACCATATTCGCCGACCGGTGAGTCATATTCTGTACTTGCATGCGATAATAGACACAAGTATCTTGTATATCTGGGTAGTAATCTTTGTGCGTGCATTTTGGAAGGGTAAGCATCCTACCTAATTGCACGCAGTGTAGTTTGGTAGGATATGCATCTTACAAAATGCATGACTCACCGAGTCCATTCCGAGAGTAAGGAATGTGATATAATTGAAATTATGTAACCTAACCCATAAACATGACTCATGTATGAAAGAAGCTAATTCCGTTTAATTCACGAAAAAAGTTCACACGCAAAGATTGTGAAATCATCTTTGCTAATTCCAATTGTACCTTTAATCCGCGACAAACATTAAAAACGTTCTCACGCAAAGATTGTGAAATCAACTTTGCTAATTCCAATTGTATTCTCGTTCTCCGTTCGAACATTGATTCCTCTGTCACTTTTTATACTTGACATTCCTTTATTGGCCACAAATCAATTCAGTGCTCAGATTTTCAAGGAATTTGCGGGCGATGTCTGTAGTTGACACAAAAATTACAGACATGTAGTTAAACTATTAAACTATTAAAAATGTCGTATGAAAATCGTTTTATGATGGAAAATAATAAAAACTTGGTAGAGACTGATTTAAACGAATCGAAGTCGGTAATAGATTAATAGCACATTCGGCAACCTGCACTAGTGCCCACTGAATGCGAACTTTTTCGCTTCCCATTGGCGAAAATTCGCACCCAATACGCACCATTGCGACCGTCCGAATGCGCTGTAAGAGAGATGCGGAGAATATGAAACATTTTGTTTTAAGTCGACTTTATAGTTTTTTTCTTATACAACGCCCGCCAATTCCGTTTTTAATGTGTTTCGTGAATTATAGGGAATTAGCTTCTTTTAGACATGAGTCAAGTTTATGGGGGGCGGGGGGATTTCATTACTTTTTTCATAATTAGTTATAAATTTTGTAAGTGCCATATTTCATAATGGTCTTCATCATGAGCGCGGTTCATATTCTTGTATTCTTTTTTTGCGTACTTTTTAAACGATTTTTTAGCTTTGATCCTCTGTTTGTTTAATAGGTTTATATGATTTCATCATTTTTTTTCACAATTAGTTATAAATTTTGTAAATTTTTTAATTTGCTGCTCTTTTTTCAAATTAGAGCTACCTCTATACTATACCTCGCAGCGTGTACACACATATGAACCCTATAGACTTTAAAGTAAAATCTTTTGAAAGAAACTAGTGAAAAGTGATTGAGAAAAGTGATAGTGACAGAAGACACGTAAGGAAACCTAGGCTAAATTATTATAGCATTAAGTATTTAAGGCCCCATGTAAAATTGCCAAGTATATAGGCTAAGGTTTTCATGTACAGGGAGATCGATGGGACTTTGATTCCATCTATCTCTCTACGGGTCTCCAAGCGCAGCAACCTCCTCGTGGTGAGATCTGGTAATTGGTGAGAACCGAGCCAATGGCTGCGATTGTCAAATACTCTACTTAGTCGGATATAAGAATTTCTCTAACTTACGATACTGTGATAGAATATAAGAATAAAATATGTAACTTTATGATAGAAGAATAAGTGCAAGTTAGATAGAAGAAGTCGTTATGATAGAAGAATAAGTGCAAGTTGGAATATTTCAGCGAGATACTGGAACTGATGGGTTTTCGACAATTTTTAAAGTCTTCTTTGCTTCAGCACCTTATTGAAATATACCAACTGACAATTTCTTGACATTCAGGTATTCCATGTTACATCATGAAAGCATGTCTTCCACAAATAATGCTGTTGTTATATAAATTTTTATGTTAAAATAATTTGTTTTGCGTTTAATGAACTTGAATAGGATAGCAAGGTTAAAAGGCGTATGTGTTCTTGTTTTGTTGTGATCCTTCTTTCTCTGTTGTTGCACGGAATACGTTTATAAAACGATCTTTAAATTGTTACTCTAATAGAATCATTTGTAAATCGCGGGTTTCAAATGACCTAGGCCGGTATTCATAGTCGCTACTTATTCTTAAGCAAATGTTTAAGCATTTGGCATCCTTTGCTAGCTACTAGATCAGTAGAAGATTCCGCATGCTTAAGCATTTGCTTAAGAATAAGTAACGACTATGCATACCGGCCCTAGTTTTACACGTGTTGAATTCTAATTCCTACCATGCGTAGCGTTACAATCTGTTTCGAGACTTTACCGGTAACGTTGCATGCGACTCTAAAATGGTAAGGGGGTCCTAGGACCCCCCAAACCGGTGACAGAAAAATGCATTGGTTGATAGGTCTATCCCATGCCTCGTCTGTGCTTGAACTCCGGTAAAAAGGGATCATTGGCAAAGGTAATTTTAATTCTACGCTGGCACGCTTTTAGTAACGTGGAAATTTCACGATGGCATTGAACGTAGTATTTCGAAGCTTAATATAGTTTAAAATTTCAAAATTGATATGGAACTTATCGGTACGTTGTATCTGGTTTCGGTAAGTCTTCTTGTTATCGGCTTCTATTTTTAATACAAATTACAAGCTTTTATAAAAATATATTGTATATTAAAAACATTCAAATTATAAAATAAATTTATTATAATCTTTGGTTTTATACTTTCGATAATTGAATTAATAGTAAAACTCCTATATCAACTACTATATCATTTTTTCTCACTCCTATATTAATGTATTTATTATATTACTATTATGGGTGTGTTCCAATTCACGCATAGTGCGCATGAAATTGGTGGCATCGTATTGGTGGCATCGTACGATTCCCTAGAATTTCTCTCACTTGCCACCAATACGATGCCACTTCCGGTGCAGCGAGCGGTGCAGTGACTGCTTCTCCTTTGAAATTCTGCGATTGCTGCACCGCTCGCTGCACCGGAAGTGGCATCGTATTGGTAGCAAGTGAGAAAAATTCTAGGGAATCGTACGATGCCACCAACACGATGCCACAAATTTCATGCGCAGTATGCGTGAATTGGAACGCACCCTATATTATTCATTCATTTTCAAAAGAATTTCAATTGCTAGTAAGTAAACTACCAATACCATAGATTAAAATTCCTATACAAAACTAGGAATTTATGTTACTTTTTTTTAATAAACAACTTGCGTAAGTCAGTTGATAAGGAAGTTGCAATTGCAATAATTTAATTGTTGTGTCATTCCTGGTCATTCCGGTCATTCGACTACTTTACTATAAATACGCGCTACTAATAGATGAACTGGGTATAGTAAGCTATCATAAGTAAGTGCATTTTCGCTGGTAAGAATCAATCGCAAATTATTTCAAACTAATATTTATTTTTCTTTACATGTCATCCTATAAATTAAATAAAATACGTTTTTATACGTGAATTATAAAAAGTCGAAAATTTTAAAGTACCATTTACTACATGTTTTAAATAATAGCATGTATCTGTAAACTGTCATTAACTGTATTAGTAATATAAAGTAAGTAATAGTATAAATAATATATACATATGCACAGTAACACGTGTTGACTATAAAATGTTAATAACCCAATGGAAATTTACATACGAATTGCATCATAAATTTTGTATAATTTCTGATTCTCTTTTACCTCGTTACTTCTTATTAATGCAACAGTTTTTTTCAACTCTGTACATAATAGTTAAGAATGCAGCATGTGAAATCGTTAACGTAATAGGATAGATTAAAAGAATATTACTTAACTCTTGGTAATTTAATTATTACTCATAAATATTTATCCAGATGCTTGCTAGGATTTGTGTTGTTGGAGCGACTTCTAAAGGACCAGTTTTATTATCCCCGTTAAAAAGTATTCGAAGTTATTCCGCAGCGATGGCTAAATTTGACTTACCAGATCGCTTGAAGGGCAATGAAAAATCAGTGTGGTAAGTAGGATCCTTCAAGAAATTACTAGAATTTCTTAATTCAAGAATATTGCGTGGAAAATATGAATGTATACAGTTTGTAGTATATTATTAATTTTCTTTCAGGGTGGAATACATTCAACTGGCTTTGAAATATAAACCACTGAACTTGGGTCAGGGATTTCCAGATTTTGCAGCTCCCGAGAATGTTACGAAAGCTTTAGCCGCTGCAACTACTAGCGACAATCCCCTTTTAAATCAATATACCAGAGGATTCGTAAGTGTGAACCCGTGCAATTTAATGTTTGTGTTTTTATCATTTTTTTTAGAATACACATTGTTATTGTAGGGCCACCCACGTCTAGTAAATGTTATTGCAAAATTGTATTCTAAGCTTCTGAATCGTAACATAGATCCAAATAACGAAGTTCTAGTAACTACCGGCGCGTACGAAGCATTATACGCTACGTTGCAAGGTCATACAAGCACCGGTGACGAATGGATAATCATCGAGCCCTTCTTCGATTGCTATGTACCAATGGTGAAAGCCGCTGGTGGAGTTCCAAGGTTCATCGCTTTGAAACCAGTGAGTTTAAAATTATCGTAGCATTTTTTACAGATATAAACCAAAGTGCTTCCATTCTATCCATGTTGCACGTTCATTTTTGTCTTTTTAAGAAAACCACAAAGCAGCCCTTAACTTCCGCAGACTGGGTATTCGATAGACAAGAATTAGAAAGTCTTTTCAACGAAAAGACTAAAGGAATTATTATTAATACTCCACACAACCCTGTAGGGAAAGTTTTTACTCTCGATGAATTACAGTTCGTCGCCAACTTAGCTAAAAAGTGGAATACGCTTGTTGTGTCCGATGAAGTTTACGAATGGATTGTTTACGAACCGCACAAACACATTAGGATCGGTACGAATTCTTGAAAATATTAAAACAATTACTGGGAAGTGCTTGAATTAAGTGTCGAATATATTTCAGCAACATTGCCTGATATGTACGAGCGTACGATTACGATTGGATCCGCGGGCAAAACATTCAGCGTCACTGGATGGAAAATCGGTTGGGCGTATGGTCCCGCGAATTTACTTTACAACTTACAGATTGTTCACCAGAATGCAGTGTACACTTGCAGTACACCACTTCAAGTGAATATCGAATATATTTTTTATTTAGTTAAAATATCGTACATAGCATTTCACCATTTTTCAAGAAATGTTGAAATATTTGAAGTTCCCGACGTCTTTTACCTTTTAAGTAAAGTTAAAAACCCCTTAGTGCTTCGTAGAGATCTAGAAACAGTCTAATTTATTTATTTTTTACGAGAAAATGATAATACTTCAGTTTTCTTGGTTGTTTCGAAATGCTAGATAGAACATTTTAACTAAGGAGGGCTGTATTTTGATGTGATACAGTATTTTCTAATTCGAAATTACAGGAAGCGATAGCTATTGGATTTGAACAAGAGTTAGAGAGATTCGGTCGACCGGATTGCTATTTCCAGAGCTTAGCCAAGGAATTACTGCCTAAACGAGATTACATGGCCAAGTTTCTTAGCGATGTAGGAATGTCCCCAACAATACCTGAAGGTGGATACTTTATGGTAGCCGATTGGACAGCTCTGAAGGACAAAGTGAGATTAGAAGAGGAAACGGACGAGCATAAAGATTACCGTTTCACGAAGTGGATGACGAAAAACGTTGGAGTTCAAGGTATCCCACCATCTGCATTTTATAGCGACGAGCACAAACACTTAGGGGAAGATAATGTACGATATTGTTTTATAAAGGTGAGCATTCAATTATATTGATATTAATATTGATAATCGATCTTCTGTTAATCGCCGTTGCTTCTTGCAGAAAGATGAAAATTTGAAGAAAGCGGCTGAAATCTTAATGAAGTGGAAATCTAAGCAGTAGTAGTACGTTTTTTCAATTTTATATTTAGAATTTGGAGAATAAAAAGATATATTCTTTTAAATAGCAGTTATTATTCCGTTTAACTATCGTCTCATATTTTTAAGCTTCTATTCATAAATCAAACCCGGCATATTTTCTTTCCAATTCTATTATTTATCGTCTGCGTACAATTATTACGATGTCTACTGTACAATTAATTTCTTCGACACAGAGGACTAGGATTCTTACACAGAGAAGTCGCCACGAAGCCAACTTTTCGCGTCTTTCGTGTCCGCTCCGAAAGTTTTGCCAAATCTGCATGGAATGAGTATTTCAATAAAGCGACTCGCACTTCTCGAAAGCGTGCGTTGACAAAGTGCGAACGAGTTACCTGAATGTTTCTCCAGGAACGTGACCCAGATAATTTGGAATCATTCCAACGTGCTTGTGGTAGATGGTGGTTGGTTGAATCAGAAGCGGTGGATCGGGCCGCGAAATTGTTGCCGGCGCCCATTCCGTGCTCTGTCGTTTCCGATAGTCGGACGTGAAGTCGCAGAGCGCGCTGTTTGTGGCGGGAACGTTCGATGCTCCGAAATGCGCATATCCATAAGGTATATGACCCGCATATCCTTTGAAAAAACCCACAGATATCGTTGAATATTCAGTAACTTCGTGTTACGATAGAGTCGCACTCACTCCTTGCATTCTCTCGAATGAAAGAATATCGCATTCGTTTCTCGCTGTCCGTAAGATCCATCTGTACCATTACTTTCTATAGCGAAACATGCGTAGATTATCTTCCATAGTAACTATTTCTTTCATCCATTATTCAAGCGAAAATCATAAGTATCAGCGAAGGTTAAATGCTTATTAAAACAGTTGAATCTTGCGGACACAAGTTAATTGAAGTTCTCTATAAAATTGTTCAAAGGCAGGTTCAAGGCGGGGACTCACGACTCATAAAATATTTCTCTGGATTCGAATTGTCCATAAAGTACGGTGATGGCGAGTGATCCGGGGGTGCTTCGTATTGTTCATCCAAAAATAAGTTTCTTATTACGCCCACGCAGTCGGGTCGAACAGTGAGCATCGGCAATTTGAACTGACTTTTAATGAGCTGTGTGAAAAGGAATTTAAACAAATACTTATCAGGGCTCTTCTTCGTGACTGTAAAATAATAGTAGGCTTGCAGAATTCATTACCAATCTGTCTTTTAAATTTCGTGGTTCGCCCTGACCACTTTGCAGTGCTATTGTCCTTTTAAGTTCATTAAGAGAAGCTTTGTCTCTCATCTGTTGTCGTTCAAATTCAGCGAGTCCCTCGGTAGCGAGTACCGTGTACCTTTGCCCATTCCTGGCATTCAGTTTCGGCGTGAAACCTAAAGAGATTCATAAATTCACTGACGTTGTCCATTTACTTTTTTAATTTCTTTTTTAAAAACCTTCGTAGCCTGGCATTATAGGGTGAACATATATAGGGTCGGTCTTTTTGTATCGAGCATTCACGACGTCTATATCATCTTTTGGCGGCCTTTGTACCTGACATTTTGCAAATTAATCGTTTGCAATCAGCGGCGGATAAACAGCAGTTTGCGAATAAAATGGCAGATAGCTTAACAGTACTTCGTAATCGTCCGTGAGTCGGTTCGACAAGATGAGTGTTTCTGCATGATTTACTGTAGGGTCGAGGAGCAACTTGTGCGTAAGACTTCCATATGTTTCGCCACATCTGTATCGATATTGTGGGACATATCCAGCGTATCTAAAATACACAATTTGTTTTCCTCTTTTCAATGATGTACGTAACGAGCATAGATAAGGCTGTATAGAAAGCAAGGGTAAACAGGCTATTTAATACTGCGTGGAATGTTTCCGAGCGAAAATACAACTCGCAAAAGAGATTTGTATTATGTATATTTTTTTTTAATGATAATGTGTAATATAGTGATAGTGAATTTTTCATTAGTTACCCTGGTATGAGATGGGGATCTGCGGTAGATAGCAATTCCGCTCCAGCAGCCATTATGCAGATGTATTTTTCCTAAAAGTGTGTTAATTTGCCTGAATGGACCATCCAATTAACTGAAATTTAATGTTCCCGGGAGGGATATTGCTCCGGTTTAAACGTTAATTTGTCGACATGCTGCCAAATAGTCGTCTGCTACATCTGCGCGGATGTAACGCGTGAAATTTGCTTTGAAACTCGGTTTGCTTCGCCTGAGGTTCGCCGAAACAAACGAGGACTTATTTATAATGTGTTAATTACGAATTCATTATTGCATCTTGTGTTCCAATTCCAAATTTGTATTACACCCTCGCGCAATTAACTTCGCGTAGACTGGAAAAATATAATGAGCGATATTTTTATCTCAATTTGATTCTTCGAACCGTTACAATTCTTTATTTCATATAATTCGTATTATTCTATTATTTTCCTTGTATTTTATTTTATTCTATTCTTTTTCTCTATTTCATATTATTCTTTTATTTACCTTCTATTTTATCTTATTCTATTCTTTTCCTTCTATTTCATCTTATCCTATTCCTTCCCTTCTATTTTGTCTGATTCTATTATTTTCCTTCTGTTTTATTTTATACTATTATTTTCCTTCTATTTTATTTTATTCTATTATTTTCCTTCTATTTTATTTTATTTTATTCTTTTCCTCTATTTTATCTAATTCTATTCTTCTCCTCTGTTTCATCTTTTAAATTTATCCTCCCTTTAGTAACAGCTCGATGAAAAAAATCGCAGATAATAATTTCGTCAGGTGTCTGGCGGTTTCCCGCATTAATCAACAACCCATTTTCAATTTGATAACCCTCGTAAAGCTGAAAGAGGGGGGTAGGGAATCCCAGTGAGTCAGTGCTTTTACTTTTAATTGCTGTTGCACTTGCAGACAGCGTTAATTGCGAGCGAGCTCGGAGGGGCTCGATTTCACCGTGACTTTCAGTGGATAACGTATTAAGGGAGCTGCTAATTGACCGCCAGAAGGGCCATCGTTGTCAAGAGGAGTGGAGAGGATTTATGGGAGGGTAGAGAGGGCAGGATACGTCGCGTACACAAACGACGATAGAGGTGTGCGATTAACGTTTCGCTTTCCAGTTTTCACGGGACTACCGAGGCGAAAAGAACTTACGAATGTCTCCTCCCGAGGCACACTCCTCCATACGCGCGCGACACTTAATTGCAAAGTGGAACTTCCTCTCGTTACCTTATAACACCAAAAAGATGCTACCTCCAATCAACTGTTCCGTTCTAAGTGTGCCAATTTTCAATTACATTTACATTTACGAAAAGCGACTGCTGATAGTCGCAAATTAATTGAAATATACAAAGAGTTCGTGTATGGAAATCTAGTGACGGCACGATTTAAAGTTTAACGTTCGAATTTAAAGAACCGTGGCACGGAAATGTTTTTTTATCCAGTGGCGATCGTGTGCGCAGAAATATATCGATGAATTGACCGCGAAGCAGCAAAACTGAACTTCATTTTTCCTTGTAAGAGAATGTATTGCTAGCTACACACCATGTGGTTTCATCCGGAAATGTACTCTATGTTCTACGTGGACGCCAACAGTATCTCTATGAGCTTGACTGAAAATGAGGGGGTGAGTTGATGCAGAGTTTATTACTTTTTTCCTCTCGCTAAGTAGTTTTCAGTTTATGTAGAATTGTTTAATATACAGTGGCGGACGAAAGAAAATTTACAACTTTTAAAATCGCATATCTTTTATAAAATTCATCGAAACGAGTTGAGTTTTTTGAGAAGCTACTAAGATTAGTTTGCTAAGTGACGTGTTTTGTCGTTTTGAAAAAATGCACTTGGTCGGAATAGGAAACAAAAATAATAAATGTTATTTTTTAAACTTTTTTGTGAGCCTGTAATGAAAATTCAGAAAACCCGTTTATAGATTGAAGTACCTGATTTTTATTAAATTTTAGGCATTTAAACAACTTACTTCAATCTATAAATGGATTTTTTCAATTTTCATTACAGGCTCACAAAAAAAGTTTAAAAAATGACATTTACTATTTTGTTGGCTGTTCGGACCAAGAGCGTTTTTTTTTCAAAACGATGAAACACGTCACTTAGCAAATTAATTGAATATCTGTAGCTTCTCAAAAAATCTCAACTCGTTTCGAATAAATTTTATAAAAGTTGTGCGATTTTAAAAGTTGAAAACTTCCTTTCGTCCGCCACTGTAGAAGGCGCGAAATAGTTTCAAATTGCTTTTTCACTCTCCTCTCACTTTTATTATTCGTCTTATTTTATGGGAAAATTTGTTCGTCGATGGTACACGTCTTTCGTCCATTCTGATCGAAATTTCACGGAATTGAAATACGATAGATAATACGCTATCGTAGAGTTCATTCGCACTTGCGGTGCATCCGATGACACAATAACACAGCACAGTGGAAAAAAGTGAAACTTATAAGCGGTAATACTTAACGGTGCGCCACGTTTATGAGTTCTTCGGGTTCTTCAACAGCGAAATGGAACGTTAGTTCAGAAACCGTAAAATTAACTGTGTCGGGTGCATTTAAATAACTCTTTACGTTATTCTTTTAGCGTGAACGTAAGCTGGTATAAAACATCTGTCTAATGAGAATGGCCCATAATTTTGTGACACAATTTAATTACTCGTTAAACCGATTGTTACATGAGAATTTTTTTTAAAATTGTAGTTGTCATATTATTAAATGTTAGCTTTTATTTTGAGAATATAATTTATTTTCGGGATTAATATTTTTATCCATTTACCCCTCTTGCTTAATATTTTTTTTACTTTTTTTCCTTATGCTCTTAATTTTTTATAAAGATATGGATAACTTTTTATTGCATATCGTATTTCTTTTGTTGCATCCTGTGTAGTTTAAAGAACATAAATTCTCAGTGATGGAAACTAATATTTTGTCAGCGATGTTTCACGACGAATTACAAATTTCTGGAACATTCAGATTCATCATCGCGAGAAAAAAAGAAAATCACAAAATTAATACTACATATTTCCAAAACTTCAATTAATCAACTATTGTGCTAAGTTTACTACTTAGTGAGTCAAAAAACACTACAAGAACCACGACGATCACTCCGGATATATTCACTCATTCCCTTTTTTTCTTATTTCTACCAAGTAAACAATTAAAAAAACAAAACCGAAATCACAAAACTGTCTCGCGTGAAAAGTTTTCAACGCTAGGTATAAAATAAAGCAAATAAAAACCTCTTCGCACGAGTCGCAACAGACACTTCAGGCATATTCTCTCAGCAGAGTCAGCGCTAATTAAAAAAGAATATAGTACCAGAATAAAAATACTCAGAATATTAATTACGAAACACTTTTGAAGCCCGAAGAATTTTCATTTCTAAAAATATACCCGGTGTCTGAAATGAAGCAACAGGGCCCGGAATCTCTGTCATTCGACCCAACCGTATCCGAATACGCAATCTTATCCAATTACGCGACTCGCGGGGCGTGCAATTAGGGGTTGCGTTTAGGGGATGGTGGCCAGGTGTGTGCGCGAGTTAAATCAAACGCGTTGCATCCGGTTCGTGTTGCTCGTTCCGTATACGCGCCGCGCGGTTAAGGAATAATAATTTTCTCCTCTTCCCTCCCCCCTATGTTTTGTTTTGCGTCCCTGCGGCTGCCGCGACCAGACCGGAAGCTTTATTATCGCGCAGCTCGTTGCCAGCCGTGGGTGGACGACGCGCAGCTTTAACCGCGGGCAAAGATATGCGCGGTACAAACTCTGTCCCCGAGATTCATTTGACCAATTGCGGACGGAAGTCGTCGAGTTCAGTGGGCCTGGAATTTTATTACGTTACGTTGCCAGTACTCACGCCACTTTTTAACACTTTATCTATGCGTCAGCAGAAACGTTTAGTATTCCCAGTTTCCGTAGGCATCCATCGGTCACGAAATAGTTATATTTCTAGTTTTAACAGGTATGTGTTCATTGTGAGACAATTTGCATTTTTATGATGAAGATCTAGATTATGATGGAGAAATATTTCCCAGATTGTCCCAATTTCTATTGCCAAAAGTGTTCATTGATGCTACTTGAACCTTATATGAAATTTCTAAAGACACATGGATATGTAAATTTGGGTCAAATTGATCTAATATCAGATGTTTACGAAAAACGAGCATACAAAAATAAAACTCAGTTCATTTAATTACTGCAGTTTAATATTTTAAGGACTTATTAAACTCCTACAATAAAAAAAGTTATTATTGGCGGTTATTAGTTGTTTAAAGATTTTCAGTCGAAATAATAAAGTTTGTTACTTTGATGACCAAATTTTTAAGGAACGCAATGTACGTTTTTTTTTTAATATCACCTGTTTTGGAAAGCTTAATGATACTCCACCTAATGACAAGAATGAAATCGTTTAAAGTTTAAAGCCTGGAGCTTAGTCTTCCTCTCTCCCAATTTTCTGGACAGTCAGAAATCGTTTCAGATGCACGAATATTTTACAATTCTCTTGCGTTGCCAGTGTAAAAACGGCTTAATCTTTTTTCCCACACGGCGCGTGAATGCGATAATCGAAACGTCGTTAGTAACGAAATAGTCATCGACAAGAGAACCTCAGGATTTATAGCTAGCCAGCTGTCCAATTACTTTTCGTATTCGTTGGTGTGAGCCTATTAAGCTTGAGCGTCTGTCGGCGGGCAAACGCTTCCGTGCGAAAAATATATGTATTCCCATTTCAAGGGTGGTTGGGCGATCTTCAGAATTAAATTTAAAAGAGATTATAAAATAAATTTAAAAAGGATATTAAGGGGTAATGGCACTTTAGAGTCCAGTAAGGGCAGCCTGATTTTGAGAATTTTTTTATGCTAGTATAGTGAATGGAATACAAAATCTGTTTGAAGGAGTTTATTATACATACCTTGAAGTATGATCACAACTTTTTTAAAAAAATTTTAATACAAAATAGCGGCGGTACAGATCAACAAAAAAAGCTTATACTAAAAAACCGTGTTCCGCAGCCGGAAAGATTTTCTTCCAAATGGCAACCGTTTAAAATACAAGCACAAAATTCTATTGTAGAAATCGCCCTTTCGGGTCAAAAAATGAACATTAAAACCTAAAAAAGTAACTTCTACATTCAATCTATTTTGAAAATCTATTCGATCTTTTATTTTCAAATACATTTGGGCTGGATTGTGTCCACCGCTCCAAATTTCAATCAAAATTTCGGAAAATCTGATAAATAAATATACTATTTTTTGAAAAAAATTCCCAAATTTCAGTCTTTCTTAATTTCAAGCCCTTCAACCCGAGGGAAATTTAATTAGCAAACAGGGTCGCCTTTTTTGACCCTTCACATGGAAATACCCCTTTAAAGCGCCCCAGCATGATTCTTTCCGGGTTTTAAACAGATTATTCCTTCCCTTCGCGAGGACTTGGAGCAGCTACCGTGGCAGGCTGGTGTACACTGCCAATCATGCTCATCCACGCGATCGCGCAGAACGACATTGATCGATCGCGGTTCCCTCCCGTGGTTTTCGACGCCTCGTCCACGCCACGTACATACGTGTCTTACTCTCGAAGCAACGGAGTATCGCTAACGATTTATTATACGGCGAGCCGTTTACTCGCCACCAGCGTCACTTTATTTGTTCGCCGCTCTGTGCGCTGACATTATTGAGTAAAGATACTTTCCGTTTCCGATGGAAAATCAGTGTCGATCTTCGTCGATCGCGATCGGAGCGCGATCACGCGCGATAATTCCGCGGAATATCTGATTTCGTCGATGATCGATTGCAAGAGCAGCTGTGCATCTTCGAGAGGCGATGATTGTGCGTTTACTTGTTTCTTATCGCTTTAACACTCGCGTGACGGATGCTGTATCCATTTGGACCTAGCCTGTATTTATTTATTTGTTTATTTATTTTGTCTATGAAGGCGACAAGCAAACACGATATTTTCGATAAGATAATTGGCGTGATGCAGCAAAGTTGCTGTATTTACAGCTGGCCATAACTGCTGGTGGTGCATGCCAGACTGCTTGTGTTATTTGCTGTTAGTATTAATTTGTTAGGGGAATAGGGATTTTAGATTATAATAAGGGTAGAATGTGGTAGGATGGGTTATTCTCAGGTGTATGTGTATTTGTTTTATGGATGAAACTGGCTCCGGTATCCACCGTGCGGTTCACTGGCAAGTTATGAGATTTCTAATATGTATTAGAATCCCCCCGCGAGGGTTAACGGGTTCAAGATTTAGAGATTGTCTAATACAGTCTAAATTGAGTGAAAACTGCTTACAAGGGAAGATACCCAACTCGGATTTTCTAAGAATTAGGAAACTTTGGGGATATGTAGAGATATTTGTATTCTTTGCTGTCCAAATTCACTCTGAGGGGATGAATTGATTTTTGGAAACCCGACTATTTTCCGATTTTGTGATATAAAAAGTCAGGCAAAAGTTACTTCTTTTAATTAGCATTGTGATTTGGTAAGTTACACTTCTTACACTTCGTGAGTTATAACAGATAATCGGAAAACAACCCGAATTCCAGAAATAAATTTCACCGCCTTAGAGTGAATTTGGGCAGCAAACCAAAATTGCGTAATGAATTTCATAATTTTTTAAATTTCTGGGTTGTGGATCTTTCCTTGTTAGTCAGTGCAAGTTTAAAAATGAATCTAGAATTGCGAGGAATTTTTTATTTCTTAAGGGGTCATTCTACTTTTAACCACCGAAAACTTAAGCTATTTGCAAATACTTTTTCTCATTAAATGCAACATATAATGAATTAAATCATTTCGGTATTTATTAAATTACTCTTATATTATAGAAAAAAAATTAAAAAGAATTTTTGCAATTTGTTTTTTTTTACAATTTACACGATTAAGAATCTTTTGGGATTTTTTATTTCAGATAAGCCACCCAGCTAGACTTTCATGAGTTAAATTCTTGATCATGCAATGAATCAATACATTTACTACATGTTTGATCAATATTGCTATATCGTTAGACTCATGTTAATTTACTAAATATGACTAAAACATATGTTGTAAATATAATGTAAAGTGATGATGTCAATTTACAATCATTGTGTGCTGCATTGATTGCTGCAAATGTGATTCAAATATGATCCCTATTTTTCAATGCACAACTGTAGGTAAATTTTGCACAAATATAAGGTACAGTATTGTCTCCTTATGGGCTCGGTTTGGTGTACACGCTTTTGTCTCACTCCTGTCCGGCGAAGGCGAGATAGGGAGAACGTAAATTTTGTGTAACTATTAGCAGCACGTCATGACTCAAATATGATTCAAATATGACCTGAACAGAATATCCTCATCGAGTGTATAAAGATTGCTACAATATTTTCTGTTCTAATTGAATCATTACATGTCCTAAATTTAACGCCAAGGTGAGCACTCACAAAGCGCACAACATTGTTGCATTACGTGATTTGATATTCGATAAACTTTACGCAAATTTGCTGTAAATTGTCTGGCTGGGCATGAATATACCTCTTTTTTAGGTGCCATATTGACACTTAAAAAAAACATTCAAACCAACTAAAAATTCTTTTTTCTATGATATAAGAGTAGCTTAATAAATGCCAAACAGATTTAATTCAGTACGTGTTCTATTTACTAAAAGAAAAATTTACAAATAGCTTAACTGTTCGGCCGATCAAAGTAGAATGACCCCTTAATAGAAACATATTATGTATAGTATTACAACACAAGCAAATCCTTCTGCAAATAATACAGACCACCGCCAAAACAAAGTCCCCCACAGTTCCAATTAATCCCACATCGAAAAAGCCCGAAAGCAGTGATTCTGAAGCACCAACGAAGCCTCTGAAATTTCCGACGCACCCTCGCGAGAACGGACAGGAGCACGCATGTTTATTCATGCCAGCAGGTAGACGATTTCCCCGTTGCACAAACAAACGGCGCGTATGATCGGCTGCAATGGCTGGGAGGGTAAAGTATCGTTAAGTACCGATCGTCCTCATTAACGTCATCGAACGAGGTGGACAGTGATCGATTGCGCGGTGGCCCGTGTGCTCTTCGGGAGTTGTGCATGCATAATCTCGGCCGTGCGGGGCAACGGCGCATGCGCCCTCGATCGGACGATAAATTCTGCAGCTGTACGCCGGGCGCACGTAAATCATGCGCGCACGTTGCACTGCCCTTTGGTTTTGTCGTCGTTTCCCCCCTCGCCCTCCTCCTCTTCTCCTTTATCTTCATCTCCGTCTTCATCTTCGTCTTCCTCCTTTCCCCTTCTTCCTTCGGCTATTATCGTCTCCGATGTTTCCGCCTTATCGTTACCCGCGTGCACAGCGCTTGCGAGACACATCCATGCGCGGGGACGCGCGCGCGTTCTCTGTATCCGCATGATCGGCGTGACTCGCATTGTATTCGCTGCGTTTCATTGTTCCGGCTCGCACGAGCGGTGAATATCGTCGCGACGCCTAATGCTGGCCACGGTAGTCGGCTCGCGGGCGCTAGAAAACTTGCGACGCTGAGAAAGAAGAGCCAGCGATGACGTTTTTCAAAACGGAGCTGCGCGCGCCGCGCAACCAGACACTGACTCATCCCGCGCGTTTTTTTTTAAAGTGCACGCGCCGTCTGACAAAGGGTGCACGCACGGAGCTGGGGAGGTGTCATCGAGCGTGTATTCTGTTCCCGTGTCGATTGAAATGCCATCGAAGACACCGTTCGATGATATGATTGTATAGAAACACAAAGGACTGCATGGGAGTTGCTTATTTAAAATACATGTACCTCCTCTTTGTTGCTTCTGTGCTTGGGTTTCGATCTTTTTTTTTAATGCACCGACTCGCGTGGTTGCGACATGTAGGGTCTTCGTTTTCGTGGGTTGAAGTGAAAGTGGATCTTCTTCTTAGAATTTTTTGTATTTCCACGTCACGTCTTCGATCGACGCATTTGGCACCAGAGATGGGCAAAGATTTTATTTAAATAAAAAATTCGAATGAAGGTTAAAAAATTCACTAAAGTTAAAGTTACTCCGGGTAGAATTATTTATTAACAATTTTTTTAACTTTTATTCCTTATTCGAAATTTGATTTATATAAAAACTGTTTGTTACAAATACCTGAGTTTCGGGGATGTTTCTGTTATTAATGATAACGCATTTTTTAGGGAAATTAAATGCTATTTCCTTTTTCCTTAAATTTTAGTCCAGTAGGACACTTTAATTTGTTATTATAACTGCCGCAAAATTATTTTCTTTTGAAGCTTCGTGCTTGAGCACCATAATGTTGTACAGATGATGCTTCGAAGTAAAGTTTGAAATAAAATCGTTTTCGCTCCGCGCAGATGTCGCAGAAATGTAGCTCGCCTCTTCGTCGAATAGATTTCCCACGGAAATAGCCGCAGCTATCCCTTTCGACAGAAATGACTAATGGAAAGTATTTCACTGAAACACATTACCCGGTTATCAAGGACAATCGCGTGGTTTGCGGTTTTATCGAGTTCTTTCGAAAACCACAGTTTCTCGTGACCGTATTCCTCAGGAAGTGGCGAGGGCTCCCTTGCAAACTGTTGCAATTTTCTAACAATAAGTATCATGGTTCATTTTAATCATGTCATTATTCTGTAATCAAAGAAAAGTAATTTAACAGGGTATAAGATGATGAATTTTTTTCCACCCCATCAAAGTTTACAAATTTTTAGAGTGTGCGTTTCTTTCTGTCGTAAATTTAACTTCAATTTTAAACGTGGATTATTGTATATATGTTGATTCTATTTTAAATTAGTGTAGATGTCCCAATTACTGCCAGTGTCTATATTATTATCTAATTAGGACATAGCGTAAAGAGTGCAATACAATCCGATACAATAATAATAATAATAATAATAATAGGAAGGAGAACAGTACAAATTTAATAATAAATTTTTTGTAGGTACACTATTCTTTGTACATCACGTTGTTATGAAGTAAAATAAATGAAAGGGTCGTAATAGAGACATTGGCAGTAATTGGAACATCTACCCTATATGTATTAATAAATCCATCCAACAATAGACCCTTCGATCAGTATTCCCTCTATAATTAAATTTAAGAGAAAAATATTTCCAATTCTCTCCCATATCAATTATACTAATATTGCAAGATATAATTTGAAAAACAGAATGTACCTTACTCATTCAATTAAAGAATAAAGAAAAAAATCATCATTATGAAGCTCACAAGAATCTTAACATGGTTTTACTTTCTAAGAAGCAATATTAATATTCAATATTTAAAAAACTACCAATCGGAGGGACATTTTTCCCTAAGTTCACCCACTTCTTGAAAAATAACACAACTACATATGTACATACATCGTTTCTTTTGGGGAATAATGTAATCCCTTAGTCCACCGTGCCACGTCGAGAAACTGCAAGGGCGGGCCATTCCTCAGGCAGCATTTATATTTATGCCCAATAAAGTGCGCATTCTAGGGAACAGTTCGAGTCCACCGTCTTAATACAGTGGCTTGATTTATCCTATCCTGGTGGCGATCCTCCACAGAGCTCCTGGAGATGCGAGGCTACTGGGTCAGGGAGTCATAGTACATCATGTTTTGTACCAGACCATGCAAGAGGCTGCGTCTCAGAAAGCCAGAACGTTGGCTCACGACGCGCTGTCGTGTCGCGGCGATCCGCCAGGAAACGTGCACGCCGAACTCGGGGCCGTGATTTACAACGGCACCGCGTAAATTCCAAACGCGAAGTTTTATTTCTCTCGCCGCCGCCGAGTGGAACTAACAATGGCAATAATGAGTCCAGCAGCTGGGATCCCCGCGACAGCGTTCGTTTCTTTTCCAATTTTCCACATTCCTTGGCGCGTCGACTCCCACGCCTGCTCCGCGATCCTTCCCAGGGGAATGAACGAACGATACGCGGGGAAATGACGTTTATTCGGCGACTTATTTACGCGGATGCGGGGACGGATTTGCGTGGGTGTATATTCGTGTGAAAGGCGATTGAAACCAGTGGATTAATCGAGCGGAGTCAAAGGACGCGCGTCGGTGCAGCAATTTCGCGGATCGAACGCGATGCAAATGCATTCTGATAGGCGGAGGCACAGATTCTTCCTGGAATGCGGTCAGGCTGGGACCGAATGTGGGAGAGCCGCGCCGCAGAAAAAGATGGGCACGAACAAGGGGATCGTAATTGAGAATGTCGACATTTGCGACGGTGCTATTGTCCCGTCATGATTGAATGGAGCTGTTCCAGCTACTGTAAAATCGGAGAAAAATATTTCAATTGCAGCGACGTGCCAAAGCTACCTCTGCCCACGGAATGGTCATAAGCAACGCCAGAACTACAGGTGCAGGAAAACAACGATAATAGATCACAGCTGAAAGGATTCATTAATTCGCAATAGGGGTCGCAAAATTATCGACTTTTTCAATTTTCCGTAATTCGGTGTAATTTTCAATCAAAACCGGTTTACTGATAATTTACGGGTATTTTTTTAAGGTATTGAAGATATATGAGAGTAAACATTACAAAAAATTTATTTTTAACTCTAATCGAACATTATAAAAAATATATGCAAATAAAACTATTCTGAATATAAAATGATTTAACACAAAATAGATATATTTGTTTAACTATTGACAACACTTATTAATATGGATCGTCACAACAAAAACAATGAAAAGAATCTTAACCAGAGATGGGCAAAAAATTATTTGAAATAAAAATTTCGTACACAAATTTTTATTTCAAATAATTTTTTGCCCATCTCTGGTTAAGATTCTTTTCATTGTTTTTGTTGTGACGATCCATATTAATAAGTGTTGTCAATAGTTAAATCTCTTAACCAGAGATGGGCAAAAAATTATTTGAAATCAAAATTTGTGTACGAAATTTTTATTTCAAATAATTTTTTGCTCATCTCTGATCTTAACTACATACATAATTAAATATTTTTTATTTAACAATTCTTTTTAACACATAAGCACGCAAGAAACATAATTCGTTTAAATTTTGGTCTCCTGATCGCGACCTAATTTTTGTACAAAATAATTTAGCCACGGATAAAGCGCTCTCAGATTCTACATTTGTTGGCGTTGGTATACGAAAAGTCGATTTCTTTTATTAGTATTAATTCTGAAAGTGTGATACTTTGTGAACATTTACAACAAAGTTTCATGAGGATATTCGAATAATTACGGAAATTATAGCGCTAGACGTAACTGAGTACCTACACCGCCAACTAACGGCCTCCCAGAGCGGTATATTGTCGTAGAGAACTTAACTTCGAAGCCTTTTATCTCGAAACTACATTTTTAAATACCGTACATCACCGTGTACACCATAACTTTTGAACGAATGAATATTTTCACTTGAAATTTTAACTGGAGGTGTAGAATTCCTTTCTCTATACCATGGAATTTTCGCATAAACATTGGATCTTTGTAAAATTTTTTATAAACGATTGAAGACGGTTTTCTTCCGTAAAAGTGTGGGGAAAAATGATTCGCGAGTAACTTTCACAATATTTGTTTAAATTCGCCAGTCAATTTCCATGTTGTTCTCCACAAAAGAAACCATCAATTTTATGTGTCCAATAGTCCTGTACCCCCTTAAGAAATCATCTGCCATTTGTATATATTTTCTCCCTACTTTTTCAACTTGAAAATACGTCCATTTTTTGATGACTTGATTCAGATTTTTAGTTTTCTTTTGCATCAGAGTTAGTTCTTCATAAGATACTTCGGTTTTCGTCTTTATATGAGTAATTGAAGTATTTTTTCACTGATAACATAGTAGATGTCAATAGAATTAATGAACACATATATGCACACATATACTGCTATATGTAATTTATCGAATTACCGTAAAAAATTTGGCAAATTGTCGGTAAAAATTGTAGTGTATTTCTCGCCATTTACCGGGAAACCGGTTTACCGAAATTGCAATCTCTAATTCACATTGCTTGAATTTCCTTTTAATATTGTATTCGCCGATTAACGTAATTAATTAATTAAACATACATCATCGCCTCACCACAACGCTATCTTTGATAAAAGAAGGCAAAAGGAAATTAAATCATACAAATATTGCAATAAAAGTCACAAGACCCCTGAGAATCAGATAATTCGACTGCTTTTGCATTTCCTCTGCAAATCAATACTAAAACGTAGGACCCAAAATATTCCAGTTCTGTAAACAAACTTGACATTGTTCACGCGTCACCCCGTTTTCCACTCCGCGTCCCTTTGAAACAACAGCTTTAAGTCACCAAGTGGCACGAGCGCAGAAATTTTTCTTCAAAGACTCGAATGGCAGAGGCGCGAGCGCTGAGGCGGTATTTTTTACAATATCCTGAGCTATAGATTAGCTATAGAATCACGGCCGATTAGCTTCCAAAGTGTGCGATCATCCGTTGATGAGCGCAAAGGGAAAAGGAAGTTATTTGACCTTCTGGAAAATGCATAATTGATTGTGTAACAGGGGTTCGAAGCTGAAGCGTCCAGTGGACATTTTATAGACGCTCCTGGTGTTTCGTCCCTAATAGACAAAGTAAAAGCGGACGGGGCATTCTGCGCGCGGACTTTCACGGCGTAGATAGCAGTTTTCTTGGCCCCCGGCAGGATGCACCGGCGTTCCTCGGTGTTATAACAAATGAGCGATATTAACATTTATACCGTGCGCCGGGGGCTGCCTTCTACACAACCTGCGCCGCGAGCGTGACTCATAAGTGGCTATCTGGAAGGCTTTATAGTCGCGGCTCTGCCATAATCTGTTCACCCTCGGGAACACTGTGTACGATAGTGTGCGCGTAGTATATCATTAAAGTACAAGATCACAGACACCGCGGAAAGTAGTTCGCGCCTGGGATCCCAACGAAACGTACATGCATCTGTGCCTGTGCATCGATAAACACGCGGAAAGTGTCTTCGCGTGTTCCACGACGAAAGGCTGTAGTTTACGCGTTAAACAAATTCAATAGACAGTAAATTGCCCGGCGATGCTCACGGCCGCGTTTCTACGTCTCGTGATCATCCTCCTTTTGTCAGTTTCGCCATGTTCCAGCCTCTCGCGGGGTATTCGTGATTCGAGGTGTGTTCTGCTTCCTTTTGTGCGGCATTTTATTTTTTGGGGATATTATTTTGCAACGCGGTCGTTGGGTTTTAATCTAGATGTCATGGGTTTCGAAGATTTGATCTTTTAGTTGGGGATTTGGACTGGGAGGGGCTTATATTAGTATAATTTTTTTTATAGTTTTAGGGGGTATTCTACTTTAAAAATCGATTTTTTTTTTAAATTTTCTTCGGGAATTTTGTTTCAAAAATTTATGTGTAAAGCTCTGAATTTTGTATTTGAATTCTTAAAATTAGAAAAGTTGTGGACGGGGTTAAGTTATGGGAGACTTTAAACGCGTTTTTCTCAAAACTATATTTTCTAAATGGTTAACATTATGTCTTCAAATTTACTTGACGGATTAATTCCAGATTTTTTGCTCACCTTCATTGCCAAAAAGTATAATAATGCGTTTTTTCTCAGTTTTTTAGTCGGCGAAAGATACATAGATACGAAAAACATGAAAAAAATCTGTAGTTAAATTTTAAAGTGCCCCCGTTTTTTCTTTTGATTTAGTACCGATTATAGCTAAAATCGTCCTAATTAAGAATCACCTTGTTTTCTATATTTCAAATCAACGGAATAACCGCAATTACGACACCACGTCAGGACTTTTTTTTAACGAATGTGTTCAAACGCTTGCACTGTCACAAGTTTGAATTGTTTCTCTCTACAAAAATTTGTGAACATTACTGAAACATGGATAAACATGTGAACCAAAGTTTCGTGAAAACAATTGTATAGATGCTCTATAAAAAAATACCAAGGGTTGTGTAAAAAAAACGCGTTTTAAAGTAAAATACTCCCTTAATATCCCGCGAATCAGGTGCATTTTGGGTTGATCAAGGTTTCGTGTAGTAAATCAGCTGATAAAATCGCAGATTTTCTTCCATACTGATACTTATTCCCAAACTGATACCCACACCCTCTACAGAAAAACTTTGCATTATCAAATATCTAATATAACAGCATTCAGCTCATTTTACATTAAATAAGCACCAGAGGAGTTGAGAATTTGAAATGGTAAACGATGTATTTAAGTGCCAAAGAAATGAAGAATTTCTTTTTTAGCGTCGCAAGATTTAAATTCCATGCTTAAACCCCAAAAGGAGAGGCTTTATAAAAATAAAAGAAAGCTGGATTTTAAATAAATTTTTATAATCACCTAAAGAATTTAATTGAATTTGCATTAAAATAATTTCAAACTCTAAAGCTGTCTTTAGATCAGTATAAACCTCACATCACAAGTACATACCAATATCGCCGTGGTTGAAAAGAAAATCCAGAAAATGTTCACTTCTGGCACTTACATCGTTCAACTCCGCAATTTGAAATCTCCGAAGGATGTGAAATATCATTGGAAACCGCCAAGGGTTGCGCCGTTCGGCGGCGCGACGGGCGCCCGAGGGTTAACAGTGGGGGAAGCTTGGTGGGGGGTTTCGCGAACGCACGGGCTCGAGTCAGTATCGTTCGACCAGTGGTCAGGTGTGCTTCGCGGGTCGTAGAGTAGAGAAAGTGCAGTTAACCGCGCTACCCTGACGTTACACCGCGTGAACCGTTCCGACGCGCATTCCAAACGTAATTCCGACAATAAACACGGAATTCCGCAGCGTGAGTCGTGGGGGTCGAGTATCTTCTCCCTGCCGGCTTCTACGCGATGTTCATCGTCCCTCGGGACACTCGCAAGCAACGCAAACGTGATCAGTGAAACACTGCGCCCGCATGATCGTGTCGACGATACTGTCGAGCGTGACGAGTTTCCACCGGCGACACTCGAACGACGCTGGACGAAATGCCGAGCTGACGGTGAGTGAACGCGCGTTTTTCAAATCACTTGCTAATGTTGGCCGCCAGCGCATCGAACGCGCGGCCAACTTCACGCGGCCTCGCGTTGACAGGTGGTTCCTCCTGACGCGACGCGACTCGTGCGTGACGCTCGCGAAGAAATCGCTGCACCGTTTTATACCCATTGAGATCGTAGAATTGTGGAACAAACGAGTCATTCGATCGGTTCTTTTGCAACGTTTACGAGACGCAAAGAGTCACGTGAGTGTAAACACTGGCTAGAGTTGCCATGCCAACCGTTGAGGAATTGTACGTGATAATCGATTTGCTCGGTTGAATTGCGTGATTTTAGGTTAACACGTGATTTTAACTTTGAAAGTAAGGGGAACCTTGAATGCAATGTTTATTTCAGAATACGTTAATTATTTAATTAAGCTTTAAGAAACCTATCTCTTTGCTTGGATACAGATGGTAGTCTCGATTTTTGATAACAGAATTACAAATGAGATGAATGTTGAGTAGGTAAACTTATAAAGAAGTCGAAAGTGGAGAATAACTTATTTCGAATGGAGCATCGTTCTCGGTAAATTCTGAGTCGGGAAGCGAAAGAAATTATTCTACAAGTTCGACTTATTTTTGCACAGGGATTTTCGAAAGCAATTTCGTAGAAATAATAGACTTGTATTAAAAATCTTTATTCTACTGTTTCAATTTATCGTTGCACAAGAAATTATTACTTATTTCTTTGGAAGAAGTTTAGCTTCTAATGAGTATCGTGGGTCACCAATGAACCTATACCTATTTCGCGTTGCTCATTAAACGACTCAGTTTCAAGGAACAGAACTTCCATCGACGAGAAAGTTTTAGCGAACGATGAAATTTTGCAACCGCGAAAACTCGTTTCATTTTAATATCCAGACCCAGATAGTGCAAAAACTTGTTCGCATAATAACTCGAACTAATTGTCGTTGCAATTTTTACCACACGAAAGTCACTTTCACTGTACCAGGCGCGATTAATACGATCCTTTGAGTAGGTACTACACAAATCAAAATATTCGGAGAGCATATATATTGTTGCGCGTGGTGAAATAAAATAATTTCGAAATGTGTCTGGTTTTCATACTTTCCGATGCAATCATGCAGCAAATGGTATAATTCAATTCGTCATAATAATTCCTATTACGCAATGACCAAAAATAGAGATTTTATTTAAAAAATACTTAAACGATCTTAAAATGTTTTCCGCGTTACCAGCTGAGGAATAATTGTTTCTATTATTCATTTGTTTTTAGTCATCACTTTTTGATTCTTTATACTGTTTTTTTTTAATTAAATGAAGGTTCTTTTTGTGAATGTTGGTGTAATTCGCGAAGATATAATAAAATTGATAGAAGGAATGTTTTTTCATATTTTCATGCGCCTTTTTTTTAAATGGGTCTACTGCCTTCGATGAGGGAGGAAATGGCCCCAGTTGAGTCTATGCGGAATTAAGTATTTGGAATGCGAAGTTCGCACGTCAATGATACACATTTCGAGCACTCGCGTGGGTCAGCTCATTGTCGTCGACGATGACAATAGGGAACAAAGTAAACGTACTCGTTCACCGCGACCGTTATTCATTGTTATGCGCCGTGACGTGGACCACGGACGCGTTTAGCCTCGTTAGGAACAATTAAAAGTAACCGGCGGACCGAGGATTGCTTAATTGCCGCCCGCGAGCGTTCTCCTTAAGGACAGGACGGGACCATTTCATCCGCGAGACTCGGAAAGCTTGCATGCACATCGGCATCATTGAACGGGGTTGGAGTTGGGGCGCTATTCGAATCAGATGCCGAGTGACCGATAAGAAGCTGTTAATCGAACAAAAGTTTATTTTGGATCACTCAGGATTTAATTTTGTGGGTGCCGAGTTGAACGGATAAAAATATTTTCAATGCAGTTTCAATAAAATTCATTAGGTGATTTAAAGCATAAAATCTAGGTTTCCTTTCTTTTTACAAAACTCTTGAGTTACTTCAGTCGTGGTTACATTAATCTCCTTTTCCCATTTTCTTTGGGGGTGTCAGAACCCCTTTGGCCCCTCTCTGAGTTCGCCACTGCTAATAGCATAGGAATCAATTTTTATTAGTTACTTATAAGTCAAATCTCACCTCGCGCTTAAGCAGTTTCTTTATTGTTATTTTCTGCGAATCGAAGTAAAAAATAAAAGTTTAAAATAGCACTTTAAATATTCTAAACCTAAATTATTCCAATAGCATAACAATCGATTCTCAAACGAAATTCTCCAATCCCATTAGGTAGAATTATTTTTATTATTTTTATACGAATAGTTATTTATTATATAGTTTTTTGTATTTTCACTGTTTCACACTTTGTTAGTCGCTTAATGCCACGCTTAGCATTAATTGTCAGTCAGTAGACAATGGAAATTATAAATAATTGAAAAGTCCCTGTAGAAAACACTCTAAGTACTAAAAATTAAATTCTATACTGTAGAATTACCATTGCAATGTATAAGATTTTCAAATAAAAACTTTTCTTTTCTAATTTTGGCACTTAACGTTTTCTACGAGGTCCCTTCAATTATTCGCATCGTTATTCGAATAATTTTGAAGTAGGACTTCGTTGCATCAATTGAACCCATATCCCGCGTACTTATTTCGTTACGAATTGATTGCCACAATTAACGCACTCATTAGCGACTTTCTCGTCCATTTTAAGTCATATCTAGGCAAGAGTAAAATATTCGTGCTTTTGTGGCGTTCGATCTCGTTCTTCTCGTGAAAGGGCCCGCCTGAAAGGCTTAGCAGAATAATGCCGTGTGAAATGGCTGTTGCACGGATTTTCGAAAAATTTGTAAGCTTCCCACGAAACTCGCCTGGGCTCTATCTTTTATTCCTACTGAGCCTCTTCTTTACCGTTCCTTTTCCTAAAAGGAGGATTCTCGAGGCAGCTCGGTAACGAGGACGTGTTATGCAAATCCATGGCTATTGTATCATTCACGACTCAACATAATACACCTTGGATCTCCTTATTCACTAGAATATGAAAGAAGAACGAGTAGCTTCGCTAATTTTTTTGCGCTTTAGTAGGCATTACCTCGCAGCTTTCCTTTCGCAAATAAATCACCAGTAATGTGCTCGAAGACACGTTTCTTCGCGAATTCATTCAACATTGCCGAATATTTTAAATAGTAGCCTTTCGACACCATAGTTTTGAAAAAATAAGCAATGGAAATTGAATGTTTCAATTATGAACGTGAGAATATCCTTTTAACGTGGTATTTTTTATAGAATAAACTTGCCTTTCTTCCTTAAAAACAAAAGACCATTTGCGAAATCTTTATTCTGCTAATTCCACTCATTTTTCCATTAAGGCGTTATATATAATAATAAAATAAAAATAAAAAATTGTTACAATTATACAGTCGAGCTAGCTACAGGTATCATGCAAAATACATTCCAGTGTGTTACGAAATTATTATTATAATAAACGGATAATCGTTTCGCAACGTATGCTTTTGTCTTTTAGCGCGCGCTTCGCCTACCACGAAATTAAACGTTCTTCACATCTTTTCGTGGTAGCAATGTGCCGCGCGCTGGACAAAAGGCTACTTTATTGTTTGATAAATAATCCCCGTTGCCCGTTTTATTCCCATGCCTTGCCACTTGTTCGATAAATATATCGTAACCCGGATACCCAGTATCGAAAATTCTCGGGAGTCGTGGCGCACGATGGCTCGTATTAACCAGTCACGATTCTTAATCTCACCGTAGAGTTCCCCTGGGCCGCGGAGCACCTATAAGCAACTCTGTGCACGCGCAGGGAAACTCTTGAGCAGATCATCTTTTCCAGTGAACTGTAATGCGTTCAGAAAGCAACTCTGCTGGTCGAGGAAGTAGCAAAATCGTGGAATTTACACGCGGAGTTGCATTAGCTTCTACCTGCGCGCGTAATAAAGTGTCTGCGCTGGCTTCGGTAAAGCTCTGGGTATCGGATCGGCGACTACAATAACGAAAATCTTGGTTTAAATTTTTGTAGGGTAAACCAACCTGTAATTGACCGCATACCAGTGAATGACCATTAGGCAAAGAAATGTAAATTATAAATTTAAAAATTACTATTTCTTTATAAATAGAGTGTAGTTGCACTTTTAATATCCCATATTTTTAGTTTTGCGTATTAAAAAAACATTAATAAGTACAATTCTTAATAAAAGTATGCGGTCATTTACTGGGCTTCTCATTCAACAATTCGGTCATTTACTGGTTTCTTTACCCTAGCATTCGCGCATGTAATACTTGGCAAAATTAATCGTGGGGAACTGTAACGTTTCATGGGATTCCCCTGCGTAGCGGAAGGTTAACGAGAATGTGCTTTCTGTATTTATTATTTTGTCGTATGTAGTCTGCTCGCTTTGGTAATGAAATTGGGAAGAAGGATAATAGAGTTCTGCATTAAAAGAATTTTCTTATTTTCTAATTGCACGAGCTTACTGACGCAAATTGTGTACTTATTGCGTACCCTGCTAATAATAATAAATGCGAAAGTGGGTACGGATGTTTGTTACTCAATCACGTCGAAACTACGCAACGGATATTTTTGAATTTTTGTATATACATATTAGTCTAGGATCGGGAATAATATATAGGGTGGATGTACCAGTAAATGAACACGTACCAGTGAATTAACATTTTTTTTTGATATGAGAAAAATAAGTCATTAAAGTTAGCAACTAATTAATTAGACACTTCTTTTCATTTCTTGCTTCATATCCAAACAATTTTTGCAGCACGTGGAATCATTCGCGCTGTGACATAATTTTATAATAGTGTTCATTCATTAGCCTTAACTGTTCATTTACTGGTGCGTTTACCCTACGATACTTTTTTATCCTGACTTTTTAACGGATCTGAACCAAATTTTGCATAATTACTCTATAGAACCCTGCGGAAAATATAGGCTACCATGAAATCTTGATATCCGATCCCTTCCTTCTTATTTTACCCTTGTGACACTCCGTGATAATCAAAGTTTTATTTGGGCAACGCCGGGTACTTTAAGCTAGTTGTTTATAACAGTGAATTATTTTCCTTTCATTATTCTAGGACCTTCTACATATTCTTGCATGGCGAAGGATACCTACTTTCCATCGCAAAGGCCTGTGATAAGCCTTCAAATTTTTCAAAGTTAGTTTCGGTTCTGTAACTATTTACATAGTTTTCAAACAAAATTAGATACCTCCAATCTATTTAAATTTCGACATTTCTCGTTTTTAACACACTTCTTACGTTCCATCCGCCATTAAGATGGCAACTGGACTGCCTTAAACACTGTAATTTATAATTACTAAAAAATATAAATTTATTTCCCCAAATTGTAAATGTACACTTTTGCCACTTATATACTTTTTGAAAATTTGATCTATTTCTTATAAAAATGAAACGATAGCCTTATAGTCGTGGGTGGGTCTCCTTTGCCTCCTGGCAATCAATATTTTTGGACTCAGTCCCACCTTACTTCACTATTTACAATTCATCCCGATACTTCCAACAATACCTTGCGCGCCAGCCACAAAGTTCCTCGAAGAGACCCACCGAATGAGTTAATGAAACTTCACCGCCTCCCTTAACGCAGAAGATGACGTTTAAAGGCGTCTGCCCACCATCTCCGCTTCGACGGCACACGAGCATGCACGTGCATGCGCTGAGAAATACATAATAAGCGCTTAGATAGCTCGGCGAAAGCACTCCATCCACCCGAGAGTGGCCACGTCCCGTTGCCTTCTTCTTCCTCGGCTCACCTGTGCCCTCCTTTACCCTGATTGTGCAGGCGAGAAGTGGAGGGCAGGTCGCGGACGCACACGAGCAAGGGGCCAGCCTCTCGATGGCTCGCCTACGCCGTGTTCACGGTTATGCCTTATTTATGAGGCCACCGATGCCCCGCGCTCGCTTCCGAGTGCGGACAAAAGGTAAGAAGCATGCCCCACGTGGAAAGTGGAATTCCGATCGCCATCCGTGGCGGGCGGGCACGCGTCCCGCCAAAGGGGGACTCAAATCGGCGGGGGCCCGTGCAGCTGCGCGCGCTCGCTGGGCCTCCGTGCTCCCTTCACTCTGGCCAAGGGACGTTTCTCAAGTCGGAACCATTCAGCTCTGCAGCTAACCTTGCAACAGCTGTGGTTTCACTTCCCTTTCAAATTGGTCCGCGCGAATGTCGCTGAAAGGATTGCGGGATGCAACAGATTGGCGTTAAGCAGAAGCTATCGTTGGAAAGAACAATGTTGAGGCTGCGCGGGGAATAGTGGGATGGCCGAGCAGCGTGTTTGAACAGAAGCTGAAAATCCAAGCCCCAAGCTTGTGCATGGTTCGTGTGTAAGAGCTGTATTCGCACTAATTCGCAGTTAGTTATTCTTAAGATCACCTTAAGGCGTAACACCACTGTAGCGCTGTTTGTGGGTAAACGAAGAAATAAGTCGACAATCTGCTTAAATGCCTTTATTATACACATCTTAAGTAGTTTCGAGTTATTTTGTTTCTTTTTTCAAAATGGTACTTTAATCGCTTTTTAGTGTACCTTTGATAATTGTTTGTGGGTAAACGAAGAAATAAGTCCAGAATCTGTTTAAACGCCTTTATTATACAAATCTTTAGTAGTTTCCAGCTATTTTTGTCCTCTTCTTTTTTCAATGTGGCACTTTAATCGCATTTTCTTCAGAACTACGTTTTGCAAATTTGCCAGCGGCACCGTTTGAATAGATTTTATTCGATTCACTTGAAATTTTTACAGTAGCTTCTAAACTACATTCTCTATCGAAACTTTTATAGTTATGAACAATTTTCGAGTTGAAAATCGTGCTGGACATGGTGGTGAATGGAGCCAGAGAGTGAATTTTATACTCAAATGCTTACCATTTCTAAAAAAAACAATATTTAACAATATCGATATTTTCCCTTGGGTGGTAATTTTTTCCCACTTTCCTCTGTCGACAAACTTGACATTACGAATTTCGAGTATACGTTCGAAATGAAACGTATCGATCGAACCATTGAAGTGAGCCTCAATTGGGCGTAAATAGACCGCAGCGAACAAACGTCAATTTATTCGAATTTTAAAAGAACCTCCTTCTTCAATATGAAATCCTCATCATCTGACAGTCCAAGTGCGGAACTCGATCTAGCTCTTCCGCCGCGTGCATCTAAACAAAAATGATTTCTGCCGCCCTTAAATATAAAATAAATAATTATTTTAAAATATAATTTTCGACGGGTGAAATTTTTTGTAGGTCGAAAAGCCTTTTCTAAAGATATTTAATAAAGGTACCTACGTCTCTTTATTTACTAATAGTAATTATATGGGCTAATTAAAAATAATTTATAAGTTTCATACTAAATTGAAACATGTATTATCAATTATTTTATCGCTTTTTCCAATATTTTACTTTCTCATTGATTTTTATTGATTTGAATTTTCTCTTTCTACCAATTTTGCGTCGCTCTGAGTAGTTGCCCTGCTTCCACCCCTTGATCGAGCCCTGCCACAGTGTTAAGAGAATAATAGAAGCACCTTATCTTCTATTAATATTCCGTCAAAATAGCCGATTAAACATTCCAAGCAACCACGGCACCAGCAAATCAATTACAGAAACAACAATAAAACAACAATACCAAAATACTCGAGATCCAGAGAACATACAGGGTAGGAACTCTCTTGTGTTGTTCGAAAGCGAGATAAAAAAGAACAAGAATCAGGAGAGACAATGTCGGCACACGCGAGAAGTAATTTACAACGATGACTTTGTCCCGACTAATAAAACTTAATCATCGCCCCGTGTGTTACCGTGTGGCCACGAATTCGCGGTATTTAAACACTCGCGGGTGTGCGATTAACGGCCGCGACGGGGCTCGCACCGCGTGAACGGTGGATTGCAAAATCGTTGTTAAATTGCCAGCGATATTGTTGAAACATTATTGCATACTTAACAGGGTAGCATGTTAACAATAGGTTTTTTGCAAAAGCGGGGCTGCGCGTGTGACCCGCGCTTCCTGCTCGCCTGGTAACATTAATTTATTGGCTTGGTTTTAAAGCGTAAACGCGCTCGCCTGCGCTGCCACGATGCAAAAATCCTTTTTGCAATTGAGAGCGAGGCAATGGCGGCGAAAGTATCGAGTTCAGGGACACGACGGCATTGTGGGCCTCCCCCCACCCTTTCCTTTCCACTGGCTCAAAGATCGTCGTGCTCCTTGAAAACGACGGGGTCCGATCCTCCGCTGCGGATTAAGCAACGGCGGCGTAAACAAACGATTGTAAATTACTCGGTCGAGATTCGTCGTTGGGTTTCAGACGCCGCGCTGGCGATAGTGGTGGAGAACTATCGATGGTACTTACGATAGTTATCGATAGTCCTCACTATCGAAATTTGTAATAATATTACAAATTAAATTTGGGATTCTGAATTAAATTTGTAATAATATTACAAATTAAATTTGGGATTCTGAATTTCAGCTGGTATTATTTTTTAATTGACTAACCTACAATTGTCAATACCGATAATTATCGATAGTGGAAATAAGCCATCTATAGTTTTCGATAGTGAGAACTATCGTAAGTAACATCGATAGTTCTCCACCACTAATGGCTTATTTTCACTATCGACAATTATCGGTATTGAAAATCGTAGGTTAGTCAATTCAAAAATAGTAACAGCTGAAATTCAGAATCCCAAATTTAATTTGTAATATTATTACATATGTCGATAGTGAGAACCATCGATAACTATCGTAAGTACCATCGATAGTTCTTCATCACTAGCTGGCGATTTAGGCTTCACCCTGTTGCTCGTGTCGCAAACTTACGGCCGCTACAAATCACCCTAAGGTGATAAACTATTCATTCGTTCTTGCGTACCTTCGCAATTGTATCTTGCATACAGAAGAGGGATCCCTCGACAGTACTTAGAGTTTCGTCAGTGGTAAATGTGAAAGAAGATCGAATTTATAGAATCGTGCCACGTAATATTAGGTCCCTGACAAAGTTTGCTGGCTTTATTGGACCGAAATCTGTGTTTAAACTTTTAATACAAAATTAATACTTTTAACACTTTCTTCTTTTAATAGTTTTAATACCTTTCTCTTTTAATACTTTTAATAGTCTTCATACCTTTCTCTTTTAATACTTTTAATACCTATCTCTTTTAAGACTTTTAATACCTTTCTCTTTTAATACTTTTAATACTTTTTTCTTTCAATACCTTTAATTCAAACGTAAAAATATATTACAAGGTTTTTCTATCAAAGTATTTTTCTTGGCTCTCTATGATCTTTTGAAGCTTTCTTGATAAAAATACAAATACAGCATGGGAATACTTATTTCATCTCCTAAATGTTTACCATGTATTTACTTTAAAAAATTCCGGGATAGTAAATAATGACCGGGATTGTATTCCCTAGTTGTATACCAACTACTTTATCAATCACATACTTATGAAAACTGTTTCACGGCACGTGGATTATACGGGTAATGCGATAAATATTCCCAGTACCGTGTGTGTGATAAAAAAGCCATTTCCGTGCACCTAGCATCACCTAACAGTGAGCGAAGGAACTGCGCCGACCTAATAAAATGGAAATCGTAAAGTCACGCATACGTGACAGCGGCAGATGAAGTGCTAACAGTTCAGATCTAGCGTAACGAGTGTGGAGCGGCCTTTAAGGCCTGCCAACTCGGTAATGCCGTGACACGCACACCCTCACGTGTCCCGTCACGCGCGCGTAAGTCGTCGCGCGTTGCAGTCACGTGGTCGGGGGCCAACGCACGTGACGCGTGCACACCTCCGCGTTATGCTCGCCTGGTAGACTAGCGATCAAGACGTTTGCGCAAATCGCGTGCCGCGAACGCGACCGCGCGTACTGTGCGCGCAACGAGCACTCTCGCCTAAGGCTGGCGCCACATTTGCATTTTACACATGCTGCCAGGCGCGGCACGTCACTGTAGACAAAATTAGGAGGCTGTCTAGGGAGTAAAGTTGGCAAGTGGCGCAAAATATGTGCAGTCATTTTTGGCATTTTTGAAAATAAAGTTACATATTAAATATTATAAGTTGGGCTATATTTTCTTTAAGCTACGAGTAATAATTCAGAGCAAGGGCATCAGAAAGCTCAAATAAATCTATATATAGAAAAGAAAATGACCTGACTGACTGACTGACTTATCAACGCCCAGCTTAAACCGTTCAACCTAGGAACGTGAAATTTGGAAGGTACATTGTTTTTATGACGTAGGCGCTCACGAAGGAAAATTTTTGGGAAATTCCGTCCCTAAGGGGGTGAAAAGGGGTAAAATGTATTTTCTCGGACTCCTGAATATCTCTTAAACCCGATTAGATATAAACTTGGTTTTTACTTACAAAAGTTTCCCACACAAATCCATAAAAATTAATTTTAGTATTTTGCATTAATCAAACCCTAAGGGGGTAAAAAGGGGTGAAATATTTTTTCATGGAGTCCTTAATATTTCTTAGGCCCGAAGCGAAGCGCGGGTATCTTTTGCTAGTGTATTATAAATAAAGTGCTTGAGAAAGGTTTGAACTGGGCGTGCACTGTGCTCTAACTGTGTGCAAAATTTGAAGCAAATTGGTGACCTGAATCTTATCTGCTCTCTTTGTAAACCTGGAGGTCTATGTTACCTTTTACTATTAGTTTTTGTTGTTGATAAAATGGAAATTAAGAATTTTAAGGACACTTTTTGAGGCGGTATTGTCTAATTTTTAAGTTAAAAATGTTATCGTTAGATTCGTCTTAAAGAGACCATTCTGATTATAGTATAAAATCGTGGTGACTAATATTGTCCTTCGCTGTTCTATCCCCGATTTTAAACCTGCAAAGCAAGTTATGGAAGCTTGGTGAAGCAAGTGATCCGTTAGGTCAAGGTTCTCACGTATTTGAAATTCTGAACTCTATAGGCATGAATGAGTATAAAACGGTGGTCAGTAGAAAGCAGCACTCTACAGTATCGAAAATCGAGGCCCATGGTCCGTTAGCTTATTGTTGCATTTATGGAAGTCTAGTCTCACCGAGAAACCAGGGAACTGTGCTATAACAGTTTGCCTTGAAAGCAATGACTGAAACCTATAGAATCTAGCAGCTTTGTGTAAGACAACCAACTGTGAAATATATTCTGCCTTCTTCCATTAATTTATCACTCTAAACTCTAAATTAGTCTAAATGCTTCGTTTCTCTTCCTAAAGGCGATAATTAAAAAAATATAATGGAAATTTTTCTGGTAAGTAACAATTTGAAAACAGTAACTTGAAGCTGAAATTGAATATAAAACCATTAGATTCACTAAAAAAACCTCCAAACACTAGGATTTTTTTTTCTGCACATGTAATATCTCTGGATTGCTTCGTTTGAAGGAAACCTGTGCACTTATCTCTATAAACATTCTTGATGTAATTGCATTGCTAACAGCGTGTAGCATCATGAGGGAGCTGGGGCTCCCTCGCTTTCTAACACGGATGTTTTACTTTTCTTTTCATCGGCACGTGAACGCGTTCACTCGTCCCGCTAATTCGTGCAACTAATTACCATTTAAACGGTGCGTGTGCACGCATCTTGTTGCACGGGAGATTAATGAGCAGCGAAGGTGTGAAAATAATTGTTCCTGTAAGTTGCCTTGGGAAGTGTTTAGAAGTTGCCCGAGTGGGAAACGTTTGTAATACTTTTTCCTGTTAATGATGCCACAGTGGCACTAGGAAAGTGGTATGCGGTTTTTTCTTCTTCTTTTAAGTGAAATTCGTGAAATCTGGATGAATGTGTTTCTACTCTGTAGTAAGTAGTTTAGAGCAACACTTTCTCAACGTGCTTTTTATTATATTCAAGATAGAGTATATAAATATAGGAATTGAAAGTTTCAGAGATTGAAAATTTGAGCTAGCAAATAGTAAAAATTGTAGGTTTCAGTTTGGAAATAATATATGTTGAAATTTTCAGAAATTGGAGCATTAAACTAGGAAATAATAGAAATTTTAGATTTTCGTTTGCAAATAATAGAGATTGAAATTTTTAGAAATTGGAGCATTAAACTAGTAAATAATAGAAATTCTAGATTTAAGTTTGCAAATAATAGAGGATGAAATTTTCAGAAATTGGAGCTTTAAACTAGAAAATTGTAAAAATCCTGAGTTTAAGTTTGCAAATAACAGAAGTTGAAACTTTCAGATATTGAAGCTTTGAGCTACCAACTAATTCAAATTCTGGGTTTGAGTTTGCTTATAATAATAGTTACCATTGCAACTAGTACAATACTAAACCCATTCGAGCACAAGTTTCTGACTTGACTTCAGGAACTGATTCCATATAAAACCACGCATAAAATTGCAATAAAACATCCTTATAATGCACCAATGCATGAAGTAAACGTGACAGAAAATATTCTCGCAGCGACAGAACGGAAGTTCTATCCGTTCACGGTTTCGAGCCCTAACGGGACGACCACTTCCTATAAGCTATTCCTAACGCTGAGGCATATTATTCAACACTTACCTACGATCCAGCAAAGCCATCCACTTCTTCGATATTTATTCAGTACACAGTCTCTGCCTTGCAAAAATATAGTAACTATCAGGAAACCTACTTATCACTTTGACAACCACTGACACATATGCTTCATTGCACGATTTCAATCTACATACTTTCCCTGAAATATACTGTTTCGCTGCTTCTCAAAACCCAATGCATAGTTAGGAAAGAAAAGGAGCAACAGTGAGCGTAATTTTTCTCCAAAAGGTGCCCCGTCAGAATGTTAAGTTGCGTCTAATATCCCTAAAGCTACAATCCACTAAATATTTCCTTTATCATCTACTAGCTTTCCTACCCAGCTTCGCCCGGAATTTAAATTCTGATTTTCTACAACAATTGATTTATTTTTATTCCTCTTTTGTGAAAATACTCACATTCCTCTAAATTAGCCAGGCATAATAAGCTGAAACACATTCAATGACCCGAGCGTTTACTGTTCGAAGGTTTTTAGGCAACATACCTATAAACTTTCAGCTTTATACATAGGCTTATTAAGATTACAAGGCTGCACTTATACACTCCTCTTCCACAGCATAGAACCATAAAACACTAATCTCCAAAAAGCTGCAAACTTACCTAGGTTCTTGACTTAGGTACATATAAGGAGTCATCCTTAAATTACTGTAAGAAATCGCGAAAATTAGCCTCACGTAATTTAAAGATGGTCCCTAAGCCACTAAATGGCAAACAGTAGCTGAAAAAGATTCAGTGACGTCGTAAATTAATCCATCAAGCAGCGTCTGCGATTGAGGCTTCAGCTTCGGGTCGTTATCTTCTCATATTTGTATCAATAATTCATTTACGTCGAAGCTACGTTCGCACCAAAGCTCCACCGATTTACGACCTCGCTACTCTACCCCCATTTTCGCCCCCTGTTTCCCCTATTACTTGCGACACCCTTGTTCCTCGCACAGAAACGACACGCGCGTGGGACGACTGCTTTAAGAGAGCAGCTGGGGTGCATCCAAATGACGTCAGTTGCACGTTGACGTCTGGCGCAGACGTAATGCCACGCGTGTATCCGGGGAACAGAATGCACGTGGCTGGTGCGCAAAGTATCGCGACTTTCGCGGCATGCGCCATAGGCCACGAGCCGCGGTCGAAGAAACACGCGTGGCACGCTCTGCCTCGCGAATCCACTCGGGACCGTGGTCGATCCTCGCCATCCGTCCATCCGACGGCGCGCGGCGGTCTGTCGAAACGTTCTCCAACACCTTTCGCGCGATCATATTCACGGTTTCTGTCATCGCTCGTCAGGGAAGCCGACGGCAACGATTGCCAGGCTTCGGGTGAGCGCGTAGCGAGAATCCATCTTGAAGGTGAACCATTTGCATGGGATAGCATGCGGGGTGCCTGGGGTTCTAACGGGCAGAGTGTGCTGGTATATTCTGTGGGTAGAAAAGAAAGGAGAAGGAAGTAGAAATTTTTCAGTTTAAAATTAAATAGAAGAAAATTAAATAAAATTCTTGAAAGGGAACGGCAACAGATTCGCTTCTTTTATGGCATAGGAGGATGACTATTTTAATCTCGATTTAATTTTACTATTGATCATCTATATAGGTATTATTTCATTTATTTTCTATGAGTAATGAAGAGTTAATAATAATAGATGGATGGTGATAAAGGTTGCAAAGGGGAAGGGGTGTTTTTCTCTTCCAAGATGGTTAGATTTCGTATGTCAAGGAAAAATAGTAGATAAGTACTCTCTTATTTATTAAAAATGAGTTTTACCAGATTCAAACCAGGCAGTAGCCTTTACCTAAACGAGATATTACCACGATGATTTTTCTCCGGTACGAAACTCTACGTTGATATGAGCGTTAAATGAACCGTTGCGTAACGCGGTATTAATTAAATCTCATATCGCGCTGCCAGCAATAAAGAGACGAACGTACATAAAGTACATTAAGTTTACGACGCTTTTAGGAAAAATTACTCGGGCAAGGAGCATTGCTGGCACGGCTCCTTTTGTAAGCCGAAGCGCGATCGTTCCTCTGGTAATTACTTCCCCGTGGAAAAAAAGATTTCACCTATCTCTGACCGAGAGGTAAATGTAATGGAACGATTCTGTCCAGCTAATTATATCTGAAAGTCGAGCTGCCAGAGCGGTGTAATTTTGAAGTCTTTGTGAAAGCGAGCCTCGATAGCCAGCAATAATGTTTCTCTTTGCGTATAAAACATGCGTCGCCAGGCTGACTGGGCGATTATTAATAATTACCGATATAATCGATACGAAACGACAAAATTCGAAGCCAGTCTTTGCTCGTTCTGCCTTCATAAGGCTCGTTCTTGCGTGCATAAACCAACAGTCAGAGATGGGCAAAAAATTATTTGAAATAAAAATGTCGTATACAAATTTTTATTTCAAATAATTTTTTGCCCATCTCTGCGAACAGTAATTCACCAAGTTTCCAGCTGACAATATTCCAGTGCAGTCTTGCATTTGTATTTCGAAGTTGTGGTGAAGAGAAAATGTCCCATGCCTCCTCCATCGAATAACAATTCTATTCCACCCGTTGAATCGCAATTATTTATCTTCATGCAGCACTATTTTCCAGTAAACGTTTCCTGTGCACCACGTGCTTACAGTTCTGGTCGCCAGGTTTCTGATTCTGACAAAGGTTCGCTGACTACGGGGGAAAAATCTGAATGGGCGGCCATGATGCAGGACTCCGACCTTGGAGAACACTTTGCTACCCGCGGAGAAGCGATAACAGTCGCCAATCGCGTAACCAACAAATTGCTTAATTAAGTAGCCTCTCTGCCAGGACGATACGCAAGAAGTATCCGTAACAGAGGATCACAGCGGCGCGTATCATCCGTTATGCACTCCTCTGCTCGCGTATCGCGGACTTTGCATCATAGTGTTGCACGGCAATAAAGCCACGCGAACGATGGCGCCGACTTTCGACGGCCGAAGTCTGGCGATAATGAGCCTCAATGGCATTAACATACGGCGAGAATCGTTTTGCGTGATAAAAGCACAGAATCCTAGGAGGAAGGAATTGCGCATGGAATTGCCGCTCCTTTACTGACGCGAATTTATCCCGGGGCTGTGGAAAGCATGGCTCGATACAGTAACCCAGTCTCATTATGCATTATATTTTCGGAATTGGTAATTGAGCATGCAAACTCGTGGGAACATTTTTAGGAAGGGATTGGAGGAGACCAGTTTTTTATTTGCTCCGCTCCGACTGCTTTTTTTTTAAATAAAGATTCTTTTAATACTTTCAAACAGTGATCTTTCATTTGCAACAAACCCCAGCTTCTAGCTTTTCGTTCTCATATAGAAAATTTCACCCCTTAGAGTGATTTTGGGCAGTAAAAAAAAAATTGCGTTGTAATCAGAAGGAAATTCCCTACATATCCACGAAGTTTCAGAATTTTTTGAATTTCCGGGTTCGGGATCTTCCCTTGTTAGGCATATTCGAGAAATATTGTAGAAATATTTAATAAATATCAATACAGTAGATTGAAGTAAAGGAAAGATATAGAGTTGAAGTATTTCAATGAGTATTTCTAAAGTATATGTATGTGCCAGTGTTTATTTTCGAGGCATTTCATTTTCCTCTCACCGTGATAAATGAACACTTAAAGTGCCTACGATATTCAATGGAAGAAACAGTATGAATGCAGCTGAATTTTTCGACCCGTCTGACTCTTACCACTTTCATTCTCAGTGGCTCGTATGTCACTGCTCGAGGAAAATGCGATTCTCTCTTACAGTGCAGCAACTCAATCACTGTAATTTTCCACCCCGGAGCTCTCACTTCGCCGACTATACCATACCAGGCAGAACTTCCACTTCTACACAATTATCCTGCTCTTAAGCCTGTCTGTTTGAGAAATAGGTTGCATATACCCACAGTGTTGCTTGAAAAGGCAAGAAATACGGCAATGCAGCTTAATGGTGGGGGACAGTCTTCCACGAGTAGCCTTGGGCAACCAATTTATTCTGTCTTGACTGTAGCTTCTATTCATCGAATATCACGAAACAAACGTCACATTAAAATCCTTTTAATCCAGAAATTTCTTACAAGGATACTCGAAGAACCTACTGCATTCAAATTTCATTAGATGAACTATTAAATTGTCCAAGAACTACTGAAATTGTTCGTGCAAAGACGTTAAAATTATTCTAAAATGGGAGGACACCTTTTATAAATCTAAAAAAAAAAACATTCCACGTGGTTAACGTCAGAATTATATTCCAAAGTTTCTCAGTATTCTAAGTTCAAGGAGTTGCAAGTTTATATCTTAATATATAAAGCAGAAAGCTTCTACATGTTTGTGTGTTTGTCTAAAAACATTCGAACGATAAACTCTAGGATCACAAAAGTGCCTAAGCTCATTATTTCCACAAAATTTTTTTTGTTTTTTATAAAATCAGAATCTAAATTTTGGGTGAAGCCGAGTAGTAAAGCTAGTGACTCGATAAGCACAATTCTTAATACTTTGCCACTCGACGAGATTAATCACCCAGTTTGCATCTAAAGAATCTAAAGACGACTTTGCAAAATAATAACAGCACCCTAAGAAATCTTATCGCGTCTAATAATGCAGTCCCAAAATATCGATGACGCAACACGATCCATCGTCAGAACAAACAACGCCGTGCCGGTGATTATAAAGTGCACACGTTCTTTTCATATGTCTCCGCGCATCGCTGCCTGCATTTGCGCCCCAACTTATCGTTAAATAATATGCGTACGCCGCTGAATGACATCATTTGGTAACTGCCAGTTAGAGTGGCCGATGTTCACGTAAATACACGATGTAAGTGTACCCTCTTCTAGCTCAAATAGCCGGTCATTTTCCTTTATTTGCGCGGCGATTCCATCTGCTCGAGGCACGAATTAAGAAACATCGACGTGTTCGTGCTAGACACGAAGCTATATGTATATTTCGCAGGGATCCACGAGATTTCTGAAGGAGATTCTCCGAGTTTCCTCCGTAATCCTTGCACGCTGTGCTATGCCAGATTTCCGGGTGTATATTGTTCTTTTGGAAAGACTAATAATCTCCCACTTCATCGGATCTGGTTTATCAATAAACCCTGATGCGCTATCGCCTGCAAACGGAATCTCATTAACATATCGAGTCCACTGCAATCAGAAGTGTAATCATTCAGTAGTTATATAAGTCAATTATGCCCCGTAATTACGTTCACTTTGATCGTTTCTGTTACTCATTAATCACTGTTGCCCAACACTCAGTAATCGTAAACATTATTCGTTGATTTTATTATCACAGTTACACAGCTTGATTACTGGGTAATCGTAATTGCTAATTAGTATCTACTAAAGTAGCTACTTGGACTACAAAAGTAATTTTACCATGGGTCACAGTTCACCCATTCGAGGGTTAATCTCGGTACTGGAGCAGACGTCCTGAAGGGGTTGAATTTAATAAAAATGAGATGGTTGCAGAATTCTTAATCAGTGGTTACTGTGTTAAGTTAGTTTCGGACGGTTCACAGATTAGTAACCTTTTTCTTTCTCTTAACTTCAACAGTTGCGAGCTTTAAAAAGTCGAAAAGTAAAAGGTTAATCGCACTGGCGAATTTAAGGGAGGAATATTAAGAATTATTTTCTCAACAAATATAAAGCGAATCTTTCAAAACTTTAAGTGTGTTTTACCCTATATTTGAACAACAAGAATTTTTTTATTCAGGAATAACTCTACATGGATCCAAGTTTTGCCTGAAATAAAGAAACCGAAGTTTTTCTTAATGGTCATGAATTAATATCGTCAATATACAAAAACAATAAGAAAAAACGTCTAAAATTGACAAAGTTACGGGACTTTAACGAAAAAGTTAGGATTTTGGGGGAAAATTTCAACGTTTCTATACACAAAAATGGTTTAATTTAATTTAATTAAAGAATGGTTTAATTTAAATTAATCAATTAATTCATTTAATTTGTTCCCCATAATTTTCATACCACACGCGCGTAATTTGTAATTCTGTTACGTATACAGGGTGTCCCAGAATGTTTGCCACCTTTTTCCTTAAATCCGCCACTGGTTAATCGAACATTTTGTCCACCACGAGCATCGAGCATATTTTACATTTAAACTCAGAAGCCTCGAATAGTGTAACCATGAGCCATATTCCATAGCCTTCCATCATGGCGGCCGGTTACTTTTTTACACCATACCTATTGGCGCAACAATCGTGGCAAAGCTATCATGCACGTTCGATCTAATGGACGGCCGCGGGCCATCCAAGAAGATGCCCGAGAACTCGAGTTCTCCTCTTCTTCTCATCTCGTTCCGTCACTTCTGCGCTCCCTTTTCCGCGGCACGTGATATCTGCCCATTGTCTAGCTCGTCCGAGGAAAAACTTGACGCCTGCTATCGTAACTCTTGAATTTAATGGCGCCAACTGTGATTTACACACCCTTCCATTCGACTGCGTTTTGTTTTCTTTGTTGACCTGCTCTTCCATTTTCACAACCCAGTCAATTAATAATGGGCGAAAGTGGTGACAGGATATTTCTCCGCTAACCTTAACTTGCTGACTTGGGAAAACGAGTTAACAGGTCCTCTGAAAATTCTTCGGCATTAGAGTCATACCGTCAAGGACCCAGTTCCTGATCACTTAAGATACAAAGGGAGCAGTTTCTGATCAACCTAAAACATTTTACTATGAGCTATCAAATTTAAAAATACTTCATAATTACTTAATAATTTTTTCGAATAAATTTGTATCGTGATAAACTTATTATTTGGTATTTATATACTAAACTGATCAGGAATTGGGTTCTGATCAGGAACTGGGTCCTTGACGGTAGGTACAAGTAGAATCGTCGTGAAAATTACAGAATTTAATTTGTACAAAGGGAGTGCCCTCTCAGGGTTTGGGACTTGGTACAGGAATTCTACGCCCCCTTTAGCGGTGCACTCTTGATGAGTAAGATCCTTCTCGTCATCAAGCCTGGGCCTAAAAAATTGGGGGGCGATTTTGAAAGCAGGAATGGTGCTTGACAAGTAACGCCACTGTATGGGAATCGGTGGTCATCAGACATTATGTACCCTGCAGCCTTGCCCTGAGGAGGTTTAATTAGTAAATAATAAATAGACCAGGCAGAGCCGGATTTACCTTTTCAGGGGCCCTAAGCTGAATATTCAGGGGGCCCTCGGTTAAATATAAAAAATAAAATAACGCTGGTTTGATTTTTTTTATCATAATACTCGTATAATCTAAATAAGAATTTAATTTCTAAATTAACATTGAATATCAAAACTAAATATAACGTTAACCCTCGGCAAGATTTTTTGATAAATTTTTCGAAGAAAAATTTAGAATGAGGGGCCCCAAGCTAAACGGGGCCTTAGACTTCAGCCTTGGGGTAAATCCAGCACTGAGACCAGGGGAAATCCACTGTCCACCTCGCACAGATCGAGTTCCCCTTCGCCTGCCAAATCAATTTTAAATACACTAAACGCAAACGCCCGAAACATTGTCCATATCCTTCTGAATCTCTTCTCCTCGGCGTTGACGAGCACAATACAGCTTCCAGTTTCCTAACACCCGCTTAGACTCCGCCTCCATAACTGTAACCAGCAAACACAGTCGAAAGCAGCGCCGTATAATGCCCCGTGACGTTATCACCGGGGCCCAATGATACACAGCATCGACTCACGGCGGACTAACAGTACACGAGATATAATCTCGCCACGAACGACCCGTCGATTAAAAAGCGCAGGCGAACTTTTAAGGACTGCTCGAAGGGCAGGCGAGATAACGTCGATAAGAAGCGATCGGGCGTTTCGCTCGTACTCGGGAGCCTAGACGGGAGCACACGTGTCGAATCCGTAATGGAGTTGGCAAAGTGGCTCCAAGGGCTGCTGAGCGGCTACCATCTGCACCTTTTTCACCCATCCCCTTGCTGGTCTTCTTCGTGGTCTTCCGCTTCTTACACCGCGCGTAACGCGTCGTCTATCAACTTCTCATCTCCGTGGTCGCGCGCGTTATCAGAATTCTATTACCACACTAGCTTCCTGCTTTCTTGCCCAGCGAAACGCTACGTTTTCCGATGCTCCAACGAACTGACACAGTCTCGTCGATGCCAGACTTTGGTCTTTGAAATTAATTTCTGAGTCTGTAGGTATACCCATAAAAAATATCTTTCTAACTACTACAAATGCACAACTTCGCACAGCTGATATCTGTTTTGGGAACATTCGTACAGTATGTATGAAAAAGTTCCTCAGCTCTGAGTTTAATACAGTGATTCCCCAACTGTGGGTCGCCACGGTTTTTTGGGGGATTTTTTTTAATTATTAAGTTAGAATTATATTCTGAAATATGTAGGGGAGACCGGGGCTACAAGTTCCGAGGGGTAAGTTGTTCCGACAGTTCTATTTTCAAAATAAAAAGAGCGTTGTACTTTAAATTATTTTTTCCTGTAAGTTGAACACGCCACTCTGTGGAAAAAATAATTTAAAGTACAACGCTCATTTTTATTTTCAAGCTAGAACGATCGGAACAACTTACCTCCGGAACTTTTAGCCCCGGTCTCCCCTACCTATTTTTAATGTGTTTTCTTTACCTTAATAAATTTACCTTGTCCTTGTAAAAAGGGATCGTGATTCGAAATAGGTTGAGAAAGACTGGTTTAATAAATTATTGTAGTGGAATCAAAGACAGTAAAAAGGAAAGCGTGGCATCTACTTTAGTACATATATCTGAGAATGTCTGTTTCACAGTAGATGCTGGAAGTGTCGACTGTTTTCGTGGAGGAGTCCACCCGTCGAGCCACAATAAATTATTAAACTCAGAGGCCGGGAACTTTTGATATATACTGTACAATATTCCGTGAATGTGGTGTTAAGCACAGCTAACGCGTAGGCTCTGTTTTAGATCTGCATATTCATGAAATATTGTAGAAGTGTTTTCGAAACGGATATCAATCATCAGAAGTTGAGCCACTCTTCACTGTGCATTTGCGTTAGAACGGCCAGTGACCCAAATTCATGTGCTTCATATCCGCTTTGTGAACACTTCTATGATATTTCGTGAATGTGGTCTAATAAGGGAAGATCTCCAACCCGGAAATTAAAAAAATTATGAATTCTTCTGCAATTCTTTGCTGCCCAAAGGCACTCTAAGGGGGTGAAATTGACCCCTGGTAGGGGAAAGGTGGGATAGTTGATCAGCGGGGATACATGATCACATCAGTTTATATCACAACTCAAATAATTAAATATAAACAAAGCAAACCATTATTATTATTTTAATAAAAAAGAAAAACTGTGATCAACTATCCCACCTTTCCCCTACACAATATTTCAGCCTAAACATTGAACCCTCCCCTTGTTAGAATATTCCTAAAAGAAAACTATCATCCTGTTACTCATTCAAACGTGGTCCCGTCGAACAACTTGCACGACTCGTGATCGTCTAAAATCGCGAACAACGTGGCATTAATAAATCCGTTCGCAATTCTGCCGATAGTCTCAGGGAACCTCTTCTCCGGTTTTGCGCCTTACTCGTTCCGCGCCTCCAACGTGCAGCAGCTTTCCACCAGCTTGTACGTGTTATTACGATTACATTACCGTCGGCCACGATACGCTTCCTGGTTCCTTCTGACATAAAGGTAAAGCTTACGTAACCGCGCCGGTGTTATGGCCATCTTAAATTCCTAGGTCGTTGCTAGTGCTCCCGCTCGCACCATCGAGCGTGTTTCCAGTCGTCGGCGTCGAGGCAGCGGGACAGATCCCGCGAGCGAAGTGGAAAACCGGGGCAGAATTTCGGGAGTTTCGTCGCGTACGTACCTGCCTGGAAAGATCCCGACTCGGTTGGGTAAGAATCCCGACTAAATACACTTCGTTTCGGCGGGCACATCTAGCTTGAACCTTCCTGTGGCCATGGAGACCTTCTATGGCAACCAGGGAATTGTTGTATCTTATACAGGGTGACTCGGGACAATTTATACGATACGAACGAAAAAGCAAATTCAATGCAATTTTTTTATTTGAACCTTCGTTTTCGAGAAAATCGAGTTTCAAAATTTGTCATGCATGTGTTCGCTTGACTAAATGTCGGCAGAATTTGTCAGTAAATATGCTGCAATGGTGAACGATTTGAATATTTGAGAAGAAATAAGTCGAGATTGTAGAATAAAAAAAATTCTAATACCCAAAGCTTCATTTTCGAGAAAATCGAGTTTGAAAAATTTTCTAGCACGCGCGCAAATAACTGAATGCCAGCAGAATTCGTCAGTAAATATAGTCAGTAATATAATATTCGAGAAGAAATAAGTCGAAATTGTAGAATAATTTTTTTTCGAATGAGGCTCCTTTTTTCGAGAAAATTGAGCTTGAAAATCCACTAAAGATCGATTCAAGCTTGAAATCGATTTTATAACATCTTATGATCATAGTATTATACCACTATAATGTTGCATTTAATATTATTACTGTTTGCAACGACGGAAAAATTCATTGATGGAAGGATATTGTTTATTCAGACCCCAATGATGGTTCGATCCGTTTGAGCCTCGAATGAGAAGGTAATCGTACGAGCATTAAGCCTGATTTGCATCGAAGGTATTTTAAGTGGATCGTACCGACACGGAATCGATCTATTTGATAGCGAATACGTGACTGTTCGAACTGCTGGCTCTGAACAGCAATAATACCAGCGTAATGTCGAAGGGAAAGGGCTGCTCTTCGTGATCGAGATAAATGGTTTGTCTTGATATACGCCCGGATAAGATTCTCAAATTACACCTATGTAGCCGAACTAATTAATCTGCAATTGAAAGTTTTTGCTATATAATTTTCTTGAGAAATAACCAAAGCGCCGCCGAATATTTTACTTTTATACACAGGGTGCTTTATAATATGCGATACAAACGAGAGAACAATAATTCTATATGAAGAAATAAGTAGAAAATATAGAGTAAAATTTTTTCTGATGTTTTAACTTTGAAATCCTTAGCTGAGAACTTTAGCTTAATATCTTTGTTAATTATATAACGAAACAGAGATGGTGTCAGACTTCTAAAGATTCAGTAGGTATTTATTGTTTCCCACGTTTGATTTCTCTTTCCCATTACACGTAATTCTGAACAACCAGTGATGAGAAAATTTCAGATATCCTCGACGCCAGATTTTATTAACTTGTCACTTACATAATTGCCGAGTTTCTAAGTACACAGCTGCTGTCTTTTATACTCCGAATTAAGTTTACATCACAACAGTGTCATTTGAAAAAAAATGTCAAACGTGACGCAGGAAGAAGAGTGTAAGAGAGACGCTTTTCACATTTTACTTAAACTATCTTCTCGACGTCGATAATAATTTCAATGGCGATTTATCCCGAACGAGTGACAGTGGCAACTTCAATTTAAATAAATATGTACTACTTAATTTATTCCCAGTTTCTCGCAGCAATAAAATCTGCAAATTGGAATTTAACCACCGAGAAGTTCACGTTCATGTTCAACTTGCACAATAACAGGACTCTACACCAGACAGCGAAACTAACTTTCGCCCCATACTCGTTTCATTGCGAAAACTGGGCCCCTCCTCAATTTTTGTAGCCGGCCGTAATGCTTCATTACCTATATTCCGCTCTGATTATTTATCGCTCGCGCTCGTATCATCGCATTCACACATCCAGGCTAATTTAACGCTGCCTTATCGAATGGCTGCATCTCGCGACATTTATCGTCGATTTTCACTGCGTTCTCGAGAGAGCAGCGGCAGTAATCTCCAGACCTTCGTTCGCCACGCAATTTGGGTCGGCGTTAAATTAATAGTCCTTGCGCGACACAGTGCGTTCCAATTTTCCTTGCTATCCGTGCCATTGGCAGTGGCGATGTATCGCCAAGAGGAGCGAGAAAAAAAAAAGAAACGATCGCCTGACATCGGAAAAAGGAAGGCTCAGCTGGCGAAGAACGTTAGATGCCCGTTAAGTTCTGTACACCTCCGTCACGAACGACGCGGTTGCCACTTTTTACAGACGATATCGCGCATATTTGTTAACTCGTTACCGGGAAAATTCACAGTTAATCCCCTTATTTCTCGATCAGATGACAGTGTCAAGTAGCGGTACACACGCCATTGGGAATGTATGTTTAACCCAGATCGTCCCTGAGCACGACATTGTGTTGTTAGGCGTTCTCGATAAGATCGCGTTGGTAATGATAGATGCTGGGCACTCTGCCCAATGACGCCTCTTTCGGAGGCAAGGGGGCAGCAGGCTTTCCTCCTTCTATTTTTCGAATTATTGCTGTGGGTGTGTTTCGCGCGGTACCTTGGTTGATATTCTCTGTTAGCAACATATGTTTCTAAGAGCTCGGAGTTCCTTTCTTGGTGAATAAGGTTGAATGATCAGATTCGAGGGGAAAGGTTCAAAAACTTTGCAAATTTCAGGAGAAATTGAGTTTAGCACCTTTGAAGCTAGTCTTCTTATTTATTTTTAATGAGAGTTTTTCTAATGTGTGATTAAATAAAAAGGTTCAGAAACCCTGCAAATTTTAGGAGAAATTGAATTTAGCACCTTTTAAGCTAGTCTTTTTAGTTTTTTTTTTTTAATGAGAGTTTTTCTAATGTGTGATTAAATAAAAAGGTTCACAAACCCTGCGAATCTCAGAAGAAATTGAGTTTAGCACCTTTTAAGCTAGTCTTTTTTTTTTTAATGGGAGTTTTTCTAATGTGTGATTAAATAAAAAGGTTCAGAAACCCTGCAAATTTCAAGAGAAATTGAGTTTAGCACCTTTTAAGCTAGTCTTTTTGTTTTTTTTTTTAATGAGAGTTTTTCTAATGTGTGATTAAATAAAAAGGCTCAAAAACCCTGCGTCGCATAATATTATGTAAGCATTTTTACTTAACATTTAAATTACTAATTTATATTAGAAACACTAAATATTTTATCAATACATTTACATAGCCTTCAATAAAAAGACTAAGTAATTATTATGCTACCTTTTCACAGTAAATATACTGCAGCTATTTAAAAATGAATTCATTGGGTATAACAGACCTTAAATTAAAATGAAAAGGACATGTTTTTGATAAACAATAATAATGATAAAAACTTGCTAACTTCCTTTAATTGTACTTATAATATGAAATATTATAGATATTGCACTACGACGAGACTTCATTTCACAGGAAAGAAAGACCCCGATTATTAAAAACCCACTTGAATCAAAAGTAAAATTTCTTACGCTCTAGTTTCTCTTATCTGGCACATTTAGTAACACTTTTTATAACATCGAATAATAGAAGTGGATATAATACTCGCGAGTACGAGGATGTGAAACGTGCGTATGTCCTCGTTCCTACCTTTTTCTCATATCGGTAGAGGAACTCTTTTATGCGTCGATTAGACGAGGAAACCGAGGCCACGAAAGCGTAACACGCGGAGATAATTATTAATCAAACGGGGGCCAGCGTAACTGGGAAAAGTAGCGTGTTTAACGATCTTACAAACCATTCCTCCTGGAAAGAAAAAAGTTGACAAGCGAACGAGCGAATATTTCAACCGTCCTGCTTAATATTACATATATGCTCTGGTTAATTAGTATTCAGTGGAATAAAGATTTAATACTTTACTGTTTTCTCGAAGAGTCGTAGTTCATTGATTCTCTGTGTATGAGTAGGTGTCACCAAATTCATTCTCAAAAGTACTCTGCATATTTTGGTAGATTAATAAGAGATCTGATTTATTCATACGACCTAACTTTGTGTTTTAAGACAAGTGAATTAATGGACGAAATTTTGTAAATTAAAGTCTGCAGATACTTAATCATTTGTTAAATTGATATGGACTTGTCTGCATAACTAGAGTACACACCTATTCCTTGGAAATTGTCAAATTTCTTTACTGTACTTATATTAGAAAAAGTAACCGAAGGACCATGTAAGCAATAGATTTTTTACATTATTGTTCCCTGCAGCTTTCACAGTAGTAATTTTCCTGTAACTAGTATTCCAGCTTTTCCAGCATCGCGCGCACCTACAACGGTGGAAACAGTTTAGTCGACCACTTTGCGTTTAGTAGTTGTTACCATGTAGCGCCGGATGAAGAGTGAAGCTGGTTCTTAAATGTTCAACACGATAACGACATTCCTCGTGATAACGGGAATGCGGGATGCTAGTTTCTACGCAATCCAATTGCTTTTCACGTTCTATTTCTTTTTACTCCAATTGCTCTTTTTTTCTGAAATCATTTTCGCGACTGATATCAAGTTCTAATAACTAAGTAGGGGCAATTGCATTTCGGACGTGGTTAAGAAAAATATTTCCACGATCGTTTAAATGGAATCGTGGAAATGTGTTCTCCATCGGTGTCACTAGAATCCTGAAAAGTATGAATTTTTCTCTGCGCGGCAGACGATGTGAAATCTAGTTTCACCTGACAATATAAATTGTGTTGGTTCCAAGAAAAAGCAATCGACGGAAAACCAGCGGGGAAACAACGATAAGATAACCGGTAGCAAACGTTATCGAGGCCGAAACATTGCCGACATTTCTGAGACTGTACTCCGTATCGATGAAAGGAAAGATTTCTGTATCGAAACACGCGATTAGAGTGATAAAAATAAAAACACAGACTGAACGGCGCAGAGGAGACGAGTGCCTCTTAGAAATTATTTCAACATTTTCACCCTCGTCTCCACGTGTACAATGTGTGATTTGGTATTTCGTTGAAACCATGAAAAATGATTTTCAGTGGAATAAAGATTTGTTTCTTTTTCTTGGAAACCAAAAATGATTTGCATGACAATTTTATTCTCCAATATTGGTTCCCTTTTTTCCTGAAGAATTTCATTGTACTATCGATAACAAAGCACCAAGTGTAGAGCTATCAATTTTATACTCGAATTTCTCATTATCATGTAACGAGGTCCCATAATGCTTTAAATAATTCTTTCTGAAACACATCAGCTTTTGATAGCTAAATGGACGAAACTTTTTCAACCATTCGCTACTGTTTGGCCCACTGCACTCGTTACACTTTTGTGTTTATCCACTCTTCTTTTGATATACAACCCCTTGCAATAAGTTTGAAATCAAACACAAAGATACGAAACTAACGAGAAATACCAATATTTTTTATACGTAAAATGTAACAGTACACATATGAAATAATGTTAATTTGGGGTATTTTAAAGTGAAAAACCCCCAAATAATTAAGAATTTCGTTTATTATGTATGTAATAAAAAATATAGAAGAAACAAAACGTTGCCTAGAAATAAGTACCTTTGCGTTTTTTCCAAACTTATTCATGACCGAATCAGTGCGCCAATATCATTTATAATTATTGCAAAGGGTTGTATTCAACCATTTTCTAATTTTTTTCATCCTTCGTAAACTACAGTTGCCTCTAGGAATTGAATATATCTATTGGTAATGCTAGTGGGAAACCAGAAAACTATCTCAGATATCCTTAGACTTAGACTTTTGTAAATTTTCACTCCTATTCACTCACTGCATCCGTTTCAAGAATGCTGCTTGAATTGGACGCTCCAATAAGAAATAGTATTTATTCTATTGTAGTCTGAGCTCGATAAGTGCGCATTGTCGGGTCCATTAGAGGGCGCAAGTCAGTACGTTATTGCGACGCCGTAAATTTCGAATATCATGTAAACCGATCGGACAATGCAACGCCTGACTATGACGCAAATTGTTATCTGGCCACCATATCGATTCTCCACTTTGTCCCTTTTCCGTTGTTAGCCATATGCCACCTACCGTGTCGCGTGGCATTGTTTCAAGAAGCTACAAAGGGCTTAGAGACTATTGGACGCAGTAGTTCTCACTCGGCGCATGGCGGTGAAAATAATCTAAGAACTGTATAGTAGTGTCTAAGACAAATTTAACCCTCGGTTGTCGCACTGGGTCAAAAGGACCCAAAATTGACTTTCAGATAAAATATCTTTGAGGCATCATTGAAAATGATGACGCTTCCCCAGTGAGGGAATTTAATTTATTATTTTTTTTATTAAAGTAGCATATCTCAAGAGTATAACCACAAATTTTGAGCTAAAAATATTAGGAATTGAAAAAGTTATGGTTTTTCAAGCAAAATATCTGTGTCCCGGAACTCTTTTTCTTTCTAAATTTGTTTTCAACATGATGATACTTTCCAACAAAAATATATTTTACTGCCACTTTTTCAATTTAGTTTTCCATGAACGTTACCAGTATCGATACTTAAAACACTGAAATTAATTAACCCATGCATAACTATGCGAAACAAAAGCGAGACGTACAAAGAAAATTCAAAATTGGAATATTTTGTCCTAAATTCATATTTAAAAAATACGACACTGTTCGCAATAAAGCCTTCCCCATACCCTCCCAATTCTTTTTCAAAACCCATTCCTCAAGTCCTTCGTAAACACGAAATTCCCAAAACAATAGAATCCAAATAAAAATCTTCAAAAGCATTATAACCGCAGCTAATATTTCTCCAATTTGCGTTATATGAAAAAGAGAAACAGGATGTCAACTGGGTGCTCACTGATGCCACCAACTCCTTTATCGACTTGGATTGCGTAAACGTTGACGTGCACAGCTTATCGAGGGGTATCGCTGAAAAGGTCGTGGAGTGTGTAAAGACCCGCACGAAAAGGTACCCTTTGTTGTACACCTGTCTTTGCTTGCCCATGTGTGCCGTATACATGCATGCAGATGTGAAACGCCTATGTGCACCCGCATGACACAGCTACGCCTAACAAGAGGAGGGTACGGCTGTGGAAATCGCTTTTGAAGCGGCACTAGGTACAAGGCATAATAGGTACACTGTCGTTGATAAGTATTGGGACACCTACTCTCCGTGGAATAATGGTGAAAAACGTTGCAAATATTGCACAGCGTATGAGACCTTTGCGACTGGCTAACAGTCGCATAAATCGTATTCATCATTCGTAAAGTATTTAGGTTTCCTCGATCACCTTGTTCGACGAGCACTAGGAATGCAATGCTACGTATAGAGCGTTTAAAAAATCACTGAGATTAAGGGGAAAGCAAAATATCTTCGAAGAAAGCGCGTTAGGAATGTGTAAAAGAAAGTGATACCACAACGTCTCAAAATACTGTTAACTATTAATCTGTTGCTTGGTAATTACAGAGTGGAAGTACCAAAGAGGTTAAATGCCAAATAATGGTTCTTTAATTGTGGAAAGGAAATAGGAGGAGTAAAAAGTAGGGGCACCAATTTCAACTACAAGGGAGTGGCTGGCACATTCCTCTTTCATAGGATTAGTGGTAAAGGCAAATAGTATTTAATCACGAGAGGATCCCAAGTTACTTAATTTTGGCACTTAGCAACTTTGGTACTCTTACTTTGCAATTGACACACTTTACATACCTACGAAATGGTTTCTTAGAAGATTTAATTGGTACTACTTAGCAAAATATTAATCGATCTTAATCAATTAAATTATGCAAAATGACAGATTTTTAAACACAGAATTTTATAAAATTGGCTTATGCAATTCGAAGCTTAAGAATGTGCATCCTACTGTCGAAATGAGGGAGTAAGAAAAGTGATACATAATTTTAATGTTTAACTTTTAATACCTATGATGAATATTTATAAATGATAGTTTCTGGGTCGGACACGTGGCAAGGTTCATTGTAGTTTGGGGCTACCTGTGGTTTAAAATTTCGGGGAAGCTCAAACATATGTATCATCGCGATAAGAACGTTGGACGATAACAGCCAGTCTGCTTGACACCATAATTCGATACACAGTGACGTAATGTGTGACGGAGTAGTGGTTTTCGCTTAAAGCCGGAAACTATGTGATTAGTTGGTTTGCACAGATTATTAACACCAAACGGTGTTCCCCTTAAACGATAAATACAAGTTTCTCGTCATTCGAAGATAGATTCGCAATCTTATGTTCTCCATGCTTTTCGTGACGCAACGTCGCTGTGGAGTGATTCGTGGGTTTGTTTAAACAACGATGAATCATTCAGATATTTAAAAAAAATTATCTTAATTGTTATATTAATGAAAAAATATCTGGGTGATTGTTGGAACCATTTAATAGGCACTGTAATACATACTTTCATTTTGGAGAATAGGATTATTGAGCTTGAAGTTAAAAAGATAATTAAAATTTATTACGAAATTCAAGTATATTATTTTCCAAGACCAATTTAGATTGATCTTGATATATATTTTCTCACTTTCCTTGTGTTTTTTATCTAAAGATGACATCATATTTTTAATCTTCAGAAGAATGTTGATTAGTGATATTTTTGACGCACCCTAAAAATCTTGATTGCTGTTTAATTAATTTTCAATTCTTTTTAAATCAAGAAATATTTTCAATTATCGTAGGAAAAGTTCAAGTAAACAGGTTTATAACGTCATCGTTGATGTAAAGAATGTTGTAAATTGGAACTAGTCCTGACTTAATATCTACTTCCTGATCGTAATATCCTTGACCCTGATTTTCCGTCTTTCTCCGTGACATTGCATAAACAGAAGCATAAGCCTTGAAACTTGAGTCCTGTATAGCAACTTTTCGCATAACTCTCGCGTTGCCAAGAGACAGCAAACAAGGGGTTTCAAATATGTACTCCAGCAGTCTTGAAATTTATATTTTCAAACACAAAGTTTTGTAGCAAAGTTTTGCGCGCCAATCATAACATAAGTAATTAATAGTTTTATAAAAAATATTGAACACAAAAGAGAACTGGTAAAAAATAATACCTAAATAACATTTTTTTTTCTAATTTACACGAACTCAAATTCTATAATATCTGCGCAGAATTTATCCACGTAGATAAATATTCCAAATAAATAACACATTCAGAATATCAATTTATTAATTCAGTATTTATTACAACGATCGAGAACTTTTCTAATATTGATGAACAAAATATCTGTTCCTGTTACAGAGCAATTTTTATTTTTATATTTTATAAGTTCCATTCCATCTAGAATTTTTACTTTACCAGTTCTCATGGAAACTTATAATGTGAGAACATTTTTAAAAAAGTTCTGCAGTCCATGTTTCAAAGAGAAACTATTGAAAAATTCCAGAACTCCATCGAACCCTGGTTTCGATTATTCTTTAGACGTGAACACCCACGCATTCCAACCGCGAGCCTCCTAACGACTGCCCCAAATTCCCCGTACTATGTATTTACATGTGTTTACGACGATTCGAACGTAATCCGCGCGTATCTTTACGACGATCCCCGTCATTACCGTGGCCGTTATCATTGTCGTACAGGTAACGCTCAGATAACGAGCAAGCCTTCCACCGACGGTTAGTTCCATGCTCCTCCTCGCTGGACGCGGACTTTACACCGCGCCGATGCTCCGCGAACGTGCCGACAGTGGTAATGCCATTATTCGTGGACCCAGTGAAACGCTGAAACCGCGCCGCCGGCGAACTCGCGCCCCGCGCTTTGGCTAGTTCGCGGCGGATTTTAATTAAGCAACAAGCCTATCCGACAATCAGTGATACCGTTTAATCTCGATGGAGGAAAGAATGGTAAAAAGAATATAGGTTCGCACGTTGCAACGCCTGTTTTGCATAATTCCCCGATGGAAGATCTTCCTCCAAAGCCAGCACGTTTAATGCCGTCGAAGCCAATTAATTCCGCCCAATTAACACCATACAGCGTCAATTACAGATTCGTCGAGTCACGACGACGCGGCGCGCCTGCAGGGAATCGCGTCGTTGCTCGAAAACTCGCCTTCGCGACCACACGATCGCGCTTTTCACATAGCCCTGATCTGAGACGCTGCTTGGGGGTTTGATCGATATATTATTTTCTACCAGAAGCTTCGTTTCCTTCGAGGAAACTCGACGCTCGAAATGCAATTTCGTCGCGCAGAATTATCGCACAACATATGTCAACAACGCGTGACTGTGGCGCCACGAGTGCACATGTCGCAGGCACAAGTGGGAAGGTTACTTTCGCAATAAACTGTGATGCACCCGTGCAAGTGTATCAAAGAGATTATCCGTTGAGTGGATGCGGTAGTGGGGAGAAAGAATCACTAAAAATTACGATCAACGCTAATCATGGGACTTCCACCGTCACACCTTAGGTTCCCCATTCGTTGCTCAATGGAACAAGAAGAATGCAGAGATTTCTTCCACCGTGTACCGAGCGAGAGAAGTAGAAAATAAATAGCAAGAAGCATGCTTAAAGACTCCAAGAAGGATCCCCACTTGCCGCCCCATTAGGAATCCCAACGAAGGTGCCCAATTCGACAGAAGATCCTCAGCAAGAGGAACCGTTGAACCCAATTATATCTGCCATTTGCGAAGCCAAGCTCAACCCGGACAAACAAGGATTTAAGCCAACGCAAACGACGAGCAACGCCAGGGATCTTGATAACGCGCGGAATTGTGAGGATCGTTGCATCAACGAGGAGGAATGCAAATCTCCGGGGCGGATGAATCAACGAAGAGAGATATCCTCCTCTTGTTTCGCGCAAAAGTGTCCGTCGGTTTCGGGGAGGGAAATAGATGTTGGCCTGCTGGAGGAGAGGAATAAATCGGCCGATCGACGCCGCAGACCGGTAAATGGGATCCTGCCCTCGCGGAGATGAACTGCCGCCAGTTATCTCGCGCGGAATAAGGAATCGGGCGAAAAGGGAGGCGAGTGGGTCGAGGAATAATCGTCGGAACAATGTCGTGCAGGAGGAAGATAGACTCGAAGCTCTGGCTGGATTACACCCAGGCGGTAAGAAATCGATTGTATTCGTGCATCGTGATAACGGTTATCCATATGGGCCCGACTGGCCGTGGCGAACTGGGTTCCTAAGGTAACCGAGTTAATAAATCGATGAGACGTTATCGTGCAGGATTGAATCCGCCGCTGCTTTCCAAGGAGAATATTCCCGTTGGCCTTCTTTTTTCTCTCTCTCTCTCTCTCTCTTCGCCTCTCCTCCCGCCCGCCCCTGCTTCGCCAGGCGATAGAGTCACGATCAAGGACGAAACAGTCGTTGGATGCTTTATGCTCCCCGATGCCTTTGTCCCGTCGGAGTGGAGTGAAGCTCTCGTATTACGTCGGGAAAGTAATGGCTGGCTCCTGTTGCCCCTCGTCGCTAAACTTCCTCCGAAAACAGGTTCAACTTTTTGCGCCGTCCGCGGCGCAACTGTTTTTCCCGGGGCTTCCAAATATCGGGGAACCAGGGCAGGCTTGGGCTGCGGTTATGCAAACGGCTGATCGATCCAGTGGCCCAAGAGGAATGTTTTTCAACCGTCTTTCGGGGTATTTGGGTTCCTCGGTGGAGTAGCTTGGTCAGCTTCTGTTGTTGTTATTGATGGAATCACTTCCAAGAAGAATAATTGGGCCTGACAAGGAAAAATCTGAGATTTTTTAAATATGTGGGGGATTTCCTCCTGATTACAACGCAATTTTTGTTTGCTGCCCAAATTCACTCTAAGGGGGTGAAATTGATCCATTAAATTCCGGCTATTTTCTGATTTTGCGTTATAACTCGCGAATTGTAAGAATTGTTGACTACCAAATAATAGTCCTAATTAAAAGAAGTAACTTTTGTCTTGAAACATTTCTTCTAACTCTGGCAAATTACAAGTTACAAAATAAAATCGGAAAATAAACGAATTCTCGGCGGTTAATTTCACCCCCTCGGAGTGAATTTGAGCAGCAAACAAAAATTGCATTGTATTCGGGATGAAATCTTCTACATATTCGAGGCGAGCTGAACGGACAAAAATATTTTAAATGCAAATTCATTAGGGGATTATAAAAGTTTATTTAACAAATAAAATTCATTTCTTTTTCTTTTTACAAAACTCTTAAATTACTTCAATCGTGGTTACGTTAATCTCCTTTTTCTTTGGGGAGTGCCAGTAGATTGAGGGGTTGTCAGAATAGGTCAGTGACACCAAGATAATATTTAAAGCCTTGTTTTAAGTTAAATAGTTACACAACTACGCAAAAATTTGAGTTTTAAATTCTCTTTTAACCACCACTGTATCTATGAGCCTTTTCACTTCTGTGGCTCACCACTATTATTTTGAATATATTTATTGGGATTTGTCCTTTATCTTTTCAAAACATAGAGCAACTTCTGAAACACCCTGTAGGTTCGTCAGAGCGAGAACATTATTTACCCGCGGGAAGAGATTATTAAATTACAGCGTACGATAATGCTACACACGACAAACAACAAATTCCACACTACGGTCAACTATTAAACATAAAACAACGTTGAATAGATACGCCCCGTTTTATCGTAAAAGAAAAAGTTAATAATAGGTCGCCGCCGCGTTAAAACTTCCTGCATGCGTTTCGTGCATAAATCCTCGAATCGGTGACCGTAAACAGGCTGGTTCGTGACGAGGCCGGTGTTATCAGTTATTCCTAATAATTATAACGTAATAAATCGTCAAGTGGAAAACCGTCACGTCCCCGGTGTAAACGTTTCACGTCGACCGCTATTTCTTGCCAGTACATATGTAGTTTGAGCGTTACTTTAAACAACACTTGTAGCAACCTACACACACTTTCTTAAGAAATCTGAAATAAATCCATAAGCATCCTCGTTTACTTCTACATGCAGAGCCTACAAAAGATTCAACGCCACTAAAAAAGGAATATAAGGAATATAAAATATTCTTAGAAGAAATAAATTAAAACCTTACGTTGCAAAATGTATCGACATACCTGCAGTTAAAAATAATGGGTCACAGGAATAAACTTGCAGGGGGCTGAATTGTGTGACGTTCAACTTCTTCTTTTTCCTTGTTATCAGGGGCGGATTTGGAAATTAGTGTCCCTAAGCTAATAAGCATCTACCGTCCTTTCCGCGAAATAATATGAAAAAATTTAATTTGAAAGAATTAGAGGCAATTTTAAAATTAATTCAATGTCACAAGTCACATATGAGTTATTACAAATTTGCTACGTGAAATAAAAGTGAATTTATTTTAAAGTTGCTGAACACCCCAAAATAAAAATTAAATAAATTAGAAGATAAGAAATTTTCTTCTCAACATTTATGTGGCAGGCCGCGTGTTGGCCAGTCCTGCATTAAAGAAACACAATAATCTCCACACTTAATTATTGTCTTGAATTTATATCAATTAGGTATTCCTCATATCACAGGTCATTGTACTCACCTTAAAACCCACTACAAAAATTAATAAAAGAAAGTGAAGCTTTCCAATTACAGAAAACAAAGGTTCAGATCCGTGCCCCCACCAAAAAAAATATCACCACCATTGGGAAACCAAGAATTTCGATACGCCAACTAGTGGCAGAAAATTAAACTACAGTATTTATATAGACATTTTGTGACAAACGAGTGTTTTTAAATTTTTTTGAACACTAAATTTTTACTTCTTCGATTAATAAATACTTATTCGGACTACTTGCAATAGTTTGCCAACTTACCACAACAGCGCTGAAATCTAAGTAAGCCACGCCTCCACTTGGTTTCCCAATATCAGTCCTTCTGTATCATGCAACTGTTATATCAATTTTAGTCCTGCTCTCATAAGTTCAAGGATATTGAACGTAATAATAATAACCACCTGATAATAGCTACAGCTTCACCCTGTATACGTTCTCCTAGAAAATACCCATCGAACGTTTCCGATCGACGATTAAAAGTCGTGCGCGAATTAAAGGTGTATCTGGAGAGGTGGCTTCCGCAAAAACCCGTAAGAGGAAGATCCCGGGGAAGTCGTTACGGGGCAATTGCACAACTACTAGGGGCCAGGCGCCGACCAGTAGAATCTCGTTTTCTAGGACAATCGGCCATTCTCGCATAGCTGAGAACGATCTCGTTCAGACAAGATCAAGAACGGACTCTGCTCGCGTCGATAACATTCCGCAGCCGCTGATATGTACCTAGTGTCGTTGTGGAAACGGAGAACCCACGGCCGGGAACGTCGCGTGCACGCGCGAGTGAGGTACAGGGTGTTCCCGAGAGGTGGTCCGAAAGATTTGCAGGATTTAGGTTCATTGATTCACTCGAGTGCTTGGTCAATATGGATTCGCAAATGAATTCTGATAGAGTAGACGACGGTTATCTGTTTGAATAGTGTATGAAGTTGTCCCTTTATCTTTTATGATGTGGAAACGGAGGATTATCAGAGATTGCCTTGAGTTATTCATACACGTTTATTTCACTGTGTTGTAAGAAGCATTCCGTGTGTCGTCCTTTCGTTTCAATATGTACTTGATAGCTTGATAACGATTTTTTATTCTTTACCTTGTTTAGCCTTGAGAGAGAGCTCTACGGTACTAATTTGAATATTTGTTTCTGTCTTTACTGGTAAAGTAAACGGGCGAAATATCCCACTTGTGATAGATTACTACCTAATCTATGCTAAAACGAGGATATTCGTGACATTATCGAGTACTATCTTTGGAACAACAGTAGGTACATACAAAGATTCATCGTGTACTATCGGTTTGGTCCTTAATCTATCGGTAAAGTAGAATATTCTTCACTTCTGTTTACTACTGTCCTGGTGACAGACTAGACTAGTCTTTTAAATTTTTATTGAAACTTTCAAATATAGTCTCTAAACTCTAAAGTACAGCTGGATAGGACTCTAAACTATTTCACGAAGTTGCATCAACTCGTTAGAAATCTTGCAAAATTGACCACGTCGATCCATGAATTTTAAGTACATACCAACTTGATTATTCAATCCTAGCACGCAGTGGTCCGGATGAATACTCGAGTCAGCTGTTCGCTACTTCGACTCGTAATGACGTGGGTGGAAACATGGCCTGGCTAGGTTCACGGTTTACCTGAAAAAGGACATGCCTCGCTCGCGTTTACATCACGCACGGTCTATCGGTGGCCCTACCAGTTCTCAACTGACCCACGAACGAGTCACACATAGAAAGGCGCACGCAACGTTCGTGCACGCGGAACAGGGCTCTTTCTCTCTTTCTCTCTTACTTCCTCTCTCTTTCTCTGCCTCCTTTCTTACTTCCTTCCTTCTCCCCGCCTGGCTCCTCGATTTCAGGGCGGCACTTAGAAATCGCGCTCCACGGAGCTCCAACAATTATTTACGAAATTAAAAGCGCAAGGAATCTCTTAAAATTCATTTGTTTTAGAAGGTCGAATTAATATACTTAATACTTTTTTCATAATTCTTTTTCAGTTGATTTTATTAATTTCCAGTAGGAGTAGGGTCGGTGGATATTCTATGTAATTCTATTTTTGAAATAATTATTTATTTATTTTCGTATTTTAGTAAAATAATTGGGCATGTGAGGAACTCCACGTGCAAAAATAAATTGAAAATGTAGAGTAAAATTTTCGGATCGTAGCCCTTCTTTTTGAGAAAATCGCCTAAATTGAAATTGGCGAATAATTTGTTTCAAATGGGGATTTATTTTCAAGAAAAATGATTCAAATGTAAACGGTTCTTAGTCAACTGGACTCGCATTTCGAGGATTTTGAAGCTTAATTTTCTCGAAAATGATGCGAAATTGTTTCAACACACAGATTCATCTCATTTTTCAAACTTAACTTCCTAAAAAAGGAAAGGTCATATCAAAGAAATTTATTCTACATTATCAATCTATTTTTACATAAATAATCACCCTATGTCCGATATTACCATCCTCCATGTAAACACGAATCGGACATAATTTCGAGTTTAAATCACACAAACTCCACCACGTAACGCCGTAAAAGAGAACTAAACTATTACAAATTATTCACCCGGGCATCACGTGAAATCGTTAGAAAATCGTTTCCCAAATCCGAGCCTGCTTCAACCCTCTCCCTACCATTCTTCACTCCCTCTTGGGCCTAACTGTCCACTCGCCGACTGACCAGTTCGAAGCCAAAGTTCGCCTCGCCTGCGTTCGACTTGCGTCACGCGGTGCGTGCCTCGACCCCTGTAAACAATCACGAACACGCGACAGTGCCCGGAGTCGCCCGAAACGGGAAGATGAATCAAGAATTCCTTCGTTACTCGCGAAAGTAAATCGGTAGCGATCGCGGAGAATTCGAAGTGCAATATGTCAGGTACGCAAGAACGTTCGGTGATTCGCGCTGCTCCTCGGAACGCCTCGGTGACCTTCGGCAGGCTTCGGCCGTCCTCGGCGGCGCTCGTAACCGGCATCCTCGAGGAGGCGACGCACGACAGATGCCTCGAGGTCCAGTGACAGAATGTTGCGTCGAAATCGGGTAAAATTCGGCTGACCCGCGTGTGATTGTGCGAGGAAACTCGGGCGTGTGTCATGCCGGTCACGTGTACGGATTTTCCCGCGAGGATCGGATAACTGCGCTTCGCCAGAGGGACAGGACGCAAGGTAACAACGCCGATTAACGTAAATAAGAACGGGTGAATCCTTTTTTAAATGTAAAAACTGCGGCAAACGGATGGGACTTTTTCTGCGCGACCGATACGCTTCCTAACTCTGACTTACATACGCAAGTTTCACGACTCCGCGCGATCGGGGGAGGGGGGGAAGAATGCAGGATGAAAGTGCGTTCCAGGCACGCATGAAAAAAGAAAAGAAAATTGAATTGCGCGCTCTCGTAAATGGGACAATGGGAATGCGTTTGTTACCTGTGACTTGAATTAAAGAATGTATAGTGATGTTTTCAGCCCTGGATAATATATAGGGTAGATGTTGGTACGGTAGTTAAATACAATGTGCCACGTTCGTCCAATGACGAGAGCTAATCACATGATTTCGCTGGAGTGTCGTGTTGCAACCTTCGTAAAACCGTCCATTGTTTACTGGAAACGTAACAGTAGCGCCTTAGCCGATGTTACAGCGATGTTAGGCTTCGAATTACCCTGATATCAGGCCCGGGATTAAGTGGAACTTTTTGTTACCCTCGCGCGCACGCTGGGTAACGAAGTTTATCAACAATCGCTAGTCCTTATCAAGATACATCGCGAAAAGGCGAACGATCGTTACATCGCCTGTAATAAGGTGGCCTGACGCAATCGACGAAGGTTGCACGACAATGACATAGTTCTGTACGCGTGGATCGCGGCAAGTGTACACGCGTGCGGACTTGACTCGTGCATTTAATGAAACTCGACTCCTTCGGCAGTGGGAAAATGTTTGCCATTATTAGTTACGAAACAACGATCAACCATCTATTATGCAAGTGCAGAGGCGAAAGTATAAACTGAATCCAAACCTAAATTCTGAATTACCTACAAGACACTAACCTGTACCAGAAAATCTATCTCAATATAAAAAAAAACACGAGCTTTTGTCGCCAATGACCTAAGAAAAAAGAAAAACAGAAAAACTTTTTATCTATTCGACAGTCTTAGCCAAATTTTGTTTCACGGACTGCTTTCCGCGGTAATTAAGGATCCCCGTTCATTCGTTACACCGTTACGGCAGAGAAAGTGTGTTTCCTAATTATTGGATAAGAGAATGCGAGATTCACATCGCTGAATCAATTTAGTCCATTCATTCCGTCGTCGTCGATTGTTTGCGGATGCTGTAAGTTGCTCGACGCATAGACGGTAGAAATTAATGTAGAAGGGAAACGAAGTGGTAGAAGTCAACTGTACTGACCTCTGCACTTGCCCCCGAAAAAGAATTTGACGGGCGCTTAAGACGCGAGGCAGGTAACTGTACCGACGCGAGGTGTCTCGTCGCGCGCGATGACGAGCGGATTCGTTTGGCCTCCTATCGTGCACCTCGATGGACCAAAAAACCGTTGGTCAACATACGCAACGCGGAGAAAGTCGCAGCACACTTTTTCGTCACCTCCGTAAGCCACTTTACGACCTGAACTGGATACGGACGTGGGTGTCGCAGACGTATACAGTGGAACTCCATTTATCCGAACGAATTTCGCACCGGTACCCGGATTACCGAACACGTTGCTGAACTCTGATTATCCGAACCCGAGCCCCGTCACGTGCCACTTATGCGAACTCGTGTCGTTGCACAGAATACATATAAATGTTTCCTTGTGTTTGATGAGTAACACAAAAGGCAGGGTTTTCGATCATGCGATGGAAGAGAGAATCAGTGGGCTCTTATCTGAGCCGCCATGTCCCTACATGTTCGGATAAAAGGAGTCCTACTTACCGCTTTTCGAGGACCGCATCCGTTTGAAGGTTGGACGTTGACAGAGATCGTTTGCATCACACGAATCTGTCTGCTGGGAAGACTCGTTCGATACTTTTAAAGTTTGAATTATATTAAAGGAAAACAGAAGATTTAATTGATGAACGATCATCGAAACTATTAGAAAATAAATGCTTAAAGACTGTTTTGTGGGGATACGAGAATATATTTGTTGTAATACTGATGGTGACTTTGAAATCTCTACACCTCCACCCGGAAGAAAACTAATTTCTACATGTGCAAATAAAACAGATATACTGTATAATTGCAGATTTGAGATTTTTCTATTATCGAATAAGAACCTCCATCACGAAAAAAAGTTCATATACGTTCTTCTTTTATTGGAAATAATTTAGATAACTTAGATTGTTTTTGGCATTTCATAAAGCCTCACTCTCGTGTGTAAGACAAGTGGCAGGCACAGTTGTCGGGTCTCGGCGAGTGGAGGAAAAAATCGCAAGATAATATAGCTTACTTGTGACTCGGGTGGCTTGCCACTAACTATACTTCGCGATCTACAGAGGCATTCAGACTAAAGCATGGAGTAGGTAGCCTCGCGTCTAGCTACTATGTAGCTTCGCAATCTAATACAATAAAAGAAAGGCGTTTTCAAAAGCAGTTTTGTATTTTAATTTAAAATATGTTACTACTGTCCTTTGTTTATTAATTTATTTACGCATAGTTGTGGTCAATTTACAAGTATGAGTTTGTAAATAACCGAATAATCTGTTGAATAATGGCACGTAAAGTTCATAAAGACAGAACCGTTCTGAATTCAAGATGTGCTTCCAGGGAGTTGTATTTTTAAATGTAAATCAATTTACCTAGATTTCTGATTAATTGCAAATGGCACGGTATGATCGATTACACGACGCTACATAATGGTTGCTCATTTGCAACAGCTGGCATTCAGGGCACGGACGAGTCATCCGCACTTTCTAGACGTTACTGAATGTATAATATCCTCCCTGGCAGTCTTGGGGGATTCCATGTGACGTAATGGAATATGAATTTGTCGAGTTGGGAAAACGTTCAGTCTTAAAGTATCTGGCGTCTCTGTCACGTGTACCGGATCCTCTGCATTGGCACGCGAGCCTCACATTATTGCGTCGTAACTTCTACATTCCGTGTCCGCCGAAACGGCATAGCTTCAAAATTATGTAACTGTGCAAATCTATGTGACACGATTAACATCGCTGGCAATTGATATCTTAATAACTCGAGCATTTCAAAACTATGCTTATCTACTCTTCTTACATAACATGTAGTTTAATATAGATGTATTATGAAAGCTTAGAAACTATTTTCAGAGATTTGTTTTCATTTATTGTGGATAAAAATTGAGCAAAAACTTAACTTTAGAATGTCACTCTGAATTACTTAGAGATCTCTCTACGTGGAGTCATTGAATTTATATACACAGAGTCGTTAAAGAACAGAGTACAGTGTTCCATTTAGAAGTAATGTAGTTGATCCTGGAATCAGGTATCTATAAGAAAGGAACAAATAAAAATAAAATAACGCCTCATCCAGAGTTATCTCAACTATTATGGTATCAGTCTTCAGGGAGGCGCAAACGCACAGTTTTGTCGTCTGAAAATTACAACATGCTACAGGGATTAAGGAAAAACAAGCTATCATTAGAAGAAGTATGATTTACTACGGGGCGCAGCTGATAGATTAAAGGGTGCATTAATCACGGTAGAAGTTATAATGTAGCACAGATTGAAGGAAGTATCTCGACTCGACCCTGAAATTGAAGATGGAGGATATAGTCGATGGAACAGCTCTGGCGAAGTATTTAATGTGAGCTTAAGTACTCAATTGGGGTGTGACGAAATATTATAGGATACTGTTAAGTAGTATAAAGTACCGTCAAGGACCCAGTTCCTAATCAGTTTAGTATATAAATACCAAATAATAAGTTTATCACGATACAAATTTATTCCAAAAAATTATTAAATAATTATGAAGTATTTTTAAATTTATACGCAAACATTTGATAGCTACTAGTAAAATGTTTTAGGTTGATCAGAAACTGCTCTCTTTGCATCTTAAGTGATCAGGAATTGGGTCCTTGACGGTATCCTCATTACTTCTCTACAAGGGAACATATCGAAGTGACAATCGTCGATTTTGATTCGACTTTGGTAGAAAGTAGATCTTACAAAAATATTTGACACGGATTTTTTCTTATCGGCTGACATTTATCTTGAAGGGGTGAAAACAGCCTTCAAAGTTGAGGTGTGAGAAACATGTTTGTTCGAATATCTTGGAAAGTACTAAAGCTAGGAAAACCGTGTAAATTGCAAAATTGTGTATTTTTTAATGAGGAATGCAGCTGTGCAAATAGATTAAAAAAAAATCCGTTTGTTTAAATAATACATTAAAAAAAAAAACAGATTTCTTTGGAATCAAAATCGAACTAAAACTCTGATATGCAAAAACTGTACTAAATACATTCCATCAATTAAATTGTTGCTGGAACGAATATGACTGATATTTTAACCAACTTCGAAAGAGTAGATCACCGTTTCCCAACTGGTGTTTCGCGAGAAGTTATCTTATGATAAAACTCCTAATTTTTTTTATATTATTTATAAATGAGTTACTTCAATGCCACGACCTTTCGTATACGAAAATAAAATCTTTCAAAGTTTACCGTTCGGTCAATGTTTAGCGAGGTTGGAAAGGTTCCGCGGCAAAGTTTAGTTGGGAAACGCTGGTCTAGATGGATTACTTTCCCCGACAGCGAAGAAAACAGCCGAAGGGAAGGACTCCGCGCGTTTCTCGCAGGCCGCCGCGAGTAATTGCAGCGTGTACAGCCGCGAAAATTTGCGGCTTCCTGCGATCTCGCGTCGCCTCCGTAAATTTACTGCCACCGCGGGATTATTGCGCTACCGACGACGAACCGTTCACGCACCGTCCTAGTCGAACGAAAACGACGTCACCCTCTTGGGGCGAGCTTCTTCTTTCCTGCCTCGCTGCGCCGAACTAGTAATTACTTTCGAATAAACGCTCCCTTCTTTCTTGCCTCGCGATCGCGATCTTTGCGCCGAGATGAGAACTTGAGACGCGTTACCCCTTGCTAAATGTAGAACGCCGCAGTGGTAAATGTAGCGGACTCTCTTGAACAGTCGAAGACAAATGCTGGTGTAGCTCGTTGCTGCGAAGATATTTAACTGGTCTTTCTGTGAATTTGTTTAAGAGGGTGTAAGGAGTCTTTGCTTGCAATTGGAAATATGCGTGGATGTAACGGTGCTTTGAGAGTATTTACACGAATTCATTTTGGGAAAGCATGTCGGGTGATTATGGATCTTGATTGGCAGAAGAATTGTTCTGGTATCGGGGTGCTTTAATTTAACTTTCATTCTTCATTCTTATGAAACCTTTGTCGGTAGTAACCGGACACAGCAATTGCAGTGGTAATTAACTTGTTTCGTGATACTTGAGGCACCACTGACCCGAGATATTTGTCGGAAGTGGGAATTTCATCGAATGGAGAAGTGTATTTTTTAAACGATTTTACTTAACTTTGATCCTCTGTATGTTTGGTGTATGGTTTAAATCTGGCAACTCAATTTTCACCCGCTTCCACCAGTCCAATTGTTTTGAAACTTTGTAGGTGTGATGGCAATACAATTTCTGTACAAAGAAAAAATCAAAAATAAAAAATTAATTTACTTAAATTAACTTAAATTTCTTTGGGTGCGCCATTACTGGAAATGGCCGCGAGAGATGAGATTTTAAAAATATATCATGAAACTTGTTTCATGGGAGCCTGATTTCATGAAAATAATGACAAAATCATACAATAGCTACATAGGTAATTGTCTTATGAGATTAAAGTCTCATGGGACACACAATATTTTTGTTTCATCGTGGATTCGCAGCTTTTAGGTGCAAAAGTATCCAGATACCTTAAAGTTCTTTTCACACGAGACACTTTTGTGGCTGGTGACTCCATTCCACGTATTCACTCATTTTCTATATAACTTTCTCCATCTTTTGTGAAGCGGCATTCCCTTTGCCAAGCGAATATATCCAAAGTCTGAATCGTCAGTCACAGATATGTGCCGTGTGAAAAGGACCCTAATTACAGGGAAAGGAATTAGGTATATCGTTCAGTAAAGATCCGTGGATACAATGATTTTGGAATGCGTACCGGAACCATTAAAACCGAGTTCGTGAAATGTCAGGAAGTGGACTCGAAACCGCGCCGTAAATATTGTCGGCACGGTTCCGTTACCTTGAAATGTTCCTTAATTGAAAAGACGCGTTCTCCTTCTCGCCGCGATTAGCATCTCGCGATTTAATTGCACTCTCGAGACTCGTCGATTCGACACACCGACCGAGCATCGAACCTCGACAAACTTTTCATACGATCGCGGAAAAATCCCAGCGTTTTCATTTTTAAAAATCAATTAAGTTTTCTTAATCGTCAACAGTTTAAAGAAATAATTACCTGTATCCACTTCAATCGTTTTTAATGTATGAAAATTCAAATCGAAATTATTATACTGGGTGGGTTGAAATGTATTGCAACAAATACTAAGAGTTTTAGTAGATTTTTAGAGATTACTATTGATTTTGATACCTTTTAATGGAGAAAACAAAATTGTGATACTCGGGTGAATCGAAATTCATGATACTACTAGGAAATGATTCTACTGGACTTTTCGAAATAAATCGAAATCATGAGATTAGTTTTTTCCAAATTAAAACAAGTTCAGAAATGTACTTAAATAAATTGGACTATTTATTAGATAAGATACATCATAACTTATTTTCCATCAGGCTTAATTCAATTACTATATTAATTTCATTTTTTCATAATTTAAATCACAGCAACGTTCGACCTGCAATTACTTAAAATCGTAAATTTCATCGTTACCGTATCAAACATCACTTAAACCTATAATTAAACAATTCACGCGGTCGAATTACCTACAGAATAAATCACACCAGCGATCGCATTTCATTCCAGTGCACACGTGTCTAATTAATTTCCAAGCTCGTTCCTCGCAAAACGAAGCACCATACGAAAAAAAAAAAAAAGAATTATCCCATCCTTCCCACTCGTTTTAAAGCGTAAAATCACTTTTGCTAGGCTGTTGCACATCCCGTGTAAGAATTTCGAAATGGTTATTATGAATTAAAATCACAATTCAATTCTGCTTTCCGCGCTGACTGCAACAGGCATTAAAATCAATATCAATCCGCATCCATTACGCCTGCCAACAGATTTACTTCAGCGATAATGACCCAGTTTGGCAGATTTCCCCTTGCACTGTCATCCTGTGAAGGAAGGCGCAGAGCTACGCAGACCTTCAGCCAAGAGTCGAACAACGAATCCCCATTTTATTTTGGCCGGCTCCCCTTTCCTTTTCTTCTTTTTGCCTGCTTGGCTTACCAGCTCCTCCAGGTCAGGTCCTTCCGGTCCTCGTGCTGTCTACACCTGGACGAATTCCAGCGGTTCCTCCGGAGTCAACCTTCGAGACTTTTACCCTCGCGGAACAAAGGGAAGGCCCTCGCCTCTCTCGTCATTCGCATTGTCCCTCTTTCGGTCGTAGTAAACTTGCGTCGGCTGGGGGCTCGATTTCAGGAATCCTAAACTTTCGCTCGCGTAGAATGTATTCTAAATCCCAATGAATATTCTAAGACCCATGAATTTTACGAATTTAAAAAAATCCTTTTAAACATGTATTCCTAAAAGTTTTAACATTTTAAAAATGAAATTAAAAAAAATCGATTTTTAGACTGGAACCTCCCCGTAAGGTTGTCAGGGACTTGGAGCACTCACCGCGAGTGGTGTACAAAAAGGACTGTACAAGTCACAATCCTTGAAATTTCTCTTCTAGAATTGAACAGTACATTCTCAAATATACACCCATATTCGTCAAATATGAAAATCGATTTTTTTGGAGGTTTCATATTAGAGTGGCCCTTCTTCATACATCTCGATTTTTACGTATTTCTTTGCTCACCCTCTAGAATGGTTCCATTTCATAAAAAAGTAATCCCTGTAAAAGTTCATTGCAATCGAATAAGAGGAAAGGGTTTGGAGTTAAAGAATTTCTCAAAAATGGTAAACCATATCGAAATTTGGTTAAAATAACATTAAAAGAGCATTCAATTTTCTACAATTTCGGTACATATAATTTTTTTGTGCTTCCAACCAATTTTTAAATAATGGCGTTTGACTATAGAGAGGTCCGCATTACGTTTTCAAATATTCGCCATTCCTTCAAAAATACCTAAATATTTTTTCTAAATCTTGGATACCTAGTTTTCCAGTATTTACTGTGTAGGTGACAAAACTTTTTGCCTTTTGTTCTTAGTCTTTTTTTCATTCATAATACGATAACGTTAAATAATTAGTGAAGCCACAAGAGTCAAGTTCACGTGATTCGAAGCGTACACTGTTATTACGGATCAAGAATGACCCAGTCACAGCTTCCTGTGGTCCAGTCATCAAAAACTAAACCCAATTATTCACGATAAGCCTAGCTACTTCAGCTAATGGAGGTTCGATTGTATCCACGACCTAATAATAAATCCTCCCTAACCAACCAAATCTCTATTTTTTAGATGGACACCGAGGTACGGACACTCAAGCAAGAGTTGGTTCGTACCCAGGAGGCCTTGAAGGCGGCCACGAAGAGGTGCCGCGACCTGGTGAAGGAGCTGGACAATCGTACCGCGAGCCATGAATCCGACAGAACACTTCGGGACCAGCAACTGTCGTGGATACTTCGCGCTCTGCTCGGGGTGGAGGCGCGGCTCAAGCAGGAGCAGAAGTCCATCAGGCAGCTGCTCTGCGAGAAGGACAACGTGATCAGGAACCAGCAACTAGAGATCGCGAGGCTCAGGCGTTACACGAAGAACTACATCAAATGCAAACGCGAGCAGACGCTTGGCCAGGCCTCGATGAAGATCGAGACGACCACCGACATCGAGAAGGGAGATCTGCACGCGACCAACGTCGAGGTAATCTCTTCGCTCTGAAATGTTTTGGTAAAATACACAGTGGTTGGTCGGTAGGAGAAATACTCTTTGAAGAAGAACTGTGTATACGCATAAAGTCTGTGCTGGGCAAGAATTAGTGATATTGCTAGAATTCTACAATTATCAAAGAAACAATAAATCAAAGGGATCAGACGTAGAGACTTGGAAACATATATCAGACCCAGAACAATCGAATAGCTTTGCATTTCAAAATTTTAGGCAGACTCCAGGCAAGACAGCAGCATCAGCAAGGACATCCAGAAGCTGAAGTGCGAGATAATCGCGAAGCTGAGCCCCTCGGGATTGCCGATCGCGCTCCAGGACAGAGGAGTGAGGAAGACTCACAGCTTCGCTGGCAGCGATATCTCGAAGACGAGCCTGACGAGTAGCGAGAACACTGACGTCTCTATTATCACCACCACCACGGAGGGCAGCCCTTCGTTGCTCAGCACCGAGGGTTTCTGTGAAGGTGAGAGCACAGACGTCTCGCCCGGCTCGACGCTGAACAAATCCAACAGGTGCACGCCCACGATGGTCACCGATAGCGAGAACGAGACGACGATGATTTTCGACGGCGACAACGACGAGGAGGCCACCGTGGTCATGGAGAGCGGCCCTAAGGTGGCCAAGAAGAAGGCGGGCATCGGTAGGTCGAAGACACAGAAAGCGTGCAAAGACACCGATGCGATCGAACCTACCAACATCGCTAGAACGGAGAGCAAAGACGATGGGATGGACTGCAATTTTGCCTCGGAGGACGAGGAGAAGGAGCAAGAGCCTATTTACGTTAACGCTTGCAACGAAACCAATAACTCGAGGAATCTGGAGCACACTGACGATAATGCGACCACGGAGGTGTCGAAGAGAAGCGAAGAGTATAGTAATAATAATAGTAAAGACGATGAGAAGAATGCTGACAACAATAACGACAAGAGTGTGTAAGTATTACTAGGTTTCACTGCTTTTTAAACACTCGTTGCTAGGAAATGTTGGACACTTTATTCTGTAGTTGATGAGTGGGACTTTAAATTGCATTTAAGGTAGTTAATCTGTAAGTCCCATTAACGTATGATTTACTTCGTTGTTAGTAAAGCACGTAATTAAGAATTATCTGTAGTTACAACTATTACGAGCTCCTTATTTTGTTAATATTTCTGCCAGCTGCGCCCAGGTACCTAACAATTTTAATTTTAGACTCTTGAGTATTCAAGACTTATTTTTATACTGTTATCTCTAGTTTCTAACGCGAGTCTGAGCAATGGCTCGTATGCAAGAGATAGAGAATCTTATCAGCTCCCAACAGATAGACTCTCAGTGACTAACTAAGTAAACTGAAATTACTCTTTGATACACCGTTGCAGGCCCCCCAAAATGGAAATCGAGGAGCAGAGTATAGAGGAGACCAGCGGGAACTGGTACAGCGATCCTGACGAGGACAGAGTGAACGACGATGTATTCAGGCACAGCACGTATCGACCAAATAGCAACCACAATTCCGTTCTGGAATGCGTGAACCAGATCCTTCTGAGGGACATGGAGGAGGAGGAGAGCATCCTCTCCGTGCCGAGGAGGTTTAAGCATCGAGGAAGGATCGTGCGATTTCAACCAGCTAGGTTGTCCGACATCGAGTCGGTGGGTTCCGAGATGGAGAGGAAGAACTCCGAAGAAGCTATCATAGAGAAGGAGGTGTCGAGCGGTGAGTTCAACGACGTGCCTCCTAGTAGCTTCGAAGCCACTGCGACGGAGGATGAGTTCGGTATGAGTCTTACCCAGACAGCCTCCTCGAGCGTTAGCGCAAAAATTAGCAGCCACGAGTCCAGCCTCGAGGAAGAGCCAGAGGAATCGAAGGCGATTCCGATCGTAATCATAGAGCCAAAGGTAGAAGTGGAGGAGACGAGGGTGTTCCCCTCGTCGCAAACGGCGCAGAAAACGAAGGCGTCGATCAGCGCGACGAATCCGCCGTTGAAGCTGGAGAGGATCGAAGAGAAGACCTGCTTGCAAATGTCCACGAAGGGACTGACCATAGCGAAGAATCTCGACTACGAAGACATCGAGTCGCTGCCAGAAATAATACCGCCACCCCCGAAAACCCCACCGGCATTGCCGCCTAAGCCGCAGTTCAAGAACAACACGCTGATCCTGAAGAAAATACCTAGTCCCTCGTTCCTGATCGACGAGACGCGGAAGAAGCAGCCGCTGCTCGAGTCCGGCTCCTCCGAGCACAGTAAAAAGATCCTTGGATTTATATCCTCTCCGTTGAAATCGGCGGGCATCAGCTTGACGTCGGCCAGGAGCCTGAACTTCGACGAGGCCGTGAACAAAGCAGCGGGGACCAACGAGGAAGGGAACTTCTGGAAGAACAGGTTCAACAACGTTCGTTCCTCCTTCCAGACGCGGCAGAGCCACGAAACTGTCGGGGAGCAGGCGAGGAAGCTGCCGCGAGTCACAAACATCGTTCGTCACTTCGAGGAGTTCAAGATCGGCGGCTATCCCGAGGATCAGGCGAAAGAGCGGAACAAAACGAAGGAGAAGCACGTTCATCCCGAGTTCGACCAGGAGTTCGACATCAGGCAGAACTTCGAGGAGTTCAATCTGGACGAGTGCGACCTGTCGGACGATCCAGATAGACCCGAGGGCGACGGTTCGGAGAGACTCGGCAACCTTAGAGCCACGGTCAGTCAGAACGAGAAAACTGCCGCAACCAAAGACAATAATAATGTTCCTCTTGCTGCGACCAATTCGAGTAGTGGCTACGATCACTTCCTGGAAGCAACGGGTCTTAGCAATAAATCTATACTGACGCCCTCGAGGTTGCTGAGCAACCACAAGAGCATGCTGAAGCCGAAGGACGTGAAGTATAAGAATAAAATCAAAGCAACCGCGGTGTTGGAGAAGCACGGTGTCTCCGCTACTAACAGCACCACTCATGTTAGACATTGGACCGGGCCGTTTGTCTGACGGCTGGCCCAAGTCTTCCCGGCGGGCTTGTTTCGTCAAGAAGCCTGTGACGAAGAAACATGATTTTAAGGTAGTTACTCTTGTGCACATTGAAAGATTAATCATGAAAGCAAACAGGAGTTTGTGACTGTGAAGTGTTCGAGGTAGTGATTAAAACAACCTTGACCATACTTAAACACGTTGTAATATGTAATGTGTAAATTATTATTAATATTCTCCTCTTAATGCAATGTCTTTTCATAGATTTCTTTTTTGTTACGCGATGGATGGAGGAACGTAGGAATTAATTTATTTATAACGGCTTCCAATTTGAAAACTATTTCGACGCGTTGTATATTTTAATAAAATATTTCTTACATATTTATGGCTACACTAATGGATAAAACAATAAATGAAGTAATTCGTAGCGATGTATATTAGCTTCTCTTTGCTGTGAAATCCGCGGGTAAAAAGCTCGTTTAGCGCTGGAGCTAATATTTTTATTGTGAGAAAGTTTTTGTTCTGTTGTTTTCTACACCGTGCAGAATCGAATGTTTAAGATTGACGAGTGCACGGAACTTGTACTTTATTATCAAGCGAGATGTGTTTATCCCTCGATTATTCTGTGGTTTCACATTAACCTTTAACGGCATTCTGATTAGATACGTTTCGTTATATCGTCAAATTTTAAATAACATTACTCCTCTGTACAGTGTTATCTCTAGATACGTGAAAGCTTTCGATTTAATTTTCTGTCCCTGCGCATTTCGAGAAATCTCCGCGCGTGTAATTACGGGTTAATCGTTCATCGATACGAGCAGCATGAAAGCAAAATATATACGCCCCTTAAAAGTACTGTAACGCTAGTGAATATACGAGTCGGCAGAAGTGACTACGAGGATAAAAGTGAAAATGTACTTGTTTTTTCTTCTTTTTTGTTGGAAATAAAATTTAAAGATGACTTTATTGAAAGAATCTCGCATTTGATTAAGAAATAGGAATACACCAGTACAATAGTAAATATTCTGTAATGATTTATAAACAACTAGAACATATAATACAATTATATATAACTTCTACTATCTATAAAAATACAACGCAACTCTATAAAAATACAATGCTAATTGTCACTGGTATCAAAATCTAAATAGGACATGGAAGAAGAAAGTATATCGGAAAATGGACATTAAATTCGAACATCTCACCAGTACATGTTAAAAGGATATTCCATTTTCGTGGGTTAGTATGAATCACTCGTTCAGGCACTCTATTACACTTGGCTAGTGCTATATTATCGATACAAATGTATAGATATAGCTGAAAAATTGCATGAAGAATCACACAATTAGTTTGGCACAGTGGTTTCTTCAAGTTTCTCTTTCCGCGCGGAAATCATAATGGAACTGGAACAAGAAGAAGAAAAGCGTCAGAATATCATCGTAATATTCGAGAATTAAAAGCACCAATTCAAATCTTCATCTCACCTCCTTGTCTAAGTCTTTCTGAGTCCAGACTTTGATCACAGGAAGTTTATCCTGCAAATGGTTAAACCGTTAAAAGAAATAAACACAAAGTCGCTTTTTTGGGGGGGGGCACAAGATCATCGCAAAGATTACTTACAGTAGAGGCGTCAGAATGAACACTGAGACGTGGGTTAAGGACGAATGGAACTCCATCCAAATCGGAAGATCCTGGCAATGTACCATAAATTGATGTGGATCCAACGACTGACGATGTCGGTGGTTGCGGGGCAGGTCTTGTGGGCCTGATTCTTGCACTAGGGCTTAAAATTTCATAATCTCTGTCACTAGATTCGTCCAGGTCTTTCCCCGCATTTCCTCCAATTTGTGGATAAATACCATTTGTCGGTTTTGGTGAAAACTTTGGTTTCGGTGGCCTTAGAGGAGGTATTTTATGAGGCGTTCCGTTTGATGGATTCGGAGACGCATTTTGAAGTAAACTACGAATGGAATATCAAGCATGACAAACCGGTAAATGTGTTAAAAATCTTTAACCAAATAAAATTAATTCTTACTTTATATTAACATACGATGAGCTGGAATTCCCATTTGCAATATCCACAGTTTTGTAGCAAACGCAAACTCCGTTTATGACACTGAAAGGTTGAAGATATTAAGCATGAGTAACGAGCAAACAAGCGCGACGCTTTTGTAAAAAGTTCCGATGGCTTTTGCACGCACCCAGCAGCGATGAAACCATGCGGGGCCATTCGGGATGTGAAACCCTTGTGCATAACCCTACTACATATAATGATATCCGTAACTGCTTTCGAGCATAAATCCTTATTTCTAATTTTATAGCACAGTTGTTTCTTTCTCCATGCCTTCTGCACTAAAATTCATTATCACAATGTACTAAATGAAACTGGCCTTTACAGTAAGCAATGTTCTGTATCAATATTACGTATGCTCACTTGAATCTACAGTATAAGAAATCATGCTATGCCCTTCCGGAGGAGGATCCCGTTCATTAATCACCGCTATGTCTTCGACCACGCAATTGGGCAACCCTTCGATCTTCGAAAAGCATATGTATCTGCCTTTCTTTTTAATGAACAGTCCGGTTTCTCTCCATAAGTCGGCGTCTGTATCTTGATCGTACGTTCTCGACACCTAGGCGAGTAAAGTCGACGCAGTTGTCGATTAAACGATTCGCGGCGATGAGATTTATTAGAATAGTTTAGAGCACGGAGGCTAATGGAATTTAGTCACTTACCACTGTGAAATTCGCTGGACACTTGTCCACATCTTCGACGACGCTTATGGCTGTGATCGGCCTGTCGTCGGGTAGCACAGATGACAATTGATGGACCAACATTTTGTTGCAATTAGTCTTTTTAGACATTATTGCAACCCTGTTAAAAGTACATTTACATCTGACGTTTGCTCATAACATGTGCTAACTAATGCATGCAAGTCGGCTACAATCTTAGTACGAACTGTAATGAAAATTACTAACTATCATTTATCACTTCACAGATAAGATATCATTGTTTCAATGCCAAAAATTGCAAAACAGCAATCTTGAATCTAAGGTGCATGATTTTATTGGTTTGTCATAAACCGTGGTGAAGTTCTAAAGTTAATTGTGTTTTTGCAGTTTCACAGGTTCATCGTTGGAACAGAGATATGTGTTATTAAAAATCCTAACAACTGATAGAACGTCTACTTAACTTGCAAACAATATTTTCAGGGATACAATTGATTTCACGTAAATAATTAGACCAGACTATAGCAACGGATGTCACGAAATCGTGGAGGAATATTTATCACAGTGTATTACCGGAGTACAAAGAATGTACCACTTGCCTCTCTACTTTATCTTAATGACCCATATCGCAATCGATAAAGAATATAATACCCGATATACTAACAATCACGGTGCAATGAATAATATTGTCTAATTTTTTACAACGCGAAAGCAGTTTAGAAGCGCGACGAGAATAAATTAACTGCACCCAGTTAGTTCTATTTATACGGTGCAATGTGATTGAATTTTCGAAATGTTCGCGGCAGGGAACTGGCAGTTTCACCGTTCACTGATATAATCCACGCTACCTGCATTTTTTCGATCTGCTTACCTCCGTGAATATCGCGCGATAAAAATTTTACAAGCTCTGCATGTTTGCCCTAGTGCTTATCGGCGTGCTTTAATTAACTGGTCAATTAATACCTCTACGGAATAACACGCGAAATTTCGGTCGAGACGCGATTGGCTCGCGTTCTCTTGGCCACGCAATCTTATCCTTCGGAAGACTCATTCGTAATAAACCGAAGATGCTCTAACGCTTATGAATAAACAGAGAGAAGGGAAATAAGTGACGGAAGAGTAGGGTGGGAGTGAAAGAAAGATGGAGAAGGGGAAGATAGTGGCAAGAGGGACAGAGAAACGTATGTACAGGGTGTCTCGCGTGAAGTGTTACAAACTGTTTTCTCTGAAACTATTAAAGGCCGTCGCGCATTTTGGCGAAGCTCGGCGAAGTTTGTTTATAAACTTTTCTTCGCGCATCGTCGCGCTTCGCCAAAAAGCGCGACGGCCTTCAGTGTCTTTATTTTGCAACTGAACATTCAATTAAGTGATTAAAACAGTGTTCGTGTACTTATATATATTTATTAATTTAGAAATGAATAAAACGGCCTTGTGATATTTTGTTTATTTCGCGTGATCAAAGAAATTTGAACAGATTCTTAATTTCGCGAATAAACCTTTAGAAGTACAGGCACACTATTTTAAGCGCTTAATAAAACGATTTGTAACCTATAACACCTTAGCCCCGAATCCATCACTTATTTTTAACCAAGAAAAGCATAAAAACATACTCGTTTCGGAAAGGATAATCCACAAATATGATCACTTGTATACCATTTCATTTAAAAAGAAATGCAGTCACAGCTTCCTCGAGATAGCCCAGCGACGGTACCACACACTTCACAGAAAAGGGCTTCAATGAACTCCGAAACGAAAGAAAATGTCCCAAACAAAAACGCTTGTAACACTTTTACACGAAGCACCCTGTACATATGAGTTATCAATTGTTCGCCACTATAGGCTGTCGCCTATTCATATATGTAGTTATGTACTACTGAACGGTATTAGAGAAAATTCCGATAAGATAAGTATTTCAGCTCGCAAACACTGCTACTTGTGAGAAGAGCTTTTCTTCTCTTGCTCCTTCGTTAAACGTTTTAACTAAATTGATATCAATGACATCACTTGTACCACCACCACCACCACCACCGAGATGACTACCATCTTAACTGACTAGGGTAGTTGTGTTCAATAAGCTAACCTCTGTTTCCGTTCCTTTCACGCCGTGAAACCTTACGGCGTTCCTTCGTCCGTTCCTACACTATTCACTCCTGCCCGGATGTTGATTTGATCGTTTATACACTGGCCGAGTTCGAAGCACGTTAATCCGTCGTTTCCCAAGCGATAAGAAATTGGACGAGAACCGTACGCCACCCCTTCATCAGCATTCTTACTGCGAGCCGCTTCTGTGCAAGATCTTTAACACAATTTCAACGCACAACGTTGTAACACTTTCCCAAGCCGTGGCCATGACACTAGTGTTTGATCCTGAAACTAAAGAAACAGCATGGCGGCTTGTTTATCATGGTTTAGCGTTGCAGTATTTCTGTTGTGTACGTTTTCATTTTAGCCTGTCTTTCGAGGAATGCGAATATTATACGGTTAATGAGACTTTTTGCGGAGGAAGCTGACGTCATAGACATTTGGAATTCCTTTGTTTTTAATTGTTGGGAATGGGAAGATTATAGATGGCACTGCGATGTTTGCAGTGGAACGCTGCGCTAGGGCCAGCTAGGGCAATGCATTCTTGTCATTCGAGTGCATTGGACAGCATTGGAGTGGCGGCATCAAGTGGCGTCGGCCTATAATGGCATCGAATGGCGTCCTCGAATGTGGACTTGGGTAATTATGAAAATTCTTGGTGTAGAATAACGGTGTTTTCTTAATACGGTATTGGAAATTACGAGTATTCTCTTCCAGTTAATTAAATACTAGTAATGTTATAGTAATTAGAGTTGAAAATATTAATTTGACTAATATCCGTTTAATATATACAACACTAGCTTTATTATTCGGCTTCGCCCGAAATTTAGATTCTGATTTATAAAAAAAAATTTTTAGTTTTTTTGTGAAAATTCACAACATTCATCTGAATTAGTCAGGCATAATGAGTTGAAGCACATTTCGCGATCGCAGAGTTTATCGTTCGAAAGTTTTTAGACAACAGAACAAACACACAAACTTATAGAAGCTTTCTGCTTTGTATATTAAGGTATTTATTCTGTATAAGCAATTCGCTTTGGTGTGAGTATGGAGTGCTATAAGTGTACAGTTTGTACAACAAGAGCTTGGACGTGATTTCTCTGTGTAAATAATTATTTTTGGTAAAGGTTTTTATATAAATCGATAGTATATCGAAGAAGCTAATACGCACTTAACTAGTAGTGTGTCAAATTAAGCATCGCTTGAAGGAAAATCATGTTGCATGGCGGAGCATAATCTCGAAGCCGTTGCTTTAAACAAAGCACGTCGAAAAATGGCTGGCGCATCCCTGGTTATTACAGTGCATAATATTGTTTTTTTCCTTTAAATATGGATAAAATACTGAGTATTGCTGAATAAAATATGGATGGTTAATTGAGTATTGCTAAATAAAATATGGATGGTTAATTGAGTATTGCTAAATAAAATATGGATATGATACACAATTTTATTTTTATAAATGTACATACATTTATCCCTGGCTATTGCAGTGCATAATATTGTTTTTGTTTTATTTGAATATGGATAAAATACTGAGTATTGCTAAATAAAATATGGATGGTTAATCGAGTATTGCTAAATAAAATATGGATAGTTAATTGAGTATTGCCAAATAAACTATGCATAGTTAATTGAGTATTGCTAAATAAAAGAAATGGATAAGTTCTTAGGTATAGCTAAATAGAATATGGATATGATACAGAGTTTTATAGTTATAAATGCACATACTTTTATCCATGGCTATTGCAGTGCATAATATTCTTTCTTTTTTCTTTAAATATGGATAGAATACTGAGTATTGCTAAATAAAATATGGATAAAGTAGTGAATATTGTTAAAAAAACATATATAAATATGCCACTGGGTATTGCATAACTAAAATATGGATATGTGACTGTGTATTATAAAGGAATATATGGATATGTTACTAAGTATTACAAAATAAAATATGGATATGGTACCAAGTATTGCAGTCTTTATTATACATGTATTCAGAGCCGTCTTAACAGTATTGTAGGCCCTAGGTAAAGCAATGCACTGGGACCCCTGCCCACCCGCGGGAATAGGATTTAAAATCAGACTTGGGGGCTCCTGGCAAGTGCCCAGCGTGCCCATGCCTAAAGACGGCACTGCATGTATTTATAACTAACTATAGCATTATTGGAATCAATTTATTCTCTTTGAAAAATGTGGATACCACTACACGATGTAAAATGAAATAAGTACATATATAGTTACAAATATTGCTAACTAAAATATGGAATGTGTAACTGAATATTGCAAAGTAAAATATGGGTATGATAATAAGTATTGCTAAATGAAGTATGAATATGACAAAAGGTTTTGTAGTTGCAAATATAAGTTTGCAACTGTTTATGACAATGTTTAATACTAATGTCTCTTTCAAATTTATGGATATGTTACATAGTATTGCAAAATGAGATATAGATATAAGATTAAGTATTGCAACAAAAAATATGGATATGATGCAAAGTATTGCAATTAGTATTAATTGTACTATGACAAAAGTGCTATATTAATAATTATTTTTAATTTTTTTTTCAGGAATACTGGGAGATGTTCAAGAAAGTTATACATAATTTATATATTCAAATTTACTTTTAGTACTATCGTGAAGCCTATTACATACATCTGTGGTTGCAGATGGTGAAATCACTTTTTGGAGTTCATATATTTAGAGCCGAAGGATTTACCTGGATACCAAATAAAACTGGAACAGTAACAGCAAAATCATGTGTACCTAAAAACTTATTATTCTCCGTTAGAAAGCACATTTACTAGCCTATGTACTTTTACCATGACATATATATATACACCTGTATTTTTGAATATTTATATATTATAACGCTTTGTAATTATATTATGATACGTAATGAAAAATAAAGACACAATATAAATTTGTATACCCACAAAATGTTGCTGGTAATAACTATTAATTCTAAACGAAATAGTTGCAAATATCATTGTAATCTTATCCAGAATCTGTTAATAAGCAATGAATTCGTCGGTGATAGTGCAAAACCGCGTATGAGCAGTTTGTAAATACCGCGGATCTGTATTGTATCGATTTTACAGGAGGAAAAAAAAAATTTAATATTCTAATTATTTCAAGGGATTTCTTTGATTGAATTCTTTGGAGCAGTTTTAGCACAACTTTTAATAAATACTAACATCAATGGTATGTCTTTTAAAAGAAGCGAAACAGCGCTTGGCAACTGTGGGCGCGAAATCTCAATTTTGCTACTTTTGCAGATCCGCGGTAGGTATTTACAAACTGCTCATACGCGGTTTTGCACTACCACCGATGATTCGCTATTCAACAAGTGTTCGCGGGACCCAGGGCAATTCAAACTGCAAACGCAAGATTATTCTTTGTTCCTTTATTAACTTTTTATCGACTGCAATGAGAAGGTTGAGTTAGTTTCCAGAGTCTCCGTTCTAAAATGTGCGCGCCAAAACTATTTCCGGCCAAGTCACAGGAGCTTCCATAAAATCGGTAACTTTTAATACCTATGTAAATATATTCCGAATATTCCTGCACTATACGATTATTTCTATTAATGTGAAAAAATGCGTTTCATTTTGTCTCTTTATTAAATAACATCGTACGTGCTATTTTTCAAAGAAATAAAGTGAGCGTCAGGAACGGCGTAGATTTCTTACTGAGGTCATAAAAAAACCCTTCCGTTTTTTGACCCTTTCCAATGATCGACCTAATTCAATTTTCAATAAATAAGCCTCAAATTCATTTAAGTTTGCTCCTACTTCTTTCAAACGAAATAAACCCCTCGAGTTACTTTGTTGCGAATACGCAGCTAACTCACCACAATTAAGGTTCATTCCTTAGAGTATAGACTTATAGAGGTCGCTTCAGTTGCTGCAGCAGCTGCCATTGCCTTGCACATTGTTGCATGGTTGCGTTGACTGCATTTGGCTGCATTTTCTGCGTGGTAACAAGGTAATTTCTTTTACATCAATTCGATATAAAGTACAAACCTATTCAAATTTTGCGTTTGGCTAACCAAGTAGAAAATTCTTTGATACCGAATGCGTAATATAATCTAACTTTGCTACGTTGTATATAGGAATGAGACGGCACACATCAAGGAATTCGCATCGTGACGAAAAATCTAGGGCCTCGCGTAATGAAGATAGTGACGCGGCTCTACGCACAAGAACGGAAGATGAGAAGCGGCGGCGTAGACGCGAATGGCTTATCGAGCAAGAAAAAATGGATCGGCATAATAGACTGAAAGAAAAAATGACTATGGAGTACGAGATACGACGCGCTCGTAATATGGGCTTACCACTTCCCGAAGGAAGATGCGACAGATCTCGTAGAAGTAGAAGCGAATCTCCACCTAGTCTACGTAGAAGAACTTCCGAGCATTATACACCTAAGGGAACTGTGCTTTCTAAAAAGTAAGGATAAACTGTCTTCAATTATTAACTATTGAAGAAGACGCATGCTCCATTCTGGAGGATTTCATAAACAAAGAACAATTTTAATATTTCATCGTCGGGTTGTGGAATTTCCTGTCTTATCTTCCGACGGATACATTTAAAGTAAATATGTTTTTGGTTGTATCCGGAAAAGTTCACTGATTAAGGATGCGTTCCACTTACGCCCAAATCGCCCATTATTTCCATTACATATCGCGACTCTGCGGGCGATTTGGGCGTAATTGAAACGCACCCTAAGTGTTAACTTGTATTTGTATAAAATATCAAATTTAGTTGATATAATTTTCCAATACTGTTGTATATTATAAAACAATATGCTTCAAGAAGTAATGAAAATGTTAAATTGCAGTAAGTTTCGTGTATAAATCTATTAAATCAAATATACAAATAATATTATTCTGCACTTTAGGTTTGGAACATCAAGCGATACAACGCCCATATTTAAAGGACCTGAAGGCACGAAAATTAGCTCAACAGAACTTCGCAAAATCAAAGTAAATATACATAGAAACATTCCTGGAAGAGCAGCTACCCATGAACTTAAGCGGAATGTACTCAACAAAGAAGAAGTGGTGCTTAAAAGAAGAGCGGGTAACGTGTTGTATTTTTTAACGTAATTTCTTAACAATTTTCACTCATTCAGCGAACGAATACCACAAAGGAAAATAAGTTCCACGCGGAAGATGATTCTAAGGTTCCCTAGAAATTCCGACCAACAAATTAAAGTTTCGGGACATTGTATGCTTTCTAATGTAAAAATGTTTTCTTTGAGGAACATTACGTTCCACTTTTTAGAATCCATTCAGTTTCTGTTTAAATATATTTTCCAAGTCTAGATAAATATTTCCACATTTTCAGTTTACCAAGTGCTACATTTGAAGAATGGCATCCTTGTCACCAATTTCTACAGTCGTGAAGATTCTCGACTTTACAGTCATACTGCGTCAAGAATTTTCTAGTTTTTATTCATCAAGTGAATAACGTATTTCTGATTCATCCAGGATATAACAAATTTGGAATACAATTTCTGTTTAAATGTATTGGCGGAGTCTAGATAAATATTTCCACGTTTTCACTTTACCAAGTGCCACATTTGAAGAATGGAATCCTTGTCACTTATACCTACAGTCATGAAGAGTCTACACTGTACAGTCATACTGCGTCCCCTGTAATATTCAAGGATTTTCTAAATTTTATTCATCAAGTTAATAACGTATTTCTGATTCATCTAGGATATAGCAAATTTGGAATACAACGTTGGATCGCTGTATTGATCGCACACTGTGCAATATGTAAGCACTATTTTTTTTTTACATTCATTGTTTTAAGATTGCTATGCTTAACGTACCTTTTGCTTGTTGCTTTATGTAGAGTATTTTTATTTCTTACGAGTTTGCACAAAGAATTATGCTTCAGCTATATTAACTGCTATAATGAATATAATATATTTTAGTACAAATTAATTTTTCCCCCAAAAACGTAGTTCAAACACGTTTTGTGCATTCTCCTTGTGTGCTGGTTTTGGGAATGTGTGAATGTCCAAATAATTGCTTTATTTACTAAGACCAGATCAACTGGAAGATTTTCGCGTCTTGGAAGATGTTTTAAACCTTAAAAACCAACACTTGAAGATGTATGATGAAATATTTTAAACATTAGGCTCCAATACTGGAAGAAACGAAATCAGAAATTAATTAGAATTTTTCAAAATTTTTGCATAATATAGATTCACTATCTTCATTAGTGTTTCTTATTCTTATTCTTATTCATTTTTTATTTGATTGCATTAAATAAATAACTACAATTGGAAAATAGGTACTTTCTAAATTTTAAAGTACTCGTAGACTTAATTTAGTTAGTTTGAAAAGTATGGGTAATTTGGAATACAACGTTGGATCGCTGTATTGATCGCACATTGTGCAATATGTAAGCACTATTTTTTTTTTACATTCATTGTTTTAAGATTGCTATGCTTAACGTACCATTTTTGTTTCTTACGAGTTTGCATAAAGAATTATGCTTCAGTTATATTAACTGCTATAATGAATATAATATATTTTAGTACAAATTAATTTTTCCCCAAAAAACGTAGTTCAAATACGTTTTGTGCACTCTCCTTGTGTGCTGGTTTTGGGAATGTGTGAATGTCCAAATAATTGCTTTATTTACTAAGAGCAGATCAACTGGAAGATTTTCGCGTCTTGGGAGATGTTTTAAATCTTAAAAATCAATACCTGAAGACGTATGATGAAATATTTTAAACATTAGGCTCCAACACTGGAAGAAACGAAATCAGAAATTAATTAGAATTTTTCAAGATTTTTGCATAATATGGATTCACTATCTTCATACCTGAAGACGTATGATGAAATATTTTAAACATTAGGCTCCAACACTGGAAAAAACGAAATCGGAAATTAATTAGAATTTTTCAAAATTTTTGCATAATATAGATTCACTATCTTCATTAGTGTTTCTTATTCTTATTCTTATTCATTTTTTATTTGATTGCATTAAATAAATAACTACAATTGGAAAATAGGTACTTTCTAAATTTTAAAGTACTCGTAGACTTAATTTAGTTAGTTTGAAAAGTATGGGTAATTTGGAATACAACGTTGGATCGCTGTATTGATCGCACACTGTGCAATATGTAAGCACTAGTTTTTTTTTACATTCATTGTTTTAAGATTGCTATGCTTAACGTACCATTTTTGTTTCTTACGAGTTTGCATAAAGAATTATGCTTCAGTTATATTAACTGTTATAATGAATATAATATATTTTAGTACAAATTAATTTTTCCCCCAAAAACGTAGTTCAAATACGTTTTGTGCACTCTCCTTGTGTGCTGGTTTTGGGAATGTGTGAATGTCCAAATAATTGCTTTATTTACTAAGAGCAGATCAACTGGAAGATTGTCGCGTCTTGGAAGATGTTTTAAACCTTAAAAACCAACACTTGAAGATGTATGATGAAATATTTTAAACCCAACACTGGAAGAAACGAAATCAGAAATTAATTAGAATATTTCAAGCTTTTTGGATAATACGGATTCACTATCTTCATTAGTGTTTCTTATTCATTTTTTATTTGATTGCATTAAATGAATAACTACAATTGGAAAATAGGTACTTTCTAAATTTTAAAGTACTCGTGGACTTAATTTAATTAGTTTGAAAAGAATGGGTTCCAAAGCATTAAATACAGAGTGAATATCGTGATAGCTTGAAGTTGCGATTCAGCAAAGCGGAAGATTATTTAATCACCCTGGAAAACTTGAACCATCTTGGAAGAATTTACTGTAGAATTATGAATCGTTTACACACAAATTAAAATATTTTATTTGAATCATGTTCAAAGGCGTATCGATATGTTTATATTTTTGTCACCATTTCGTAATAGAAAATGAGTAACATTCCAAGAATTTAGCTACATTCTTTTGAAAAATTGTTTAATGCGTTTTGTACATGCTACGTGAAAAAGAAAAGAAAATATTACATTATAAATCATCAATTGCTATAGAATAGTTAGACTTTTCTTGAAAGAATGTCATCGGAATAATTAACAATTTAAAAAAATAATTTTCTCTTAATATATCTGGTACTCGAAAAAGTTGCAAGCCATTTTTAATGATGTAAGTACTCTTTATTTATGCAGATGAAATATAAATTTGTAGGTATGTACTTTTCGTGTAGAAAATCATATAAATTAACATCAGTTTATTTAACAAATTTGAAATTGACAATACGAAATGACTTGGCTCACAATTGTTCAGAGGTTGCCAGTTTATCGAAGTAGCGACGTTAATATCTTCACAGCTGCTGTAAAGATATGCTTAAATACTTTTCTGGTTTCTACATACGATTGCTTTTGTATTAATAAATTTACTTAATTATAGGAGAGGGAACCAAGCCGATATTCGATAGAGAAGAAATAAAGAGAGCAATAAGTCAAACAGAAGAAGTTGAGGAACGTCGTACTGTCGGAACTGTGAATTTGGAAAATTCGGGTATGTTTTTTATTTCAAATTACTAAGATTCGTTACCTCTTCTGTTTCGCATATATGTACATTTTAATGTTTAGAAAACAAATCGAGGAGGCATTCGGCGTCCGTGAGTCCTACAAGAACCCGACGTCACAGTCCTAGGTCCAAGTCGTCCCGTCACCCCAGGTTCGTGCCTGAAGTGGCAGTAATACTTTGCATCAAAGCGAAGCTGTTACAAATAGTGTTAACAAGTTGTTACCTAAACCTTTATTTGTAAGATAAGATTTTTCATATGGATATAATTATTATTATGCACCTAACTTGTGAACGAATAACAAAGATACTAATGTTGGAATAAGCTTCATAAGTTAGATTGTGCATATGAAAATTCTATTGAGTATTGCTTATGAAAATTAAGAATATTGCATGTTCTGATCAGTTTTCTGCTGTGATCGAATGATTCGTAATTCTATTGGTATAGAAAGAACTTGATGGGTCATGCTAATTTTAAGAAGTATTGGGAAGGAAACTCCTTTTCAGGCACATAATGTTTTAATATTGTGTATCCTTTACAACATGTTTTATCAGCGCATTGGACTTAATTGTGCTTTGAGAATGCGATTTTAGGCATCCTTTATTTTAAGTTACTACAGTATGTTTTGTTCTAGCTTTACTAATGCTTCGCACGGATATGGCTAATGGGCAAAGAAACTGGACGAGGACACGCTTTGCAATGTTCCGGACTGTATGCACATGCTTGCTTATGCTAAAGTCGTGTACAGATTTATTGGCCGGTGGATTAATTTTCGCGAGCAGCGCTCGAGGAAAAATCAGCCGCCACCACCTGACGATCGTGGATTGGCAGTTAGAGTTGCTTGGTCCCCGAAGGGTTTGGTGGGGTAACGGGAACGCTACTGGGCTTCGCCTGACAGACACCAATCCCCACTGCGCGACGACCAGGTATACCCCGAGAGCGATCGAGAACGTAGAGGAAAATAGCACCGAGACAGACAAACGGTGTGGTGGAAGAATACCACTCACGAAACTCACCGGCCAATATATCTGAACACGACTTTAATACCTATGCTTTTGCTTTATTTCTTCTAGTTTCTCTAATTCTTAACATTTTCTCAAGGACAATGCAAAGATCCAAAATATTTCTTTACAATTCAATTTCAAGTGCATTAAAATTACTATAAAATTGATACTGAAGAATACATCTGTGGATACTCTCACTATTATTAGTATCCATAGAAATTGAATGATCAGAATTGAAAAGATCAGATTATATATGAATCTCTTACTAAAGAAATTTTTGAAAGAGTTAAACTTCTAAATTTTTTATTCTATATTAATCAGTACAATATGAAAAGTCTTTAAAAGTGACTTTTTCACACAATAGAAACGAAAAATGTTTAATTACATTGCTCAATTTTGTCATTGGTATTTCATATTTAAAGAGTACTATATATGTTGCTAATAGAATGATTAAATATCAGTAGTGGTAGGTAAGTAATTTTAATTATTCAAACTACTTTGAATGAGAATATATCGTAATAATATGAGTAACATACAATTGTTGTATTGTTAACTCATTATATGTTCTTTATTTTTTACTTTGCATAATCCTTGTTTGCAATTTTACTGTATTGCTTAAATTGCACTGCTTATGAATGTGGGTGGCTTTTGGAACCACACGTGTTGTTTCTGCTTTTAAGTGTTTATTTGAAGCTTGTAATGCGTAGTTCTTAATGCACAACTGTTTATGGATTTTAAAACGATTCAAATCGAAGTATATGCAACATACTTGTGTATAAATTAATAAATTGCTACTACTCAAATTTCGGGGAATTGGAATTTTATATTAGACATGGAAGTGTAAAATCTATATTTGTTATTGCTTAATTTTATAAATTTCAAAATATGCATAAAATGGCACCGACGTGATAATAAAAATGGTGGTAATAAACGAATTTTGCACTGTGTGATGGAAAATGATATATAACTTAACAAAGTTAGCATGAATATAGATACTGAGATTATCTAGAGACGCGGTAGCGTCTCGAGGCCAACCATGGATATTATAAATCGTATTGCAATATAAACATAAGTTAAACATAAGTGTAAACTATACACAAAAGAATTCCTATTTTAAATGTGTCAATGTTTAATCTGAAATTGTTTAGGAAATTTAATTTTTTGCTAATTTGTTTACCCTCTTTCAGGTATGACGATTCCCAATATGGGCACAAAGGAAGTCACAGAAGTGATAGGTAAAAGCTATTATTACACTTTCATGTATCTGCGTTCATTACATTTCTTCCGATTGTATTTCACCTCACTATTATATTATTTACAAAGGGAGAAAGATCGTAGTAGAGAGCGGAAAGATGGCGAGAGATCTTACCGAGATCGTCGGGGGCGGTCGAAAGATCGTTCTCGAGACAGAAGGAAAACAGATAGGTCCAGAGAAAGTTCACGGGAAAGAAGAGACCTAGATAGGCCTAGAGAACACAGAGTTCCCCCGGAACGTTATATTGAACAAATTCCTGTACCTATTTATTATGGAGTAGGTATTTTATTTACATAAAAATGCGATAATTCAGCCATGATATAAAACCCATTTCGTTGCTCAGAATTTTCAACCGAGACCATTAATGGTTGGACCGTGGATGCCAATGCGAGGACCTCTCGGAGGGAATATACATCCTCCTATGATGAGACCTTTAAGAACATTTCCACCACGACCAATGGGAATACCTCCAGATCTGTATGGTTTCCGTCCACCTCTAAATCCTAGTAAGTGTGAATTATAAATTTACAATATACATATCTAATGAAACATTAATCATTTGCAATTTATACAGGGTTTCCGCAAAGGTTTTAGCGGGACGATCCGTGATCGAAGGGTTAATGTGATTCTACTTGTTGGATTTATGTACTTCCTCTGGTTTAATAATGTATCTTTATTACTATAAAAATAAGAATATATATTTAATTGCTTATTAACACATGTGTTCACTCTGTAACGTTCGGTATAAAAATTGATAAGAGTTTTGACCTAGGGTTGACAGGAAAATTTCTGCCTGACAAGACGTTTAGCGGAGGGGGAACACCTTGGAGTGGTGGCGGTATATTAGAGATGTCACGGCGTTATCACGCATACATTACCACCATTTTTGTAGGTTTTCACCCTCCGCTAAACGTCTTGTCTGGCAGAAAGTTTTTCGGCAACACTGGTCTTGAGTCAAGAATCAAGACTAGTATCCCGCAAACCCAGTGCAAATACAGGGCAGATGACACAACGGGATCCATCCTCGCATGTACACTCAGCTCAAACGATTGTGGCCGTTCGAGATTCGATTGCATTCAAGGTTACCAGGGCTGTTTTTTTTACATCGCTAACATTCTATAGTATTTCATGAATATGGTGAGGGCACTGGCAAGCCACAGAGTCCCGTCTAATACAGTTCTAATTCATGTTGAAACACCACTGTGGCAGATATAGCGTGAAGTAAACGGATGATTATTAATGAGACACGTTCGCGCAGTCCTGTCACAAAATTTAATTTACATTGCTTGGGTTATGTTTATTTTCCCCGCTGTTAACATAAAATAATGGATAGTAGATTTTGAAATAAATGCGTATTTCTCTGCTCTACACATTTCCACTAATAATGAGCGTCTTAGATTTTAATGTATGAAGACTGCTACGAATAAAATACCACAAGGCTTTATTCATCTCAGTATTCTGCTTTCCTAACCCTTGCCATCTCTACGAAATACTTATATAACATTCGTTTCCATTTCTTTCTTTACTACCCTACCATCCCGCTTTATTTATTTGTGTCTTCCATTATAAATCCGTTCATTTATTTACTTTGGACATTAGAACTTTATCGTTTATAGTGCCAAAATTATTATGATTTTTTTTTGAGGTTCATTCCAATAAAAGTCATGTGACATTTATTCTTGGTGTTATTTACGCTACAGCATCGCGAACATAGCCGATCGCGCAGATTTATATAATTATGAGTATCATAGGCAGATACCGCTACAGTGGTGTTTCAACATGAATTAGAACTGTTCGAGACGGGACCCTGTGGCTTGGCAGCTTAGATATATGCTCTAAGCTTGGCAGTGCCCTCGGCATGTTCATGAAATACTGTAGAATGTCAGCGATGTAAAAAAAACAGCCCTGGTAACCTCGAATGCAATCGAATCTCGAACGGCCACAATCGTTTGAGCTGAGTGTACATGCTCTAATTCGCACACAGGTGTCGAGATTATGCGTATGTTCTACTAAACTACCCCGTAATCGCTACTTCTGTGGTTTGAAGAATCCTAAACCTTCAATGAATTTCGCGTGCTTGCTCGCTATTACAGGTTTCGTTGAGACATCGGAAATTATTTAATTCGTGCTAATATAATGTAATTATACAATTTTCGATTTTGTCGCAATACGTACGAAATGATTTCGCACATCGATATGTTTTATTCTGTTGTATAGCATCTATTATTTCGACCACAGTATTGCTGATTGGTTGCCATTAAATATATAATTTTTATATATTTATAATATTTTATACGTAGCACTTTGTCGATTATTTCGTGTACCTACAAGACTTTTTCAAAACTTCGGCCCTTTCATGCTTCCGACATTACAACATACTCAGCCTTATTGGTCGAAAGTGCAATGCACCGCAGCACAAATGCATACGTATCAACGTAACCCGTAAATTCTAGATCTGAAATTTCGTTTCAGTAGTTAATTAGGGATGGACGATACTCGTAAAAATATCGATACACTTAAAATAAAAACAATTAACAAACCCAAGGTTTAATTAAACTTCAATTGAAACTAGATTATTTTATTATACATACACATTTATTATGCGAGTATTTTATTTTACAATATGGACAGGTTTATTTCGGAAATAGTGTAAATCCAATCTTTTTAGAAAATTAAGAAACCGAAAAATTGATATATACTTTGTTTTGTACATATCTTCATACATTTACATTTATATATATGCTGTACTTCAATGTAAACTTTTTATACATAAACAATTTATAATTTAAATCTTAAAATATTCGTTTGTTTTAATCAATTGAAATTTCGTGAACATGGACTTCCATAATCATTTAAGTATATCCCGCATTCCATATAAGAGTAGACCTACACCCCTACCAATTTGCGACCAATCTGCGCAGCTCCCGCGGATCTGCCACACGCGATTGGTTGTAGCACTTTCCTTGCCGGCTTCCTACCAATCAACATTAAATCCCTGCGCGAAACGAATCTACTCTAAAGTGGAATGCAATTTTTTCTATAAAACATAATTCACGCATATTCGTTTTCCACATTCTAAGAAACCCCAGAATATGAATTGTAGTTTTAAATCACCCGTTGAGGCCGAGAGGTAAATGTTTTTATGGTGGTAAAATATTATCGATGGTATTTTTCAAACAAATAATATGCGTTTCCACCTAACTGATGATTTATGCACGACTTTCGACTTTTGTCTCGCCAGATCTAGGTTGTTAATAGACAGGCCACTGTGCGTTGCGAGGTAGTTTCGGTAATATTAAAGTGAGCACTGTGAAAACGCAGTTTGGTTCCTTAATTCTTCTACGTCCCAGTAGAATGAGATCCTATTGTACATATTATATACAGAGGAGTACACGGATGAACAATTTTAATTTTGGCGGTGTAATGGTATTCTCAGATAGGCTGCGCCATGTTGCCAAAAGTCGTGATTGGTCAGGATTGTACTGGATTACCGCCAGTTGCGTTAGTTGTGTAGTGTGAGCGGTGTGAGCTGCAGTCTCGAACACTCCGAGCTGAATCGTCGCAAGACACAGGCGCAGCGCAGAACAAGGAATTGAAAGTGGTTGTACCACGTGTTGTATCCAGAAGTTTACGAAGAATTCCAGCATCTTCTAAACACCAAGATGTGATACGTAATTATGAATAAATATAATTTCAAATTATCTCTTTCGCGGAAATCGATATAGTATAAGACATGCTGCAGACGAGCGAGTTTTGTCGCGCAGGCATTTCCGTCGTTTAAGACTAATAAAAGACTATTAAAATGTTATATTTTCCCGATAATGTGTAACGATGCATTGTTGTCGTCAACGCGATACATTGACGAATGCGTTTCGGCATCGGAGTCGTCCAAATCCTGCCTTGTTCAGGCCCCGACACAGTTCTCGGAAAGATTTTGTTTATAACACCTGCAAATGTAGATTTTTCAATGTCTAAGTTGACGACCGCTAAATGATCGTTTTGGAAATCGTTCGTCTGTCTCGGACCTATATAAGAGTATCCCATAATTTCTATTCTATCTTGTCGAAAATTGTACCAATGGATTGGTGAAGTTTTCCCGGCGGAAATAACCCGAAACACGACATACGTACATCGCACTAGTTTTAATAGTAATCAATTTGAATATACTTATATTATCCTGAATAATAATTAGGGCAAGACGTAGGAATTACGACATTCTTGTTAAAACTAGCCCCATTTGCCGTATTCTGGCTCATTATTAGTATTATTTCCAAAAAGATGGAATGAAAATCATAGAAATTGAAATTTTCATGATTGGATGATACTGAATACATCTTGCGACCCGATATTGCTCGTTTAACGCTTTTGACGAGAAATCTCGCGACCCAGTACCAGGCGTTCAATCATGTAAACGAAATATTTGCGCCGTGTCTCTGGTCGTTCGAGACCCGTTTCTTTATTATGTACATATTTCTATACATTCTTCAGTCGGGTATCGCATGTTGTAAGCCGTATGTTGATAAATATTGAAGTCGTAATCAGTGGCGGATTCAAGGAAAACGACACCGGTGGCAAACGTTCTGACGGGCAAAATTTTTATTTGAATACAAATTTCGTAATAAGGATTTGTTCTTAAGGGGAGGTTCCGGTCTAGAGACCAAAAAAATAGGTGATATTTAGGAATTAATTAAAGGAAAACTATTATATATACTTTAATGGGACTTTTTGCATTGTATTAAGGATGTCTTAAATTATAGAAATATATTTTTTGTTTTATAACTAATCATTGCAGACGGCCCTAGGCAGCTGTTAAAGTCAAGGCGTCAAAAAATTGATCCAAATCGGTGGGCGCTGTATCTCCAAAAGTTATTATCCGATTCGACTGAAACCTTTTTTATTTTTAAGAATATACTTTTGGCTAGGGGGGAACTAAAAAAAATTACAAAAAATTGAAAATTTATAATTTTCCAAGGCGTTGAAAGGACGGAAAGTACAGGGAAAAGTGATTTCAAACTTGAAGTGTTGTTATTTTCTAAAACAAGATGTCATTTTTTTAATTTTTCTTGTCCTCCCTCTAGCCAGAAGTATATTCTTCAAAATAAAAAAGGTTTCAGTCGAATCGGATAATAACTTTTGGAGATACAGGTCCCACCGATTTTGAGAACACTGTTTCGGGAAAAACGCGTTTAAAGTTTTACGCGAGCGCCGAGTGGCCGGTTGTGACCCATGCATTTACCGCTACTGAAATCAGTGATGCCTATAACTTTGGGAATTTTACGAATTTCAACAAATCCTTTTAAACACGTATTCCTAAAAGGTTGAACATTCGAAAAATTAAATAAAAAAAAAATCGATTTTTAGACCGGAACCTCTCCTTAACCCGGGAGTAGGCGCACGTTGGTCTTTTCGACCGATGAATTCGTATGTTATGAATCATGATCCATAACGTTCGACTGTTTACTTTTTCCGTGAAGCTATTCTCATTTGAAGCTGGTCTCGACTTGTTTATGTTGCGGAGCGACCCTTAGTGCACTCGTGTAGGTTTTAAAACATACATTGTTACGCGTCGGTCTTTTCGACCATAGCGCGCCTGATAACGTTAGTCTCATTTCATCTGTCGCATACAACGCGTACTGTGTGGCAATCATGGTTAATACTAATTTCCGAGATTTCTTAATGAATGAAAACAGTGAAGACGAGGTCAGTGATTCCGCAAAACATTTCGATTATGTTATACCATCCGATCACGATACAGATTCGGAAATTGATTGTGCGGATATAGAGATATCAGATGTAGAGGAGGAATGTACTTTCAGTGAAGGAAACGTAAGTATTTAATCTTTATTTTCAAGATGCAGTTTCTAATCTGAGAAAAATATAAAAATGTAATACGTTTATAAAATCATAAATTTATAAGTATATTTTTTTCAAACAAATGTGAAAAAGAAATATAAATATAAAATATATTAGATAATTGCTATTATGAAAAATTAAAAATCAAGTGATAAATTCAAATTATTAAATAGAAAATATAATTTTATATTTTGCATTCGCACAAATTTTTATATAAAAAATAGAAAAACGGGAAAACCATGTACCAAATGTAACGCATTCATTTGTAATGAACATACACTACATACATACTTTTGTAATGAATGTTATAATGATGCGAGCGACTATAGTCTATCAAGCGAGAAATAATTAGTTATGTATTTCATTGATAGTTAATTATTTTATATTTACTTTATATTTTATTTTATATTTTATATTTTATATTGTATTTTTTCATTTATTATTATTTATTTCGTTAACAGATCAATATTTATTTTATCATAGGAATGAAAATTATTTACATATAACTATTCTGAAATAAGTAAAATACAATGTTATGCATTATTTGTAATATTTTAGACATTGTATTAAGTTATTTCTCATTACATTATCATCGGTCGAAATGACCGACGCGCGCCTACTAACGTAAGTTATTTGGCGCGCCTACTCCCGGGTTAAGGTAGTACTACCGATACGCCTTGAGTCAAGTGCGTGTTAGATCGTCCTTTGACTTCCGTGGTGATTTGATTTGGCAACGTAGCACGATTGGTTGTGTAGTTTTCTTCTGCTCGCTTGAACCTTGAAGTTAGCATTGTATAGAGATATAGAAAAATGAGTATAATATTATTTTATTATTTATGTATTAATTCATCTAATTCTTTTAAAATTCTGATAGAAAGAGCGTCGAGTATCGCTTGTATATACCAGGGGTGTGCACTTAGACCATATATACTCATACCCAGATAGCACAAAGACGTTTTAAAAACGTTTTTAAAACGTCCAGGTCAGACGTTCGGGACGTCTTAAAAACGTCCAGAAAAGGTCCAGAAAAGGTCCTAGAAACGTCCATTTTCACAAACCAGACTGTTTTCTGGGCGTTTTTAAAACGTTTACTGGGCGTTTTTAAAACGTTTACTGGACGTTTTTAAAACGTTTTCTGGACGTCTTCAGGACCTTTTCTGGACGTTTTTAGGACGTTTTTAAAACGTCTTCAGGACCTTTTCTGGACGTTTTTAAAACGTTTTCTGGACGTTTTTAGGAGGTTGGTACTGGTTCGATTAAATAAAAATTTATGGATGTAAATTGTTTTCAAAATATTACCAAACTCGATAACAATTTATTTCGTTTACTTACAATAGATACATGAAAATGTCAGTACAAAGTCGAATACAGAGAATATACCACTTAAAATAGATATGAAGTACCTATGTAGAACATGTAGGTAGTACACATAGATTATACATATTATACAAAATATAGATACAGAATATGTAAAATATCTGCACTTACAATGGATGTTTATAACATTGTTACAAATTCGTTGAAAGATCTCAAAGTATTGAGGAAAATGTTTTCTCTGCATTATTCACAATTGAAAATGCTATTGATTTACAATACACTAAAAGACTAGCGCAAAGCAAAATCACAATTTTGTTATATGTAATAAAGAGTAATATTTTGTGCATAAAATGTGTCTTAATAAAATGACTGAACCATTGTTCTTAATAACTTTTTCTTTAACACGCTACTTCATACCACACTCCGAGAAACGCTTTGAAACGCTTCAAACATGGCTATCTTTAAAACGTACGGAAAAGGACGTTTTTAAAACGTCCATAAAACGTCCAGAAAAGGTCCAGAAAACGTTTTAAGAACGTCCATTTTCACAAATCCGTGGACGTTCAGACGTAAAATGGACGTAAAATGGACGTTTTTAAAACGTCCTGTGCTATCTGGGTAGACACCGCCCGCCCTATATGCATCCACAAGTCGAAGTGAAGCAAAGATAACGCGGAAAAGTTGCCCACAAGTGACGTCTCTTATGGGCAAAAGATAATTCAAAATGGATAGACCATATGTACAAGTGAGGTTATATCTTTTTCTGTGAATAATTTTTTGAATAGCTCCGCGATGGAAAGGAGAACGCATGCCTTTGCAAACCGCACGTACCGGTGGCCGATGGTCGACTGACACTTGGCACGCTATCCGGCGGGAAATTTGCCACACGCGTAACTACTGGTAAGAGAAAAGAAGTGCATACCTCTCAACGATCATCATTCCGTTACAACACTTTGTACGTCACAAATCTTGATGAATATGACCTACCTCCGCGTACTTTGTGTTTACTGTGGCACTATTTGGTAACGAAAATCGAGTAAAAAGAAAGCAATTATGTTACGAGTTTGAATAGTGACCATCGACACGCCTCCGAACGCCCCCTGATCGGGATTTCTAATCTTCACACACTTTGAATTTCTCAGAATTCGCGGGTCATTATAAAAGAATGGAAACAAGTAGAGATGAACCGATATTTCTTAAATGTTCTTGCAAGTATTGTTAACTATATAAAATTCTATTTTTTTTAATCCGTCAGACCTTTTATTTATCTGCTACCATTTTTCCATGTCGTGATGTAACAATTGACATTGGCGGTCTTGATTCTCTTTGCTACCATTTCTTTGTAGACGTGAAGAACAGGGTGTTAGCACTTTTCTGATTACACAGTGATAGCGATAAATGGAACATTTATTGAGGATTGAATAATCGATGCGTGATGCCCCGTTGCGTTTTATTTCGCTTCGGGCCGTGACGATTACAATCAAACCCGACTCCCGCAGGTATACCGTCGCAATGCCCGTACCCTCTCCCATGCGACTTTAAAGCCTGCCCTACACGATGAGACTTGTCTTGAGGCATGCCTCGAGACGAGGTCTCATGTCTCGTGCTGGCAAGGTGGAGAGAAGGAGAGAAAGAGACCTGCCTCAAGACATGTCTTGAGGCAAGTCTCATCGTGTGGGGGCCGCTTAACACCTTCGTGGCCACGCTTCGTTCTATCCGCCTCTTTACACTTCCGGATTACTTCTCGATTATCGCACGCACCCGCTACTTCTGCCCGTTGACCGGCTCCCCGGTCGATAACGTAGGGCCCTAGCTTTACATGATACATGAAATCCCTACATCTTGTTATTCTTGTATTGTGAGAATGAGAACTACAATTTTGTTACAACTTTCTTTATTGGGCAAATTCGTACAGATATATTAAGGGGTAACACCACTGTAACAGCTTGAAAAATAGCGTTTTTTTGGCAATTTTTCTTGGATGGAAGGAAAGGTGATAGAATAACTATACTGAAGGAAGTTATTAAGCACATATTTTGTTATTAAAAAAAAAAAAAGTCATTGAGAAATATTACAAAATGGCGGCACTGAAGCCATTCTCGTGAGGCATGTTGAAATTTTAGCGCTCTGCGGCACGCAGTGTAGCTGCTGCAAATTTGAATTTAAAAAAAAAAATATGACGTAAATCTACATGTTTATAGCTAGAGAAATACGTACGGGATTTTAAAAATATTGATTTTTGTGTGATTGGTGAGCATTTGAATGAAAAACGTTCAATTTTCTCTAAAAAAAGGGCAATCATTTGTTAATAAGTAATGTTTAAATTAACTTATCGAAAATCCCGTACGTATTTCTCTTCAAAATGTTATTTTAAAGATATAGTTAAAATTTCGAATGACAAGAATGAAAATTGTTGGAGTTATGCTGCGTGCCGTGTTGAAAAATCGTGTTTCAAGAAAAACGCGTTTAAAGTAGTGGGCCTTCGACGACCCTAAAAAATACGTTGCCGCTAACATACTTTTATTTGGAAATGCTTCTAACCGAACATAAAAACTTTCTAACAACATCCGTTGTGTAGGTATTAGAGAAGTTAGAAATCAAAAGGTAGGACATTAGGTTGTACCTTCCCAGCAGGGATTCATTTTACGCCGGTAGTCGTTTCGAAGCAGTCTGACGCGCTTGGGGAGGAGCTCGAAATTTCAAGGAAACAAATTTGTTTCAAGTAATACAGCTTTTTCCCCATATTCTAGAAGGTTCAAAGCATCTTTTAAGCCAATAAAAAAAAAATCAATTTTCTGAAAAATTTACAGTGGTGTTACCCCTTAAAACATTCGGACACCATCCCTGCGAGCATTCGCGAACCGCGGACATTAAAGATCCGAATGCGGTCTTAACTAGATTTAAATTGAGCGATTGTAAACCAGTAAATACACCGTACGCAGTTGGAATGAACATAAAAAACGCGATAATAACAGACTACTTAGTAGCAGACAGTAAGCTATCCGAGTAGATTCAACAACTGATATAATAAAGACCATTGAAATACAGCCCAACGCGTTTTAAAATACCTAAACGCAACTGCGAATCATCGTAGAACTTACCAAAAGTCAGATCTAGAATTCACGGGTTACGTTGATGTAGAAGCATGCAAAGAAGCGAAGTTTTTGAAAAGTCTGGTACACGAAATAACCGACAAAGTACAACGTATTGCAATACGTATTGCAATACGTTGTACTTTGTCGGTTATTTCGTGTACCAGACTTTTTTGTTTTCTTTGAGAAACATTACATTCCACTTTTTAGAATCCCCAGATAGCACAAAGACGTATTATGTACGTCCAAAGAACGTCCGTTCCGGACGTACTGTACGTTCGGAGGATGTCCCAAGAGTGTCCATATGTCCCTTGTACGTCCCCGTAAAGTTCATTAAATGTCGTAGGAAGGTCGTATTTACAAAGTAGAACGTCCTGAGGACATGCTGTGTCAACATTCTCAGAACGTTTTCTGAATGTCCAAAAGTAGGTACTATTGATTAGATAATCCTTTATTAAGGATTTTAATAAATATGTAGTATTTTTGTTTCTTGGACAAAGAATAATGATGAATATCACACGTTATTTATAAATCTGTTGAACAAATCAAGCAAATTGTTTTAATATTTTAGAATGTCCTCAGAAACATTTTATTAGATTTTAAGTGTAGCAATAAATTATAATTATTAATTAATACTTTCATTATTTATTACTATTTCTTCTTCATCAGATTATTTGTTTAATAAAATTATGTGGATACTAGTATTGCATTCGGGATAAAGAGATAATTATAAAATCTAACTTTAAAGAATTTTTGTTTTCTGTTTATTAGTATAACTGTGCAACTCACGGTTGATCCTACATGTACATAAATATTTTAAAATTAGACGTATAACCTATTTCAGCGTTTCAATCATCTGCAAAACCTACAAGACTGTTGATCTTAAAACATCTGTTTAGTTCTTCAAAATATTCACAAGACTTACAAGATGAACGTTTCCAGAACATCCGAAATTAAAGTCCTAAGAACATTCATAAGATTTAAGAAACTGACGTTCCTAGAGCATAAGAAATTTAAGTCCTAAGAACATTCGTAGGACTTAAGAAACGGACATTCCTAGAATATCCGAAATTTAAGTCCTAAGAACGTCCATAGGACTTAATAAACGGACGTTCCTAAAACATCCGAAATTTAAATCCTAAGAACATCCTATGTATGTCCAAAATGGACGTAGGACGTTCGGATATAAAATGGACATGAAACTGACGTCCTTGGGATGTATGGTGCTATCTGGGTCCATTCAGTTTCTGTTTAAATATATTTTCCAAATCTAGAGAAATATTTCCACGTTTTCAGCTTACCAAGTGCTACATTTGAAGCATGGCATCCTTGTCACCAATTTCTACAGTCGTGAAGATTCTCGACTTTACGGTCATACTGCGTCCCCTGTAATATTCAAGAATTTTCTCGTTTTTATTCATCAAGTGAATAACGTATTTTTTATTCATCCAGGATATAGCAAATTTGGAATACAATTTCTGTTTAAATGTATTGGCGGAGTCTAGATAAATATGGGTTCCTAAGCATTGAAGATGGAGTGAATATCGTGATAGCTTGAAATTACGATTCAGTAAAGTGGAAGATTATTTAATCACCCTGGAAAACTTGAACCATCTTGGAAGAATTTACTGTAGAATTATGAATCGTTTACACACAAATTAAACTATTTTATTTGAATCATGTTCAAAGGCGTATCGATATGTTTATATTTTTGTCACCATTTCGTAATAGAAAATGAGTAACATTCCAAGAATTTAGCTACATTCTTTTGAAAAATTGTTTAATGCGTTTTGTACATGCTACGTGAAAAAGAAAAGAAAATATTACATTATAAATCATCAATTGCTATAGAATAGTTAGACTTTTCTTAAAAGAATGTCATCGGAATAATTAAAAATTTAAAAAAATAATTTTCTCTTAATATATCTGGCACTCAAAAAAGTTGCAAGCCGTTTTTAATTATGTAAGTACTCTTTATTTATGCAGATGAAATATAAATTTGTAGGTATGTACTTTTCGTGTAGAAAATCATATAAATTAACATGAATTTATTTAACAAATTTGAAATAGACAATACGAAATGACTTGGCTCACAATTGTTCGGAGGTTACCAGTTTATCGAAGTAGCGACGTTAATATCTTCACAGTTGCTGTGAAGATATGCTTAAATGCTTTTCTGGTTTCTACATACGATTGCTTTTGTATTAATAAATTTACTTAATTGTAGGAGAGGGATCCAAGCCGATATTCGACAGAGAAGAAATAAAGATAGCAATAAGTCAAACAGAAGAAGTTGAGGAACGTCGTGCTGTCGAAGTGTGAATTTGGAAAATTCGGGTATGTTTTTTATTTCAAATTGCTAAGATTCGTTACCTCTTCTGTTTCGCATATATGTACATTTAATGTTTAGAACACAAATCGAGGAGGCATTCGGAGGCGTCCTTGGGCCTTACAAGAACCCGACGTCACAGTCCTAGGTCCAAGTCGTGCCGTCACCCCAGGTTCGTGCTTGAAGTGGCAGTAATACTTTGCATCAAAGCGAAGCTGTTACAATTAGTGTTAACAAGTTGTTACCTAAACCTTTATGTGTAAGATAAGATTTTTCATATGGATATAATTATTATTATGCACCTAACTTGTGAACGAATAACAAAGATACTAATGTTGGAATAAGCTTCATAAGTTAGATTGTGCATATGAAAATTGTATTGAGTATTGTTTATGGAAATGAAGAATACTGCATGTTCTGATCAGTTTTCTGCTGTGATCGAATGATTCGTAATTCTATTGGTATAGAAAGAACTTGATGGGTCATTATATATGAATCTCTTACTAAAGAAATTTTTTGAAAGAGTTAAACTTCTAAATTTTTTATTCTATATTAATCAGTACAATATGAAAAGTCTTTAAAAGTGACTTTTTCACACAATAGAAACGAAAAATGTTTAATTGCATTGCTCAATTTTGTCATTGGTATTTCATATTTTAAGGGTACTATGTTGCTAATAGAATGATTAAATATCAGTAGTGGTAGGTAAGTAATTTTAATTATACAAACTACTTTGACTGAGAATATATCGTAATAATATGAGTAACATACAATTGTTGTATTGTTAACTCATTATATGTTCTTTATTTTTTACTTTGCATAATCCTTGTTTGCAATTTTACTGTATTGCTTAAATTGCACTGCTTATGAATGTGGGTGGCTTTTGGAACCACACGTGTTGTTTCTGCTTTTAAGTGTTTATTTGAGGTTTGTAATGCGTAGTTCTTAATGTACCACTGTTTATGGATTTTAAAACGATTCAAATCGAAGTATATGCAACATACTTGTGTATAAATTAATAAATTGCTACTACTCAAATTTCGGGGAATTGGAATTTTATATTAGACGTGGAAGTGTAAAAATAAAATAGTGATCTCTAGCGATCATAATAGTTTGCACAAAATATTGCCAATTACACTACAATCCATGTTTGTTATTGCTTAATTTTATAAATTTCAAAATATGCATAAAATGGCACCTACGGGATAATAAAAATGGTGGTAATAAACGAATTTTGCACTGTGTGATGGAAAATGATATATAACTTAACAAAGTTAGCATGAATATAGATACTGAGATTATCTAGAGACGCGGTAGCGTCTCGACGCCAACCATGGATATTAGAAATCGTATTGCAATATAAACATAAGTTAAACATAAGTGTAAACCATACACAAAAGAATTCCTATTTTAAATGTGTCAATGTTTAATCTGAAATTGTTTAGGAAATTTAATTTTTTGCTAATTTGTTTACCCTCTTTCAGGTATAACGATTCCAAGTATGGGCACAAAGGAAGTCACAGAAGTGATAGGTAAAAGCTATTATTACACTTTCATGTATCTGCGTTCATTACATTTCTTCCGATTGTATTTCACCTCACTATTATATTATTTACAAAGGGAGAACGATCGTAGTAGAGAGCGGAAAGATGGCGACAGATCTTACCGAGATCGTCGGGGGCGGTCGAAAGATCGTTCTCGAGACAGAAGGAAAATAGATAGGTCCAGAGAATGTTCACGGGAAAGAAGAGACCTAGATAGGCCTAGAGAACAAAGAGGTCCTCCGGAACGTTATATTGAACCAATTCCTGTACCTATTTATTACCCTGATAACCAGATCTGAAGCGCAGAGCCTGACGTCAGATCCGTAGTCATCTGTGTCCGCATTAGGATACGGTCTGCGGTACAGAGCCTGACATCCAGGACCCTGACGTCAAATGGCGAGCAGATTCGCAGTAGATCCTGCCCTTCGTCAGATGGCGCAGTTATACGTGTCAGGTGAACGGCAGGATCTGCTGCGAATCTGCTGCCCATCTGACGTCAGGGTCCTGGATGTCAGGCTCTGTACCGCAGACCGTATCCTAATGCGGACACAGATGACTACGGATCTGACGTCAGGCTCTACGCTTCAGATCTGGTTATCAGGGTAATAAATAGGTACAGGAATAGGTTCAATATAACGTTCCGGGGGAACTCTGTGTTCTCTAGGCCTATCTAGGTCTCTTCTTTCCAGTGAACTTTCTCTGGACCTATCTGTTTTCCTTCTGTCTCGAGAACGATCTTTCGACCGCCCCCGACGATCTCGGTAAGATCTGTCGCCATCTTTCCGCTCTCTACTACGATCGTTCTCCCTTTGTAAATAATATAATAGTGAGGTGAAATACAATCGGAAGAAATGTAATGAACGCAGATACATGAAAGTGTAATAATAGCTTTTACCTATCACTTCTGTGACTTCCTTTGTGCCCATATTGGGAATCGTCATACCTGAAAGAGGGTAAACAAATTAGCAAAAAATTAAATTTCCTAAACAATTTCAGATTAAACATTGACACATTTAAAATAGGAATTCTTTTGTGTATGGTTTACACTTATGTTTAACTTATGTTTATATTGCAATACGATTTATAATATCCATGGTTGGCCTCGAGACGCTACCGCGTCTCTAGATAATCTCAGTATCTATATTCATGCTAACTTTGTTAAGTTATATATCATTTTCCATCACACAGTGCAAAATTCGTTTATTACCACCATTTTTATTATCCCGTAGGTGCCATTTTATGCATATTTTGAAATTTATAAAATTAAGCAATAACAAACATGGATTGTAGTGTAATTGGCAATATTTTGTGCAAACTATTATGATCGCTAGAGATCACTATTTTATTTTTACACTTCCACGTCTAATATAAAATTCCAATTCCCCGAAATTTGAGTAGTAGCAATTTATTAATTTATACACAAGTATGTTGCATATACTTCGATTTGAATCGTTTTAAAATCCATAAACAGTGGTACATTAAGAACTACGCATTACAAACCTCAAATAAACACTTAAAAGCAGAAACAACACGTGTGGTTCCAAAAGCCACCCACATTCATAAGCAGTGCAATTTAAGCAATACAGTAAAATTGCAAACAAGGATTATGCAAAGTAAAAAATAAAGAACATATAATGAGTTAACAATACAACAATTGTATGTTACTCATATTATTACGATATATTCTCAGTCAAAGTAGTTTGTATAATTAAAATTACTTACCTACCACTACTGATATTTAATCATTCTATTAGCAACATAGTACCCTTAAAATATGAAATACCAATGACAAAATTGAGCAATGTAATTAAACATTTTTCGTTTCTATTGTGTGAAAAAGTCACTTTTAAAGACTTTTCATATTGTACTGATTAATATAGAATAAAAAATTTAGAAGTTTAACTCTTTCAAAAAATTTCTTTAGTAAGAGATTCATATATAATGACCCATCAAGTTCTTTCTATACCAATAGAATTACGAATCATTCGATCACAGCAGAAAACTGATCAGAACATGCAGTATTCTTCATTTCCATAAACAATACTCAATACAATTTTCATATGCACAATCTAACTTATGAAGCTTATTCCAACATTAGTATCTTTGTTATTCGTTCACAAGTTAGGTGCATAATAATAATTATATCCATATGAAAAATCTTATCTTACACATAAAGGTTTAGGTAACAACTTGTTAACACTAATTGTAACAGCTTCGCTTTGATGCAAAGTATTACTGCCACTTCAAGCACGAACCTGGGGTGACGGCACGACTTGGACCTAGGACTGTGACGTCGGGTTCTTGTAAGGCCCAAGGACGCCTCCGAATGCCTCCTCGATTTGTGTTCTAAACATTAAAATGTACATATATGCGAAACAGAAGAGGTAACGAATCTTAGCAATTTGAAATAAAAAACATACCCGAATTTTCCAAATTCACACTTCTGACAGCACGACGTTCCTCAACTTCTTCTGTTTGACTTATTGCTATCTTTATTTCTTCTCTGTCGAATATTGGCTTGGATCCCTCTCCTACAATTAAGTAAATTTATTAATACAAAAGCAATCGTATGTAGAAACCAGAAAAGCATTTAAGCATATCTTCACAGCAACTGTGAAGATATTAACGTCGCTACTTCGATAAACTGGTAACCTCCGAACAATTGTGAGCCAAGTCAAGGCGAAACAGAAGAGGTAACGAATCTTAGCAATTTGAAATAAAAAACATACTCGGATTTTCCAAATTCTCAGTTCTGACCAGTGGTGGGCAGTGGTGGGTAAAGACACGAAATTTCTATTTTATACACGACGCGTGTCTTTAATGTCGTAAATGTCGTAAACGTCGTAAATGACGTAAATGTGTCGTAAATGTCGTATATCTGAAATGAAAACAACTAACCTATGACACATTTTTCGTATAGTTTATGAAGAAGTGCCAATTTATTAATAATTATAATTCTGATTATAAATTTTAATTTAATTTAAGTTACACTGACGACAAATGTATATTGAAAGATTAATAAAATAAATGCATTGGGAAACCAAAAATTTCGATACGCCAACTAGTGACAGAAAATTTAACTACTGAGAGTTGATCAAAATCCGGCGAAGTCCATATGATTATTGTACATTTATTTCTAATTACTTTACCTTTCACGATTCGTTTTTTATTCTTTATTATCTAAACAAGTACAAAACAATAATTAACACCACGCTTTTAAATACTTTTTTGGGGTTAGGAAAGTGGCGATTATCGTAGTTTTCGACGTAACCGACGTATTCTACAGTATTCTATAGAATTCGCATGCAACCAACAAGTTTCTTCAGAAAGAACTATATTTTTCCAACACTTTAATTGTTGAAACCTTAAAATAATGAATATTTCTATTTACGACATTTGCGACAAATGACACGTATAAAATGGGCTTAAAAACGACATATTATACATACATTTGCGACACGTCATAAATGCATTTACGACACGGCGTAAAATACCCGACCCATCACTGGTGGTGGGTAAAGACACGAAATTTCTATTTTATACACGACGCGTGTCTTTAATGTCGTAAATGTCGTATATCTGAAATGAAAACAACTAACCTATGATACATTTTTCGTATAGTTTATGAAGAAGTGCCAATTTATTAATAATTATAATTCTGATTACAAATTTTAATTTAATTTACGTTACACTGACGAAAAATGTATATTGAAAGGTTAGCAAAATAAATGCATTGGGAAACCAAGAATTTCGATACGCCAACTAGTGACAGAAAATTGAACTACTGAGAGTTGATCAAAATCCGGCGAAGTCCATATGATTATTGTACATTTATTTCTAATTATTTTACCTTTCACGATTCATTTTTTATTCTTTATTATCTAAACAAGTACAAAACAATAATCAACACCACGCTTTTAAATACTTTTTTGGGGTTAGGAAAGTGGCGATTATCGTAGTTTTCGACGTAACCGACGTAATCTACAGTATTCTATAGTATTCGCATGCAACCAACAAGCTTCTTCAGAAAGAACTATATTTTTCCAACACTTTAATTGTTGAAACCTTAAAATAATGAATATTTCTATTTACGACAAATGACACGTATAAAATGGGCTTAAAAACGACATATTATACATACATTTACGACACGTCATAAATGCATTTACGACACGGCGTAAAATACCCGACCCATCCAGTGATGCCAGAATGAGGACGGGTCCTCTCGAGAATTTCCCCCACCACGCATGCACACAATGCCGGAGCTCCGATCCGTGAGCTCGGACACGCCACTCCGGCGTAGTGTGCATGTGTGGTGGGGGAAATTCTCGAGAGGACCCGTCCTCATTCTGGCATCACTGGACCCATCACTGGTTCTGACTCAGAGATGCAAGATGCGAAGATTTCCGACTGCAGCGCCCCTTGCGGCGGAGTAAGGAATCTCAGCTTGTGATGTCTCCGCTCTATAGAATAATATTCTTGAGTAGTACATTACACGGGCTTTTTTGGCGGGATACCCATAACAAACATGCGCGAACGTATCGAGTAATGACGGTTATACCCAGATAGCACAACGTCTGGGAAAGTCTTAAAGACGTCCAAAAGGCGTCGTAAAGACGTCCTAAAGACGTCTTGTTACAAATCAAGACGTTCAGACCTAAAATAGACATAAACTAGACGTCTCTAAGACGAGGTGTGCTATCTGGGATAAGGCTAATAAAAGAATAAAACCCAGGATGTTGATTGGAAATTTTACCGAATTACGGTAACGTAAAAAGTCGGTTAATTTTGTATACCTATTGTAATAAACCGTATGTTGATAAATATTGAAGTCGACGAAGTCGTAATGGTACATTCATCGCACATCTATACGTTCAGTCTTGACTCAAAATATTTACAAAAGATGGAAGTTTTTTCTCTTGCTATTTAGCCATACGAATAAGATCAGTTGCAAAATATCTGTGATTATGAGGAAAAACGCCGCATGTCACATGCTTTCACTTTCTAGATATTATCGTTTAAAGTTCTAAACACCAATTCTTCTTATTAGCAATGTTTCCGAATTTTCTTTTTACGATATAAACTTATATTTCCTTCATTTGGCACAATATTCAATATTCGCATAACTGACGTAAATAATAATAAACAATAGAGTAATAATTTACGGACATTTTAGGTAATACGACGCAATTCCACTGGGCTTGTGTTATTCTGCTTGACCGTGTCACAGTTAATACTTAACCGACCGATAAGACTGAACATCCTTGTATGTACATACTTCTCACCGATCACTCTACCGCAAATACTTCCCTGACACTGGTTCTGTTTCGGGTAACGCTAAATTCCAGAGTTCTTTCAAATTTCGTGCAAAACTAATTTGGAATACAAGAAACCCTTGTATAAAGTTTAAAATCGTTTTACCACATAGTTATCGATAAATTGTTGGCTGTACTTCCGAAACCCTCCATGTTCCGAATTGGTTGAAATTTAGGAAACAGTTTCATTTTCCATAGAAATAATGTTTGCGAGAAGAATTTTTACGACTTGACATTTTTTTTATCATTTAAGTGTCACTTCGTATTTTACCGACACATCGAAGGCGACTCTAAAGCCACAGAACATACTGTTTTGTGTCAGTCGATTCTGTTCGTGAACCGCTTCGGTTTAGGTTTAGGTATCCATTACGCGTGAAACAAAAGCATCGGTAGGCTTTGGAATATTCAAAATTACCTTCATCTTCGGTATTCCAAATTAGCAACATGGCATCGAAACCGAAAATTTCATGTCACACTTTGTATTCTCGAAATTATCGCAAAACTGGCACGGAACCATAGAAGGAACATGCAAATGAGTCGATTAAGTGTTTAACACTAAAGTTTTGACATATTTTAACCATGATTGGAACGATTGAATATGCGCTGAAAAAGTTTTGCAGATTGACGTTTGCTTCCTCTGCAGATTAAGTCGAAAATGTAAAAATTGCGGTTCATCCACAAATGTCATTAGTTAAGAGGTCATTAGCCCCTATAATCTACGGTGTTACAAATTAAATAGCGTTAGTAGTTTATTAGATACTTCGGTATTCCAAATTACCAACAGTATTCCACATATGCTGCACTTCCTCTACATTACTGCCGCAAGCCTAACTCTCTAGCTAATGGAATGCTTAAACCTGTGCTGGAAATCGGTAGACAACACTCTCAAATTCCACTGTCGCGAAAATTCGCATACAACGAATCATAAACCACCCAATAACATCCGTTTAAAACAAACAATTAAATGGCATCGACAACGAGCGCGTATCTAATAGTTGCACTAACCGTGTCTGTCGATTCTGGTCCGTGACTACTTCGGTGAATCGCGGAAAAGGCACAACCAAGTAGAACGAAGACAGAGGGTAGGCTTAGTGGGGCAAGGGAACGGAAAGACGGTGAATCTACGCCGTCGCCTGTTGACAAATACGTGTCCCGAAAAGATTGTTTTCTTTCTAAGGTGACCGATGCCATCGATAGAGGTTCGCGGATAGAACAGAACGAGAGTGCTTTGTGCGCTGCGCGTAACCTGATATGCATCGCAAATTCGTCGAGGATCTCTTTTGCGCTCTAGACGTTTTAACATCACGTCAAGATCTATGTAGTACGCTCGTAACATTAATAATACGCGTCGTGGGATTAGTTGACGTTGACATACAATTTTACTCATCGTGCGACTTCGTATCTAATCTGGAAATTACATGTCGAGTTTCCGATAAAGTGCATTTATTTTTTTCTATTTAAATCATATTTCACTTGGAAGAATGTAAATGGATTTGATGCGCACAGGCAGATAAAAGAGAAATAGTATATGTTCAGAAAATGCTCTCGACGATGTCAGAGTAGAGGGGAATATGGGAAAAAGCTTAAGGTTAAAGACTTTGCGTGGCCTTGTGTCAACTCATCGAGAGATCTAGAGACGCGGTAGCGTCTCGACGCCAAGTACATGAAAAACACCCTGTATATATGTCGAACTGTCGCTGCCGTGTATCTTTACTCGTCCCCCGGCTGTTCCAACCTAACCTGAAACTTATTTCATTAATATCTCATCACGCGTGCAATATTTTCTAAATTTAAAAGCATTTTTCTCATGTAAACCGCATATAAGCTTTCGAATAAGACCAAAATCAATAAAATCGGTTCACGCATATCAGAGATATGATAATATCGTCTCATGGATCAGTCGGAAACGGTCCGTTTTCTTCTCCTTCGTCAAGAAAATTTTCGTCAACATAATACGTATACTACGCGTTACACGCACACCTTCAGCGAAAACGAACTAACACATGTTTCGTTCTTCGCTCGTCGACTCTCGGGATTATTCGGCAGGGATCGTCGTCTGTCATTGTACATATACATAACCTGCGAATTGTATACATATACTCATAACCTGCGAAGTGTCAAACCTACGAAGTTGTCCAACTTTGAAATGTTACGAGTTTTTACACCACATAGGATACTGAATTGTTGTGCCAATTAACAAGGTAAGTCACCTAAATTTTTTAATACTCTTTTTATGTAGAGTTGCAGACTTGGAAGTTGTCCGAAGAAGGTTCGATTCGACAGAGAAGCATCTTCTTTTGCATATGTTTCTGAATATTTATAGCATGCATGTACAAAATAGTGTATTGTAACAAATTGCATTCAAATTGTCAGATATTTTTATACTAGCAAACTATTTTTAATTCAGAGTTTTATGTAAAGCTTATAGAAATAAAGGGGATGCATAGGCTTGGATAAAAATGAATGGGACGCACAGGCTTAAATAGAAATGAAGGGGACGTGCAGGCTTGGAAGTTGTCCGGAGAAGGTTCGATAGACAGAGAAGCATCTTGTTTCGTACAAGTGTTGGGAAATTTGTCAAATAAGGTGAATCGTCAAAATTTGTCAAATTAGCGTAGCATTAAGAATTAAGAAAATTATGGCGTACTGCTTGCGATGTAGAGTAAATCACATTAGTGAAGAGAGTACGCTGAAAACGCATCTCGCTTGACACTGTCAAATCTTTTGGGAGTGAAATATACACAATACTTTATTAAAATCCACAGTAGTTCCCACGCTAGTCATTAATTTTATTAGTTTCCCATTAACAATATTTCAATTCACCAATAAACATACTAAATTAATTTTATACCTATACCAATAAATTGTGCGCTAAAAGTATTGGATCTTTTCTTTCATTTTCGCTGAATTACCATTAGCATTTAAATTTCCTGTAACAAGACTTTCTGCTATACACTCTCATCTCCTTCGGACACATTTTGTAGTCTCTACACTCCCTAGAGCAAAAGGCTACTCTATAAGTTTTACATTAAGTTGTATATAACTAAAATGTGGCTTTTATATTTATTTACAGATAATCGAAGCAGAAGATGATGCAGTGCGATCTACATCAGAGAAAAAAATTTATTGAAACATAGCATTATTATTATTATATTAATTAAATGAGTTTATTCATATGCTTGCTTTATATCTGAAAATTCAAATTTTTAAATAAATCAATTCCACCAATCCCAATTATCCGAAGTTTATTCGTAGTTTGATATCACAAAAAAATGAAGATAATAATAAATATAATATTAAAAATTATCTAAAGTCATTCGCTATGCAAATTATCTTTGTAAAAAGAAGTGAGATCCCCCCCAAAAAAACTTCAAAAAAGTAAAAAAATTACGCCAAGTACACGAAATCAGAAAAAAATAGAAGAAAATATACAATCCCCACCAAAATAGAAGAAAATATACAATATAAAAAAATATGTGAAATCAAAATGAGCTGCAAGTACATAAAGGTGCTTTCCAACTGCGCTTAGGATGACACAACTACAAATACACAACTAAAGTGCTGTGTTCGTACATTCTATTACTCATATCGCGGACATTTTAATTAACCCATCAGAATAAAAGAATCCCATTTAAAAACATTGTTGTAAATTAATAGTTTTACAAAATTAATGATATACAAAAATTGCGCGAATTATAACAATGGTTATTTATATAATGATATTTTAATAGGAATAAATATTTTATTCAAAATACTTGGCGCTGCTCGCATATTGGACGCTCGTGGGACGCTCGCGGCGCCTTAAAGGCGCCTCGAGCGCCTGGGACCAGGCGCCTGTGTGCTGTGTGGGACCAAACAGCGCTTTCTCAGTGCTCACTTTATTTCAATATTACTTACAGGAACTACCACGCACAGTGGTGTATCCATTAACAACTTATTTAGATGTAGCGGGACAAAAGTCACAAGTCGTAGATAAATTATCAGTTGATGGAAACATTTATTATTTGTTTGAAAAACACCGTCGATAATGTTTTACCACACAAAAGAATTTTCCTTCTCAGCCTCCAAGGGTGTTTTAAAACTACAATTCGGATTCTGGGGTTTCTTGTAATGTGGAAAACGAATGTGGATGAATAGTTTTGTAGAGGAAATTGCATTCCACTTTAGAGTAGACTCGTTCCGCACAGGGATATAATGTTGATTGGTAGGAAATCGGCAAGGAAAGTGCTACGACCAATCGCGTGTCAGATCCGCGGGAGCTGCGCTGATTGGTCGCAAATTGGTAGGGGTGTAGGTCTACTCTTATATGGAATGCGGGATATACTTAAATGATTATGGAAGTCCATGTTCACGAAATTTCAATTGATTAAAACAAACGAATATTTTAAGATTTAAATTATAAATTGTTTATGAATAAAAATTTTACATTAAAGTACAGCATATATGTAAATGTAAATGTATGAAGATATGTACAACACAAAGTATATATCAATTTTTCGGTTTCTCAATTTTCTAAAAAGATTGGATTTACACTATTTCCAAAATAAACCTGTCCATATTGTAAAATAAAATACTCGCATAATAAATGTGTATGTATAATAAAACAATCTAGTTTCAATTGAAGTTTAATTACACCTTGGGTTTGTTATTGGTTTTTATTTTAGGTGTATCGATATTTTTACGAGTATCGCCACGGCCGTCTCTAATACAGGCCTCCACCTTGCCAAAATGGCAACGCTGTTCAGAAGGCCGATGTGAAGTTGTCTGAAGCCTTTCTTTCGCGCGTTCTGTCACCATCTGTCACAATCTGTCACTGCCAGTCACTGCCGTCGTGGTTATGATGTAGTTTTATATGTATAGTCTGTGTACGGCCGCCTGGTACCGGTCTGAACATAGTCATCGGCCTCACATGCGGTGTTGCAACATCGTAGGTAGAGGCCTGTATTAGAGACGGCCGTGGTATCGCCCATTCTTAATAACCACTAAAGCGAAATTTCAGATCGAGAATTTACGGGTTACGTTGATGCCGATTTTGCTAATGATGAGTCTGATAGGAAGTTGTACACGAGGTATGCATTTGTGCTGGACGGCGGTGCATTGCACTTTCGACCAGTGAGGCTGAGTATGTTGTAATGTCGGAAGCATGAAAGGACCGAAGTTTTTGAAAAGTCTTGTAGGTACATGAAATAATCGACAAAGTGCTACGTATAAAATATTATAAATATATAAAAATTATATATTTAATGGCAACCAATCAGCAATACTGTGGTCGAAATAATAGATGCTATACAACAGAATAAAACATATCGATGTGCGAAATCATTTCGTACGAATTGCGACAAAATCGAAAATTGTATAATTACATTATATTAGCACGAATTAAATAATTTCCGATGTCTCAACAAAACCTGTAATAGCGAGCAAGCACGCGAAATTCATTGAAGGTTTAGGATTCTTCAAACCACAGAAGTAGCGATTACGGGGTAGTGTTAGTAGAACATACGCATAATCTCGACACCTGTGTGCGAATTAGAGCATGTAAGTACATGCGAGGATGGATCCCGTTGTGTCATCTGCCCTGTATTTGCACTGGGTTTGCGGGATACTGGTCTTGATTCTTGACTCAAGACCAGTGTTGCCGAAAAACTTTCTGCCAGACAAGACGTTTAGCGGAGGGTGAAAACCTACAAAAATGGTGGTAATGTATGAATTGAAGTTTAATTAAACCTTGGGTTTGTTAATTGTTTTTATTTTAAGTGTATCGATATTTTTACGAGTATCGTCCATCCCTAATTAACTACTGAAACGAAATTTCAGATCTAGAATTTACGGGTTACGTTGATACGTATGCATTTGTGCTGCGGTGCATTGCACTTTCGACCAATAAGGCTGAGTATGTTGTAATGTCGGAAGCATGAAAGGGCCGAAGTTTTGAAAAAGTCTTGTAGGTACACGAAATAATCGACAAAGTACTACGTATAAAATATTATAAATATATAAAAATTATATATTTAATGGCAACCAATCAGCAATACTGTGGTCGAAATAATAGATGCTATACAACAGAATAAAACATATCGATGTGCGAAATCATTTCGTACGTATTGTGACAAAATCGAAAATTGTATAATTACATTATATTAGCACGAATTAAATAATTTCCGATGTCTCAACAAAACCTGTACTAGCGAGCAAGCACGCGAAATTCATTGAAGGTTTAGGATTCTTCAAACCACAGAACCAAAAACGCATTGACAATCGTGCTCTCTGGGACGATGTGGAAACCTATTGATACAATGTCGCCCTAATACGCCATGCGCGGTTCACGTGGTACGGGCCTGAGGCGCTCGAAGCTCCTAGGCCCGCCGCGAGGGCGAAAACGCGCGGCGGGAGAAAGGAGGCGTTGCCTCCGAAAAACGGCCGCTTTGTTCACTTTAGTTCCATGCCTGCACTATAAGAATAATATAAAATTACTAAAACTAACTATGTAAAGTAATAAGAAAAAAAATAGGAATAAACTACAGACTAACGATAAAATGAAACAAATATTTGAAAAACGTAAGAAAAATAGCGGAAATTAGCGTGCGTCCCCTGCGATGGTTCTGCGATAACTGCTGCAGTTTCCTTGCTACCTGTAAGCTCCAAGGAAACCTTGCCACCCCCCACTACGTGGCACAACCCCCATCCTGCCGACGGATATTCCTCTGAAGACTTGCCAGAGAAGCTTTTTAAGGGGACATTCTACTTTCTTGGCCAAAAAATCGGCCACTTTGCGGTGATGGTTTTTATAATGAAGTAAACACTTAATGTTTTCGAATTTCTGGGGGTATATTTTACCACTCTTGAAATACAAGAAAAAATCATTGTTGTTTGTTTATTTCATTTGTTTACACAAATATTTCACAGTTAAGTTGGCGGCATCAGAATTGCTGGCGGTTGAAATTTCTGACGACTGGATCATGAGAAATAAAAAAACCAAACATATGTTTAATTCGCAGGAGTATGGTTATCGCGTTTACCACGAAAGAACAATTTTGGACCAAAATTATTAAAATGGCAGTCGATCGAAGTTGAAAGTACAGAAAAGGGAATTTCTTTTCTGTCTACTAGATATAAAATGTGAGAAAATATTAAAAAATCTTAAGATAGTTGTGCTAAGCGGGAAAGCCACTAATGTGTAGAATAACATATTAAAATTTTGGATTAATTGGTCATGAAGTTTATTTTTATCACATCCGCCAACCAAGAAAATGCTGTTTCGAGGAAAACGCGTTTAAAGTTTTGAGTATTCAACCGGCGCGGTGGAAAGAACCAGGCCGCTGACGCTACAGATACCTATGTTACATGGGCCCTTCAGGTCCATCCCGTGCTCGCTGTCCTCGCGTACTTTTCCTACGACGATTCAGCGGAATCGCCTCGCGCGTATCAATCGCGTTGCGCTTAGCCCGTGGCAACGACCGCGCTCGGCCCGGGCCACGGATATTTCGCAAGCATCGAAGAATTAGTGAAGCAATCGACAGCTGTCGACAGGGCAGTTTCCCCCATTCCTGGGGACTGTCCGAGGTTCGGCCCGCGACGAAGAACCGCGGAACAGGGATTCGTTTTCGAGAGCTCGTGATAGGAAGTTGTGACGAGCCAGCGGGCCGTCTAGAAACCGCGCCTCGCCGCCACGTAGAAACCGCGACACCCGTCCGGACGGTCGAGATCAGCCCTGGGTATCTCCATCCGACACACCGCGAACGGCCTAGCCGGGAGAGCCCTTGCGCGAGGTACGAACCGCCGTTGACTCCGCGAAGACGTGCGATGGAACGAGATAGCGAGAACATCGACGGACTCCGATTGTGCCGACTTCCGAGTGCGACCAGATAGACAAGCGAGCGACCACGACCTGCGCTAGGTTGAGCGACTTACAGAGCGTACGAGGCGATAATCGGCAAGCGTGCCGAAACCCGAGCTCACTGCGATAGCAGGGACGGAGCGCCGTCCCTAGGGTATGTTCTTACATTACTTTTATCCATCATTCAGAATATATTTTACTATGTTATTTTCCCTTGAATTCCGTGTCACCATTGATTTAAACCCCCTTACTCCTTATCCTCTCACGGTAAGTTTAGTCAAGGCGTGCTTCAGCACCTTGAAAGAGCAAGAACCCCGCGAATCACCCTAGCCGCTCAGGGCGATTCGCCAAAAGTCCCTTCAGGACGTAACAACTGGTGTCAGAAGTGGGATCTGATTTTTTTTTACATCACTTCCTTTTAGAAAATTTATTATCTGCTCATAACTTGACTACACTTCCTATTACATTGCAATGACGGGTGGTATGTTGAGATCACCCCCGGCGCAAAGTTTTTCTGATTCACAATCCATGGCTAACGCCCCTCCTATTGCACCTCCTCCTTTGCCGCCGACTACGAGCGGACGACCATCCCTTGGATATCGGACGAACGACCTAGAAATGTCTGTATTAGACGTATGGCGTTCTCGAGAAGATGAGGAGAGAGTGTATAGGGCGCTAGACAGTATTCCGCGTTTCGACCCAGATTTTGTAACCTTGGAGGACTTCGCTGCCTCAATACAGAGAGCTTCAAAGCGAGTACCGCCCGGTCAGGAAGAAAATTTTTTAACCGAATTAATATATAAATTAAAGGATCCTATTAGATACTATGTCGAAGGGAAAAACTGTCAAAGCGTGGCCGATCTGCTCTCCCTTCTAAGAGTCCGATACTCTCCCTGCCGCGGTTATGAGGAGCTCCGGCTAGAACTTGAATGTATAAGCATGTTTCCCCGCGAGCGTCTAATAGACTTTATCCACCGCGTGCAGCGCCTGTACAGACAGGTAATTGTAAGAGCGAAAGAATTGATTGGAGAAAATGTCAATAGGACTACTAAGGACGTGGAGCGATTGGCCCGGACCTCATTTATCATCGCGTTACCGCAAAGAATTTCGACCAAAGTAGCATTATCAAATCCCGAATCATTAGACGACGCGTTTGATTTAGCGTTGCACATACAAAGACGAGAACAAGAATTGTCCGGTTTGCCGCGTGATGACGCGTATGGGTACACACCGAACGCGCGTCCCCCGTCACCGTATGACCCTCAGCGTAAATGGACCGAATGGAGACAACCGTACGAAGATGACTCGTACAGCGATCATCATTCTCCGTTTTCGGGTTATAGCTCCCCCCGCTATAGAGACGATTATTATCGAGAGCCCCTTCCCTCGTACCCTGCTTACAGTTACCCTTGCTATCAGGATGAATACTATTGCGATCCACATCACCGCGACCCGTTTTACCGTGACGATTACCGCCGCGAGATGGATTATCGCGAGCCTCTGCCGCCAACGACCTTGCTGACGAGGCAAAGCGAACGTCCGCTAGACTATGAACGCAGACCGTCGGAGCCCCAGCATGAATTCTGCGAGTACGAACCGCGCGAGCCAAGAACTTACGAATCTCGCGAGTCCCGAGAATACGAGCTGCGCGAGCAGAGAAAGCCCGCTGAACGTGAAACGCCATCCGAAAACCGCGATCATTTAAACAACCAGCGATCGTTCAACCATTCCAACTGGAACGAGGCGGGCGGGGTTTCCTCGCAGGCCCCAAGACTACCTCGAAGCCAGAGTCCGCGACGCTTCTCGGACGCGCTGTCACAAAATCCGGTCTTTCATGCGTTCCCCACAACCACGGAAGAAACTACGCCTGAGAGCGACAATGAAGATTCCACCATCCCAAGTGACGGTTCCAGCTCGGGCCCATTCACACGGGAGGAAATCACCAGCTTGAAGAATCTTGAAGACTTCCCCTATAAGGGAAGGCAGGAAACATCGAACCCTCACAAAGATGTTAGTCCCCGGGAAATAGATCTGGAGTCGGAAAGCGAAGACTCAGGAGAGTTCGTAGAGGCCTACTCCCCCATGGTAACCGAGGGCCCGCACGCAGGCCAAGTGACGGAGGGCCAACTCGCCTTTTTAAAGAGCCTTGATGAACCACCACGTTATGAGATGATCGACCCCCGGGTGACGGATCTGCGATCAGGCCCAAAGAAGCGGGTGTTGTGGTGTGCACCTCTGCACGCAGAAGCCCTGGACACCACGGAAGGAAGATCGGGAATGCCCAAATTCCAAGATGAAGTGGAGAATCCGGAAGAAACCAACGAGGATTCTACCAGTCTAAGTAAAGACTCTGGCGTAAGCCCGTTCACACAGGAAGAAATCACTATCTTGAAGAGCCTTGACGACGAATACCCCTCCAAGGTTGAGGAGGGAGCGATGGGCCACCATGAAGTAGAAGATTTTGACGAAGACTATTCTCCCATGGTAACCGAGGGCCCTTACGCAGGCCAATACACGGAAGACATGCTCGCCTTTTTGAAAAGTCTGAGCGAACCACCCAGTTGGGAGTATATAGAAGGAGACAATTTGGAACCCACCTACAGGACCGTAAATACGCCCCTTGGCCCGACCACGAGGATGGAAGTTACCATTGCAGGAAGTCCCCTCGGAAAAGGGAGGCAAGCGTCAGAAACCCCCGATAACGGAAGTCCACAGAAAACAAAATCGCCACAAGGCCCGAAGAAAAGAGTATCATGGGGTATACCCCTTCACGAAGAAGCTTTGGACATTCCGCAATCCACCATGATATGTCCGGAGGGTGAGACACTGGAAGAATCAGAAGATCCACCGCCTCCTAAAATAGAGTCGAGCACGAGTCTAAGGCCCGATGTGATCGAAGTGCTAGATGGGGCCACCGTGGGGCCATTCAACCACTCATCCAGTTTTCAAAAGGTCTCGCATGAATCATCCGAATACAGGGGAGACCCGACGGACACCTCGGAAGATGAAGCCCAGACAACGAAATGTGTAGTAAAAATTGTAAGGAACACGCTTACGTCCGTTCCGGATAATTATGTACATTTCATATCCGCCGACAGAATACTAACTAGCTAGATTAGTAAAACACTAAAATCTATCGGACTCCTCGATGAAACAAAACTATTATCCGAGGAATTAACCAAAAACCGCGTAATCATCACCCATAATGGAGAAAAGAAAATATTTAGCGTCGTCGGGGCTGCAAGCCTCTACTATGAAATGGGACCCGACGAGTTTGCGTCAGCACTTGCAGCGCTCAGGGACGCAATAAAAGACGAAAACGCGCGCTCGTTTCGAAATATACCTATCAAAACTAAACACGTAATTACATCTGGATACCGACCACAAACTAACGGTTCCTTTGAAAGAAGTCATATCGTCCTAGCCGAATATTTAAAACACTATTTGGAAAGATATATAGATTTTCCCCCGCTTAATAACGATTCATGTATTGCCATTCCTTTGCGACCCCTTAGATTTAATACCGTAATCGTAATGTTAAGCCGTCTAGCGAAAAGTAACGCGCGGACAGCTTCACACGGGTTGACGACGAAACAGCCTCACGAGACCGTTTCGTGTCTAGGTGGGGAGGTGTTACATGGGCCCTTCAGGTCCATCCCGTGCTCGCTGTCCTCGCGTACTTTTCCTACGACGATTCAGCGGAATCGCCTCGCGCGTGTCAATCGCGTTGCGCTTAGCCCGTGGCAACGACCGCGCTCGGCCCGGGCCACGGATATTTCGCAAGCATCGAAGAATTAGTGAAGCAATCGACAGCTGCCGACAGGGCAGTTTCCCCCCTTCCTGGGGACTGTCCGAGGTTCGGCCCGCGACGAAGAACCGCGGAACAGGGATTCGTTTTCGAGAGCTCGTGATAGGAAGTTGTGACGAGCCAGCGGGCCGTCTAGAAACCGCGCCTCGCCGCCACGTAGATACCGTGACACCCGTCCGGACGGTCGAGATCAGCCCTGGGTATCTCCATCCGACACACCGCGAACGGCCTAGCCGGGAGAGCCCTTGAGCGAGATACGAACCGGCGTTGACTCCGCGAAGACGTGCGATGGAACGAGATAGCGAGAACATCGACGGACACCGATTGTGCCGACTTCCGTGTGCTACCCGAGAGCACAGCGAGCGACCACGACCTGCGCTAGGTTGAGCGACCTACAGAGCGTACGAAGCGATAATCGGCAAACGTGCCGAAACCCGAGCTCACTGCGATAGCAGGGACGGAGCGCTGTCCCTAGGGTATGTTCTTATATCATTTTATCCATCATTCAGAATATATTTTACTATGTTATTTTCCCTTCAATTCCGTGTCACCATTGATTTAATCCCCTTTTCTCCTTATCCTCCCACGGTAAGTTTAGTCAAGGCGTGCTTTAGCACCTTAAAAGAGCAAGAACCCCGCGAGTCACCCTAGCCGCTCAGGGCGATTCGCCAAAAGTCCCTTCAGGACGTAACACCTATAACATTGAAAATACGTACATCGAATTTTGCTCCAAAAATTTTGGAGGATATTGTAGAAGGTGCATTCTTCCGAATTCAGCAAAAAAAAAATCGAATTTTATGAGGCCGAGAGAGTAGAATGTCCCCTTAAAGTAGAAAAGCAGAAAAAATTGAACCAAAAGTTTTTTAATCCTTATGAGTGTCGCTACCGCCACTACAAAAATCAGGTAATTATTTTCTAAACATCGAATTATCTAAACGATTTATTTTCTAAACGAATAAAAGTGTAGGTATACGAGGCACCAATGTCGTATCTTTCGTCGTCGCGTAGAAAAGAGATCACGAAATCGGCTTAAAAAACGGCCGTTTAAACCCGGAAAAACGCTAATAAAAAGAAGCAATGATCTCGAGTACAGTAGTGGTCAAAGAAGCGAGTGCCGTTACTGAAAATAGCAGAATTACTAGGGTAGATGCACCGTTTGTGGCCACATTAAGATATTGTACCAGTTTTGGCCACTTCTTAAAAAATATAATATTTTTCCGTGTAAACAATAATTATAACCTTATATTTCGGGCGGTATACTAAACAAAATATTTATGATGTGAAATTCGCCACATAATAATGATCTGCAAGCAATTTAAAAATAAGATAATTATGCACATGGCCAAAAACAGTGCAATGGCCACAAACGGTACTTCTACCCTACTGCATCTTTATTCGTATCCTGATCTAATTCCTTTAATTTATTTATTGATATATTATAAACATTTTTTTCTAATTTTTATCCAAACAATCTTTAGAATCAATTTTCCAAATGCATTGATTTTCTTTGTACAATTCGATAAATTCTCTCAGCAAATTACACGTGTCAATAATTTTAAATCTGTCTGCCAGTGGTCCACACTTCCCGTTAATTTTGATTTGCGGCAAATCGAAACCCAGATAAATCACCCTCGCGGTGATTGCGTTCATGCCAGACAATTGACACACGCGCTCCGTGTTGCATTACAACTTTTGACTGTATGCAAATCTGTAAATCGAACGGGCAGGAATGAGCGTGTATGGCGGCCTTTAGAGTGCCTAATGCCGCGCCATATTGATCAGTTTTTTAATTCGATGTCTGGGATTCTGTTGAAAATCGAATATGACGTTGTTCACGTGAAATTAAGGGGAGTTTGTGCTTCAGGGGGTTGAGTCTTAAAACTTTCACCTCACAGTGACCGACAGTCTTTTCCGCAAATCTGCGTTGCACGTGTTGGCAACGACCTGAGTCACCGGGGGGTGACAATAAGCAGAGACAGGAAATTGTGACGGTCGTCGGCGGCGCGAGCCCGCTAACATTGGAAAAATCACAGGTCAGGTCTAGGCGTCTTTGCGTGCGGCGCACAGTGGGCTGAAAACCCGTTTTTTTTTTTGTGGGCAAAAGTTTAAACTGTCCAGAGAATATTAAACCTCATTTAGCGTCCAAATACACTGTGGACTGTATCGCGAAAGTAATTGTTAATCGAAGGGTTGGATGCAATAAGGGGACTAGCGCTGGAAAATGGGAAGAATTATTGTCCAAACGCTAAGAAAGATTGGAAAATTAAATGTTATTAAACTGAATTTTAAAAAATATATTGTTGCAAAGCTCGTCACGACACACCTTTTTTCTATTTACAGTTTGTTTATCCAATCATTACTATTCGAGGTAAAAATTTTAAACAAATAATTTTTCATCGTCCAAAATCATTATTTCTTTAAACATAAATTGCGATAACTTGAGTAAATATTAAGGGATCGTTATGAGACTTAAAACATAACTTCAGCTAACAAAACCCTTATGTTAAAAAAAGTACTAATATTTAATTAAAAAGTAATACTGGAAATAACCCATGTTTTTCAACGTTCGCCGTTAAAAAGTATCGAGGCAATTTTGAGGTACATATAACTTGCAGTGACAAAGTTTTTCCTTAATATGCAAGGAAGATTTTCACAAATTTTCACACTGATTAATAAATAATTGTAGAAGATATGTCGCTATATATAAATTTCGCGCGCCACCAACTGAGTAAGAAGTAACTAATGGGACGACGTGGCGAAAAATCTCTCCGTACAATGATATAGCGCCGCGGCCAACCCTGTCGTAGCTAAACATTTTGAAATTAAGACGGGTACGAGAACAGTTGACATTGTTTTCAAACCTCATTGCAGTAATCCGGGGTTTGAGTGGTAAACCGATCATAAAAGCGGAGCGCGCGGCTCGTTTACCTGGGCCGGTTAATTTGCAAGAGACCATCCTAAAATTTTCGAAGCTTGGGCATCACTACCAGTGAACCGAGGAAATGCTATGATGCCTGAGGAATTAGCGGTGGGGGTACGCCTCTGAGGAATTAGCGGTGGGGGAAGAACGTCGAGCCAATCAACGCCAAGATTGGAAAGGAAACGAGCCAAGCCAAGCCAGGCCAACCAGAGTCGTCGCAGACTCGGTTGTCGATGTTGGTTGGCTGCGGCCTTACTTGCCAGCGTCGACAACCGAGTCCGCGACGACTCTGATTGGCCTGGCTCGGCTTGGCTCGACGGTAGCGCCGTTTCCTTTCCCATCTTGGCGTTGATGAACTCGACGTTCCCCCACCGCTAATTCCTCAGAGGCTTACCCCCACCGCTAATTCCTCAGGCATCATAGCATTTCCTCGGTTCACTGATCACTACTACCCAGCGGTCACTGGTAACCCTCCGAACGCTGGGCCGGTGCATGGTTGTAGTGGAATGCGTCCGTGAGGCGGTGTTGCCATTTTCGACTGTTCGGGCGCGAACAGCTCGCTGCACCGGAAGTGGCATCGTATTGGTGGCAAGTGAGAGAAATTCTAGGGAATCGTACGATGCCACCAATACGATGCCACCAATTTCATGCGCAGTATGCATGAATTGGAACACAGTCTCAGTAATTCTAGTGACATGCAACGTTGCCAAATTTCCGAAGGGAAGCCGATTTTGGCCCTTAGTCAAAGAGGAGGTATAATAAGTAGAGACACTGTAATAAGAGTCTGGACACGAGTGACAGTCCGCCATGTTTGATCGAAATCCCACGAGAGAGAAAGAGATATTCACCATTTCACTCTTGACCACTCTTAACAACTCTTACGTTTATGGCGGTAACTCTATGGCAATGCATTGCGCATTTAAATAAGTATAATAAAAAAATATATATCAAATAGAACACAAAATTTGGTTTTTTACTTTATATCTTCATTATCTTGGTACAATTGACAGATTTAAAAATCAGCGGGAATAGATAAAAAATAGCGGGCCAATCAAAAACCCAAATGCACATTTTCAGATTAATAGATAGTAAAATATCGCCATAAACGTAAGAGTTGTTAAGAGTGGTTAAGAGTGAAATGGTGAATATCTCTTTCTCTCTCGTGGGATTTCGATCAAACATGACGGACCAATCAAAAAGTAGCCTCCTCGTGTCCAGATTCTTATTATAGTGTCTCTAATAATAAGAGGCGTCACTCGACAAGGACAGAAATAATCTAGGGAAACGGTGATTTCTAGTGAGACAACCCATTTAAATGCCCATTCGACCCCATTCGGCAATGATCGGTAAACTTCGGCAATAATCAGCCAATTGTGGTAAGGTACATTTAGTCGATTTGAATATCCCGCTCGAAATAGACAACCAATTTAAATGCCAAGGTCAAGCAAGGACTTCAAAGGTTCCGCTCGGAGTGACGCCTCTTGTTATCCCTACTCTTTGCCTTAGTGTACATTATGTCCGGTCATCTGTCTGAACGCTGCGATCCTGCAAACAAGTCACGAATCTGTTCCAGGGACCTTAATTATTGTCTTATCCAATTCACTTACCCGTACAGTTATCTGGTATGGTATACGCGGGAGACCAACTGCGCACGAGTAACTCGAAACGTATAACGATCGTAACTTCTGTTCCGATTTTCTGCATCGTTCACGAAACTCGTAGGTAGCGGCCACCTTTTTCTTGCAGTCGTCACAGATCATCTTTGGCAGTTGATCATCCTCGAACAGCTGAACAGTTGCAACCATAGATAACTATAGATAAGTATGGATCGGCATAATAGACTGAAAGAAAAAATGACTATGGAGTACGAGATACGACGCGTTCGTAATATGGGCTTACCACTTCCCGAAGGAAGATGCGACAGATCTCGTAGTAGTAGAAGCGAATCTCCACCTAGTCTACGTAGAAGAACTTCTGAGCATTATACACCTAAAGTTACTGTGATTTCTCAAAAGTAAGTATAAACTGTCTTTAATTGAAGGGTCGGATGCAATAAGGGGACTAGCGCTGGAAAATGGGGAAAATAATTGTCCAAACGCCTAGAAAGATTGGAAAATTAAATGTTGTTAAACTGTATTTTCAAATATATAGTGTTGTAAAACTCGTCACGACAGACATTTTTCCTATTTACTGTTTGTTTATCCAATCATTACTATTCTAGCTAAAAATTATAAACAAAAAATTTTCCATCGTCCAAAATCATTATTTCTTTAAACATAAATTGTAATAACTTGAGTAAATATTAAGGGATCGCTATGAAACTTAAAACATAACTTCATGTTTTTCAATGTTTGCCGTTAAAAAGTATAGAGACAATTTTGAGGTACATATATCTTGGAGCGCTAAAGTTTTTTCTTAATATACAAGGAAGATTTTCACCAATTTTCTCACTGATTAATAAATAATTGTAGAAGATATGATGATATATATAAATCTCGCGTGCTACCAACAGTCTGTAGCTGTCTATAATACACTATTTAGCAGTTTTAGTACTGGCGTACTATTAAATTTTCCTTGTATATTAAGGAAGAACTTTGCCACTGCAAGTTATATGTACCTCAAAATTCCTGTCTTATCTTCTGACGGATACATTTAAATGAACTATGTTTTTGGCTATATCCAGAAAAGTTAACTGATGAAGTGATAATTTGTATTTGTACAAAATATCAAATTTAGTTGATATAATTTTTCAATACAATTGTATACTATAAAAAAATAAGCTTCAAGAAGCAATCAAAATGTTAAATTGCAGTAAGTTTCAAGTACAAATCTATGAAATCATATATTCAAATAATATTATTCCGCAATTTAGGTTTGGAACATCAAGCGATACAACGCCCATATTTAAACGACCTGAAGGCACGAAAATTAGCCCAACAGAACTTCGCAATATCAAAGTAGATATACATAGAAACATTCCTGAAAGAGCAGTTACTCATGAACTTAACCGGGATGTACTCAACAAGGAAGAAGTGGTGCTTAAAAAAAGAGCGGGTAACGTGTTGTTTTTTTACCGTAATTTCTTAAGAATTTTCATCCATCAGTGAACGAGTACCACAAAGGATAATAAGTTCCATGCGGAAGATGATTCTAAGGTTCTCTAGAAATTCCGACCAACAAATTGAAGTTTCAGGACATTGTATGCTTTCTAATGTAAAAATGTTTTCTTTGAGAAACATTACGTTCCACTTTTTAGAATCCATTCAGTTTCTGTTTAAATATATTTTCCAAGTCTAGAGAAATATTTCCACGTTTTCAGCTTACCAAGTGCTACATTTGAAGAATGGCATCCTTGTCACCGATTTCTACAGTCGTGAAGATTCTCGACTTTACGGTCATACTGCGTCCCCTGTAATATTCAAGAATTTTCTCGTTTTTATTCATCAAGTGAATAACGTATTTTTGATTCAATTTCTGTTTAAATGTATTGGCGGAGTCTAGATAAATATGGGTTCCTAAGCATTCAAGATGGAGTGAATATCGTGATAGCTTGAAATTACGATTCAGTAAAGTGGAAGATTATTTAATCACCCTGGAAAACTTGAACCATCTTGGAAGAATTTACTGTAGAATTATGAATCGTTTTCACACAAATTAAACTATTTTATTTGAATCATGTTGAAAGGCGTATCGATATGTTTATATTTTTGTCACCATTTCGTAATAGAAAATGAGTAACATTCCAAGAATTTAGCTACATTCTTTTGAAAAATTGTTTAATGCGTTTTGTACATGCTACGTGAAAAAGAAAAGAAAATATTACATTATAAATCATCAATTGCTATAGAATAGTTAGAATTTTCTTAAAAGAATGTCATCGGAATAATTAAAAATTTAAAAAAATAATTTTCTCTTAATATATCTGGCACTCAAAAAAGTTGCAAGCCATTTTTAATGATGTAAGTACTCTTTATTTATGCAGATGAAATATAAATTTGTAGGTATGTACTTTTCGTGTAGAAAATCATATAAATTAACATGAATTTATTTAACAAATTTGAAATAGACAATACGAAATGACTTGGCTCACAATTGTTCGGAGGTTACCAGTTTATCGAAGTAGCGACGTTAATATCTTCACAGTTGCTGTGAAGATATGCTTAAATGCTTTTCTGGTTTCTACATACGATTGCTTTTGTATTAATAAATTTACTTAATTGTAGGAGAGGGATCCAAGCCGATATTCGACAGAGAAGAAATAAAGAGAGCAATAAGTCAAACAGAAGAAGTTGAGGAACGTCGTGTTGTCAGAAGTGTGAATTTGGAAAATTCGGGTATGTTTTTTATTTCAAATTGTTAAGATCCGTTACCTCTTCTGTTTCGCATATATGTACATTTTAATGTTTAGAAAACAAATCGAGGAGGCATTCGGCGTCCTTGAGTCCTACAAGAACCCGACGTCACAGTCCTGGGTCCAAGTCGTCCCGTCACCCCAGGTTCGTGCCTGAAGTGGCAGTAATACTTTGCATCAAAGCGAAGCTGTTACAATTAGTGTTAACAAGTTGTTACCTAAACCTTTATTTGTAAGATAAGATTTTTCATATGGATATAATTATTATTATGCACCTAACTTGTGAACGAATAACAAAGATACTAATGTTGGAATAAGCTTCATAAGTTAGATTGTGCATATGAAAATTGTATTGAGTATTGTTTATGGAAATGAAGAATACTGCATGTTCTGATCAGTTTTCTGCTGTGATCGAATGATTCGTAATTCTATTGGTATAGAAAGAACTTGATGGGTCATTATATATGAATCTCTTACTAAAGAAATTTTTTAAAGAGTTAAACTTCTAAATTTTTTATTCTATATTAATCAGTACAATATGAAAAGTCTTTAATAAAAGTGACTTTTTCACACAATAGAAACGAAAAATGTTTAATTACATTGCTCAATTTTGTCATTGGTATTTCATATTTTAAGGGTACTATGTTGCTAATAGAATGATTAAATATCAGTAGTGGTAGGTAAGTAATTTTAATTATTCAAACTACTTTGAATGAGAATATATCGTAATAATATGAGTAACATACAATTGTTGTATTGTTAACTCATTATATGTTCTTTATTTTTTACTTTGCATAATCCTTGTTTGCAATTTTACTGTATTGCTTAAATTGCACTGCTTATGAATGTGGGTGGCTTTTGGAACCACAAGTGTTGTTTCTGCTTTTAAGTGTTTATTTGAAGCTTGTAATGCGTAGTTCTTAATGCACAACTGTTTATGGATTTTAAAACGATTCAAATCGAAGTATATGCAACATACTCGTGTATAAATTAATAAATTGCTACTACTCAAATTTCGGGGAATTGGAATTTTATATTAGACATGGAAGTGTAAAATCTATATTTGTTATTGCTTAATTTTATAAATTTCAAAATATGCATAAAATGGCACCGACGTGATAATAAAAATGGTGGTAATAAACGAATTTTGCACTGTGTGATGGAAAATGATATATAACTTAACAAAGTTAGCATGAATATAGATACAGAGATTATCTAGAGACGCGGTAGCGTCTCGACGCCAACCATGGATATTATAAATCGTATTGCAATATAAACATAAGTTAAACATAAGTGTAAACTATACACAAAAGAATTCCTATTTTAAATGTGTCAATGTTTAATCTGAAATTGTTTAGGAAATTTAATTTTTTGCTAATTTGTTTACCCTCTTTCAGGTATGACGATTCCCAGTATGGGCACAAAGGAAGTGACAGAAGTGATAGGTAAAAGCTATTATTACACTTTCATGTATCTGCGTTCATTACATTTCTTCCGATTGTATTTCACCTCACTATTATATTATTTACAAAGGGAGAACGATCGGAGCAGAGAGCGTAAAGATGGCGAGAGATCTTGCCGAGAACGTCGGGGGCGGTCGAAAGATCGTTCTCAAGACAGAAGGAAAACAGATAGGTCCCGAGAAAGTTCACGGGAAAGAAGAGACCTAGATAGGTCTACAGAACACGGAGTTCGCCCGGAACATTATATTGAAGTAATTCCTGTACCTATTTATTATGGAGTAGGTATTTTATTTACATAAAAATGCGATAATTCAGCCATGATATAAAACCCATTTCGTTGCTCAGACTTTTCAACCGAGACCATTAATGGTTGGACCGTGGATGCCAATGCGAGGACCTCTCGGAGGGAATATACATCCTCCTATGATGAGACCTTTAAGAACATTTCCACCACGACCAATGGGAATACCTCCAGATCTGTATGGTTTCCGTCCACCTCTAAATCCTAGTAAGTGTGAATTATAAATTTACAATATACATATCTAATGAAACATTAATCATTTGCAATTTATACAGGGTTTCCGCAAAGGTTTTAGCGGGACGATCCGTGATCGAAGGGTTAATGTGATTCTACTTGTTGGATTTATGTACTTCCTCTGGTTTAATAATGTATCTTTATTACTATAAAAATAAGAATATATATTTAATTGCTTATTAACACATGTGTTCACTCTGTAACGTTCGGTATAAAAATTGATAAGAGTTTTGACCTAGGGTTGACAGGAAAATTTCTGCCTGACAAGACGTTTAGCGGAGGGGGAACACCTTGCAGTGGTGGCGGTATATTAGAGATGTCACGGCGTTATCACGCATACATTACCACCATTTTTGTAGGTTTTCACCCTCCGCTAAACGTCTTGTCTGGCAGAAAGTTTTTCGGCAACACTGGTCTTGAGTCAAGAATCAAGACCAGTATCCCGCAAACCCAGTGCAAATACAGGGCAGATGGCACAACGGGATCTATCCTCGCATGTACATGCTCTAATTCGCACACAGGTGTCGAGATTATGCGTATGTTCTACTAACACTACCCCGTAATCGCTACTTCTGTGGTTTGAAGAATCTTAAACCTTCAATGAATTTCGCGTGCTCGCTATTACAGGTTTGGTTCTTTTATATCCTCTTTGCTCATTCACGCGCATGCGCCGTTGTGGGGTCTAGTGATGACGCAATAGATATTCATGAAAAATGTTAATTAAAAGACAATTCCTTGTTAATAAGTAATAAAAATGAATGAACAATGATGTACAAACGACGACCGATCGATTCCATATAAAATTATTGACGAACAATGAAAAAAAATGTAATGAGGGGCCAAATGAATAAAACAATTTCAGCCAAATTTATTTAATTTATTATAAATCGGCATTTGATGAACAAATAATATAAACTATTGAACAATGATGTACAAACGATGTACAAACGATTGCATAAAAAAGAAATTGATATATCCACCAATGAAGGGCCAACTTTTTGGAGGTGCAAGATGCGAAGATTTCCGACTGCAGCGCCTCTTGCGGTGGAGCAAGGAATCTCAGCTTGTGATGTCTCCGCTCTATAGAATAATATTCTTGAGTAGTACATTACACGGGCTTTTTTGGTGGGATACCATGACAAACATGCGCGAACGTAGAGTAATGACGGTTACTCTACGTTATTACTCTCGTTAGCTAATTTCAGCAAATAAATGTATTTATTTTATAACTGGCCAATTGTCACATCACGACATGGAAAAATGGTCTGCCGAATTGAAAAAATAGAATTTTATATAATTAACAATACTTGCAAGAACATTTGAGAAATATCGGTTCATCTCTACTTGTTTCCATTCTTTTATAATGACCCGCGAATTCTGAGAAATTCAAAGTGTGTGAAGATTAGAAATCCCGATCAGGGGGCGCTCGGAGGCGTGTCGATGGTCACTATTCAAACTCGTAACATAATTGCTTTCTTTTTACTCGATTTTCGTTACCAAAGAGTGCCACGGTAAACACAAAGTACGCGAAGGTAGGTCATATTCATCAAGATTTGTGACGTACAAACTGTTGTAACGGAATGATGATCGTTGAGAGGTATGCACTTCTTTTCTCTTACCAGTAGTTACGCGTGTGGCAAATTTCCCGCGGGATAGCGTGCCAAGTGTCAGTCGACCATCGGCCACCGGTACGTGCGGATTGCAAAGGCATGCGTTCTCCTTTCCATCGCGGAGCTATTCAAAAAGTTAGTGTCAAGCATTCATGAAATTTCCAAAATCTCACCACGCCACTGGGATTAGAAAACAGGTATGAATATGCGTTATTCATTACAGTGCTTCATTCATAGTTCGGCCTTGTGTGCAAATGTCCATAGCCTTCCTCGTACAGTTTTAAATACATTTCACTTTACATGGTTAGTTCCGTTACAAAATCGTAGTATATCGTTCATAAATAAAAAATTTAAGAATTCATTTCACGACTCATTCGCAGAATTGACATGAGTGTATGACTTTTATATTACATTAGATACGAAAAGTGTTTCAAAATAAAACACAATGGATACGTGGTTGAAAAACAGCGATAATCACGCAGTCTATCATCGAAAATAAATTAATTGTTTACTAGAATAGCGTACAGTAAGTTTTTCGAAATTCGAGAGTCGGTTCGTTATCAGCAGAAACTTTCGACGCTGCGTTTTGTAAACACTCGTGCCGCTTCGAGTTTTTCCACTTTGCCGACCACACGCTGTAGGTGTAAAAGGATATCTCTCGATGAGTTGACACAAGGCCACGCAAAGTCTTTAACCTTAAGCTTTTTCCCATATTCCCCTCTGCTCTAACACCGTCGAGAGCATTTTCTGAACATATACTATTTTTCTTTTATCTGCCTGTGCCCATCAAACCCATTTATATTCTTCCAAGTGAAATATGATTTATAAATAGAAAAAAATAAATGCACTTTATCGGAAACTCGACATGTAATTTCCAGATTAGATACGAAGTCGCACGATGAGTAAAATTGTATGTCAACGTCAACTAATCCCACGTCGCGTATTATTAATGTTACGAGCGTACTACATAGATCTTGACGTGATGTTAAAACGTCTAGAGCGCAAAAGAGATCCTCGACGAATTTGCGATGCATATCAGGTTACGCGCAGCGCACAAAGCACTCTCGTTCTGTTCTATCGGCGAACCTCTATCGATGGCATCGGTCACCTTAGAAAGAAAACAATCTTTTCGGGACACGTGTTTCTCAACAGGCGACGGCGTAGATTCACCGTCTTTCCGTTCCCTTGCCCCACTAAGCTTGCCCTTCTGTCTTCGTTCTACTTGGTTGTGCCTTTTCCTCGATTCCACGAAATTCATCGAAGAAATCTTTTCATGAACAGAATACGAGGACAACCGAAGCGGTTCACGAACAGAATCGACTGACACGGTTAGTGGCAACTATTAGATACGCGCTCGTTGTCGATGCCATTTAAGTGTTTGTTTTAAACGGATGCTATTAGGTGGTTTATGATTCCTTGTATGCGAATTTTCGCGACGGTGGAATTTGAGAGTGTTGTTACAAAATTATTGATACAGATTATATATTCTACTTTTACATTGGAAATTGTTTTTAACGAAGCAATATGATATGGTGTTTTAAAAGCGCTCTCCTAATGGTTCATGATTGATTGAAAAAATTATTAGAATTTATCAAAACATGCATGTCCATCGGTGACCGGAGGGGGTGCAAAAGGGTCAGTTGAGAAAAAATCGCTTATTTTTAAAAACTGATCTTTATTAAGTTTATACAAAAAAGTAAATATTTCTAAATTTGGGATTTAAATTTTTAATTAAATCGGTACTACGAAATGAGTTCAAAAAGGTAAGTAGGCTACTCGTTTTTTTATTACTATATTTTTCTTCACCGTCACTTCAAAGTTGCCCCCTCCTGGAAAAAAGTCTCCGGACACCCTTGTGCATGTCAAAGTTTGTTGACTTTTAATACTATGCTGTGTTCGAGGATGAAAATAAATTTAATATCCGGGGGATCGAATGGTTGTGTAAAAATAGGGGGAAGCCAAAAGGATTACCAATCTACAATGACTCAGATTTAGAATCGTCCACAGCTTTTGCATATTCATTTAAAAATCCAAGAGATAGATATGACACGTTTGCCATCAAAGTAGGGTTATTCTATCTATACTGTTACTTTTTTTAGTGTACAACACATAGTATCACAAAATGTTGCATTTTAATGAAATTGTCTGTAAGAAGAGTAATATGCGAAGCTTTGAGATTGTTTAAATACATATCATATTTTTACTGAATTGTTTTCTAGTACTTCATTTTTATTACATTACTTTATTGCTCCGCGTTTTTGCATATCGAAACGAAATGGCGAAAATTGTAAATAAAAGTCGCTGTACAGTATTTTTAGAAAATACAAAAATGAAAGGTGTACTTCAAATGGAATAGAAAAATATAAAAACGAAATGTCCAAACGCTTAGGTAGTAGAATACGTCCGATTACCATTATACAAGTAAAGTCAATTAAAAATAGACTTAGAGTACAAGTAGAAATTTAGCAAAACAGTGAATTTATTTATTTCTATACTTACAAGTGAACACCACGAATCCGGCCTCACCGATTGGAACGCAAATTTGTGGGTTTTTAGAGTGACTCAAAACAAGAGCAACGGTGTGTTACATTTGGGCCCTATTGCCCTTTAAGATAGTGAAAACTAACCTCAAAGTCAAATTGGCACTTCCACTTCTTCGCGTATAACCCTCAAAGTATAATAAACAGAAAAAAATGTTTTTCAAACAAAAGTTTAATGGTGCAACACGCGCTACAAACTTTTGAAAAGAGTTTAAAAAAAATACCCGAACGAAAAAAACTTTTTTCATTACAATTTAACCTAATGTTGAGGTTTCTAAAATGGACATAGTTGAACAATTTATACCATTAAGCTTCTATTACGAATGCACATATATTTATAAACCTGTGCGTTCGTTATGCATCCACAAAATTTTACATTTTTACGTAACGCATTATATAATAATAAAGACAGAATGTTTCGACTTTAATTGCAAACTTTGTTTACGTATACTGTATTTTACTAACACCAACCCGTGAGGAGCTGTGGTAGATAATTTTTAAAGCGAGCAACTTTGAAAAACTTTGTCTGTGCCAATAATTTCGTGCCTCGCTGTATGCATTAGTCGGACTTGTCCAAGGTGTTCCAAGATAATTGTGTATAATTCGCCACTCCAATACTGCGCCAGATAAGGAAGGGCTCTGCCGACAAACAAAGAAGCGAGTTACGTACCTATTCGCGTCTTACTTTGTCGGAACAATTACGCGAGTCGTTGAAAATGCATCGAGCACATTACAAAATCGATCGTAATTTAATCATCGAATTAGAAATGCAAATGCTTACATGCAGAAGTGATATGATTCCTCCAACGACTTGCCTACCGATTTCCAGCACAGGTTTAAGCATTCCATTAGCTGGAGAGTTAGGCTTGCGGCAGTAATGTATTAAATCCGTATCGAACGACATATTGTGGCGATATTTAATTTAAAGAGATAAAAAAGGGGCTTAATAATGCAGGCGTCCGCAACTTGTCCCGCGAAACGACCTCGCGTTATTATTCATGATACACCAGTTGCATACCTACATATTAGAGCGTAGGATATTTCAATAAGGCATGCCCTTAAAAATATCTATAGAAAACGCTTTGTCACGCGCGCGGTGCCCCGAACGTCTATTGTGCTTTAGTGCGTATAATTTAATAAAATTCGCACGCGGTTTAACCTCTGTCTTGGCCTCGGTCAACGAAGGGAGGAACGAAAGAAACGTGATCACTGTGTGTTCGTCAACGTTCAGATCCACTTGATCGTAACAAAGCAGAGAGCTTGCAAGTTATCTTTCTCCCCGCATTCCTTTTCTACACCTTCAAAGACCCACTCTATGATCAGGCGCATCGTTCGTTTATTATTAATGCCATTTAATATTACTTCCTTTCATAGTAAGCCTTCAAGTATTTCACACGTGACCTAATAGAATTTGGCTTCCGTTTCGACCACCTCATTAGAGTTTTGAAGATCTTCCTCATATCATCGGCGTTAATCGGCGTGTACGTGGACGATGACGACGATGACGACGACGACGACGACGGGGACCTTTTAATGTCTTTCTTCTCCGGTAATTGCACATCGCTTCCGTAGACATTGTTCTCTGCGTCAGCGCAGTTTGATAAAAACTCATTGACACTCTCCTCCGACGCCGGCTCCCCAGTGATTACGCCAATGATATCCTGCAGGCTCAGCTCTAACGGGTCTGGTTCCTCTTTTATTGGAATTTGACCGGCGATTTGTTTAATGATATTTCCCCATCCGTATCGAATATACGAGTCGCTGATTTCTGACCACGCCTCGCACAGCAGATCCGCGCAGTCCTTTAGGTCGTATTCGAAATAAAACTCTCGTACCCCACCGGGGAGGCTCATCACGCGCCGCAGCATTTTGTAACGGTAGGCCGTTTTGGTCCTCTCGCTCACCCACTGCTCCATGGGCTGAAGCAGAGAGCTGGTGGTCGGGTACAGCAGTATGATTTCGTACTGATCATCCTGACGACATTCTTCCGGTACCTCGAGATTATGGCCCCTACACTTGTCCAGCAGCAGGAGCACCTTCCCGGAGATACCTGCCTCCGACTGATGCTTCCTCACGGACGGTTTGAAGTGGCTTTGATACCAGTCGGAGAATATCTCTTGGTCCATCCGCGCGTCCGGCTGCGATTTGAAAATCACAGGCAACCCGTCTTTGGGGTGCTTCAACTCCCTTGGGTCTTCCACTTTATGGAGGAACAGAGGCGCAAGCTTGTGGCTGCCTGTTACGTTAGCGCAAAGGCCCACACTCACCTTGTCCATTTTCAATATCCTCGTCGGGGTCTCCGTGGGAAGGGTCTTCCACACCAGGTCGGTCTCGCTCAAGCTGTAGACGTTCTCGTAATCGATTCTTTCTTTCTTGATCTGCCGGGCGAAGTCGTCGAGGAACTGTTGCGTGTCCTCCATTTCGTTTAATATGTGCGACAGGCGAATGCCGTGGCGATTCTTAAATTTCCACAGCCAACCTCTGCTCGCTTTGAAGGTCGACGGTCCCGCGAACTCGCTGTTCAATTCCGTTGCTTTTTCTAATAGCTGTACGTCGTTGATCGGTATGCCGAGGGCTTTGTGCTCTAGAAACCACGCGTACAGCCGGGCGTCCAACTCCTCGTTCGCTGGCCTCCGAAGGTTCTTTCGGTTTCTTATTTCGGCGCCCTGTTTGACGAGCTGGCACACCGTGCCGGCGTTTTGTCGAATACGGCGGATGGTGATGGGATGGATATCATACGTAGCGGCTAGTGTGTTGACGGACACTCCGCTTTTCAATTGCTGCACGATTTGAAACCTCTGCTCTATGGAGAGTGGAGATCTCCTCGTAGCTTTATTGCCACTCTCCATCTTTCTGAGAGGCTTTCGGCGCTGGCCGAGTACACGCCAGATGCCTCAGATCACTCGAAAAAAACGTCCTCTTTCCTGCAGTGCACGTTGCTTTACTGCAGTGCCCCGAAAGAAGTTCCAACCTAGAAGCTCGTGCATCGCTATCCCCACCACTTCCGGAAACTGGTTGGAGCGATCGACCCCTCGAACCGCCAGCGCTCGAAGCCCGAACGCGATAAGGCACGCGTTGACTCATCCACTAGGAAAAATGGAATTTCTGTATCTGACGTTTTATAGCTACGAAAGTACTTTGAACGGATTGGCGAGATCATCCCGGGGAAAATGAGACCAGACACGACACGAGTCTGACGACTTTGTGCTGTGTTTACAGTAATACGTATCTCCAGCTTAACTTAATGTCTATACACGTGTGCCATTTAAAGAGTCGAGTCACTTTGTACGGTGGCAGAACTTTTTTGCAGCATCAGAACCTACCATTCCTTCAGAAGTCACTAGTAACATTTCTTATAAAAGAAGCTACTCGTTGTGAATGGGATGGGTACATAAGATGAAAGTAATTGTCACAAATAAGTCTAAAATTTGTAATCTTCGTTGGAATTAGAACTTTTAAAATTTTTACATTTCCTCTTCTTACATAAAGGTACATTTAATCTCTACTCGTGTCCTTGCTTTGGCAATCTATGGAAAGAGCCATCAAGGATATTGTGGGGATAAGAGTCGGCCCAACCCCATCTAAATCAGGTCGATTCTTTGTACGTAAACCGCATCAAACCCCGAACGAAGTCTACTATACCTATCCATGGGCTTGTTTCAGACTATTATTACTGACGCATTATGTCTGCGCCTTTAAGCGGCGATTGCGACACCCGTAAATGCGAGTTCTCTTCTGATTGATCTCAAAAAGCATACGACTCTACACAAAGGCCTCTCACACGAAGGTAGCAACAAAGAGAGTCTAACATGGCGAGAGAGAACTATTTCACAGTCAGTGTTAGAATTGCTTTGTAGCGCCACATGTTTTTCGAACTGAATTAAAAGAGTGTAGACAACCGTCCGTCTCGTTTCTACCTACGGCCGTCGTACTGTCGCTCATGGTCGGAGGCACAGACACATAATGCACCAACACTACGAAGCTGCTTCCTAGAATAGTGTGGGAACTGGCTGGTAGGAGAATACTGGTGTGTGTCTAAGCTGCGCAGTCGCGTGGGGCGCAGCAACCGTTGCACGCCTGCGCAGCAGTCACAAAATCCCGCGCAGCAGTAGCAATGTCTCGTGTCCCGGTATCGATAGGAAAATTAGCAACCAGTAAATAAATGATCTGTACAGTGAAATATACTAATTGATTTCGAACACACGTTTGCATTGTGCTCGATAGTGTGGCTAGTGATGAATGTGCGCGTTAGAAGTTGAGCTTAAAGGAAATCAGTTACTCACAGTTGTTTCTTTCTTTAGAGAGAAAAGGTTGGATCATATGGGTGTTAAACTAAATTGAAAAAGCGTCGATCCTCGGCCTCGTTCGTATTTACTGACGTCCTTTCATCGTTCACGATGGAATGCACGAGGTTCTAATGACTAATTCGTCTCGAATTTTGCATGCAAATTGTACATATTGCGTGTGACGCTGTATACAATGCATACGGTCTGCTGCTCAAAATCTCGCGGGAAATTTGAATTCACTGTCTCGCAGAAATTACTTCTATGTAGGCTATGGGGCAGATGGAACTTGAACTCGGTTATCCTGCGAATTTTAAATGGCGCGTGGAGGGCAATTAACTGTATATTATACAAAAATTTGAGTTAAATACTAGAATTAGCTGGATATCGGTATTTATATCATATTTTCCGAGATTTGAGCACTCATTTATGTTAATTTTTATTTTTAGTAGAATCGAACTAGATATTTTAAAAAATCTCTTCACTTTGGGAGCAGTGATACATAAAGATTTCTGTCGTCTTCAGATCGGTGCTGAAGCTCGACCTCGTCACTCACTTCCAAGACCATGGCGAGCTCGATGACGGAATTCGAGGAAAACGTGTCCTTCGACATCGACGACCCGGACTTCGCCCCTTCGAATCCTCGCGCTATTACCCACAATGTCCTTCGTAACGTACAGTTCACAGACTACACGTTCGGCGTCAACAAATGTGAGTACATTCACTTCTGTGCTGCAATTAATACCCTTACCATAAGAAAAGGTACAAAAAGAAGCATGATGGAATAAACTCGTTCTTCCTGCTTTTTATCACGTTTGTTACCAGGCAATTCTTTTATCACGTACCTATAGATAGAAAAAAACAGGCGTCATAATTCTTTAAATTTCGAGACCAGAAGTCGAGCTTGGCCTCTTTATTAACCCTTCGTGGTCACACGGGGCGTATTGCACCCCAAAAGCAATTTCCGATATGAAATGTCGCACCTTTACGTCTTCCAAAGGGGATTTATCGCAAAAAATTATATTTTTTTTTTAAAAAATCGGTTTTTTCCCACAACCATGGAAAATCGCTCATTTTCAATTACAAATTTTATCATATCGAAATTTACATTTCTAGAAAAATACTATTAGACTGTATAAGTATTACGAACGTACAACTATCACTGAAAAGTTAAAAGATTCAAAAATACGAAAATGGTAACTCAAAAAAATGATGCTGGGTTACAGTGAACCCCGTATGACCAATTTGTGATTATAAGATGGTGTGATCACGAAGGGTTAAATTCTTTGTGTACTCAATTAAAAATGCATTCAATAGTAAGTACTATTTTGACTTTAGTGTGTACTTATGGTTGAATAGTTGTGGTAAAATTCGTCGATATTCTATTTGCTTCTTATACTGTGCCTTATTTCTTATTTCTACTTTGATCTCTTATTATGTTTTATTTATTAAGGGGCATAACTACTTTTTTCCCCCGAAAATTAAGCATTCTTTATGAATTTTTTCTATATGAAATTGAAAAACTAGAATGATGGGGTTCGTTGCAAATGAGAGATCACTATTTGAAAGTATTAAGAGAATTTTTATTAAAAAAAATAAAATAGAATAAAATTGCGGTGCCATGAATTTCGTTTTCTATGCCTATCTGAAACATAAAAACAAGTAAAGACATTAAAATGTGTTACATTTTGTGGTCCTTGTCCGAGCCGATTCTTAAATTGCGCATTTAAAACAAAATGGCGGACTGTCGAACTGACGGTATCGAGTTTCGACATTGAAACTGTAGGTTTGACAGTCCGCCTTTTTGTTTTAAGTGCGAAATTTAAGAATCGGCTCGGTCAACGATTACAAAATGTAATAAATTTTAATGTCTTTACTTGTTTTTATGTTTGAGATAAGCATAGAAGCCTGAGTTTAACTTTGAGCGACTATAGCGAGGGGAGGGAGGTTGCTTTTTTTTTTACTAAAAATTCTTTCAATACTTTCGCAGTGATCTTTGATTTGCAACAGACCTCATCTTTCTAGCTTTCCAATTTCATATACAAAACAAAATCATAAAGAATGCTTAATTTTGGGGGAAAAAAGTACTATGTATGCCGCCTTAAATCTTATAGCGAGGGGAGAGAGGTTGCTTTTTTCCAAAAATTTTTTTAATACTTTCCAGCAGTGATCTTTCATTTGCAACAAACCCCACCTTTCTAGCTTTCCAATTTCACTTGATTTTGGGACAAAAAACTACTATGCCCCCTGAAATCTTATTTCGTGCAGTTTATCCTATCGTCACTGTTACTATTAAAAGACGAGCTTCATCAAAGCTCCTCCACCATAATTCCTAGAGTTTCATCGATGCCGTTACCATATAACGTAAAGGTGGGATTCCACTGAGGCCATTTTTTGACCACGGGCAACACGCGGCATCGTAGCATCGATTATTTCGCATTCAGCACGTGCACTCACCTTGCCATGCATCGCATACGACGTGCTGCCTTGCGTTGCCTCAGTGGAATCGCGCCTTTAGACTGTATAATTGCACTCACGCGATAACGCGTCAAATCCTAGGACTTATTGTTGCCATTCGTTTAATGCACGAGGCACAATCATGCGCTTTCTCCGTGTGTGAAATTTTCCACGAAAATTCAATGCCTTCGTGCACTTGGCGTTCGATGACATCGGTGAAGCAATGGCAGAAACAACGGGAGGATCGTTGACGCGCTTCGAACGCACATCACCATTGTGCCGTTTTCCGAAAGTAATTAACGCGCCCGAGTGTTTCCAAGAAGTTCTCGAAATTTGGACAGGGCTTAATGACTGCGTCGAATTGCACGGTGCACGGGTTCGTGATTGAAAGTTCCAAGTGCGCTCGGAAATTACTATGCGAGAGTTCAAAGTTTTTCTTATTATTATTCGCCAACTGCTTGAGATATAAACTAGTGATGGCAAATCAGTAGCAAACTGCAGAGTAAAATTTACGTTCGTTAGATTTTTATTTCTGTTTTTAACACAATTTATTTTTATTGTTACTTAATAAATGTTGTCTTTTAAAAATATGATACTCCGAAAATAAATTCAAATTTTACGAGGGGGGGGGGGGGGAGTGGTACAGATATCATGGTATATGAGTATGAGAATTTTCATATCACTTCACGTAAGAAAAGTGTTCTTACAATTTTATTCCCAGAATACATATATTTGGAGGATCATAGCGCAATGTGGTGATACGATAAAACTAATGCACATTTTTAGCTCTCCTTCTGATCATTGCACAAATCCATGTATATTATTGTAACTTAAAAAATATATATATAAAAAGAAATTTTAAGTTAAACGATTTTATTTAATTTGATCAAAAATGCAGTAAAAAATAATTTAAATAAAATCGTGGGGCAGCATATTTCATCGCTCATTTCGACGCTTCATTCTGCATGAAATTGATTCATATCCTGCCTCACGATTTTATTTAAATTACTTTTTACTGCATTTTTGATCAAATTAAATAAAATCGATACCCTTAAATTTTTTTGTTATTTACTTTTTAGTATCTAAGTTTTGATTTGTGGTTGTAGGTTGATTAGCCCATCGGGGATTAATTCGTTTTTCTAAAATTTATATTGTAGTCAAACGTACGTACGCCTGCAAAGTTTCAAGTCTATTGGATAGTTGGAAGTGAATTAAAATTAAAACCGACTCACGAGTTAATGTTCTCTACACAAAGTTCCGTTTTTCTGGGTCCGTGATACGCTAATCATTAAAGTGCGAAATCCTCTAAATTATAATTAAAATTCGAACATCTTCTCTATCCATAAACAAATGCATCTGAAGCGTGGAATAGAAGGACGTGTGTACTGTTGCCAATTGTTGCAAAATGGCGAGAATTCCACATTATGAACTGCACTCCATGTTGCAAACATAGAAATCTTTGAATAGAATAAGGAGTTACTCGGTTATTTTCTGCGGATTATTGTGCACGCTAATTTTAGATCTGTTTTGGAGATTCGAGATTCTAAACTCGATGACGCAACGGTAGAGACACAATAGACTCGTGGTACCTCACTTTGTCAGCAGTAGGTATATGTGTCTTTCCTGGTGTTTCGAGTATTCCCGTGCTTACCTTTCACTTCGTTCTTCGCGCAACATCTGAAAACGAATCGTTGAAATTCATCAGCTTTGTAAGATGATGTTTCAGGCAAAATTGTGTCGTAGCATTATGAATAAGATCCTTTTCACACGAGACACCTCTTTTTTACAGTGTACATTGACTTGGAAAAGTATAGAAAATGTGTGAGTATATATATAAAAAACATTTCAAATATATAAAAAATAATTTCCAGCCAGAAAAGTGTGTTGGGTGAAATGGCCAGAATAGGTTGAAAAAAGTATTGGGTTTATCGCGTTGTAAATGACGAATGTACATTACGAATCTTTGCTCTTTTCGATGCACTCTGTGAAAATACGGAAAAGGCACGAAAGTGCACATACGCTGACTCTAATGATTTCTTGAACTTTACACACGGATATTATAGAGCCCGAATGCTTATCGTATTGCTAACTGCCAGCTGACACTTTATCACGTATGAAACGATCCTGTTACGTTAGATGGCTGCACACCTACTGACACTGACGTCAGAGTGCATCTTCCCGATTCTGTGCTTTCTTTTGGCAATATAGAATAGCTCAACAGATTTGTTAATATAGGGTTAGATTTTTAGATGTCTATTAATAACGTGAGTTAAAAATGTTTCTTCGTCCTAATTTTTGTTATGAAAATTTTATATGTTTGTCTCTTTGAATTTCGAGGTGTCTTTCGCGTTGATACAGCTAGATTCTAAGTTAGAGTGAAACCCTATTTCGGCTAAGGAAATTAGACAATTTAATTTACTTCAACAATTAGTGACATACGAATATTTGTCTTCAAATCCAAATAAAGGATCGGGAAACTAATGATTAATTTACAATATATCAGTCAATTATAATTGGCAAGATTTTACTTGTTAACTTAATTGCAATTGAAGTACTACTTAGTTTAAATGAAATCAGCAGGTATCTTCGACTATTATTTAAATGAAAATCCATCGATAGAGGGAAATATCAGTGAACCTCCATTACTCGAACCATCTGTTCCTCTTCCATGTTCAGATAAATAGATTTATACTGTGTAGCCTACCCTTTACTGAACGAAATCAATTTTGAAAAACACTTCTCCCATCTCCAAAACTGATCTTCTCCAAAACAATGCCTTATTCGAATATAGTTACCCTACAATTTCGATTCATTTCTGTGCTAAAAATGTCCACCAGTTCGACGATATTCTGTATTTCGATGAATCAAAGTTATATTCCCTTAATTAATTTCTTCTCAATAATGGCGCTTTGGAAATCCGTCTAGTACATACAGTTCCAAAGCCTCCTCTTCTGGGGTGTCTTTTCCCAAAGTCGATGGTCCCCAAACAGTTTCTGATTTCACAATCAACGTCCTCCAGTCCTTTGAAGTAAATCTCTTCAGGAGCAGCACGACCTCCACTTCGACCATGCAAAAATTCCTTAATTAACCAGAAAAAATCCTCAGTCTTCAACTAAAGACATCGTCCAGAACCTCGAAAAAAAAACCGCTTCAAAAAGTCCCAATTCAATTCGAACTGCACAGAACATTTCACATATTTTACCCAGACTACTCGGCTCATTTTTCACGCATGAAAATAAAATTTCCTAATTACACAACATCCACACGCGATACCATATCCAATCGCTTAACCTGCCGCGAAATTTCTAATCCAACCGTTTGAGCTGCACACAGTCGAGACTTTCGCATCGCCTAACGAGCGGCGTTTCTGTTGGCGCGCGTGGGCGTTGGGAATCGACCTAGGGTATAAAATATCAGAGGGGAGGATCGCCTCGCGCAATGCACGCTTGATTGGCTGCGTGTGGTACGCGTGTGTAGCCCGCTGACGCTCCTTATCATTGCTCTATTATTATATTGCCCGCGAGAAACGTGGACAGTCCGCCGGAACCCGATCTTCAGACAAAATTGGATCCACGTGGGTATCAGCTTTCTTCCTGAGAAATCAGCCTCGAGCCGGTGGTGTTCCGTTCTGCACGGTCGATCGCACACCGCCACTACAGCGTCTGGCGCGTGCACTAATCGCTCGGATAATGAATCCCCTTTGTTCACCCACCAGCGTATCTCCGGTTGCATCGTGTGTCCAGTGACAGTGACCTGTCGCGCATCGGTGCCGCGTTGATTAGTATTTTTTGCAACTTATGCCTGCAAGTCTATGTGGCCCCATCGTTATACTTTATTTGTTGCGGGGAAGAATGGGAAGATGGATAGATTTCGTAGGAGGGATTCTGTGGGGACAGGGATGACTAGAATTGGGAATTAAAGCTGGGTTTACATTAGTCCAGTCCAGTGATCCAGTATAGCACTGGATTAGAACTGGAATGATGTAAACAGTGTGTTCATTCCAGCAGATTTCGACTGGATCGAAAGTCTATTTTTCGATGCTACTTTTATGTTTTTTTTATCCTTCTTTTGCGTCAATCCATTATTATTACACTCTACCACTTTCAACTGTTCAGAAACGTCTGGAATAATCAAGACATCGACTGATTTCCAGTCGAAACACTCGCTTGATCCAGCGACTGGAATAAAGTAGACGTCGACGTGATTTCCAGTCGAACCACTCGCTGGATCCAGCGACTGGACTAATGTAAACCCAGCTTAAGGATCTTAGGGATTTCTTTGTTTCTCGCAATCTACTTGTTACTTTTTCCATGAGTCTCAAAGTATTGAGGCAATAGTCCTCCTTACAAGGAAGGCTATGGGACCGTCCGCTCCCGATTGTGACGAAACTTTGCATATGTTAGAACAGTGAAAGGTAAGAGACACATGTTTTTTTTTAACGGCGGATATTCAACTTTAAGGAGTGAAATCACCCTCTGAAGATTGACACCCTCGAAACTATCTCGGAAACTAGTGGAGATAAAAATATTCTGCAAATTACAAAGTATTGTACATAAAAAACTCAGGGTGGCTAACCCCTTAAATTTTCTTGTCTTCTTATATTTTTCCTTTCTTAACGTCCACTGTGCAATAAAGAATACTTATTATTTCCATTATTTACATTCAGTTATTGTTGAGATTTTTATCCCAGGATAGAAAAGTCTCGTGTGAACTCCCATTGTGGATTCGCGCATTAATAAGTTCCCATGTAAAGAAATTCGAAATTTCGCGGGGAATTTCGAATATTTTGATTACCCTCCGCTCGTACAGCAGCGTTCTTCATTATCAACGATATTGTTTCCACAGAAAATGTCTAGATGGAGAGAAAATTGGATTTCATGAATCACACTGCAATCGTGTATGCAATCTGTTTGAAATATGAAGAATGCCTCTGCCATGTATAATCTAATAAATTTTACTTCACGAGGCATTCTGCCTCGCTAGGAATAGTAAACAATTAAGGCGGTTCAATTTATCATCTGGAACAAGGTGGTACGCGAAGCATACTTTCCAATATTACGAAACGTGTTGCGAGCGGATTTTACGAAATCAAAAGCGAAGCATCAACGGACTAACGATAGTAATTGCGTTGCCCTGAATTGTCAGTGAGTCAGTCAGTGTTTGTTTTGAAATAGAGGAGAAAATTTGTCGAATACTTTATTCAAAGAAGGATGGAGATAAAAATTAATTAACGAGGACTATATTGAATCTTGTTCAGCAAACTTGATGGAACGATTGTTATTTTTTTAATTAGAATATTTTCAAGATGAGACACAGCAGTTTGTAACAAGTTAAAAAAAAATTCAATTGAAATCGCCTTGGTTAAACTTGAACTTTCATTGCTGTTAGAATTGCGACTGGGGCTGCGAAGTTCGCGGTTGATTTCGGGGTGACTTTTGCTCTCTCTTTGTTGTTGATTACATCAGACTTTTGAAACTTTCCGCAATGAAATGTCGAAAGTTTATCGCGACCCCCTGCAAGCGGGAGCTCGATCTTTGAACTCGTTGCAAGCTCACGCCACTGTGTGCATCGGCTGGCGATAACGAGAGTGTAGTTTCTCAATGATGCCAATAATTCATAATAATCGGCTATCTGGGACGATGGCGCGCAACAAAATTTTATTCCCTCGGTTTACTACGGTCGTTCCAGAATTTCAGTTCACCAGATCGGCCATTCGCATTTCCCACTTCGCACTGAGGGCACTTAAACGCGACCGTTCCACCAGATATCGCTGAATTTGCGTATGTCACCAGTTTAGTTACATCAACAGTTAAATTCAGATGCAACACTTCGGTTTGCTGCCTAGAAGTAGCTTCGGCAATACGTTTATTATTATTATATGCCTGTGTTCAGGATAGACTGCAAAAAATCAATATTTCATTTTTTCAAGGAAGTTGTAGGTTCATATATTCTTAAACCGTTTTTTTAATATTTTGAGGTAAAGTTAAAAATTGGGAAAAATATGCAAATCCATAAGGCAGATCTGTTATTGTTTTATTATCATAATCAGGGTACAGAAGGTTTAATTATATTATGGTCAAGCTTAAAACGTTAAGCTGCTCTTATTAGAAAAAGGGGCACACAATTTGGCCCACCTTTAGATGGAATTAGATTTAAAATATAGGAGAAAATTAATAACAACTCTTACAGAACAAGCTAATCATTTTTATCAAGATTCAAATCAGTTGGCATTGAAAATAAAAAATCCCAGATGCTAGAAGTTGTCCTTTAAAATCTCCACCTTCTCACAAATTGAAAACACTTTAATTCTACTAAAATCCACCCAACAAATATGGCGTTCTATTATTACTTTGAATTAATCTTCCAATGAATCCAGATGGCATGAAAATCTTCCACAAAAAAAATACTTCAGCACGTGTCGTCCAATATTTTGGTAGCTAACTATTCGCACTCATTGATTCGCACATTTCAAGCCTGTCATCATCCACAAGACGATCAGCCGTGTTATAATCTCGACCCTGTTAGAGAAGAAAATCTCGAAGTCGTCTAGACGTCTCTCGTGGAAACCGCCTATCAGTGTCTGCATTAATTTAACACACCGACAGCAATAATTATGGTTCGATTAAGGAATCGGCGCGGCGTAGTGTCGCGGCCGACCTTTAAACGGCTGGTCGCGTTTGCACAATTCTTTTCAACGGCTTCAAAGTCTGACGAGATACAAGGGATTTTGTAAGAGCTTCGGTTATTATTGCGAGCCTTTATCTTGGCTGCTCGTGCTTGGGAGCTTGTGCCACTCTCTTTGCGCTTTGCAGCATCCTTGCTTTTTCCATCCCAGCTTCGAGGAAACGCGAATCGGTTTCGATCGATCGGAGATGATCCTTCCAAGCTTGCGATTTTCATGGAAATCCAGCGAAGCAGTGTTTGATAGGGGCTGATACTGGTTCTTGACTCTTTCAGCGACGATATTTTGTGTAAAGCAGAAATTTGTGAGAATGTGACTTACGTAAGAATTTTAAGGAACAGACGATGGCTCTAGGTGTTGTTTTAATCATTAAAATTCAATGGAACGATTGTGATTTCAGGGATTTAGGTGTCGAGATAAGAATATAAGCTTTAGGCAAATTTTTCATATCCTTATCTTAAGTATCGAATGTCTGAGGACCGGCAGAAGTAGACTATCTCGGAATCTCCTTTGGCGGTAGTAATATGGGAAACTGGCGAAAGAAAAGTTGAATAATCTCTGGAATATCAATTTCCTTTAGAAACTCCTTGGGAAAATCAAGATCGTTTTGTATTTCCATAAATGAAAGTAAATTGTCTGTTTCTACGTGAAATCCAAGATTTTTTTAGACGGATTACAACTCGGATATCTCGGAAAGTGATTTATTGCGACGTGCATGTAGACACGAAGATATAAAATGCATGTATGGGAAAGCTTCTAGGTAATAGTGAAAACGAAAATTTAACAAGAAGTTAAGTTACAAAGTACCAGTAGGTACAGTATTTTTTTTCAAAAGTCTTATGTCTGCGGGTGAATAAAAATCATTTCGAGGTAAAAAGTACTAAATAGAAGAGTAGAATTAAGAATTAAGACGCAATTTTTGAAAGGGAAAATACTTTAGTTTTTCCTGATATTAACTTATTTTACTTTTATTTTGCTGAAACGTGTAAATAGGGAAGTAGATAATAAAAAGACAGTACCTATTGTTTCGTAGAAGTCTTCGCAACAGACAGAGGAGTTAACGGATTTTTATCTATAAGCTTCTGCTTCTCCTGTTTCGCCATCAAAAGATTCGACAGCTTTATTCCTCTTTTATCGTTGATATGTATTTTTCCTGCTTCGCGTTCGTCGCAGTTTCTTGTATTGGAATTCGGAGTGTCGCGACACTCGGCCGATTGCAAATGATGTAACACGCTCTTCTGATTCACGAAATTTCGGAAACGTGACCACCGGCTGTCCCATTGAATGCTTTCGATAACAATGTGTTTACATTACGAGTGGTATGACTTTCGATGGATTCGTTTTTCTTACGCACAATCTCGTTCCACGGAGCGGAAGAAAGTTTAATATCAGTGTTATTTTACCATTCAACTTAAATTTATTTATGTTATTATGATACTTCTTAAAACACACTCTTCCCGAGTGTTCGACAAATTATTCTGAATAAGAAATGTCATACACTATTATAATTATTATCATGAATAAGACACTAAAGTAGACGAAGTTACAAAGTTAATGATTATTTTATTTTTAAAACAGATCATAGAATTAGCAATTTAGTTCAAAGAAAAATACACGAAGATGGTCTTTATTTGCAACACCAATTTCTGAAACCCAAATTTGCCCACCATTCTCGTAAAAACGTAAAAACGTCCCACTGGTTATTTTCACTAATTGCTTTCCATTATTCATATCTCGATTAATCATCGAGCTTCAAACACACGGCGATAGAATATTTTTCCCTCAAAATTATCTCTAAAATCCATTTATAGAGCATTCGTATCTCCTTCAGAAGCAGCCTGCACAATGGCCCATATTTTCCATCGGTTTTTATATTTCATGCACGAAACGACGATTAAGCGCTGCAATTTTTGCCTATTAAGATTTCTAAATCCATCGATACGCTTTTACTTCTTGCACTACTAAATTCTACTCGGGCGATTGCTGTTCACCAATGATTTCCAAAAAGAAACTTACCATTTTTCTTTTGAATTTCTTCTCGTCTATTTAACTCGGTGCAGAGAGTGACAACATTCTCGTGGCATGAGAATTTAAATGTTACGAATCTCAGTCGTGTTGAATTAATGCTTCCACTTTCTGTTTGACGTATGTTTTTTTTTTATTCGCGAGCACCTGCGGCGCAAAATATTATTAATCGCGAATTATAACCAGAAGCCTGATTAATAAATTCCATGCAGCCGAGTGTCTGCTCTTAACTCCAATTTAAATGCACGTCGATGAAAAAGATTACGTGATCTCGAGCACGGTGTTTAGTATTTATTATTTAATGATGCAACTCGCGACAGTTCGTAATCCCATTAATGACTCGATCTTATCACTGTTTCGCTTGCTTTATCGTTCCAGATGCCACTTACACTTGAGAAACGTCTTTAATCTGCTTATTTTATATTCATATTCAGTTTACCATTTCACTCGTGTACTTTATTCACTATCGTTGCTAAAATTTCCTGCCACTATACTTACATTCATGTCATCAATTCGGTTTGGAGTTAGATACTGGAATTTTTCTGTTAACATCATTGCACAAGAAATTCAACAATTTCCATATTTCATTATTTCACTGTATCCAAAAATACTTAGCTTCACTACTAGGCTTCGCTCGAAACTTAAATTCTGATTTTATAAATAAATACTTTTTTTACTTATTTTTTTGTGAAAATAGTCACATTCGTCTGGATTAGCTGGGACGCATTTCGTGATCTCAGAGTTTACCGTTCGAAAGTGTTTTTAGGCGACAGACAAACACACTTTCTGCTTTATATATTAAAATTCTTCTCATAAATCGTAGAAAATTATTGCAAAAATATTTTCGATTGAATACCATAAAAGGCACTACAAAATGATATTTCAGTCACGAATTTACAAATGGTTGTTGTCATACAAATACTTTAAAGAAAGTCGCCTTAAAAGCAGGAAATAACCAAATAATATTAAATTAGTTATTAAAGAGAATTTTGTCGTTCAAAGGACAAAAACCTTTGAACCACAATCGCAGATTCTCAGACGAAGCTGATCGGGACGTTTTTCAGAAATGTCCCCGGAATATGTTGGCGTATTTACTTGCGTACCATCGAGTAGAAACGACACGTGGATGATTCCGTGTCGCCAATCTGTTCTAGTTATGGCCCTCCCTGTATTAAATTGAAATTAGCACGCTCACGGTATATGAGAATGGGCCATTTCCTTTAAACGAAGGAAGTGAGCAAATGCCCTAACCTTCCCCCCCATTCGAGGGTCACAACCTGAATGGTGGCTCGGGAGCGTGGAACATATTCACGTGATTGACACGTGCTACTCCTGTGAAACGATTCACGGTATGTATAATCGATTTAACCGCGAGGCAGATCAGTCTTCGAACTTCGAACGCGCTCCACGCTTCTCGATCGAGGAATGCTAAACGCGTAGTCGAGTAATGGCGCCCAAGGCTCGAGCAAAGTAATATCGTTGCATTTCTTCATTCCACCGGGAGATATTTCATTTCATGCCATTTCATTTATTTATACCGGGCAACCATTTTATACGAGAATAATACTTTTGGTAGCAAGTTCGACGCTAAGAATATATTCAGGGTGGTCCACCAGAAACCGAGCACCTAAATATCTCGTGTAACGTGGGAGTCCAGAGATTCTCTCGTTACCACCAAAAACGCGATTTTTTGGGGGGTGAAGGTCAGCTGAAAATCAACATACTTACATCGTTGAATTTGTCTTTTTTATGAGCTATAACAATATGGCAACAGAAACATGTCAACGCATTTTAAAAAACACCGGTGACCTTGTTTCTCTAAAAAATGGCCACGAAAAGAAATTAATCTTCCTGTCCAAGGAGATATTTAAATAGGTGTTTTGTTTCCGGTGAACCGCCCTGTGTGCTTAGTACAGAATTGTATCAGTGGTTAAATATTTTGGAAGTTGGATAAAATTGGAACGTAATTTTCCTTTTTTTTTTAATCGGGTACATTTTTCGAATTTTTCTCTTTCCCCAAAATCATAACGAATTCTATTGTTTCTTATGAAAAAATTTGGAAGTGAAATAGAAGTCAAGTTTTTAGGTGGTTATTAACGCAGTAATTAAAAGCTTTACGTCAGGTTTATTATAAATTTTGAGTATTTCTACTAAAAGTTTCGTCGTCAGTTGTCTACTTTGTGTACTGAATTGTGTTCTTATTAGAATTCCTTCTGCGTCATGTATTTACATATGCACACACAGACGTCAGATTGCAAAATTTTTAAATCAGTGTTGCTTTATTTTCTACAATATATTCTGGATTTAGTAATGTACAATTTCGGGATATTCCACTCGTTATTTGCGCCGAGAAGTGGAGAGAAGGCTCTCTACAGGAATTATTTGGAGCCCCGAAAGTGTAAATAAAGAACGACGAAAGCAGATGTTGGAATTCCAGCAAACATTTCCTTCTTATTGTGCGAAGTTTTTCTTTGTATTGCCAAAGAATCGTGTTTGGACCAAAAAAGATAGAATTCAATAGTCGCAGATATTTTTGTTCGACACCTCTACCAGTCATTCTTCTGCTCGCCTAAACAACCTGACACATTCTTATTCTTATTTTCAACGTGGAAGAATACTAAATTTTCATTCACTACTATAACAGTGTGATGATTTTAAAATGTGTAATGAAAGTTTGAGCAATTCTAGAAAACTGCGAGAATGTGGTGGGGCAAAGTTTGAAGTAATTTTGAACATACAGAAATAGGACATTTTAGAATTTTCTAGTGTTATAATTGTAACCTGTTTAAGCAACAGTGATTTTTAAGCTCACACGTCTGTTATAGTTTATTTATAATTTTGGAAATCCTATAAATTTTAATCTTACTTAGGAGTTTATCCGTTCATTAGTTTGTTCCATATATTATAGCTACGCTATTAATTCCTCTTCATGGTGTAATAAATATTTTTATTTTTAGTTGAATCTCAAACTCAACATTTTTTCTATCTGCTTCACTTGTATAATACTTATAAGTACCAAGATTTCAATTTTTTATCTGGCACCTAACTTGAGAATCACAAAAAATTGATCATTTGGGATTTAATAGAAAAAAAGAGTCTTAAATCTCAGACTAGGAAATTTTTCTTTTTACAAAAAAGACAAGTTCACGTTGTCCAATTTCAATTTTATAAAATTTACACTCCAGATTTTAGTACTTCGAACAATCAAATTCGAAAATTGAGTTGAACATTCGGTACATAAAGTTACATTTAAGTGAGGGGTGTGTTGAAGAAAAATTATACATTGTTCCTCTTCAAAAAGGAAGAAATGAGATGTTTTAATTACCACATACCTACCACTAAAATCACAAGAAATTATTGTTAGCCATGACACAATTACAATGCCAGGTGTCAACGAAAAATAACAATAAGGTTAACCGCACACAAGAATTTAAATTTTTTAAAAATACCTGGCGTCGAATGACCCGTATGCAAACTAAAGTATCTGCAATGTAAGAGCAGAACGGAGAATAGGTCGTAAAGAACGAACACTCGGTTTTATTGTTCTTACGTGCTCTTCTCTGTTTAAAGTAGAGCCTTGGTGTGCTCCCATATGCGGACTTTAACAACACGCTAATAAATTAAACTTATATTTAGCCGTTGGAACGGCTGTCGTGGTTATAAATAGGCACGAGGCTTGGCTTAGTCTCAATTTGCCAAACTAATTATGTTTTCACGTCGAATCCCTTTCACCAGGTAGTTTTAGTACGGACTCAGATCAGATCTTTGCTTTATACGTAGCAAAAAATTCAAGTCGACCGACCACTTAGTTTTTGAGGGAACATGGTTATGAATTTTAAAAGTGTTTTTATAAAAATACCACGTCATCTTAGTTTTGAATCAAACCCGCCCTTTCTTTTTCCTTCGACGACTTAATCAATCCTGTTATTCCGACCCTGAAACCTAACAAATATAGTGAAATCAAAATTTCACGGATGGGCATCCCCATTTTCCAAAAGTGAAATGTCAGGAGAAACAAGGTTGCACTAAACAAGCCACTCCGTATTACACATTCATTATTCTATTCGAACGTCTGCGTCTTTTTGAATCCGTGATCTTTAACAGAACGTGAAAAGAGATCGATTGCTTGAACCTCCAGACACGGAACTACCGGCCTAAGTCACAATAAACAATCTAGAATCTATAGAAATCTTCAAATGAGATCGACGGAAACGAAATGAAACGGACCAGAACTTTACCCGCAAGGAGGAAAAATTCCAAAGCAGCAGAGAAAACAGATCTGTTCGATGGTTGTGCACTAAATCTTTTTCCTCCGAGAGATTGACATCTCGTTTTTACCAGATAGTTCCCTCATTTTCATCGAAAGGATCGTATGAATTGAACTTTCTCGCTCGAATAGATTAGCATTGTAAACATTTATTGACGTCAGACAGTGTTGGTGTTCGTAGTTCAGTGAACTGGATTTTCATCGTGCGTGCTAATAGCCTGTAGGTATATATCGCGCCGCGATCGAGTCGCGAATCTTCGATTTATTACGATCGCGTTCTTATCTCGTCGCTCCTATCGGATAACTGCCATGAAATACAGTTTTTCGACTCTGCCACGTATGTATGTATACCCGCGAGTTTCTTAAGGCGAAACTTCCTATTTGTGACAATTGGGGGAGACTCGGGACAAACGTAACACGGGACGAATGTAACAATTGTTATAAAACAAATGCCAATCGAGTAATAATCGTCTCCTTCCAATTTTACACAACATGTAATTCAGTGAGCTGTTGAAATATTATACCAAAAGTACTTACTGTAAAGTCCTTTCAACTTTTTGTGTTATTTATGTTTATATTTACGTTTAAAAGCACCTTTTCTATTAATTGGTCTTTTTTACAGATTAGTAATTTGTACAAAGGTAAAAATTGAATCATTTTAAAGAAAGGCTTATTTAAAAAAAATGGTGGAACATATTCCAAGATTTTCGGTTTAATTAAGGTTACCGTCGCATAAGAATGTTTTAAATATCTTACAAAATTTAAAAGGTACAGACTCAAAGAGACAAATTGTTATGTTCGTCCCTGCTCTTCCTGTTTCGATCCAGAATGTTCTACCAAGAAAACGGTTCAAAATTCAATTATGTTTAATTTAAATCCTCCAATTTAAATTAACTTCTGTTTAATATAAAACCTTCAATTTAAATTAACTTCTGTTTAATATAAAACCTTCAATTTAAATTAACTTCTGTTTAATATAAAACCTTCAATTTAAATTAACTTCTGTTTAATATAAAACCTTCAATTTATATTAACGTCTGTTTAATATAAAACCTTCAATTTAAATTAACTTCTGTTTAATATAAAACCTTCAATTTAAATTCACTCAATGCAATAACCAAATTTAATTCTAAATGTTTAATTTAAAACCTTCAATTTAAATTCAATTATGTTTAATTTAAAACCTTCAATTTAAATTCAATTATGTTTAATTTAAAACCTCCAATTTAAATTCACTTCTGTTTAATATAAAACCTTCAATTTAAATTAACTCAACACAATAGTGAAGTGTAATCTTAAATCTTCAATTAAAATTCGATTATGTGCTACCGCAAAAATTCAGATTTTAATTAAGTATAGGTTTTCACCACCATATTTATAGAACTATTTTTTCTTCATTTCACCTCCTTAATCACCTGCTCCAAGGAGACCAGTGAATACCCCGGTCACCCTATACAGCAGAGTAGAAGCGACTATCGCTGATAGGAAATCCCGCCTTTAGCCCGCGGCATTCGTAATGCTTCCGCACGATTCCCCAAGGTAAAGAAACACCGTCGCGAGCTCTCCAAAATAGTGTAACCCTGAGGTATTACGCGTCTCGTGTCGTTCAACTTTTCGTCAAAGACGCTTTAATTGCGTCCACAGTTCGCTACCCGGCTATGACGGTTTTGCGTATCCTCGGCAAGTCGAGTAGGTATTATACTTGAAAATAGTGTTTAGGATAGCGTCAGTTGACGATTCTCGGAACCGTTCGCTCGGTGACGTCAGTGGAGGCTTTTTGCGACGAGTTTGCACGTGCGCCTCGCTCTTCTCTCTAATTTTTTTATTCGGCTTTTCAGAATTTAAACGACTGCTCCAAAGGACAAGTAAATTTCAGTCTAATCGGTTCCTGGAAACTAACTTGCCAGGTATGATGAATTTTGCGTTGGAAGAAACGATTCGGTCGAAACTCCATCGACGATGGACTCTCGCGATCATAATAATAATATGGATGAGACTATGAGGACGCCTGTGTAAATGTAAATGCAGTCGTATAATGCGTTCGACATCGTTTTCTTCGCGAGCGGTGGGGATGTTGACAATATTCTTTGCGACGTTTCTGCACTAAATTATTCCCACATGTTTCTTTGCGTTTCAACTTCGCGCTTTTTATGTTCCAACAGTGGACACCAGAAGTACAACGGAGGAGTGATTAAGCACGGATCTATTTTCGTTCTTTGTTCTCAAAAATTCCAAACAACAGATGCTCCACTTTGTTACGAAAATCAGGAAATAGTTCAAAGATTAGCGTGTCGCATTTGATAGCCGATTTTTTTTCTCGGTGTACTTGTGTCAGCTTTTGCTTTGATTATGCAAGAGAAACTTCTGCCGATAAAATCGGATGATTGATCTTTGTCACTTAGTAATTACAAGCCTGCTCGGTTAATAAATGGCCGATCAAAAATCCTAATTGTAATTGCGCGCAGTTATCGCGCAATTGTGAAACCACTCGTCGAGAGAGTTTAGCATTCTTTTGATAAAGCTAATAATCATCCCATCGTGCTTTTCGAAATGTTGGCGGCGATTATAATTGATCGATCACGGATGCAAGGAGGAACATAAATAATTGTGTAATAATGTTTCTCGAATGGAGTTTGCACTGCTAGTTGCATCGGTTAGCGAACCGCTTTAGCTTCTGCAATAAATGCTTAATCTGTGCAATAAAAATGTCGAGGAAAAAATGTATATTCTTTTATGTATAACGTTTGCTGAACAAATAAATAGATATACTGGTGGAAGTAATTAAGTAAATTAAGTGATCATTCTTGAATTAAATACCTAATATACAAAGAAATATTATTTATATCTCTAAAATACAAGAATATTAATTATCAAAAATTGAAATAAAGTAGTAGGTTATTATTTGTAAGGTATTGAATGCTTTCTTAATTAATAAGTTATTTGATTAATAATAGATCCTCTGTTTTTCTTTTATTTTCACAGAGTAAAACAGGGGGCAAATTAGCCTAGCGTTATTTTCAATTGCTATTTTAATTACACTCTATTATACTCATTTGAAGAATCAGAGAGATTCCTTTTCATTGATTTCACTCGTTTATATGCACTGCATTCCTTCATTATCATTCGTCGAAATTAAGAATACTAAATACAATCTGCAGTCTTGAGTCTGGTCACGATTCCGGAATGGATGACGAATTTTCGATAACTGCTTTCAGCAGAATTTCCATCGTCCACGAAATAAATGGTTCCAGCTTCTCTTTTCTCTTTTTTCGGCTTTGCGTCGCAATACGGACCTCCGCCACTTTATCTCCATTCCCCCCTCCCCCCCTCAATCAGATAGATTTCTCGCGTTAATTAATGTAATTGCCGTTCGCGCGTGTTTTACTGGTTTCATGCAGTTTCGTCCCGATAACGTAGTAAGAAATATTCCGATGATCCAGCCAGACGGGGAACGATAAAACGTGGCCTCACATGACTCCACAGTTCAATCAGCGTTTCAATTCTTCCCCTTCATTTTTTTACAACGCCTCAGACAATGCACTGTGATATAATATTGCCAGCGAATGCAAGTACAGCTATTTTGAGATATCATGTAATGTTTCGTTCAGAATTATCACAAGCTGGTTGAATTATCAGATGTCCTGATGCAAAAGATTTTCCTCTGAACAGTCATTTCAGGGGTATTTTTCTAAGGCAGTTATATAGTGTAATCAAATATTTTTAAACAATTTTGGTTTGTCGAAAAGTTCACCGTTTGATTTAAAAACAAACGAAAAAGTTTTGCCATTTGCATTAGTGTCAGTAGAGATTGGCCATAATTTTTATACAAACTGAAATTTTGTAATAAAATTCTGTACATTCGTAGCTTTTAAATAATAGATAAACTAACATAATATAAAAATTTCAAAATAACTCTGTTTTCTCGATCGTCACATCTTACAGGCAAAAAGGGTTAAGCTCATATCGTGGTTATTATCGATTCTATCAGAAAATTGCGTTAGAGAGAAAAGCTTCCAAATTCAATTTGCAACAATATTCGTGATATGCGTTTTTGCCCTGACAGCAACGATAAGCGAGATATCGTACGTTTTATGGCTGCCGCTCCGAGTTTGGTGTTGTCATGTAGCTCAGCACTTTGACAGGATGGCGCAGCATTTTGGAAATTGCTCCTCCAAGGTGGTTAGGCCTTCCGAGCAGTCGCTTGCGTCGCGAAAGTTTTCGTTCGACTCGCAGTTTGAAATTTGAACCCCAGGCGGCACTAATAAAAATTTACACTTTTGTATTGTCTATTTCAGTCAAATTGTAAGTCGAGCTATCATACGGATATGCTTCGAGTTTTATGATAATTACCGCAGTCGTTTTCTTGGGGCCGTGGCAACGAGCAGACAGACAGAATTATATTTCATTTTCACGGATAAGTAAGCATATAAAATCATGATCTTTTTTTTGAGAATAATCCTCGAGCGAAGGACAAGTACGAAGTTTACAATTGTTTTTCTTGTTGCTTGATCGATTGTTTCCCGTTTCGTATCGTTTTCTTATCGACTTCTGTAGGATCGGCTTTTAAACGGTTAGAAAGTCGAATAATAATCGCCTGTAATGAGACACGAAAAATTCTCCTCGTCTTCGTGCGATTTTACATAAAATTACAGTTCTTCCCGTGATTACTACTTTTTCGCAACCAACTTCCTTTTAATCATTTTTACTTTCTTCCTTGTAGGAAACAAATTTTCCCTTCACGAAGATACATGAATTTTAAATTCTGATCGCCCATTTTCGATTAATGATGAACCTTAAAATGAATGTTATTATTGGCGGGAAATATGAGTGAGAAATTATTATTTAAAAAAAATATATTCTTTATTTCTTTACTTAAAATATATTCAAATTTAAATTCATTAGATATATTATTTAGCAGTAATAATATTGTGGTAATTGAATATATAAATAACTATATGATAAATATATAAAAATTAATTTATATAATTATGAATATTAATTTAGTTTGATAAAATTGATCTAGTTGGTTAAATTTACCATCGATATAATATATTATTATCATCTCGTACTGTAATATCCGACTGCTATTTAGAAATACACTTTTTTCTTGTCAAATTTAAAACCAGACATTTCGACTGGTTCTAGTGTTAATGTCATTTTCAATAGTCCAAATGATAATGCGATCTGTACATTCGGTTCGGATGCACTAACCACCTGTTGCGCGTCTTTTTGGTAGCAGTTAATTAGAACGCCGAGAACGTTAATTGGGGCCCGACGTTATAGGAATATTTCGATCTAATTGGCTCGGTCGCGAGTCGAATTGATTTAATTAGAAATCGCGTGCTTTCGAGGGAATCGTGAAAGGAGGGCGAGCCGTCGTTTTGCTCAAGTTTCCATCGGTCTTCGGACCGAATCGCGCGCATCTCTCGCCCAGGCGGCACCGCGTGATCGCGACGTGTTTAACGAAATAATCAAACGGGCTCGCGTGATTCTTAAATGATCCCGGCTCGTTTCATTGGCTCAGATAGCCACGGTCAACCGTGCATGCTTTGCAGATATTGTATCGGGCCAGCCGAATGTGGAAAGTTTAATGTAACCGACAGTCGTAAAGCTGATACGCTTCTGCGAAGTTCGTAGACTTTTGTAAGTATCGTGAGCCGAAGATGTCGGAAGCTGGCGAAGGAGATTTAATTCTCGAAGTGGAGGGGCAATATTGCTTCGATTTTCGAATTTTACAAAAGGAGGTTTCGATATTATTTCGTGATGCTTAATTTTTTCGTATTCTTTGGACCTTTGCTATTTTGAAATTAGCCACAACATTTCGTAATTCAGGTTTCTCATATATATTTCAAGTACGTTGGGGACTTTTGAGATATTGAATATTCTTTTTGGTTCTTCAGAATTTGATAGCTCGAAATTTGATTTATATTTTTGGTTGATACTGAATATTACTTACATTCTATATTTACTATTTGAACTCCTCAATTGGTCGCAACTTAGCGACGCGTTAGAAGAGAGATGGATCGGATGATGTGGGACCAGCAACGAGCAATTTATTTCAACATATATGGTAACATTTAACGTCAGTTAGAGAAAGCCAATTCGTGATTTCCAGCGCGTTTTCACGATCAAACGATGTCGAGAGTGCACTGGATGCCCTGATGTACTCGCGCAGAACACTGTGACCTGTTTTCGCGCCGATACACGTCTAATTATTGGAAACCGTTTGAAACCCCGCGAAGATTAATCCTTTGTCAGAATAAATGAGTCCTTTCGCTACGCCCTTTATCAGTCCCCTCTGCCATTCGAATTCATTGGATACCTTTCAGTGATTTTTGTCGTCGGAATCTCATTTGACTAATAACGGCGATCGAAACTGTGAGTCGAGGTATTTGTTGGGGACGGAAAGGAGAAATGTAAATTGGTTGGACTCTCACACAGTGTAGTTCGTTGCGACGTTGTTGGCTTAAAGTGGATCTTCTCCAGGAAAGACAACAGGTGGAGCCAAAGAGAAAATTCGATGGTAAATTTTGGTCGTTTGTAGTTAAATTAGTCACTGTAGTTTCATCCAGTCGGGACACAATAGTACGAAAGATTTTAAATTAAAAACGATGTATGTAGATTGTCACAGTGTTATCGTTGCAAATGAGCTTTATTCATTTTACTAGTGAATGTGTTGTCTTGTCGAAGTGTGAAGGATTTACCCCACTGCACACAATCGTAGGAAATGTTTGAAATTAAAAAAGATGTACATATGTAGATTGTCACATTGTTATCGTTGCAAATTTTCAGGCGTGTTCATTTTACATACTAGTGACTGTGTGAGTTTGTCGGTGTCTGAAGGATTACTGGACACGATAGTACCAGAGATTTTAGATTAAAAGAGACATATGTATAGCCAGGCACAAATGAATTGTGGAGGATTTTTAATGAAAGGAAATTAAAATTATTAGTGTCTATCGTTTTGTAAAGTCATGAATGGTCTAACAGTTGAATAAAAATAAGACATTTGTCACAGATTCTTTGATTAACTATATTGGTATTTTAACTTTTTTGGAATTCCGAAGTTGTAGGGTTGGAGGAATAATAAGCTTTTGCACTGATTTGTATATATCTGCGCATCCAATAAGAATTGATTATTATTCGATTTTCCGTGGGGATTAATAATACATGGCACTCAGAAATAAATTTACTTGAATATTTTAACAGAACATTAATTCATACTACCTTCACACAAAGTGTCCAATCATCTTTTATTTATGCATTCCAGTGGCGTAGTAACTATCGTTTTTGCGATGAGTTATGTCAACACAGAATAACATAACATTTGATGGATAAGATTTTAGTGGAAATTAAAATAACTCCAGTAGAATAAACTTCAATTAAATCAATCATTTTCCAGATAAATTAACTGCAACTATTTTCATTAACCCATACAGCACACTCCGTGGCCTGAAGGTGGCAGCAAGGTTCCATGGGGGTTGCCGTGGAATGTTCCCTCGGTGCGGACATAGGAACCTTCCTGGAACATTCCAGCCATGTTGCGGTGGAACATTGCCACTTGGAACCTTCCTGCCAGCCTCATGGAACGTTCCGGGCATTCTCTGGCAATGCTCACGGAGCGCTCAGGCCATTCTCTGGCCAGCCTCATGGAACGTTCCGGCCATTCTCTGGCCAGCCTCATGGAACATTCCGGCCATTCTCTGGCCAGCCTCATGGAACATTCCGGCCATTCTCTGGCCAGCCTCATGGAACGTTCCGGCCATTCTCTGGCCAGCCTCATGGAACCTTCCGGACATTTTACAACAAAGGTTCCAGGATCGATTCTTGCATCGACTTTTCCCTAATTGATATATATCAATAATAATTATTGTTCGCAGATTTTACAGCAATGGTCTCGTAACTTTTCGGAAATTTTACAGCAATGATGTTTCGACAAAATGTGTGTGATATTACAGATAGGATAAAAAATGTAAGGGAATTAATTAAATTACAATAAATACTGCCAATTAAATATTCATATATTTTTTATATACTAGACGACAACAAGAACAATAATAATAACAATAAAAATAATAATAATGGCTCTGATGGAACTTCCCAAGCCCACGTGGTGAAACTCCAGGCGTTGTGTGACGTCACGTGACAGGTTGCAAAGCCAAAGGACGTAAGAAAGCACAAGCGTAAATAGATAGAGCGTGATTATTTATTAATTGCTTTTAAGTAATAAAAATGGTTAGAACGTGTGTGTTTTGTGGCGCAAAAGACCTGAGTGAATTGGATGAAGGTTTGACATATCACGAGTAAGTAGAACCCATGTATATACTATTTGTAGGTTAAGTCGAACTTATGTTTTCATTCACGCTACACAAGGACGGGATAAAAACAGATCTTTCGCAGATAATAGATATGAATTATTCAAATTAAGGATCTTATTTTTTAGTTAAAGTAACTAATATAACATATTTGATGTTTATTAACCAACTGCAATAGTTTAATTACTTAAAATACATATATTTCTTTGCTTTCTGTGCTACAAGCTTTTATTTTTCACACAGTTTCCTTGTAAACATGCATACACTGTATAACTTTCATTTCACTTTCCGTTCAATTATTTAACGTTGTGGTGATTGTTATTTTTTCATTGCTTCGCTTCAATGCACCCCTGTCATTGGCGTTACATGAATGTTGTTTTCAATGAAGCCATTGTTAATGACTAAAATAATTTATTAATGACTTTTTATAGATTCATTTACTGAAGAGGAGCTGTGGAAGCAATGCTACGACAATGGCGTTGATGATATTACATAAATTAATAGAGGATTCTGTGGCAGAAAAATATAGTTGGTATGGAAAATAGCAAAAACAATCATTCAGTACCTTCAAACATATAGTAAAGTTAGCAATGAGTAAGTCAATTTATTATTTATCACATTTTAGCACTTAAAATTGTAAAATAAATGCATGTATTATTCCAGGTTCATTACATGCTGCATGCAGTACATTTTTAGTAAAGAGGGCAGAAGACTCTGGAACTCCACATACGCGGGTTTGAGAAGATTCACCAGAGTTTTTCAACAGAGTTTTTCAAAATGATTAGAACACAATAAGGCGTTGTTTGAATGTACAAAATTCTGGCCCAGACCCATGTTCTGTAACCAACGGAAATCTATATGAAACAAACAAAAATATTTTTTTTAAAAAGTTCGACTTAACCTACAAATAGTATATACATAGGTTCTACTTATCCGTGATATGTTAAACCTTCATCCAATTCACTCAAGGCGCCACAAAACACACACGTTCTAACCATTTTTATTATTTAAAAGCAATTAATAAATAATCACGCTCTAACTATTTATGCTTGTGCTTTCTTACGTGTTTTGGCTTTGCAACCTGTCGCGTCGCATGCAGTTGCATGTGCGTGACGTGACACAACTCCTGGAGCTTCACCACGCGGGCTTGGGAAGTTCCACCAGAGTCAATATATTATTATTTTTATTGTTTTTATTATTGTTCTTGTTGTCGTCTCGTAGTTTTATTTACATATATTTTTCATAAGTTAGGACTGATACCGTATCGATACATATCGATACTATTATTTTTTTTATTGTTGTTATTATTGTTGTTGTTGCTATTATCGACTTGTACAAAAAAATATATGAATATTGCCAATATACTCCTTTCTGTTATATCACACAAATTTTGCCGAAACAACATCGTTGTAAAATCTGCGAACAGTTCCGTGAGCATTGCCAGAGAATGGCCTGAGCGCTCCGTGAGCATTGCCAGAGAATGGCCTGAGCGCTCCGTGAGCATTGCCAGAGAATGGCCTGAGCGCTCCGGGAGCATTGCCAAAGAATGGCCTGAGCGCTCCGTGACCATGGCTAGAAAATTCCCGGAACGTTGCCGGGCAATGTTCCACACGGGCGGACATAGGAACCTTCCTGGAACATTCCAGCCATGGTCACGGAACGTTCCGCTGTCTGGCCGCAACCTTCCTGGAACTTTCCTGGAACCTTCCTGCCACGGAGTGTGCTGTATGGGAAGTTAAATAAATCTTTAAAACTTCACTATTCGATACTTTCAGTAGAATCTTCAGGGAAAGTCGCTTCCTCTTACCATCTTCACTCAACTTCTCTGTTACATTTGATCGCTTGAATTTCGAACATTATTTTCTATAACTGTACAATCTTCAGATAAGATCTCACAATAAAATCCACTTCCATCCTGCAGAAAGCAATACTTTCTTGCAGTGCAAAACACCGTTCAGAATGTTTAATAGTCGCTGTCCTGGTTTAGATCAGCATTTTCTCCTTCGTAAATACTTCGCTTTTTGATCCCCATCATTAATTGTCGCGAAAAAAGTGTATCATCGTGCCACTTGAACAGAGAATCGCGAACTAATAGACCCGTCTAATTCGTTTTTATTGCTCGAAACCTCGATTGATGTGAAGACCGATTTTGCTTGTTGAATATCATAAAAGAAATATTGAACATCATCACAAAATCTTATGCAGTATTTTTTTCAAGTTATATGTTTTACTACATCCCTTATATTTAATTTCTTGATCCATAGAGAATTGCAATTTTACTCTAGTTATATAGTTGTTTTCCAAGTTAGCAATTTTTGTGCTTGGAAATGAATAAAATTGTAAGGGGAGAGAAAAATGGGAAAAGAGGAATGTCGGCGGAATAAAGTAAAATCTTCTCTTCTTTCTACCCCTTCAAGTTTGTTCACGAGAATTGCACATTCATTTTCCAGGAATAAAGTAAATTTTTCCGTTCTTTTTCTACCCCTTCAATTTTGCACACGAGAACTGTACATTTATCTTCGAGAAATAAAGTAAAATTTTCCTTTTACAGTCGCTTCACTTTTCCTCGCGAAATCATCTTCGAGAAATACATGGCATACAATTTTCCCTTCTTTCTCAGCCTCTCGAGGATCATATTTTTTTTTTGTATTCTTGTGGCACAATAACTCCCCCGAGATTTTGGGACATGTCTCCAGGGGTATTTCAATCCCAGGAGCATGTCCTCAGGATGAGAACTAGCAATCCTAAGGTCCCGACCTGGCTGCTCAGTGCTGAGAATGCTGAGACCCTGCAAGAGGTTTTACTGAAAGCATTCTATAAGTACCATGGCCCCATCCAAAATTACAATAGTTAGCTCTGAGAACGTTGGAAATCGTGGTGAGATAAAAATGTTATTCTTCTGTTTGCCTTCCCTTTCATCTCTTAACTTCTGGTAGTTCATATGATCGCAGGTAGTTGTCATACTGACAATTGCATTTATACTTTCGTAGGCAGTGGTTGTGTCCCAAATATACTGTTAGAAAATTTGATGGCAGAAGCTTGAACCATTGCGCAAGAATTTTAACCGAATAAGGGCAAATATAAGAAAAAAATCCCAAATATCCCCATCGTTCATCAGATAATTGCTGCAACAAAGCTGCAAAACAACACGGGAGATTTACTTCGAATAGACTTCCAACTTTCACTCGACTTTGGACAAAATAAAAAAACGTCGGCGATTCTCTGATAAAAACAGCATTGCTCTACATTCTGTGCTCTTAAGAGCTTCAAAGAATCTCATATCGAGATGAAGAATTATGTAAATTATATTTAATCCCAAAATAAGAAATCCAAACAATCTCCCCCATGTTCCCCAACCATTTAAATTATTCCCCACAAATATACCTCGATTCCCACTTTGCATTACAAATTCCCTAACACGAGCCGGCAGAAATGAACGAATCAGCATTTCGTCCCGACGCATTAATATCCACGACCGAGCATTTAAATCGGGAATAGTATTCTGTGTATATAAGGGAACGGCGTGAATGGGAGTTGAACTGCGAGACAAAGTAGCCGATAATTAATTATTCTTCAGCGATGCAGCACGGGCGTGCATATGCATGTGTTCCGTGCAAGTAAAGTGCACATGGAGCACGATGAAATGTCAGAGTGGAGGTCAGAATTCCGCTCGGTTGACTCGCCACGATAGGGGGATATTTCAATGGAGATAGGTCAAACGATGGAAAGTGGAAGTTCCCTTCTGTCAGGGAGATCGATCATGCCAGGGGCTTAGACCTTCTAACCTCCACGTGCCTGACCTCGCCACAACGCCTCGCATCTCCGCTTCTTTTTCTTCACTTCCGTTCTGCACGTCGACACTGTGCCAGGCGGACTTCCTCTTTTTACCTCCGCTCGTTCCGACCGAGAAACATCCTCGATGCTCCTCTGCACTTTCCGCCGACTATCTCCTGGCTAGCTCGATGCCACGGGGCTGTCAGTGGTGACGATGAACCTCGCCTCGAAGAAGTCGAAGGATGCAAAATGTGCTTGAAATGTAGGAGGTCTGAAAGCTTAACAGAAACCTTCAATGAAATAACGTTAGTTCGGTGGAAAAGTGTTAGGTGCACGGAAATATTGCTTTTTTTACTACGCCTACTTGCACTTTTACTAGAAAAGGGGTAAAAGGTCATAGGTAGCCAAGGGGAGCACTTTGATTAATGAAACTTGTAATATAGTTTGCGATTAATAAAGACTCTGGTTCAATAAAGCGAATGAACTTTTCCAGCGACCTAATATAAGTATTGATTATAACTGTTTCTAGCTATAGCTACGTATAACTGTGGGTCGCCATGGAAGTCCTGGATGCTAATTTCGATTAATTTCTAGCTCTCTTCGTAAGTCGTTAATATTCCATCAATGGATCACGTTGTCGTGAATGTTTTAGGTCTTATTGTTAATGAATTCAGTATTATTTACTTGTTATACCTATGATAGTTTATGTCAGCGGTTCTTAACACTAGAGCTACTGACAATTACTTAATAAATGTTTGACTCGTTGAAGGAAAAGTTTTTTTACAATTTATAGGGCATAGTTATAGACATAGAAGGCAGATATTTGGAAAATTGTCATGCAACTAATTGAAAGGGAAAATTAAGATTCCATATTAAGGAATATATATAAAGAAACCGTTATATATAGATTTAGTGAATGTAATATTTGGTAGGAGGTCCTTCTAGTTCATGTAATTCTCCTGAATCGTCGTTTCCCAAATTTCAATGTTCTTAAACTTTTTGGCGAATTCCTATTTTACCAACACACCAATGGCTTAATGCAAAAATATTGTATATCCACTTTCAGCGTTTTCAAGAAGAAAAAAAACAGGTTTATACGATGGTGCATAAAATTCAGGGCATACATTCAACAAACCCTAAGTCTTAGCATTTATTGTTGACACTTTGATGGACACCTAATTCCCAACTTGGGAATATTGTGGGCCAACCAAGAATGTTACTAGGGAAACTATTATTTTTGACAAATTCCTGAAGTAGATACCTATAAATGTGATTTTTATACCTCATAAAGAAACAGTCAAGAACGTATTTGTTGCATATAAAAACTCAAATTTCACAAAAAGTGGACGTACAATATTTGTGCACTAAGCCCTCGACTTGCGCTTCATTTAAATCAGCTTTTCCCACGAGTGAACGTCAATAAAATCTACCTCTCCACGATGGTGATCACTAACAGGGGTCAGTTGGCTCCGAAGCTCGCGGCTGATAAGGCTTTGAAAGGGGAGCCGAAACTCGAAGACGTTGTACACGAAAGCTACAATTATAGATTAGAGTGGTCAAGTTTATCGGGCCACACTGATACGTACACAAAATGCCATTAGATAAAAGAACGGCGCAATATGTACTGTGCAGACATAACGTGCCGCCGCCTGTAGTTATGTCATAGGACGCGGATCGCGTTCCCCTACACGCGAGGTTGAAGGGAACTTCATTGGATTAAAAATCCAAGGTTAGATCGACGTTCGTCGATTACCTCGCCAGGCAAGGTACGCGAAACGTTTACTCGCGAATTCTAGACTTTTCTACGACTTGCTGGAAACAGAAGCAACGTTAACCTTTGGACGGCTGATGGTTCAGCAGTTGACCACCTGGCGGATATAGGGTCAAATTTGATCCATAATAGTGGTACCGATAAGTTTTTAAACGAAACTTTCATGTTGGGATGTTAGGTATTTATTTAAAAAATAATACTAATAAGGAATTAGTGATAATAATTGTAAGTAGTAGTCTTATATGTATAAAGGATGGGTTCAAGTGGATCTTGTATTCGATAGGGAAGGGTTAATAGACTTATCCTTAATATTAAGTACGTTCCCATCTTGGTGCCTTGAAAATACACCTTGCGTGATATCAGGAGTATCTACAAATAAATTTTCTATTGCTACTGGTCGTCATGTTACTTAATCAATTAACAAAACTTAGTGTTCAGCAGTGCTTAAGGAGGAAGGCCTTCTTAGAAATTTTCGAAATATCGATTTTTATATTTTCTTGAAGTACAGCATCTTGAAAATATTCCCTGAAAGGGCCAAAATAACCCGTTCAAAATTAATAAAGTTATACGCGTGTAAGTAGGTAGGTGTAAAGCTTTCAGACACCCATACTTAACTAAAAAATTAATGAACCGATTTACTCGAGGCTTTGCAGGATTATTTTAGGGTCAAAGACCTAAGCACTATCGGGAGCTTTTTCTTTTCTTTGCCTAGATTTCTTTTTACACTCAAAAAATGAACCATTTTTTACTAAATATCGATGCTTCAACTTTGCTCAGCCGCCATTTTATCTCAAAATAATTTTTCCAAAATCTGGCCCGATAGCGCCTAGATAATTTCATATATTATCTAAAAAAAATCAATTTCTCAATTTTGGATGATCCTGCACCGACCAACAGTTGTCACCGAAAAGCAAAAAAGGACGCCTTGAAACTGACAAAACTTACAATACTTTTTACCACAAAAATACTGAAATATCCGTAAGATGTACTCTTTCCAATAGACTAATGTCTAACAATAAAAGTTTATCGGTTTTTCTAGAAAAAAATTCCCAAAGAAGCATGTTAGGCAGATTCAAAACAAGCCAAACAAAATGACGAGAATAATTACCTGGTTCAATCCCAAGATTCAAATTACCGTAGAAATCTGCTTCACAGTAGCTCATCAATTCTTCTTTCGTTCAAACATTTTCTGCCTCGCTTTACACAGAAAATCAACACCAGCACTTTGCATACCTATGTTACGAAGCTAAGAGAGGAAAGATTGGCAGGATCGATGAAATCAGCGATCGTGATCGCGATCGGTACCTTAGCATTCCCTAAGTGGCGAAGAAACTTGCTCCACGGGCAGATCGTCCTCTTTTGTAAACAAAATGGGGGAAGTACATTGACACTGTGCCAGTGTGTCGTGCTTCTGCGACGTGTTCGTGCTTCTTATCATCATCGTCGCTCGTTAATCCAATAACCCTCAATCGAGTTAACCGAGTTCTGGCCGGGCAGGAAAATCGTCTCAAGGTTCCCACTTATTGGCTCGTGTCGTACACCGTGCGTCGTCTATTGCACAAAAAAACGATAAACACGATGCAAATTGCTGCGAGACCTCTACCTTGGCAATTATGCGAGTACTTTCTGCGCCCGGCGCGTTATTATACTACGCTTGTGTCTTACAAAAGGCAGAGGTGAATGGAGCTCCTCCAGTTCGCGTTTCTTCTGTTGCATTTTTCTGTCGAATTAATTTTCGCGAGACTGTATGGGTAATAATGGTACGAGCGGGCAGGAGGTGGTGTCTTGTGCAAAAATAAATCAAATTTTTTTCACCCGAGACTTAGTTTCCCAGAAAATCTTGACAAAATACCATTGGTTGGGTACTAAAGTACTAAAGTTGGCGTTGAATAAAGTACAAAATGAACAGTTACCATTTTTTTATCACAGCTAAATTAAAAAGATTGAAAAATAAATGAATGTAAAAGATATTAAATTATAAATACATCATTAGAAAGAAATACCCACTTTTGTCCCATTTTTTGGCGAAAATTTTATTTCGATATCTTAAAAGAAATACCCAAATTTCACTGAATCATTCAAACTGTGCATAGCTTCGGCGCTTTTTTGCCTCAATATTTTCTGGAAAGCGTCTAAAGCCTAAACCATTGTCCCAGAGACTCCGAATATTTATTTCAAAGGGGTATTGTTTAAAACCTCGCACCACTCAAAGTGTTAATAAACATCGAGAAGTCCCACAAGTTGTTACTTCGCGTTGTTGCCACGCAAGGAAATCTGATACGCGATGCGTAGTGCCCCGTATCGCGGCGAACTCAACGTTGAACCATACGGGGTATGGTCCGCCTCCTATTTGCATTTACGTCTGTCGATAGAATTCGTTACTTTTTGCTACATCCCCGACCAAATAAGGGGCACACTCGATTCCTTGAACTGTATTTTAATGGGATTCTAACAACGTCGTAAATCAATGCTACGACTTGTATTGTCCATCAGGAAATATTCCATTAGCGTCTTTTGCCTTCGTCTATTCTCGTCGTCGGATCGATGACACGACGGTCGCACGTAGTACACCACTCCGGCAAGAAACTACGCGTGTCCCGAGAAAGTTATAAGATCGCTCGAAGCGACAAGAGGGTAAAGGTTGCAGGTGCGATAAAATAGAATTTCGAGACCTTCTCTCGCATCGGACTTGTTGTTTTGTTCTTCCAAGAAGCTACTGGTTTTCGAGACAACCGACGCCACGTTTGCGCTCCGCCGTCAGCGCCAACGTAATTATTTAGTCTGCTGCGGCGAAATCGCTTTTCGACTGCTTTTTGCAACGCCGGAGCTTGAATTTGTTCAGTTTTTCTGAGAAGGATTATGTTTCTTGCGGACGCGCGTAGTTGGAGGAATAATTTCTACGTGGTATGATAGTTTGCGTGTTTAAGGGGTTTTGTTCCTCCGTCGGGTTTAATCGTTGACGGTGTAATTTTTGTATTTTGGCAACGTTCGTGCAGTGTGAACAATTAATTGTGGTATGCACATTTTTAAGCGGATAAATAAAGAAAAGTAATTGGTGGCTCTAAGGACACGAATCAGTTGGAAGTGCGCGGAGTTTATTATTGTTTCGAGTGCACGTGAACTTTAGCATCGCAAATCGATCCCACCTACTGAATCGATTTCCTCGAAAACAAAGCCACGTTTGGAAAAAACTTATTCTGCAGTTTCGATTTATTTTTACTAAAGTATTCGGTCTATATTTACAGTTAACCTTCTCTAGTCTCACATAATTAAAAATTTACTCCCCATTTTCGATTTATTTTTGCACGATGAAGCTGACCCCCTATCGACTTACACTGTCAGCTCGAAAACACACTGTATATCTATCGAAACTAGAAACACGAAACACTGAATGACTTGAAAATAATCGTCACAAATGCAAGTACAAAATATTCAGAAAACCCGTGACTACTTTGTCAAAAAGCTTAGTCGAGTGTCAATTTGACTACTTTGTCAAAAAGCTTAGTCGAGTGTCAATTTGACTACTTTGACAGAAAGCACCCAGTGTCAAATTTACTATTTTGTGAAAAAGCAGCTGAGTTCCAATTTAACTATTTTGTGAAAAAGCAGCCCAGTTGTCAATTTGTCTTTTTTGCCAAAAAGCAGTCGAGTGTCAATTTGACAATTTCGTCAAAAAGCGGACAGGTGTCAATTTGACTATTTTGTCAAAAAGCAGTCGAGTGTCAATTTGACAATTTCGTCAAAAAGCGGACAGGTGTCAATTTGACTATTTTGACAGAAAGCACCCAGTGTCAAATTTACTATTTTGTGAAAAAGCAGCTGAGTTCCAATTTAACTATTTTGTGAAAAAGCAGACCAGTTGTCAATTTGTCTTTTTTGCCAAAAAGCAGTCGAGTGTCAATTTGACAATTTCGTCAAAAAGCGGACAGGTGTCAATTTGACTATTTTGCCAAAAAGCAGTCGAGTGTCAATTTGACAATTTTGTGAAAAAACATTCGAGTGTCAATTAAACTATTTTGTCAAAATGCATATCTACCATTTACGACACCGACTAAAATTTGTTCATTAAACTGTCGACGAAGAAGAAGCAGACATGCACTCGTGGTTCGCAAGAACATCCTTGAGCAGCGGAACTCAGCGAGATCTCATCGATCGTCGACGATTAAATGCGTCTCACGCGTTCGTTAGAAAATTAATGGCCGTGCCCTTGGCTCGTGGACCCCCTTCTTTGCCGCTCCCTCCGGAAGAAGTGGCTCCAAAGGGAGAACTTGGAACCTGGTGAACGGCCTTCGTGGGTCGGGGACTCGGTCGTCGGACTTGCCACGTAGCAGAAACGAGTTTATGGCTTCTCTACGAGCTCCCTGCAGCTCTACTTCCTTATAGAAAAGCTACCCTCGTTTCGTTTCGTTCCTTGATGCTTCCAGCCTTAATCTGGGGATGCAGCAAGCCAATTTTTCTAGAACTCAACAGCGTTATACAGAGCGATCCACTGGAAATGGAACATTTTAACATCTGTTGGGTTGATGGTTGCCAAGAAATAATTTATTTGTAAAAAATACGAGGCAATCCCTTCTACGTCTCTCAGGTCGTTTTTGAGCCACTCGATTTTCATTTCGTGGAGGGTTCTTTTAATTTCAAGGAAAATGTAAGAAAGCTCTTGCTGATATGTGTATTTCCCAGTGTCTGGCAATATGCTAAATCTGTAGAGTGTAGGATTAATTTTCCCGTGCGTAGCGCTTCTCCGTAAAAAGAGCATAAAACTGTGGAGCAATATGCCACGAAAATTTCAGGGAAACATCAATTGTCTGGTTTCCGTGGAAACGTGTAAAGTGCATACAGCAATATCCTCCATTGTGTTTACACGCGTAAACTCCGGGAATCGTACTTCATCGAGGCCTTGCAATACGAAGCGAGTAAGCCAGAAAATCACAAGACCCGGCGAAATCTCGTTGCACGTGCTTTTTCTGAATATCGAGCGAAAATACGGTGCATGACTGGCAGCTGGGGGTCTTCTTGTTAGCACAGTGTCTTCCTCGATGCACAGGGTGGTCCACAAGTGATAAGATAACTGCAGTCGTATCATCAGATGTGTAATTAATTATGTCACTACTTTGCATCGTTACTCTGTAGTTTTGCAGTTTACCATAACTTTCCATTATTCACCCAACACTTGTGCAACTGTGCTAATAAATTTCTTCTGTTTAAACGGGACAATTTTTAACACTCCTATTAGTTCAAACCACCCTGTACATTGACGAAGGAGTCAGGAAAACAGCACTACAGCTGCTCCCTCTACGTCTGCTAATTTAATCTACTAATTTCCCAGAAAATGTAAATCTCAGCAAATCCTCATCCATCTCCGGCTTTTTCCGTTTCACTTTAAGCCGAAATCCTACTCTGCAGTAAAATTCAGCGAAGTCGTGGCGAGCGTCGTCGTGCAGCGCCGCGCGAGTTGCATCACATAAATTTCACGGAACGTGCAAGTCACGTGTCCGGTTCGATTTCCATTGCGTTCGTTTCCCAGCAACTGTAAGAACAGGTTCTAATCTTTGGAACCATTCCAAGAACCTCGTTCCCCCGAGCCCTTTTTCTTCCTTTTCCCCGCGCCTCTTCTACTTTTGCAGTCCAGTAGGCCTACAACCTAACCTCTTTGTTCGTGCCACGGACGTGGGGGCTCCCCCTCCCATTTATTTATTTACTTCTTGTTTGGCTGGCCGAGAATGCTTCTGGTGAATCTGCGCGCTCTGTGAAAAGTCCTTCCCCTTTCGATCGAGATCCCTGCTCCCACATTGGCCGTCTTGAACCTATTTTGCCTTTTTCACGCACGAATTTAGAAGCGACCGTGTGTATATTTAGATGACATTCTTAATTCCATGGAAACTGAAGTTTGCACGCAAGAATTTAGTTGATGTCATTGCGTATTCAGTGGTGGAGGATATATTATTATGTTTGGTAAGTAGAGCTTTACGAATTTAAAGAGTTTGAAGTCGAGTTTCCCTTGTTACATAGAAATTACGTGACGGTACAGGTGGAGGTTATGTTCAAAATTCTTTAAGTCTAATACACATGAAGAAAAGGAAATCAGGATATTTCCAAGTAAATGTAGGTTCCCTTGTTACATAGAAATTATTTGACGGTACAGGTGGAGGTTATGTTCAAAATTCTTTAAGCCTAATACACATGAAGAAAAGGAAATCAGGATATTTCCAAGTAAATGTAGGTTCCCTGGTTACATAGAAATTATTTGACGGTACAGGTGGAGGTTATGTTCAAAATTCTTTAAGTCTAATACACATGAAGAAAAGGAAATCAGGATATTTTCAAGTAAATGTAGGTTCCCTTGTTACATAGAAATTATTTGACGGTACAGGTGGAGGTTATGTTCAAAATTCTTTAAGTCTAATACACATGAAGAAAAGGAAATCAGGATATTTCCAAGTAAATGTAGGTTCCCTTGTTACATAGAAATTATTTGACGGTACAAGTGGAGGTTATGTTCGAAATTCTTTAAGTCTAATACACATGAAGAAAAGGAAATCAGGATATTTTCAAGTAAATGTAGGTTCCCTTGTTACATAGAAATTATTTGACGGTACAGGTGGAGGTTATGTTCGAAATTCTTTAAGTCTAATACACATGAAGAAAAGGAAATCAGGATATTTCCAAGTAAGTATAGGTAGTATATACTTGAAATTCAATCGTGGATCGTATTAGACGGAAGAAATATGCCTCGTGACTCACCGTATTAATGCAATATGCAGAACCTGGGATTTCTAATTAGGGATATTTAATTAGGACGGAAGACACGTATTGCGCGTCACTCTAACAGTTTATCTGCACTTCCCGCGGTAATACCTATCTGTTTCTCGCAAAATAGACAACCCATTCCGAAAATAAGTTCGCCGATCGTGTTATTCGGGCGTTTCGCGCTCACCGTCGATACCAAAGGAGAGGAAGCAGCAATCTATATAGATCTGTTTATGCGCTCGTCGCTTTGCGTCATCCACAGGTCATCGTGCTTTCGTCGATGCATGGCTTCCTCCGTGTGTATACCGAAAACTCGGCGGGCACATGGCTCTGAACGAAACCTAGCCTCTTCGGCTCTGACGGAATGGCGAAAAGAGGCACGTTCCCCCCGATAAATCTTATCCTTGCTTTTGGCCCCCAGTCTCGCCACTGTCTTGACTTTTTCTATCTTCTCATCGGTTCCCCCGTGCAAACGTATACCTCCGAGGTTGTTGGCTACGCCGTGGAATGCAGACGGGGAGGCTCACGAAACCACCATCCTCTTATATCCCGACCTTCCTCTCTTCCCTCCACCCAGTTACTTCCTTTTAGACGTTTTGCTAGCAAGTCCCTGCTCTATGACCATTTACGCGTGTATTCGTGCCCGTTTTCGGCAAATTACCGAACCGTCCAACAGAGATTCTGATCGGGGCCCCGTTTCTCTGTAGATTTCTTTCGTTTCACGGTGCACACGTGTTTTCTTCTGCTTCTTAATTCGTTAAGATCGCGCTCCTCATTCTAGGCTACCTTTCGTTCCTATGTCAGATCGTTTTACATGAATCGCCAGTGGCATTTTTAAATTGATAGATATGTATGTAAATATGGTAAATTTTACGATATTCATTGAATAAGTTAAGTGCTCAGAGATGGAGGATAGAAATTGTAGGCGGTAATATTGGAATGGTTGCACATTTGCTGTGTACACACGCGTCACATATTTGTGATAGCTCGATTTCTCGTGACAGACCTGCGTTACGTACACGTGACGATGTCTGTTTTACATTCTACGTCAGTGAAGCGAACGGGATACACAGTTTTTAAATATTGCAGTCAGAAAGCCCAAGAGATATTCGAACACGCAAGTTTCAACACTTTATTAGCTCCTTTGTGTAGCTTATTACGAATATCCATTGTATTCAGCATGGGCGTCTGCAGCGAGGGGCAAGTTGACCTGCCGACTTGAGAGAAAGTTGGTTATTATTGAAAACTAGTCTCTATTAAGTTTATACTAAAAAGGAGAATGTTTTTAAGATTTTAATTAAACGCTAGAAAATTAGTTGAAACGAGCAACCATCGTCGCCTGGCATCCTGACTATTCTTCAAAGTTGAGACAAAGGTGAAATAGAAGAATTTCGCAACGATCGAATGTCTGCTGGCTGATAAGAGATTGATAGTGTTTCACGTAGCTACCATCTAAATCCCTTTCTTCTCGATATAATTTATTGAGCTGTTAGCCTGATAAGAGCCCCTTATCGATCTCAATCCGGCTGGGCGCGATATCTCGATATCAGCGGCTCGGTGCAATGATAACGAGAGTGGAAATTTTTCGGGGCGCATACCGCTTCAGTTTCGATCGCCCCCACAATGTGAAGCGATATCTATATATATATATATATATATGTATATATCTTTTTTTTTATCATTCGAGTCGAAATCGTGCAATGTGGTAGTCGATGTTTCGATACGCCGCAGAGAACGTCGAGTCAGATCCTCTGCATGTTTCGTGTACGCCAGGAAAAAGTGTAGCAAAGCTCCTAGGGTTTATTTCTCACGTGCACAGAGATAGAGTACATACGATCGCTAAAAGATCATGCGTAATAATAACGTAATAATAATAATAATAATAATACTATAATTGCGTCGTTTTTTATCGATTCCTGCAGTAGAAAATTTCTGGAGGAAGAGAAGATTGAGATTCATACGGTGGGACTTTTATTGAGTAAAAACTATAAAAGTTTTTATTCAGGGACGATTATAATGGACACAGACGTCGAATTCGGGATACAATGGTTACTGTTTTATTGGGTGATTAAAACTTATTTTTATTTGTCTCCGATGGAAGAGCAAGAAAATCGTTATCTGGAATGTTATAGATTAAGAGGTTTTGCATGTTTGATTTTGTTCTAGAGAAAGTGAAAATTGAAATAAATAATATTGTGGATTTAAGACAAGTATGCAAGATGTTCTAATTAATCCATAGCCGATTGACGTCAGAACACCTGACCAATCCACGAAGAATACATTAATCTCTTTTACTAATTAACTATTCCCCTTATCATTAATATGAGATGTCTTAAATCCTCATTATTTGTGTTTCTTTTTTTTTTGGACGCTTTCTGTCTTTTTAATACACTTACAATACAATTGGAACTTAGGTTTATGCACAAGGGACAGTCATTGACGCTTTCAATATGCAGAACTTTGAAACTCATAGAAAAGGAAGAAAATAATATTTTATATAATTTTCGTTAAGTTTAGGTATCAAATTTAGCATGTCAGAGCCTAATTATTTGTATGCCCTATCTTCTACTACAGTGCTTCCCAACTTACTGATTCTTAGCACTTATATATTTGAATATGGTTGTTTGGATTAATTTATTAGATTTTTCATAAATGAAAAAATGGAAAAGCACACTAAATAAGATAATTTTATATATATTAAATATCTTTATGTATATTTAATATATATACTAAAATAATTGAATATTATTAAGTTAGAATTATATTATGAAATACCTATTTCTAATGTGTTTTATTTACCTTATATGGGAGAGGGAGATCGCAGGTTATTTCAATATTATAAAACGGGGTGGCGTTTCAAAAAAAGTTGCGAAACACTGTTCTTCCTCGCTTCTCAACACCTCCGCAGTGATTGAAAACATTGATACCCGAGGGACATTGATTAACGCTATCAATCTGCAAAACATTCAAACTCGTGAAGAATTTGCAAGATCCTCCAGTCAATAGCGAAGTGATATCAAATCCAAACACCTGTTCAATCCACTGGGAATACATTACCCTCTTTTACAAATTAACTATTCCCCTCGTGATTAAGCTGATTACACATCTTAAATGATAATTATTTGCATTCCTTTATCTGTCACTACTCCCTCTCCCATCTCATTGTCAGCCACTCCCACTGCGATCAAGATTCACGTCGATGCGTCGTGGGCATTAATTGACGTTTTTCGTGCCCAAAAAAAAAATAGATTGAAGGGAAGCACGTGCAATCGCAATTTTCGCAAAGTGCAAGGACGCAATGCTGGTGCAGTTGCCAAAATGTCGGCGTTATTAAAACGTCAGAGGCGCGTGTATAATCTCGGAGCCGCCGCGGCCGTCAGTTCATCATCAACGTTCTCGTGTTTCGTATTCGTCTGGGCGCAAACTCGCGTTGCGTGTCCGTTTCTGCGTTGCAAGGTGGTCCATGGTTCATCGCCTTCGAGGAATTCGAATCGCGATTTTTAAACAACCGATTGCCGCCACGTCGCGACGCAAAGACGCGGCGAGGACGTTGTCGAGCAACCCTGTTTCAATTTAACCCTCTGCGGCGCTATATAATTTTAAGGGTACATATATTATCTGTGTTTAATATTGTAGCTGATAATTCAAAGAGGTTCGATATTCAACTATAATATCAAGCATAGAAATCACGAACTTTTATTTTACAATACGAAATTGAAATGTTAACCTGCTATAATCTACATACATAAAATTTGTAATGTCCACTGGCTGGATTAACCGGTCTCAGATGAGAATCAAATGCAAACCTGTTCGTGTACCTAAAAACAAAATATGTGTGCTGAGGTGCCCTTAAAAAAAAGTTTTAACGATTACTTTGCAAAAATTGTTACTCAGTTTATTATTACTAACATCTCTGTTTTATTTTCTTAATCAGCAGCAGGTATACGCCCAGTAAGTTTTTTAACGTACATAAATTATTGATGCATAACGAACCAGGCGACGGTTTTCCTCAACGCCCCCCGATAATCTGGAGTCCACTGAAATATCAGTACAGACGATTCTCAGTAATTAAATAACTTAATCTAACTTAATTGGAAAATGTAATTATTGTGAAAAATATGTAAGTTTATTCTATTGCAATAATATCTTGAAACACTCAGGTTTTCCGTTTTGTTGTATAGAAACGTGATTTCTCCATTTTTCAAAGACGGATCATCGTAGTGGAGACATTGATTTATTAACATACAACTAAACACAAACAAAGTATCCTCTTGCAAACATTAAAAATTCTTCTACACAGTAGTACAAGGACAGTTGAGAGTCTGAAACACTTTTGTGGCACAATATTAGATCAATTGACGCGGTACAAAAAATTTCAGTTTATAAGAAATAGTTAAGAAACAAAAGTGAGTATATCCATATCCAAAATACCAGTCGCGGGTTAAGTGTCTCCGTTGGAAAGTGCCTCGAGTGGCGTCAGACTAAAGTGTTAAGTAGTGCAATCACATCAGTGACGAGGAGATTATAAATCTTGCATAACAAGAACGCGTAGTATTACACGAGGTGTAATATTACAGCTGTGGACGAAACGTTAATAACAAATTACCGCGACAGTGTCTGGCGCCTGACTGCCACCGTAATTGCTGGCTGACAAAGTCGATCTTCGTTGATGCGAATTTTATCGATGCATGTTGCGCTGTCGACTCAACATTCCTCGCCGTCTATCCTGTTCTTCATGCCGCTGTACGGCTTGATCAAAGTGCCCCTACATCAATTACTACTTAGGTGATCTCTGTGCAGAGGCAGGCCCCATGCAACGTCACATTTTACGCGAGATACTTTTATAGCTGCAACTCTTATTTCCTACTTTTTTAAATCGCAGCTATTTCTACCAACTGAATGCATCAGAAATACAATCATTAGCGGGCCACAGAAGTGTCTCGCGTGGAAAGGCCCTAAAAGTTATTAAGTTGGTGCAGATGAATCTGCCGTTTCGTGTGGGGAAGTTTGAATAGAAATATTTTTTACTTTTTAAGTTTCTTATTTATTTTATTACTTTGAGTTTCTATGACACTTCTCGAGTCGTAAGCCAGCGTTAGTAATTGTTTTTGTATCAATGGCATAGTAATTCCGCGGCGACTTTGAAATAACTTATTTTTGGAAAAATGGCAGCTACTTAAAGTCAAGCATGTGATTTTCGACCTAAGTTTTCATTTTCTATTGTTAATAAAGGGCGACCGCCCGGGGCGCCAAATCCGTAGGGGCGCCGCTGTATGTGTATATTCATTTAAGCTGGGTTTACATTAGTCCAGTCACTGGATCCAGTGAGTGGTTTGACTGGAAATCACGTCGACGTCTACATTATTCCAGTCGCTGGATCCAGCGAGTGGTTCGACTGGAAATGAGGCGATATCTTGATTATTCCAGTCGTTCCTGAACAGTTGAAAGTGGTAGAGTGTGATAATAATAGATTCACGCAAAAGAAGGATAAAAAAACATAAAAGTAGCATCGAAAAGTAAACTTTCGATCCAGTCGAAATCTGCTGGAATGACAGCACTATACCTACTGAAATGAACACACTGTTTACATTATTCCAGTTCTAATCCAGCGCTGTACTGGATCACTGGACTGGACTAATGTAAACCCAGCTTTATATCCGTTTTGCTAATTGATTTTCGTGCCCTTGGAGGGGTGCCATGATAATCTTGCCCGGGGGTGCCAAGTATGCTAAAGCCGCCCCTGGCTACACCATTGGCCCTCGGAATTGGGCCAGCCTGTATTACCGTGTCGTCGAACCCCTCGCGGTTCGTAATTTTCTTAAATCGATTCCAGGCCCGTTCCACGCATTGACCTCTAATAAATGATCGTTAGCCTTGTCGGAGCGGCAAGTGCAAACGCTCAGGGCCTCGTCCTCTTCCTTTCGGCCTTGATGAATCACGAGCAAGCCCGCGATACGCTACCTGCCGGAGAAAATAGATTGCGCAAAACCGCTAATATTTTTCTGAGATACCGGCTTGTGTGTGTGTGTGTGTGTGTACCGCAGGGGCCAGCTGACTTTGCGCGTTTTACGAGCGTATTTACCGCGGCATTCGAGGGGCCAACCTTCTCGTTTAATCGCAAGTATTTCGAGACGATTTTATCGCGTCGTCTGCGACGTGAAAACGAGAATTTAGGTAACATTTCGTGTATGATGGCGGCCGTCCACTAGAGACGTGAGCTGTATTTAAATTTTGCAATGCTGCTGTATCGTCGCGGGAAGCTTGAGACTTTGAACTGTGGCGGTATTACGCGCGGAGACAGATTCGGCTGTAGGTACTTACTTTTTGTGTATTCGCAAGGTTGAATGTTTGCTTTTTATCGAGGAAGTTGAAGAATTTTGTGTAAGCTTGAATGATGATTATTTATGATTTTAACTGAGAATTGACTACAGATTTGATCCCTCATGGGGTGTTTGGTGTGGCTTCTTATCTGGAATGGCTTGATTAGAGGCAGTGGTTGATATTTGCGAAAGAAGAGTGGTAAATAATTTTGGAAAAATATAAACTTTTGATCTACTCAATGGTGATTGTGGGAGTCATAAAGTGAGTGGGTAAGTGAGAGAAAAGAAGTTTCGATTTAGAAAAGAATGAGAGAATTAGCAATTTGAAAACAAGGACCTGATTTTTTTATTATCACTGAGCATTTGAAATTAAAATAATGTTCATTATTAATCAGTTTTTTATCGACTTCAGAGTCTACATATAAATATCAAATTTAAATTCAACGCCCCAAATTTTCTAAATTTTCAACCTCTTCATTACAGTTCAATGGCACTCCTCGTTTTGATAAATTAATCTTCATTCAGCAACCAAATTTATATTCCAATAAAATCCAAAAGTTCTAAAAAATATTAGTCTGCGTTCCCTATTCAAAATCTTCCGTAGCTCGCAGAAATTTTCGCGATCCACTTGGAAACTGTGCGGGTATATTTTTGACACCCCAAACGTTATGAAAATGCATAAAAAAATTCTAGAAACAAAATTTCAAAGTGGCTTCCCCCACCACCGTATTTCTACGTCACGATTCTAACGCACTTCTTCTTTAAATAAATTCGTACACTCTGTAACTCCCTCGTGACGATAAAATCGAGCAACAAGGGGCACCGTATCGATTTTCATCCTACTGTCGCAGCGAAGCCTGACGTCACTGGTTTAATCGTTTTTTTAAATTTCATGGCGTTTCGAGCAGACAAGTGGCGAGCACGTGCGCGTGCCGCGCTTCGGTAATTAATTTTTTCTACGTCACGGTGCATCGAGTGCTCTCGTCATTAACGTAGAAAGAAGCGTTATTCATGAAAGAGCACCATTCTTTTCGCACCTGAGTTTCCCTCCCTCGCCAAGGTCGGCTGGTTGTATTTTTTTCTCCATTCACAACCACTGTCCATAATGGATTTTTTTTTCCATGGAAGGTATACGTAAGCCGTACTTACGTAAACGCACTTGCTACTATATTTTAACGATAATGCGTTAATATCGGATTTTGAAATATATCATTTTGCTGGATACAGTATTGGTTGTTCTTTATAAATCTAATTTGATACTTCTAGCCTTCCTTTTGTTGCATTCATTCCTTTCCAATTTTCTTTGAGATGACACGCGTGGGTATTATTTTTGCAATATTGAATTCGTCGGTATTGAATTTTTTGCATGGGTAAGATTAGACTGAAGATCTCATGAAATCTAAAAAATTGATGGTTCGAAAGATGATAAATTGTCCAGGAAGAGCATTTTCTCTTTTTTCTTTTTCAAATATCCTATTGTTGCCCTTTTCCAAGCAACTACAATTTACCATTCCATGACAACAAAGAGCCTTAATGCAGGGAAGCAAAGAACAAAAAGCCGATAAAAACAAGACGCATCGTATTTCATTTGCGTTGAAACGAGTCATCAGTTTGCATTCTGACGCGAAAAACATATCTTTACAACGCCAGACCAAAGTCATACAAACTTCCTTGACTTTGTTTGTCGGCTCTTTTCCATACCGAGGCCTCGATACAGTTGTTTTACCTGAATCGTTTAACTTGTCGTCCGTGACTCCAGTATGTTCAACGCGCAGTTTGCAAAACGTGTGAAAAATACACAAAAAGTCAAAAATACCTTTACTCAGAATAAATAAAGACAATGCCGCATATTGACAATATCCCAAAGAAGAGTCACTAATTTCTGCACTCTTTAAATTCAAAATAAACATTGCGATATAATATACAGCAATCTGAAAGGTTGCACTTGGTTGCATTCTGTGTGTGTTTGTCATCAATAAATTTTCGTCTGGTTAATTTTAAAGTTTCCGTATTTCCGAAAACTTGCCCATAAAGAGGACAAATGGGACTAAGTATATCCTCATTTTTTCTTCAAATTTTTCAACAGTGCCTGCTATTATAAAATGACAATTGTTAGGAACAATTGCAAAATAACTGGTCAAAAATTTGTATTTTTAACACAAATAATTTTTATTAAGTACTCTGTCTCCACTGTAAGCACCCAAAAGCTCATTTTTATCAGTTAGTCCAACACTTATAATTCATTGAAAGAAGGTCAACACTATATTTCAAAGATCTGAGAGATCAACAATTTTTAAAATTTTAAAGACTATAACATTTCCAAGCTTCAGCAAAATCCGAAATGTTATTCCAAAAAGTGATCAATTTTCACGCGGAATGGCCCCAGGCAGTATGTTTGAACTTTGAAGTGTTGCAAATTTACAACACCACGAAATGAAGGGTTTGGGTATTTCATTACGTACTCAGCAATTGGTACCGCGTTTATTGCCGACGTTTTTCAAGGCGATTAATAGGAAAACTGTATGTGGGAAAGGATCCAGCGTGCTACACAGTGTGCTTCCAATTTTGCAACGACGATGAGACATAACGTGCATCCGGGAAGTGTGCAAGTTTTTCATCGAACGAGGCTACGAACGTATCATTAGGATCGCTACATTTGACCAGCCCCGCGTAAGACGAGTCGTTCGCAACAGGAAAAGGTCTATTGCAATTTTATTTATTAATCGTTTACGTTCTGTTTCCGTTGTATGCACGCGGAATCGCGATACCTTGCCCCGTGCACGGAATTTTCACCTTCGTTTCTGTCCATGCAACGCAGATTCCTTCATGGGCGAACGTTTATTATGCCCCTTTGTAATTCACACGTTCGTCAACAACACACATTTGTGACATCTTCACTTCTCGTGCTACATTAACGTCACGTACACGACATCGATAATAATTCTGCGTTTTATGTTAACGAAAGAAACGAGCAACAAAGTTCATTCGATGTTATTAATTCGATTTTTGGTCAGAATTATTCATTTTGGATTTGGAAAGGCTGTATCTCCTTTTGCTGGACATTCTACGTACTCTGAAGCTTAATTGACTCTTTTACCTTGAGGGACTATTCCACTTTGCAGGTCGAAAAATTGGCATATTTTTCTGGAACTAATATACGGATTTTAGTTTTAATAATAATTTAAAAATGGTATGGTCTTGCCTAACTTCTAGATTTTTAGAGGAGTTGTTGAGAGTTTGCATGAAGGAGTTACCCGCAGTCAGCAGGTAGAAAAAGAACAATTCTTTGGGAATTTATTTCAGAAAGTGTGCATGCATATTTTTATGCAAAAGTTTTTGCATTCAGATGGAGGACAATTTTTTTTTTTGTTGAAAAGTAAGAAAATAGCGCCGGTTTTTAAAAAAAAGTTTGACAAGACTCCCAAAAAGATGGATTCTCGGGTGTTCCATGAGAAATATCTCGGTTATTTCCTGACAAAAAATATTAATTGAGCTAGTGGCTATAACAACACTCATACAAATTAAGAATGTTTTGGAATTTTTTGTTTCGGATAAGGCTGAGCCGGGAAATCACCTACGCCGTGAACATACCTCCCCATACAGCACACTCCGTGGCAGGAAGGTTCCAGGAAAGTTCCAGGAAGGTTGCGGCCAGACAGCGGAACGTTCCGTGACCATGGCTGGAATGTTCCAGGAAGGTTCCTATGTCCGCCCGTGTGGAACATTGCCCGGCAACGTTCCGGGAATTTTCTAGCCATGGTCACGGAGCGCTCAGGCCATTCTTTGGCAATGCTCCCGGAGCGCTCAGGCCATTCTCTGGCAATGCTCACGGAGCGCTCAGGCCATTCTCTGGCAATGCTCACGGAGCGCTCAGGCCATTCTCTGGCAATGCTCACGGAACTGTTCGCAGATTTTACAACGATGTTGTTTCGGCAAAATTTGTGTGATATAACAGAAAGGAGTATATTGGCAATATTCATATATTTTTTTGTACAAGTCGATAATAGCAACAACAACAATAATAACAACAATAAAAAAAATAATAGTATCGATATGTATCGATACGGTATCAGTCCTAACTTATGAAAAATATATGTAAATAAAACTACGAGACGACAACAAGAACAATAATAAAAACAATAAAAATAATAATATATTGACTCTGGTGGAACTTCCCAAGCCCGCGTGGTGAAGCTCCAGGAGTTGTGTCACGTCACGCACATGCAACTGCATGCGACGCGACAGGTTGCAAAGCCAAAACACGTAAGAAAGCACAAGCATAAATAGTTAGAGCGTGATTATTTATTAATTGCTTTTAAATAATAAAAATGGTTAGAACGTGTGTGTTTTGTGGCGCCTTGAGTGAATTGGATGAAGGTTTAACATATCACGGATAAGTAGAACCTATGTATATACTATTTGTAGGTTAAGTCGAACTTTTTAAAAAAAATATTTTTGTTTGTTTCATATAGATTTCCGTTGGTTACAGAACATGGGTCTGGGCCAGAATTTTGTACATTCAAACAACGCCTTATTGTGTTCTAATCATTTTGAAAAACTCTGTTGAAAAACTCTGGTGAATCTTCTCAAACCCGCGTATGTGGAGTTCCAGAGTCTTCTGCCCTCTTTACTAAAAATGTACTGCATGCAGCATGTAATGAACCTGGAATAATACATGCATTTATTTTACAATTTTAAGTGCTAAAATGTGATAAATAATAAATTGACTTACTCATTGCTAACTTTACTATATGTTTGAAGGTACTGAATGATTGTTTTTGCTATTTTCCATACCAACTATATTTTTCTGCCACAGAATCCTCTATTAATTTATGTAATATCATCAACGCCATTGTCGTAGCATTGCTTCCACAGCTCCTCTTCAGTAAATGAATCTATAAAAAGTCATTAATAAATTATTTTAGTCATTAACAATGGCTTCATTGAAAACAACATTCATGTAACGCCAATGACAGGGGTGCATTGAAGCGAAGCAATGAAAAAATAACAATCACCACAACGTTAAATAATTGAACGGAAAGTGAAATGAAAGTTATACAGTGTATGCATGTTTACAAGGAAACTGTGTGAAAAATAAAAGCTTGTAGCACAGAAAGCAAAGAAATATATGTATTTTAAGTAATTAAACTATTGCAGTTGGTTAATAAACATCAAATATGTTATATTAGTTACTTTAACTAAAAAATAAGATCCTTAATTTGAATAATTCATATCTATTATCTGCGAAAGATCTGTTTTTATCCCGTCCTTGTGTAGCGTGAATGAAAACATAAGTTCGACTTAACCTACAAATAGTATATACATGGGTTCTACTTACTCGTGATATGTCAAACCTTCATCCAATTCACTCAGGTCTTTTGCGCCACAAAACACACACGTTCTAACCATTTTTATTACTTAAAAGCAATTAATAAATAATCACGCTCTATCTATTTACGCTTGTGCTTTCTTACGTCCTTTGGCTTTGCAACCTGTCACGTGACGTCACACAACGCCTGGAGTTTCACCACGTGGGCTTGGGAAGTTCCATCAGAGCCATTATTATTATTTTTATTGTTATTATTATTGTTCTTGTTGTCGTCTAGTATATAAAAAATATATGAATATTTAATTGGCAGTATTTATTGTAATTTAATTAATTCCCTTACATTTTTTATCCTATCTGTAATATCACACACATTTTGTCGAAACATCATTGCTGTAAAATTTCCGAAAAGTTACGAGACCATTGCTGTAAAATCTGCGAACAATAATTATTATTGATATATATCAATTAGGGAAAAGTCGATGCAAGAATCGATCCTGGAACCTTTGTTGTAAAATGTCCGGAAGGTTCCATGAGGCTGGCCAGAGAATGGCCGGAACGTTCCATGAGGCTGGCCAGAGAATGGCCGGAATGTTCCATGAGGCTGGCCAGAGAATGGCCGGAATGTTCCATGAGGCTGGCCAGAGAATGGCCGGAACGTTCCATGAGGCTGGCCAGAGAATGGCCTGAGCGCTCCGTGAGCATTGCCAGAGAATGCCCGGAACGTTCCATGAGGCTGGCAGGAAGGTTCCAAGTGGCAATGTTCCACCGCAACATGGCTGGAATGTTCCAGGAAGGTTCCTATGTCCGCACCGAGGGAACATTCCACGGCAACCCCCATGGAACCTTGCTGCCACCTTCAGGCCACGGAGTGTGCTGTATGGGTCGTTTTAGGTGCCATATAGACACTATAAAAAAATAATTAAAACAAATTGCAAAACTTGTTTTTAATTTTGTTTGTATAATATAAGAGCAGCTTAATAAATACCAAAAAGATTTATTTCATTATATGTTGCATTTACTCAGAAAAAAATCTTTACAAATGGCTTAATTTTTCGGCCGATCAAAGTAGAATGACCCCTTAAAAAATTTGTAACAATGGCAGACTTCAATGTACCGAATAACAACACAACAAACAGGCACGTTTCAGTGGTGCCTCGCCAAGGTCTCAAAATATCCACATTGCCTCGAGTATTTTTTCGTTGCCCCGTTCCGTGAATCCGTCGAGTCGACCACAATTAACATTAATACCGAAAAGGAAGCGTTTCTCTTTGTACCGCGTCTAAATTAAGAAACCGCGATATTCAGCCGGCTCGCGAGCTTGTGTCGCCGGGTTCTGCGCGGTCGGAGGAGTTAGCGCGAAACCTTCGCGAATTGCGACTCCGCTACGCGAGGAACGCGGATACTTCCTCGTTGATTGGAATTACCATTGTAGCGTGTCTTCTGCCGCGACCCAGAGAATTTCGCCGCGGCCACTCGTTATTCTTTCGACCCGAGGAAGTTCCACTTGTTAATATTCATCGCTCGATTTACGCCAATACCTTCCGCCACGATTGCTTTTTCCCTCCTCGGTGGGAAGTCCTCGGTTTCACGCGCAGTTCAGGCACGAGTGCGCCGTCGTACTATCACGCGTCTCGCTTGTGCTGCGGAGGCGTCTCGTGGAAATACTCGCAGAATAATTGGGGGAAAATTACTTATAATAATTTACCGTTGAAATAACTGTTGCTGTGAAACTTAAGCATAAAAGGGAATTATAAGCTGAAGGGAAGAAGGAAAAAGAAAGCAAGAGAAAGGGTGAAAGTAACCTTATAACTTATAAGTAGATATTGGTGAAAAATGTTGAGAATTGAAGCAGGCTATTTTATTAATCAGAGTGAGGTGTTTATTTGAAATTCGCGAAGAATAAATTTGAGTAAGAAAAAGGGAAAATAGAGGCATGGGGATGCGAATGTTTTATGAATTGTTTATACAGATCACTGTGATTGTAATATTTAATGAAAATGGAATTATTTTAATTGAAGGTTTGAAATTCTTCTGCTTTAACGGTTGGTAGCATGCAGCTTTGTTTACATTAACGTACTGTGTCCTTATTTAAAAAATACGAACAGTATGAAGCACAGATTTCTTCCGAGTGATTATTTATTTCGAATTATATTAGCAGCTGGAAGAAGTTCCAAGTGCAAGCTTTAGCGAAATTGAATTAGAAGTCCGATCATTTTGCGTTTATTACTCGTAAGTCCCTTATTTATGAATGTTGGAGCTTTTTACGTTTTTACTGTTGCATGCTAAGTCGGGTCGATAAAATATGCGGGAGAAAACGAGCTCGTGGAATAAATTAGATCTGAAATGTTACTTGAACGGCCATTTTTCCCCCGTAAGTAAGATTATGAGACCGGTAGTAACCTTTTCTCCGTGTTTCATTAGAATTTCAATGCGCAAAAGCGTGCTCGCGAACTGTTGATGCGGAGACCTTGGAATTAACTGCATCATCCCTTGAAACCGACGGCCAACAATCACTGGCAAGGTATTCTGGTGCATTTTAATGGCCATCCTTGATGCTCGGTACGAATAAATCGATCCCTTGTCGTTCTAGGATAGCAGTTCCGTCGTGAAAAATGAACGTAACGCAGATTGTATCGAGCTCTATTATCAATTACCCTGAAACGTTCGTCGTGCTATCGTTCAATTAATTTTGAAGCTGCCTTTGGGAGATATAAAATTGCAATTTTTCTGCCTTTAATTATTAAGGCAGAAAAAGTGCAATTTTATATCTCCCAAAGGCTATTCTATTGAATTTATTATTTAAAAAATATTGATAATAATTAATCAATTGTTTTTAAATAATAAATTCAATAGAATAATAATTAATCAATTTGTTTTAAATAATAAATTCAATAGAATAATAATTAATCATTTTTTTTTAAATAATAAACTGAATAGAATAATAATTAATCAATTTTTTTTAAATAACAAATTCAATAGAAAATCCGATTAATGTCATTTTTATAAAAATTTCAAGTCAATTTCTCATTAACACAAAGGTACACAGCTTAAAATTTAAAATTCTTCACTCCTCTAATTCTCCACTCCCCAAATAATCCGAGAATACTGCAAGCTTAAATCACAACAACTCTCATTACATTTCCCTTCCATTTCGATCGCAGTAAACTTTAATTGAATCACGGTAATTCTTAACGCTTCCACCGCGAACAAGTTTCGACAGCCTGGCGGTAGATTTTTTCCGCATCTTTTCAACCGATCGCCTCGAAACTTGATCGATTAACGTCATTGCCGAGACTACGATTCGACTCCTTACGACTGGCTCGAACTGGTTCCACTTAAGGACCGCATCGACAGACCGCGCGATATTTTGTCCCGAAGACACGTGCGCGTACGCCAGCCGTCTCAATTGTTTGCAATACTGTTTAGCCGAGTAACGATCTCTGATAGCACCTTTTGCTTGGCCCCGCGATCACAAGCACGTTCCCCCGGCGAGGATTCGACCGCAGCGTCTACAACGACGTCGTATTTACGGCCGTGATTACTCGCTGGAAGTACATACATCGGGACGTTTTATTTCTGTCCGGGCCGCGAATAGAAATCAAACTGCTTCTGCTGCGGAACCCGCTTCTAGTGTAACAACGGGACTTTGAAAAATGTTAGATGTCTTAGGTTATTTCAGGAGTCTAGAGGATCTTGTGGAACATACACTGCTAGCGTTGTTAACGTGTTTGTTTTTGTTCCCGCGAGTTTTACGCACGCACCACGGGCAATAGTTATTGGAAGAGAGAGATGTTACATTGATGGTTAAATTTAATTCTTTGTGTATTGGATGTCGCAATGAAATTCGTAGAAATGTAAGTAAAGATGTCGGAAACGACCTTTAAAACAGAATAACTTTCTTAAAATTGGTTCAAACGTCTTGGGTTTTTTTTTAAAGCTAGATGGGTTAGTTTAATAGGTGACGTGTTTCGTAGTTTTTAAAAAAATTGTAATTGATTGGAATAGCGAAGAAAATAGTGGAGGTCGCTTTTCACTTTTTGTCGATTGAAAAATAAGTGTTCTGCTTCACACAGCGTAGAAATTCTGTCTTAAAAACAAATCACTACGCAAAAATGTTTTGTAGCAACTGTTAACTACACTTTTCCGAAAATACTGACGTGGATTACCGAATAGACCACGCTTTTCACGATGTCACACGGCTTCTTCAGGTAAATTAGAGATCTCATGGTGTGGAATCCGTTGTAGGGGTCCCAAAGTTTTTTCACCCACCATTTACCGTTCAGTTGTGGCCACGAATCTCCCAAACGCCTGGGTCTCGCGGACCCAGTGTGGTGTTTGAGGGTTAAATACGCATACCTCATCGTATTTCATACTTATCCTTTTTAGGAGTATTAAAATTCGCCCCTTAAGCTCATTTAAATGCAAGCACGAGGAATGTTTATTTCTCTTATGAATATAGAAATGTTAAAGTGAGATTGACGAGTAGATCAAATTTCGCGAAGCTCCGCAAAAAGTGTTCTTTAAAACAGCGAATGACCCTCTTTTATAAATTCCATTATCCACTTGGGATTTTACCTATAATTCTGAAACACTACAAAACTCACTGAAATCTCCGAAACGTTCGATCCATCGTTTGAAAATTCCCAGCCGAGGTGCAGTTAGTCTTGAAACATTCACGCTTTAATATTTACTCACGTGTATCGCTAACGAACCGCCTTTGAAATGGCATACTGAACGGTTTCATATAAATTACCAAAGCATGCATGCAAGCGGCACAATACGAAGCCTCGCGTCACGGGTCACGAGACCATCGCCATCCACGTGATATTATCGTATGCTAATACTAATTGCGAATAATTACGTCACCGTTATCTCGTTCAAGAGCATTACGAGTACGAAATTTATTTGCTCCTTCCGTGTGAATAGCAAGCATGTGACGCTTGCGTAGGAGGCACGCGCCTCGCGGTGCATAATAACTATTTAGTCTAGACGAATTCCAAAAAGGCTAGACAACTGCAACGAAGTCACGTGGCATAATCTTGAACCTTGCCGGATAGAATTTTCTTCCCACGGTTCAATGAACCATAAACGAAGACTCTGTTTATTCTTTCCAGCAAATAGAAACGCACCAACAATTTAAAAAAAAAATATTGACAATGCAACTAATGCTTCAAGGTAGTGGTGGAGAACTATCGATGGTACTCACGATAGTTATCGATGGTTCCCACTATCGATAATTATCGGTATTGAAAATCGTAGGTTAGACAATTAAAAAATAATAACAGCTGAAATTCAGAATCCCAAATTTAATTTGTAATAGGGTAGATGCACCATTTGTAGTCACTTTAAGGATTTCAGTGACTTTCATCGTAATTATCTTTAAAATTGTACTTCAAATCAGGAAACTAAAAGCTTTACTAAATTTTACACTATCTTTACTATTAATGTCTAAGTTACCATTAACTAGAGAAATCATTAAAGAATTATTATAACTAAAAAATATAAGAAATCCATTTTTCACCCTTTAGGCCACTTGCCACTTTCCGCGTAAGAAATAAATGTAATCTTATATTTCTGGTGGCATACTAAACAAAATATTTACGATTTGAAATTCTACACATAATTAAGTGTCTACAAGCAAATTCGAACTAAAAATAATTATGCACACGGCTAAAAACGGTATATCTACCCTATTATCACAAATTTCGATAGTGAGAACCATCGATAACTATCGTAAGTACCATCGATAGTTCTCCACCGCTACTTCAAGGTGGAAAATATTCAGTCACGTTTGAACTGTCAAAAAGACAGATCTCCCTAGCCGTCTACGTCTGACGATAGTCAGCCTTCAACAAAGCAGAGTATGCAACACATTAGACATTAGTCTTCTTCTGCGCCATCGCGACTTAACTCTCGTCAATCTCGACTCAGTTTTATCTCGTTAATTTGTAACCGAGATAGCTCAATTGTACCATTGTTGGCTCTGCCCACAATGTCGGATAAATCATCTATGACTTCGATATTCGTTGAACGGAACAAGCTCAATAAGTTCGTCATCTTATTCTTGCGATACCGATACGTGTATAATAGGCGATACAGAATCAGATTATGATCAGATATTTTTAGATCCGCCGTTGGTTTCTTGGATCGCGTTTGGAGGCTGCTTGGAGGAAAACGCTCGTTGAACGGAACAAGCTCAATAAGTTCGTCATCTTATTCTTGCGATACCGATACGTGTAATAGGAGATCCAGAATCAGATCGTGATCGCATATTTTTAGATCGCCGTTGGATTCTCGGATCGCGTTTGTGGGCTGCTTTGAGGAAAAAGCTCATCTCGTTTATTCGCGAACCGCATGATTCGAGGAATGCTTGAGGCGTGACTCAAATCATCTGAAACGCGATCTTGATTGAGTCTACCCCCTTAAATGCATAGATCATTCTTGCTCGCTTAGTGGACTATTCTTTAGAAATGTCTTGTTAGAATCACGGCGATGATCCAATCATAATGAAGCTCGCTATCAAAGCCTTAGAATGGAGTACACGTAGTTACCGACGCGACATTCTTCTTTAAAATTGTTGAACGAGGTCAGCTAATTTCTAAAAATTTCGTTTAAAGGGACGTTCTACAGTCTCGGTTTAAAATTCGGCTTTATAATGAAATGAACATTTAATTTATATTCTAATTCACTCTTGAAATACAAGAACAATTGTGGTACAAAATTATTAAAATGACGGTCGATCAAAGTTGAAAGTACCGAAAGTGGCATTTCTTTTCTATATTCAATCGATATAAAACAGTGGGAAAGTATTAAAAAAGTTAACATAAAAGTTTGACAACGTTAAGTACTTATTTCATTATAAAAACCATAATCGAAAAAATAGCAGAATTTTCGACCGAGACTGTAGAATGTCCCCTTAATTAACATTTATTCTTCCTTCTCTTCTTTATTTCCTACATACGTTTCCAACATTTTTTATAGTTTCTGTAATTGCCTTACTGTTTTTCCACCGCACCACTGGTTTCTACTAGTTTCTACTAACGAGGAGAGCACCATAACTGGAAACGCGATACCAAATTGTAGGGCTCGACGTCCAAGACCCCTCTTTTTAGTGCAACTGGTCATTTGTATATGTAAAAAATCGGGTAACATAATTGACACTCGGAATTAACATTTGTCCGCGTAGAGCATTGACTTCTGAATCCGAAGGTCGCGAGATCGATTCCTGCTAGGTGTGCAATTCTCGGACAAACATTAATTCCGAGTGCCGACTATCAGAACCAATTTTTCAAATGCAAATATCCGGAAAACAAATGACCAAGTCGCATCCAAAAGAAGGTTTCCTTTCTTGAACGGCTCGTCAAGCGCCTACACTTTGATATATGAGTCATTACAAAAGCGCGTTTCCAGTTCTGATTGATACACTCTTCATCGTGAATGATGATGGCTAATAAAATTGCCTTCTTAGTCTCTCTTTCCACCGTTGTTTTAAAAAATTAGAATAAAAGATATCGTTTAAAATTAGAGAAGGGTCCTCTAATACATACTAAGAGAAGATAGAAATATTAGGAATTAATATTGACAGATTACAAATTCTACGAAACCAATAATTACAATGATGTATCACAGACCTTGCCCCTCAGTGCGTTATGAATAATAACTGATTGTATGGACGGCTGTTGGAACGATAATATCCCGAGTCTCTCGTACAATGTGCGTTCTCCACGTGACGCGTGTAATTTGCAACTCGTACGTCGAATTATTGAAAATAATACCGGACTGACGTCAACGAGTGTGCTAAAAATCTCAAGCATGAACGATTGCGGTTTCAACGACCGCGCGGCACTGTTAAAACAATAGGAATCGTCACTGACGATAACAGGGGCGACGATAGCGTTATCATTCGACGCTTTTATTCATCAAGCTGATTACCCTCTCGGCACAGTTAGCGACTCGGTTGTTGCCAAAATAGCGGAACAGGTAGCCTCAACTTTCAAATCTTGCGTCACTTTTTTATACGCTCGATCGAGGAACGTTAGTAAATTTATTTATAACCCGGCGCGACCACCTCGAAATTATCAACTGGACGTGAAAAACAGAATCCATTTAAGAATAACATTTTGTGGTCAATGCACGGAACATTCCAACCGATATTGCACCTGCTGTTGAAATTTCGAATTAACTATTTAAATAGTAAAAAATATCCAGGTAGATAGAAACTCCTTTAAAAAGAACTCCCCAATTTGTAGGATGTAAATTTTAAAACACAATTCTTCCTATTTGTGGTGCTATTCACAGTTTGAATTGTAAACTTTCATTTAACCACTATTTACCATTTAGAACTCTTTTTGAATTTATTACACAGGGTGGTTTGACCAATTTCTATATCGAGTTATAAAAAATATTTCCTTATGTTCGTAATTTTTACTATTCTGTGGAAGCACCGATCGAATATTATTTACGCTTCTAAGATAATGTTTGCGTTGCGTTGGAGAATTTACACAAGTCAGTAACCCAGCAGTTGCGTGACGCAAGTCTTTCTAGAACAATTGTCAACTAATTGCTCGTTGAAAATGCCTCTACGTTGGAGCTGTTTATTAGCATGTTCGAGACCGTTCCAGTGATCTGAGCTATTCGAAGTGGTAAAAATTCGGGATTACGAAAGCGGGGATTTATCTATTTAGACGCACGCGTAATTCCTGCGTTTTTATGCGATTACACTGTGTGCAAACGTTTAGTCCGATCCAATTCTCTGTCCGTCTCTTTTTTCCCCGTCGAAGTAGAGCATGTCGCGCAGTATCGGGCAATTTAATACGGGCGTAATTAAAGTTTTTGTCGGGGCGAGGAGAAATCTAGCGACTCTTGGAGATCTGTTTCTCGTTAAGGCAGAATATTCCTCTTACGCGATTTACGCGGTGATTGTAATTCGTTCTCGCGGATCCGAGGGTCCCCTTTTCTAAACGATGCGTTTCAATACGATAAAGTAATTTTCCAGCTTAAATCGAGGTTATTAGACCGAGTGTACCATGACAACATTTCTGTAATTAGAAATTCCTTAATTGCTATTCTGTACGCCTATTCCGTAATCGAAATTTCTTCATTACCATTAAAGTAAATTTTTCTCGCGAAAGTGGAGCATTTTCCTTACGCAACGTGAAATAATTCTGCTTGCAAATGAAACTGTAGAAAGTTGTACCATATCTGAATGGTATGAAACACCTACGCGATCTCAAAAAATTCATTTACCAATAGTAGGTTATTAATAATAATAATTACTTAAAGAAGTGTGTAATATTTTTTAAAATAACGCTTCAGGGAAAATTCACTTGAATTTCTTGCAACAAATCTTTACCTCCTTCAAAAATAAACTCAACCAGGCTATATATATACTTTTCTCATTTGTCACGTGAAAAAGAGATTTTCCAATTAATTAAATAATTGCATAATTTTCGCGAGGGAGAATTTATTAACTTGGTTTTAAGTTAACTGTTCGCAGCATCGAGTATCGATACCGCGACTCGCGCCAGTACAATTGGTCACGGCCGTGCGCGTGGGCAGTGATCTTGTCAGTGCGATACTGCGATGAAACGGTATTGTATATCAGCACAGTGGCGGTCGGAAAAACGTTTCGCTGCACGTTTCGCTCATCTAATCTCGATCGCGTCGATCTACGTGCGTAGAAAACGGAGACACGTGTTTCTACAGCCGCGCTCGTAGACCCGCGTTCGAATCCACGTGCGCCCGATTTCCTGCCCCGACCTTCCCACAATCCTCGAAATGCGTGGTCGCATTTCTCCTGCAAATTGCTTGTACACGTGCGCCACGGCGTCGTCTCGATCAGATCGTCCACGTGGGCTGATTCACAGCCGCGAATATAGCTCGGCCGCTCGAAACTGCGGCCAGCTGATTGTGAGACTGCCGAGAGAGAAGTCGCAATGATCAACTCCCTGTTGGGCGCCTCCGTTCTACAGTCGCGTCGTCGGAGATAGGCTTTTAATGACACTGCGTCGTTAGGAGAAACGACGCGGGTGAATGAGTGTATTCATGACGACAGAGTTGGGCACAATTTACATGTTTTAGATAACGAATAAATCGATAGCGTTATTCGAGCCAGGTTTCTTTGAATCAGTGTCTATTTGTTATTTTAGAGTGACTTCATTTTATTCAAATATTATTCGGAACAGAATTTATTTGGAATTTTATTCGAAGCAGAAGTGATTCGAAATTTTATTCGAAGCGAAATTTATTCGAAATTTGATTAGAGGGAGAATTTATTCGAAATTTTATTGGAAATTTTAATCGAGGCAGAATTTATTCGCAATTTTATTCGAGGCAGAATTTATTCGAAATTTTATTCGAGCCATTAATTATTGGAAATTTTATTCGAGGCATCCATAACCCACAAAAAGTATATTTATATATCAGCAGTCTTATGTTTCTGATCATTTGCTACTTTTTATATACTTTCCTAATATTTCTTCAACAGCATTATCATTATATCAGATTTAGTAGGAACAGAAGCTCCTTTATTTTCAAGGTCTTCTGCACATATCATTCAAAGAATAAATCAAAACACCTCACATTATGAAATGCCCCTAAAAGAAGATTATTAACTAAAATAACCGCACAGATACATAAATTATTTTCACGTGGCTAAATTCTTAATGATCCGTGTTGGAAATTATGGAAGAACCAATATCTGCAAATATCTGCATTTTTTGTACACTTTGACAAACTTGGATTCCCTGATAACAGAACATATGAGAGGAATTTCAACAAATCCAGATCCAGAATCAATACAAAATTAATTAAAACATCTGTTACATACCTGGAACTAGATAAGATAAGTCATTGTAGAAAAATCACAGATATTAAAAGATACTTTGAATTCGCAACTATGCACTGTTAATCCTTGAACGGAATTTGTAAAGTTACACGGATAAGTAACTTTGGGTGAACTTCACCCAATATCATATATTTATAAGAAACAAGTATACAGAAATAACACTCAGTTCAATTAATTATTACGGTTTAATATTTTAAAAACTTGTCCAATAAAAAAATTAAAAATAAAATTTTAAAATTTAGAAGTTTCACTCAGAATAAGAATTTGTGATTCGATTTTGGTTAAAAATGGCTAAATTTTCGTACAAGCATTACTGATGGCAAACTGTTGAGTACCTAAGTACGTGTAGTTGAAGTCGAGGGTGCAGAGCAGGCCGCCTAGTAGGGTGGTCCTTATTTTTCAACTTTAAAATTTGTATTGTCTGACCCTCTTAAAATCTTCTATTTGACAAACAAAAATATCTTCGTATTTTTTATTTGTATATTTTGATATTTAAAGGTCGCTCAAGGATTTTATATTTCCAAAATTTTAGGCGAAATTCTTTTAAACTATTTGGAAGCTTCTGAGAGGGTTAGAAGAAAATTTTAAAAACTGATTTTTTACCATACATATAAGGACGACCCTACTGCCTAGTCCTTGCTCTTGCTCTCGAAGAAAAACCGCGGGTGGTTGCGAGCGAAGGCAAGAGCGGCAGCCGTAAAAGAGTGGGGATAGTGGCGCACTGGCTAGCCCTCTTCTTCCCACTGCTTCTCCATTCACAGATTCCCCCACCAAGAGGACCTTTCGCTCTTGGAGTCGCTCGCGGCCTGGCTCGATGCCTTCGAGAGCAAAGAGCAACTCGCGAACAAATCCCTGGCCAGGCCTGGTGTACAGTAACATGCCCGTGACCCATGTTTTTCCTGATTACCATTTCTTGAAACGGTTTGATCTCCACTACCCTAAAGTCTTCACAACCCTAATAAATACCCCAAAAGTAACATGAGACATTGAGAACAAAAACGAACTACCTATTGAAATAAATTATTACTACTAACTCAATTTCGCAAAAAAAATGTGGGTTAGTCCGTTTTTTTCCTCAAGTCCTTTTAGGATTTTTTCCCGTTAGAGGCATAGTCTGTAAAACTCCGAACCACTGTGCGGCGGAGCGAACTTTTAACCTTTTCAACGGTCCATCAACATTCACCGTCTGAATGGGCGGAATCTGTGCCGCTGGGACCAGCTTAGGTGAAAAAGTCACGAATTCCAAGAACATCGACGTCTCCCATCATCTCGTTCGCGTCCACATTATTCCCGGGCCCGTCTCGTGGGCAGGGAAATTACGCTGCGTGTGAATAAAATCAAGATATTAGTGTAACAGTAAATCGGTGACTAGATTTGAAGTCGTCATTGGAGAATATATCTACCTACACTGAAATTCGTATCTTCGAAGCGTTTCGTGGCATGTTTCACCTGTAAGTACAAGGTTCGAACTTTTGTGTTGGGTGTAAAGTAGGTGCAGAAATTTCGTATCCACGTTTGGTATTTCCAGTCCATAGATCTGCGGAACGGTTGCACCATCACGTGTTTCAAGGGTTTATTTGTAGAAATCTATTGTCGCTTGGCTAATATTGGGGATGCTATTAATTGGGTGGCTATCTATAGCTTGTTGGATAAATCGACAGACAGAGTTGGGCATATTTATGTAGTCACGGGGGGAGCAGTGTGGGTGAAAAATTCGCGAATACAGGGAACATTAAAGGAGAAACACGGTCGTACTCTACCTATTTTTAGACGTGTCCTATAGCACGGAGAAATATGTTTCATATGAATGGTAACAAGGCTAGCTAGTCGAGGATTGGATTCTATACTTGAACGTGAATCTATAATTCCACATACATGAATAGCAGGGCTGGTATTGCTCGAACATTCATACAATAGTGGTAAAAGAATATCTTCTTTCTGGTTAGAAATTATTTGTTTACATTCCTAAGGGGCTACGCCCTTGGTTTTTTTTTTTTTTTTTTAAAGTGGAAATATGTCACCTGATTGGTGCATCGAGAAAACTTAGAGATGTTGCTACCAGAAAATGGTAAAAAAACTCAATATAATATTTATCGCACAGAATAAACTATTTTACCAGGCTGCATTTAAATAATAACGCCACTTTTGCGTTTATTGTTTTTCTTCAATAAACAATTATTCATTTGTATTCTGCTCGTTGAAACTGCCTCCGACGAGGAACACCCACGATTCCACTGGGATTGTTCACTGCTCGATTCAATGCCTATCGCAGGATATGTCATCGATTGTGAATCAAGCCAATGCAATTGACGTTCGTTAGGCTTGCACACCTCCCGGCTTGCGTGCTTTTATATCTGCCGTTTCGAGTATACGAGTATTGTACACGTATAAGATTGCTTGCAGGTATTAGAAGTGATTGGTCATGCAGCGCGGAACAGTCACAGATCATTCGTAACCAGCTGGTCTATTTTCGAAAACGTATAAATACGTGGAGTAGACGGTTGAAAGTTTAAATTTAACGGTTTGTATCATTCAATATTGCATGAAACACACCGGGACGCGTCGAATTAGAATTAAAGCCGTTGCATCACGTTCCATTTTTAGAACTGCATTTAAAGGAGATTTGATACAAACAGTGCTGTAATAACAAAAGATTCAAAAGTTAACATTTTTATCATCGGCGCGTGTTTTTTATCGCATCGTTGGCAAAATCCGTGGCAATCATGTTTTAATACCCATAAACGGATTGAAAAGATCAGTTAAAACACTGACAACTGCAGTATTTAATCCCCGAATCACAACAAACGGTGCGATTAAATCTTAACGCGAACTTTGTTTACTTAAGATTTAAGACATTGAACCTGTGCCACGAGTTCGTAATCAACGCAACTGCAATTTGGTAAAAAGAAAAATGATTGCACGCAATGGCGTGGATCACTCGCGGACTTTTGTTTCTCCTCAGCGACACTTTTTTTTTGTTAGTCTCTTAAGAAAAAATCTGACTTTTCTCGAATTATACCTGCGACATTGCGTGCAGTCGTTTTTTGATTCGCCGGCGGACCAACGGCCTACTTACTAATTAAACATTAAGCCGACTGTGTAATTGGCTGGTTCAGCGTTCGAAATCTGATTATGGTGATAATCATCGAAATAGCCATTATCAGTGGCCTTCTTTAAATAAATACAATAATTGTTGTTGTATCTGCTCCGCATTATTCTGACTTACATTCTGATCGATAAAGCAGGCTGTTGGAATCGCGAATGTGAAATGTCGTAGATCGTAGATCATTTTCTTTTCAAGTACTTACTATATAATTTAGTAATATTTCTTGTAACAATAAATATTTAGCAGAATATTTTTAGTAAAACAGATTTTGAGGATTTTGTATGTATTTATTTTTAATATTAGGGGATGATTTCAGTCCAGTGAAAGGGTATTTCGGGGGGTGCAGAAGATCCCTGGGCAGCCAAACCTATTATTATTATATATAAAATTTTGACTAACAAGAATAATAATGAAAACTTTTATGACGATTATTAACGATATCATTGCCTTTCTCGTTTAAACTATTTTTTAAATTATCCAACGCTGGTTTTCGAGATAAAAATTCACAAGCATGACCCGTTTTAACGAAAATAGGCAAAAATCGGAAAGTTCAAGGACCTGTATTTTTTAAACAAATTCGAAATCGGCAAAATGATGACTTAAACTCCCTCTAATTTCACGAGGACTACATAATTATTATACCTGCGCGGCCAACAACCCAGAAACAACCCTGTCCAGTGGTGGCCACAGGTGGAGCTATTTAGGGGTGTTCATCCCTCTCTGTATGCCGAATTTAGTTTAGTGGGACGTGCACACAGGGCGCAAAGTCAATTAGCGTCCATGTTCATGGCAGGGAAAGCAGAGTGGGGGAAGTTGCATAAGCTCTCGAATTTACAATTAGTTTGGACAATGGATATTCTTGTCTTGGTCCTACCAGGAGTTGTATTTTGGACTGGAAAGCACATGACCCACTTGTTTTGAAGAGGAGGTTGTTAACGGTGTTAATCAATGTGATCCTTCTGTGACTCGGGACGAACAGAAGGGTTGTCAGACGACAAAGCCAATTAATGTGAATAACTGCTTAACCAATAATGGTTTCCGAGCAACGATTAATTCTCTACAGTGAGTAACGAAAATATTCGGACTCTTTTTAAAATCGCATAAATTTTTTAGAATTGGTCCAAACGAAATGAGTTTTTTTTAGAAGCTAGAAGAGTGATGTGTTTCGTCGTTTTGAAAAATGCAATTTGACGGAATAGCAAAAAAATAGTAAAGGTCGTTTTTTAAATTTTTTTACCTGTGCCTGTAATGAAAATTAAAAAAAAAACCGTTTGTAGATTGAAGTAGGTTATATAAATCCCTAAAATTTCATCAAAATCAAATTTGAAATCTAATTATATGCGTAATGAATTCCTGTAGGTCTACATAAAACACTTAAAAAAGGTTTCTTTAGGAATAGCGTGCAACAAATGCAATTTTATAATTTTTCTATTTGTCAAAATTGTTCGTTAAGCTATGCGCTATAATTCTGTCCATAAAATAGACTCCAAGCGCGAGGGAATCATACATTAATATGGTACCTCCGGATGCCCAACATTTTTTAATATCACACAAAGTAAGGAATCACTGACGCACGCTGCATTTTCTCATTCACCCGCGGCCTTCATCTCATCTATATTACCCTCTTCTTACCTGAACACACACAATACACCTTTCCTGGAACCTTGACCCACCTCACTATGTCCTTCGAAATAACTTCGTCCTGAAAAGAAGAACATCCCCATAAATATCCACCCTCGACTTTACACATCGTTCCCCTGAACCAAATAAACAATTAAAATTTGGCCCTTTCTTTTTTATTTCGTTGCTAGTTTGGCCATGGGCGTCCAGGGGAAGTTGAGCAAAAGTGGTAGTTGCCCCCTGGATTTTGAAAAAAAAATCGTATATTTTAAAAACTGATGTTCATTAAGTTTACACTAAACACGGGAATATTTTTAAATTTAATTAAATCTAATTAAATCCGATTCGTCGATGTCTTCGCTAGGGTTGTTTTTGCATTACTATATCTCTCGTCACTGTCACCCAAAAGTTGCTTCCTTCCCGTAGAAAAATGTCCACGGCCACCCTTCAGTTTGGCTTTCCAAAAAATATCAACATAGCTCGCGGAGTCTATTCACGTTCCCGGGGTCGACGAATATTTCCCCGCCGCGATGGGATTAAACAGTGTACCCAAGTGGTTTAATTTGATAAGCTTACTGTAATTCCATTCACAAGCTTATCAAAATTCCTACCAATCGCAAATTAAACAAAGGATACCTCGAAACGGCTGCGCCCAAGGACGGGAAATCGATAGATAACCGAGACTGCACGCTACCCGTGAACCATAAACGCGCAGCTGAGAATCTCTGTCCCCTCTAATCTGCAAAGGTGGCTTGACGTATGCACGTCCGCTTATGAATGTAACACGGAGGGCGGTGACATTTCAACGTTTACAGATAAGCCTACGCTTTCCTCCATTTCTTTCTCTCCCCCCGACCGCATAATTCGGCGGGGTGTGTATACACGTGACAGTCGCCTTTCATTTCCTGGGCTTCTTACATCCTGGTGCGTGGGAGATGCATCGGCATTCAGTCTGTTCAGTCTCATGGCTGTGCTCCACGCGTGTCTCCATCAAACCGCGGCTTTTCCTTCCACGCTCTGGAACGAGTGCATTTCCTTGGTCTCAGACTTAAAACACCGAAATGCTTTCATTAGGATTTGAGTTACTGCTGGGACTATTCGAATGCTACGAATAAACTTCGAATATTTCAGTATTCGAATGCTACGAATAAACTTCGAATATTTCAGTATTCGAATGTTATTATTCGAATACTAATGTATTCGAATAGTATGGTGTGAATTGGGTCAAAATTAGCTTACAAGATTTCACCCTGACAAATGAACCTAAAGAACTTGATTTATAATTCACACCATACTATTCGAATACATCAGTATTCGAATACTTTAATATTCGAATACTTTAATATTCGAATACTTTAATTTTTCGAATACATCAGTATTCGAATACTTTAATATTCGAATACTTTAATTTTTCGAATACATCAGTATTCGAATACTTTAATATTCGAATACTTTAATTTTTCGAATACATCAGTATTCGAATACTTTAATATTCGAATACATCAGTATTCGAATATTTGGATATTCGAATTATATTCGCCAAATAATTGAGCAACTGAAGTATTCGAATACCGAAAAATTCGGCAAATAGTCCCAGCCCTAATTTGAATTGGTTTTTCGAGCAGAACGGTACCGTTGCTATTGAAATGCCTTTACGTTGTTTCAATCGAAAAAATGATTCGGGTAATAATAATTGCGTATTTGGGATAGTGTAATTGGGAAATTAGGAATTCAATGACTGGAATTTTCAGTTTTCAATTTCAGTGTCCTCCACTTATTATCGTAACTCGCATAAATTATATTTGTAGTGGAGTGCTGTTAGATTACAAAATTCATTACAGCTGGTTAAAAACAGTGTTATTTCTTCGAAAACATTGTCCATAGCAATAATTTAGATTACTGCATACTGCTGTTGTGAGAATTTGTATTAATAACAAGGAAACTCTATGCGCTTGGTTTTAGAGATTACAAATGTTGTTTAAGGCACAACACGCTTATAAGTGAAAAACATACAGTATTTGAAAATCGAATAGTCTATAATCTTAATATATAAAGCGGAAAGTGTTTGTCTGTCGCCTAAATATTCCGAACGGTAAACTCTAGGGTCACGAAACGTGCCCCAGCTCATTATGCCTAAGTAGCTAATCCAGATGAATGTGACTATTTTCACCAAAAAGAAAAAAAAACTTTTTTTTTATAAAATTAGAATCTAAATTTCGGGCCAAGCCGAGTAGTAAAGCTAGTGTTGTATATTTCAGGTCTCTTCAAATGTACCATTCTACGAATTCATTCGCACTTTTTGCAAAAAATTTCCCTCAACGAATATCACGATAGTTTAGTGCTGGTACCAATTCTATAATCTTCGGGTATTACAAAATAAACAAGCGAGGGATTTAAATTTCTGCTATACATCATTCATTATTAATAATATAAATCAAACGTAAATAAACCAGATAATACTCGGGTTCATTGAACCATGAAAACCTCATTTTCTATTGAAAAAAGTTTCCTTCCTTTAAATCCACTATTCTACTAAGAAAAAATTCTGCCAATAATATTACCAGCCCCTCGAGCTTCATACTCGTCTTCTATCGCCACCTCCCCATCGACTATTGCAAGGCGAAAAGCTGGCGGTCATACATTTTATTTACCCCGGCAAATTTGTATCCACAAATCGCGAGAGTCAATAAAATTTGCACGCTTCGCGCACGTATATTGAGACGTTGGAATTTATCCGCGATAAGGTCCCTTATCAGCCTGACCACCCGTTATTTATTTATCAACATGCGTCTGTAGCGTGTCGACGGCGCCACGCGCGGAGAATCCCTGCCCCCGTGTTGCTTTATACCCATACACACCCCCATACACACGCGCCAGCGTTCACACACGTTGCTTTCGTTGCGCAGATGCCGGGGGATTCGCCCCCACCTCGACCCTCCCCCACTCCATCGCCCTCGGCCATCTCCACGCTGCCCAACCCACACCGCGGTTATAAAAGGCCCCCACGCGACTGCGGGTACCTTCAGTCAGACCTAAACGCCGCTTCGAGCTGCTCGCCGTCTCTTTCGAGTGGAATCTACCAATCGAGACATCGTTACAGTTTCCTTCTATCGTGAAGACATTCAACGTTTGGTACTACCATCCACCGCTTCGTCGAAGTTCGAAAACCAGTGAAAGACAGTGCGCCTCTCTTGTGCTCCGCCTGCCGTCCGCTTCCCCAAGGATTACTACGAACAGTAAGTCTAACAACGTAACCGTACCCCTCCTCCCATCTTGCGCGGATATCCCCGTTACAAGCGTCGATCGCCGCGTTATCTGCCACACGTACGGTAATTCAACGCGAATCGGTGGTTCGCCAGCACGATCGACGAGTGCTGTTCGAGAATCGGTGGCTGTTGGAGATACGACGCTTGTAACGAAACGTGGATCTATCGGTCCGTCCCTTCACTCTCGTCGCATAGAAACGTCGCTCGCCCATGCTTTCACCATGCCTTCCTTCCGAGAAAGCACGCGGGCGGGGAGAATTTTCTTTCGCCTCGAACGCGCTGGAATATAGTGTTTCGCCGGGTCGGAAGCTAGAAAGTCTCGTTCTCGAGAGCGTGTCTGTAGTAAAGGGTGGTTTTTATGCCTCGCGACTGGGGCAGAAGCGACATGTACGCGGAGCGAGAGCGAAGAAACGAGCCCGTAGCGTGGGAATCAATACTCTCGACGTCGAGTCGCGTGACTAACTTCAGATCGGTACCTCGCTTCTGACGCCCAACGGTCGCGCGCGAGCATCGACCGAAGGTTTGACCGTTCCGCGCTGAGGATCGGAAACCTCGTTGCCCGAAACTTTTCCAATGGGAACTTTATCAATCGACGTTCCCCCGGCCACGAGATTCTCAATTAATGGGGTATAACTGGCACAGTTCTGCGGGCGGTCGCGAAACTTTCCACGGTGCCCTAGAATCGAGAAAGTTTTTCGGGCCCGAAAGTTGGTACGGCGCGAGTGTTTGAGATATTCGAACGGTTATTTACGTTTCGGTCGGCAAACGGGCACACACCGCCAGCGACCGGTGGTTAAATTTGCGAAGACGTCGATGGTGCAATGAACGAGGTCATGCCTCGCCGATGGTTACACCGTTCGCGCGTTCAGCGTAAGGACTCTCCTCGCCGGGGAACCCGTTACGCCAGTCGTGTATATACATGTACGCAGGCGAATTCCAGAAGCGGAATTTTAATTTCTCAATCCTATTAACGCTTCGCTGCATTCCTCGCCGTTTCGCTCGTGTGACGGTTGTTTGTAAATATTTCTCGTCGGGCGTAGCAATGCCAGGGGGATTAACCACGCGCGCTTAGCGGTATTTTTTTGCTTTAAGTACCTACCTCGCTAATGTTTCTCAATAACGACCGCGCGCGTTAATACCCACGCAGTACGGGCAACGGTTTGAAATTCAAACTGTCTCGCGCTAGAACGATCTCGATTTCGAATCGATTCAGTTTCTTTTCCTGTTTCCAGCGTTCAGTCTTCTTTCTGCCGTAAATGTTTCGAAGCGTGTACTTAAGTTGAATTTTATATATTGTGCGAAGGCAACGATTACGGTACAGGCCGTTTACGTGAAAGTTACGAATTCCTTTCGCGATGCTGCAATTTTGTTGCCGCGAGCAGCGTTGGTAACTAAAAAAGGAAACCGCGATTCATTGATGTCGCCGTTCCCTCGCGTCGTTCGGGCATTATGCAACCGAAGGTCCTTGCAATGTCGTTGCTTCACGGTGAATCAAACATTGCAATTACATAAAGCCATTGGAACGTACCACAAATTTTCCCATCACGTGCTGAACGTCGATGTCTGGCGTTGCACGCAGTGCTTGTTTATTTACGATTATCGCTATTTCCTCGAAACATGCAATCCTTTTTCACTCGTTTCGTTGAAATAGTGGCTTCAATAATCTAGTGGCAAATTAAATATCTGCGTGCATTATTAAGTTATGAAACGTATTCCCACGAGACTAGCTAAAAACATTGATTTATTCGTCTACAATTTTACAAATATAAATCGCAATATACTCATTACAATAGCTCGCAAAAAGTGTAATTTCCAAGATGAAAAATTATCTCCGTGATCATTCGATGTAGTCTATTCTTATTAAGCAATATACTCAATCATAATTTCTAATTAGTCTTCTCATTATGAGCGCAAAAACAAATTGCCTCCAGTTTCTGATTTATGAGGGTTACAAAAAATGAATTCCAAGCAACATTACTAGTACCTACTATTACAAAATATTACGATATGCAACAAAAGTTACTCGAAGCTCGAATGTATGAGAAGTGAAAATACCCCAATTACAAAAACTGAAGGATTTACGGTATTATTTTTCTGACACGTTTACCAACAAGCTGCGCAACAGATATTGCCCGTGGCGAACTAAAACTTGGACGCATCGATGTGGCCGAGTAGGGAAAGTCTGCAAAATCCATCAGGGTGAATCAGATTTCCTGTATTTCCGTTTGTGTGTCCCCGCAGTCGAAACGACCTGATTCCGCTTTCGCCGCGGCGGCCACGCATCCGCGTGGGAGTACGTTGGAATGGTCGGACGAGGTCGATCGATATCTCGAACTCACCCCCGCAACTCGCCAGAGAGACTGCCACGACCTCGAGGGTTGTTGGCCTCGTTTCAAGCCCTCGGAGGATCGGTAATACATACAGGGTGCCCCATAAGCTCACAACGAAATTTCAACTTTTACCCTTCAATATTACCAAAAATCAACCCCCATAAATATTTGATTAATTCTCCACGCGCTTAATTTCTAAGAACCAGAGCTTGTCCACTGGTATCATTCTGCCAAAGATATGGCGGGATTACTCTGAGTTTCTCAAATTTCACTGCAGTTTTATTTTCAAGAATTTCTTGACGTGCGATCAACTTAAAATTATAAGAATATAGAAGAACTATCGTAGAAGTGTGATGCGGTAAATTATGGGAGTCAGAGATCACGTAGGTGGAGTAATAGTGAAACTTTGGTTGGCGTTTGCTTGGGACACCCTGTGTATACAAGCGGCTCACGGGTCACGCATTTGGGTTAGTCCTGTGCGCACAGTCGAGGCTATACGATTTAGTGGAAAGTAGGGCTGCCACGGTAGAATTTTGGGTCTCTATCTCTTGTTTTAAATTTGGTTACAGTAATTAATTACAATTGAATTTTCAACTGAAAAATTACATGAAAATTGAATGAAGTTATTCGAGAATAACGAATAATTTTTTATTAATGCCCAACTCTGCACGTATATAATTCAACGTGGTTGAATGTTCAAGTTCATTAGTTAATGAAAAATCCGTAATTTCGAGAACACCATGTGCAAACTTAACTACCTATAAATATATTTTGCAAAGTTAACTATATCGCTGTCACAAGTAGCATAAAATAAAATTCATAGATTAATGCGCAGAATCACAAGTTTGATTGAGAATTGCAGATCGTACCAAATGATTTTATTGCACATTTTCGATTCAGTTTCTCACGCAGAAACACGTTTTCTTTGGTTGTATGTAGTAAGTTACAAAATCGTGACGCAATTGCTATCAGCATGGTTTTTGTTCGCAGCGTGTCTGCCTTCTGGTGGTCTTTTAAATCTTATTCTCGATTAACTGGCAGTTCTTGCTGCACACTTTTTCTTAATATCTCTAGCCGGGTAATTTGTACCGTGACCCCAGATTACTCGCCTCACACCGACGTTCCACTTTCAATCGCAAGCATGCATTGCGTAGACTTAAAATACATTGGAATTGGAGACGGATGCGAATTCGGACCGCTCAATATAAATACTCACTGTCTCGTCCACAAAGGTTACGCATAAATAGGTATCTATTGATATACCTTGAAAACAATTTAGATAACCATCCACGAAGCATTGTGCTAAAATTCAAAAATTTCTGTTAACATAATAATTGTGCTTTGCGTAGAATTTTCCAGTATACAATAATACAGCTCTCGATTTTTTATAATTCCTTTACATACTTCATTTAAATTTCGTTGAGGCTTCTCGTCTTCGTGCTTCTGTCTATTTCGAAAAAATATAAATTCATACTTTCAACAAATAGCATTATTTTCCTCCCCAGCGGTCCCACAAATATTGCAAACACAAGTGGGAATAAGAAACTTAATTGATCCCAGGAAGTGACTGCAACAGGATTTTTAAAATTATTAAGGAAAATATCATAGATGGACGAAACATCAAAATATCGTTACAAAAAGTGGGGGAGTAAATCTAGCGTCTTGTTTTAATAGTTACTAGAGTTTCCTAGAGTTTTTCCTCTAAACTGTATATTTTCAACCAGCGTTACTTTTTTTTATAAAATAATAATTGGTAGGCAAGGAAGAATTCATTAAAAAGGATGTGTACCTATTTATTAATTTCATATCAATCCTTTATTCGAAATATGGTAATTGAGTTTACTGTAACTAAGTAAATATTAAAAGTTGGCAGTGTAACAGGTAAATTAAAGGTGCATGCAAGTAGTGTCTTGTCCCTAGAAGCATGCAACACATCTCTAGCATATCATCGACCCCAGGCTGCCCTAGTGCGTACGCGCGCTTACTATTCGGCCACTTGCATACCCCTTTTTTAACCCGCTTCTATTCTCGTACCCCGCCAGAACGAAAATACGGCGTCACGTGGACTCTAGTACCTCGGGTTTCGGGATTTCTGCCAGCAGTTCGCGAACCTGGTTTTCGGAAAGCGTCTCGAGCTAATCTTAGAAACCTCTCGTCACGTGAAGGGAATAAAAGGTGCAGAAGTGGTTGGATCCTTTGCTCCTCGCCTTATGGCGCTGTTGGACCAGTCCATAGCTTTCGTTGCGCGTACAAAGACATTTTTTTAATAGAGGGAAAATGTGGAACATGTAACTTGATATAAAATTGAAATGCATATTTCTCTCTGATCCCCCAAAGTTTAGAATCTACACCCTAAGTTAGTCCAAAGTTAACACGCACTATTTGTCTCTGAAACTTCAAATCTGGAAAGCTTAAACGTGAAATTTATAGTTCGATAGGTAGTGATGTGCGATAATGTCGATAATACTTATCGATATATATTTTTTCGTTCAATATCGATTCATGAAATATATTATTCAAGAAGTGTCGACATTGATAATATCGATACGAGGATCGTATCACTTTACCAATTAGAAAATAAGCTACATATATTCCAGAGGATATCATTTTGGATTAAAAAGAATTTTTTAAGATAAAATAATATATAATACCATTAAGAAATTATTTTATTTAAATTAAATCATATTCATAAAGCCAACTAGAATTTAGATTTTAATAAGAAATACCATGGGCACGAAAAAGAATTACAGAATTTTACTTACACGTAGTAATTCGGAAATTATTATCTTGAATTGGTTTGAACGAAAGAAAGCGCAGTAAAAATCATCGATACCTGTAATTATTAGCGTTCGAAATATCGATAAAAAAGATAGATAGCTACAGGAATCGGTAAATACCGCGATATCACCACTATCGCTAGGAACTCCTAAAATATTTCTTTCCAAACCTTGAAACTTTGGAGGATCAGAAACTAAGTTAATCTGGGAACCCTAAATTGCATAGGTTACACCTATTAATTAACTCAAACGCGTAAATACCACACCCACAAATTGTTTGTCCCTGAAACCTCGAATCGAAAAGGCTTCGTGTTAACCGCGCCGAGGGGTTGTTATAAATAACTTTGTATCGACGAAACTTGTGCACGTGTTGGACTGTAGCACGATTTTATTACGACCTATCTACAACTATGCCCCGTCATCGATGGTACTATAGATAACGCGATCACTACGTCATTATCTCTATCTGCCCGTGTCGCAACTTTTTCGAACGTCATCGTGCAGCGTTCACGTTTCATTGAAAATTTCATTCACGGTCGTGCTTTCGACGTAGGGGACCATTTCGGACGAGAGGGGCGCGTTTGGAATCCCATTAACACTATCCCGGTGAATAGAATAAAGCTTTCTAACGATTCTATTTCGATGTTACCATTGTGAAGGATAACGGTCTATATAAAGTCGCCGTTTAATCGATTCAAACGTTCGGCTATGTATAGTTGGAAATGTAGCGCGCGCTATACTATAGAACAATATTCGCTCGTTCTAAACACGACGTTAAAAATAATGCGCTTATCTATAGAGCTGTATATTTTTACGATTGTATTACTAATGCCCTCCAAGAGCGACTAGACGCGTAGGAATAATATCCCTTATTAGCGTTCTCCTTGTTCTCTTTTCGCAAGCTCGCGGGATGCTTTCACTTCGACTTGGTAGAGATTGGTAATCGCGCAATTTCGCGCTGTTATCTTTCGTTCAAAGTGTTATATTACAAATTAAAATTTATTTGTTTTCGTAATTGAAAGATTTCTTTAGCTTTCGGTTTTAGTTTATAGATAACGCTTAAACTACCCAGAGTTGGGCATTAATCGACTAAATTTGAAATCTTCATTTTATTCGAAATTTTTATTTGAGATCTTCCGAATAAAATTTTTTTATTGACTTTTACAACCTTCGAGGAATTTTTCCCTTAAATCGAAGATTATCATGCATCCCATTTGAATTTGAATTTTAAATGCATTTAGGTTGCTAAAATAGTTTTACTTTTGGCATAAAAATAATTAAACGAGTGAAAGAGAAATTTTCAGAATTATTTTTAAGTCGCGACTGTTTCTACTGGCATGCTAACTTACTAACTCACTATAGCCTCAGATGAAAATGAATCGAGTGATGACGGAAACTAGAGGAATCCGCTGGGACACGGTAAACGATTACGCGTTTAATTGATTCGCATTGCGTAAAACGCGAAACGTCTGCGAGCGCCATTATCGATGCTCGCGTAAATGCAAATGTAGCGTTAGATAATAATGGGTCTCTCGGGTTCAGCGATCGGGGGGAGGGGGGAGTGTGCATATATTACGTACAAAACGGTGGCTCAAGGAAATTAGGTCGTCGCCGGTTAATGGAAGCTGCATTTATTTTCGAATCAACGTGATTACCATCGATTGCATTTTAGTCGTGCAAATTTAGACTGCGCCCAGTATCCCTTTTTTATATCAATAAAATCGCATTCCGTTGCGCAAGCGTTCCATCTCGTGGTTGCGACGCGTCGCTAAATGGAAAAATCTCGCGGGCAACCGTTCTATTCCGCCTTCACTTTCTTTTGATGTCTGCTAATGGACGTTTCATCCGAAGCGTTTATCCTTCGATATGTAATTCCAGATAAATTGCTAAAGTGTTGGATGACTTCCTTTTTATCTACTATTCTGGTCAGTGGGGAAACGGGATTTAATCTTGGGGGAGCCGAGTTGAACGAATAAAAATATTGTCAATCAAATTCATTAGGTGGTTATAAAAATTTATTTAAATAATAAAATCTAGTTTCCTTTTATTTTTACAAAGTCTCTTCTTCTGGGGTGCCAGGGACCCTTGACACTCCTCTGGGTGCACCACTGATTCTAGTACATACTAAGTATTTATTCGCCAAGGGATTTTTCGTAGCTCCATTCAAAACAATTTACACATCATCACACTTTTTGCTTGATGATTCAAACTCACACACACTGTAAATTACTCGTCCTACTACTTAAGGGCTACGGTCACCTTATGCAAATAATTTATTAAACATTTAGGACACTACTCATTCACAGTAGTATTTTACAAAAAGTATTTCCATAAATTTGTTGGTATAGAGTACTCGATATTATGCTCCAGAGTTAGATACTTGAGAATTTTACATCTTGTCAGCTTGATTTAGTTTAGTTTCGAGTTATAAATTCCATAATTTATTTTACAAGTTGCAATCTTAAACTATTCGTCGATTAAATCCATTGCAGCACAATTTTGATTGATAACGAGATTGAATTGTACCGTGAACTTCGACCACAAAACTAGATTTTAAAACAAAAGGTATTATTCTCAAAACAAAATGCGCCTTGAAGTAGGCAAATACTAATTATATCCAAGGCACTCTTGTCTGAGAATACAAAACACCTTTTCTACAATAGATGCCACAGGAATTTCGTTTAAAATCTAGTTTTGTGGTCAAAGTCACCCCATTTGACGGTACTGTGTCTTCACTGGCACGTTTATCTTTGTACCAAGAATCTCGTTAATCAATTCTACGCACCGACATTCCTACGTCATGGAAGTGAAGTGGCTTTTTACGTTCACTTCAATGTTTGTTATTCTTCTACTGTATGAATCATTTATTTATATGGCAGGTAATATGAGATAAGACGGCTTGACGTTTGTTGCAGCCTTTATACGTTTCTACGCCGGAGACGTGATGCACAATTTTATTACCTTGATTTCTTTCTCTAAGAATATATCAAGGTTTCCACGTGACTAGCTGATAATGAAATCTACTACTCTTTGCCAATACGTCAATAGTGAAATCCTTGACATTCTCTCGCAGCCTTGTAGCAATATTCAGATCTTGTTTTTCAATTAACGCCGTTACAACATTTCTTCGTTGTAAACGCAACGTTCACCTGTTACTGTGGACGAAACTAAACTATCTATGGGTAAATTTGCGTACACACAAATTCGATATATCAAGTGCATATATTTACAATAAAATGAACGCAACATCGATAACATTCCATCAGTTCCAGACTCGGAAAGTAGAACCTTCCAGGCCTTATATCCGCAAAAATTACAGTTATCTATAGTCCACACGATATGTACAGTGGAATCTCGATACATGCAACTTTTCCATGGAAACAGTAGAAATATAATGTCTGGACAATCGACAATAATTGAACTCGAAAACGGGCCTAATATTTCACTCTTAACCCTAGGATGCATGACTATGGCGTTCATCAGATTTACATACCGTTCTTTTTCTTAATTATTTTGTTAATAAGCTTAAGAAGTCATTGTTACGTACATGAAATCGCAAGGAAGGAATACACAAAGCCCCATGAAATTATTTCATTATACAAGTGGGTGGGTGGGAGGTTAAATATTCGTGTGGGTATGAAATACCCACGTTATGCATCCTAGGGTTAAAATATTGTGCCTTACAAAGTAAATCCGGGTGAGATGACTCTGCAGAAAAATCCCTCCAATACAAGCTAAATAGTTTAAAACAAATTATATCAGTATTAGTCTTCATGTTAGGTGGCGCAACTCTCCCGGATTTATCTTATATCAAATTCGCTTGGGCCCCGATATTTACGCGCCTCTTCGGGCCACGTTGGGTGCAAGCGTCGAGGCCCCGCATTTCTCGATCCCTTGGAGCGCATCGCCTAACTGATCGCGACGAGCGCGCGATTACACAATCTGTTACGGCCAGGGAGCTCGGATTCGTCGAAATAAAGGATTCAGAGCGTGTCGAGTAGCGCGATCGACTTTCTTTCACGGAGAAAGTAAAAGTGCTCGTTTCGTGCCAAGGCGAGATCCGCGGGTGAAACTTATCACGAATGTCCTTCGCAGTTGGCGCTCTCGCGTGTGCCACATACCGACTTCGGTACGTAGATACGTGCGCCCGTCAACGCCGGCGATCTTTCCTTCATCAGGGGGATTTCCAGCCGCCTTGTTTTGCCGGCGATCCTTTCCCACCTGTCCTTGATTCGCCTACCACGCGCGCGCCATTAATTGATCTCTGTTCTCTTTTTCTGTTTCAGTTGTAACGCATCAAAACAACATGTCCGTTACCACGTCGGTGCAACCTGCCCCCGAGAGCCTTTCGCGCCATGGGTAAGTTTCCCTTCGCTGGTTTTTCTTTTCCTTTTTTTTTTATCTCTTTTGGTAGAAGTGAAGAACGTCTGGAGGATTAAATGTATCTTTATCGGAAATTATACGGAGCCAGTTCGGGGTAGATATAGGAATGGCATTTAATATACAGTTTTTCAGAAATTGCTAAATTGTGCAGATAATGAATAGGCAATGCAATTAGCGATATCGTATGACGCAAATCAACAAATGAGTGAGATAGGTAATGGGCGGCGTGTGGAACAGCTGCCAAATACTTGAAATACAAAACGAGGGAAAATGTTTTTTTTTTTTTTTTTTGAACCGAAGAAAGTACTCGATTATCCTAGCAATAATTCAAATAAGCTTGAATATTTGAATAAGCTTGATGAAATTGAAACTTTTTGAATGATTTTAGTGGCTCGAATGACTGAATCTTTCGAGCTGCTGAATCGATTTTGAGTTACTTAGAAATTCAAATTCTTAGAAGCCAATAATAACTATTATTACTTAATACGGATGGATATTTGAATTAAGGATTTATATTCAGTGTAAGTACTTCAAGTTATCGAATGTTATTAGCACTCACATAATTAATACAAATTAATTTTATTCGTACAGATATAGACATGTACATTAATGACTATATGCAATTAAATGCAAAATTATATAACTCACAAAAATTTAACTTCCACGCATAATAAACTCTATAGGCTCATATTTTATATTTTTTTCTTCCCAATATATAGCAACACTTCTGTTCTGCAAATAACTTATTCTGCCATCGATTCATTTTATTCTTATAAGACCCTTGATTGATCGAATAGTTTGAGATGATACGAGTAGCTTGAATATAACTGAGTAATGAAATCCTTTAAACTGCTCAAATCATTCTAGAAGAACGAATTTTTCAAGCGTGCTTGATTATTCAGTAGCTTAATTATTTAAGCTACTTAAACATTCGAATACTTGGTTCGAATGATTTGACCCGAGTTCAGCTCTCCTTGAATTTTCAAACTACTTGGGCAGCTCTAATGACGAAGGCATAAGTAGTGTGAGGTAATGCGATAATTTTAAGTAACCAAACGTATTTTAGAAGGGAGCTATGTTCTTTACGACCTTTTCCGGCATTTTTGAGATTTAGAATACAGCTGTCTTTGTGATGTTAATATTCAGTCTACTATTATTGGAATTTCGACAAAAGGCGGTGAATGTCGAGTTACAATATTGGGCGAATTCCATTTACGCTCAAATCGCCCGTTGTTTTCGTTTCCAAATTCATGAAAATCTCCTGGAATATGGAAAAGACAGGTTTTTAAACACTCAGGACTCGAAAACAGGGACATATATTTTATTTTTAATTGAAAGTTTGTTGCTATGAGTATTTTGCAGAATACACTCCCCGTTTTTCATTTTGCGCGTTCCACATAATTTCCTGTCGCTAGAATCGTATGCCACCTATGGCTTTAGACCTTGAAATAGAAAGTAAGTAGGCCAATGAATAATACGTTTGTAAAATAACTGCTATATAGGAATTATTATTCCTTGCTATTATTCGTTTACTCATATTTAACATAGAACTACCCCTTCGGCGTTCTGCTAGGGACCCCATCGGATCCTATCTGCAACGTTTAAAATAGTAGAGGCCAGAGGAATGCTGCGGTTTGACGCGCAGAATTATTCTTAGTGCCTCGCATTATTCGTGGAAGTCGCGTCGCTTTTTGCATAACGCGGGTACGTGGCCGTGGCGCCTATGGCCGTTACGCCACTGAGAAACCGCGAAGGACGATATTAAAAGCGGAAGCTTGAGCATATCTCGTACTACTCGGATTTAAAACCCATATTACTGCCTTGCAGAATTTCATTTATAATCGATTTTAAAAAAAAAATCGCACCTTTTCGTGCAACTGGACCCAAAGAAAATTTAAGGACTCGCTAGGGGCAATGTCTAGTAAGTCTCTTATAAGTCCCCAAATTAATCCATCCAATTTGGTACCTGCGCATTAATTAATGCACGCGCCGTGTGCGGGCCACGCCGCTAGCGCGTTCACCGAGTATGGTTACCTAATGCGACTGAATGGCTCCCGCTTGTGGCGTGCATTTTGTGTTTGGAGCGTGATTCTTGGGACGTGAAGGGTTAATAATCGTGTTTCCGGAATAGTTAGATTGACAAAATTCCATGAAATAACATTTCAACTGCAAATATTGGAATAATGGATGCGATGAGATTGCTAATACAAAATTTCGAATTTAAACTAAAACTCACCAGAATTTCGCAGACTTCCCTAAATGTATCTGGATCAAGGTTGAGGGCAATTTGGCGCGTAACTCGAGAAGCAAGGATAACAGAGAAAATACTTTGTTATATAAAGTTGCTCTACCAGAATTGTTACGAAGCTCATTGGTCGCGCGAAATTGCCAGAAATGTCAAAAACTACGCTGCAAATTACTGAGCGCCTCAAGCCTGTTTAGATAACCGAGTAGAAAGTGTTAAAAAATTATTCAACCCGAACAAGATTTCTCCAGAAAGTAATTCTCAGATCGAGATCGATTTCCTGTTAAATTCTGTTTCCATTTTATTCAAATTACAGTCGATCGGCTCCGTTCGTTCCTTGTTTGTTTGGAATTTCCCGGGAGTGGTTCCCACACGGGGAACACCGCCAAGAATTTCGCGGCGCGTCGTTAGCTTTATCGCGGTTAATTAATACTTAACGTAAGCCGGAAATTCTCGAAATTGCTGGTCAACCATAGAAGAGGGGGAGAGAGAGAAAGGGGGAACAGGTTTATCCTTTAGTCTAAAGAGTCACGTTGTTTCTCACTTAATGATGTGCGCGCTGCGTAAGTGAATTTCACGTGGAGTGTGCGTGCAAAGGGCAGAACGATGAACGTGATTACGTAATTCGGCCTCCTTTGTGAAGCTATTCCAGGAAGGAAAAAAAAACTACTATAAATCAATCATCCAATTTCAAAACCCTCGCCAAACTACCCCAATTATATTTTGAAAATAATATTCGCGACGGATATCCAACACAATGAATTAAAAAACTGATCAAACCGCAATTTATTCTTAAAAATCGATTTCTTCATAAACAAAATTTTATTTCCCACTCTCAATGTTTTTATTATTTTTTTTTTTATTTTAAAAACTCCCTTTAATTATCCTGAGTCGAGAAACAATTTTCGCAAAAGTTAAACTAGGATTCGCGCAGTTCCCATTCTAATGCTTCTCTTTCCGATCGATTCCGCCAGCTTTTCCTGGATTTCACGTAAGCCTGCGAATCATTAAGGAAACAGGCACCAATTTGCACAGAAAAAGACAGGTCAGCCTGGTTCACTGCTTCCGAGATCCCGCGCGTCATCCTTTCACGCGTGCGCGCGATGCCTGCATTAACCATTTATTAAGTGCTCGTCCACGGTATCGCCACGTGAAAGGAACGTTTTCCTTCCTGATTTCCATATCTCTGCATAGACCGACCGCGTGTGCGCGCGTAATATAAAAGTGTGCGGCCGTACTTAGCGGGTTGTCGTCTTTCCGCTTCGCCCTTCCCCAACTGCCCGCAGGACGGTCACGTGAAAATTGGCTCCCGATCGAAATCGTGATAAGACATTGAAAGAATTTAGTTACAACTGATATCCTTGCCTGATTCAACGCTGTTGATCACTATCGACTGACTCGCGAATTAACGGCCACGATAATCACACCGGTTTCTTTCTACCTATTTTCTTGCTTATTGCGACTGAATCGCTGTTCGTCGAGTGACGTTGGCACCTCCTGATTTTCATGCCTCGCGTTACGAGAGCGCGAGTGTCTTTAACGTTTTCCATACTTTTAGCGTTTATGGATTATTCAGTGGTCGGTTGTTCCAGTTTTAGTACAGGAAGTGGTCGATTCGATTATCTTCTTCCACTCGTGTTCAACGAGGAAGTTGATTGCGTACGGCGAATCAGGTGTCGAGAATTGTTTCTGTGGGAATCACTTTCGTAATTGGAAAAAAATTTCTTCGTCCAGTCACTCGTGAAACTCTGAGGCATTCAAGGGGAAAATTGGAATGTCAGTTTTTGGTTATTTTGTGATTTGTAGCATATTTTGTTGGGGGCACCTGGGACTACAGAATTGTCGAATTAAAAAGGGTTAGGAAGTTCAAATACCGCAGTAAGATAACTTTGAAGATTTTATCTACTGGTTAAAAACAGGAAATGGCCACTCTGCACTGAAACAAATTACGGAACGTCCCCACTGTTTGCCTAAGCATAAGCTTCTGTTGTCAAGGTAAAATAAGAAATGATTTGAGAAGAAAATTAAATTCACTGAAAGTATTGAAACTTAATTTTCTCGATAACACTTTTTTGCGACAATCCCCTTACCATAGAATTTTTTTTAATGATACTTCAATTCAAAAACTCATATAGTATTTGCTAAAGTGTTCCTCATTAAGAATTAATTCAAACGCATGGTATATTCGGCATAACTTAATGCTACAAACAAATTAAAATGAAAATTTGATCTATTTTCGAGACATAAAGGGAGAACAGAAAATTATAAAGAAAACTGATGAAAGTCGTTGAAAACTTAATGTGAACATTAAAAAATTATCGCTGCTTGGAAGTAGAATTTAATTTACAGCCTGAAATCTTAATTCGCACTCGATTCGTCACGATCGTTTTTCAATTTGAATTCATTCCGTGCACGCATTATGTAACATCTTTTTATGTAAATAGATGTACCGATTGCCGACGGTTACGAACGATTGCTCGTAAAAGTTAAGTAACGGTCGTTTAAAAAAGAGGCGTGAAAAGGAATAAGTTCGATCTGGATTCTTCCGGGTTGAACGCTCCAAACTGTTCAAGGCTAGCCCCCTCTTCACTCAGATCCGACCTTCTCGACAGTCTCTTCATTCAGAAGGGACTGTGCCACCGACTTATCTCCAGTCACTCGGCAGATTGTTAACTGAAGATTTTGATAAGGTCCTCTCCTATCGATTGCTGAATAAACGATTCTCCCTGGAATTTCCCGGTGTCAGTATCAGGCGTCAATTTACATTTTTAATTAAAACAGTGCGTAAAGATTAGTGGAAATGTTGGGGCGAAAATATGAGTCCAACTGCTTGCCACCTTCTTCAGAAATTAAATTGTGAATCATATTAATAATAGTCGTGTCTTCTTTTTTTTCATTTTCCCCCATTACTAGATTTTTTAATTTTTGTGCAATTAAGGGGAACTCTTTTTAGTTATTTTGGGGAATTTTTTGTAAGGAAACTATACATTTAATCTCTTTTAAACTTTCAGACTATATTAATGTGTATTTGTAGAAGTGGAAAAACATTTTTTGGTTTAAAAATAACGCTTTAATTCCTAATGGAAAATTCCCCAAAAGAATTCCTTAATATACTCAAGTTGGATGAATGTTCTTCGGTAAATAATGTAAAAGGGTTTCGAAAAGACACTAGTTCTCTACGCTTTGTTCCTTCACTTTTCCTCCTTATTTAAAGTTAATTTAAATTCAAACTTCGTGCCAACGAACAATATTGTTCAATATTTGAAGAGTTCTGAGAAGAACCGATTACTTTTATCTTTTACGGAAAAAAACTTGCAGGCACGAACTTTTTCCTTGTTATGTAAATGTTACACGCACTTGTTGCGTCGTATGAAAAGAAACTACTTGACATTGTGTTTCTCGAAATATTAATAAAAAGTATCGAACGAGCATTTTGTTTCCGCTTTAGAAACATTTTTGGGCAAATTTTTCATCGCGAATGCAGTGAAAATATCGGGATGGGTTTATAAAGGAATGAATGAAAGAAACATAGAATATGATATTATAATAATATAATTGGTTTCAATGTCACCGTATTATTTATTAATTTTATTACAATTTTAGTTGCTTTAGCGTACGAATTTAGTAAAACAAGTGTCATCACAGAAACTCGGCTCGTATATTCTTCACCTCGAAACAAAGTAAAAGGATTCTAATAAACCTGTTAGCGACTCTCTTATCCTACTGCATTGTCTATGCGTTTTCGCAATTTCTAAGTAGGTATCGTATAATGAAGCTAGAATAAATTATAAAGAGTGGTAAACTTGTCCATAATGTTCCTTAATATTAATTCCAATTGGTGCAGCTAATTAGAAAATGCTAGAATAATTTAATGAAATTACAAGATAAAAGTGGCCACGTTTCAAAGGAACGAAGAATCACTAGATTTAATTTTCTGGCCATTTTGAATGCAACAAAACTAGAATACACATCCGCCTTAACAAACTGAATGCAATATTTCTTATTAGTCCGTTGATGTCGTAGTTAAAGTCGAACATCTGGAGCCTTGAGAATGTTGAGGCACAAAAAAATTAATGTATTCGTCTGTTCGTTGTTTACAGGAGCAACATCTCTTTGTCCTGCCACAGTTCGTGCGGGAGCGTGGACGATGGCCTCCAAGGATCCCATCCTCAGTACCAGGACACGATCCTTACCATCGAGGAACTCCGTGCTCAACTGAACTCTTGCTTCACGTGAGTTTCACAGCACGATTCCTTTCTCCCATCGCCCCTATCTCGCCAGTCTGCTGTGTCAGGCGAGCTAGTTTCAAGTGTCTCAAAAGGTTTGGTAAAATTTCTTCTGCAGAATTACACTTGCTATAATTAACCGTTCAGCGCCAAACGTAGCACATATATGACACATTCCCTTTCTTTGCTGTTTCGCAGTTTGCGCCAGATTAAGTAGTACATGTTTGGTGTAGTTTTATTCATCGAAGAACGCTGAGCCCTGTATTTATTTGTTTCGCGCATTTTATCCTCTGAACAAATAAAAAGAAAAATGTTATATAAGAATATAGAAATTTCGACCATTTTTAACGATAACAAGCAACTGGTATTTTTCCTTCAACTTGTTGCCGGTGCTAAATAGTTAAACATAGATGTTATAACAGTAGAACCAGCGAAAGAAGGAAAGAAACAACTTTGAATCGTTTGGTTCCCTTTTGAGTGTCATATAATGTTAAACAGTCCTTTTGAATTAATTCTAAACACGATCCGAAGACACACGAACTAAAGATAGCAAGATGTCTAGCTACGAACCTTACCCAAAAATCAAGCACCATAAATTCAAGTAGAAAGAACTACTTAGTGGTTCTCTCTATCGAAATTTGTAATAATATTACAAATTAAATTTGGGATTCTGAATTTCAGCTGTTATTATTTTTTAATTGACTGACCTACGATTTTCAATACCGATAATTATCGATAGTGAAAATAAGCCATCTATAGTTTTCGATAGTGAGAACCATCGATAACTATCGTAAGTACCATTGATAGTTCTCCACCACTAGAAAGAATTCATTTACGATAGTCTATCGTAATGGTAAAACTGATTGTACGTGTACGAAGTTTATTAAGTATTCTCTTATCTGTTACGTCAGTAATGCAGTTTTTCACGGGTCGTATGAAACCTAGATAAAAGTTACAGCCATCCCAATAGACGCTGTCGAAAGCAATTAACCCCTGCAGGCAGACCTTCCTTACATAATTTTTAAACAGGCCAATAATTACACCGTCCGCTTGGCCTGGTGACTTCTAATCGCCGTGCAATCCCGCGCGATTTCTGTCATTGGTCCCGGCTGATTGAGCCGCTTGCTCTTTGCCTCTCTTCGTGCATGCATAACCGCGGATCATGGGAACGAGTCCTCGCGTATTGCGCAAACTTGAACTCGACCGGGCGTCGACGCCCGATGGAATGGGACACGATACGGTACATTACCTACGATGATTAACCTGTTCAGCGAGAAACTTTTTTCTTAAATCTAATTTCCCAATAATTTTCAAATGCACAATTTAATTTCTCATATCCCAGTCTTTATAATCTCCTTTATATTATATTTCAAAGATAAAAAGAAATGGTGCGTCAAATGGGATCACTCTATAAAAATACCAAAAAGTTAATTTTATTTAACCCTCGGGTGACGGAAGTGGGTCACTCGAGACCCAAATTTTAATTATTATTAGTATTAGTATTATTGAAATCAACGGCTGAAACTCTTTAGTGCACAGAATACTTGGTGGTTAAAATTAAATTAAATAGCACACTACAGTAATAAGTATAAAAGTACTGTATTCGGAGATAATCACCTAATTGTTATCATAAGCTTTAAGAAAATAAGCTACTTTTAATCGGACTTCAAAGCTCATTCCGAAGTGTTTATACTCGGTGTCCGTCTTTCGAGGGTTGAAAAAGGGGGCTAAATTATTTTTTTGAAGAAGTTTTACGGATAGATTGTTTAATGCAGTTCGCTAGATTTATTGTTTGCTGTTAAGGGTTAAAATCCTCGTGACGAGTTAACTCGTCATCCTCGTTTAACAGGTTAAATTCTCGTTGGACGCCGGTCATATATTAAGCGGTGAAATCCGGTTCGAACTCTCCGTTGTTCTCCAGGGGTTCGTTGCTTCAATAGGCTCTCATTCTGCGTCATTCATTGCGTGCGAATAAAAATAGGCGGGAAATCTTAGAACTCCAAGACCTCCAGCTCGCGTTGGAATTTCTTCCTAATTGGTCGTAACGTCCATTAACGCTTTATCGATCATAAAACTAGATTGGTCAAGTTTTTAAATTGATCCTTAAATTTTAATGGAAGATTGTTAACATATCTTAATTAATATTACTAATATTATTAAATAGCTGCAATCATCTGGTAGCTTTAAAAGTGTCTTTAAAAAGTGTAAAAGAATGGGACCCGTGGAATATTTGGAGTCCACTTAAAATTATAGATTCAATGGTTGCTAATTAATAACACTCGACATCCATTACCGAAAAGTCACAAAAGTGCAATTACTATTGTGCTACATTCCATACGCTTCGACGAGAGACGCAACGGCGTTTGAAAGCTCGCATGAAACAGCAGTGCACTGACTGTGGATGAACTTAAGACATTTCCGTAACCTATCGGTTTTATAATTACTTCCACATCGTGGTCTCGTAATTATAAAGGCAAGGCATTCGAGGGTTGTATCTGTGTGCAAGCTTAACCGCATTCTTATCGCTAAAAATATAGCAAACCCAGAATGCGTAATTGTTTCGAGTAGTGTATCTTATTTTCAAATGAATCTTACATATATTCTTACACACCTGTTTCATATTTACATAATTACATTTCCACATTATCTTATTCCTAATTTACTATCTCCGTTTAATTTCAACAGTATCTCATTGTTCTTCATTTCTATTTACAGATGTGGGGTTTCGTGGAGCGAAGAACACGTATCTCTCGACTGCAGCGAGTGCGGTGGTTATTCCCTTCAGCGGCCGTGCCCACTCTGCGACGGACGATGCCATACCGCGTGGAAACGCGACCTTACCATGGTAAATATCTATTTTTTTTTCTTCCTTTAACCGCGGTTACGCCGGTGTAAACACCGCGGAGAGACCTCTTCGATCGACTCACGGTTATGGCACCCTACTTCCTGCCCGAGAACACGAGCCTTTCGCCTCGGCGTGGAAATAAAATATATGAATCTATTTTAACCCTTGAACATTCAATATTCGATATCTATTCAGGGAACAGAAATTAGTTTCAATCCGCGACTGTAGTATTCCACACAGGCCAGCCGTAGTGCCAACAGTTTGCGCTTATCGATTTCTCGAATGACATTTACAATGTCCCCCATATTACCGCGAAGGTCGCATTTGCTACTGTCTTGTTTCGTGATAAGGCTGAGCGAAGTCGGCCATGCGAAGTAATCGATAACACTTAATGTCACTTTACAATAATAGGAGCCTCCGGCATAATCTCTTTGTTTAATCGATAATTAGGAGCGAAAGTAGAGAAATTAGCATCTATAGAAAGTAATAAACGCGGTGTAACTATGCCCAATATATATTCAGAAAGACATTAACATTCCTGAAAGTTATAAATTAACTGTCTCTTATCTTCAAACATCTTTTACATACCTATGTATCGACACTGTGAATTAAGCCTCGTTCACAATAGTCGAGTAACTTGGCTTCAAGTCGCTTGAAACTACTTTACCGATGACAATGTGAATCTGTTATTTACTTGACTGGAAGTATCCTTCCAAGTTTCTGTCAAGGTTCAAGCGGAGTACTCTTTCAACTCTGTTTGCCTTGAAATAAAACTTGACCATTGTGAACGAGGCCTTAGGGCCCACCACACATGTATCGCGCTCTGTGGTTAAAAGTTACCGACAGTAGGAAATGATTGAAAGGAGATTGCTTGCTAAACATCGCTACGCTTTAAATACCCGTGGATATTCTCCCAGTATAATATTACAGCCAACGCATTCGGTACACCGAAACTTAGAACGCTGTTTTCTGCATTGATTTCAGTCCCACGCCAGTGGCAAAGCGAGATGGATCGGCGAGTGCGGCCTTAGTTGCGGCCCCTCCCTCGAGGAGTCGCTGGTGCCAGCGCTGGAGAAGCTTCGAGCCACCTCGTGAACGGTGCCCGACGACGAATGCATAGAGAGACGTCGTTTACCGTCAACCATGCACAAGACTTAATCCATCACCATCCATATAGTGTCACCCACCACCATCGTGCGAGTCGGAAAAACGTGTGAATGTGGATTCTGGTTGCAAAGATGATACGCATTATGTTCCTGAGGAAGAGAGGATGAGATGGACGATGGGCCCACAATGAAACCATTCTTCTCCCACGGCTTCCACTTCGATGATGCATCACCATTGGAAAGAAAACGAAAATAAAACGGACCGGTCGCTCGGCGGAATACTTTCTCAAGAGCCAAGGCGAACCTCGTCACTCGTTCGTAGCCGTCATCCCGATTAAAGCGCAGAAGCCATCCGCTGTGAAAGATCTCGCAGCCGGCCAACAGCTTCTTCGCAGATCACAATCGAAGGAACATCGGTGCAACGCTGTGGATGCCCTTGTATATTGTAAATTTCGAGTTACGTTTCGTTTGGAGTGTACAAAATCTCTGTAGCGCACCTACGCACGCAGTCCGATCTGTAGAACGATACTATGGGAAGCGTTAATCGAACCGAGGGCGCGGCTCTGGGTTCAGAACAGATAACGATGAATATTTTGTAGAACTACATGGATCTTTCGAGATATTTTTGCGCGGTTATATTCAGGTTACAGCCGAGTTCCGTTGATACTGGGTTAGTAGAACACTTGGAAAATGTTTTCTAACATTCGTCGATTGGGGGGAATTATCTGAATCGTGTAAATGTATCCGTATACGCTTTCATCGGCCGAATCGTTCCGGCGTTTTGACAAAAGTAGCGGGGGAATACTTGCGAGAAATGGTTGACTGTTGGTAGAGCGTGATATGTAGCTTCAGAAGTGTACGTCACTGCGTATTGCGGATCTGTAATGGGTCCCGTTCGTGTTTAGCGTGTAATAATGAGAAATCACATTTTAGATTTACTTTTAGCGATGTAACTTTCGTCTCGAAGAAATGCACAACAACGTTCAAGTTTTAAGTAACATTTTACGCGGTTAAAAGGGGAAACAGCAATTTCGATCGCGGGAGAACGAGGCTTCTCTTGCTAGCTCGTCAATTTACGGTGTAATTGGAACTTTAGATCGAAATGTTCTGCCACTAGTACGAACATGAATTTTGGAAAGATTGAGGATTCGAGAAAGGATTAGCAACGTCTCAAAGGATATCATACGTATTTATTGATACGATGGGAATGATTGTCGAATCAAAATTAGGAACTAAATTTTTCCATTGCATTCGAGTATTAGACTGACAATTAGGCGAAATTCCCAGCAACAGTGTTTTTCGTAGCGAAACAAGACGTATCGTTTTCGCAGAGGAATTCATTTGTCTGAAATCTAATCTAAATCGGATTGTAAAAGGCGAGCTTTTTAAATGTACATATACGGTCGAACTGTACCTACGTGTGACGCGATTAGAAATTCCTTCGATAGCGCGGCGAGGCATCTGTGAGCCCGTTAAACGCGAGATACGTCTTTGTTCTACGATTGCATTTCGAAAAGTTGGTGCTAAGTGCCAAGAGACAAGAAATTAGCCTAGGAAGCAGAACTGGGTGAAATAAGGAGTTAGGAGCTAGTAAATGTGAATTGAATTTTTTTTGTAAATTAATTATACCGCATCTGCTGTAAGAAACTTACAATTACGAACAATCGTAAACGCGATCTTAACTTCGCTTGCGAGAAATCGCGAAATTCGCAACCCTTCATTTACTACTTTCAATTAATATATTTCCACTCGGTTCTGGCATAAAAAAAATAAGTAACAGGCGTACGCAGCTCATTCAAGAGATATTATTTAAAAAGACGCATTTATGTTGGTGCCAATAAGTTTTCGAATTTTTAATACCTTCTTTTTAAACCGATGATCAGGCGTTTGTATTTGTTGTGTCGTCAACAATTTGTACATTCGTGCGCGACACTCGTTCGAACATATCCTGTATTCTTTGATGGTGCAACGTTTCGTATGTGAGAACATGTTCATCAAATTCACGCTCATTTAAATTAATCTTGTATAATTCGTAACATTTTCTGAAGTATTAGCTCGACGGTGAGCTTTAATTTAATGCTTTAGAAAATACGTTTGGTAGCAATTTTTATTTAATCCGTAAAATTCTTATTTATGACCAGAACATTAAAGTTATGGGTTTAATAAATGATATCCGCTAAAAATCCAGTGTGTTCTTTATAAAAGAAGATAAACTGCACAGCCGCACGGAGACCTACACGAACACAAAATGTAAAAATCCTACACGCGTGCAGGGTATTTTGCGGACAAATAATCTTTTCTGAATAAAAGGCTGTACGAATGCTTTTTTTTATTGACAAATCTTATGTACACTTTTGTCATGCTGCTCAGCATGAGCACACGAATGAATTACTCCAAAAGTACACAGTTCCGTGCATGTACCTCTGCTTCGAGATTATTCGCTTGCAACATTTTATTAAATACGCGGGTACGATAAATTATTAATGCGCAAGTTTAACAGGTAACGTAGAAACAGGCTTATCGGCCAGCGAAAGTACAAAACGACGTTATAGTGATTCTTAAGAAGTAAGTACTGAGACTTCTGCACGAACTGTTAATACCAGTGTCGAGAAATTTTTCATCTAGGGAATCCAGTACCGAGTAGCTTTCATTCTAACGTATATCAAGCCTAGATGCCTCAAACCTTCTTGATGAACGCTGTTTCCGTATTAGCCTGTCAACGTTAAGTATTGAGCCGCAATAAAAACTTGCTGCACAACCTTTTAGGGAGTACTAGCCTCGCGATTTATCGTATTAGATAATTCCTTGCATTAAATACAGTTCGTGTTAGCGATTAATCGCGCGCGCGCTGCTTCGTTAAAGTAGCTCGTTGAGAAACGAGACCGTTGGGTGAGAATTATGAACAGAAATACTGGGCGTGTCGCTTACAGAGGTAGGGTGAACTTTCCTCCTTAAAAGATCTGTGCGTGAGAATTACTCGCTGCCTGAATCGCGCTAACATTTTTACTATTAGTTTACATAAAGGTAGCACTGGTTCGCTAAGAAGTCGAACGGACTCTTCTTTAAAATAATGAAGACAATCTCAGCACCATTATCCTACAAGGACAACTAATCTTGCCCGCGGACGCGCGCAAGGGTATTTGACAAGAATTAAACTTTGGTGCACGAACGTGGTTCACGTGCGTAATAAATAAGTTGCTGCATCGTAGTGTTAGGTCGGTAACTTCGTTATGGTCGGTTCCGTCGCTCCCTCCTGTACAAAAGAATTCGTGACAGTCGCACAAGTGGGCCAGATTCGAATTAAATATGCGGTGGTAAGGGGGCAAATCTTTGTGGGAGGCTAGGCGAGCTAAATTATATTTACTTGGAGAAATCTAATAGGAACGAATCGCAGGTGGAACCGTGGCGCATTCACTTTTATCTAGGGTGTTGTCTATCACCGGTCTGTAGTCGATGGATACCTGGAAAACGTAATTTTTATTTCGTAGAATCGCAGGCGCGGGCGTAGCAGAGGGGTTAGCAGAGTGGTACGTACCTCTCCCGTTCTCAGGTTAACTTTCGTCAGCGTGTGCTTTCGCCAGTGTTGGTCCAATGGTTTTGGTTGCTGGTTCTCTATTGGTTTACTGTAGTCCAACTCGTCGCTTCTGTCTTTGAAATCCTCGCGCGCGTGTGCCCCGCGACTTTCCTTCCGGTTCTCGGCAGCCACTATTGTTTGCATCGCGTTCACCATCAGATTTTGTAATTCGAGGGTCTCCACCAGGTCAGAATTCCAGATCATGGATTTGTCCGATACTTTAACGTCGTCCAGCTTCTTGTAAAGCGCAGACATCTTCTGGCATCCTAGTAGAAGTCAGGAACACATTAATTTACGAACATGCGTGCTTGTAGTCGCGTTAAACACAAGCGTCGATGAAAGGTTTACCCTCTTTCAATGTCTCGGCCGTTCTAAACACAGCCGCGTGCGTCTGCATGGTTTTCTGCATGCTCAATCTCAAGTCCGCGGTAGGAATGCTACCCTTCGCGTTTCTCACCCAATCCAAATTCGCCACACTCTCTTCTCCAGCGTTCTAAAATATTGGATCGCGTTAAGCGGCTTCTATGTTACATAATGTGGTGGATGGTAATACCCACAGGTCTAAGAGGCCCGATAGATTCTGCTGGCTTATTCTCTGCCGCGATTGTCTTGGCGCACGCGCGCCCAAATACGACTAAATCTAACAAAGAGTTTGCACCGAGGCGATTGGCGCCGTGGACAGATGCGGAGGCGGCTTCTCCGCAAGCGTAGAGTCCAGGCACGACTTTGTCTTCGTTGTTCTGCCTTGTTAGAACCTGGCCCTTGAAATTCGTAGGCACTCCTCCTGTAGGATTAAATTATTACGTAGTAGTGCTGCATTGATATTTGGTGGATTATATTCTTCTTTGTCGTTATTATTTATTATTCGTTCTAAAGTTTGCTGTGCTATAGTTCCAATCATTTTAGGATATATTAAGGGGCCGTCCTTAAATTAGGTGAAGGTAATTTTGGCGATTTCTTACCCTCTACCTCTCCCAATATAAGAATTCGTAAGATTTAATATTGCAACTCCTTCCTTATGTAATATTTTTACATTTAATTTAAGGACGACCCCTAAATACCTATAAGTATTCTTAGCTTAGAACGAGCTAATATAATAATTTATTTTTTAATATCAAAAGAAGATCACGTACCCATGTTATAATGCACCGTGGGTATTACGGGAATAGGTTCTCTAGTCACGTCAACTCCTGCAAATATCATTGCCGTCTCTGAGATCCCAGGCAATCTGGCCGCCAATTGTTCGGGTGGCAAATGATGCAGTTGCAAATAAATATGGTCTTTTTCCGGTCCAACGCCTCTGAATAAGGAAGATAATTTTCAAGCATTTATAGCATTTCCACTTTGAAGAAACGTAGTGTTGTATGTAATTGCAATTGTACAACATACAAAAAAATAAATAAAAAGGCATTACTTCATTAGTATCGCGTATTAGTAAAGAACTTCTTCATCCATAAATTACGAATGGAGTATGTGGAATTGCAATTGCATAAAGCAGTGCACTTCTTTCAAACATAAATTTAAGGATTTGCTAAGAAAATATAATCGAATGATAATCTTCCTTAAGCGATAATAGGCATAACATAAAATGAAATCATAGTTTGAATGCTTTTTCAACACTGGCGCTTCTGCACTGGCACCCTTCATGCATTCATGTTAGAGTATCTCAGAATCATGTAAAAAACAAGGTGCAAATTTCTTATGCTAGAAAATCCTTTCTCACGAATAGTTAAAATTCCACTACTCATTTTCCTTGTACTTCTCTAAGTACAGTAGAGCGTCAATTACCCGACCTCGATTATCCGATCAAAAAAATCAAAGATTATTTTAAAAAATAAACCTCGTTAACATTAACTGTATATACTTGCTATGTATTGTACGCATATATTTTGCGTAATATTCATTACATTTCAAATTGTAGCAGTAACACCCTTGCATTTAATAAGTAATTTAAGGTGTAATTCTCCGAACTGTTCAATTATCCACACAACTCAATTTTCCGACCCACTTCGGTTCCAATTAGTTTGGGTAATTGCCGCTCTACTGTAGTATTAAACCAATTCTCACCATTCTTTCCATTGTTATATAAAAAAAAAACACGTATCACATGTGATTACGCGAAACATGTATTCACTTTTAACTGCAATAGAGGAGACCTATTCTACGTAATTTCAGATAAGAGAAGTAGTCCATAAGTAGCCAATTTAATAAGTTAGATACCGCGCGCAAGTGATCGGCCACCAATTTTCCATCGTCCATACCTTTGAAACGAAGCTTCGCATTGAAAAGTAGTAAAAAGTTTCTATTTATTTGGCCACTAGAGAGATGTGAGTGCTTTTGTTTGCCGCGTGATTCCGGGATACTTCGTACGCACCATTCCCATGACTCACCTGCCTTCCCGGATTTCAATGGTCATAGACCTAGATACTACATCCCTAGAGGCTAGATCCTTCGCAACTGGTGCATAACGTTCCATAAACCTTTCACCTTCGCTATTCACGAGGTAGCCTCCTTCGCCGCGGCTGCCTTCCGTGATGAGGCACCCGGCGCCGTATATTCCTAGAATAAAATATCAATCACAGATCCGTTACGTTCGGGTTCGAGCATAAAGCTTCGAAGCAACGCTCGCAAGTTAGTTCCATACCAGTAGGGTGAAACTGTACAAACTCCAAGTCCTGATTAGGCAAATTAGCTCTTGAAACCATCGCAGTGCCGTCCCCGGTGCACGTATGAGCGGACGTGCACGAGAAGTATGCACGCCCGTAGCCTCCGGTTGCTAGAACCGTGTTCTTGGCATGGAAGCGATGGAGAGTGCCATCTTCTAGGCAAAGAGCGAGCACACCTCTGCACTCGCCGTCTTCCATGAGCAAGTCCAAAGCAAAGTATTCGACGAAGTAATTGCAGTCGTAGCTCAGTGACTGGCCGTACAACGTGTGAAGCAAGGAGTGACCTGTCCTATCAGCTACGCAGCAACATCTGTGAGCTTGGCCACCTTTTCCAAACTTCAGAGACTGGCCACCGAAAGCACGCTGATAAATCTTGCCTGTAATAAAAAGAATTATTCAGCTACAGATTTCACAATCGATCCCTGATACAATTATGCTTATTTGTATAATTAGGTATCAAAACTGAAGTTTCTTTGGAATTCTTTAAACAATACACAGGGTGTTACAAAAATAAAATTCTGTATACCATTATGAGAGCTACGTTCACATTGTTAACGGACACGCAGCAATTTTCAGACGCATGGCAACCGTAAAATGTGATTTGTTGTTTTTAAATGTCAGGAAAAAATTTGTATTAGTTTCTCCTCTGGTACCGTGATAAAAATGCAGATACATTAATGTAAAAATTAAGACTTTGGCTATTTTAGCTATGGATAACAGTGATAAGCAAGAGCAAAATCATGATGAATCTAACAGTGCGGGGAATGAGAGAGACGAGCCACAGGAGAGGTACAAAGCGGCTATAAAATTCTTCAGTTATCGTGGACCGAGTAATGACACTATCGCTTTGATATTTCTAGAATAAATTCAAAACCGTATTTCACGCCGAAGCAGAATCAAAGCGGACGTCCCCACTCTCGTTCTCGATCACCGATCAGTATGAGAAGTCCTAAACCATGGAGGAGCTCCAACGCTTTCGTAAATTTTTTGCAAGAGTTTAGGCAGGTAGGACGAGTAACAAGTGAAACATTCACAGAACCTGTTATCGGGAGGTATCTGACGTTTACAGAATTTTACCGGTGTGAGAAGCACAAGGATATTTCAATTAGCTGGCGAGAGATGGAGGCAAATGTCCCCTGAAGAAAAACAACCTTACGCACGGGTCTCTGCAGGTATTCGGAGCAGGAAAGTGAATCAGCAGAGGAACGAGGAAGTGAATAAATCAAATAAAAATACAGAACAGAATAAGAATGAGAACCCAAAAGGGAAACAAACGAAGAGGATTAAAAAACCAGAAAGAAACAGCAAGGTTAATTTCTCATATATTCGGAGCAACCACAGGTTTCTACCATTTGCAAATAAAACAGAGATAACGATACACAATAAGCATATCTTTATCGTAGAAACAGAAACAAGTTAAGAAGAAGAAAAACACTTCTGAATCGGACACCGATTCAGCCACCTCGGGTACAGCTGGCTCCAGAATAAGCGGAGATATTTCGGACGAGAGTTCTTAGAGGGGCGTTGGTTTTGTGAACGTGTTTGTAGGTGCGATCGATCCATCGTTTAAGAAAATTCTGTGTTATAAAACTGACTTCATCCAGGAACATATTAAATTGCCTCTCGTAAAGAAGTATAACACTAACTAGTCTAAGTGTGATTTATAAAAATATTACCGTCCGAAGTTCGACTGAAAGGCATGCCACAATTTTCCAATTCAATGACTGCCTTCGGCGCTTCACGAGTCATGTAATGAATAGCGTCCTGATCGCCCAGCCAGTCTGATCCCTTAACAGTATCATACATGTGCCACTGCCAGTTATCATCCTCCATATTACCCAAAGCAGCATTGATACCTCCTTGAGCAGCTACTGTATGCGACCTTGTTGGGAATAACTTAGTAACCACAGCTGTTTTAAATCCCTCCGCGACCAAGCCGTAGGCCGCGCGTAATCCTGCTCCGCCGGCACCAACGACAACGGCATCGTAGGTGTGATCCACTAGCGGGTACTGTTTAGAGATAGCGTCAGAAACTTTCGCAGCTCTGCCGTCCGGTGTATAATGGAACTTACGATTTCCAACAACAGGTAATCCCAAGTTATTCTGAAACGATGTGAAAACATCTTGGCAAACTTTCCTGGAACTTATATAGAGTGCTTTAGAACTATATATGAAAATCCAAAGAGTTTATAGAATCGATGAGAAGAAAGAACAAAGGTTCTAATAAAATCGCACGCTAATTGTTTTTATGAAACTTAGTTTTTGTAAACGACTGAGCTCAAAATGAATATTCGGTGAACAATGAATGATAAATCGTATTATTAACTAGCTTCTATTAACACTTTCGGTGATACCAAGATTCATTTCAAGTAGCAATTGTTTAAGCGATCCTGTATGCAGAGATTATCTTTATTCCCTCCGTAGTACACGTGTCAATTTACAAAAGATTACTTTAATCTACGTTCCCATTTATGTACGGGTGTGCAAGTAGCGATGCAGAATTGGCAACTCGGTTGTATCACAGAGCTTTACATAATCTTTGCGCGTGTAGTAGAAAAACTAAATATCTCAGGAGCAATTAGTTCTTGGACCTTGGTTTATTGAAACTTTATCTCTTTGTACGAGTTCTGTTATTCGGTCGAATTTTCACTTACAGTTCTTTAACACTCTGTATATACTATGTACATAGTTGCAAAACCATAATCAGATCTTGTGTCTACACTGCATGCATACATGTATGTGTTGTGACATATATAGTGTCGTTAGTGCATTGCATTAATGATCTATTTATAAAACGTGAAACAGTTTCAGAAACCCAAGTTCGAAAAAAAAAGGCAACACGACCATTGTTTAAGTTATTACAGAATGCGAACTAATTTAACGAATAATTCGACTGATTGCTGATTTCTAATATTTCGAAATATTTCTCGATATATCTCGATTCCCACTGATTTCGAAATAACGCATAACTTTCAACAAGTAACTCATGAGTAATGTTTTTTTCGACGAAATCGTAAGAACAGTACACCAAATAAGTGGTCAAACAATTTATTTATTTAGCTTAGTTGAAATTTACAAAGGATACGAATTTCGACAATCACTATGCGTACAGGTAATAGCTATCTAATAATACAACAACAATTCGCATTATTAATAATTATGATACAGGAATAACGTTATCTTCGGAATGAGTCTCGTCAGAAAGATTAAGGTTAACTAAGGCACACATAATTTTGCCGAAAAGCGTGGTAAACACGTACACAGGGTTAATCGACTACGAACGCATTATCGACGCATCTGGAAACATTACTTCCTCGACTGGAATTACGCGTGTTACAAGGAGGAAGATTTCACAATACGACGAACGCATGTCTCCCAACATGCGAAATTCGCCACATGGAGACTACAGGAAGCGATACATGCACAGTTTCAATTCTCTATCACCAAAGAAAGCTCTGAACGGCAAGCAAAGATATTTGCAACGCAACGCGTTTCGCAAAGCACCGCTAAATGCGGTATAAATTAACGGGACCGAGATTATCTAACATAATTTCTGCCATTCTCATCCGTGCAATGAGCAGAGCGAGATTACAGTAAAGCTCAACGAAACTGGAGGGCAGTAAGGCGAATAAGTTCGTGGCGAGCGAGGAATCGTAATTTAAAGTGTGCAATTTCCCGCTAATGCAAACTTCCCGTGCCGGCTGGCTCGTCCGCAATTATAATTGATCTTCCAAACTGTGATACACGGCGGACGGTAGTTTCGTATCGTGTTCAGCCTCGATATCAGTCCAGGGGTAAAATAAGCTGCTGTTCGGCTGGCACGAGGATAACGGAAAATTCTAAGCGGCCGTTGCTAATTGAGAAGAGTGAAAAGTGCATTGTCGTGCAAACCGGCTGGCTCGCGGGGTGGCGCGTACGAAATGAGGGAAGTGCGGTAAAAAAAGACACTCGACGTCAGAATCGTCTGCTAAACGTTTCGTGGTCCCCCCTCGGACGCAGCCAAGTCGCCGTTCGCCTTCGATCGTCGCGCTTTCATTGTACATTTTACTTTTTCTATCGTTTCCAGGGGATCGCCGAGGGCCGTGGAAGGTTTGGTCGCCAGAAGATTTTACCTACCTAACCGACACGGGTAGACGTTGCACGATACGCGTGTGTGCTTGGCAAAACTTACGTAATTGATCGGCACAGAGAATCGCACAGCCGACGGTGCATCATCGCCGGGATAAAAATTATGTAACTTAATGAAAAACGCCTTACCAACGTTGTCGTGCGAGTATTTCTCGCCAGTAACGACGACAGCTTCAACAGGCCGCTCATCCTGCCACGACCCGACGTACCTGCGGCGTATTTTACGTTTTAAACCGGGACCCGTGCACCTCTTCGTGGAACGCGCGACTCGGCTACACCGTGCAACTAACCCCAATTTTTCTTCAACTTCACTCCCGCACTTCTTGCACGGCGACGTGAAGCGTTCGAGTCGGTTGAGTACCGACTACTGGCGGAAGCTCTCAGATGTTACCAGTGCTGCCAATCGTATCGCCGCGAGATAACCTCACCTCTCGGGCACGCGTTCATTTCACGTTTCAGCGACAATCGGCGATTGCTTTTCCTCATCACTCCATTTAACCACCCGGCGATTACGCCCTCGAGCCGAGGCCAGCCCCGCAGCTCGTGGAATTTCGTGCCTCGAGTCGTGCGAAAGTCGTCAGCCGTTGGCGGGAAAATTGAATGATACCGCGAAAGAAATAAATGTTCAAGCGGTTCTCATTTTATCCTACGCGTCTACGGGGTGCTAACGGTACCTGGAATTTTCGGACTATTCTATCGCTCGCGCTTGCAAACGGGGAGAATCCTCGCCGCGGCTCGCGCATCGTATTCCGTAAGTTCGCTTGTATTTTAAAAAAATATATATCACGGAAGGTGTGACTAATGGAAATCCTAATCGATAAGCGTACGCGCGGCTGTGCGGACCGGTGAAAGGTGAACGTATGGTCGAGAGGTAACACCACTTGCATCTGAAAGTTTTAGAAAGATCTTCGTCGAATTCGAATTGGATCGTTCGTTAGACGATAGAGGATGCTGTTACCCGTTCGACTCGATTATCAAGCGTGCACTTTATATCGCGGTTAGACGAAAACCTCGGATCACGCGTACAATTGCCTGTTTGCGCTTTAAATCATGCAGCCTTCGGTCGCGCGAAAAAATCTCACGCTTTACGAGGTTGTTAGCACAGTTCGTAACGGAGCTCGCGCTTAACCGAGCTTTATTCCACGCTGGACGGCGAAGGGAGGGGGAGGCAAAAGGAAAGAGAAGGATTTGTCGCGCCGTGGGGTTGACGGCACGGCGCGTGTCTCGTCTCCCTATTGGTCGAGGCTCTGTAGGCTCGTCTCCCATACATATAGGTAAACCTTGCTTGCCATATGGTGGGGCATCGTATATATAGACACGCTGCCCAGCCAGATGCTACTGGCGCGACAGCGGTAAAAGTGTTGGTAGGCGTAGGAGTATTTCGCGAAACAGGTTTGCTCGCATTTGTGTACCCACAGGCGCGTGCACGTGCACGTAGCGCAGCTGACGGTTGCGCTTACATACGCCATACACATTTTACACTTCTTAACCTCAGAATAGTGGCGCTCGGAAGACCCCAGCGGCAAGAAGCTTTTTATATTTGTTTTGTTCCACTGTTGATGGCTCAATCTGAGCGCGATAAAAGTTTTGATGAGTTTACGATCACGCGTCGCCGTTGGAAATCAGGTAGTACGTGCGATGATAGGGGTATGTGTTTGATGTCAGGGAAATTTATTTGCTATTGAAGGGCGAATTCCACTTACATTCAAATCGACCTTGATTTTCATTAAGGTCGATTCTCCTATGCGCGACTGGACGCAACCTTAAGACTTTCAAAGCCGATTTTCTCGAAAATGAAGCGTGATATCAAAAAATTTTATTCTTTTTTGTCGACTTATTTACATGTTATGAGGCGAAAAGGAAGAGTAACTTTTTTTCATATCGCGCTTCATTTTCGCGGGAATCGACTTTGAAAGTCTTGACGTTGCGTCCTGTCGCGTTTAAGGAAACCTACCTTAATGAACATCGCGGGCGATTTGGGCGTAAGTAGAATTCGCCCGAAATATAGCGGCCGACTGCAGTTTTGCTTATTTTATATATTTTTATGTGGTTAAGAAGGCAAATTTAAGTTGTTTAATTAGACGAGAACGAAGATACTCATTATGTTGTACTTTATTTTTAAAACTCGTTTGAGATCGTTGCCCGTGACTCTTTTTACCTTACATGAAGAACGTTTTAAGAACAGCTTCGTCATTCTACTTTCCTCGTGCTGAATTGAAACTTGAGCATTCTATTTGAAAAAAGGAATTTTTTTATTCATATCAGATGTCAAATAAAAATGAAGAAATCTCTTGCTGCGTTCTCTCGCACCTCTTATCTGTCGGGGGGACTTATTTCATATCACATATTTACTCTGGTGTTTAACTTACCACATCGCAATTCTCCTTAACCTTTAGGATCTACAATTTTCGTTTGACATATTTTTTTATTTAATCAATAACTCGAAAGATATAATATAAAATCGACTTTGTGAGCTGTTAAATAATGATTTAAATGTTTAAGGGCCGAGGGACACATTTCCCGTTACCCGATAGTGTTCAAACTTTACACAGATTTTTTTTAATTATTTGGAACTATTCTAGACGGTGTCCCGAAGAAAATTCAAAAGTCGAAAATAAGAGCCACCCAAATATATATATTATAATATAAATTTTTGGACACTGAAAACCACTATTTCTTTTTAAAAAAGGAGTAGGTCCTCTGAAAATTAATAAGTAGATTAATAGTTTTAGTTAAATTAAGGTACCCCTTAATTTTGAAAAAAGCTAGGATATCACAGAGGAAGAAGTAGAACCAAACAAACCAACCATTTAAGTAACAAAATAATTTATTAAATCTTTAATACTAACTTCTATGAAGCACATCTGAAAACAACCTTTCGTAAGGTCCGTTTCACAAACTTCGATGAAATCGAAAAAAGAACGAACTTCGCCTTTAAGCCGTGACGTATAGAATTTTTTCACCCAGCGAATAAAGGCGAACACTCAACGACCAATCGAACAGAGATATTACTGATGAATCCCGCGGCTTAAACGAGCCATTTCGTCGCTCGGATATGTAAATTCGATAGCGGACGGGCGTTTTCCACGGGGTCAGAATTAATTAATTATATAATATCGCCCGTTGGAGCCGAGTAAACAGACGATTCGCGCGGAGGACACGTAGGAGGCGGGCAACGGAATCCAGCCGCGCTCGAGTCTCACGAATTCACGATAATCGGCGACACATGCGGATCCCGATTACGTCGACTAACGGCGAAACGTTGGCGGCGTTTTAATTAAACGGGGGGGAAAAAATGAAACGCTACGGATCATTGTAGTCGTCAATAAGCTCGAACCGACGGAGGGACGTGCTTGGCCTCGTCCTCGTCCAACGTCGTGTCCATGACGGGCCGATAAGAGATGCTGATCTGCAAAAGCAGAAACCTCTCTGACGTATTTACGTGAGGGAACACCGTTGCGCAATTCGTATGCACACTATTATTTTTTTAAATATTGAAAAAGCGAAGAAGTATTTCATATGAAATTTGATGGAAGAACTATCTGTGAGGTCTGTATATTTCGGAATTTTGGGGAGGGAAACTTGAAGGCTTTTTCAATCAAACCTTTATGTATTCGAAAAAGTACATGTTAAACTACTTGTAGTAATTTTTGCGATGGAAAATATGAATAAATAATAGAAATATCAGCGATCTTTTTTTCAGTAGATTGCGGTGACCACTCTAATTTTGGCGTGGTTCATCCGGAATAAAAAATTCGCGGGAATTTAGTTAGTATATTAGATTATCTAGAAAATTAATTTGCTACGAAATAGCGGCTTCTGGTAGCAAAAATCGATTTTCGTCACAGAATCGCTTTCATTTTTCATTATTCTTCATCTGTAAAATAAAAACTACGTAACGGAAATGAAAAAACCGCGATTAAGGACTGGGTAATCGAATATACTAACTTCCCGCGAATTTTTTATTTCGGATGAACCACATCAAAATTAGAGTGATTACCGCATTAATAATAATTCCATTATTTATTTAGATATCGCATCGCAAAAAAAATTACAAGAGCTTTAAAGTATATATTTTCGAATATACAAACGTTTATTTAAAAAAAGTCTTCAAGTATTTAAAAAAATGGTCCCGAAAATACTTGTGTCTTCGGTTTTATTCGAAGGCCCCCCTTCGACAATAATACGCGTGGTAGGGAAAAATTATCTGTGGTAGTAGATGCATCAGGAAAAATAAAAAAAAATTAAAATGACAGGCTTTTGAAGAAGATGAAGCGCTCTGATTTGGGAAAAGAAACATGTAAATATAAATCAGAGAAGCTGTTTGGGAGCCTTTACGCGAATCAAGCGAGCCGGGCTGAGCATATGCTGTTGGATCAATGATAAGAGAAAACCAGGTGCTCGATAACTCACCGATCCGTCGTTCCGAGACCACGTGAGAGTGTGTTTGCGCCAGTGTTCGCTGTACGGCCGTTTCGTCTGGCCTTCGAGCGGCTTGGTGTAGTCGTACTCGTCGATTCTTTCCTGCGACCATGAGGTTTTTTGATTTTCATCGACATTCTTATGAGGGGACTGCGAGGCGGGCAGATATTATGCAAATACCTTGAAATCGTCCCGTGCGTGCGAGCCCCTGGACTCCTTCCTGTTCTCCGCCGCGTAGACAACGTGCAGGCTAACCAGCATCATGTTTTGTAATTCAATAGCTTCTACGAGCTCCGTGTTCCAAATCATCGACTGGTCTTGCACCTGAAGCATACTTAGGATGTTCTCATGCCTGTCACAAGCGGCAGTAAATTCGAACGCAAGATTGATCATTAGTAGATTACAGTTGAGGAGAATGAGACGCTTTTAGGGAATTGAAATGTGCGGAAGAGTTTACTAAAAAAATTCAGAGCTTGATGAAAAATATGTCACTCTCCGAATTTCTCTCTCTCGCTGTTTTATTGTATCTTGAACTATTTCTCTGAATTTTTGTGTGACAGTGAAAAAAACATGGCGTTGAAAAATAATCGGGTGGCTCTGGTGTTGATGGAAAGTACTGTAAGGGTTATTTGATTACACAGAAAATAAAAGAGATTCTTAATCTATGTGAATGTGGTTATCTGTAGTAGTATTAGGTGCATTAGGAAAAATAAAAAAAAATTAAAATGACAGCCTTTTGAAGAAGATGAAGCGCCCTGTTTGAGTCTGTAAAAGGTTTTGTCTCAAAATCGGGAAAATTTCTTTAAATAAAAAGAAACGGTAACAAATGTGGCAATAAATCTACTAACACAGGTAGCCACATTCATGGAGATTAAGAATCTCTTTTCCTTTCTGTGTTTCAACTAACCCTTACAGCACTTCCCGTCAACGCCAGGACAAGTCAGTCCTCTGTATCTCCCATCTTCTTTTTTTCAGTGTCACACAAAAATTCAGAACAATAGCTCAAGACACAATAAAACAGCCCGCCAAACCTGAATTTAATTTGTCGTGCCGGTTTTGTACAAAAAATTCACAAAGAATTATCTATTTCTCATCTCAACAGGGCACAATCCTCCCTTAAATTGGAGTTAGAAGGGCTTTCCCTCTTTAGCTTCTTATACAAGGGTATACTTCTAAGAAAAGAAGGTCTCCATAGTCTCCTATTATTCATGGCACTTTTCCTTCGTTAGCGTTAATCCGATTGCCCAGAATTTCGTACATTGTGGACCAAACAGCAACTAATTTGAAATTAAAAGTTTGCCGCAGCGAGCACTCTAGCGATCCAAAGATCCCAAGTGTATCGCGGCTGACGCTGGCGCGAGTGGAAAATTTCGAGCAATTCACCTACACATATGTCCGGCAGGTCGCAGGTGAAGAGCCGCGTCATTTCGCGACACCCTCGCTGCAACACGTCACAGGTTCTGAAGACCGAGCAGTACCGGTGCATGGTTTGCTGCATTTCTTCCCGCAGCTCGGCGACGGGCACGCAGCCTTTTGCGTGGCGAGTGGCGTCGAAGCGGCAAATGGATTCCTCGCTGATAGCCTGCTCGCAAACATGTCAGGGAAATAAGGAAACACTCGGAGCACAATGGTAGTTGGAAACATTCCACTATGCAATTTGCACTGTTTCTGCCGCTTCGCGATGCCGATCTATTCATTATCGCAAGTCAGCCTCGATATACGACCTTCTTTTATGATTAGCAGCGATACAGGTCAGGCTTTACAACCGCAGTCCGACTTTTATTGCAACTTCTGCAATTTTCGAACTATTCTGTACAGTTTCTTTCTTTTTAACATTAAATACGTGAAAAAAAAATTCCTCCACTACAGTAGAAAGTGAGGACGTTTACTACGCGCGTGCGCAATGAACTCGTAAAAGTGAAATGAATGGTAGCTTTGGTACGCGAATTACTGCTAATATATATGGAAATCAGAATCACTCATTAACGCTACACTGCGCAAAAACGCGAATTTGCTCTTGTTCTCCGCGCGTGAGTGGTCACGAGCCAGTTTTAAACACCGTGCGCTGGAAATCGTACTGCCGAACATCAACTGACTGTATTTTGAAAACAAAACCCCAAATTTCAGAATGGTAGACAATTTTTCGATTAATAATACTTTTGGTATTACTTTGCGTATTGTTTCGACTTGTTTCATCATTTTGAAACGTCCTGTATATTTCCAGCGCTGTCGCGTGATTATGTAATGGTATAAAAATGGTGTGAAACCAATTGAAAAAAGTGGAGACAAAGAAAGTAGTCAGATTGGCATAACTAGTGGTAATATTTCTTGTTTCGCTGCCAATATAACATTAGTCGAATAAAAACAAGACACTCGTGTTACTGGAACAGAAAACCGCAAATTATTCCGACACAGTTGGTCGCGGGCTCGTGCTAAGCAGAAGTTTTTCTTTTAAGTTTGCAAGTGTATGTACGTTTTATTCAATGCTCGATGACACTCGGCAGAAGTTATTGCTGGATCTTATTGTTTGAACAACTGCTAACGGTCCTCCACTTATGCAAATTCTTGGGTATAAACGTGAGCTTAGGGGCTGTTCTTAAATTACGTAAGGGTAATTTCGGTGATTTCTTAGTCTACCCTCCTCCAGTATATAAATTCGTCCGGTTTTATATTCCAACCACCTCCTCCCTTCGTTACGTAGTATTTTTTACATTGCATTTTTTCAGTTATTAAAATTCTTTTAAAGGTTCATATAATTTATTTAACTCGGATTTGTGTGTGCAATGAAACTTTGTTTTTTAGGCTACTCATATAGCAAATTAGATTTAAAAAATATTACATGAGACGCTACCTGATTACCCTCTTTGTAAAAAAAAAATAAGAAATTCGCGACCCCTTATGTCGAAGGCACAGTATTTAGGCAATTGCGTATTTTTATAATTTTATAGGTTACAGATTAGGACTTGAATATAAATTTCTTTCCTTTTATAAGGATCTTAAAAAATTCTATCTTTCATTTTTCACGCCTATGGATCATATAAACAAAACTGTCCACAGTGTAATAATCACTGATTCAAATAATAAGTCAGAAAAGAAGTTACTATTTCACGAAGTACCCTCAGATTAAAATTATCAAAGCTCCATCTAGGAATTTAATCATCTTAAAATATCAAGTGAAAAAAACGAACGGAAATCTACAAAATTAAATTAATTTCAAACGGGAAATAAATAATTGATAGAACTCAGAATCACTCCTGCATTTTATCTCGAATAATTCCAGATAAATAAACTTCTACTGTACCAACTACCAAGTACTCAAAATTCTTAACTTCTTCCCTCAGGTTCCCCCGCACGAAAATTTCTCAGCGCCCCAAATCGACGTAGCTATCGAGATTGCTAGTAATTAAAACGCAAGTAAAAGACATATCCTTACGGTAGGCAGATCCTCGTGACGTTCGCCAGGTCTGGTCATGCAATCGATCTGATCGGCGATGGCCTTGCCAAAGACGATCAATTCTAAGAGACTGTTGGCGCCCAGTCGATTGGCGCCATGCACCGACGCACATGCAGTTTCACCTGCAGCCCAGAGTCCCTCGATCATGCTGTCCTCCTCGTTTTCCCGCGTCAGAACCTTGGCGACAGAATTCCCAATCGATGATTCACATCGCGGCGTTTCGTTGTTTATCTAAGCTCCTTAATTTGTCTCGTTTCTTTTTCCTCCTCTCACCTGCGCGCGCCAATTCGTGGGCGTCCCGCCCATGTTATAGTGCACCGTCGGAATAACAGGAATCGGTTCCTTCTCCACGTCCACGCCGGAGAACACCCAGGCTAGATGCGAAATCCCTGGTAGCCTCAGGCGTATAGTTTCTACTGGCAGGTGGTGCAGCTGCAGATGCACGTGATCTTTCTTGTCACCGACGCCCCTAGGTAGTCACGAAGGAAATGTTCATTCAATCAAATTAATCGAGTGATCTGCATAGATTAATTTCCATTTAAGAAAATATTCTGAGCTTTGGTGATTTTAATCTAAGCGAATTTTCTTCAGCTAGAAAATAATCAGCTGCCTGATTTATTGGACGAGTCTCTTTTTTAGTAGACTCTTGGATTCTCGTATGTCGTTTATAAGTATTGGGTCAGCTACTCTGCGTGGAATAATAATTATTGCGAAGAACGTTGGAAAGTTCTTGGAGAAATTTAAGAAATTTTACTTTATTTGGTATTTTAAATTAAATTTAGAGTAAGTTTAAAATTTGTCTTCTCAGGTAATCTTTGAGTGGAATATTGGGATCTTTTTAGGAGGTGGGGGCAACATTTTATGTTTATTTCCATACATTATTTATTACTTAAAGTTTTAATATGACCGAGTTGTCAGCTGGCGCCAAAAGCGATTGGAACATGAAGAATAAAAAAAATTTTATTTCAGCTTTAAGAAAAATAGATTTTCTTCAATTTAACTTACGATTTGTATCATACTGTAATTTGTTTAAGTTTTATAAGCCTCCAAAGTTGTCCTTTTTCAGTGAGAAAAAATCTACTCTGTTTAAGTTGACATAAGAATTTTTTATTTTTCATGCTGCAGTGGCTTTTGGTGCCGAGGGCCAGACATGACTTTACACAATCTTGTATAATTCCGTCATTTTAAATAACATACGAGAACAAAGATAAAATGTTGCCTAACACTTCCTAAAAGCTCCTGATATTTCACAGAGAAGTTACCTGAGAAAACAAATTTTAAATTTACCAGTCTTTTAGCCCTACAAGGTGGTGTGCCCTTAAAAGTAAAGCTCCTCGTGCATTTTGCGACGCTCAACCCACAGATATTTATTATAATATTTCTTTAAAAGGCCCCGCGGTCCACGAGAAGCTGATCGTAAATTTTTCAGGGCCCCATGCACAGATATTTATTATTATAAAATTTAGACTAAATTTAAAATAAAGATAAAATTAAACAAAACATTATTAAATATCACATTTCCTGGAAACACAGCAGGTGTCCTAACACTTATAAACGGCAGTGTACGTATATCGCGACGCCGTGAATTTAAAATCTCGAATTGAACCGCGTCGGCTGTATCTGTCCATGCAACTGCGTCACCTTCCCTCGAACACTTCCATGGTTATCGCCCTGGACACGATGTCGCGGGACGCAAGGTCCTTGGCGTTCGGCGCGTATCGCTCCATAAAGAACTCCCCTTGGGAATTCATTAGCTTTCCACCTTCGCCGCGGCTGCCTTCCGTTATCAGGATACCAGTTCCGTATATCCCTAGCGGAAAGGTTAACCGGTGTAAACGGCTGACTAGCGGCTCGTTCTTTTGTCGCGCGACATACCGGTTGGGTGGAACTGGATGAACTCCATGTCCTGTAGCGGTAATCCTGCTCTGGCGCTAATCGCCATGCCGTCACCGGTGCAGGCGTGCGCAGCCGTGCAGGACAGGTAACACCGACCCGCGCCTCCCGTGGCCAACACCTGCGAAAGGGTGCCAGTGGAGCATTCAGCGTTCATATCTAATGGGAGGCAGGGAATGGAGGTTGCCATCTTTCAGCCGCTCACCGTATGATGGGCCCTGAAACGGTGCAGCAGGCCAGTTTCCAGCTCCCACGCCAGGACGCCCTTGCAGCACCGCCCGTGCATCAGAAGATCAAGGGCGAAGTACTCGACGTAGTAGTGCACATCGTAACGGAGGCTTTGCCCGTACAGAGTGTGAAGCAACGCGTGGCCAGTTCTGTCAGCAACGGCGCACGTTCGGTGAGCTTGACCGCCTTTCCCGAATTTTAATGACTGGCCACCGAAGGCTCGCTGGTAGATCCTGCCATCGTCTGTGCGACTGAAGGGACAACCTGCAGATTAGAGGAAACGGACCCCTGGAGTTTAGTCAATTTGTAGCGGAATTTAGATTTTAATGTTTAGAGGTTTATTAGTTGTTTTAGGGGGAACGTTAGATAAGTGCAGTACTGGAAGTATTTATTGCATCAGAGAATAAACAGGTTATCTATACTTATACTAGCAAAATATCATGTGCTTCGCTTCGGGTTTAAGAGATATTAAGGACTTTATGAAAACGCAGTTTTCCTTTTTAACCCTCTTAGGGGTTGATTAGGGAAAAATCCTGAAATTGGTTTTTGGGGATTTGTGTGGGTAACCTTTGTATGTGAAAATCGAGTTGATATCTAATCGGGTTTAAGAGATATTGAGAAGTGAGTGAAAACAGATTTTACAAGTTTTCACCCCCTTAGGGGTTGGTTAGGGAAAAATCCTGAAATTGGTTTTTAGGTATTTGGGTGGGTAATCTTTATAAGTAAGAAGCAAGTTGATATTTAATCAGGTCTAAGAGATATTAAGGAATCCGAGAAAATACATTTTATAATGAAATTGAGGGTTGCTAGCTTCCTGCGTAACTTACCCAAGACGAAGCTGAAAATTGTTTAAATCGATAATTTCTAGGTAAAAGCTTTTTCAGGAACGAGAGTTACCAAAGTTCTCCAGCTCGTAAACAGCATGCGCCGCTTCCCGCGTTAAAAAGTGAATCGCGTCCTGATCCCCTAGCCAGTCAGATCCTTTGACAGTATCGTACATGTGGTACAGCCAATTGTCGTTTTTCTCGGTGTCGATGGCAGCATTTATACCACCCTGGGCGGCCACAGTGTGAGATCTGGTTGGGAATAGTTTCGTGACCACTGCCACTCGATATCCCTTACTTCCTAGTTAATAGAAAAAAATGGATAAAGGCGAAACTGCCTTTATTAAATAGACAACTCCATAATTAAATATCTAAATATTAATATATTAACCCTCTCTTGCTTTGTCTGATACTTCCACGTGGCACACATTGGTCAAACACTTCAATTACGAATTCTCTCCAATACTTTGATAATTCTCAAAATCAACCGCGAGTCACTTAGAGTCAACTGTATATTTAATAATTTATTCTACCAATAATTTATTAGATCACCTAACGAGAGCCCACGTAAGAGTCTTAAATGAAGGAAGACTCCAACTGCACACGCATTTTGAGGGTTAATTTTTAATATTTTTGAATTACAATACTTTGGGACAGGTAATAGTGGAGGAATGCAGCAAACGGGAGGCTGTCTGTGTTCCAGATTAAAATACTGGTAACAGATAGTTGTAAAACAGATAGAAGTATGAAAGGAAATGAAGTAGAATTTTCCTCGGGGATGATCCACGGATAACTGATTAATATTACCTAAGCCGAACGCTGCCCTCAATCCAGCACCACCGGCGCCCACGATCACCACATCGTAACAGTGATCTATCATGGGGTAGCTCTGCAAAGCAATTTTTCAAATTCCCAAGGTACACATTCGCGATTCGTGGGTACAGATTTCCGGGGTACTGAGTAACATTGAAAGTATCTTACGTTATCACCGTTGTCCGCGCCGCATTTCGATTTCTCGGCTGGGCTGACGTTCACGTGAATGCTCCGTAACACTGAACCTTTCTCGCCGGGATATCGAGGTCGCGAGGCACGCCGCTGGAAAATTCAACGAGTCGGCATCGGATCGGGCGACAGCGGCCACTTTAAAAGTAATACAATGCTTTGTTCCTTACGAGAATTCGTGACAGCCGATGCACGGATCGTAGCATCTCAAACCGTTCTGCGAGAGGATTTTGAAATTTCGGCACACCTCCGGGTACATTACACCCGACGCAACTTTACGTCACGTTCGTTCGTCATTTGATAAAAGAAGCAAGAAGGAAGCGCGCCATTTTCAGGGTGATAAGGAGGCTCTTTTCTCTTTTGTACAAGCATAACTTTATTGCACTTGCAAAAATACAGTTCGAAACATAGACAATTTTTACATCTCGTCGATAGTTATAGAATTAGTCGGGCGTTATATTATCTGCACGCTAGTCGATGGCTTAGTTTCTGCGGATCTTCGGTCGCGATTTCGTCCTCTTTGGTAATGTTTGAACATCAGAGAGCTAATGGCAACGGCGAGTCCCTTTTCACTGGGATATTAAGGCTATTTCGGCGTATCTGTAGCGCTTGGCTCTGGTCTCGTCCGTAATCGGCCACTCGTCGGGCTCGTTGAATTGGAAAACCTTGAGTACAGTGCTCGCTGAACGCTCGGAATTTGTCCTCAACAAACGCGACGATTAATTAACTAAACGGCTGTTAATCGAGCCGCAGCTTCCGCCGATGGGTTCCACCTATCTCTAACAAAGTAACACTAAGCCTACGTTATATGTAGTTATTTCGTTATACGCACACACATACACACGCGCGATCGGCGTTTATTTTTATTCTCCCGTTGTGCTTGCACGTGTAAAATGCTTTTAAAAAAAATAAGTTACATTCGAGGGTTGGGTAGAAAATGAAGACGGGATAAGAAAATACGGAAGTAAAGGTGTGAACAGTGAACGAAGCAACCGAGAACATTGGTAAAACTCGTTATTCCCAACTGAATGTGCGTTCTTTTTGTGTCGATACACCTCACAAGCGGAAATTCAACGTCGTTTATTTCACGGCGAATCAAGCGGAATTTATTTGCCGATCAAACCCTAGGCAAGATTAGATCCTCGTGCCGACTACAGGCTAATGAAAATCCTACGAATTCGCGGCACACCGTAGAATAAATACTATTACTCAGTTATCGGTCGATACAACTAGATATTCGCTTCTATTTAGAGTTCTATCATTTGCAATTGACTTTCTTCACTCCCCTCTTCGTGTTCCCTAATACTGAGAATTTCCTCCGGCTGTATTAAAACTTCCAATGACAGTAATTAGTGACTAGAGTACATAGTGGTACCTTCACCCTCTCTGGGTCTAAGCTGCAAGAATAGTATTTTCGATTCTTCAATAACACCTGTCGTTTAAATTAATTCATCCCTCGACTACTTCGCACCGATACATCTCCATTCACGCTCTCGGAAACCTACTTATTACTCGTATTCGATTCGAGCTGTCTTATTTGAGCGTTTCGTGATCGTGTTCGTAAAAATTTTGCGCTTTCCGTCGCAGCGATGTCGGTTGGATTTCTTCAAAGACGTTTCCCTCGGCTTCGAAGTTGCCCCGGGGTAGTGGCTCGGTAGGGTTCAGAGTACGAGTCTCCTGATGCCGCACTCGCAGCAGAACTTCGCGGTTTCCGGGAACTTGGAGCCGCACTCGTGGCAGAATTTCGACATCTTGCTTTTGGCGGTGGCTCTGGTAGCATCGCCGTCCCGGCGAATTTTCCTGGGCATGTCCTCCTCCAGGCGACCGGCCACGTCGTTGGCGCTGCGTCCATGGTTGGAATATTTGCGATTTAAACTAGGAGGAAGAAATTTAACGGGGGTTTAGGCGTGCGGGAGATTGCACGGTGCGTTGACGCGGTTATGTTTATTATGGGAATCTCGGGGATCGTTGAATGAGAAAGAGTATTTATCGCGGGGGGAACACTCGTTAAGGGGTTTCTATTTTTTGGGGTAAAATAAGTAAATAGCAAAATTGGGGAATTTTTTTCTAAGAAACTCAGCGATTCGTTTCATCTGAAATTTGGACCATGTTTTTATGCATCTTTGAAGAAGTTGCAGGTTTTTTATTATTTATTTTTAATCATAAATATTAGGCATACCAGCGAACGACAAAATTTGCGCGGCGTGGTGGTAAAAGTATAACTACAACTTCTTCAAAGATGCATAAAAACATGGTTCAAATTCCAAACGAAACGGATCGCTAGTTTCTTTAGAAAAAATCCCCAATTTTGCTATGTTTTTAGCCCCAAAAATAGGATTCCCCTTTAAGTAGCTGAGACTTTCCCAAACCGAAAATTTTAATTTTAACGAAACTTCGTGTAAATATAGAGCATATTGCAGTATGCAAGCAGATTTTTTTCGCTTTGCAATATCAGTTTATTTTTTACAAGAGATCACACCAAGAGATTCGGAAACCTAATCCCCAAAAGTACCAAACCTCTTGTTCGGAAGCCTCAAAGCTGTAAACTTTGGGACTCTCGTAGTTTTTACAACCTCGCTATATTCCTTCCAGGTGTGTACCTAGATATAGTACCTAGAAGGTATATAGCGAGGTCGTAAAAGCCGCGAGAGTCCCAAAGTTTACAGCTTTGAGCTTATCGAGCAAGAGACCTGGAACCCTACCTCCCCCAAAAAGTGGCAAGCCTCAAAGCTGCAAACTTTGGGACTCCCGCAGCTTTTACAACCCCGCAATACCCGTTCCAGGTACAACACTGCAACTCCACCTGAACATCCGCTTGATGGCACTCAACAAAAACCCGTAATCGCATATTAACCTGCTATAGGCGGAGTCAGCGCTGAGCTTGCCACGGTCCTGCCTCTTGTAGCTCTCTGGCGAAGACAGTTCCTCATCGCTGACCTGGTTGTGGCGTTGCCTGCCTTGGGCCGGGCTAGACGTGGACAGGGAATCGTGCTTTAGGAGGGATTTGAGGGACGGAAAGGAAGAGTTTCCATCCTCGAACGAGGTCATCAGCTCGTCGAACACAGAGTTCGACCGTTTGATGTCGACGTCCGAGGACACTATGGAGCTGAGGCTAAGGTTGCTGTTCGACAGGTTCATGTAATTATTGTTCCGATTGTTCAAGCTACACGGGGACCCCTGCGACTCATTCTTACGGGACGGTTTCTTGTCACGCGAATCGTTCGAAGCAACAGCTTTCCTGTCGGCAGTAGCTTTCGGAGCGGACGAAGCCCTCACGGAGAGGGAACGATTGACCGCGGGTCGAACGACTTTAGGCGACACCTTGTCGAGGATCTTACGAGCCCTCTCTGTGCTACCAACGAAACTCCTGGCGCCGCGACTCGCGTCGTCCACGACGTCCCCGCCCAGCGCCCTCGATTTGTCGATGATCACCCTTCGACCTAGCTCCCTGACGGGAGATTTCTTCTCCGCGTCGGATCTAGATATCGATTCCTTGAATTCATTGCCCCCCTTGAGGAACACCTCGCGCGACAATGAGTTGGTCTCCGTGGAGTCGCTCGAGAAATCGGTGGTGAGGTCGTCGAATGCGGAGGGCGGGGCTATCAAGGACGACCGTTTCTCGGGGACCGAGTAAGGGTATTTGACGAAAGCTGAGGAGTGGGACAATGGGAACGAGGTGTCGCGGCTCTGCTCGGCTCTCGGTGGACTCTCCGTCACGGATTGCTCGCTCGTGTCCGAGAGCAGGTCGTTCATCTGCTGCTCCGCCAGCAGGAACGGATCGTAATCCTTGCCGCTGAAAGCAGGAATAGTTAAAGGACCTGGACGCGTCTCGATGCAACAGACGTTTCTTTTTAGGGGACTTGATCACCGGATGCTGGAAAATTCGGAGCAACTTTGCTCCCTGGTCTGGGGTTCCACGTCGAAGCTTCGTGGTTTGGATATATTGGGTTGGTGGAAAAGGTTTGTCGTAATTGTCGGAGTAATTAATTGGTAATCGAAGTAGTATTAGATAGGAGTTTTTGAGTCTCTCTTTTATAGAATTCTTGAATCCTGGAGCCAGCAGTTTCAGTGAGAAATCTTTGTGGTGGAGAAACTGATCGAGGTGCTTAAGTATGTAAATGAAAATCAGAAAATGTTGATGGTGAATGTGCGAGATATACCTTTGTTTAGGTATACCATTCGTGCCATTTTGGTCCAGCATTCTCATGCAGAAGAGTTCCCTTTTCCTTGAGAGGGGGTAGTTCTTGCGCCAATTTTTGCTTGACTACATCGAGTTACAAACGGTATTTTTACAGCAGTGATTCCCAATCTGTGGGTCGCGAAGTGTTATCTAGGGGGTCGTCACGGTTATTTTTTGTTTGCAATTTTTAGCACTTATTTATTTAAATTATTAAGTTAGAATTATAATCTGAAATACCTATTTTTAATGTGTGTTCTTTACCTTATTAAATTTATCTTACCTTATAGAGGGGGAGGGGGTCGCAGGTTATTTAAAAAAGTTTGGGAAACACTGCTTTACAGTAAGGCTTTGTTTAAAGGCGACAAACCTTTTGCACCAACCTAATTGAATATGAAGAGTGCACCATAAGATATGGTAATAACTTCAAACTTACATCTACATTAGGGTGGCTCTTATTTTCAACCTGCGAATTCTTTTGCTCTCACCCCCTAATATGGTTCCATTTCATAAAAAATATTCCCTGAAAAAGATTATTGCAATCGGACAACTGTGCTACGAATAAACTTCTAATATTTGAGTATTCGAATGCCACGAATAAATTTCGAATATTTGAGTATTCGAATACTACGAATAAACTTCGAATATTTGACAAATTTGAAAAATTCGATAAATAGTCCCAGCCCTAGTTGATAGCTGACACTCGAAACCATTAATTAACACCACGAAATAAACAAGTAAAACAGAATTTCTAACATCGGTGATGAGGGAAGTTTGAAAAAGAAACGTCTTCGAATCGTAGAACGTTGGTGCATGTGTTTGCTTTCGTTTCTTGGAGGATATTGCTGGTTAAACTACTTCAGCAACTACTGTTTCAAAAAAGCCTGGAGCGCCTTAATCGTGCTGTGGCAAAAGTAAAGAGACGTGATATATGAATGAGTCTTTCTCCCTACGTCCAGCTCGCGGATGAAACTGTTTGCGCATCCTATTCTAGCGAACGATCGATCAGCGGTATGGATGAACCTGTGAAGAGATAACGATGCGTACATAGGGAATCGGCCAAGCCTATCAGTTTCGGAGCAAACAGGCAAAGCGTGTTCTTCCACCAGTCTCCAAAGCAAACCTTTGCGCACAGTGGCGGGTAAACTCGCGTGGCGATAACACATGCGATGCAGAATACACCGAAGAACGTGCCAAGATTAAATTTGCGGTTCCAGTGGCCTGCGATGTGTTGTTAACACTCTGAGTGGCGTCGGCGTGTTTTCACGTCGATGTCTTATGGAAAGCATCGAAAGTATTGATTGAAAGTCCTCGAACGTTTGCTTTGAAAATAAATCAAGCCTCACTTTGCATTTTGTCGCCTTCGATGAGTCAAGTAGTAATGGAAATTGTAATTTTAATTTTAATTGGAAGTAATAATTTAAATTTTACTTTCTTTATTAGAACTTTATAAAAGCGTGATCAATGGATAGGCGAAGTTCTTCTGGTGAAGATCAGCCAAACTCAAATTCATTGGCGTTATTTGTAACCAAAATTAGATTTAAACTAAATTTACTAAAATTTGGCTCCTCCAACTAAAGATTTTAACGAAATCAATTAAAATCGTAAGCATAATTGTAATAATTGTAACCATAGGCTGTTGGACAATAGAAACTGCAAAGGGTGATTCTACGTTACAAAATAAGATGAATTGCGGTGAAAGCTTGGTTTCTTAGTTATCAATCCTTTAGGTGCTGACAATTTGAATGCTTAGCGTACCCGGTGTGCGGAACTCTTCTAATCGTATCTGTTAACCATAGACTCTGAACGCCTATGTGCGTTCTCCGCACGTACTGCATGCACTAAACGACGAACCATAGGTTTCAAAGGGATAATGTTTCAAAATTCGGTTAAGAAACGCCTGAAAAACAGCAATTCGGCGATCAGTGGGACGGTAGTGATGTAAATTGCCGTTCTTCAGGCGTCCTTACTCAAATTTTCAAACATTAATAACTAAAAAAAGGACGCCTCCACTGGAATTTCTTCACTCTTCATTTTCGCCTTATTTTGCCACTCACTTCATTTTCTACTATAATTGGTGTTACGGTATTTTGAAGCGATAGCGATTCGAATTATGCATAATTACAAATAGCCGGACTAATGTCAGATTTGGACATATTTTTATCAGTGAAGCTTCACCTATCCAGTGATAGTATTCCCACCTAGATTTAATAAACATAGAAGTTTAAATTTACATAAGCGTCACTATGCGTTGAAATCGCTAGCGAGCTACCCAAAACTTGAAAAACTTTCCAAATCTTATATCACTGAAAGTGTTGGAGTTCGGTTACAAGCTTTCATTAACACGTTCGCCGAGGGTGTTAATTTTATTTCTTCGCAGTAGACACGATTCAGGAGTCATGTATCTTACACAGTTTTCTAAAACATCGTGAAGTTTGCAATCTAAAATCGTCAATAAAGATCCAGAAATGTAAAAGTTGTCACAAGATTACGGTTTCGTTGCTGCAGTATGAAATCTGATAAGACGCATAGGTGCGTGTCTTGTAAAACAACGAACGTGTTAAGGGAACCTTAACGAGAAGAATTTCAACCAAAACTCGCGCGACGAATCGAAACGATTCGAAGGAGGAGGATTTTATAATAAAACCAGAAATCTGTCTTGGCAGCTCGTTCATCCGCCTGCAACTTACGTTCTACCGCTAAGTACAAGATTAAAATCCGGCCTTCTGCGCACGTAATTGCTCCATACGGGACGTAATGGCAGTTTAAAACTCCTACAATATCGTATGCGTGTTAGGAGGACTAAGTACAGTGCAAGAGACGTTTTTAATATGCAATCAATGTGATGACAAGGTCTGATCCTATTCCAAGCAAATAACACTACTTTTATAGAGCTCAACCCTGAGTTTACAAAGGAGGTTCAGCAATTCGAGAATTAAAAGAAATCTAATAGTTTGCAGAAATATAGTTCGTGGTCTCAACGACGTATCTATTTTTATCCAGGAATAAATCGGGTGTGGGATTGGAGAAATCCTTTCAAAGAAATTTGAGCTTTCGTATTAAATATCGTTAATAAATTATGGAAAAATGGAACGTATAAAATTGTATTGTGCTCAATGACCTATAACGTGACGGCATAAAATTTATGAAAGATTAACTTTTTCGGAAATCACCCCCACCGTATGTTTCAAACGACTACAGATGGAAAGATGTAGACTAAAGGCGGATTCGCACATATCAGTTCCGTTTGGCGATTGTAGTGCCACTTTATAATATTTATTTAGTTGCAACTCAATTACTATATTTGAAATAAATTTATTAAATTAAGAACTCATATGAAAACGTGCACAAACTGAAAATTCCACTTCCTTTTAATAACTCCTCCTTGCCAACAAATGATTATTATTATTCTTGAAAATGGGTAACGTTGCTTAACAATATACAGTCTAGGGAAAATCTCTAGGAACTATTAACACGAGACGCTACTGTCAATGGTCATTTTGTGTCAGTGCCAGTAAAATTCGCACGGACAAGTGTGAGCTGCTCTCATTTTTCACCACTGACACTGACAGCACCGTCATGTGCGAGTCCGCCTTAATTCAGTAGAAATGGAAATAAGGATCCACCCCGTAATTATAAAGGGCTAGCAACGATTGGACTCGAATCGCGTATCAGCCCTACCTGTACCTTATCAAGGAAGAGTTACTGGGAACAGGTGGAAGGACACAGACTTTTGGATTCCTCTTAAGAAACCTGCTCGCCCCTGGCGACGGTGGATCGAGATTAATCAATCCAGTCCTCGAGGCCTTCTTCGCCTTCTCCCAATACGTTTGAGCATTAAGCTTCTCTTCGGCATACTTTTCCTTAACCGCCACCTTGGCCGCCTTTTTAATCTCCGGCAGCATCCTGAACCTAATACTCCGATTCCTCGTGCCAATCTCCTCGATGGTCTCCACCTCAACCGATTCCACTTGCTTAACGTCAGCGAGATCCGTGGCGTCAAACGACGAACCCAAACTGTCCGTGCTTTCGTTCAAAATGTTCATACTCTCGCGAATTTTATCTTCTATTTCTACCACTTTCGAACGCCGCCTCTTCACGGCAGTCGAACGACTCGTCAATTTCTTCAGCTCAACGCGAGACTCCGAGAGAATTATCGATCGTAAATTTCGCACATCGATCCTGTCGTTTTTAATCGAAGAAGGCCTACAGTTCACTTCGTCCTCCATAATTTGTTCCTCCACAGTGTTATCGCTGTCATAATCGAAATCGTTGCGCGTGCAATTTTTGTAGATCTCCAGCACCTCTTCCTTCACCGCTTCATCCGTATTGACGATCGACTGCACGATGATTTTCGATTTGCTATTCTTACGAAGCTTATCCTTCGTCAGCTTCTCTTTGAAATTTGGGTTGCGAGGCTTCCTTGGAGCCACGTCTGGCTTTGAATCCGCGCTGATCTTTGTAAAATCTGCATCAGCTTGGATATTAGAAGGTTCCTCAACAACCTTCCCACCCTTCTTCGGGCTTTTATCCTTCGAAGAATCGTCGCAATCGAAATCCCACATCTCTTCATCGCTTTCGTCAGCAACCTTCTCGCACTTAAAATCCAATGAAGCGTTCGATGAACTATTGCATAGGTTTACTTGACAGGGGTTGTCTCTCACACTTTGAACCGTCACTTCTTCCGTCTTTCGAACTGCTGCAGGCGAGACACTAGAGACGATTCTACTTGTATTTAATTTCGAAGCTCTATTGCTCGGACTATTTTCAAATTCTTCGTAGCTGGTCTGGTTTGATTTATCGAGCTTGGCATGCACCGAAGAGCTCGACGCACTCGAGTCCCTGGTTTCCACGCGATACAGCATCTCCGCTCCTTTTTCCGCGTCCACAGACATTTTCCACTCGCAGTTTTCAGGGGGCCAGGGTGACTTTTCTCTTAGAATATCATAAGTATCACATTTCGAAAGTGGATTTTCTATTTGAGTGTTGAATGGCGTGCTGGATCCAGTTGGCTCTAACGTGTCATTCGTGAGAAACGCGTCGATTTCTGTCTCAAGGTTTGTCTCGCCAGGAGCTACCTCGTTCTTCGCAGAAAGCTGATGTTCGTCTTGGAAAGACTCTACATCGTTTTCATTTTTAAAAGCCTCTATACATACAGTTTCATTGGATTCTTTGTACAATGTCGATTGATCTACTTCCTGTTCGCGTGTCTCATCATTAAAAATCGTGTTGCATTTATCGATTTTTTCAGAGAAACCTGTCAAGTCTTCTGTATTTTCCTCTTTTAAATTAGTGTTGCTCGAAGTATTTTCACAATCTGATTTTGCATCCTCCGTCGCAAACATGCGATCATTTAATTCAGCGATAATACTATTTACCCCACAATTCTCTTGCGAATTTATGATCTGGGAATTGTCAGAACAATCCTGCGTAAGTTCATAATTATTTTCTTGCGAGGCCTCTGTGTAACCTGTCGATCTCAACCTCTTCTTCTCCATAAGTTTACTTCTCGTGGATTGAAAATTTTCACTAGGTGATTCCTGGTTCGAAGTTTCCAAGTCCAAGTGTCCTGGCTTACAATCATCCAGGTTGCTTTCACCCTCGACTTTAGGTTTCTTCGATCTATTCGTTTCATTCGCGTGACCACTTCCTGTCCCATTATTACCATCCAACTCCGCGAGACGAGTACAGCCGTACGAAGAGGAGTGCAGCCTATCCACTCTCTCCTGATCTCCCAATCGAAATTCTATCCTAGGACTGTGTTTCACAGGCCTCCACTTTCTTTGACCCGTAAACTGCGCGTCGTCCAGGTCGTCGTACACCGAGTCTCTGAACGAATACGTTCGATTCAAGTTTGCGGTCACCGTGGACCAATTCACGCTACCACTTCTCGAGCTGAGCTTACTGATATCGTCCTTAAAAGTACATTCGCTCGGGGCAGCCTCCTCTAAGAGCCTTTCGTTCAAAATAAACTCCTCAAGGCCCCGATCACCGTGATCAGGGAAAGGAGTATTCGAAAGATTCTTCAGATTCTGAGCTTTCACGTCGCTGCCCTGCTGGCCCTTTTCCAGGCTGATCCTCTTCCACGTGGTAAACTCATTTCCCCTGTATATGTGGCAAGGTTTCACGGTCACCCCGTTGACCTCCGCGTTGATCGAAACGTCGTTCACTTTCGGGTTGCCTTGGCTCCTGGCGGAAACGATGCTCGCCTTCTGCGACCTGGCGGAGTGCAGCGCCTGATGCCTGTCTTCCTGTTTGACGCGGCTGCTGGCGGGTTCCTCCCGCCTCGCTCTGTCCTCCCGCTTTCGAGGCAGTCGCTTCGAGGCTCTTGGGGTGCTACCGCACTCTTCGAGACTTTCTTTCTTATGTTTTAGGGGCGGTACAGGGAGGTGGGAGGTTCTTTTAGTGGGGGGTGCAGGTCGGAACAGTGGCGGTCCAGCCTCGTCCTCTGGCGGCCTGAGGATGAGGAAATAGGATCAAGGATGTACATATGCCTGACATCAGGAGAAGGTCATCAGGCTTTTGTAGCACGTTGCAAAAGGGGGATGACTAACGTGAGAGTTGGATTGGACATTTTATGTGGTTCAAAGATTCGATGTTTTGCGTGAAACAACCTTGTCCCTTTTCCTTCTCCTCATGCACACTAGGAATACGCGTTTCAACTAGGTTCCCGCGGGTTTTTATGAAACTAGAGGCTTCGCCAATGCGCGGTTAGAGGTAGGAAGGATGCTTACCTATTTGTACGGTCGATCTGCCGCGACTTCATCGAACCTAGGGGACCAGACTCTTTCGTTTGGCCTGAACGTCTGCTGTAATAATTAGATGTCTACTAAATTTTGAGTGGGTCAAGCTTAGACATCTTGTCATGTCTAAATTTTTGAACGTATTAAGGTTGGAAGGAGAGATAACTTTCAACGATACTCTGTATACATAATAGAATCTTAGTATATAAAGCAGAAAATGTTTGTGTCGCAACAAGATCCAAACCCAACATAAAACCTCATTTTGTATTCTAAAATTCTACAGGGTGTTCGACAAGAGATAGTAAAAAATGAAATGAGTGGCAAAATAAAATGAAAATGGGGAGTACAGAATTTGCGGCAGGGGGCTGTGTTTTTTAATTATTGTCTTTATTAGTGTTTGAAAATTCAAGTAAGGAACGCCTGAAGAAAGGCAATTCGGCGATCAGCTGTACGCGTTGCGTAGATCGGTGGTGCCACCTACAGTCGCCGTCAAAAAACCACTATGTACTTCGCAGTCTTCGCGATAAGTCCCAAAGTTTACAACTTTGAAGTTTCTCCTAAAAAAGTGCCAAAGCTCAAAGCTGTAGACTTTGAGTCCCGCATCTTTTACAACCATGCTATATCCCTTCTACGTACAATACAACACAGTTGCCGTGAGAATAGAAAGACGCGTTGTTCTTTGACGGCGACTGTAGGTGGCGCCACTGACCTACGCAACGCATGCAGCTGATCGCCAAATTGCCGTTCTTCAGGCGTTCCTTACTTGAATTTTCAAACACAAATAACTAAAAATCAAAGCCTCCATCGCAATTTCTTTATTCCTCATTTTCACCTTATATTATTCACGTAGAATCACCAAATTTATTTTCTACCACCTGTTGACTAGACACCCTAGCGACTGACAAGTCACCTTCCGCCCAAGGATCAAAAAAATCTTGAAACGCTCATTGGTTCCCTCAAAATGCTTAAATGAGTAAAACTTACACGACAGTTGATTTCTGTTTCCCTGGACTGTCGTTGCTTTTGTTGCAACTTGGCGCCGAGGCGCTCTCCTTAGCCCTGCTGGTTGGCAAACTCTGCGACCCCTTGTTGCCAGCATTCAAGGTGACCGCGGAACCGGGTGAATACTTCTCGCGGGTGGTTTGTCGACGATTCTTTAGGGACGGAGCGCGATACCTCATCCGTGCCTCGAGTCGCTCCTTGGCGATGTTGGTCGCTGGACTGATCGGCGCCCTCGCAACCCTTTCCTTGCACCAGGCCACGTGTCTCTCGAAGGCCTTGACGCCGAAATGTCTGTTGCATGTGGGGCACTTCCCCTGCTCGTTGGCGCGCGTCGGCGCGCTAGACGTGGCCATCGAGTTGCATTGCTTCTGCATCGTGGGCTCCGCCTAAAAGTACAACACAGTGTCCCGTTGCATTGTTCTCGCAACAACAAATTCGAATTCCTTCTCCGCGGCCTATTCACTCGCATTGCTTAACCTGCTGAGCGTGTCGAGGCTCGATCGGAAACGCCCGCTTGGTATTCAATGTATTTCAAAATGCTCGGAGGCGAATCGAGCCGTTCTGCGTGCGCGCAAATGCTACACGCGATGTAACGGTTAGTATTCTACTGTGAGAGTAATTGCTCAGCTTTCGTAACGGATTGTATCGCCTTCCTTCATTTACGAATTATAGTAATTATGGTTTTAGGTTTGGATGTTTGTTGGGCTTTAGGGTTTAGGGAAATTAAAAATCTCTGGGGGGAATTTTGAGGTGCTTTTGTCAGGGGGTTGGAAATGATTTATTCGGCATTGTGGAGGTAATATATTTAAGGAACAAATGAATTGTTGTATGTGAAGGAGCGAGAGATACGAGTGACGCTTGAGCGAATTGAAGTTAAAGTATGGTAGTGAAGTAATTGAATAAAAAATATGATACGCGTTTCAAGAAATAAGTGCAATTGAGGACCTTGCAGCAAGAAGGGTGCACCTCCATTTTTTACAATTTTTGAGTTATGACGTGTAATATATGTAAAAATAAAAAATTCTATCAAGCGATTTATTGCAAATAAATAAAAATATGACTATTAATATATAAAATATTTAATTACATTGACTAATTTCATATTTCAGAAGTTTTTAAACAATTCAATTTTATTTCTCTCGAACACTGAATGGAAAGAATTTGGCAATACAAGCCCTGACGAATAATATAATACTATAGTACGGGTTGCAAAAGAAGTTCATCTCACGCACGAATGCACTTGTATCATTCACGATGCATCTAGGTTAATCTGCGCTCTACCTGCAATTCTTAACTAACATTTCTCTCTCTCTGTATATCTTCGTTTTTAATGCAGCTCTGTAACTCTACATTTTCAAGCTGCCTCAAACATACTAATCTCTTTAAACACTAGAAATAATCATACCTATCAGCTAATTGCACTATTCAACTTCCCCTATTGACTATTTTTTAAATAACGCCTGTTATATAATCTCCTATCAATGTTTTTCGCACGGCCCATCCACTTCGTCGAGTAGTTTTAGAATTGTTTAGTAACTCGAAAAGATTCATTTTATTCACTTGAAATCAAGTAGCTTGTATGCAAGCAAGCCGTGCAAACATTCAAGCCACACAAATCATTGGAAAAGATCGAATATCCCCTTGTTTGAATATTCAAACCATTTAAAATATTTCTTGGATACTCAAGTAGCTACTCAGCTGGGTTAAAATAAAATCTAATTTTACTCAGTTTGAATTCCAAGTACTTGATTATATAGCCAGTCCACCCACAAAACACGTAGCCCAGAACTTACGATTTCGTTTCGAGCTGCGCGGATAGCGCGCAGAAAATCATCGTGCGTCTGCTTCCAGGTGGATGCGCACCCTCTGTCGTCCTGGCCGTGCCGCCTCTTCTCCTGCCTGGGCCGAAACTCGGCCAGCTCCGTGCCCTGGATCCTCTGCTTGGCCGAGTCGAACGGCTTCCTCTTCTTACTCGTGGACTGCTCGCATATCCTCGCGTGCTTTTCCAACGACTGCGGCATAAAAGTCCGCGCGCAGTTCGCGCACGGCAGTAGGATGGGCGGCACATCTGTGTCCATTTACCGAGAATTAGTCTCCGCTGCTGCTATCCTCCCTCCTGTTCGGGGCGGGCGCGCGATAGGTGCGTCCGTGCGGAGTGTGTCAGATTCGCGAGGGGCTTAATCACGCCGCGGTAGCGTCAGCCAACGTGCACCCTCGACAGAGCAACTTTCTGATCCGTTTCGGAGGTGCTGAACGTATCCATGGCTCGCGGCTACGGGTAAGGGAACACAAACAAGGCGGTTGAGCGTCTTAACGCTTTGACCGCCACGGAATACTCGATTTCGATTTATTAACAAGGCTTCCAGATGTCCGCCTCCGATTGCTTTGGTTTTAGGGTATGTTTTAGAGGACCGAATAATGACCAACACGTGTGTTCTTATGTTGAGGCGATACCACTCCCAAAAGTTCGTATAAACATTGTGTTGAATAAAATTTGATATATACAATGTTATAATATTCTTTGAATTAACAATAGAAATTTTTATATTTTTTACCTGTTAACTTTCATAACTCTCGATATAGTTTATTTTTAAACCTCGGAACTTTTATACTTCTTCTTAAAAACTTCGAGGGGTAGTTTCGCCCCTAAATATGCAACCGGGGCAAAATATAAAAACACGTGTTTCTTGTTTTTCGGTCCTCTAAATCGTATCCGAAAAACAAAGCAATCGGAGGCGGTCACCCGAAAACCTCTCCTTATAAGTACTTTCCGCGAGCTTAAGAATTCAATCGCATTTCATATTTATCACCGACAAAATTATACCACTTGAAGATTCATATCCTACTTATAATATGCTGTTTCAACAGTCTTCGACTGCCACTGAGTACTTGGAAAATTGAAAAAGATCTCCGGGAAACGTAAGCTTGCCCCAAAAGGCGCGGCCGTCAAAGTGTTAACCTGACTCAGCTTCACAGTCTTGTAAACGCGCCTTAACGCGTCGAGAGATGCGTGTCGCTAGCAAACGTGAGAGATTCGTCAAGGCGAATGCGCAACGCTCGTTAAGTGGACACTGGGGACGCAGTACAGCACCAGAAGCTAAACTGATCGCAATCCTCGAGTGACCCAAGCCTGGCACCAGCTCGATTACGATTACTGCCACTGTGTACCGAACGTCAGATTCATCAAACTTTTCTAAATTTTCCACAGAATTTATAACACCGCCGAAATGGTCGCCGGGTAGCGGACCAGTCGTAGTAGCGAGCAACGGATGCACAGCGAGCGTCCGGGGATCAACGATCAAGGAGACCGGCGGTACGTATTAGTATCGATCGAGGTCCACGCGTAATGAGCTCGCTGAGAGGCGATAATTAACTCCGCGACAGAACCGACCGGCTAGCTTCGAGCCCGCGAATCGCGAACACCTGCGAGGTTCTCTTATTAAACGGCGACCACGACGACGCCGAGGACGAAGACGAGGTGTCGCCCCCGCGAGAACCGCTCGCCTACGGAGGAGCAAGCTTCCTTTTTAGGCGCTACAAGTTAGCCGTTCATTGTATCGGTTGCACGAGCAGAGGAGCGCGTGCTCCTGTCACGATTCCTTCCGTCCTCGCTTTCCCGATGACGGTATGGCCAAGTTTACGGTGTTGTAACACGTTTTCGAAGCACCGCCCTTCACGGTGATTCCTAATCCGCGTGGACGTAAGGCGGGCACGAGATGGTCGCCTTTGTTAGCTGACAAACAATTTCTGTTAGCTTCCGCGGCGCTGCGTGTTGCACGCGTCTCGCGTTTCATTACTGGGATGGGTTCAGAGGTTCATGTGGAAGATTTGTTTGTTTGTAGTTGTTCTTGGGTAAGTCATTGGATTAATTAGGCGAATAGAGTGTCGTAGTTTCTTCTCAGAATTTAGAAGTGTTAGATTTCTTTCGGGATGTTTTGAAGTGTGATTTCTTGGGAAGTCTAAGGTTGGTCTTATATTAGTAGTGATCTAATTGTAAGTAATTGCATAATAACTTCGAAGGGAACACCGCGAACTTTGTGGGATTATAGAGTGGCTCAAGACAAGAAGAAGGGTATGCTTCATTCGTGACCAATCGCCCTTTAAGGACGTGAAAACTAACCTCAAAGTCAAATAGGCACTCTCACTGTTTCGCATGTAACACCTCAAATACAAGAGACGTAAGAAAATGTTTCAAACAAAAGTTTAACGGTACAATAAGCGCTGCAATCTTGCGTTAACAAAATTTTGAAAAGAGTATACCTAGATCGGAACATTGCTCGACTTCCAGCAGTGTTTCCGATTTATCGACAGCGGGTTGCACTTTCGACGAGCTTTGATCGTAGGGGGGGGCCCCGCCCGCCTCTGCGACGGCTCTCGAAACGCAGCACCACATCGAACAGCATGGGCAAGACACCGACTGATTGTGAGAAGCACCACGAGGCTGCTCTTGCCCACTGTCTCTGTCTCCTCTTGTAAGAGGGATTTATTTTAGGTGTCACCGCGAGAGCATCAGGAGCAGCGGTATCCCCCTTCCTGTACAATCGGCTCAAAAATATCGTCCCAACAACCGAAACCCATCGGAGAAAATATCGCTTTCTACGTACATTAAATAAAACTAGACGTGTATTACTAGAAATAATTTCTATTCATTCGTTGGTATTACAGAACTTCTAATTGTGAATTTAGTAATAATAGATTATGGATAAGTAGAGTAATTGCTTAGTAAATATTTTTTTTGAGTCGATTGTACGTGACGATGGAAGAGAGGCTCTTCCATGATGCTTCACACATTGTGGGTGAGAGGTGTGTATAAAAGTATACACTTTTACTAGAAAGTGGGCTGAGGGTGTCTGGTATGAAAGGTTATTATTGGCTAGGAAGTTCAACAACGACTTGTCCACTAATTATTGCAAGCCATATGTGTGATACGAAATTTTGAACAGCCTTTAATATCACTGTGTTATTTATGAGCACATCCTTATTTTGTAGATCAAGAGTTTTTATAGTTCTTAAATTGTTACTTTAAACGCAAACATCAGGAAGAAATTTTTGGGGTTCCATTAAAGCTACTTGTCTTGAAAATTAATTTGATGAAATATAAAGGAAAGATAAGTCGACACTTGATGAGTGTAACTCATTAACACCCAGTGTCACCTTAAAAGGACATTCACAAAGATAATAATTAATTGCATATAGCTATTTTTACTCCGATGGCCAAATAAATTACTGAAGACTTAAATTTCCTAATACTTCTAGTGTAATAAAATAAGATTATAAATTTAATTTTAAATTTGTTTAGAAATCTTTCTTTTTAAGTTTGGGCTTTAATTGGTTAAGGCGAATATTTGTCGAGACCTACTCAAATAAGCTCGGCAAATTAATACTGTCGACACAGGCCCGCCAAAACTAGAGAAATTGTTGCCAAGAGATTCAGTTGTGACGAAGTATCGATTGCACTCAAGCTCGCGTCCTTATTTCGTTTTACGAGTTCCGCTTCCGGAACATGCTGTGGTCACCGATGACCCATGCAACACGAATAGTGATTTAATATACTGATAGCATGCATTTGTTGGTTTGGTCGATATTTGACAAAGTGGGGTAAACGAAACGGAATGATGCATAGGAATAGTTATGGACACAAGAAACAGTCAATGTACATACGTAACATATAAATTCTAACATTTCATTCTAACATAATGCATAACACATAGAATAGTTTTATATAAATGAGGAAGTACAGCATTCGAAAATAAATCTACAAATACGATATCACTTTAACTGTCTCGCATTAAAAAACAGCAAATTTAATTTCTAACTGCAATATCGGTAAAATTTTTCAACAGATTACAAAGAAATTCCTCGAAGTATTACGAACCAAATAAGGTTCATAGAAATATGTTCGATGAATACAACGAAGACATCGTATTAGTATCGACCAATCACACGTTAGCTATCACGAGCGCCATAGAATTACATATCGAATTGTTTTTCGTACGAATTAATTTCGATTGTACTTGCGACAAGACCCTGCGTCGATAATCGATTCACGATCGTAGATTCAATTGTCCACACGATAAAATGTATAACCTTACCTTCTGTCAGCCATTCGGTTTCATTTTTGAGAAGCATTGCGGTTAGAAATCGGTTGTATTAGCTCGAACCCATCGCTAGCAACCTCTCTTTTCCACTCAACCATCCGAATATATTCGTGTTCCCGTGGTTCCCATATATATTATTAGAGAACCGTCCCTACCGCGAAACTGTAACCGGACCGGAAGTGCACCGCGTAAAAAACTCGCGCAGCGATCGCTATGTTCTCTCGACGCGTTACTTATGGCATATAAGCTACCGTGATCTCGTAAATGCTACCAGAGGGGAATTCACGTATGCACACTTACCCTCAACCTCCGCCATGTTAGTTGTTAGGGGAAACAATGATCGTCATAGTAACCGGTGACAGGTTCTTTGACTTATAAGGACTTCGAATTAAGATTATTACCGCAGATGAGGCATAGAGCAAACATAATATCTTATATAAACTTTTTGTAATACGATTCGCGGGTCTGTGTATTTCTTACCATTCCCCTGTAATATCCGATATTATCGATTCTGACTGGAACAAGGTAATAACGCTGTTAGCGGTAGGAATTAAAAATAAATATTATTGATATTATCAGGATAGATATCTCATTCAATGTAAATTTTCGTCATTCAGATTGGGGGCGCTAGAGGTCCCTTTACCATTTTTGTGTCGCATGCGACGTTATGGATTGAGAGTGGAATTCGATCGCAATCCTACTAGCGGTTAGAATTGAAACTAAACATGGTGAAAGTTGATGCGAAAAACGCAAATGGGAATCGTTCTGGATCCATACTATGAACTAAATAGGTGGTACCTATACATGACACAAGTGAACGCGGGAATCAGACCAATTTATACTTTTTTTTTTTTTTTTTTTTTACCTGGAGAAAATCCCTAACGGATACCCCGTCCCCCGGGGGAGGGGCGGGGTTATGTGGGGTTTGCACCCACTAAAAACACCAGGGTGGCCTCCTGGCAGGGGAGGACCGCATGACGGTGGGGAGGACTTGGGCGAGATCCAAACAAAAGATGCGTTCGCCACCTCCCCCCCGGTGCACTGGAACCTCTCCTGCCGAGCCCCCCCGAAATAGGGGGACCCATCCTGGAGGGAGTGCAAATACCCCCTCCGGTTAGACTCTTTCCAAGTTATGATGGGGTGGCACGATGGAACCACACATCGCGTCGCCCCTCGCTCGGGCCGCTGCTGCTAGAGGCCGGCGAGCCCCCGCTCGTCGGGCCCCCACGGCCCCGCAGGCCTGTGGACTGTAATAAAACAGAAGGCCAGCCATTCGGTTGCCGGGCCGCCATCCACCGGCGCACGCCCGGAGACCTCTTGCTCCTTCAAGGTGCTAAGGCACGCCTGGACTACACTTACCGTGAAAGGATAAGGAATGAAAAGGGTCACATCAATGGTTACTCAGGATGAATGGGAGAAACAATGCAGTAAAATATATTCTTGATGATAGATAAAAGTAACGCTTGCCGTCTATCGCTTCGTGCGCTCTCTAGGTCGCTCACCCTAGCGCAGATCGTGGTCGCTCGCTTTACTCTTCGGTAGTACAAGGAGGTCGGCGAAATCAGAGTCCGCCGTTTCGCTCTGTCTCGTTCCTTCGCACGTCTTCGAGGAGTCAACGGCGGTTCGTATTGCGCACAAGGGCTCTCCCGGCTAGGCCGTTCGCGGTATATCGGAAGGAGTTACCCAGGGCTGATCTCGACCGTTCGGACGGGTGTCGCGGTATCTACGTGGAGGCGAGGTCGCGAAATCTAGACGGCCCGCTGGCTCGTCGCAACTTCCTAGCACGAGCTCTCGAAAACGAATTCCTGTCCCGCGGCTCTTCCTCGCGGGCCGAACCTCGGACAGTCCCCAGGAATGGGGGAAACTGCCCCGTCGGCAATTGTACGATCACCTTCCTCTGGAAATTTCCGAACCCGTTGATGGTCGCGCTATCCGCTTGCTCGCTTCACGTTTTGTCACAACGTGACCGGAACGCGCGAGGCGATTCCGCTGAATCGCCGTAGGAAAAATACGCGAGGACAGCGAGCACGGAATGGACCTGAAGGGCCCATGTAACAAGACAAACATAATTTGGGGTTTATCTGCAAAAGTGTGATAACTCCACTCCATGTAGCTATACTATTAAATAATATGGTAATTATAAAATTGATTTTGAGCAAAGGAGGTAATGTAAATGCTTTGGACGGCAATGAACAGATTGCTTTGTATTATGCATCTGAATCAGGGAATACCGAAGTTGTAGAATTATTGCTGAAACACGGTGCTAAAGTTAATGCATTGGAGTCTTCGATCTATTTGACACCTCTCCACGTAGCTGCCACATTTGGTTACGTAGATATCGTCAAGCTTCTCGTAAAATTTGGTGCCAAAGTTGATTATAACAATAATTATTTGAAATCAACACCACTCCAACTTGCTACTGTAAGTAATTATCTAGAAACTGTAAAGTTTCTTTTAGAAGTAGGTGCCAACGTTGATTCTGCAAATGGTTTTGGTGGAACGGCGTTTCACTTTGCTTGTATCCGAGGTAATGAACAAATGGTTACGACTCTCTTAGAACACGGTGCTGATGTTACTATTAAGTGTATGCACAATTACACGGCGCTTAATTACGTAACAGATACTATTAACGGTGGACATATAATGAATACTTTTTGTGTCGATTATGCTTATAATCGGGATTACATCTGCCATCCTGAAAACGTCGCTAAAATTATTAAGCGTCACATGGAGAAGATAAAAGCTGCAAATATATATATACTGTTAACGCTGATCAATTGATTACATCAATTCCCTCAGACGCAATTCATAGCAATGATGGAGAACCAAGTGATTTTCAGAATAAATGTAAGAAACAAGTCGCAAGCATGAAAAGGGAGAAGTTTAGTAATACTAATATCACATATCTTGATATCTTGACAAAAGGTGTGATACATTTAGCAGGGTATGCAAGAAATGAAACAATAGTACAGGCCTTCGAATCAGATGGTTATAAAATCCAATATATCCAATATACGCTAATATGTTAAATAGTAATTTTGGAAAGGGGAAAAGACGGAAAGAGTATCTGGAGCAAGGTACTAAAATTTCCCATTTCCTCATTAACAATTTTCCCAAGTTACCATGAAGCTGTATTGACAAAATACTTAGTTATTTAAATGGTATATTGTATATTAAAACAATAGTACAGGCCTTCGAATCAGATGGTTATAAAATCCAATATATCCAATATACGCTAGTTTGTTAAATAGTAATTTTGGAAAGGGGAAAAGACGGAAAGAGTATCTGGAGCAAGGTACTAAAATTTCCCATTTCCTCATTAACAATTTTCCCAAGTTACCATGAAGCTGTATTGACAAAATACTTAGTTATTTAAATGGTATATTGTATATTAAAACAATAGTACAGGCCTTCGAATCAGATGGTTATAAAATCCAATATATCCAATATACGCTAGTTTGTTAAATAGTAATTTTGGAAAGGGGAAAAGACGGAAAGAGTATCTGGAGCAAGGTACTAAAATTTCCCATTTCCTCATTAACAATTTTCCCAAGTTACCATGAAGCTGTATTGACAAAATACTTAGTTATTTAAATGGTATATTGTATATTAAAACAATAGTACAGGCCTTCGAATCAGATGGTTATAAAATCCAATATATCCAATATACGCTAGTTTGTTAAATAGTAATTTTGGAAAGGGGAAAAGACGGAAAGAGTATCTGGAGCAAGGTACTAAAATTTCCCATTTCCTCATTAACAATTTCCCTAAGTTACCATGCAGCTGTATTGACAAAATACTTAGTTATTTAAATGGTATATTGTATATTGTCAATAGTCCTATTGATATGATAATTTGTTGAGGAAAGTGTGGGCGCCAATCGATGTCACAGGTTAAATAGAAATAAAAGTATATTTATTTATTAAAGGGGAGACTGGGTATGGTTGTCACATTTTCTTATTTTGATTTTTTTTGTGGGTTCTGGCTGCAGGGAAGTTCATTTAAACTTAGATTAATATAAACTACGTACGTCCGACTTTAGAAAAGAAATTGGTCCTGTGGATTTTGTCAACCAGATTAGGAGCTAATTCACATTATTTTGAGGAACTATTTTGTGACAACATACCCCGAGGCCGGGTTGGTTGTCACCAACGTGCGGAGGAATTAAGCTCAACAATGGAGGGGGGAAACATATACAGGGAAGTGGTGGTTATGCGTGCGTGCCCTGAAGCCAGCGCTAAGCCACACACATGACTACCACTTCCCTGTATATGTTTCCCCCCTTTATTGTTGAGCTTAATTGCTCCGCACGCTGGTTGTCACAGTATGTGGGGTTGATTGTCACACGTTTGGATAGCTAAGGGTATGAACACGGCCGTCTATATTTCCAATTCTTATACATAACCACGACGGCAGTGACTGGCAGTGACAGAACGCGCGAAAGAAAGGCTTCAGACAACTTCACATCGGCCTTCTGAACAGCGTTGCCATTTTGGCAAGGTGGAGGCCTGTATTAGAGACGGCCGTGGTCAGTGGTGGGTAAAGACACGAAATTTCTATTCTATACACGACACGTGTCTTTAATGTCGTAAATGTCGTAAACGTCGTAAATGACGTAAATGTGTCGTAAATGTCGTATATCTGAAATGAAAACAACTAACCTATGATACATTTTTCGTATAGTTTATGAAGAAGTGCCAATTTATAAATAATTATAATTCTGATTCAAAATTTTAATTTAATTTAAGTTACACTGACGAAAAATGTATATTGAAAGGTTAGTAAAATAAATGCATTGGGAAACCAAGAATTTCGATACGCCAACTAGTGACAGAAAATTGAACTACTGAGAGTTGATCAAAATCCGGCGAAGTCCATATGATTATTGTACATTTATTTCTAATTACTTTACCTTTCACGATTCATTTTTTATTCTTTATTATCTAAACAAGTACAAAACAATAATTAACGCCACGCTTTTAAATACTTTTTTGGGGTTAGGAAAGTGGCGATTATCGTAATTTTCGACGTAACCGACGAATTCTACAGTATTCTATAGTATGCGCATGCAACCAACAAGCTTCATCAGAAAGAACTATATTTTTCCAACACCTTAATTGTTGAAACCTTAAAATAATGAATATTTCTATTTACGACATTTGCGACAAATGACACGTATAAAATGGGCTTAAAAACGACATATTATACATACACTAAGGGCCAAAATCGGCTTCCCTTCGGAAATTTGGCAACGTTGCATCTCACTAGGCATAACTCAGTAATTCTAGTGACATGCAACGTTGCCATATTTCCGGAGGGAAGCCGATTTTGCCGCCTAGTGTACATTTGCGACACGTCATAAATGCATTTACGACGCGGCGTAAAATACCCGACCCATCACTGGCCGTGGTATGAATCAATTATGAAAGTAATATCATTTTTTATTATAATTATAAATACTATACTTTTGAACAAAAAATTAAACTTATAAACATTATTAAAAAACAGTTTCTATTATAGAAACATATTCTGAACAATCATTAAAGTCAAATTATATAAATATAATTTTAACAAAAACTTAACAATCACTGGGAATCATTAATAACTCAGCAATGTTAATCAGAATCTGCTGAATCACAATCATGACAAATAAAGCAAGTTACAGCGGGATTAGTTGTCACATACGGCAAAGACCTAACCCCAAATGTTCTGTGACAACTTACCCCAAATGCTCTGTGACAACTTGCCCCAAACCGTTAAATAATTTCGCCTCTGTATTCACCCACACAGCACGGCGTCTGGCGGGGTCCCAGGGACGTCTGAAGGGCGTCCCGGGGACGTCTTGTTACAGATCAGGCTGTACAGACGGTCTGAATGTCCTGATCTGTAACGGGACGTCCGCAGGACGTCTTTGGGGCGCCTTTTGGACGTCTTTGGGACTTTGCCGGACGTTGTGCTGTGTGGGCATGTATTAAAAAGTTTAAAAAATGCAAAAAAATCATTACAATAAGTTTGAGAAAACTCTAAACTACGAGAATAATGCAATAATATTATAGTCAATACTAAGAAATAACATATACTTACTTGATAGCACATACGGCAAAATTTACTTCGAGCGCACGAAACCAAACAATGATACATCGTGCCTCCATGCGACTCCACAACAACTTGTGTGATGGAGGGGGAGGCGGCGGTATGCTTACGCATCGCCACGGATTATTAGTACGGTCCTATTGTTTATAGTTTCTTTATTATAACGGTTGTGACAACCAACCCGTGAGACAACCATACCCGGTCTCCCCTAATAGTCTCGTAAATATGTGAGACAGAGGCTGTGTTTCAATTCACGCATACTGCGCATGAAATTGGTGGCATCGTATTGGTGGCATCGTACGATTCCCTAGAATTTCTCTCACTTGCCACCAATACGATGCCACTTCCGGTGCAGCGAGCGGTGCAGTGACTGCTTCTCCTTTGAAATTCTGCGATTGCTGCACCGCTCGCTATACCGGAAGTGGCATCGTATTGGTGGCAAGTGAGAGAAATTCTAGGGAATCGTACGATGCCACCAATACGATGCCACCAATTTCATGCGCAGTATGCGTGAATAGGAACACAGCCTGTAGGAACTGGTGGTGACTTGAACTTAAATTGTATTACAGATAGTAACAAAAGAATCGCACGAGGAGTGCACGCTGAGTGTTCGACAAGAATCACCGGAACAACAGAAAACCAGTCGGAAACGCATGACGCTTGCTTCGTTGGCTGGTGACATCGCAGCCAATCCACAAATGAGGAATGAGCGCGCAAATCAAATAGACATATTGCAACATAATTGATGTGTTTAAAAAAGGGCGGACAGTCAGTTTTTATCGATTTTTACCAAGAGGAAACAAGAGCCACCCATGTCCAGATCTAGTGCAACTCCGCTCTGGCGTTCGAACAAGCAGTATCTTGATATCTCGGCAAGGCTAAAAAATTCTGGGCTGGCATTATCTTCAGAATCAATGGTACTTCGAGCAGAAAAAAGATATGCATAGGTAAGTTCAAATTAAGGTGCCTCTTATTTTCAACTTTTTAATTTTCTTCGGGTCACCCTCCAAAATAGTTCGAAATAATTAATAAAATCCGTGTAAACTTTGAGCTCGATCGGATAACGGGAAAGGGTGCCCTTGGGCCCTTAAACATTTAAATCATTATTTAACAGCTCGCGAAGTCTATCTTATATGATATCCTCAAAGTTAGTTGTGTGTCTCGCTCGCATATGTCTTTCTCTCTCGCACTATGTTGCCGACAGTTTCAAGCTTTCATTGCGACCTCCATTTCTATATGCTCTAAGTATTAACGACGTCAAAACAAAAATGCGCTGATATCAGTTTCATTTTTTTTTTGGTTATTCTATAAATACGGTTGAAATTCTAATTTCATTAATTAAATAAAGAAAATTTTCGTTATATACAGCAAACATAACGTAATATTAAACTTACATTATATGTAGATATTGTTGGGCAAGCTATATTGAAGCATTTTATAAAAAATAATTCAATCATGAGCAAGATTTACGATCACAGTATTCACAGTGAGAAAATTCACTCGAGGCAAAAAAAAAACACGATCACGGTCGTGATTTAACTTAAATCACAATGGTGATCGTGATTCTGCGATCACGGTGATAAATCACCGTTAGTGATTTTGCGTCAACAGTTAGGCCGTGTTCCGATTCACGCATAATGCGCATGAAGTGCATAGGGTACGTGGCATATCCTATGCAGTCTATGCGCAGTATGCATGAATTGGAACACGGCCTTAATGAGAGAGACTCGAAATGTCCCTAACTCCAATGTGCGGGTTAGTAAATTCCCTGCCGTATGGAGGCTTTTGGCGCGAAACCTTGTAATTTGAAATAATACAAGTTGCTATAATTCGTTCTTCGTCTGTTACAGCATTTGTGGATGATTATTCGTTGACAACAACGTTACTTAACAAATACGGGAAAACTATCGATCTAAGCAGTGGCGTACGCAGGGAAAAAGTGAGAAAGAAGGGAAAAGGAACGGAGTTGTATCAAGCGCATGAAAGTATCAACGAGTCACGCGTCGTCTGTCTCGAACCCCCCTCCACAGACCCATCAACACAAAAAAAAAATCCTGAGTACTCCACTGAATCGAAGAACTTGAAATTTGAACCCAAAATTTTAAATATAAAATAAAGTGAAAATATACTTATTACTTATTTAATATTCATGTATCGCTCCATTGCAATGTACTGAATGTATTTTAAAGCCAATAAAGTGGAAAAACTCTATAAAATCGTATTATTATTGTAAAGATTCTCTAGAACATTCCTATCCAAATTCCAAACCTATTCGCCCACAAACCAGATTTTGAAATGCGCTACTTGAACGCTGCGTCTTTCAAAAACGTCTCTTAATGGAGAAATTTAGGATACCTCCTTTTGCTTCATGTTCTCCTGATACATTGGCTAAAATCTGACAAAAGTTTCTGAACGCTCCAAAATTGAGCTTCGTAACAGGAGAACATGACGTCGAAAGAGGTGGCACTAAGTTAGCGCCTTCGGAGAGAGAATCGAAGCCGGAGAACTATTCAACGTAGAGGCGCAGAGTTTTCGAAAGGCCTTCGACGATCAAATTTCAGGATACCTCCTTTCGCTTCATGTTCTCCTGATACATTGGCTAAAATCTGACAAAAGTTTCTGAACGCTCCAAAATTGAGCTTCGTAACAGGAGAACATGACGTCGAAAGAGGTGGCACTAAGTTAGCGCCTTCGGAGAGAGAATCGAAGCCGGAGAACTATTCAACGTAGAGGCGCAGAGTTTTCGAAAGGCCTTCGACGATGAAATTTCAGGATACCTCCCTTCGCTTCATGTTCTCCTGATACATCGCTCCAAAATCTAGCCAAAAATTTCTGAACGCTGCAAAATTGAGCTTCGTAACAGGAGAACATGACGTCGAAAGAGGTGGCACTAAGTTAGCGCCTTCGGAGAGAGAATCGAAGTCGAAGAACTATTCAACGTAGAGGCGCAGAGTTTCGAAAGGCCTTCGACGATGAAATTTCAGGATACCTCCCTTCGCTTCATGTTCTCCTGATACATCGCTCCAAAATCTAGCCAAAAATTTCTGAACGCTGCAAAATTGAGCTTCGTAACAGGAGAACATGACGTCGAAAGAGGTGGCACTAAGTTAGCGCCTTCGGAGAGAGAATCGAAGTCGCAGAACTATTCAACGTAGAGGCGCAGAGTTTCGAAAGGCCTTCGACGATGAAATTTCAGGATACCTCCCTTCGCTTCATGTTCTCCTGATACATCGCTCCAAAATCTAGCCAAAAATTTCTGAACGCTGCAAAATTGAGCTTCGTAACAGGAGAACATGACGTCGAAAGAGGTGGCACTAAGTTAGCGCCTTCGGAGAGAGAATCGAAGTCGAAGAACTATTCAACGTAGAGGCGCAGAGTTTCGAAAGGCCTTCGACGATGAAATTTCAGGATACCTCCCTTCGCTTCATGTTCTCCTGATACATCGCTCCAAAATCTAGCCAAAAATTTCTGAACGCTGCAAAATTGAGCTTCGTAACAGGAGAACATGACGTCGAAAGAGGTGGCACTAAGTTAGCGCCTTCGGAGAGAGAATCGAAGTCGCAGAACTATTCAACGTAGAGGCGCAGAGTTTCGAAAGGCCTTCGACGATGAAATTTCAGGATACCTCCCTGCGCTTCATGTTCTCCTGATACATCGCTCCAAAATCTAGCCAAAAATTTCTGAACGCTGCAAAATTGAGCTTCGTAACAGGAGAACATGACGTCGAAAGAGGTGGCACTAAGTTAGCGCCTTCGGAGAGAGAATCGAAGTCGCAGAACTATTCAACGTAGAGGCGCAGAGTTTCGAAAGGCCTTCGACGATGAAATTTCAGGATACCTCCCTGCGCTTCATGTTCTCCTGATACATCGCTCCAAAATCTAGCCAAAAATTTCTGAACGCTGCAAAATTGAGCTTCGTAACAGGAGAACATGACGTCGAAAGAGGTGGCACTAAGTTAGCGCCTTCGGAGAGAGAATCGAAGTCGCAGAACTATTCAACGTAGAGGCGCAGAGTTTCGAAAGGCCTTCGACGATGAAATTTCAGGATACCTCCCTTCGCTTCATGTTCTCCTGATACATCGCTCCAAAATCTAGCCAAAAATTTCTGAACGCTGCAAAATTGAGCTTCGTAACAGGAGAACATGACGTCGAAAGAGGTGGCACTAAGTTAGCGCCTTCGGTGAGAGAATCGAAGTCGAAGAACTATTCAACGTAGAGGCGCAGAGTTTCGAAAGGCCTTCGACGATGAAATTTCAGGATACCTCCCTGCGCTTCATGTTCTCCTGATACATCGCTCCAAAATCTAGCCAAAAATTTCTGAACGCTGCAAAATTGAGCTTCGTAACAGGAGAACATGACGTCGAAAGAGGTGGCACTAAGTTAGCGCCTTCGGAGAGAGAATCGAAGTCGAAGAACTATTCAATGTAGAGGCGCAGAGTTTCGAAAGGCCTTCGACGATGAAATTTCAGGATACCTCCCTTCGCTTCATGTTCTCCTGATACATCGCTCCAAAATCTAGCCAAAAATTTCTGAACGCTGCAAAATTGAGCTTCGTAACAGGAGAACATGACGTCGAAAGAGGTGGCACTAAGTTAGCGCCTTCGGAGAGAGAATCGAAGTCGCAGAACTATTCAACGTAGAGGCGCAGAGTTTCGAAAGGCCTTCGACGATGAAATTTCAGGATACCTCCCTTCGCTTCATGTTCTCCTGATACATCGCTCCAAAATCTAGCCAAAAATTTCTGAACGCTGCAAAATTGAGCTTCGTAACAGGAGAACATGACGTCGAAAGAGGTGGCACTAAGTTAGCGCCTTCGGAGAGAGAATCGAAGTCGAAGAACTATTCAACGTAGAGGCGCAGAGTTTCGAAAGGCCTTCGACGATGAAATTTCAGGATACCTCCCTTCGCTTCATGTTCTCCTGATACATCGCTCCAAAATCTAGCCAAAAATTTCTGAACGCTGCAAAATTGAGCTTCGTAACAGGAGAACATGACGTCGAAAGAGGTGGCACTAAGTTAGCGCCTTCGGAGAGAGAATCGAAGTCGCAGAACTATTCAACGTAGAGGCGCAGAGTTTCGAAAGGCCTTCGACGATGAAATTTCAGGATACCTCCCTTCGCTTCATGTTCTCCTGATACATCGCTCCAAAATCTAGCCAAAAATTTCTGAACGCTGCAAAATTGAGCTTCGTAACAGGAGAACATGACGTCGAAAGAGGTGGCACTAAGTTAGCGCCTTCGGAGAGAGAATCGAAGTCGAAGAACTATTCAACGTAGAGGCGCAGAGTTTCGAAAGGCCTTCGACGATGAAATTTCAGGATACCTCCCTTCGCTTCATGTTCTCCTGATACATCGCTCCAAAATCTAGCCAAAAATTTCTGAACGCTGCAAAATTGAGCTTCGTAACAGGAGAACATGACGTCGAAAGAGGTGGCACTAAGTTAGCGCCTTCGGAGAGAGAATCGAAGTCGCAGAACTATTCAACGTAGAGGCGCAGAGTTTCGAAAGGCCTTCGACGATGAAATTTCAGGATACCTCCCTTCGCTTCATGTTCTCCTGATACATCGCTCCAAAATCTAGCCAAAAATTTCTGAACGCTGCAAAATTGAACTTCGTAACAGGAGAACATGACGTCGAAAGAGGTGGCACTAAGTTAGCGCCTTCGGAGAGAGAATCGAAGTCGCAGAACTATTCAACGTAGAGGCGCAGAGTTTCGAAAGGCCTTCGACGATGAAATTTCAGGATACCTCCCTTCGCTTCATGTTCTCCTGATACATCGCTCCAAAATCTAGCCAAAAATTTCTGAACGCTGCAAAATTGAGCTTCGTAACAGGAGAACATGACGTCGAAAGAGGTGGCACTAAGTTAGCGCCTTCGGAGAGAGAATCGAAGTCGCAGAACTATTCAACGTAGAGGCGCAGAGTTTCGAAAGGCCTTCGACGATGAAATTTCAGGATACCTCCCTTCGCTTCATGTTCTCCTGATACATCGCTCCAAAATCTAGCCAAAAATTTCTGAACGCTGCAAAATTGAGCTTCGTAACAGGAGAACATGACGTCGAAAGAGGTGGCACTAAGTTAGCGCCTTCGGAGAGAGAATCGAAGTCGCAGAACTATTCAACGTAGAGGCGCAGAGTTTCGAAAGGCCTTCGACGATGAAATTTCAGGATACCTCCCTTCGCTTCATGTTCTCCTGATACATCGCTCCAAAATCTAGCCAAAAATTTCTGAACGCTGCAAAATTGAACTTCGTAACAGGAGAACATGACGTCGAAAGAGGTGGCACTAAGTTAGCGCCTTCGGAGAGAGAATCGAAGTCGCAGAACTATTCAACGTAGAGGCGCAGAGTTTCGAAAGGCCTTCGACGATGAAATTTCAGGATACCTCCCTTCGCTTCATGTTCTCCTGATACATCGCTCCAAAATCTAGCCAAAAATTTCTGAACGCTGCAAAATTGAGCTTCGTAACAGGAGAACATGACGTCGAAAGAGGTGGCACTAAGTTAGCGCCTTCGGAGAGAGAATCGAAGTCGAAGAACTATTCAACGTAGAGGCGCAGAGTTTCGAAAGGCCTTCGACGATGAAATTTCAGGATACCTCCCTTCGCTTCATGTTCTCCTGATACATCGCTCCAAAATCTAGCCAAAAATTTCTGAACGCTGCAAAATTGAGCTTCGTAACAGGAGAACATGACGTCGAAAGAGGTGGCACTAAGTTAGCGCCTTCGGAGAGAGAATCGAAGTCGCAGAACTATTCAACGTAGAGGCGCAGAGTTTCGAAAGGCCTTCGACGATGAAATTTCAGGATACCTCCCTTCGCTTCATGTTCTCCTGATACATCGCTCCAAAATCTAGCCAAAAATTTCTGAACGCTGCAAAATTGAACTTCGTAACAGGAGAACATGACGTCGAAAGAGGTGGCACTAAGTTAGCGCCTTCGGAGAGAGAATCGAAGTCGCAGAACTATTCAACGTAGAGGCGCAGAGTTTCGAAAGGCCTTCGACGATGAAATTTCAGGATACCTCCCTTCGCTTCATGTTCTCCTGATACATCGCTCCAAAATCTAGCCAAAAATTTCTGAACGCTGCAAAATTGAGCTTCGTAACAGGAGAACATGACGTCGAAAGAGGTGGCACTAAGTTAGCGCCTTCGGAGAGAGAATCGAAGTCGAAGAACTATTCAACGTAGAGGCGCAGAGTTTCGAAAGGCCTTCGACGATGAAATTTCAGGATACCTCCCTTCGCTTCATGTTCTCCTGATACATCGCTCCAAAATCTAGCCAAAAATTTCTGAACGCTGCAAAATTGAACTTCGTAACAGGAGAACATGACGTCGAAAGAGGTGGCACTAAGTTAGCGCCTTCGGAGAGAGAATCGAAGTCGAAGAACTATTCAACGTAGAGGCGCAGAGTTTCGAAAGGCCTTCGACGATGAAATTTCAGGATACCTCCCTTCGCTTCATGTTCTCCTGATACATCGCTCCAAAATCTAGCCAAAAATTTCTGAACGCTGCAAAATTGAGCTTCGTAACAGGAGAACATGACGTCGAAAGAGGTGGCACTAAGTTAGCGCCTTCGGAGAGAGAATCGAAGTCGAAGAACTATTCAACGTAGAGGCGCAGAGTTTCGAAAGGCCTTCGACGATGAAATTTCAGGATACCTCCCTGCGCTTCATGTTCTCCTGATACATCGCTCCAAAATCTAGCCAAAAATTTCTGAACGCTGCAAAATTGAGCTTCGTAACAGGAGAACATGACGTCGAAAGAGGTGGCACTAAGTTAGCGCCTTCGGAGAGAGAATCGAAGTCGAAGAACTATTCAACGTAGAGGCGCAGAGTTTCGAAAGGCCTTCGACGATGAAATTTCAGGATACCTCCCTGCGCTTCATGTTCTCCTGATACATCGCTCCAAAATCTAGCCAAAAATTTCTGAACGCTGCAAAATTGAGCTTCGTAACAGGAGAACATGACGTCGAAAGAGGTGGCACTAAGTTAGCGCCTTCGGAGAGAGAATCGAAGTCGCAGAACTATTCAACGTAGAGGCGCAGAGTTTCGAAAGGCCTTCGACGATGAAATTTCAGGATACCTCCCTTCGCTTCATGTTCTCCTGATACATCGCTCCAAAATCTAGCCAAAAATTTCTGAACGCTGCAAAATTGAGCTTCGTAACAGGAGAACATGACGTCGAAAGAGGTGGCACTAAGTTAGCGCCTTCGGTGAGAGAATCGAAGTCGAAGAACTATTCAACGTAGAGGCGCAGAGTTTCGAAAGGCCTTCGACGATGAAATTTCAGGATACCTCCCTGCGCTTCATGTTCTCCTGATACATCGCTCCAAAATCTAGCCAAAAATTTCTGAACGCTGCAAAATTGAGCTTCGTAACAGGAGAACATGACGTCGAAAGAGGTGGCACTAAGTTAGCGCCTTCGGAGAGAGAATCGAAGTCGCAGAACTATTCAACGTAGAGGCGCAGAGTTTCGAAAGGCCTTCGACGATGAAATTTCAGGATACCTCCCTTCGCTTCATGTTCTCCTGATACATCGCTCCAAAATCTAGCCAAAAATTTCTGAACGCTGCAAAATTGAGCTTCGTAACAGGAGAACATGACGTCGAAAGAGGTGGCACTAAGTTAGCGCCTTCGGAGAGAGAATCGAAGTCGAAGAACTATTCAACGTAGAGGCGCAGAGTTTCGAAAGGCCTTCGACGATGAAATTTCAGGATACCTCCCTTCGCTTCATGTTCTCCTGATACATCGCTCCAAAATCTAGCCAAAAATTTCTGAACGCTGCAAAATTGAGCTTCGTAACAGGAGAACATGACGTCGAAAGAGGTGGCACTAAGTTAGCGCCTTCGGAGAGAGAATCGAAGTCGAAGAACTATTCAACGTAGAGGCGCAGAGTTTCGAAAGGCCTTCGACGATGAAATTTCAGGATACCTCCCTGCGCTTCATGTTCTCCTGATACATCGCTCCAAAATCTAGCCAAAAATTTCTGAACGCTGCAAAATTGAGCTTCGTAACAGGAGAACATGACGTCGAAAGAGGTGGCACTAAGTTAGCGCCTTCGGAGAGAGAATCGAAGTCGAAGAACTATTCAATGTAGAGGCGCAGAGTTTCGAAAGGCCTTCGACGATGAAATTTCAGGATACCTCCCTTCGCTTCATGTTCTCCTGATACATCGCTCCAAAATCTAGCCAAAAATTTCTGAACGCTGCAAAATTGAGCTTCGTAACAGGAGAACATGACGTCGAAAGAGGTGGCACTAAGTTAGCGCCTTCGGAGAGAGAATCGAAGTCGCAGAACTATTCAACGTAGAGGCGCAGAGTTTCGAAAGGCCTTCGACGATGAAATTTCAGGATACCTCCCTGCGCTTCATGTTCTCCTGATACATCGCTCCAAAATCTAGCCAAAAATTTCTGAACGCTGCAAAATTGAGCTTCGTAACAGGAGAACATGACGTCGAAAGAGGTGGCACTAAGTTAGCGCCTTCGGAGAGAGAATCGAAGTCGCAGAACTATTCAACGTAGAGGCGCAGAGTTTCGAAAGGCCTTCGACGATGAAATTTCAGGATACCTCCCTTCGCTTCATGTTCTCCTGATACATCGCTCCAAAATCTAGCCAAAAATTTCTGAACGCTGCAAAATTGAACTTCGTAACAGGAGAACATGACGTCGAAAGAGGTGGCACTAAGTTAGCGCCTTCGGAGAGAGAATCGAAGTCGAAGAACTATTCAACGTAGAGGCGCAGAGTTTCGAAAGGCCTTCGACGATGAAATTTCAGGATACCTCCCTTCGCTTCATGTTCTCCTGATACATCGCTCCAAAATCTAGCCAAAAATTTCTGAACGCTGCAAAATTGAGCTTCGTAACAGGAGAACATGACGTCGAAAGAGGTGGCACTAAGTTAGCGCCTTCGGTGAGAGAATCGAAGTCGAAGAACTCTTCAACGTAGAGGCGCAGAGTTTCGAAAGGCGTTCGACGATGAAATTTCAGGATACCTCCCTTCGCTTCATGTTCTCCTGATACATCGCTCCAAAATCTAGCCAAAAATTTCTGAACGCTGCAAAATTGAACTTCGTAACAGGAGAACATGACGTCGAAAGAGGTGGCACTAAGTTAGCGCCTTCGGAGAGAGAATCGAAGTCGAAGAACTATTCAACGTAGAGGCGCAGAGTTTCGAAAGGCCTTCGACGATGAAATTTCAGGATACCTCCCTTCGCTTCATGTTCTCCTGATACATCGCTCCAAAATCTAGCCAAAAATTTCTGAACGCTGCAAAATTGAACTTCGTAACAGGAGAACATGACGTCGAAAGAGGTGGCACTAAGTTAGCGCCTTCGGAGAGAGAATCGAAGTCGCAGAACTATTCAACGTAGAGGCGCAGAGTTTCGAAAGGCCTTCGACGATGAAATTTCAGGATACCTCCCTTCGCTTCATGTTCTCCTGATACATCGCTCCAAAATCTAGCCAAAAATTTCTGAACGCTGCAAAATTGAGCTTCGTAACAGGAGAACATGACGTCGAAAGAGGTGGCACTAAGTTAGCGCCTTCGGAGAGAGAATCGAAGTCGCAGAACTATTCAACGTAGAGGCGCAGAGTTTCGAAAGGCCTTCGACGATGAAATTTCAGGATACCTCCCTTCGCTTCATGTTCTCCTGATACATCGCTCCAAAATCTAGCCAAAAATTTCTGAACGCTGCAAAATTGAGCTTCGTAACAGGAGAACATGACGTCGAAAGAGGTGGCACTAAGTTAGCGCCTTCGGAGAGAGAATCGAAGTCGAAGAACTATTCAACGTAGAGGCGCAGAGTTTCGAAAGGCCTTCGACGATGAAATTTCAGGATACCTCCCTTCGCTTCATGTTCTCCTGATACATCGCTCCAAAATCTAGCCAAAAATTTCTGAACGCTGCAAAAATGAGCTTCGTAACAGGAGAACATGACGTCGAAAGAGGTGGCACTAAGTTAGCGCCTTCGGTGAGAGAATCGAAGTCGAAGAACTCTTCAACGTAGAGGCGCAGAGTTTCGAAAGGCGTTCGACGATGAAATTTCAGGATACCTCCCTTCGCTTCATGTTCTCCTGATACATCGCTCCAAAATCTAGCCAAAAATTTCTGAACGCTGCAAAATTGAACTTCGTAACAGGAGAACATGACGTCGAAAGAGGTGGCACTAAGTTAGCGCCTTCGGAGAGAGAATCGAAGTCGAAGAACTATTCAACGTAGAGGCGCAGAGTTTCGAAAGGCCTTCGACGATGAAATTTCAGGATACCTCCCTTCGCTTCATGTTCTCCTGATACATCGCTCCAAAATCTAGCCAAAAATTTCTGAACGCTGCAAAATTGAGCTTCGTAACAGGAGAACATGACGTCGAAAGAGGTGGCACTAAGTTAGCGCCTTCGGAGAGAGAATCGAAGTCGCAGAACTATTCAACGTAGAGGCGCAGAGTTTCGAAAGGCCTTCGACGATGAAATTTCAGGATACCTCCCTTCGCTTCATGTTCTCCTGATACATCGCTCCAAAATCTAGCCAAAAATTTCTGAACGCTGCAAAATTGAGCTTCGTAACAGGAGAACATGACGTCGAAAGAGGTGGCACTAAGTTAGCGCCTTCGGTGAGAGAATCGAAGTCGAAGAACTATTCAACGTAGAGGCGCAGAGTTTCGAAAGGCCTTCGACGATGAAATTTCAGGATACCTCCCTTCGCTTCATGTTCTCCTGATACATCGCTCCAAAATCTAGCCAAAAATTTCTGAACGCTGCAAAATTGAGCTTCGTAACAGGAGAACATGACGTCGAAAGAGGTGGCACTAAGTTAGCGCCTTCGGAGAGAGAATCGAAGTCGAAGAACTATTCAATGTAGAGGCGCAGAGTTTCGAAAGGCCTTCGACGATGAAATTTCAGGATACCTCCCTTCGCTTCATGTTCTCCTGATACATCGCTCCAAAATCTAGCCAAAAATTTCTGAACGCTGCAAAATTGAGCTTCGTAACAGGAGAACATGACGTCGAAAGAGGTGGCACTAAGTTAGCGCCTTCGGAGAGAGAATCGAAGTCGAAGAACTATTCAACGTAGAGGCGCAGAGTTTCGAAAGGCCTTCGACGATGAAATTTCAGGATACCTCCCTGCGCTTCATGTTCTCCTGATACATCGCTCCAAAATCTAGCCAAAAATTTCTGAACGCTGCAAAATTGAACTTCGTAACAGGAGAACATGACGTCGAAAGAGGTGGCACTAAGTTAGCGCCTTCGGAGAGAGAATCGAAGTCGAAGAACTATTCAACGTAGAGGCGCAGAGTTTCGAAAGGCCTTCGACGATGAAATTTCAGGATACCTCCCTTCGCTTCATGTTCTCCTGATACATCGCTCCAAAATCTAGCCAAAAATTTCTGAACGCTGCAAAATTGAGCTTCGTAACAGGAGAACATGACGTCGAAAGAGGTGGCACTAAGTTAGCGCCTTCGGAGAGAGAATCGAAGTCGCAGAACTATTCAACGTAGAGGCGCAGAGTTTCGAAAGGCCTTCGACGATGAAATTTCAGGATACCTCCCTTCGCTTCATGTTCTCCTGATACATCGCTCCAAAATCTAGCCAAAAATTTCTGAACGCTGCAAAATTGAGCTTCGTAACAGGAGAACATGACGTCGAAAGAGGTGGCACTAAGTTAGCGCCTTCGGTGAGAGAATCGAAGTCGAAGAACTATTCAACGTAGAGGCGCAGAGTTTCGAAAGGCCTTCGACGATGAAATTTCAGGATACCTCCCTTCGCTTCATGTTCTCCTGATACATCGCTCCAAAATCTAGCCAAAAATTTCTGAACGCTGCAAAATTGAGCTTCGTAACAGGAGAACATGACGTCGAAAGAGGTGGCACTAAGTTAGCGCCTTCGGAGAGAGAATCGAAGTCGAAGAACTATTCAATGTAGAGGCGCAGAGTTTCGAAAGGCCTTCGACGATGAAATTTCAGGATACCTCCCTTCGCTTCATGTTCTCCTGATACATCGCTCCAAAATCTAGCCAAAAATTTCTGAACGCTGCAAAATTGAGCTTCGTAACAGGAGAACATGACGTCGAAAGAGGTGGCACTAAGTTAGCGCCTTCGGAGAGAGAATCGAAGTCGAAGAACTATTCAACGTAGAGGCGCAGAGTTTCGAAAGGCCTTCGACGATGAAATTTCAGGATACCTCCCTGCGCTTCATGTTCTCCTGATACATCGCTCCAAAATCTAGCCAAAAATTTCTGAACGCTGCAAAATTGAGCTTCGTAACAGGAGAACATGACGTCGAAAGAGGTGGCACTAAGTTAGCGCCTTCGGAGAGAGAATCGAAGTCGAAGAACTATTCAACGTAGAGGCGCAGAGTTTCGAAAGGCCTTCGACGATGAAATTTCAGGATACCTCCCTTCGCTTCATGTTCTCCTGATACATCGCTCCAAAATCTAGCCAAAAATTTCTGAACGCTGCAAAATTGAACTTCGTAACAGGAGAACATGACGTCGAAAGAGGTGGCACTAAGTTAGCGCCTTCGGAGAGAGAATCGAAGTCGAAGAACTATTCAACGTAGAGGCGCAGAGTTTCGAAAGGCCTTCGACGATGAAATTTCAGGATACCTCCCTTCGCTTCATGTTCTCCTGATACATCGCTCCAAAATCTAGCCAAAAATTTCTGAACGCTGCAAAATTGAGCTTCGTAACAGGAGAACATGACGTCGAAAGAGGTGGCACTAAGTTAGCGCCTTCGGTGAGAGAATCGAAGTCGAAGAACTCTTCAACGTAGAGGCGCAGAGTTTCGAAAGGCGTTCGACGATGAAATTTCAGGATACCTCCCTGCGCTTCATGTTCTCCTGATACATCGCTCCAAAATCTAGCCAAAAATTTCTGAACGCTGCAAAATTGAGCTTCGTAACAGGAGAACATGACGTCGAAAGAGGTGGCACTAAGTTAGCGCCTTCGGAGAGAGAATCGAAGTCGAAGAACTATTCAATGTAGAGGCGCAGAGTTTCGAAAGGCCTTCGACGATGAAATTTCAGGATACCTCCCTTCGCTTCATGTTCTCCTGATACATCGCTCCAAAATCTAGCCAAAAATTTCTGAACGCTGCAAAATTGAACTTCGTAACAGGAGAACATGACGTCGAAAGAGGTGGCACTAAGTTAGCGCCTTCGGAGAGAGAATCGAAGTCGCAGAACTATTCAACGTAGAGGCGCAGAGTTTCGAAAGGCCTTCGACGATGAAATTTCAGGATACCTCCCTTCGCTTCATGTTCTCCTGATACATCGCTCCAAAATCTAGCCAAAAATTTCTGAACGCTGCAAAATTGAGCTTCGTAACAGGAGAACATGACGTCGAAAGAGGTGGCACTAAGTTAGCGCCTTCGGAGAGAGAATCGAAGTCGCAGAACTATTCAACGTAGAGGCGCAGAGTTTCGAAAGGCCTTCGACGATGAAATTTCAGGATACCTCCCTTCGCTTCATGTTCTCCTGATACATCGCTCCAAAATCTAGCCAAAAATTTCTGAACGCTGCAAAATTGAGCTTCGTAACAGGAGAACATGACGTCGAAAGAGGTGGCACTAAGTTAGCGCCTTCGGAGAGAGAATCGAAGTTGAAGAACTATTCAACGTAGAGGCGCAGAGTTTTCGAAAGGCCTTCGACGATCAAATTTCAGGATACCTCCTTTCGCTTCATGTTCTCCTGATACATCGCTCCAAAATCTAGCCAAAAATTTCTGAACGCTGCAAAATTGAGCTTCGTAACAGGAGAACATGACGTCGAAAGAGGTGGCACTAAGTTAGCGCCTTCGGAGAGAGAATCGAAGTCGCAGAACTATTCAACGTAGAGGCGCAGAGTTTCGAAAGGCCTTCGACGATGAAATTTCAGGATACCTCCCTTCGCTTCATGTTCTCCTGATACATCGCTTCAAAATCTAGCCGAAAATTTCTGAACGCTGCAAAATTGAGCTTCGTAACAGGAGAACATGACGTCGAAAGAGGTGGCACTAAGTTAGCGCCTTCGGAGAGAGAATCGAAGTCGAAGAACTATTCAACGTAGAGGCGCAGAGTTTCGAAAGGCCTTCGACGATGAAATTTCAGGATACCTCCCTGCGCTTCATGTTCTCCTGATACATCGCTCCAAAATCTAGCCAAAAATTTCTGAACGCTGCAAAATTGAGCTTCGTAACAGGAGAACATGACGTCGAAAGAGGTGGCACTAAGTTAGCGCCTTCGGAGAGAGAATCGAAGTCGAAGAACTATTCAATGTAGAGGCGCAGAGTTTCGAAAGGCCTTCGACGATGAAATTTCAGGATACCTCCCTTCGCTTCATGTTCTCCTGATACATCGCTCCAAAATCTAGCCAAAAATTTCTGAACGCTGCAAAATTGAGCTTCGTAACAGGAGAACATGACGTCGAAAGAGGTGGCACTAAGTTAGCGCCTTCGGAGAGAGAATCGAAGTCGCAGAACTATTCAACGTAGAGGCGCAGAGTTTCGAAAGGCCTTCGACGATGAAATTTCAGGATACCTCCCTGCGCTTCATGTTCTCCTGATACATCGCTCCAAAATCTAGCCAAAAATTTCTGAACGCTGCAAAATTGAGCTTCGTAACAGGAGAACATGACGTCGAAAGAGGTGGCACTAAGTTAGCGCCTTCGGAGAGAGAATCGAAGTCGAAGAACTATTCAACGTAGAGGCGCAGAGTTTCGAAAGGCCTTCGACGATGAAATTTCAGGATACCTCCCTTCGCTTCATGTTCTCCTGATACATCGCTCCAAAATCTAGCCAAAAATTTCTGAACGCTGCAAAATTGAACTTCGTAACAGGAGAACATGACGTCGAAAGAGGTGGCACTAAGTTAGCGCCTTCGGAGAGAGAATCGAAGTCGAAGAACTATTCAACGTAGAGGCGCAGAGTTTCGAAAGGCCTTCGACGATGAAATTTCAGGATACCTCCCTTCGCTTCATGTTCTCCTGATACATCGCTCCAAAATCTAGCCAAAAATTTCTGAACGCTGCAAAATTGAGCTTCGTAACAGGAGAACATGACGTCGAAAGAGGTGGCACTAAGTTAGCGCCTTCGGTGAGAGAATCGAAGTCGAAGAACTCTTCAACGTAGAGGCGCAGAGTTTCGAAAGGCGTTCGACGATGAAATTTCAGGATACCTCCCTGCGCTTCATGTTCTCCTGATACATCGCTCCAAAATCTAGCCAAAAATTTCTGAACGCTGCAAAATTGAGCTTCGTAACAGGAGAACATGACGTCGAAAGAGGTGGCACTAAGTTAGCGCCTTCGGAGAGAGAATCGAAGTCGAAGAACTATTCAATGTAGAGGCGCAGAGTTTCGAAAGGCCTTCGACGATGAAATTTCAGGATACCTCCCTTCGCTTCATGTTCTCCTGATACATCGCTCCAAAATCTAGCCAAAAATTTCTGAACGCTGCAAAATTGAACTTCGTAACAGGAGAACATGACGTCGAAAGAGGTGGCACTAAGTTAGCGCCTTCGGAGAGAGAATCGAAGTCGCAGAACTATTCAACGTAGAGGCGCAGAGTTTCGAAAGGCCTTCGACGATGAAATTTCAGGATACCTCCCTTCGCTTCATGTTCTCCTGATACATCGCTCCAAAATCTAGCCAAAAATTTCTGAACGCTGCAAAATTGAGCTTCGTAACAGGAGAACATGACGTCGAAAGAGGTGGCACTAAGTTAGCGCCTTCGGAGAGAGAATCGAAGTCGCAGAACTATTCAACGTAGAGGCGCAGAGTTTCGAAAGGCCTTCGACGATGAAATTTCAGGATACCTCCCTTCGCTTCATGTTCTCCTGATACATCGCTCCAAAATCTAGCCAAAAATTTCTGAACGCTGCAAAATTGAGCTTCGTAACAGGAGAACATGACGTCGAAAGAGGTGGCACTAAGTTAGCGCCTTCGGAGAGAGAATCGAAGTTGAAGAACTATTCAACGTAGAGGCGCAGAGTTTTCGAAAGGCCTTCGACGATCAAATTTCAGGATACCTCCTTTCGCTTCATGTTCTCCTGATACATCGCTCCAAAATCTAGCCAAAAATTTCTGAACGCTGCAAAATTGAGCTTCGTAACAGGAGAACATGACGTCGAAAGAGGTGGCACTAAGTTAGCGCCTTCGGAGAGAGAATCGAAGTCGCAGAACTATTCAACGTAGAGGCGCAGAGTTTCGAAAGGCCTTCGACGATGAAATTTCAGGATACCTCCCTTCGCTTCATGTTCTCCTGATACATCGCTTCAAAATCTAGCCAAAAATTTCTGAACGCTGCAAAATTGAGCTTCGTAACAGGAGAACATGACGTCGAAAGAGGTGGCACTAAGTTAGCGCCTTCGGAGAGAGAATCGAAGTCGAAGAACTATTCAACGTAGAGGCGCAGAGTTTCGAAAGGCCTTCGACGATGAAATTTCAGGATACCTCCCTGCGCTTCATGTTCTCCTGATACATCGCTCCAAAATCTAGCCAAAAATTTCTGAACGCTGCAAAATTGAGCTTCGTAACAGGAGAACATGACGTCGAAAGAGGTGGCACTAAGTTAGCGCCTTCGGAGAGAGAATCGAAGTCGAAGAACTATTCAACGTAGAGGCGCAGAGTTTCGAAAGGCCTTCGACGATGAAATTTCAGGATACCTCCCTGCGCTTCATGTTCTCCTGATACATCGCTCCAAAATCTAGCCAAAAATTTCTGAACGCTGCAAAATTGAGCTTCGTAACAGGAGAACATGACGTCGAAAGAGGTGGCACTAAGTTAGCGCCTTCGGAGAGAGAATCGAAGTCGAAGAACTATTCAATGTAGAGGCGCAGAGTTTCGAAAGGCCTTCGACGATGAAATTTCAGGATACCTCCCTTCGCTTCATGTTCTCCTGATACATCGCTCCAAAATCTAGCCAAAAATTTCTGAACGCTGCAAAATTGAGCTTCGTAACAGGAGAACATGACGTCGAAAGAGGTGGCACTAAGTTAGCGCCTTCGGAGAGAGAATCGAAGTCGCAGAACTATTCAACGTAGAGGCGCAGAGTTTCGAAAGGCCTTCGACGATGAAATTTCAGGATACCTCCCTGCGCTTCATGTTCTCCTGATACATCGCTCCAAAATCTAGCCAAAAATTTCTGAACGCTGCAAAATTGAGCTTCGTAACAGGAGAACATGACGTCGAAAGAGGTGGCACTAAGTTAGCGCCTTCGGAGAGAGAATCGAAGTCGCAGAACTATTCAACGTAGAGGCGCAGAGTTTCGAAAGGCCTTCGACGATGAAATTTCAGGATACCTCCCTTCGCTTCATGTTCTCCTGATACATCGCTCCAAAATCTAGCCAAAAATTTCTGAACGCTGCAAAATTGAGCTTCGTAACAGGAGAACATGACGTCGAAAGAGGTGGCACTAAGTTAGCGCCTTCGGAGAGAGAATCGAAGTTGAAGAACTATTCAACGTAGAGGCGCAGAGTTTTCGAAAGGCCTTCGACGATCAAATTTCAGGATACCTCCTTTCGCTTCATGTTCTCCTGATACATCGCTCCAAAATCTAGCCAAAAATTTCTGAACGCTGCAAAATTGAGCTTCGTAACAGGAGAACATGACGTCGAAAGAGGTGGCACTAAGTTAGCGCCTTCGGAGAGAGAATCGAAGTCGCAGAACTATTCAACGTAGAGGCGCAGAGTTTCGAAAGGCCTTCGACGATGAAATTTCAGGATACCTCCCTTCGCTTCATGTTCTCCTGATACATCGCTTCAAAATCTAGCCGAAAATTTCTGAACGCTGCAAAATTGAGCTTCGTAACAGGAGAACATGACGTCGAAAGAGGTGGCACTAAGTTAGCGCCTTCGGAGAGAGAATCGAAGTCGAAGAACTATTCAACGTAGAGGCGCAGAGTTTCGAAAGGCCTTCGACGATGAAATTTCAGGATACCTCCCTGCGCTTCATGTTCTCCTGATACATCGCTCCAAAATCTAGCCAAAAATTTCTGAACGCTGCAAAATTGAGCTTCGTAACAGGAGAACATGACGTCGAAAGAGGTGGCACTAAGTTAGCGCCTTCGGAGAGAGAATCGAAGTCGAAGAACTATTCAATGTAGAGGCGCAGAGTTTCGAAAGGCCTTCGACGATGAAATTTCAGGATACCTCCCTTCGCTTCATGTTCTCCTGATACATCGCTCCAAAATCTAGCCAAAAATTTCTGAACGCTGCAAAATTGAGCTTCGTAACAGGAGAACATGACGTCGAAAGAGGTGGCACTAAGTTAGCGCCTTCGGAGAGAGAATCGAAGTCGCAGAACTATTCAACGTAGAGGCGCAGAGTTTCGAAAGGCCTTCGACGATGAAATTTCAGGATACCTCCCTGCGCTTCATGTTCTCCTGATACATCGCTCCAAAATCTAGCCAAAAATTTCTGAACGCTGCAAAATTGAGCTTCGTAACAGGAGAACATGACGTCGAAAGAGGTGGCACTAAGTTAGCGCCTTCGGAGAGAGAATCGAAGTCGAAGAACTATTCAACGTAGAGGCGCAGAGTTTCGAAAGGCCTTCGACGATGAAATTTCAGGATACCTCCCTTCGCTTCATGTTCTCCTGATACATCGCTCCAAAATCTAGCCAAAAATTTCTGAACGCTGCAAAATTGAACTTCGTAACAGGAGAACATGACGTCGAAAGAGGTGGCACTAAGTTAGCGCCTTCGGAGAGAGAATCGAAGTCGAAGAACTATTCAACGTAGAGGCGCAGAGTTTCGAAAGGCCTTCGACGATGAAATTTCAGGATACCTCCCTTCGCTTCATGTTCTCCTGATACATCGCTCCAAAATCTAGCCAAAAATTTCTGAACGCTGCAAAATTGAGCTTCGTAACAGGAGAACATGACGTCGAAAGAGGTGGCACTAAGTTAGCGCCTTCGGTGAGAGAATCGAAGTCGAAGAACTCTTCAACGTAGAGGCGCAGAGTTTCGAAAGGCGTTCGACGATGAAATTTCAGGATACCTCCCTGCGCTTCATGTTCTCCTGATACATCGCTCCAAAATCTAGCCAAAAATTTCTGAACGCTGCAAAATTGAGCTTCGTAACAGGAGAACATGACGTCGAAAGAGGTGGCACTAAGTTAGCGCCTTCGGAGAGAGAATCGAAGTCGAAGAACTATTCAATGTAGAGGCGCAGAGTTTCGAAAGGCCTTCGACGATGAAATTTCAGGATACCTCCCTTCGCTTCATGTTCTCCTGATACATCGCTCCAAAATCTAGCCAAAAATTTCTGAACGCTGCAAAATTGAACTTCGTAACAGGAGAACATGACGTCGAAAGAGGTGGCACTAAGTTAGCGCCTTCGGAGAGAGAATCGAAGTCGCAGAACTATTCAACGTAGAGGCGCAGAGTTTCGAAAGGCCTTCGACGATGAAATTTCAGGATACCTCCCTTCGCTTCATGTTCTCCTGATACATCGCTCCAAAATCTAGCCAAAAATTTCTGAACGCTGCAAAATTGAGCTTCGTAACAGGAGAACATGACGTCGAAAGAGGTGGCACTAAGTTAGCGCCTTCGGAGAGAGAATCGAAGTCGCAGAACTATTCAACGTAGAGGCGCAGAGTTTCGAAAGGCCTTCGACGATGAAATTTCAGGATACCTCCCTTCGCTTCATGTTCTCCTGATACATCGCTCCAAAATCTAGCCAAAAATTTCTGAACGCTGCAAAATTGAGCTTCGTAACAGGAGAACATGACGTCGAAAGAGGTGGCACTAAGTTAGCGCCTTCGGAGAGAGAATCGAAGTTGAAGAACTATTCAACGTAGAGGCGCAGAGTTTTCGAAAGGCCTTCGACGATCAAATTTCAGGATACCTCCTTTCGCTTCATGTTCTCCTGATACATCGCTCCAAAATCTAGCCAAAAATTTCTGAACGCTGCAAAATTGAGCTTCGTAACAGGAGAACATGACGTCGAAAGAGGTGGCACTAAGTTAGCGCCTTCGGAGAGAGAATCGAAGTCGCAGAACTATTCAACGTAGAGGCGCAGAGTTTCGAAAGGCCTTCGACGATGAAATTTCAGGATACCTCCCTTCGCTTCATGTTCTCCTGATACATCGCTTCAAAATCTAGCCAAAAATTTCTGAACGCTGCAAAATTGAGCTTCGTAACAGGAGAACATGACGTCGAAAGAGGTGGCACTAAGTTAGCGCCTTCGGAGAGAGAATCGAAGTCGAAGAACTATTCAACGTAGAGGCGCAGAGTTTCGAAAGGCCTTCGACGATGAAATTTCAGGATACCTCCCTGCGCTTCATGTTCTCCTGATACATCGCTCCAAAATCTAGCCAAAAATTTCTGAACGCTGCAAAATTGAGCTTCGTAACAGGAGAACATGACGTCGAAAGAGGTGGCACTAAGTTAGCGCCTTCGGAGAGAGAATCGAAGTCGAAGAACTATTCAATGTAGAGGCGCAGAGTTTCGAAAGGCCTTCGACGATGAAATTTCAGGATACCTCCCTTCGCTTCATGTTCTCCTGATACATCGCTCCAAAATCTAGCCAAAAATTTCTGAACGCTGCAAAATTGAGCTTCGTAACAGGAGAACATGACGTCGAAAGAGGTGGCACTAAGTTAGCGCCTTCGGAGAGAGAATCGAAGTCGCAGAACTATTCAACGTAGAGGCGCAGAGTTTCGAAAGGCCTTCGACGATGAAATTTCAGGATACCTCCCTGCGCTTCATGTTCTCCTGATACATCGCTCCAAAATCTAGCCAAAAATTTCTGAACGCTGCAAAATTGAGCTTCGTAACAGGAGAACATGACGTCGAAAGAGGTGGCACTAAGTTAGCGCCTTCGGAGAGAGAATCGAAGTCGCAGAACTATTCAACGTAGAGGCGCAGAGTTTCGAAAGGCCTTCGACGATGAAATTTCAGGATACCTCCCTTCGCTTCATGTTCTCCTGATACATCGCTCCAAAATCTAGCCAAAAATTTCTGAACGCTGCAAAATTGAGCTTCGTAACAGGAGAACATGACGTCGAAAGAGGTGGCACTAAGTTAGCGCCTTCGGTGAGAGAATCGAAGTCGAAGAACTATTCAACGTAGAGGCGCAGAGTTTCGAAAGGCCTTCGACGATGAAATTTCAGGATACCTCCCTTCGCTTCATGTTCTCCTGATACATCGCTCCAAAATCTAGCCAAAAATTTCTGAACGCTGCAAAATTGAGCTTCGTAACAGGAGAACATGACGTCGAAAGAGGTGGCACTAAGTTAGCGCCTTCGGAGAGAGAATCGAAGTCGAAGAACTATTCAATGTAGAGGCGCAGAGTTTCGAAAGGCCTTCGACGATGAAATTTCAGGATACCTCCCTTCGCTTCATGTTCTCCTGATACATCGCTCCAAAATCTAGCCAAAAATTTCTGAACGCTGCAAAATTGAGCTTCGTAACAGGAGAACATGACGTCGAAAGAGGTGGCACTAAGTTAGCGCCTTCGGAGAGAGAATCGAAGTCGCAGAACTATTCAACGTAGAGGCGCAGAGTTTCGAAAGGCGTTCGACGATGAAATTTCAGGATACCTCCCTGCGCTTCATGTTCTCCTGATACATCGCTCCAAAATCTAGCCAAAAATTTCTGAACGCTGCAAAATTGAGCTTCGTAACAGGAGAACATGACGTCGAAAGAGGTGGCACTAAGTTAGCGCCTTCGGAGAGAGAATCGAAGTCGAAGAACTATTCAACGTAGAGGCGCAGAGTTTCGAAAGGCCTTCGACGATGAAATTTCAGGATACCTCCCTTCGCTTCATGTTCTCCTGATACATCGCTCCAAAATCTAGCCAAAAATTTCTGAACGCTGCAAAATTGAACTTCGTAACAGGAGAACATGACGTCGAAAGAGGTGGCACTAAGTTAGCGCCTTCGGAGAGAGAATCGAAGTCGAAGAACTATTCAACGTAGAGGCGCAGAGTTTCGAAAGGCCTTCGACGATGAAATTTCAGGATACCTCCCTTCGCTTCATGTTCTCCTGATACATCGCTCCAAAATCTAGCCAAAAATTTCTGAACGCTGCAAAATTGAGCTTCGTAACAGGAGAACATGACGTCGAAAGAGGTGGCACTAAGTTAGCGCCTTCGGTGAGAGAATCGAAGTCGAAGAACTCTTCAACGTAGAGGCGCAGAGTTTCGAAAGGCGTTCGACGATGAAATTTCAGGATACCTCCCTTCGCTTCATGTTCTCCTGATACATCGCTCCAAAATCTAGCCAAAAATTTCTGAACGCTGCAAAATTGAACTTCGTAACAGGAGAACATGACGTCGAAAGAGGTGGCACTAAGTTAGCGCCTTCGGAGAGAGAATCGAAGTCGAAGAACTATTCAACGTAGAGGCGCAGAGTTTCGAAAGGCCTTCGACGATGAAATTTCAGGATACCTCCCTTCGCTTCATGTTCTCCTGATACATCGCTCCAAAATCTAGCCAAAAATTTCTGAACGCTGCAAAATTGAGCTTCGTAACAGGAGAACATGACGTCGAAAGAGGTGGCACTAAGTTAGCGCCTTCGGAGAGAGAATCGAAGTCGCAGAACTATTCAACGTAGAGGCGCAGAGTTTCGAAAGGCCTTCGACGATGAAATTTCAGGATACCTCCCTTCGCTTCATGTTCTCCTGATACATCGCTCCAAAATCTAGCCAAAAATTTCTGAACGCTGCAAAATTGAGCTTCGTAACAGGAGAACATGACGTCGAAAGAGGTGGCACTAAGTTAGCGCCTTCGGTGAGAGAATCGAAGTCGAAGAACTATTCAACGTAGAGGCGCAGAGTTTCGAAAGGCCTTCGACGATGAAATTTCAGGATACCTCCCTTCGCTTCATGTTCTCCTGATACATCGCTCCAAAATCTAGCCAAAAATTTCTGAACGCTGCAAAATTGAGCTTCGTAACAGGAGAACATGACGTCGAAAGAGGTGGCACTAAGTTAGCGCCTTCGGAGAGAGAATCGAAGTCGAAGAACTATTCAATGTAGAGGCGCAGAGTTTCGAAAGGCCTTCGACGATGAAATTTCAGGATACCTCCCTTCGCTTCATGTTCTCCTGATACATCGCTCCAAAATCTAGCCAAAAATTTCTGAACGCTGCAAAATTGAGCTTCGTAACAGGAGAACATGACGTCGAAAGAGGTGGCACTAAGTTAGCGCCTTCGGAGAGAGAATCGAAGTCGAAGAACTATTCAACGTAGAGGCGCAGAGTTTCGAAAGGCCTTCGACGATGAAATTTCAGGATACCTCCCTGCGCTTCATGTTCTCCTGATACATCGCTCCAAAATCTAGCCAAAAATTTCTGAACGCTGCAAAATTGAGCTTCGTAACAGGAGAACATGACGTCGAAAGAGGTGGCACTAAGTTAGCGCCTTCGGAGAGAGAATCGAAGTCGAAGAACTATTCAACGTAGAGGCGCAGAGTTTCGAAAGGCCTTCGACGATGAAATTTCAGGATACCTCCCTTCGCTTCATGTTCTCCTGATACATCGCTCCAAAATCTAGCCAAAAATTTCTGAACGCTGCAAAATTGAACTTCGTAACAGGAGAACATGACGTCGAAAGAGGTGGCACTAAGTTAGCGCCTTCGGAGAGAGAATCGAAGTCGAAGAACTATTCAACGTAGAGGCGCAGAGTTTCGAAAGGCCTTCGACGATGAAATTTCAGGATACCTCCCTTCGCTTCATGTTCTCCTGATACATCGCTCCAAAATCTAGCCAAAAATTTCTGAACGCTGCAAAATTGAGCTTCGTAACAGGAGAACATGACGTCGAAAGAGGTGGCACTAAGTTAGCGCCTTCGGTGAGAGAATCGAAGTCGAAGAACTCTTCAACGTAGAGGCGCAGAGTTTCGAAAGGCGTTCGACGATGAAATTTCAGGATACCTCCCTGCGCTTCATGTTCTCCTGATACATCGCTCCAAAATCTAGCCAAAAATTTCTGAACGCTGCAAAATTGAGCTTCGTAACAGGAGAACATGACGTCGAAAGAGGTGGCACTAAGTTAGCGCCTTCGGAGAGAGAATCGAAGTCGAAGAACTATTCAATGTAGAGGCGCAGAGTTTCGAAAGGCCTTCGACGATGAAATTTCAGGATACCTCCCTTCGCTTCATGTTCTCCTGATACATCGCTCCAAAATCTAGCCAAAAATTTCTGAACGCTGCAAAATTGAACTTCGTAACAGGAGAACATGACGTCGAAAGAGGTGGCACTAAGTTAGCGCCTTCGGAGAGAGAATCGAAGTCGCAGAACTATTCAACGTAGAGGCGCAGAGTTTCGAAAGGCCTTCGACGATGAAATTTCAGGATACCTCCCTTCGCTTCATGTTCTCCTGATACATCGCTCCAAAATCTAGCCAAAAATTTCTGAACGCTGCAAAATTGAGCTTCGTAACAGGAGAACATGACGTCGAAAGAGGTGGCACTAAGTTAGCGCCTTCGGAGAGAGAATCGAAGTCGCAGAACTATTCAACGTAGAGGCGCAGAGTTTCGAAAGGCCTTCGACGATGAAATTTCAGGATACCTCCCTTCGCTTCATGTTCTCCTGATACATCGCTCCAAAATCTAGCCAAAAATTTCTGAACGCTGCAAAATTGAGCTTCGTAACAGGAGAACATGACGTCGAAAGAGGTGGCACTAAGTTAGCGCCTTCGGAGAGAGAATCGAAGTTGAAGAACTATTCAACGTAGAGGCGCAGAGTTTTCGAAAGGCCTTCGACGATCAAATTTCAGGATACCTCCTTTCGCTTCATGTTCTCCTGATACATCGCTCCAAAATCTAGCCAAAAATTTCTGAACGCTGCAAAATTGAGCTTCGTAACAGGAGAACATGACGTCGAAAGAGGTGGCACTAAGTTAGCGCCTTCGGAGAGAGAATCGAAGTCGCAGAACTATTCAACGTAGAGGCGCAGAGTTTCGAAAGGCCTTCGACGATGAAATTTCAGGATACCTCCCTTCGCTTCATGTTCTCCTGATACATCGCTTCAAAATCTAGCCAAAAATTTCTGAACGCTGCAAAATTGAGCTTCGTAACAGGAGAACATGACGTCGAAAGAGGTGGCACTAAGTTAGCGCCTTCGGAGAGAGAATCGAAGTCGAAGAACTATTCAACGTAGAGGCGCAGAGTTTCGAAAGGCCTTCGACGATGAAATTTCAGGATACCTCCCTGCGCTTCATGTTCTCCTGATACATCGCTCCAAAATCTAGCCAAAAATTTCTGAACGCTGCAAAATTGAGCTTCGTAACAGGAGAACATGACGTCGAAAGAGGTGGCACTAAGTTAGCGCCTTCGGAGAGAGAATCGAAGTCGCAGAACTATTCAACGTAGAGGCGCAGAGTTTCGAAAGGCCTTCGACGATGAAATTTCAGGATACCTCCCTGCGCTTCATGTTCTCCTGATACATCGCTCCAAAATCTAGCCAAAAATTTCTGAACGCTGCAAAATTGAGCTTCGTAACAGGAGAACATGACGTCGAAAGAGGTGGCACTAAGTTAGCGCCTTCGGAGAGAGAATCGAAGTCGCAGAACTATTCAACGTAGAGGCGCAGAGTTTCGAAAGGCCTTCGACGATGAAATTTCAGGATACCTCCCTTCGCTTCATGTTCTCCTGATACATCGCTCCAAAATCTAGCCAAAAATTTCTGAACGCTGCAAAATTGAACTTCGTAACAGGAGAACATGACGTCGAAAGAGGTGGCACTAAGTTAGCGCCTTCGGAGAGAGACTCGAAGTCGAAGAACTATTCAACGTAGAGGCGCAGAGTTTCGAAAGGCCTTCGACGATGAAATTTCAGGATACCTCCCTTCGCTTCATGTTCTCCTGATACATCGCTCCAAAATCTAGCCAAAAATTTCTGAACGCTGCAAAATTGAGCTTCGTAACAGGAGAACATGACGTCGAAAGAGGTGGCACTAAGTTAGCGCCTTCGGAGAGAGAATCGAAGTCGAAGAACTATTCAACGTAGAGGCGCAGAGTTTCGAAAGGCCTTCGACGATGAAATTTCAGGATACCTCCCTGCGCTTCATGTTCTCCTGATACATCGCTCCAAAATCTAGCCAAAAATTTCTGAACGCTGCAAAATTGAGCTTCGTAACAGGAGAACATGACGTCGAAAGAGGTGGCACTAAGTTAGCGCCTTCGGAGAGAGAATCGAAGTCGCAGAACTATTCAACGTAGAGGCGCAGAGTTTCGAAAGGCCTTCGACGATGAAATTTCAGGATACCTCCCTGCGCTTCATGTTCTCCTGATACATCGCTCCAAAATCTAGCCAAAAATTTCTGAACGCTGCAAAATTGAGCTTCGTAACAGGAGAACATGACGTCGAAAGAGGTGGCACTAAGTTAGCGCCTTCGGAGAGAGAATCGAAGTCGAAGAACTATTCAACGTAGAGGCGCAGAGTTTCGAAAGGCCTTCGACGATGAAATTTCAGGATACCTCCCTTCGCTTCATGTTCTCCTGATACATCGCTCCAAAATCTAGCCAAAAATTTCTGAAAGCTGCAAAATTGAGCTTCGTAACAGGAGAACATGACGTCGAAAGAGGTGGCACTAAGTTAGCGCCTTCGGAGAGAGAATCGAAGTTGAAGAACTATTCAACGTAGAGGCGCAGAGTTTTCGAAAGGCCTTCGACGATCAAATTTCAGGATACCTCCTTTCGCTTCATGTTCTCCTGATACATTGGCTAAAATCTGACAAATGTTTCTGAACGCTCCAAAATTGAGCTTCGTAACAGGAGAACATGACGTCGAAAGAGGTGGCACTAAGTTAGCGCCTTCGGAGAGAGAATCGAAGCCGAGAACTATTCAACGCAGAGGCAGACTTTGGGATTTAATTGGGAAATGGGAAGTTATAGGGTACTGTTCTAAATTAAAAGATGCGGTTTTTCTCTACATGTGGTTTATTAAAATACTCTGAATAATGTACAGTGATATATAATAATTCCATTCTAATTACTTATGTTTAATTTCCACTTAAAAATCACATATTGTAAATGCTGCACTCGTCCTGTACGTTTTCGTTACACCAGTTGACATTCACCGACGCTTCCAAAGAATTGATTACCTATATAACAGACGAAAGCCTCGAATTAATTAACCAGTCTGCGTAATATAGGGTGTGTTCCAATTCACGCATACTGCGCATGAAATTGGTGGCATCGTATTGGTGGCATCGTACGATTCCCTAAAATTTCTCTCACTTGCCACCAATACGATGCCACTTCCGGTGCAGCGAGCGGTGCAGTGACTGCTTCTCCTTTGAAATTCTGCGATTGCTGCACCGCTCGCTGCACCGGAAGTGGCATCGTATTGGTGGCAAGTGAGAGAAATTCTAGGGAATCGTACGATGCCACCAATACGATGCCACCAATTTCATGCGCAGTATGCGTGAATTGGAACACAGCCATAATTGCGAGTTGAACACTAAATACACTTAGATAGTTCTTACTACTTTAAAGCGAACTTATTCAATATTATATTTATTTGCAAAATACACACCATTTTATTCTTATCCCGGGGTTGCAAATACGCATGCGCGCAGGGGTTGCATATAGTGTTGGCTAGAACCATGATTTGTGAATCTCGAGTGATCCGATCACGTTCGTTCCCAGTCACGGTGATTTTTCACAGTGATCCGTGATTTTCGTCATCGCTTTTGATTGGTGCAGGCAGAACAGTGATCCGTGATCGCCTCTGATTGGTGCAGGCAGAACAGTGATCGCTTCTGATTGGTGGAGAGTATAACTGGTCTTTGCACGCACCACATAACCTGCATATTCTATATTAACGACGTCAAAACAAAAATGCGCTGATATCAGTTCCGTTTTTTTTTTGGTTATTCTATAAATACGGTCGAAATTCTAATTTCATTAATTAAATAAGGAAAATTTTCTTTATATACAGAAAACATAACGCAATATTAAACTTACATTATACCCTGATAACCAGGTCTGCCGGCAGATCCGGTGCAGTTTATGTCCGCATTCAACTACGGTCCCGCCGGCAGGCCCTGCCTTGGCAGTGTCTGCCGTTAGGCTGCCGGCAGATGAACGGCAGATCCTGCTGTCTGACGCCATCTAGTTGAAGGCAGGGTCTGCTGCGGATCTGCCGTCCATCTGCTGACAGACTGCAGGCAGATTGTTATCAGGGATATGTAGATATTGTTGGGCAAGCTATATTGAAACATTTTATAAAAAATAATTCAATCATGAGCAAGATATACGATCACAGTATTCACAGTGAGCAAATTCACTCGAGGCAAAAAAAAAAAAACACGATCACGGTCGTGATTTAACTTAAATCACAATGGTGATCGTGATTCTGCGATCACGGTGATAAATCACCGTTAGTGATTTTGCACTCCATCTCTAAATTTTGGCCGCCGCGACCCCAAGGTAGCCGCCGCCCGCATAAGACCCTCTCACTTGCACATAAAGCCCTGTCCTTGTTTAGCACCATCCCTGTCTACCGCATGCTCTCCGTCACTCCCGTGCAGCGAATTGCCGCTAAGAGGCTAGTTATTTCTTACGAAGAAGGCATATCGATGGTCCTCACTATCGATAGGTTATTACCTTTGTCTTATGTACTTGATAGATACGGGAAGATGATCCCTTGATCTTATCGGCTTCCCGTTTCCCAGCCCAAAGGTGTTGAAATTGTCGACCTTTAACATTATACGTATTATGAAGTGACACACAGCATCAGTCAATCACAAGACACAATCGTATTCCGAGTTGTGTCATCTACGTTTCGTTCCATAATCGTTGTTTGGCTTTCGAGCAATATAGCGCTTTCGTGCCTGCATCCGATTAGAAAATGCACTGCTGCGCCCCAACGGCACGAATCGAATGTGAATTTAAATTGTTCTGCTTTCTCGGGCATCAGTCACGGGTCACCGTTTAAAAAGCGATCTGGCTGGATGAAAGAAGCGAGTGGAAACTGTATTTTTATTCAAATCATGGAAAGTCTGCTGCGTTGCTCCTTTTGTCTCGCGATGGCGCCTAAGTGCGCTTCGGACGCGCATACTCTTCTTCCATCGCGTGATTCATAGTCAGCAATAAGGCACCTGAAGAAGATGATACAGATCTGTTTTGTTCGACCCCCTCGAAACAATTGAAAGTCCTGTAGAAAACACTGCAAGTGTAAAAAATCAAATTTCTCAGAAGACAGTGAAAATTTCCCTGACTTTAAATTATTTACGAAATTTCATTTGTTTTGATTGCTAAATATGCTTAAGTATACAATTACTCAAATGCATCACAAAATTTTCTATTCTTTGCTTTAATATTTCCCAAATTCGTGAAGAAAAGAAATGTGTTTGCAGAAAACCTTGCACGTGCCATCTCTTAGTTGTAAAAAACACTGAATGTGTCATTTATTTAAATTTGCAAGCACTGTAAGTGCCAATACTGTTTTTCCCCAGCTAATTGGTTCGTACATTGTTTTCTACAGAATCTTTTAGCACTATTGGTAACTTATTTGCAAAGGGACATTGCCTTAAAATTTTATACCACAGTATTACCATTGGCACATAGAACATTCTCCGATAAATTTTTTTTTAATTGTAATTTTGGTACAGTGTTTTCTACAAAGACTCTTCAATTGCAGGAGGCGCCGAAAGATATTAATTCATTGATCAGGAGCGAAGGTTGAACGATCGAGATTCGAGAGCTGTGCGTATTCAAAACACCCGGAAGAGAACGTGTGTTCAGAAGTAACGATATTAACATTCACGGACACTTTCGAAGCGTTGCGCAAATATGATTTCGCAGACGCTCGTGAAATCGCGAGGAATGATTTCTGATCGATCTTTCATCAATTTCCGATCAATGGGATAGCAGTACTATGAATGACCATTAACGAAAATAATCGAAACTAATACTTCAGATTAAAAACGTTTGAAGATATTGATAGCACCAGAAGAATAAGGCAATTTACATAAATTCAGTAAAGAAAGATTCTGTAAGGCAATATAGTCTGCGAGTTTCAAAATGAAAATTACTATATTTGTACCTATTACAGTCTTATTAGTCAAAATTTATTTTTTCAATGATATGTTATTGCGTTAATTTCAATGAGGAAAGCTCGATACTGTTATATAATCAACTAGCTTTACTACTCGGCTTCGCCCGAAATTTAGATTCTGATTTTATAAAGAAAATTATTTTTTTGTGAAAATAGTCATATTCATCTGGATTAGCTATATTTTTAAAAAAGTTTTTAGGCGACAGACAAACACTCAGTACCGTTTTTTAGTCTAAAATTGTCTAAGGTTTTCAAAGATCTTCTCAAATTATTTCAGAATCTTCAAGGTACTTTAAGATTCTTGAAACTCAAGGACTCTGTAACATTTTCTAAACTCTTCTTAAGTTCTTTAAGATCACCCACGTTTTTCCACTACTCTCCAAAATTTGCATAAAAGGACGACCATACCACATGAAAGTTCTCTGTTCTATTTGCAGTTTTACTGTGAACGGTAACAGAAATAAGATAGTTGCAGGAGAAAAAATCGCAGTACTGGAAGTATATATTGCATCACTCGAGCAAACACGTATATCTCTCTTATTATTAGCACCAGTGAAATATTAGTCCAAGCTTTATTTATTGCAAATATAATACGAATCATTTTACCAATCATATTGCCCCGAAAATTCTGTCGAAAGTGATCCAATAAATATCTATTTCCAGTATCGTATATCTTAAAATTGATATTACATTACCAATTACATTATTTATACCATTAACATTATACGTAAAGCTCATACTTAAGTTCGTAAGAACACCAGTTCCAAACTTTCTTCCAAGCACCGCCGTAGCTATTTCCCGCAGCCATAACATTCCATCCCCACAATCGCCGGCGTTAATCGTTTCCCGCTAAACGAATGTCAACGGTAAATAATTGGATAAAGCGCCAGCCGGGGCAGTGATAAGACCTGGTAGCGGTCGTAGCTCGCCGGGCGTGGAGGGATCGAGGGTGCGTTCGCGCCCACCCGGAAAGAACCGAGCGGCCAGGAATATCGGTATCAATAATGCAGAGACGGTGGGAAATTAAAAAGCGACGAAAAGAAGAGCGAGGCGTAACGCGGGACAGAAAGCCGGGCAACGAGTCTCGGGGAACATATCCGACACTCCCCGGCGAAGAAAAGCGGTGACAGGAGAGCAAGCGAGAAAGGAGTTTCGGCGAAAGAGGGGGGGTGGGGGTTGTGAAATGCAAGGAAGGATGCAGTGGTGGTGTGGCGACAGAACGAATCAGGACCAGTTTCAGGCCTGCACTCACGTTATACCAACGTTGCTACGTGCCGCTGAGGGATCGCGAGAGGAAGGCGAACAGCACACGAAGAGGAAGAGGAAGAAGAAGAAGAGCTCGGCCTGTGGTTTCTGAATCCGAGGGGCTTGGAGGAAAAGGGCCATGTACCGTCGCGTCCTCTCCCTTTTGTTGGTCAGCGCGGTGACCTTGAGCAGGGCACAGTTTCGGTGCCCGGAGCCGAAGGGCTTCTTCGCTGACCCGGAACAGTGCGATCTCTACTACGTCTGCCTGGGCGGCAAAGCCGAGGAGAAGCTGTGCAAAGACGGCCTCGTCTTCAGGGACGACAACCCCAAGAAGGAGCTCTGTGATATACCGGCCAACGTGCCCTGCGGAGACAGAAACCTTCTGCGTAAGTTTTGGCCCCATCTAGATAGAATTTTGGTAAAACAGCAACCTAGCATCATTGTAAAGTATCACTTGCGACTCGCGACTGCTTTTGGGCACAGCTTCGCACAGTTTCTGCTTTGTTTAACTGAATACATCCGAGATACCAGTCATGAGTCAAGTCTCTCGCTTCACGAAGACTTTTGGATTTTGACTTGTCTGTTTTCGCGGTTACTTCGAGTCCCGATTAAACCTGGTCTGGTTTGAATTAGGTAACTTTGTAGTAGCTATATAGTGGGAGAAATTAATATTAGTGCTCTTCCACTCGCGAGATTTGCAAGCTTAACCCGAAATCTTTGTGGTAACAGTTAAGTCAGTAGGAATTTATTGAAAAATTTATAAAAGAACGTAAAATTTAGAAAGTTAACACCAGGCTCCCAAAAGTCCTCTTACCATTCAGCAAGTTGCTTCAACACGGTCTTCGTGGTGACCAGGAAGAACTGTGTAAAGATCGCTTTTAAATCAGAGCTGCGGAAAAGATTGCTTCAGGAAATGAATGGAATTGCGAAATATAATGGCGAAAAGATGGCGCGATACCGGGAACTTTCTGAAGCGAATTTACGAGCCACCAAAGGTGAAAGTGACGTGTATCGATCGCGCACCTAAGAATATTCTGGTCACACTGTATTCCATTTTCGAGGAATACCGATCACCCGGCGCGAATCCAATTTCCAGCGCCCACTGGGTCTTGTTAGCCTCTCGGAAAAAAATGTCCCGTCTAAAAGCCCAGCCTCGTTTGAACGGCGCAGCCTCGCCCCTGCCCTCCGATACAGGCATACTACAAAAGAGCAACCGATTAGATCGGCTTGCAATGTCGCCGCGTATGCGATAAATTGGGGCAAACCGGTTCCTCCGGGAATTCCTGGCTAAATTCGTTTCCAGCCTTCGCCGCACTTTTTCTTCCCTGCTTTGCGTTTCCCTTCGGAGCTGTTTTTTAACGGACGAATAAATCTGCATGCTAATCCCTCTGAATCGTGCGAATTCGAGGATCTAAGCAAAGGAAACGACACAAGTCTGCTGCTCCTTTCGCTGGTCGTTTTATCAGAGAATAACTTGGACCAGAATAACTTGGACCAGGACAGAAATAGTTATCTGAATAGCTTCTTTTAACGTCGCTCGATCATTCTACTAGTTTCCAAGTTCTTCTCTTGCGACTGTGGATCAGAGACATTATTGGAATTATTGGCAATTTGAATTGCAACGAGTCGAAGCTGATTCGTAATGGCCCTCGGTTAAGGTTAAGAGACATTTTGCTCTTCAGAGGAGCCTCAGCCGAGCAAAGGATGCCCACGTGCTAATGGATACTTCAAGCACGAGGATCCAACCTCCTGCGATCGTTTCGTTAATTGCATCGATGGCGTGGCGCAAATCATGCCCTGCCCACCTAGCCTGATTTACGAGGACAAGATGTCTAGCTGCGTCTGGCCAGCGGACGCCAGCAGGCTGTGCGAGCACGTGAAGAGGGATGTTCTCGACGATGGCTTCGTCTGCCCTGATGGCGACGTGCCAGGACCACTTGGCAGGATCTTGCCCCACCCGACGTATCCTCACCCAGAGGACTGCGCGAAATTCTACATCTGCAAAAACGGCGTGGTGCCGCAGAAAGGGCAATGCGAGCCGGGCACCGTTTACAGCGAGGACAGCTTCAAGTGTATGGAGCCAGAGAATGTGTCTGGATGGTGAGCTACAATGATTTCAATTTTTCAATTTTGGGAATTCTTAGGACGAAGTGTTTGATTCAGTATTAGAATTAAATTTTAACTTATTAAATAACTTGAATTACTTAACTTATTAAACTATTTAGACTCAAATTTTTATTCTTGAAATTTGATAAAATCAAACTCCTTTTTGGTGTCGGGATGGTGAGCTTCAATTATTTTAAGTTTTCAATTTTGAGAATTCTAAGGATTTCCAATTTGAAGTGTTTGATTAAGTATTAGATTTAAATTTTAACTTATTAAATAACTTGAATTACTTAACTTATTAAACTATTTAGACTCAAATTTTTATTCTTGAAATTTTTAAAAATTAAACTCCCTTTTCTTGGTGTCTGGAAAATTTAAACCATGTTTAATTATATTAACGTGTTTCGTGATTCAATAGTTTCAAGTTTAACGATGAGTAAACCTTTTCCTGATACTTTGAGAAAGTCAATTACAAAATATAGCTTCTCATTTTTTGTACATACTTTTGGTAGACATTATATAGTACCTATATTATTGCTATATATATTACTTAACTTTGGAAAAATTATTAAAATTACTTAATTTCAGAAGCAATGATTATTTTTCATTTTTCCCCTGTTGCAGCGAGGACTACTACAAGAACAAGAATTAAATAAAGACAAGGTGCCAGTTACTCAGCGATACATCTGTACCGCTGCATTTTTTTTTTACACTTAGGAACAATAAACTCGTGATACACTTACGTAAATGAGTGGCCTTTGCATACACCTCCCACGACAATTATACCTTTCTCCTTATGTAAACGGATTGCGCTCTAGAAATTTATGGCGTCGATAACTTTGTTGCGGCTTGTTACGGTCGATGAAAAAATACGAATCGCCAGCCGCGACTTAACATACCGGAAAGAAATTTGCAGTGGCGGTAGGAGACGTAAACATTACGGTGGAATTTATGGTATTTTCCTTCTAAGAGTCTACGAACTCGACTGTGAAACCAATACACTGTGATCCAATATTCAAAATCCTAAAATTGGTAATTTAAAAAAATTGACGACAAACTGCCCTCATTTTGAGAAGATAAATATAGTAAAATCTTTGAATATTGAATATGTACCAGGTACTTTCTACGATTGGATTATTGATTAGGGAATAATAATGAATGAAAATTTGATCTCGTTTGAATACAACGAACTGCGCATAATGAGTGGACTGGCAGACAATTTCACTCAATTCACCTGATTGCAACCTTTCTCTTTACGTAATTTACGATGTGCTCGATGAAACGCGCTCTCGCGACCCTGTCCGACCATTCGCGCTGCTGTCGAGCCCGTCACATCGCCGAAAACCTGTGAATGTTTATATTCGAATTGAATTTTCACTGTCTAAACGAACCTCATGGATAAAACTTTTCTTATATTCATACATACACCTGTGCTTGAGTAAAAAGCTGTTGTGAAAGTTGCGTTGATTCGAAGATCGTTAATCACGTTATCTCAGTCTACATATTTCAATTTTGCAAAAAAGGAAATTATAGCAATAAGGTAAATACTGGTTACGTTCATCCTTAACGAAGCAAAGTTATATGAAGGATAATCGAAAGCAGGAGAAAATAAAGGAATTCTTTTTTTTAAAATTAATGGCCCTCCTGAGGTAGAAAAATGAGGCTCACATTTATTTTAAAAGTAACACACCTCGATTTCCAATACCTTCGTAAATTAAAATTCAGTGTTTCTAAGAATGGATGAATTAAGGATCACTAAAAAGAGGAACTTGAATGAAAAATATATAAATACTAACTCGATCAATGTATAAATAAATTAAACACGAATTCCTACCTTCTGCGATAAAAAATTCAAATATTCCTTCATCTCTCCCACTTTCCTTGTTAATCACACAGTAATTCGTAAAACATACGTCCCAATTATTGCAAAATGAAACACGACCAATCCCACTGTACAATTATTAAAGAAAAATAAAGGATAAGGTGTCAAAGAAATTCTACCCAGGAGAATTATTAATTACATAACTCGAAATAACCTCGTTAGCCAACGATTTCTATAATGACGCGCCCAAAAACAAGTGGGCATAATGCCCGAAGCAGTTCTTTAGAGCAGCTGCTTGAGTAAACCAGCTAGGTCTTCCAGAGCTTCGGATCGTTCGACGTTTTATTGAGAAGCTGGGGTATCGGGAACTCGATTAGCCATCGGCCAGCCAGAGACATGACCGTGACGTATTTATTTCGTTCATCTGACCGGTTCACCGACAATGCTGATACAGTGAGTAGCCCGATCGCGTTGGTATTCGCCGGCTTTCACTATCCATGCCGGGAGATCTGGTTCCCCCTTCGGCCACGAAGTAGCAATGAGTGTTGCGTAAGGACAGTTAAGGTCCCGGACGGGTAACCCGCGCCCATGCATGTACGCTATCGAAACGTATTCGAACAGACACTTGTACCGAGATGTATTCGAACACGTGTCCCGCTGACATTAATTCAGCTGCACGTTCCTTGAAGGAATGGTCCACGCGGCAGCCATATTGGTGGAGTAAGTTCTAGTAGATTCTAATATGAAGTACAGTACAGGAGGACCTCGGTTATTGGAAGCATTTTGTGAATATTTGTGGGACTGGCTCGTCCCGGTAGGCAAAATTAGGTAGTTGCCTAAGGCGTAAAGTTGACGAGGGAAGCAAAATGGTATTTCTATCGGGGACATTTTTTTTAATTGAAGTCTTAAGTTAAAAATATTACCAGTTAAAGTGTAGGTGTTTTAAGCTACGAATGAAAATTCAGAGGGAGGTCCTCAAAAGGCTGAAATTAATGTATTAGAAATAATAAAGGACGCAGTTTGGCAAGTTTGCCTGGGGCCCAAAAAAGGCTCCAGTCGGTCCTGGTATTTGATGTGCCTTTTATGTAACTTTGGATGTTTGGACTATTCCAATTTGAATATTATTCAATTTTCAGGGATCTTGGTGATTTGTGTAGAACTCGAAAGGTTTTGAAAATTTGGGGGATTGGTGTGTCTTCAAAGTCTTGATAAGATTTTTTTATGATTTCCCTGATCTGATTGTGAATGACTGTATAGGTGGTACGAGGCGATCAAATATGTGTTGCAACTTCATGTGTTGAAATCGCTTTCAGAACTGATTGTATTATTTAATAGGTATTGGAGTATTTGTCTGATGTAATGCGACCTTCAATGCTCGAGGGTTCCTTTAACTTTCCAAGAATTTTTGAAAGTGTATAAAAAGGGAGAAGAAGAAAGACTGTTTTCAGGCATCGGATACTTATCTGAGCATTCGCTGTAATTATAATTAGAGTACTCGTTATCCACGCAATTATGTAAATAAGGATTATCTGAATAACTACTTGCCAACAGATTTGAGAAGTGCATGGAAATGTTAACAGGAGGAAACGATTACCGGTATTATAAAACATTATTTACCGGTTCTGCATGTATTCAAGAAGCATCATCGCGAATCTCATTCCTCGGACATTTAACGAGTTACATCGACGAAGAGGTTACGCTGATGCATAATGAGAAAAATATTTTTTCATTGGATTATGTAATTTGAAATGCTTGCTGCGATCCCAGAAGTGGCTGTGGGTCGCAAATTTTTCCTGTTTTCGAAATGTCAAGAAAGCTACGCGACCACGAATTCCTCTGGTGATTGTATTGACTAAGTTGCACATAGAAGATACATTCAAAATCGTCAACTTAATGTGTAAATCACTAGTAAATCATTATAGTACTGGATGTTAAAAGTAAAAAATTAAGGTAAAGTATTTTGGTAAAAGAATGTTTAGTGAGAGTAAAAAAAATTAATTCTGTGCCTTTTCTACAATATACAGTGATTCCCAACCCGTGGATCGCACAGTGTTTTCGAGGGGGTCGCCACAGTTATTTTTAGCTGGCGATTTTTAGCACTTATTTATTTTATTTAATTATTAAGTTAGAATTATATTCTGTAATATATATTGTTAATGTGTTTTCTTTACCCTATTAAATTTACCATACTTTATACTGGAGGGGGGTCGCAGGGTATTTGCGTATTATAAAATAGGATCGTGACTCCAAAAAGGTTGGGAAACACTGTTCTGCAACATAGGAATTTAAATGATTGAATTAGACATTGCTAATTCAGATCATCTTTAAACAATATCGGTACTTTTAGCTCACCAGGCACAAGAATCTCGCGAAGCTGGAAAAAAATATAGTAAAGAAAAATGGAAGAAAGTATTCTCCAAAAGCAGCGCAAGAATCTCATGAGCGAAATATTTATGTATACATTTCCCATATTAGATACATCACTGCACATTTTATCTACCAACGTTTCGTTCAATTCCTACCTTACAAACAAGGATCTACTTCCCCCAATATTAATGCAGAAATAAAGACTACACAGAACGAGTAACCAACGTTTTACTTTCGTCAAGCCAAGTCACCTTCAATGTCCCTACAAAGCCAATAATAATTCCTTTGTTACTAATCAAAGAGCCCCCTAAATTACAAGAAGTCCGACCACCACCAAATGTTGGCTTCCAGTCGACCAAATGCCGAAGAACTCCTCATATTCAACAGCCCCACCCTATCCCTAATCACACGCCTCGCCAACAAACGCGACACACGGTGGCTCTGTACCTACCTCCTGTACTGTAGCCCCCTTTCAGCGGTCCCTCTATCCGAATCCAGCTCGCCCCCTGGTGGCCGATTTTCGCCCAAACATTGTACATATGCCCCCGAGAGCGACGGACCGCTCGGCTCTATTCGCCGGTTACCCGAGGCCGTACGATCGCGGTGAGAAATCGCGGGGACCGATCTGGTGGGGTGACGGGAGGCCGAGTATCAGGCAAGTGAAGGGAGAAGCTCTCTGTCCCGAGGTCGATAACGAAGTGTCAGTAGTCAGAGTCGACCCGTGGAGGATCAGACCTCAGCGTGTACTATGAGCCATCCGAGGAGCGTGACCCTATTGGCCCTGGCGGCTTTTCTGGCCTCCGGTAAGTTTTTTGCGCCAATCAGCACCACCGAACGATACCCCCGACCGCCCCCACCAGTCGCGCTCGCCCCGCGGCGAGCCTACGATGCACCCAGTGCCCGCGCGCGCGTCCAGGGCATGCATGAGCCCCCACGTTCGCGGATGTCTCCGCCGCGCATCGGGGCCCTCCGTTCCCCGTGCTGCATCCTCGCAGGCGTTTTTGCCCTCGCATCTCCGGGGCTCCTCGTTCCCCCGCGTTACGACACCCACGTAGAAGAATTTCAATAGCTTTCACTGTCCCGCCAACGGGCTTTGCTCTCGCCATATGGTTACGTCGCCGCGACCTATGATATAATGGCGGAGCCCGCCGTCTAGCCGCTTCACGCCTTCCTCGTCTATTATTCAGCAATGCATCGGGCATATCGGCGGTTACCATCTAACCGAGAGGCATTATTCATGAGCGCCCACCTTGAAGAAGGGCCCGGTGTATCTAGGCGCTTTCTACCCTCCGTTTTCTCTTCTTCCAACGTGATCCGTGGTGCTCGTTTGTAGGTGTACTGGTTGTTCCGAGTTTGTTGGTTTTTCGTGGTCCAGTCGTGGCAGGATTCATTGCAGTTGGAGGTTTTTTGGATATTGAAGCTAATTTTTTTAAAACGTGACATGGCATAGCGTAGCTTAGCTTCCTGGTGGATTCCCGGCTTTATTCGAGATCAAATGGGATTTAAGCCGGGGATCCACTTGGAAATTAAGTCGGGAATCCACCGGGAAGCTAAGCTATGCTATGTTATGCTATGCCATGTTACGTTTTAAAAAAAGTTAGCTTCAATACATCCTTATGGGGCCGATTCCACCAGAAGCTAAGCTGTGCAGTAGCATAACTTAGCCCAGGTTAGCATAGTCGTGCTATGTTTTTTCGAAATCAATGTATGCTATGCTAAGTTTTAAAAAATTAAAGGCAATTAAAATTAAGGGTGAGGTAAGCTATGTTTGTTTATGTTTAATGGCACAGTGAGACCTTAGCTACAGCATAGCTTAGCTTAGCTTCCAACTAGTGAACCCCTCCTTTGCGATCACAGGTGGTATTCTTTGACTGTTATTCATTGAGATTCATTAATAATTGATGCTGCTTTGGATTGCAATTCTGAGGATTGATATTAAAGTTCCCTCCATCGCTGTAATCTCGGCAAATTGATAGCGAATAACTCGAGTCTGTACGACTGACGTTGTAAGACAGCACAGTTCTCCTTCTACCGCTACCAGATTTTAATCCTTTCCTCCTTGCTTCTCGTCCTTTCTATCGCGACTACTGTCGAGGTTTTCTAATAGGCCTGTAAGTGGTTTCGACTACTGGCAATCTCAGTCCTGCCTATGCTCCGTGGATTCAATTCCCTGCAAAGAAGCGGCGACTTTCGATTCGACGGTGCATAAACGTTTACACCTCCCCCGAACCACATTGTCGTTTTCTTCTGCGTCTGTGGTCTGTCATGCGGATCTCGATCACGACTTCCGTTTCATCGCCCGTTTACGCTTCAAGATCCAGCATCCGCAGCCTTGATTTCTTCTCACGATTGCTTCTTGCTTTACGGATGCGGATTTCCGCTGCGCGCACCTTTTTCACACTTTTTGGCGCGAACGTGACGAACTGTTTTCCTTTGTTGTTCTATTTTAACGTCAATGGCGGTTTCTCTTTGAATAATCCGTTACTGTTAAATATTTTGGATAGTAGTAAGTGAATCGATCGGTTGCTTGTAAAATTGAATAACTTTTTACAATTTTCTTAAAGCAATTCGTTACGTCTGAGTTCAAAGAGACTTAAGTACCACCAGTGGAAAATAAAATTGTTCTTTGTTGAATTTTTAATATTAAAGTGGCGTCTATTATTGAAACACTTTTGTTGCAGTGGAAGATTATACGTTGTAGAATTATCTTGGCACTGTATACTCCACATATCGTGTTGTCACTTTTATCCAAAAAGTGGACAATTGGGGGTTCCGCTAAATTTTAGTCAGTTTGGAAGGTTTCTTTAGGAAACGTTGACGTAGGCCAGGGGTCGGCAAAGCATACGCCTCGCGAATCAGATATGACTCTTCTGATACTTGAAGGAATGAAGAAAGTTGCAAAGTTTCCGCCACCTAATATTAATTAATATACTGTAAACTTTTAATCACTATAGCTTTAATGCACCGCATGCTCGTTGTGTACTGTTGGCTGTTTTTCCTCCACTAAAGAGTATGTATTTTAGTTACTAAATTTCTATGGCTCTCCTAAAAATAAAGAGTGTGTATTTTAAGACATTTTGGCTCTTCTCAAATCCCAAGTTGAGGACCACTGATGTAAGGGATACAAAATTCTCTATACACATTTCCATCTTTCCTCCACATCCAATTTAAATTTTTCTCAATCCTTCTGTTTCTCCCTTCTCTTTTCTCACCTACAGAACTCTCTTTTTTTCCGTGCAGTGGAGTCAGCTGCCCTTTTGGGCGCGCCACCGTGCCCGAATCCACACGGAGTGCACGCGTACCCTCACCCCGAGAGCTGCAACGCCTTCTTCCTCTGCACGAACGGCACCCTGACCCTCGAATACTGCGAGAACGGACTGCTTTTCGACGGCCATGGAGCGGTGCACCACCATTGCAACTATCTCTGGGCCGTGCACTGCGGTGATCGCAAGGCTGACCGTAAGTATCCCGTTACCGTTCTCAATAATTGCGGCAATGTCATAACGAAATGCAAACGAGGCACGTGCGATGTTTTATCTTCCTACAGAGAGTGGACTTAAGGCGAGTTCCCACGTATCAGTTCTGCGACGGTTCAGCGCCATTGGCTTCAGTGGTAGAAAGTATCGTTTCCCTGTTTTGGAATGGAGCAGTCCACGCTTGCCAGTTACTCACATTGACAGAGCTGAACCGTCACTGAAGTGACATGTGGGAACACGATTTTATTAGCAGGCAGATACCACTGATGCGCTCGATGATGAGAGAAATTCCACGAAATCGGTGGATAACGTGAGCTGAGAAAATGAGTAACCAATTACTGTCACCTTAAGCTATTTTACTTAAAATAACGAATAAATCAACTATAGTGTAGACTATAGGTTGAAATACATCATTCTTTTGGGGTATGACTTTACAACGTTCATTTATTCGTTATTTTAAGTAAAATAACTTAAGGTGACAGTAATTGGTTAGGTGTCAGTAATTGGGTCCTTTACCCTATTCCACGTCAAAACGAATAGAGGGAAAATTTAGTTTCACCGATTCTCTTCAAAATTACAGCATTTGTCGATAACCTTCAAATCGCGATTTGAAACTTTGACATTGATTACTGTCAAGTTTATTGCCAATAAAACAAATATTCTATATACAGGTTGAAAGAGCATTCCTTCAGCTTTAAAATGAACCCAAGACGGAGGCATTGTCTTTAAAAATGACCGAGATATTACAGTTTAAGTGGTGACGCGTCAGCCAATTTTGTTTTAAAACTTTAAAATTAAGTGTTTTGAAAACTATTTGACATATGCCTTTAAAATTCAGTATATTATTTTGTTTTTGCAAGGTTATCGACAAATTCTGTAATTTTGAAGAGAATCGGTGAAATTAAATTTTCCCTCCAACCGTTTTGACGTGGTATAGCTGTGATTGGAGAAATCTAAGATTTTTCATCGATTCGATTCTGTAATTCTACTAGAAAATCTGTACGGTGCCATCTTACTTTGATTTATATATATTTTTGTCATTTATATATATATTTTTTTATTGTGTTAAACTGTTGCGTAATTTTTGTTAAAACATTTTGCTTTCAAGATCGAAGGTTGATCGACTCAGCAGCGAAGGTTTCTCAATGTACGGGTTTAAGATAAATTAAAATTTAAATATTACATAAAATATTCAATATGAATAATAGTGTGAGTGTTTTTCCCATTTAAATACGATGGTTTAAGAAAGATTTATGTATTGTGCTGTGCGAAAGTGTTCCAACTCACAGTTGTACGTGGCGTCTGTGCAGAAAAGTAAAAGTTCCATGACTGAACGTTTTTGGTAATCGCTCGTTACTGAGTCACGTGGATGCCATACATCATAAAGGCTTGGCTCCGACAGATTATCTCCGATCACGCGTTGCAACATCCTTCAACTCCATTTTTCTTCAACCCCAATTTGAGTTTAATGTATACTTTTAGCAAAGTTCCATTTTAGCCTATGTTGGCAATATCGGTGGCTTGTTGGTGAAAATGATCAAGTCCATATTTCTTAATTTTTGGTAAAAGCAAATTTAAATGTAGATTCTACAGTCTCGACCGAAAATTTTGCCATTTTTCTGTGATGGTTTTTATAATGAAATCCATCAATGTATTCAATGAATGACATTACTAATATCACATTGAAACAGCTGAAGGTTGTGTTACTGATTTGTTTTTCGAACGATGAACTTAGGCAGTTGCATGTTCGATGTTCCACGTGAAGCATCGATTCCATTTAGAATGTAGTAAACGTTATTTCCAGTGACGCCAATCAGCGGCCCAGGTTGCGAGTACCAATTTGGCTTGTACCCTGCCAGTGACGTGTGCAGCACCAATTACATTAAGTGCATCCACGGCCATCCCCACGACGCACAGTGCGACGCAGGATTAGTGTACGACCCGAAGACTCACACGTGCGTCTGGCCAGATCAACTGTTGCCCTACTGCAACCCAGATGAAATCGTTGGCTTCAAATGTCCTCACAAAGTGCCTTCCCACAGCCCAGCCGCTAAATTCTGGCCCTTCCCCAGGTACGTATCGCAAATAAGTTCTATTTCTTGTAATCGTTTCAGCGTGGTGATCACTTTTATTCTACACGCGCGGAAAACGCCTATGGGCGTTCAGGGCGTACGATTAGTAAAGGGCGTCATCACTGCTCCGCACATGGCGAGTGTTTAGTAAACAAATCTTGGCAGAGTGAAAGTTAATCTTTTTCCTCGTGGTCTGTTTATGATTCCATTACACAATCGAGCCAAATTTTGACAAGTCTTATTTACAAATTTTATTATCTTTCGTAGCTGAAAGAATCCTTAATATTTATTTATTTATTACGGGGTAACAACTCTTTGTAAAATTGAAATTAAATATTTGCGTTTATGATTCATGCATGTGTAAGTAATCTTGGAATACCTATATCGCCTATTGTTAATTTTTGATAGCATAATGACGAAATAGCATAATAATTATCATAGGAATGAGACGATGATTTTTATTTTAGATCAACGAGAATTATATGGATTTTAGATTTGGTCCTTTCATTGCAATTAATACTAGACTCTTAGTAACTATCTTCCACGCGTAATTCAGCTAATACTGGCTCCTTGGTTAAATCAAATTCTCTGAAACCGCGTTCAAACAGAGCTACACGATGAGCACTTTCACTTAAAATGACTTTTACTGGAGCTACTATCGTTTCGCCACCGCTTTCTAGAAATATCTTTCCTAATTGATAACTTAATACAGACGTTTTACCGCAAGTTTCATGGCAAACTGCCACGCTTGGAAAATTATCAGCAATAAATAAACTAATTGTAAGTCGTCACTGCGACATACCCATAAAAAATTAGTTAAGTTTCCTGTCGTTCAGCTTCTTATTTAGCTTCCTCGAAATAGCCTTCCGAGAATAGCCACTGCGTCCTTTTCGCAAAAAAGTGGTACCACTGATTTCGTATCACGTTTGTAAAACATGCATTTAACTAAAGAAGCACCGCGCAAAAGATGAGAAATCTTCTTCGATAAACAACATTGCTGGGGGAAGAGTCACAGGTAATGGAAAATACTGGACAGGTTTCATTTGAAAGCAAAAGGAGTCACGAGTTCTTAAATATCACGCGATTCGCGTTTATCCGGGGGACAAATTAAAAAAAACCGGTCTACCTCCGTTATTAGGGGAATTAAGTATGCACACCCGCTGAGAGACAACGCGTGTCTCACGAATAATCAATTTTATATCAGCCGTTTTAATAAAGATATTGTCTTTCTTTTTCGTGGTTCATGTTACTACTAAGGAGCCAGTCAGGATGTTATTCTCGAACACGGTAATAAATAAACGGTAGTTCTTAAAATAATGGCGGAAGAAACTTCCATGAATCTTAACACTTTCAGTGGCGCAAGATTTTAAAAAATGGCCCTTTAAAAGTAGGTCAGGCTTCTCATTTGTTTTCAATGTAAACACTTGGGAATTTTGGGGTATTAGGTACCTACTGTCGATGTTTTTCAGAAAAGTATTAAAACTTAATTTTCTCGATGAATTGTTTTGTGACATTCCTTGTTTATTTCCTTACCTTTCAAGATATCATTCTGGAACGTACATATGGCAGAGAAAAAGGAGATGTAACCCGTAGGGAATAAAGCTGTAGAATATAAAACCTAAATATAGAAACCTTTATGTTTCAGATTCCCTGTACCGGGTGATTGTGGTAGACTGATTACCTGCGTCGAAGGCCACCCACGTCTCCTCACCTGCGGGGATGAAAAGCTTTTCGATTCTGTGACTCTGAGTTGTTTGGACCCCGACGAGCTGCCTCACTGGTATGTCGCAAAACGTGTCTCGTTAATTCAATATTTACCGATAATCTAGTGCCTCAGAAATTACCCGAACTGATGATTTCTGTTTCAGTGCCAATAATCTGTAAATAATGTAGGAAAGTCAGCGATCCCGAATTACAACATTAGCAAAAGCCTATCTACTGTCACAGAATCCCGAATTATTGAAGTCGTCTTCAGTGCTTCCTAAAGCAAAGTATAAATTTCCATTTCAGTCGACAACTCGATTGCTGATTTGGAAACTTGTGAAGCCAGCCTGATAAATAGATTCACATTTAAACCTACAAATTAAAAAAAAATCTGTTATTCTCGATTAGTTAGATTTTTATAATTATTACACGCTACCGTATTGCTGTTTCTGTATAAATGTATAAACTACGAAATCTAGGGGTATTTAATGGGGAGAATTATTGAGAAATCCCAGCAACGATATGTACAACGAGCATTCAAATAAAAATATGGACACGAGTACAAAAAAATATACAATGTACACTTTATTCCAACGGGTCTACATCGTACAGGTGTGAACGTTTCGATAGTAAGTCTTACGATTAAGGCGAGAGTAAGTGGGTGAGGATGGGTAAAAAGAGTATTTACACTTCGACTATAAGAATGATACAGAACGGATGGTGAGAGCTTGTTGGTAAGTGATCCTCGCGATGAACAGAGGGATACGATCGAGGTACGCGTCTCTTTCTATTCATCCCTCTCGACTCGCGGTACGTACGTGCACGGGAAAATAACTACCGATAGAGTCATCGACCCCCCAAAAAAAAGAAGAATGAAAAGAGAAAAAGAGAAACAAGAATATCTGCTCCTTCTAACTAGTAGTACCTAAAGACTACATTTATAACGTTATAACGAAGTGGTGAATATACATGAAACTTAAACTGAAGCGTCTCCGCGTGCTCCCGCGAGGCCCGTCTGATCGACGAGTGCCAATTCTACCGATTCCGTGTCGGTGGATTCGCGTGCCCTGGCTACGAGTGCCACCCAGATTTCCGGTTGCTGTGATATCTTGAAGACGTGGAAAGAGTCACCCTCGTCGCGGCTGGTCCCTGTTCGCGGCTCGAGTTCATGGTTCATGGAACAGACCCCGTGGTCTAGTTTCTGGGACGAGCTCGAAGGGATATGGGGAGCGCGCCGGAGGGCAACGGCGGCACACCGGGCGGCAGGTTCTCCTCTTCTGGTTCCTGCTCGTTCCGACCTTCCGGCAGGTCACCCTCTAGATTCGGCGGCGTCGTGGGCACGTCGCAATCCTCCGTGGGCGGGACCACGCACCTCAGTGACCTTCGGTCGAACACCAGCATCGCCGGGCATCGCTGAAGCCGCGGGTAGCCGCCTTGACATTGCCAGTAGCGGTTGCAGGACTTGCCCAGGGGAACGTTTCCGTTCGCGTCGTCGTTGCAGAGCGCTGTCGGGCATATTCGGTTACGTGTTGGTGGGATATATTTCGACGTGGAGGAGGATCGGGTGACGTGTCGTTGTTACTGTTGTTAGTAGCAGAAGCGTTTGGCGCGGATGCTCGAGTTCGTGTGGCAATGTTCTTCAGGAGTTGCGTGAGTTCTTGATGAGGAGATCTGATTCTGAGGGTGATTTGGTGATATTGTTTAGAAGATGCAGGAAACGTGGGAAGCTTGTAGTGTTGGCGAAAAAAACAATCTCGGGTGATGGGGACTTGAACCCAAGATCTCCGGGTTACTGGCCAGGCGCGTTACCAATTCCCCCAAAGCCGACTCCCCAATATTACTTTTTTCAGAACTCCACAAATACCGTGACCAACGGGGCGACATTGTTATTAGTTTTTTGTAGATCACTGACGCACCCAAATTGGGGCCAGGGGTCCCTAGCATCCCCCAAAAAGGGGATTTGTAAGAAAAAAAAAGAAAACTGGAATTTATTCTTTAAATCAATTTTTATAGTCACCTACTTGATTTTATTCAGTTTGCATTAAAAATATTTTTAGCCGTTCAACTCGGTTCCCACCAAGATTCAATCTATGGTATATCTTCGAAACAATCGTTCTCGCGATTCTAAACTATATTTCCAAGGAAAAAGTAGCCGAATCTTTCTTGAAAGTCGTGAAGAAGTTGAGATGTATTTTATCCCCGAATTTGGAATATTGAAATATTTCAAGAGTTTGGGTCTTTGTCTCCGCGGAGTCTACGGTTCCAGGAGCTGTCGCGAGCAACGGGTGTTTTATTCGTGAAGCTGCTAGGCTACCTGGTCACAGACGTCGCTGCGTGGGGCAGTCGAAGGCGCGACGAGAACTCACTTCGAATGCTAATTAGCGACCCGCCTCTTTTTCCTCGCGGAGGGCACTGACATCCAGCGAAGGAGTCTCGAAGGAGGAGAGGAAAAGAAGGAACCCCGCATACCCACACGCCTGTCGTCTCGTACACGGTCACTTTCGAAAGTGAGAATGATCGCGAACGTTGCTCCAGGGTATACGGGACGCGTTTTGCGAAAGAGAAGAGGGAACAGATGTTTCGTAGCAAGGTGAACGACGGATTTCGTGAATAGGATCTTAAAGCTTTCACAAGGCGTAACGTGAAAGCTGCCCGCTGCAGGCGGATCGTTGGGTGCCTCGAGGGTTCGTTAATGAAATCCAGTTGCGCAACATCGTTGACGCGGGGTAATTAAGTTGTAGCATTCAGATGTATACAGAAACTCTACGTTTTAATAAAGAGCAGATAATTTAAGTGTTTGTGTAATTTGAAAAAGTTTTATATTCACTCTTTGTGATTTAAATAGGCTTTTTAGAAGTAGATAATCAGTTTGGAATATAATATAGAGTTTTAGATAATTGTAATTTGAACGAATAGTAATTTAGATTCTTAAATTTCTTTAAGGACTTATTAAAATCAGTATTAATATTAAGGTGCACTTTATTAAAATTTAACTGTACTTAAGAAAGGTCAAAGTATGAAACTTTTAAATAATTAATTTTATATCCGTTAATATAAATGAGAGACTACTGTAAAAAGCAAGGAAGATAAAAGTATCCCTAAACTAATAACACTGCTATTATTATTAGTATAATATTATAGTATTATTATTAATATTAATAGGTAGAAACCCAATATCGAAACTCCTTTCAACATTCCTTTCTCAATGTTAGCAACTACTCATATATTTCCAAAGGGAAGGAAATCCGAAAACTGATTATCCAGATGTATCGAAATAGTTAATGAAGCATTCCTCTATCATCATCAGATTAACAATAAATATACCTTGAAGCCAAAAAGAAACCTAAGTAGCAATGTCATAACAACACGTTTTAAAACAAGCGCTCACAATATTCCCACCACCTAAAAAACACCATCAGCATGCAAGAATTTTTATCATAGAAGCGAAATCTCGTGATTATCGTGGTTACTCACGATGCTTCTGGCACCCTTCGACGTTCTCTGGCCAATCGCAGGACCTGGCTCTCTCGTTGTACAAAAGACCGCCGATGCAAAGCTGCTCGGTGGCGGTGCCGTTCCAGCAGGTCCAGTACCTGGTGCAGGATGTCTCGTGGCCGAAGATACCGTAAAGCCAGTCGCAGTGGTCCGCTGGAATCGGAGGATTGGCTTGTCGTTTGCCATCGCAGTAGTTGGCCCTCCAGGGGTAGTCGCAGCCCTCTGTCACGCCACGGTGCTTCCCAGCGAAAACAAGACCGTTCGGACAGTCGAATAGCTCAGGGCGTCCATTCACGCATTCCCAATAACGATCGCAATATTCCAGGTCACCTACGACCCTCGATTTCGTCTGGCAAGGGTCTTCTTGCTGTTGCTTCTGGGCGTACGAGCCTGAAACAAAGGGTAATTTAAATGTTAAGGGTGGCTTTTAAAACGGCTGTTCTCTTTCTGTTGAACCTGGATAATACACTTTAAATTATCTTTACCTGGGTGAATTAGGAAACAAACGAAGTACCCGATAAGTATTTTCTTTATTATAATTTGTACATGGAAGGAAGAAGTATATATTATTATTATTGTGAAATGCATGGATTCGTATTAAGATTTTCTTAGGGTCCTGGTACACTTATTGTTGTAGAGAAGTACTTGTGGTATAAATAAAACGTCCAGTGAATGTTATTAATTATTTTGTGTAATGTCAAGTAGGATATAATAATATTGAACTGTTTTGTTTAATCCAGAATGAAAAGAAAAAAATATTTCTGTGTTTTAAGTTATGAATATTTCGTACATTTTGAATGGTTCGTGTCAATTCTGAATGTTTAGTATAAAATATGCAATTTCAATCAGCAAATGAAAGTGTAATTGGAGGAAATCAACAAAAAGTAACTAAAAATCAAGTACTTTTTCAAACGTGCTATAAATGTATGGTCAATTATATAATATGAGTGTTAATAAACTTTTACACTAAAAATGAAACCTACATCTTTCTTACTGTTCCAATAAATTTATTTAAATATTGGAGCTGCCTCCTTATTGTTGCAAATCTTTCAAATACTGAATACTGTTTCACTTCAAACCATTTCAGATTAAACACAGTAAGCATATCGATCATTTAGGATAACAATGCCAGCAGAATTCAAGATAATAGAGCAATTACTCAAAGTGACAGTAATAGTACTGATAATTCAACTAGAAAAGTGGGTGATAAACATAACGATTATGTTTCTATTGCAATAGTGTGAGCTCGCAGTGACTTGAAGTCAGTCGTAAAATTGATTTTGCTCTCACTAGAAATCGGTCCCATGAAGGAGAATGGCACCTATCAGCGGCCAATGAACGCCAATTACAAAAGCTTTTGGGAAATCAGACATCTGTCCACGATTGTCAACACTTTTAAAGATTCCTCTTAGGCGATTGTTTTTTTTTTTCACGCAAGTAGGAAATTATGCGTAACTCCATTGAGAAGGCCAAGCGGCTCGAACAGCCGCAACTAAATATCAAGTTGCGCGACAGCACGCTCGTTCTCTTCTTTCGATTCAGGAACATGTTCCCGCCGACCGTGAGGCATAGTAACACGATTTCTTGCCCGATCTGATCGAACGGTCGTGAGTCATCGTTCGTTGGCACATCCTTTCCATCGAACACGTCACAATCAAGCTTTTCCTGATAGCATCGCTACGAAAGTAACCAATATTTCTTCCGAGAAAGTTGGAGCTACAGCGATTTTAGGAACTCGACAGTTTGATCTTGAGAAATAAACAGATTTGAATGCTAATTATTTATAAAACTGCTGGACCTAATAATTTCTTCAAAGTGGTCTTTTTAGATTATTTGTATAATAGTGTGAAATATAGCTAAACTTCACTCTGACAGGGTTTGCATAACAGGAATTCGTAAAGGGGTGGATTTATAAGAGGCATTTATCTATTTTTTTTAAGTATCTACGTATTTCATTTCTTCCAAGTTTTACAGAATTCCCTTTTTATTTTAATCCTTAACTGGTGACGTCCCACTTTGTGACATAAACGGTGACGTGGAGTCTCCCAGAATATTTTATTATATTAATATTTTTACATTGTCAAGCTTGAATTTATTTTTAACATATAAGTACTGGAGTTATTAGTGACATTATTACATATTTGAAAATATACATCTACGTGTTTTGTTCTAAACTACTGAAGCCTAGGAAAAAAAATTCTGCAAAAATAACTCCACGTCACCGGTTGAGGGTTAATTGAAAATTCTTAAAGAAAAATCCTTTAAATACACCATCTGCATTTTAAGATTAAAACGTAATTTGATCTGAGAATTTTAGTGATAAGCACACAGCCACGATAAAATAAATCCATACAGTACACTGACACGGAGTAAATAAAAAGGATGCTGACTTGAGAAGTGTTTCTGTGACGCATGGATTTAAACGATAAACCTAGTTTCTAAGTTACGAACAGCTACATCCGTTTGCTTCATGTAGTCTTGCACAGCAACGAATGCTTTTCAATTGTCTGCGTTACAGCGTAATTATGCATTACGCTGTTAATCGAAGATAAGGCGCTCTAATGCACGTTACGTGTTTCAGAATGCAATACGTCGTGTGATACTTTCTCACATGCCAATCGCGATTAGAAAGGTGTTAATGTTCTTCATCATCATCGCGTATAACCGTGAGAAAACAGTGATACAATCGGGGGAATAAGAATACGTGGATGGAATATGAAAGCTTTATTATAGAAATATGGTAATTAAGTTGCTGTAAGTTATGTTACAGCAAGGGACTGGAAGTAGCTTGTTATTTTTCAATAATTAACTTCGTATTAGAAGATTATTATTTATTGAGATATTAGAGGAAAGAGGGAGGAGGAGGAAGAAATAAATAAAGGGACAAATGGAATAACAGAGAGTTAATTGCTGACGTGACGAAAGTTAAATGAATGCAAGGTAGTGAGTCTATTGGAAAAATTATCTATCTAACTTTGTGAGAAAATATGATCTTACTTCGACACAACGGATACATTGTGGGACAATTTTTTCGATGTTACAATTTTTATCTGACTTATGCGTAAATAAACTTTTGCTTCAAAGTGTAGTTATTTTGTTATTTTTCAAGCAAAAATTTTTCTGTCGAAAAACTGGACAGTTGGATGATAAAGAATATGTTTAGAAACATCTTTGCAAAATTGTATAAAAATCCATAGAGTTTTATTCAAATTACAACGTACACCGTTTCGGAAAATGTGGTTTCGAGAAAAACGCATTTAAAGTTTTCAGAATGTTTTGATATTTGAAAAAAATTTTTATATGTTATTCAAAGATGTCTCTATCTTCAATGAAAATTTTTTATCGATAACAGTGTTTTTGTCACTTAGAAATAAATTCCTAAAGATGCGATATTTCTTTCTAATCCATTTCTAATCCAGCGTTAGCAATTGCCAGTGCATCCCCACCATAAAAAAGTTTATAAAATTTCATATGCACAAACTTAATAAAAACGGACATTTCCGCACACCTAACATCACCTAGCAGTGAGCGAACGAACTTTTGCACCGACCTAATAACGATACAACTGGTTTCCACGTCCCCAGCCTAGAATACAACACATCCTGCCTCCATTTTACTACCATTTTCAGCCACCCATGAGCACTTACTAGCAAGGAGAGGTTTTCAGGTGTCCGCCATTGATTACATTGCATGCGATGGATTGCAAAATTATAATATTCCATTTAAACCAACAATAGTAACTTTCGCCTCTCTCCTTATAAAATTCGAGGGGTGGATTCACCCTCTAAATCATGCAAGCGGGTCAAAATAAAAAACCAGTATTTACCATTTTTCGGTTCTCTAAAACATATCCAAAAGTCAAAGCAATCCGAGGCGGACGCCTGAAAATCAGATGAATTTTGAGGGGTGGTTCCCGAAATATGCAAACATAACTAAATATATCTTATTTTTCCATCCTCTGAAGCATATCCAAAAGGTGAAACGCAGTTGTATAGCAGCGACCCAGGATCACGAAACGAATTTAAATGCACAGAGTCCTCTGTGCCCCGGGTCAACTCGCAGGACTCCTTCGGTCGTTCAACCACAAGAGGTTACACGTAGCCAGCGTAATATCTCCGCGTTCCGCAAACGGGAGTAATTCGGTCTCCATTCGGAGTGGCCGGGCAGAAAAGTAAATAGTAAAGTAAGGTGGGAAGCCAGCTCGCAGCGCGCTCCCAAGAGAGTACACCTTCGATCGCAAGTGAAAGTGTCTAGCCTTGACTTGCAACCTTCAGGGCACCTCTTTCCTCCGCACCATGCTCCATAAAATGTGAGATTCGATTCACGACGTTGTATCTAATGTCGTTCTCTCATCCTCCTTCGAGGATCGCGATTACCAGCGAACAAAGCAGCCGTGGCTGCAACAATCATGTTGGTGAATTTCCCGAAGGAATTCAACAGGATGAAATCGACGTGGGCCAACTTCAACTATGTTTGCTTAATTACGGTGTACCTTGTTATTAAAAAATGACGAACTTTTTATGTTTCTATTTTACTATATAAATGTTTATAAACCGGGATGAAATATTGCTTTTCGAAGAAAGCATTTATTTTTGTTTAAATAATAAGAAATTATACGTTCGTACTTGGTAGGAAAGAATGAAAAAGAAAAAGGTGAAAATTTTAGTAAACCAATACAATTCATAAATAAATAATAGTGATATTTCGCGAGGAGTATGTAGTAGTAGAAGTGGCTCGCTGCGGCGGCGTGTGGCATGAATCATACGATCACGATTCTATTCAACGTAATATTACGGAGGTGGAATTTTGAGACAGAGATGGGCAAAATTTTTATTTAAATAAATTTCGAATAACGAATGAAAGTTAAAGAATTATTCGTCATGTGTCGCATAAAGTAGACTTGGGTTAATTTTTCAAATTTAACTTTAACTTCAACTTTATTCAACGTCGACCTAGCTAGTCGAATAAAGTTAAAGTTAAAGTTAAAGCTAAAAATAAAGTAAAAGTTGGAAAATTTATTCGTCGCTAAAGTTGCAACGCTCGCCAAATAAAAAATTATTCTTATTCGTCGAATAATCCGAAGACAAAATGATTTTTATTTGATCCATCATTCAAATAATTTTTTATTTAGTTAATAACCAACTCTGTTTTGTGACTAATCGCAAGAATCGTTGGTAATATGACGGAAGTGTGTCTTATTAGTTAAGATCCAACGATCAACCGGTATTATCTCCACCTTTCAGCAGAATGCAGAATAAAGAAAGAAACACATCCACGACACTTTACTTCGCATCGACAGGTTTCGGAGGAAAAAATACCGAGAAGGTGTCAGTGGTTTGGTAATTTTCCTAAACGAGACTCAAAATATATATCATTAAACATCTGATTGAGAAGAAATCCACAGATTCCTCCGTCTTAAGTAAAACGTGTTTCTGACCAGAACGATGGACCTGGAATAGAATCCTGAATGTCAAGGGTGCCCAGCTCGAGATAATGCAAAGCAGGATGATTTGTGGATATGATCGTATTCGTTCTCCAGTTTCAAGATGGAATCATCGAGTATTTATAGCCTCTCCTAACAGTCCAATCACTTGAAGCTACCTCGTCTAACCGATTATCCCTTCGGCTAAATCAGAGCCCATGCAGGAAGCAATAAATCCTTCGCGGTTCCCACAAATTTCACGAAAGCGTAACGCGAGTGGCTGTTGTTGTAATCTCTTCAGCGGCGGCAGTTTCTTGCCACATGGCCGGTTTATCGCAAATAAAACGATTAACTCGAACGGCCCGCATTGTTGTATTCGGGCGTTCACATGGAGCAGCATTCTATCGAGCATTCTAGACTACTGAAAGGCGGCGGTCCATTTTGAAAGGTACAGGATAGTTACCAGCGCACCGCCGCCACTTTTCTTCAGGTATGCAATCCCCCGTTACTCGTCGACGAATCTTGGTATGTTACACTAACACAATAAACGCCGCGCCAACACGGTCGCCGGACTAGATCCGATAGATAAGGGAAGGAAAGCGAGACGCCGGACAGGAATCGTGGTTACTTCGACTTATCCGATCCCTGAAATTCTCTTCGCTTCCCCCGTCGCGCAATTAACTGGTATCCTCGCCCGTCGAAAGGCGAATGTGAACCTGGCCAGCTTAATTGAAATTTAAAATCTCGTCCTCGGATTGTGGTGTTTCACCTTTACAAGCATCGTTAACGTTGTTGGCAAGTTATTTTAGTAGCGAGAAAGGATTATTCAGCGAACTTGGGGACCGAAACGAACTAAAATGCAAACGGGAATCCTATTTTTGGGGCTAAAAGCAAAGCAAAATTTGGGATTTTTTTTTGTAAGAAACTAGTGATTCGATTCATATGAAACTTGGACCATGTTTTTATGCATTTTTCAAGAAGTTGCAATTTTTTTATTAAGTTTTAATAATTTCTTTTTATAAATTTTTAATAATAAAGAACTGCAACTTCTTAGAAGATTATTTCTTCAAAAAGAAATCCCAAATTTTGCTATTTTTTTAGTCTAAAAAATAGCTTAAGCGTTGTATAATTTGAAGCCACAAAGAAAATATAATACATCATTACCTACACTATTATTATTTTTTAGTACATAGTAATAGTAATAATAAAAGTAAAATGAGATTTCGTTCAAAGTTGTCGCAAACTTGTTTCTTCTAAAATTGCATTTCGCAATAGAAGTACCTATTTTAAACTGTGAAACTTCAGAAAGCACCAAGTCTCCAAATTTACAAGTCTTACTTATTACGAATTCCTCTACTGAAATTTCTTTGTGCACGCAAAGATTAATAAATTTTCAATGTTCCACTGTACGTATTCGGGGAAATGATGTCAACCATGAACGTGAACTAAATCGATTCGTTGGCTTTCTTACATTAAAGCTCCACGCCTCGAAATCCCTAAGAAATCGTCGCCTGCTTTGTAGGTGGACACATCCCTGGTTAGGCAGCTTGGTTATGTAAGAGAGCCTCTTATTAGCAGTGTCGTGGCACCGTGTTACTTTCCCTTCCTTTACGACTCCTTGTAGAGAAGTAAGTGCGCGCAGTAGGTCACCGGTTGCTTCTAACAATAAGGATCAGAAGCGAGAGTGTCTCCACCATGGAACGTCTAATTGTTCACGTTCCACAGATAACACCCGCGCTCCGCCATGAATTGTTAAGCTTCCTTGAAGGGAAGCTTGAAGGCTAGCTTCCGATGTAGACTTTAGATCCTAACTCCTCCAGCTCTTCACTTACTGGAAATTTTAATTGCACGCTTTTCCTGCGAACGCATTTCTTTGAAACGCCTTATCTACTTTCCCTCGCGTCTTATTAATAATTCAGTGGCGTCGGCGTGTTTTTACGCCGAGGGAGCCTAACTGAATGTTTACTTTGAAAATTTTTCTTAGATTGTCCTGTTTAATTTTAACTCTCATCTCAATTTCTGCAGCATCCCCTTGCTCGTTATTACAGACAGACTTACGAACAAGTAAAATTCCTTAATTCTGCGTGAAGTGGCTATTACAGTAATAAATAGTGCTCCCACGGAATGCAATCTATCTTGCTCCTAAAATGCAAGTAATTCTCTGCAAGGTGGAACGTTACAGAAATAAACGGGGAAAGTTGAATAGCTAGGTGGCGTCCCGTGATCGAATGGAAACGCTACGGAATTAAATAGTCATGCCTATCTATTTTAACGTGTACACGACTGTACGCAATGTTGGAGTGGGGTTACGACGGGATAGATTCAGAGAAACGTCGATCTTTATATATTTTTAGTGACGTATATGAATCGTCATGAAACATATTTTATACATTAAATAAATTTCGAAGTAAGAATTCGCAACTGTGATTCACAGTAATAGAAACCTTGATTAATATAATTTTGTTCTCGGTGCATTCAATTGAAAAATTGGCTACAGTTTATTTAAAAGAGTAGATATTATTATTCGGGGAAGTATCGAAGATCATTTAAAAAAATATTCGCTCGAATTTAATATTTAACTTAATAATAACTCGTGAAATTCGAGCTCATCTTGTTCCATTTTTTTCTAGCAAAATTTCTTTCAACATTTTTTTGTCACGTGGTACTAATTAAAAATATATTAATCAAGCTTCAATTATAACAGGTAGCATTGCTTAAGTAAGTGAAACATGTTACACGTTTGGGGTGAGCGGATTCTTTCGCGAGTAACTTGATCTACCAACTTCCTCGTAACAGAACATTTTCCAGAAATCAATTCGTTATCAGCGCGATTAATGTCAGCGAAGAACTTGCCCCTGTTCGACTAATTCCCTGCGAATTTTTATTCGCGAACAGGTTGAATTCATTCGTTACAAGAACAACCGTAACAGGTTCGAGTCACGGAAATTCTACCGCGCTTCGAAAGCGGTAAAGCGACAGAATTCGCTGGAAAAGTAACCGTTACCACCCTGCTCGACCGCGCTCCTTCCTGAACGTGGAAATAAATGAATATCGACGCCCTTCCCGGGATCGTTAGCGAGCTACCAGGAGTTGCTCGACAGTCGGCAGCCCCACCTATTCCCGCGTGCCTTCCGTAAAGTGCAACGTTCCACGTCAAAACTCGCCGCGTTGTAATAAACGTGCCACGACCGAGACACGCCGTTTACGAGAAACGTGCCACTTCCTTTTCCTTCCCTCGGCCCAACCTTTTCACCCCTCCTCCCTCGCCACATCCAATTCCTCAATTTTCCTCGCATTCTACGCCTGATGCCAGACGCAATCTCTAATATGCGCTTCTGTTCCATCAAAATTGCATATCAAGTGTGAAACTGTATTTATGTTCATTTATTCATTGCGGCATTAACTGAATAAAAAATATTTAATTAACGGATTAAATAACAGTTACTTAAGCTTTAGATTGTACGAGGAATAAAGATCATTCTATTATTCGACACATGACGAATAAGTTTTTTTAACTTCTATTGGGTATTTGAAATTTATTTAAATAAAAATTTGGCCTATTGCTGGCTACAGGGTTATGGTGGACCCAAGAGAAACTACTTTACTCACCCAGTGTTATTGCTTCAAGAAAATTAGAATTTTATATTCTATCGAGATACAAATTTACTTAGTATAAATGGTTATTTTGAGAATTTTAGAAATATTACATTGTGGGTGAAAATAGTGGAGAAGCCACTATGGAGAAGCATTGAAAGGTTAACGGAGATTATACGGCTTCAGATTCAGAAATTTCAGAGAAATTTTAGTTTGAGGCTATTCTTAAATTACTTATCTGAGTGTAATTTTGGCACTTTTTTACCCTCTCCCCTTCCCCAGTATCAGAATTCCTAAGATTTTATATTCCAAACCCCCTTTCTTATGTAATATTTTTTAACCCTTCGTGGTCACGCCTTCTTATAATCAGAAATTGGTCACCAATTGAGTTACTTTTAACTTTTGAGTGATAATTGTGCATTCATCATACTCATACAATTATGCTATAATAATATTTTTCTAGAAATGTAAATTTTGATATGATGAAATTTGTGGTTAAAAACATAATTCAGGTTAAAGCGAAGTTTCTGTTAGAATCCTCCAAATTTTTAAATTCAAATAGGTACTAAGGTCTAAAAATTTAGAGAAATATTGGCAAAGAAAAAAAAATAAGCCGAGTAACTACGAAGGGTAAAACTGCATTTTTCAGTTATGAAAATTCTTTCAAACGTTCATATAATAATTCGTTTAACTAATTCCGTGTGTGCGAGGAAACACCCTTCTTTTTCTACTCATATTGAAAATTATATTAAAAAAAGATTACCTAAAACTATACCCAACTCCCCACTCTTCCCAAAAACCCTTACATAATGTAAAGACGACCCCTTTCCAAGCTACCATTTCTGTGGACCGCATTTTTATCATAATGAATTACAGAGTCCATTTCTAACTCGTACATATTCTTTCTCCCCGCAACAATTCGCCCGCTGTTTGCGCGCGAAATGGCGCCAACGAAACGTTTCTCCTTTGCATTCCCTTCTTTCTCCCGCTAATCACCGTTTAATGGCAGACATTTTCTCTATACATTATATCAAAGCTTCCGGCTGCAGAGAGTGTCCAGGCGTGTCCCATGCGAAACACAGCCGATCGGTTTATCGCAGGGAATTCCGGCCGGGAGGAAGGAAAGCGACCGCGGAAACGCGCGCTCGCAGCTAAGTAATTCGAAGATTACGTGGGACACCGGTTATCTGTCGGCACGAAAATAATCTCTCTAATAAAACTGTGCGCCCAACGGTAGAAAGTAGAATCTCTTACGTAAACCTCGTAGCCGGCAGAACGAAGCGGGACCGAGGCAAGGCAACCGACCCCTTCGAGATGCGTGGCGTCGTTTCGCGTCTCGAATGCATTCGGGGAATTATGAGCCCCGAGCGCCAAGCAGCGTCTCAGAAACTAGGTGAAAGCACGCGACCGCTTGGCTCCGAGTGTTTGCTTAGAAATTCGAGGGATGCTGTTACTTTCATGGCGTTTCGCAAAGGGAGATCGTGCATTTTGCCAGATACATTTGATGATGAATTGTCTTTACTTTCGAAGCTTGTGGGTTTAGTCTTTCTAATCGCGAGTGTATGACTACCAAGGACGACAAAAACTTTCTTTCACCGCGACCGAGACGACGGAAAAAATTAATCAACGGCTCGCGATCCGCGGATGCAAAATAAGGGAAGGAGAGAAAGAGAGAGAGAGAGAGAGTGATCTGTCTGCCGAGCTACTTTCATATTTTCACTCCGTGGGACACGGGAGAAAGTTCTCGAGATGTGTGAAACCCGGTGAATGCCCGTCATTGTCTTACGAAGACGTGTGTAATAATCGACGGGGGTAGGGGCATTCCTCCAAGTTAGGAGCGTCGTGTGGTATTGTGTAACGAAAAAAAAGGAAATCCGATTAATTAACCGGCGGTCAACAAAAAAAAAACTCCGCTAGCGATCAAAGTCGACGTTAATCAATTTCCTCCGCAATTAATCTCTCCGAGCTCTTCGTCCATTTCTAACATAACCAACAGCCACGAATAATAAAACTTAATTAAAACGTCACATTCTGATGCCCCCACACTCTGATAATTCGAATGTATAATCGACGAGTGAATTCCAGCAAGTGCTATTAATTCCTAAGTGAAAATGAATCACGCAGCTGAAGCGTTCGCCGCGGTGTAATTGCGAAATGATTAATTCGATCGGTCCCGCGCAAATCACCCTCGATTTCACGGAGGACAGCAGGCTTTAATCGAAGCATCGTCGCGGAGGATCGCCCGCGAAAGTAGGCCGACGCGCACTTCTCAGATCCAGCGGCAGCAAGAAACGCGCTCGTCTGATCACAGAAAGTCCGTTTTCACTTGCACTCGCCGCGTACCAACAGCCGCGCTCCAACTGCCGCTACTACTTAACCGAGGGATAAAAAAACGGAGTGTATCCGTGCTTCCCATCGATTTGCCATAATCAAAGCGTCATTTAACGAGCACGGATGGCACTTGAAACGTTTATTACTCGAGTGCCATGTCGTGCCGTTGATATACACCATCGATAAAACCGTCTGATCCGCACAATCGGTCGCGGACGCGTCTCTGTGCCTCCTTTTAACGGCTCGATAAAACAAAGTCGCTATTTACGTCGAGCGGGTAGAGTTAATTTGTGGGGAAACGACGCCATTGACTGTGGGACGAAGGAGACGACGAGGAAGACCCGAGGGCGGTTTGAAACGGGGGACGAAGAAAAGGAAGAAGAAAGAGGAAGAAGAGGAAGAGGGAGAGGAGTAAAGGCGTAATGAGACGCGACTGGCGATGAGGAAGATGTAAAAGCAAGAGGAGAGAACTCACCGTACGCAGCCAGCAGCACCAGAAGAAACGGGAGAACCTTAGGCGATACCATTCTGAGTTATACCGTGCACGGCCTTGGGCAAGACCAATTCGATTAACTCGAATCTACTCGAATTTCAATCCGGGTGAAACCATCCAAAGATGGGGCGCAGAGCGTGAAGTGACTGTTATAAGAACCGAAGAAGCTCGGCTGATGAGTTTTCGTGTCGAGACTGGTCACTGGGAGAGGCGTTTGGCTTCGTGTCTTATATGAGCTCCCCACTCTTCCGGCAGGTCCGATCTCTGCCGCATAGGAAGGCCTCCCTGGAGAACACACCTGGTTTCTTCTATCGAGGACTCCGATACTTGGCTGCGCGGTATCCTCCACGATGATACACCGGCGAATTAGCGATGGGCAACAGCTTCCTATCGCTACGTGACAAAAAGAAAATCGAGTTAGTTTGAATATTATTTTATTTCTCTAATGCGTTTGTAGTTGGGAAGCTTTAGTCCGATGCTTTCTTCTTTGACAGCGCGAATTCATTTGCGGGGATGAAATTCGATTTGCATGAGTAATATGTGTACACTACTGGCGAATATTTTGGAATCTCTATGAATATAGGGAGGGGTTTTAGCTTTAAACAAACAAATTTAAGTAATACTTTTGTGTGATAAGATATTAAAATGGATAGGAAGCAGAAATACTACTATTATTAATAAAAGTGTTAACTTCGAATTGGAATAATATTTTTCGCGAGTATTTTGTATTGCAATCTTGGTATAGGGAGCTTAAAAAAATATTTAAGGTCTTTAAAAAAAATTCAAGACTTTTAAAAAAATTTGAAGACCTTTAAAAAACATTTAAGTCTTTTCAAATAAAATTTAAGATCTGAAATAAATATTTAAGACCTTTAAAATATTATATTGAATTAATTGTTTTAGATCCGAATATTGTTTGAAGTGACTTGAAATAAGGAAGTGATTGAATTTGAAAATTTGTAAGGAAGTGGATTGAAGACTCACTGTGGGAGAATTAGTTGAAATCTTTCGAGCATCTAGAGACAGAAACAATTATACTCGTAACTGAATGTTGGGGAGGATATTGTCCTTCGTTTTGCTTCCGCGATGTTTCTTTGGTATGAAGCAACTGGATGCCAGAGAATGAAGTGTGGTGTTTTATTGAATTGATTAGAAGAATTCATTGCTTTTTCCATGCTGATTGACAGAGCTTGAAACAGAAAGAATCGCTACGTTAATGTGTATGAACACTTTGTTTGAAAAATATATTCAAGTTTTACATATTAAACAGAATAAAATGGGGAGCCTTTAAATAACGTTTTTAAATTACGCAGACGAATTAATTAAATTTTGAGAATTTAACAGTAATATCAGGTTTTATATTATATTTTTGAGTTTTTCAAAAATAAGATACTTTCATGAATGATAGCTTTTTCAACAGTGCATTTTATAAAATTTGCATATACTTTTTATGGGTTTGTATCTGAAACTACATAATTTAGTATCGTGAATATTATACTACATTTTATAAATTGTTACTTGTGAATAATTTTGCATCCGTAGATTCGAATTCCTTTATCCATTTGGAAATATCTACAGAATATTAATTTACTTTATCTGTCGAACAAATTTATTCTTTACATCATCATACAGCATTCACTAAAAATCTAGAATTTAATAATAATCGTGAATTTTTATTTTGTCCCCTTATATATTTTTGTCTAACTTTTATTATTGTGGTACTAATTTTAGATACATTGACAATATGATATATTCTATAAAATTTGGTTTGTTTAGAAAATAATATAAATGCAATTTAAAAATAATAAAAAGTAAATAAAATTTCAGGGTGAAATAGTTTAAATATCAAACTGAATAGACTTTCCTTATTTAACGGATGAACTAATTCCTGCAAAAAATACAAATTTCTCTACTCCAGATGATAAAATATTCAATAACCATATTTTAGATATTCCTTTATAAATGTACCAGCTTCCAAATAAAATCCCCTTAATATCTAAATTTAATCTACTTTTGATAAGAATTCTAATCCACGTTTAAAAATTATTCACGTTAAAAAATATTACACACGGAACCTTCTGCTTATTCCTTTAAACGTATCAAGCTTTACAGTACAATTCAAAATAAAAGATTACACATCGTTTAACGTTCTGTCACACTTTGATGTCTGCCAATTAATTCGAGCGCGCGAATCCCAGTCAAAATACGAGCCCAGATCGGCCGTTTTGATTCCATTGTGTATGATTTAACAACGGAGTAATTGGATTTATCGCGCGATACTTCATGCTCGGATACTTCGTAACGATGCCGAGCAAATTGCGTTGACTCTATCATCGCACACGATCATATTTCACTCCCGTTTTCTTTCCCTTTTATGGGATGAATATGCAGGAATCCTTCCTGCTTTCTATGTCATCTGCTGCAGCCTTTTCCGCAGCGCCGCGGCACCATTTATCTCCCGGCAAATTCTATTGATAAAACTATCAATTAGCCACGCTGGTCGACCAGCCGTTGCGAAAACTCTCCGCGTCTATCGTCCTTCGCCAGATTCCCGTCCCTTTGACTTCCTCCTCTTCGCTGGCGATTGTTTAACGATTATTTCAAAACACAGTCACAGGCAAGTCGTTTGGATCGGTCCCTGGGGTTTCTATAGAAATACTATAGAAATTGGCAAACATCGCCTGAGAAATTGAACGCTGTGGATATTGAGATGTTTAGATAGAAGAAGTGGACGGGTTTTCTTTAATTTTATAGAAATTTTTTTCCCATGAAAAGTGTTTAGAGGTTGTTAAAAAAAAGGAAATAGAAGTTATGGTATTATCTGATTTTCAGAGTTGTTTCGTGATGCTAGAGGATTCTGTGTGAGAGTTACTGTTAATAATAAACAGAGTGTGAAAACAACTGGAAAATAAAAAATATATAAAAAAAATTGTTAAACGATTTTACTAAGAAGGAAATAAAAAATAATTAGTTTCTTGTACTGCAAATTCGATGGTGTTTTCTCAGTTGAAATAAAATTGTGGTGCTGTATTAAATTGATTCATATTCTGTTATAAAATATCTTGCAACACGATTTTATTTAAGGTGAGAACACACCATCGAAATTGTAGTATAAGAAAATAATTATGTTTTAGGTTTTTTAGTTCTTTCTTTTCATTTTTGATTTATAGAGATTGCAAAATTAAATTGACCAAAGATGAAAGCTTTTACTGCTGGACATAGTAAGTAAAAATACTACAATATATTTCTGATGCATCGTTAAAATTCTATAATTTTTACTTATTATTTTATTCCACGGCAACGTCAAAAACTTTAATTGGCGAATTTAAACATTAAACTTTGAGCACAATTTAAAAAATCGTTTTCTATGATCTGTTTAGTCAAAATTTGTATAAAATAATTTCTAATACTTTCTCTCTATTCCCACCACCTCGGCTTTTACACACAGGATTTTTTCTATATTGAATATGAAGTGGCGGTACGAAAGAAACAAACCCAGTCTATCTCTCATAAAAATTGAGCTCCTCGTATATGTCACATACTTTGGAATTACAATGCAATCAAAGCTTTAACATATTTGTTAAAGACAGTAAATAACTTAATAATACAAAATACACAAAAAATGAGCATTTAAAAAATAAGAAATCGTTTTAATGTAGTTTTATTTTGTACCACTTTCCTCTAAAAAGTACCATATTTTTTCACAATGTACATTTAGCCGTAAAGTACTACATTTTTCCGAAAAAAAAAATCGACAACCCCGTTTACACTGCCAATCTAAAAAATCCGTTCTAACTCTAACAAAATTACTTCCACGATCCACGTTAACCAACCCTCTTTTACTCGGTTCATCAAGTACCATTCACCTTCCTCGCCCCGGACCCTTGCTTTTCAACAGCCTGTATAATAAGAACAATGAAAAGAGCATTCACCCAGGGGATATCAGGATAATCTTCGATCTAATATCTTCCAGATTTGACGTTATGCAAGATTAAGAGCAGCCGCGGCGCGCGGCTAACGATGCAGATCGTTTTTCATTCTTTCGAAACCGCGGAGGGGGCGGGACGCGGGAGGGGTGGCGTTTGCTCGATATAAAACAGAGATTATTTTAAAGGAGAATCGGTATCGCGCCCGCGGTGAAATCCTTCGGGCGATCGTTTGCCGAGGATCGCGTGGACGGAACGTTCTCTCCTCGTTGAACGTTAAAAGGAAGAGAGGGGGTGCGATCCCAATAACCGAGGCTGCTGTCTTTCTTGGGCGATACCATGGCGGACTGCTCCTGTTAGAAACGTCGGCGGGTACACCTTCGCGTCTCAGCGGTCTCGAAAGAAGGCCTTCACGGTTTCTTTCACCGGTTCGAGCCGCTTCACGCGATAAGTTGGTGAAAATAATGGTGAAACACTCCTGATTACCAGATGAAATTCACTCGCATCTCCTTCTTCTGGCGTCTCTAGCCGCGGCTCCTGGGTCTGAGTGGACAGCGCCAGGGGAAGCGGACGCGACGCCGAGGAAGTCGAGAGTGACTCGACAGGGCACTAATAATTTACTAAATTTGGTGTAATAATAATGGTTTGGCTGTTATAGTGTCAATTTTTAATATTTATATAGTTACAATAAACTCAATTATGAAACGTCAAATCGACATTGTTTGTTAAATAAGGAGATGATATGCAACCATGTGCAAACTGATAAAATACGTTCAGTCTTCCTGGACAACTAATTATTATTTTATAAAAAGAGTAACGCTTCTTAACAACATATAGTTTAGGGGAAAAACTTTAGGAAACTCTAGTAACTGTCAGACGCTACAATGAAACTACTTGTAAAAAACACTGTAAATGCCAAAAATCAAATTCTATGCTATAGTATTACTATTGGCACGTAGAAGATTTTCCGATAATTTTTTTTTAATTTTGACACTAAGTGTGTTTTCCACAAGGACTATCTAATCGAGTTAAATTTTTTCACCTGCTTTTGTATTGCAATTTTTCTTAGTGTACAATGAGGACTTAGTAATGATACTAAAAATTGAGATTATAAATATTATTATTTGAAAGCCAAGAATAAGACTTCAATCTAAATATCTACAAATTTATAAAAATAACTCTAATAGTTTCTCTTAAACTTAACTTCTGTTTGAATATTTAAACTACGTGTTTATTTTTTGTAATAATTACAGTACTAAGATACAGCAAATATTCAAAATTTAACTAAACAGGTAATTTGAAAATTATAAATGGAAATTGCTCTGTTTACTTAGAAAATCATCAGTAAATTTTGTAGCTCTGTTTTTTCTCGACATTCTTTACGTTAAATTAATTTAGCAAATTAGTCGTAAGAAAAATTAATAATACATTGTATATTCCCCACTGGATTTCTTTTTATTACACGTTGTTTATTCACAGGCAGCAAGAACCGATTTTCCATAACTAAGTCACTGATCCCCTTAAACCGACTGCTTGAAAAATATTTACGATAGCATGTCTTTCAGTTTTCCACTCGCAGGAGCACGTTGTGCAACTAAGTGGATCGTAAAGACAGAACGTTTAGCATTATTATTAATCCCATGCGAATGAATAATGGAGCAGTTTCTCCTTCCCCTGATTCCTGTCCCTACCTACTCTTCCGTTCCTTTCACTCGCTTCCTAGTGATCCTGAGAGACATTTGCAGTACTTGGAAAAAAATACTTCACACAAAATATTCCTTCAAACATTTGTACAGCAAATTACCTAGAATTCGTGCTTCTGCGAAGATACGTTGCCTGAAAGCAACTAAACGAACACCACTTTCACGAATGCTGGAGAGCGTCTAATAAAGGAACAGTATGTAACAATCTAATAATCTGATGAAAAAGTGATAATCAAAGGTGACTAACAAATCATTCATAATTGGCAATGTTCGACGAACAATCCTTAGAAAGCGAATATATAAATGTGTTTGTAGGTTAATAAATCACTAAGTGTCGTTAACACTTTTGCTATCATTAAGCAGGCGAGATGTTTGCACGAGAGTGCAATTTGCTGTGGCAAATTAGAAATATGTTACAGCACGAGATTCGTAGTTTTTCTAAACTAGATCGCTAATCGAATGCATAAGCAAGTAACTCATGAATAACGCAGGAACGCTGCTGCAAACAAACAGTAAGTAGCAACGAAAGCGTTAATTTTCTTGCGAATGAATATTTACATTTATTGGACTGTTTCTGATGTTTTATTAGACTCGAGGATATTTTAATTGAGAAATTCGAGGGCGATAGTAATAGTATGTAGAACTCTCCATATTACTGCTCAAGCATTTATGAGTAATAGCGTGCCTTGTACATCATTCATATTTATAAATATTTTAATACGTATATTAAAACGAGCGATATAAATATGGCGACTTTTTAATTTTTTTTAGTAAAATTTGTTTGAAGAATTTATTTAAAAGTGTACACACAAATCATATCTCCGAACTGTCCAATCATATAAACGAATAAATGAATAGAAAAATGTGATCATTGATTTAAAAAAAAATTAGTTTATTTATACTTACAGCAATATGAATTATTCTACTGTGATACTTCAATTTGTTATGAGTTGTTATATGCATATCATTATGAAAAGTTTCTGAAGGGAATGATATTTAAATTAGTAAGAAATTTAAAATTATTTAAAAATTTATTAAACCCCTTTTACGATTCTAACAACAAATTAATAGATTTCTGTACTGCATACAAAGTCTAGGAAAAAAATTCATACCAACATCTTAATTGATCATTAGAACACGGTACGTAACGAAGTTAACGAAGGGTCTCGTCTATCTTAGAAAAAGAGAAAAGAAATTTTATAGAAACCTGCGCAATAACAGTGGTAGAAAAAAATAAAATGTACCTCGCTGAACAATCAGTGAATTTCCCGAAAAGTCAGGAAACGAAATCAGGATACTAAAAATATCGATAATGAGGAATCTCGACAACTCACTCGAAAATGATAACATCATCGAGGATGCCCAGTGCTTTCTCACAAAGTCGAATTTGCATGAGAGAGGGGAGAAAGGGGAAAAGATTTCGTAAGAAATCGACTATACTTCCCGGAAGAAGGAACACTTGAAGCTCGACGACTGGAGTTTAACAAGGATTTTCACCTTGTTCCCTTGTGCAAGAAAATAAAAGGAATTGAGGAGGCCTTGTTGTTACCAGACTAAGATTATCACGATGCTCGGTGAGAATGGTCACAAGAGGAAACGAGAATGAAACATAAGAATGAAACAATGGGCACCGAGTTTCGAAAGTCTCTCGCGGTGAGCGAGCGTTTGTACCCCTTCGCTCCCCTCGATTTCACCCTTCGCTTTAAATCTACCAATTAATCGTTTAGTATTTAATCAAATCGTGTCATCGATTTGTTTTCCTTGCACCTCAAGATTAAATGATGAAAATATAGTAATCAGGGAATGATAAATTGACGTTTCATCATTTTCAGACTACTATCGGTGTTAGATGATGGAGTACGGTGCACTAGATGCTATTAATATTCAGTTAAACCGATTTCAATTTTTAATAACGAAAGGAAATGGCTTTAGAATTATTATTAGATAGATAATTATTGTAACAATTATTGTAATTATTGTAATAATTATTGTATTGTGAGTTCTAAAATTTATCCAAATAGGCACTAAGATTTTATTAGTTCTGATTATAATCAAGTATATGATAAAGGTAATATTATTATTAAATAGATAATCGTTAAGTTTATGATGATTGTGATAAATATATGTAAGTAGTGAACGTTGGGATTAGTATTCAAGTATGTCTGTTTGTGACTGATTACTATACTTAACTGGGAATAAATTACACTGTGCTATTTTAAATAGAAAAATAATTGAGTGATTGTAGATTAAAATGTCACACTTGTTACGCAAATTACACTTACAGTGAAACTCTGTCACTTTTCTTCAAAATATAGATACTAAATGCACTTTTTATGACTGATATAAATAAAACTCTTTAAGCATCGTGTGTACAATAATACATTTTATTAGCGATTCTACTATATTTCAAAGAAACTTGAATCTATAAAACCATTTTCTTATTCTGTTATAATTAAAGAAACTTTATGCAATGAAGTTGAAAAAATTAAATCAATCTTAATGTATTATTTAAAATCAACATGTTACTTATCTAACTTTGAAGACAAAATTTGATTTGACAAAAAGTTTGCAAATTCAAAAAATCTATTTTGCCCAATTCCTTTCAATATAAAATTTCTATTGTAAAACCTTCAAGACAATAATCTCTTCCTCACTATCATAGAATTTTTTCAACCCCTAACATGGTATCTAAATCTTATTTCCCATTTTTTTAAACATGCGCGCCTGAAAGAACGGCAACTGTTAAGCAGCCGTGCAAGGCAGGCCACTGATTCTTAGAAACTAACCGCTCCACCCTCTCTTTCTCTTTCTGTCACTCTGTTTTCTTCAATTTCTGCTGCTTTTTCTGCAGTTATTCAGGGCGTCGAAAATAAAAATACTAAATGGTTCAATGTAAATTCAATCAAGGCAGAAACGCGCGATTTAAGAAACGTTACTGCGAAACTTAATAATCGTCGTGCACGCATTAGAAAAAGAACACTTATCGAGGAAATGCCTTATCCTTTTTGCGGGCGAACGACCGTGCACACTGATTCTTTCACTGAAAATTTCGACAGCGTGTTACAGTTACGCAAATAAAATAGTAATTACTGAAAACGTCCGCGGGTCAATTGGGAAAATCATATTCAGCTAATCGGTCGGTGACAGTTTCTTATCGTCCACTTCGGTGCAGGCTTCTGATTTAGCCGTGTTGATGCAGTGTTGATTAATGGACCAACAAACACTGTGAGATGCCCCTGGGCGTCTGACTAATTGTGCGAACTGGTGGAGCTGAAGAAGATTTTCGCTTCAAGATGACAGTTTAATTGGGCGAATTAAACGCGTGAACACGCGTCGTCATGTTTTTATTTTTAAGGGGCGGCGTATTCGCGCACGCGTTTAATTGAAACAAGGAAAATGTAACACAGAATGTGAATTTTAATTAGCCAGGCGAGTGGACCATGAAATCTGCACTGAAACGAAGTTGGATAAATTTATATTTAATTTATAATAGTTTCTAAACTTCTAATTAATTTTTACTGCTTAAATTGTCATCTACTTTTCTAGTTTCTTTGCAATGGTTTGGGTTGGTGACACGAGCCAATTAATTTACTACATTTTTCTGATTATTTGAAATTTTTAAATGGATATCGTTACTGCAAATGTTATTAACGAGCAAATATAAATTTAGTTGCAAGTAGATATCAATTTCTTGATATAATCTAACAAACGTGTCACTCTATTAAAAAAAAAAAAAATATGGCGTGAAACTTGCAGACTTATCTGCGTGCATATTTCATTTTGCGTGAATCTTGAAGGCAAAAATAAAGATTGCGTAAGAGGACATATATATGTGTCCTTTATAAGGAAATTGAAAAATACTCCCCCGGAATAAAAAGACTTAACACCTCCCGAGATTATTTACACAAAAAGAAGCGACATTAATTTATTCTGAGCATCTTCGTAAAATTCCCCACCTTTGGTACAGCCACTAAAAATTCGCGAGACATTAAATTTCATCTTATTCGTTCGATTCCAGTAGCTTCCGATTCCGTAGGACCACGTTCGCCGGAAGATGGTCGTTAGAAATAGGATAAATTTGAGAGCCTCTGGAGAAGTCTGACGTGCAGAAAGTGTTGTGAGTCTGTGGGCTGCTATGACCCGGAGAGCAAGGACCTCTGGTCCTTGACGAGTTCGAGTCCACCACTTCTTCTCCTCTCTTATTTTCTGCTCCTATCTTTTTATTTTTCTCTGTTGGCCGACCCTCCAGCAGCACGTCTCATCCTGCTGGTCCTTTGGCTCCTTTTTAATTGTTTTATCTCTGCCCCATGTTCGCCAAAACGCTTTCGCTTCATTAGGCACGTCTAAGGCAAGACATGGGAAAACCCCACCTTATCTCAAAGACGGCATCGATTCTCGGACCGCCGAATAAGTCTATAAAGTACGAATAACTTTGACAAATGTACGCTTTTCGCTCTACATTCGTCATATTTCTTTCGTTGTGGTCGGAAAGAAAAACTAATTAGGTTCCATAAAATAAAGAAATGAGTATCTGACTGGTTGTTCTTTACATATATTAAAATAAAGTTTCTGTTCATGGTTTTTATTCATTTACTTTGCTAATTGTCAATTTAAGTAGTTCACTTTTTTCTCGACGTGTCCTTAACTTGTTTAACGTTAAAAAATTAAATTTCAATAAATCTGTAATTGTACGATTTTCTTGCCAAAAATTTTGCATTCTTCTTTGTTATTTTTTCACGAATAATGGTGTGAATTATAATATAATTAAATTAGTATTGGGTGTAAAATTATTGGAAGGGAGGATTTATAATTAAAAATTTATACTAATATCTTGCAAAATATATAAATTTTGATAAAAGATGAAGAATTTATAATTTTAAAAATACTTTGATTAATTTAATTATTGGAGGGTAATTGAATCTATAAAAATGTATTTAATCAAACGTCAAATATCATGGCTTCAGTTTTCAAACCGATTTTCAGCAAATACTGAGCAGTTTTTCTTAATCAGCATAAAATTCTGAACGTTAGATTTATTCTGATAAAATAAATAATATGAGTATTAGTTTTAATACTCATTTTATGGCACATGAACCGACTCTACCGGACATACCCTCTATACCCAAGTTACTCAAATTAGGTATCTATTCCCCAAAGTGAATCAAATTATCCCGAGTGTGGAGTCGAAGGAGCGGGGTCAGTACAAATAAAAATTTCAACAGCCTAAAAAACAATGATCCGCAAACAGAAAATAAAATTGGTAAAAGTCCCTTCGGAATTCCCGAATGTCGAATTCCACACACCCCAAAATCTCAAGTGTAGAGTACCTACTCCACACTTTCCACACCACTCACGCCGACTCTGCCAGCGCCCCAGGAACATTTTCACACGAAACACCTAGTACAAACACGCATATGTATTTCAGACTTATTCACTTGGCTACAGCCCTCCTTCGACAAACATAGGAAGAGATAGAAAGTGTTTGTACACGTTTAAAATACCAATTCGGAGTCATAAAAGTGTGACTCATGAAAAGGCCATAAAAGGACCCCAATCGCGACGTATCAACACTAGTTTTCTCTGCAATTATTCGCAATCACTTGGGTGTCTCGTCTTACGAGTTCCGGCGGTATGCAAGTTGCAAGAAAAATGTGCATCGATTGGATTTCCTTTCGGCGGCCGCGTTGCGTAATACGCAGGCACGCGTGTACACGGTAACGGTACAGATGTGCGTGACGATAGTCACGAAACTGCGGGACAAGGCGTAGACCGAGGCGATTAAAGCGGAGCCGAATCGGTACGGGGAATAACTCAGCGTATGCAGTCATCTGCAACGAGGATCTCTGACCTTCTATGCAGTTTTCTACGAACATCCCGGGCGAAACCGCAGCCGAGCATCCTGCCGCTGCAACGGAGGAATGTAACCCTGTGCTGGGGGAGTTTGTTTTCTCGGAATTGATGCATTTCTCGGGAATTTAGCGCGCGCGCGCAAAGCATGCGGCCGTTGTAATTCTTCCGTGACTAAGCTGCGAACTGATAGGGATCTGTTTTTAACATCGATGCTAACGAATGTTAAAGCAAACGTTGTGTCTCTTCTCTTGAGTATATTGTATTGGCTCGTGACTATACTGTAATGGCTAAAAGAATGGAGGAACTCTTTTTTCCATTCTGGGGCATATGGTGGGGTAGAAAATTTATTACGAAATAGAAGAAATTTTTGTTTGTTACGTAGCATATTTTGAAATTTACGTTTTATTAAAATGATATGACCAATTTAGATATTTCTATTTTTAACGAAAATAGCGTTCCATGAATAATGAATAATGAGGATTCCCGAAAAATCGATTTTTTTTCATTTTCGGAAATATATCGATTTGAGAATGTACTGTTAAGTTTTCGAAGAGAAATTTCAAATATTGCGGCTTGTGCAGCCCTTTATGTACACCCCGTTTTTCTCGAAACGTACTTTTTTCACCTGGCGTAGATAAAATCTCAAAATCTACTTGGCCGATTGTTCTGAAATTTGTACAGAATAGTCCACATACTAGTAGCTCTCGTGGGAAACAAAATTATATTTTTCTGTTGAGTTTATCATACTCTTTTTATTGAAAAATGACCGAGAAAGAAAGAGAAATTTCGGACTTCAATTCAAGCATTCGCCATCTTCGCCAATTTTCAACAGAAATAATTTCTTCCTGTCCCGACGATAACAACAAACCTACTCAATAAGAATGTTCTTAATTTTCTCGGTTTAGTTCACCCTGAGAGCTCCAATCATCCACGCCAGCAAGACATGATTCTTAAACATGCTTTTATTGTGAGCGAAAAGACCACAACAAACGATTAATTTAAAACTGAATAAAAAATATTTATGTGTGATGAAAAAGTAACTAAATAAACTACAAAAAGAATAATAACGATAGACGCACGTATCGCTCCTAAAAAAATTATGAAAGTTTAATTACGTATTAGAGTTAAAATTGTATATATTTTCTGTCTTTGCAAAGAATTAATTTTAGATTAAAATGGTTTGCTCTGTATAGATGTCTGTGTATTTTATACTCTCATCGGTTCTCGCCTTGTTGCGCAATTAACTAAGTACGATACTAGTTACTATCGTTACACAGCCTCGTTCATTCTGTTTTCCGCAATCATTCGTCCACACTCGTTCAATGATTTGATACACACTTCACCCAGACTCCACAGTATTAAGAGGCGATGTAAGGTTAAGCAGATGGTTTCTAACTGAAGTATTATAATTTCACATTAACTCGAGATGCGCAGAAAGTCACAGAAAAACGAGTAGCTATGTATGTTTGCAGGGCGTTGAACAGAACGTGAATAATTTGTTTCTTATTGGTGCACACCGATCTCCCCAGCGTTGAAAAACATTTATGTTCGGGCGAGAGAGGTGAAACAGGTATAGTGAGACTACTTTCTACTGGTTCATTAGTTATAACGTGGGTACATATGCTTTACGATTTGACCGAAAAGTAATGCAAATGATTTTTCGCTCCCCCTGTAATTGGCGATAGAAGTTTAAGAGAAAGTAAAATTACACTTGGATGCCTGCAACTTTCCTCCGTTGCGAACACAGCGACCAGAGCTTACGTGAAAACTTGAATTACCCCATTCGACGAAATAGTCTTTCGCGTTAGGCGATGTTTACACGTACACACCCAAACCTAATTACCGTGTCGGGTGGACGTTATGCACGAATAACGTAAGACAGTGTTTGAAATGAATTCACGTAATGTGCAATTGAAACGCTGATGCTAAAATCATTAAGTTACTTTAAAATCTGAGTGTCAAAATATTTCAGAAATAATTCAAACCTGCTTCGCGTTGCAAGGGTCCAATAATTTTCTAAAAGCTTCCAAAAGACCCGTCGAGTGTAGGAATTTTTCCTCGTGCGATCCTTAATCAACAGCAATTACTGTAAATTCGGGGAGTCATCTGCAGCGATTACGCTGAGTGCTCGTGTCGCTTTCCAAAATTTATTCCCCTTTTCTCGAGAGTGTACCTACCGAAGAGTTTCTTCGAGAGAAATGGGCAGCCCGAACGGGGGTGGCCCATCTATTTCAACCTCTCTTCGATCTACGTCTCAACGAGAGGCACGCCGATGAATTTGAACGAGCATTACGGTATCCGGGCGCGGGTTGTGCATTTTCATCGCTCGTGCCATCCACCTCGAGTGCGTCAAAAGCATTTTAGGCCTTCGCGGAGGGCCAAAAAGGAAGGTGAAGTAAAACCCTAGGCTCTCAGAAGGGCATCGACGTTAATTTTTTTTTATAGCCGTCGTTTCATGTGAATAACGACTGGTCACAATGCCGTCAAATTCGAGAGAGGGGGCGCTGGAATTTGCATTGAAGGTACGCGTGGGATAGGTATACGAAAGGTGCCATTCGTAAATATAAATATGGTGGACGTGTTTGTCCAATAAATTCGCCTGAATTGGATTTATCGTTGCTTGGCTGCAGGTAGCTGGGAGCTGTTAGTTTTCTGCTCAGCGCCATAGAGATGTTTTCGCAAGTTTCCTGACAAGGGATAGGTTCTTTTTTTTCAGATGCGCAACGTTGTGTGAAGAAGTGCACGAGAAGATGATATTCGTACCTAATTTAGTCCCTCGTGGACGTTCTTATTCTTTCTCAGCGCTTATTCGTAGGAAATATGTAATTAGATTTCCCTGATCTTAAATGCAGAATTTTAAAATCTGCTTTCTTTTTTAATTAGATAAAGTATATAGAAACATTATCCATTTCTTACTAATCGAATTCGAAACGCCCGATTTCATCGCGACAGCGTAAACAAGTTTGAAAGTTCTCATAGACAGTGATTCTTAAACGTTTTAAGTTTCTATCAAATTATACGCCATAATTTAAAAATATTAGCCTGCAAATTCCTGAATACGTTTCACAATAACGTTGACTTTTCTCAAAAAACATGGCATCGATAAAAAACTTATTTTAGTCCCGCACAGGAAGAAACATTTTCCATTTACCAAATATGCCAAGTACAGTACTGGAAATATTCATTACATCACTCGAATATTAAATACGTTATCACTTATAACTCTCTAATAAAAGATTAATATTTTACAGTAATAGTTTGATAGTACTAATTATTATTAGTACTACCCAATACTAATTATTATCAGTACTACTCAAATACTAATTATTATCAGTACTACCAAATACTAATTATTATCAGTACTACCCGATACTAATTATTACTAGTACTACCCAATATTAATTATTAGTAGTACTACTCATGTGTTAATTATTATTAGTGCTGCCCACAATACTAATTATTATTAGTTCTACCCATATGTTAATTATTATTAGTACCCCACCTCGAATTATGATTGGGGCTACGCATTCGTGCAATCATCAATATTTTACGGTAAAATCTTGGCCAAAATAAATTGCAAACGAATGAATTTTGTCAATCATACCTATTGCTATAAAAATTTTGCGTACTACGTAAATTTGAGAGTTACGCAATAAATATTTACAGTACTGTATACCAAGTATGTACTTTGATTGACAGATTCTGGTTCGTTCATTCCAGTGGACAATAAAGCTGCCAGTGTTGTGAGAAGAACGAATCTAGATGTGTTAATGAGATCTAAACGGTGACACTAAAGAACACTTCTCTGTCCATCATGGTCCAGCTCGGAAATTGAAATGTTCCACGATGTGGGCCTCAGGACTCGAGCGAGCGAGCGGACGTCGTCGTCCCACTGGGACGCGTTCCAGTGTGCGTGCTCGAGAGATATCACCGTCGTATTTGGACCTAAGTGGTAGATCGTGTAAGCCTCATCAAATTTATTGTCCGATTCGGCACGCTGCCCGAGTAATCTCTTATCTGAACTCGTGGTTTAGGTGATCAGCTGCCAAAATTAATTGTACCGGAGAACCTGCTCCCTTTTCTCCTGCCATTTTTTTACTCCAGTTCTAGATTAGTTCTCTTCATCTCCCGAGCGTCTATCTCGTTGGAATTTAGCGGGGTTAAGCTCTGTCAGTATCGATTATGATAAAAGTGTGAGATATTAAGAGGACTAAGCAGAAAAAACGTCTTCACATCATACGACTGTAGCACTGTCATATATATATTATCAAAGAAATTTTTTTACAGTTTATAGTATTAATAAACATATTACCCAAAAGTACTAGTCACAATTCGTATTCATCCCCTAGTAATTAATTGGCAAAAAATACTTGAACTTCGAGCGCTTTGACTGCCTAGTCTCCTAAATTAATATTAATACTGATCGCAGCAAACGTAAATAAAATATTATTATATCTAACGTTGGGCAACTTTATCAGTATTTAAGGGGATATAAGTCGGAGATCGAAGAATTTGTTGTTGGAAAGTTTTTGCCTGTTTATTTTGTGAGATTTTATTACCCTTTCTTTCGACTTCGCTGTCAAAATTCTGCGCCGTAAATTTCACAGCAGTTTATTTTCGTTCTATTCATCGTGCGTTCTATTTCGTACCCACGTCATGCGTCTTATTCTTCCGAAACCGCTCCCTCATATTTCTCTCTCCTCTCGCGCCTTATTTCTCTATTTCTTTTGTGTTTCAGACCTGCTACAGGTTCCTCTCGATTATCCAGCCTCATCTCTAGCCATCCATTGCGGTCTGCCGAAAAGTTGGCCGAAAGAAGAGCAAAAGGCGAGCGAGGAAGAACGCCGTTGTAAAGGACACTCGGATGGTAAAATGAACCCGATCAGCCAGATTAATCGCACCGTAGGACAAACGATTTCACGACACCACCCCCCAGGATATGTGTCAGATTATACTTTGGTGTCAGTTCTAATATTTCTCGTATGATCCCCGATCACGACGGAAGATACGTATTGAAAAGTGATTTTAGTGACACAAATCCGCTGCTATGCAAAACACGACTACGTCGCATAGATAAATATCAGAACTTGCTAATATTTATAAATAATTCTATAAAATTGTCAACATCAAATGCGTTGCACCGTGTGCAAAAAAAATTCAAGGCTAAAGTTTTATGGTGCTATAGGGCGAAAGGAATGGGAATCTAGTAACAATTTTGTACTATCAACTGTTACTGAAAGTATCAAAGGAATATTCTAGCAAATCTGTTATGAAACTTAATTATAAATTATTATAGTTAAATTTAATTATATATTATACACTAAAACTATGATATTTATTATCATATTATCATAGTATCATAGTATCATATTATCATATTATCATATTATCATATTATCATATTATCATATTATCATATTATCATATTATCATATTATCATATTATCATATTATCATATTATCATATTATCATATTATCATATTATCATATTATCATATTATCATAGTATCATAGTATCATAGTATCATAGTATCATAGTATCATAGTATCATATTATCATATTATCATGTTATATATTTAAAAGAAGACAATAAATATGTTTGCATACGAATTATGTATATCAAGTAAAATACGTCTGATTAATCACGTAGGTAATCAGTAGGTATGCATCCGCATTTAATGAAACAGAAACGTAATACACCATTGATCGTTTCATACACACAAGTAAAAAATCCTGTCCCATGAAGAAAGTAACTTATTTTCGCAAGCGTACTTTAGAATCCCCAACAGACTCCAGAAGAGTCTGATGGACTCGGAAATTCGAATCACGAACGCCTACGGTGTCCCGTAATCTTTTTTCGGAGATACTCTCCATATAAGGGAGGCTTATAATTATTCAGATATAGGAAGCCGAAAAACGAAACTGACACAAAACCGTCGGTGGGCAGTTAAAACATGCTTTTAAGAATTTTTACACGCTCGTTACTGACGTAATTACCCAATTCTACACAACGAGCTACTCTTCCACTTGAATAACGAATTCGAATGGGTCGCAAATAATATGACAAAGGACCGTGCTTCCACTCACGATGAAAATCTTTCCGCGTGATTTTCTCGTCATGTTTCTATAACTGTTTAGTAAGCATACCTTCGGCTGCAGGATCTGCACAGAACTGAATAAAATTATGGACCTTAAACGAGTCTAACATCCAACGAATTCCCGTCACGAATACGCACAGTGTTTCACATTTTATCTCTGCACGACGGTGCTCGCAGATCTTGTCAGCCATTGCGATTAACCGTAAAATCTTCTTCCTAGACGGATACGGCAATGTCTATATACGTGCCTTAAAAATTTCCTGAAATTCCTGCAGCGTTTTCCTCGTTACTGAAAATCTCGTAGTGCAATATATGTGCACAGTAAATAAAAATCGATTTCTGATTTTTCCACGATAAATATAAATTTAAGAGTTCTTGTAGAAAACACTGTAAGTGCCAAAAATAAAAAATTCTACACATTGGCACGTTGTTCATTTTTCTTCTAATTTTGGCACTTATAGTGTTTTCTACTAGGATTCTTTAACTTTTTAAATTAACTGTATAATGATACAAGATATTCAAAATTTAGATTAATTGATTATGCCTAGAAATTTTTAAAATAAAATTCTGATAATGAAGGTAATTTATTCGAGTTACTTGTGGAGGGGAATAAAGGAAACTATAAATAAATCTAGTTAGTCGTTTGAAAGCCTTGAAAATAGGGTGGTCTCTCTAAAAAGAAAACTAGTATCTATGAAACGAGTTTTGTTATAAGTAGTGCAATTATTTTGCAAGCAGGGCATTCATAGCTTCAACTTAATCGCAAGCAATTTAATGCTTGATGAAAAGTGTAATAAAAATTTCTTGGTAAATCATCGAACCATTATGTGATTTTTATTTTTTAAACGCGAAAGAGATTACATCCGCGCGTAGATTTAGTGTGTGTATGAATTTATCCACCGCTACTGTACTGTGCGGCGTGCACTTAATAAGCACATTAATGAACATGTTTCCGTGAGAATGGTAATTTACTCGATGGAGCTATTATTTGACTGAATTTTTCTCCATATTGATCCCATCATCTATTTTTTCGTACAAATAATGAGAAATCGAGGATTGGAAATAATCAACTTCTCAAGTATTTTATAGTACTTGTACGAGATAATGGATCTATAAATCGACCAATAACTCGTTGTCTTCATCCGCAGCGCCTATACGAGAATAAGATTCCATTCCTGCGTCTCGGATTCACAAATATGCGATCTTAAGATACGCAACTGCATCCGCGGGAACAGCAGAATACCAATAAAAATGACACGAGTAATGAATAATGCTCACAATGACCAACGCGAAGAGGAAATAAAATTTCTTGCTCATAACTATGAAGCTATAAATAAATCCTTGTAATATTCAACCCTGTCTGATACCTATCTTCAAGACACATGTCACATTCTGAAAACATTATCATTTCAAAATTGAATAATCACATTAAAAAGACACTTTTTCAATTTTTCATTAGGAAAATCCAGACTCAAGGCAGAAAGCCCTTTGGGTTATACCACAGAAATTTTTCTATCACATGGTGGTTTTGAATTCTAACAGTTCAATGAATCCATTAATGTTGCGTTACGACAAAACGAATATATGACGAAGTTTCCAGTGACAAAAGCATCGGAACCATAGAGCACAGTGGCCAACTTAACTGTTTCAAGAGCCACTAAAATGTAAATGGTCTCACGCACGGAAAACCGAATGCTGAGGTCACGCGTGACTCACGAGCGTACGCGGTGTTCTTGCCAAAAATCTGTCGAGGGCGAGGACCCACCGACCCACCAGATATCTGAATTTCAGGATTACAAGAATTCGCTCGCATCGTTCCTTTTTGCCCGGCTCCTCGCCGAGGATTCTTCCTCATTGCCGTATAATAAAAAAGGCGATGATCCCTGCGCCGCTGGTCCCGGTAACGCAACCTGTACCGTAAAATTCACGCAATGTCCCCAAGGGGAGTGGCGGCGGAAGGGGGGAACAAGTTGTGAACAGAGGGATCCAAGGACCCGCCGTGCCCGAATATCAAAATGCACTTCGGTAATGAGAATCCTTCTAAGGAGCAATCTCCAGAGTGCATCTACCTCTGCATTCCGGCTTTGGGTCCCACAGCTTCAGCGATCGAGGGCCTTTTCTTAAACGGGCAAGGATTTTAAGGAAAACGAAGGTGCCGGATGTTACTCCTCCGAAATATCCGAAAATCATGAACCAAAGTCGAATATGCTTCAGAAGAAAAATAGAAATTATAGACAATGAGGAAAGTCCCGTTCATCTTCTACCTTGCGGGGCCGAAAGATAGGTGAGTCATTGTGAATTTTTTGTACACAAACTGTTCGATAAATTAATTCGAAGTTTGGCAGGCTGCTCGCTAGTAGCTTGAACTATTTTTCTGAATTTTTGTGTGACACAGAGTGCTGACTGACAGCGTTGAAAAAAAAACCGGTGGTCCTGGCGTTGATGGAAAGTACCCTAAGGATTACGGGAAGCACAAAAAGGAAAAGAATTCTTAACCTATATGAATGAGAATAGCAGTGGTAGGTAGTAGATTTATTACAGTATTTTTTATCTTCCTTGTTTATTTAAAGAAGTTTTCCTGATTTTTAGGCTAAATTCGATTAATCCTTTCAGAAAGCTGCCATTATAACATTTTTTTATTTCCCTTAGTGAATCTACTACCATAGATGACTACATTCATATAGATTAAGAATATATTTTCTTTTTGTGTTTCGGATAATCCTTAGTGTACTTTTCACCAACGCCAGGTCCACCCAATCTTTTTCAACACTCTCAATCAGTCACAAAGAATTCAGATTAATAGTTCAGGATACTATCAATTTCTTGAACAATTTTTGTACAAAAATGTTTGTACAAAAAAAATTCTCAAAGACTCACCCATTTTTCCGCCCCACAATGTACAATCGCCTCTTAAGGAATCAACGATAATTGCGCGAAAGGTGGTTGCGTAGGACTACGGTCACCAGGATTGCATAAGGAGATTCTACGAGATGAGCACCAAAATGAAGGCGAAAAGTTGAATGCACAGCGAGCGGCCGGGGACAATACCGTTACAGAATACTGGTGAAAAGCGGCCGGTGTCCAAGTACGTAGATCCTGGAGGGACCTTGACATCCTACGCGGTCGTCCGGCACCGCCATCCGCGGCGGATCCTTCTGTGAGCGTGCGACAGCTGGCGAACAAACGAATGATCACTGGGGAATTACACGGTCCTCGCCGGTGATTCTAAATCTCCTCCAATAAGAAACCCTGGCCGACGCGCACCGAATCGCGTCCTTGCGGCGTCTTCGACCCCAGTGGAGGGGAATTTTCAGCGGGAACAAGAGGTGGTGAAGAAGCCTGCACTTCCTGAGCAAGAGCCCGCCGCCGGGGTCCTGCGCCCGTGTAATTGGGGTCCTGCGAAGCTACTCCCTACGGAGCAGAATGGTGGGGGATGCCCTATGTAAGCCCTCGAACCGACCAGGTCCAGACCATCCAGCATCAGGACATCGTGCAACGTCCAGAACACCGGGATTCGCCACTGTTCTCCATCCACGAGTATCGCGAGTTCAACGTGAGACCTTCCAGGGTGCCTGTCCCTCAGTACATCGTCGATCTTGTGATCACCGGTCACGATGAGGTTCATCTTGATATTCCTGACCCTTGTGCTCAGCTTCTGCGACGCGGCCAGACGAACGACGACCGCCGCGTCCACCGCGGCTACGTACGCCGGCAGGCAGCTGGTGCACCGCGGTCAACGTCAAGGTTAGCGCTTCAAAAATAATTTCTCTCGCCATTTTCGAATTTTCCTGGGTCGAGGTAGACGGTTCGTTTAGTGGAGTGTGCAGTTTCGCGAACTCAGTTGGGAGGGTTATGTGTGAGGTGAATTGGAGCGTTGAGAGCAACAAGGGACTAACCTTAGAACTGGGTAAACTGAGAAATAGGCGAGGTAAAAAATAGGGTTTCAACAGCATTTTGTATTGCGAGCGTTGTTGCCAGCGCAGGCATAGTTTTTAGCTTCTGATTCTATTGGAAATGCTCCCTATTGAGAGCATGATTAATTTTCTATTTAATCGTAATAAGTGTTGCACCGCAGATGACAGCGCAAAATTGCAATCCAACAAGTGATTTTGTTTGAAATGTGGTTTTAAATTGTGAAAAATTAATTTCCTTGTTTTATATGATTAGTGTAGCCTAATTCTATTTCGCAAAAAATATGGGTTGGTCCATTTTTCTTTTCAATGCCTCAATAATTGTTCTTGCGAATTGTAAGTCCGATTAGAAAAATTCTCTTTGAAACGTGAGGTTTGATGTCTTTATACGGTGGCGTGATCGTTTTTTTTTCCTGTGGCTGTCGCGACAGAGAATACATGGGACCTCGTGGAGCTGCAGAAGTTGGATCAGGCAACGGAGTTTTGGAACAGAAATCCAACTGCGCCTGCGAATGACACAGAATTAGAAGATCCGGGCGTTTTGCACGCCAGGCAGAGTTACCCAGGACTCCCCAGCCCGGGAGACACGAACGAGCTGCCGGGGCCCATATCGTCGACGGCCAAGCCGAAACCGACTATTAGACCGCCACCAGGATGTTACGCTTTAAGGGGGCAGTTTCCTAGTTCGAAGAGCTGTGCGAATTATTTGAATTGCTGGGACGGTGTGGTTATCGAGCAAACTTGTCCTGACGGATTGCTGTTCAATGCACAGAAGTTGGTCTGCGACTACGATTACAACGTGAAGTGCGGGGACCGACCTCTGCCACCGCCAAGTAAGCAAATCATATCATCGACAAATTTCTTAGACTCATGCGACCTCATTTCACCTATCGTAACGCTTTTTCTGATTAAGGATTTTCATACGTTCTCGACGACCAATAATTGATCGTCTTTAGAAATTTTTTGCTGGAGATGGGTGGAATAAATTGAAAATCCTATAAAATTATATTGTTTTGGGAACCTTAATGCATGTAAAAAAAAATTGCAAGATTTTTCCTGCAAAAATGCACAATAATAAAAATTTAACAACGATCTTATAAAATGATACACCTAGAGAGGCTTACAAACTGACGTTCTATTAGAATTTTTTTTTAAGAAAGTATTGACATTATTGCTTCCGTAATTTTTTTGTTAAATATGTCAAATCTTCGGCTACAATACTTCATTTTTGTATGTAAGAATATTAGTCGTCTAATACGATTATTGGGGCTAGTTCCAAATGCGTCATTCGCTGCAGTGATTTGGGGTACTCATTATTAATTAAACAGATTTTACACTACAGCAAAAACCAAATTAGCTGCTTAAAATATACTAACAAATGCTGTTTCTCGCGGGGTGGATTTCAAGAAAGTTAATTTTTAAAGAAACGGCAGCACTCTGAATGAATCGTTCAATTTGCGTACATGAAATCTTGTCTTTTTATGCAATAAAAAAGGAAGTATGAATCAAATAAAAATTCCGCCCCGTCAAAAACTGCGTAATAGTGTATCATATAGCCATGAAAAATTGGAAGTAAACCGGTCGAATATTTTTTGAGTAATCGCGTGTACCGTGTTTGAAAACCTGGTTTCCAGAAAAATGTATTTTGAAGTTTGCATCGACGTGTGGCAACACGTGATATTTCTCTGCACATCTTTGATATTTCTGCGAATTCCTGTCCTAAATTTTGGGAAAACATTCTTGACACATCGAACACTTAAAATATGTAAAAAAGAAACCGATGTCTTTGATATTTCTAGATGTATTATTACTCTTAATGCAAGAGTAGGAAGTGAAATTCTAACTATTAATAAGTGATGTTATAAATTTGTATTAACAGAGGTGTTTGTTTTAACAGAACCACCAATGCCTCCTGGATCAAAACTGTGCCCCGAGCCGAATGGTCGGTACAGAAGCTCGACGAACTGCTCGGAATTCTACGTGTGCGTTTTCAGAAAGCCCATCAAGTTCAGCTGCCCCCGCGGCCTGGTCTATAATGACGTAAGAATCCCATTGTTAAATTCTTCCTCGAGCATTTCTGGAATTTTAAGTCGCGAAATGACAGCGTTGGCCAGGCAAACGTGAGAATCTCCTCCGTCTCGACTCCCACTCTGTCTCGACCACGGTCAAAGGCCACTGCTGCGACTTCCGCGTCGTTTCTTGAAATCAAATTCGATACTAACGTACTCGACATTGGTTTGATTTTGGTACTGCTATGAGTAGATACTAGAAACCCATTGAATCAGCATCTTCTAAATTACAGTCACTTTAAAACAAGGCTGTGCCGTCAGATGCAACTATTAAAAAATTTAACGCAGACAAATTTTTAGAAGAATAAATAATTTTTTTTACATATGCTACGTCGGAGATGGCAAGTAAGATTTGACCAACGTGCAGAAATAAAGTTTACACCATTTAAAATCGCATAACTTTTTTAGAATTGGTCCAAACCTCTTGAATTTTTTTGAGAAGCTAGAAGATTCAGTCTGCTAAGTGACGCGTTTCGCGATCTTTAAGTGGAATAAGATCGTATTCTGCGATTTTTAAGCGTTTGTAACTCAGAGCAACGTTAACCGATTTCGCTTGGTTGTATACAACTTAATTAAATCTACAAATGGGTTTTTTGAATTTGCATTACAAGCTCAGAAAAGAAGTTGAAAAACGACCTACTTTTTCTACTTTTTCTTTATTCCAACCAGTTGCAATTTTTTTTCAAAACGACGAAGCACGTCATTTATCAAACTAATCCTTCCAGCTTCTCAAAAAAACTCAAGTCGTTTGGACCAATTCTAAAAAAGTCACGCGATTTTAATGGTTGTAAATTTTCTAATGCCTTTCTGTTTTTTTTTAAATTCCTTATTTATTATTCCGCAGATTCTGGACGTCTGCGACTACCCTTACAACGTCGACTGCAAAGGCGCAGCTACCCCGAAACCCCCACCAATAACAATCTCCCCAATAACGGAACCGCAAACCCCCGCGCCCACATATTCACCACCCTACGGACCGTCGCAACCACCGTCTGAGCCACCCCAACAGCCGTCCTACGGAATACAACAACCGCCCACTTCACAACCGCAAGCACCCCCGTCCTATGGGCAGACCTATCCCGCAAATCCTTGGTTGGAGAAGACGGATCCTTGGCACCAGCGACCAGTGGCATCGCAAGCGGAACTCGACAGACTGGAGAGCGACGATCAATTCAGCGAGCAACCACAGGCACCGGAACTGCTCCAAAATCCTTGGAACCTGCTGCAAAATATCCCTGCCAGCCTCGCCACGGTGCCATGCGAAAATGGCAATATACACAGGCTGAACGACGCCTGCGTGAACGTGGTAGTTTGTAGAAACGGCCGCCCGCAGCTGGTGCAATGTTCCTCGGGGCTCACATACGACAGACCATCCGACTCTTGCAAACCCTTCTCCATCGCCAAATGGTAGGTGTTTTTTGATAAATAGTAAGACCAGAGTTGGGCATCGAATAAATAGAAATTTATTTAAATAAGGGGTCGAATAAAAGTCACTGTAACTTTATTCGAGCCTCGAATAATCCGGGTTAACTTTATTCGACACAAGTTTAACTTTCCTTCGAAATTTTTGTTGAAATATAAATTTTCCTCGTCTCTGTGTAAGACTGAATAATTCATTTTTTATGGAGAACGTGTTTGGGGATATTTTAATGGTGGATTGTTTAGAGATGTTCTGATGTTAATGTTTTATGAAATACGTTCTGTGGTGGGAGTATAGGCTGTGTTTAATGCAACGTGATTTTTCTTTCTGTTCCAGCTAATCGACCAGTCACTTAGAACCTACGCTTTGTACTAATACGCTGATCATTTAAACGTAAATAAAGCATCGACTTTTCTTAAAACCTGAGTGTATTATTCTCCTCCAGTCACTGTAATCGACGTGATTTTTCAGAGAAATTAGGAAAATATTGAGGTGTAAAATGGGGTCTGATTTGTGCCAAGTGTGAGTTAACGAAAGTTGGGAGAATTTATCTTTGCATAAATGAAAATGAATATTCTTTAGAAGTGTTATAACAGAATTCATGTGTTCATTTTTCTTTTTTCTTTTCTGTGAATTAACTCTACTTTCATAATTTCACTTTTCGCGTAATGGTGAAGCTAATTAAGAAATGCCTTTGCGTAAAAGTGAAAAGTGTCTTTTGAAGACTTTGAGTGTTACAAAGTAATGAAGCGTAGATATGCAAAATTTGTATATGTGTGCACAATACTTAGAAGCCTCATGGCTCTAAACTATAAACATTTGTATAATTTATTTTCGGCGATAACATTAAATTTTGCAGTTTATAGAGGGAAATATCTTTCTTCTTGCATGCTTGTGGAATATGATATTAAGAGAAGATTACAAGAAGTTTCGAAGTAGAAAGAAAATAATACTCTCTACTACTGTACAAAAAATGTGAACATTCTTTCAAACAATTTGGCAATTAAGAAAGAAATAGTATTCTGCACCAATTCCAATTAAATTTTGTAAATGGATAGTAAAATATTAGACCCATGGTTAGTTCCACAAAGATTTAATGATTCATGAAATATTTAATAATAAATATCGTGTTTGATATATTAATGCATGATAGCATTAATACAGGAGTGTTTCGAAAAATAAACTTTTACTTTTTCTATAGATATCAAAAGCAATGTTTAGTCTTTAACATGAATTTTTCGAAAGCTGCATTCGTTGTAGAAAGGAATACAATCTCAAAAACAGTGTTTCACTTAGAGAGCTTAATTTTTTTACAGCACTAACAATCTAAATTTTGATTAAAACAGACCTTTACTATGTCTCAAACGTAGAATATAGAAAAATATTTTCGATTAGGTTTAGGTAAATAAAAATTATATTTCTCTTCCGTTTATTGAACTGAAAAATAAAGAGTTAATAAAAAATAAATAAAACCTTAATAACATGATAAAGATCTATTTTGAGCATTCGCAAAAATTCCAAATTTCTAACTCTGATAATTTTCGTGAAATGTGTCTCGAGTTGTAATGTAAAAAAAAATTGTTTATTTTAAGCAGCACTCAGGGAATAGATATATCCTCTGGATGGTAACAGAGAATTCAAAGAAGAAAGGAGTGCATCGTTCTGTTCGCCACTCTCAGAGCGCGGCACTGTGCTTTCACGTTCTCCGGCAGCGGAAACCAAGAAATGAAACACCGGGAAATATGAAAAAAGGACCACGATAAATACAGTGACTCACAGACTTCTCTGCGTACTTTACAAAAATAAAGAAGTCTAAGAATTACTACGTCATTCTTGCTGTCTTTGAATCCAAAGAAATCTATTCTTCTGTCTTTATTGACTAAATTGGTGTCTTTAGAATTTGCTTACAAAAAATCTATAACCACTTTTAATAAAATCTAGAAAGGTGCATTTTTTATAATAATTATTAATAGGTATTATGTCAAACGCTAATGTCTAAATATTCCTAAGTAAGTGCTCTGTGTTTAAGTGAAATTAATATGGTCTTTCAAAGTGAAAGCATCATTCCATTTCAAGTCCCATTACCTAACACTCATCCAGCATTCCGAATTTTACTAAGATAAATAAAACTGTATAAATGCCAGAGAATGAATATGTTAATCTTATTTGAAGAAATCTGTGAGTCACTGCATATTCTTGTAGTAAATTGGAGTACACTGAAGAATGGAATCATAAGTTAATATTAAATTAAAGTTGTAGCTTCTATAATATTAATGTTTACTTGTAAATATAAACTATGTTTTTGGAATGGAACTAGATATTTATTTTGCGATACCCATTTCGATTTCCCCGCGATTTTCGCATTGCATTTCACTGCACCCATTTCATCAAAATTTTTTGAATTTACAATTACTTGAAGTCCTCTCTGATAAACCTGAGATTAACGAAAATATTTTCCTCAATAAAAGACAAGAGATCTTCGCAGATCATATTTAACAGCACCTTAATAATTCCTAATTTATAATCTATTGCCTGAAGATTACAATTGTTTTAGACTCATACCTCTTGGAGAAAGGTGGGAATAATAATTTGTAGGTACTTAATATTTCTATTTTTATCTGTATTCGTTCCAAAAACTGTGCCAATATATCGAATAACTCTTCCGCGTAAATATAGAAGCTGCTTACAATTTTCAATAAATCTTTCACTATAGGTAACTTTACTATCTCCAAGCGTAATAACTCCTGAAACCCGTTTTTACTTAATACATAAAACACTATTACTTTCTTTAACCTTTCACGTAATCTTACACTCAATCCTTCTTTATCCTTGAACAATGTTCCCAGAAAAAGCGTTGACATCAACTTCCTGCCACGTATGGATCAAACAACATTTGCTAGCTATTTCCAACATTCTCCCTAATAGGAATGTTATGGTTGATCAATCGTTGGCTCCAAAGAGGGGACGTGAAAATAGAAAAGCGTGGCCCAGCAGAAGCAATTTTGCAAGCGTTCAAAAATGAAAGGAACGAAAGTTTCATGTACGTTCCACACGACTCTATCGTAAAATTCCGAAATTACGTAACAAACACCTTCTCCATCATTACTACATTATAAAGAGTAAGACTTTCCTTCATAATGCACAATAAACCTATACAGATGAATTCGTGGAAACATGTAAACAATGAAACTTTCGTTCGAACTCAAAAAGCCTTTTAGAATGAAATATTATCTAATCCCTTTCAAACGTTGGTAAATTAATTGTTAGTAAAAACTAGTGTAAATTTGTTTAACTATACTCAGGACTCTAGAATATGTAATTGAATATGTAACTGATATTTAAGATTTCTTTTTGAAAAAACTGTTGATCAAATAAAGTAAAATTTCTTCAAGTTCTCCAATAAATTTTCCACGTTTCTCACAATTATTCCACATAACGAAAACGTACTTAATAAAACGGAGTTAAAAGTTGGTGCATTTTCCTAACACAAATTTATCAACTAAATGTTTGCTGAAGCGACAGGGGCAGCAGTGTCCTTGGTCCGTTCCTGAATGGAACAGAACACACTGACAGCAAGGAGATATCACTTTCCCGGCTTTCTTGGTGCCACGCCCGTCTGCCGTGCTTTTGTGCGAACTTGAACGAAACGCGTGGTATCCGATGCATACTGATAAGTGAAAAACAGCCTAGTTTCAAGATCCGGTCAAATCGCGAGCGACGGACAAAACCGATATTAACGAAACGATTCTAAATTGTTCGTTAAGGTGAAAATACCACTTGTGCCGTTTCCATATTTCAAACTATGTGAACTTATACATGATGTTAATAAAAAAAAAAAAATTCAAAAATTCGTTATCACTTCTTACACATTTCCCATTTTCGCACCGAAGCCAACACAAAATCGAGTGTATAAACAAAATTCAACTGGCTTCGAGAGGCTGCGGTCTCTCAACTTAGTCAAAAGGACCTAAAAAAACATAAATTTGCGAGAAAAAATCGAATTACAAGAGGAACAGAGGCAAAAGGAAGATGCATACGTTGCGGAAAGAAAACTGCTGTGGAAATTCCTGGCACTTAGGCACGGAGAATGCGGCTCGCGATATTATCGTGCGATTCTTTCGTTGCGGAAGGTTCAAGCAATGTCTACATAGGCGAGAAAGGACGGCGCTGGCTCGCGCGAGACTGCATATGGCCTCGACCTTTCCGGAAAAGCTTTCGATTTATGCCAGAGAATCCTCGTTATTAATTGTGCACAGAAGATACACAAACGGAGACTCTGAGCGTTTCGGTCAACGTTCCCACTGATGAATATAATCGTTACTCGTCCATTAACTTTTGCAATCCTTCATTGTGTTTGTTTAATAAGTCGAGTTAGATGAGTGAGTGGAAAATTATGGGTTATCGCTACGAAATTTCATCAGCTCCTTTCTCTCATCTTAAATCGTTTGAATCGTTTTGCTAAAGCAGAGGATAGAAAAATGTTTGTTATAATAATACGTTTCATACTTTGACGTAATATGGAGGAATAGTTCTTCATCCGATGAAAATGAATTAACGATAGCCAGGGAACGTCTTTTGAGGAGGACCTTTGCAACATAGACAACTAGTAGACGTTGCTAGAGTTGATTTACTACATTTGCAACGTGTGCTTGCCAGTCATTTAGAGTTTTTTTTTATCGCGTTATGCAACGTACTAATGGATCGCGAATTATTCGATAGCGTGTGTTAGAACCGACTGGGGTGGTTTCTGGTTTCACGAAGAGAAAATTCAATTCTTCAGCACTCGGTTAAACCAATTTGTTCCCGCAAAAATCAGGACTTGAACTTTAAATAGCCGTCATTTTGTTTTAAATTAATATTTCTAAAATTCCCTCCGAAAACAGAGGATACATTAATGTGCTAACGAAATCTTTTTTGTTTTTCGATTTTAAATAATCTGGTTCCGGAAGGCAGTGCTCACCCCAAAACAACTTTTTAAAAAGGCTTTTTGAATGTCGGCGGTAATTTTATTCTAAACGTAAATATTTTTCCACAAAAAAATTACCAAATGTTCTTTAAATGTCGCTCTTTCAAGTGCAAAAAGTTTTGCAAAAAAATATGCTTCTGTTTTTTAAAAAAAAATTCACAAACATTCGCCTCTTTTCGGCCTCCTGACTTGATATAACCCATTAAACTATAATAGAATGTTTATTTCATTTTTCTCGATTAACGAAACTAATTTTCACGTCCTCAATTTTTACATTAAACATATGTGTGACTGCTTAATAATCTTTATTAAGCGCGGAGGAAGACAACTGTCGAACTCGAGGATATTTAAAAAAAAAGCTGAATATTTCTATATATCCGTGTTACATAATGTCACCGAAAACTCGCAAGATGAATGTAAAACTATCTCGTAATTTTTTATACCGAATTTAGGAGCAGCCCATTCTGCGTTCGTTTAGGTCGCAATGAAAATATTCATCTACCACGCAATTAGCGTTAAAATCGAACGAGGAAGTGGATAAATCGATTGCGTCACGGAGCTCATTCGCCAGCCATAAATTTCATACTAATATTCCCGGTTCGAAGTCGGTGGAACCTGAAAACGAGCGCGGATTACGTGTGTCGGCCAGCGGAACGTTCGCGATTCATGAATTCTGTCGCACAAAAGACACGTGTCCTGCTCGCATACCTCGGCAAGGGAGCACGATTGACGTGTCCTGACTCCCGACTCGTTTTTCGTGTCACGCGGCACATACTTGCTCGAAATGAAGCAGATTTAATAAGACTGCGCCGATTGCAATTTTCGTGGATAATTGTTCTGCCCGTCGGGATTCGTTAATTCGTTTGGGAATAATATTCCTGTGGCATATACCACGCGCGATCTAATTAATCGGAACTTTCGACTGAACAGGACATTACAGATTACACGAGATTCCTGTGTAATACACCTACGGGTCATTGCATGGCCAGTGACTATAATTTATGTGGTGCGATATTATATAAATCTAGGCGCGGGATGAAGGTAGCCTGAAGTCTATGAAAGTTGACAGTAAAAGTAGCTTATACTAGCATTGACTTTTCCACGAGGCTGGTAGGCTTCCTTGATATCAAAGCAGGTATGTTTCCTACTGTGTAATATTGTGCAATACTGATTCAATTCGATCTGAGGATCTGAGAAGCTAGGGGTTGTTTGCAGAAAATTTGCGAATTGGGGAACACGTTTGTAAGTGACGATATAATTAAATATTTAAATACATCAGTAATTAAATAGTATCTACACGTACGTAAAAATAGAAGCCACTGGGAAATTTATATAGGATGTAGATTTATTTGAAAATTTAATTTAGTAGGTCGCTAGTAAAGGACACTCAAATTAATAGAGCTTCACAGGTGCGATTTAATAGAGCGTACGAGTCGTTCGTTATTATTCAAAATATGAATCTAATTAGCGCTAGCGTGCTAATTTAGTTTGCTAGGGAAATTAGTAGAGAAACACGGGCCTATCAGGGAATTCATGACTAAGGAAGATTTAATGCATGACTATGACTACACTGTTAGTGGATCCTGTACATCCTGCGTACGAACTATTAATTATATTCATTATTACTCAGAGTAAGAGTCTATCTATGGCGTGTTAATTCCTTTCGCCAGGGAAATTAATAGATAAAGGAGAAATTAGCTCTCAATAAACGTTCCCAGGCGAGATTTATAATCAAACATTTGTCTAGTAAGTGAGATTTTTCGAAGCTTCAATTGCGGCTTCAGATGAACATAATTCACCTCGTAATTAAAGTTTTTAATCGGGATATGTTTTATTCACTTCGTAGCAGTTTCTCTAATTCAACAGACGCGTGTTAGTTTCGCAGAGAACTGAGTTGCTTTAAAATTGATAAAACGCACGAATGTCTGTTCCACGTCATTATTCAAGGTTTTTTCCTTCGCAGAGATTAATAAATAGGAGCCTGTGGGTAGAGTCCTGTGGATATGGTGGGTGGGATAAATATTCGATGAGCAATGCACTTAGATCTTGCAAAATTTCTTTTGAAATGGGGAACCTGACACAGTTAACACAGTTTATAAAATTCAATATCTCAATGGAAACTTCTAGAAGAAGATATTACACTCTTACTGAGATAACAATGGTACTGAATTTTTTCCAAATCTACTATTGAAGTCTTATCCCATCTACTGTTGAGTGGTGCTCAGTTATATGAACAGCTCTCTACAAACACGAACTTAAATGAAGCACAACTTCCCAGCTTACCAAACAATAGCTCACAACGGAACATCCTGAACCTGGATATTCCAGAAATTCTAAAACCTTTTGAATATGTAGGGAATTTCCTCCTGATTACAATTCAATTTTTCTTTGCTGCCAAAATTCACTCTAAGGAGGTGCATTTGACCCCTGAAAATCCGGTTATTTTCCGATTTTGTGTTATAACTCATGAACTCTAAAATATCATAGATCTAATTGAAAGAAGTAACTTCCGTCTTGAAATTTTTTTCCATCTCTTACAGTTCGCGAGTTATAACACAAAATCGAAAATAGCCGAATTTCCAGAGGTTAATTTCACCCCTTTTTAGTGAATTTGGACAGCAAATAAAAATTACGTTGTAATCAGGAGGAAATCCCCAACAAATTCACAAAGTTTCAGAATTTTTCGAATATTCAACTTCTAAATCCTCCCTTGTCAGAAACTGAACTAAAATGATTAATTCACAAAGTATCGACAAACTATAATTACCAAATTCTAATTCACGAATTTGGCCATTCTGAACCGCGTAAAAAAAATCACGTGTAGCGAATAATCCGCGTAAATCGAGGGACGAGTGAATAATTAATAAAACGTCCAAGTTCCTCTGTCAAAATCGAAAAGAATCACCTAAAAATCCTGCTATTGTCGTCCACCGCTCGGTCGTGCACCCTTCAAGGAACACATTGTTTCAGGGGCGGGTTCCCGCGGAGCCACGTGGGCGTGCTAACTGCATTTCTCGCGGGTGACACATCGGAAACACTCGAATATCGATACGCAACAATCTTGCACGTAGACGCGTACCTCCACTCGATTCTGTACGTGGCTGATAAAAAAGGCCCCGCGCAAAGAAGGGAAAAAGAAAGGGGGGAAGATGTTGTAGGTTTCCTCGCCCACCTCTCGCCATTCCGCTTCGCCATTTTTTCACTTCGAAAGGTAAATATCTCTTGAAAGTCATTGTTCCTAGGTGTGACTCGAATTCTTCGGATTCTCTCTCTTTCTCGATCCATTCCATTCTTCCTACCTTACCACCTTGCCAGTTGCGCAGCCCATACAGCGCGAGTCGCGCTCAAAAACGCGTTCTCCAATGTGTGTTCAGAAGAAAAGACTCGTTCGGAGAAGAGAGGAAGGTTTATAACTTATCCCCGCTGTTTTATTCAGGTGTAATAAATTCGCGGAGATGTTCATCTGCTCGGAAATGCACAATTTATGGAGAAAGTGTCTTAAGCTTTCATATTTCGTATTTTCCATCTGTATTTTTCCATCGGCGGATAAATTGAAATTTAAAACGAACGAAAGAGGAAGATGGAACACTTCTAAGGAGGAATTAAAAAATCCTGATGTACTTCAATGACTAATATTACAAAATAGAAACTGTAATACAAAATAGAGTTCCACGTGATAGATCTTAAAAAAAACAGGTAAACAATTATTACAGTTAGAAATTATGTATCAATTTTTAACACCCCCCAAAGAAAAAGGAAAAAGAAAATTAATGTAACCCCGACTGAAGTAATTTAAAAGCTTTGTAACACGAGAAGAAAGCTGGATTTTATTCTTTAAATAAATTTTTATAGTCACCTAATGAATTTGATTGAATTTGCATTGAAAATATTTTTATCCCTTCAACTCGGTTTCCTTCAAGATTAAATTCTGCGTGCGCCACACATTTAGCTTTTACTCCCATTTATCTAAAATTAAAATGGTATCACTCCCATCGTTATTGCTATTATTACTGCCCTTGGTGTTAAATCGCGGAAAATAATTAAAACAATAGAGAACTAATATCCGAGATTACGAGACAATAAATACCTCGGAGGAGTTTAACCGAACGTGGAGGTTCGCCAACCTACTTCGATCGAAGGCACAACTAGGTCACCTTGCCGGAGGTTTTGCAACTCCGGTAGGCAGCTATCTAAGAGAACTATATAGCTGCACAGGGGCGAACAGCGCCATACGTACACCGCGAACTGAAAATCCGGTTTTGGAAAATAACGAGAGACTCGAGGAGCCTCAGAGGACTGCTTCTTTCTGCTCCGTGATGGCCATTCTCGGGCAAACTTTCGTGAAATTCCTGGAACGCATTAACCACAGGCTCCCCCGTTCTTCTTCATCGGTCTTTGTTCGAAGTGGATAACTTTAGAAAAAATACCTCGTCGATTCATTCTCCTTACAATAATTATCTTTTTTCTGTATATTTTACTGTCGTATTTTCCTCTTCGGTGAACAGAAATCCAATAAGAAAATGGAATTCCACCATAAAGTTTCCTTCTAAAACAAAATCCCTAGTTGGTCCATTGTTCTTTAAACGAATCCAAATTCCTTCAAAATGAATTCTTTGTCTTCCCTTCTCGATAAGAAAGCAATTTTTCTCGATACAAATATTATTTTCTTCCTTGTTGTAAACAAAATTCTGTTAATATTCTGTGCCTGGCCAACAGTTAATTAGCGAAGCAATTCGTTATTTTAATTCGCAATGCACTTTGTTATGTAAAATAAACCAGCCCTACCATGGGCCGATTTTCTTCCACCGAGACTTTCTTCGTTTTTTCTCTCCGTGCATTAAACGAAAAGAGAAAGCACTGGAATCGACTTTGTCATTGATGACGTTGCTGGGTGTACTAATGCCGACGATCTGTTTTTCTCTTGGAAAAGTAACGCTCGGCATCTGGCAAGGTCGATGGCGTGAACGACTGTCGGGAGACGCTTGAGAAATGGAAGGCCACTTTCCCTTTCTCTTCGCTCTTCGACAATGCGCTCAAGTGTTCCCCGCTTTATATCACAATAAAATATTACGGAACGAGGCGGCGCAATGTAAAGCATTGTAAACTATTGCACGGAAGCCACTGGTTGCTTATTACCTCGGCACCTCTAACGCGCTTAAAGTCTTCGGCAAATATTTGTACTCGAGCTTCTCGGTGTAATCTCGTCCGCTTACTTTCCAACGAAAGACCTCTTGGTATTTATGTAACTAATAATTCGCTGGCGTGAGCGTACATTTTAATCGTACGTTAATAAAATAACTCTGCGAACGATGACGAAACTTCTCTCTGTTGCGAGTGATCGCTGATTAGAAAATCCGAAGATGTCTGATTACTAACAGGATGTATCTACTTCCTGACACTACGGACGTATCAGGAGAAATTCTTTTCCCTGCTCGCTAGCCGGTAGCAAGAAGAAACAATATCAAGCATCGCATTTATTAAATATAATACTTTTTGGAGGGATTTTTCCAATAAAGAATTCGCAGAAGCTACGGCATCAAAGGAAGGTCAATTTTATGGCCCTCGAATCAATGAATTTCTGTAAATCCAAAAAAAAAAAAAAATAGTTACTTTAACCTGTACCTTAAACTTTCAACACTGTTTTGCAAATCAGTGCTAATTAAATTTTAAACACTACTGAACCGATTCGAATGAAACTTGGCACGATTATTTCTCACACCAATATCTAGTCTTTGTCATACAGATTTTTTGTAATAGCCACAGTTTGGTTTTATTCATTAAAAAACTGAGGAAGTTTGTCTGAGAAATTGTATTACAGAGTTGAATTAAAGTTCAAACACTCGTATTTTTTTAAAACAGAAGATTTTAAAAATAGTGTGTGGTAAAGACTAAGAGGCAAAAACGTTCTTAAAAAAATGTCTTTTGGTTTTTTTAGAGGCACCTCGACGAGAGGATGCAATAAACTTGATGTATGCAAAGGCGGAACTCGATTGGCTGAATAGTTTTCGAGCTACCCTCGAATATAGAAAAACAGACCATAGCCGCTTTAATTTTTCGAATTTCATTCTGCGGCTTTGAGAGCATATTTTCGAGACATCCAACGATTGATTAATGCAAAAAAAAAATAATCGATAAGCAATCACGATCCCAGAGATTCCAGGATCTTGAGGAACGCGATGGACGGTGGCACCGAAGAAAACAGGAAGAAGCTTCACCATTTCAAGGGGTGGCATTCCAACCCGGTTGACTCCACAAACTCTGATAATAATGAATGAAGAGTAACGGGGCAAAGTTGGCAGCAGGGCATGGCCGAAATTTATACGCGTCTGACCTTACGGGGAGACCACGTATGCCAGTTCGCCGAGATGCGTTCACGACGGCAGCGGTGGAATTACGCAACGGCATATTATATGAACCTCTCGCCTCGCCTACCGCCTTCTCTCGCAGGCACCTCAGCTGTGCGTGCGTATTCGCGGTAAGGTTAAACTCCAGTGACATTTTGGACGACTTTCACCGGCCGGCCGGACGTGGAAGGCTGCTTTCTTCGTCTTTTCGTCTCGGCGAAGATCGGAGCCCGGTCTCCAATTAAATTAATCCAAAGACAGCAGCACCGCCGGCAACGATACGCAATTCGCGTCTTAATTGGATTCACCGGGAATGTTAGGTGCACGGCCACTGGCCGTGACCCAATTTTTTTTAGGCAGACGAAAGAAAAATATGTACACTCGTCCATTTTAATGAGTGTAATTATCGTGGACGATGAATCGATCAGACGGGAACAGGGTATTTTACGAAATGTGTAGCTACTTTGGATGGGACTGTAATCCCTGGCTGCGCGAAGGAAACAGTGGAGGTGGAGAGAGGAGATAGTGAGACTACGCGGAGAGCAGATTGCATACGCGAGATCGTTTAATCGATGGCGGGTTATTACGAATGCGACTTGTTGCGAGAATCCAGCGATATTCTGGTGGAAGTGAACGCTGGGTGAAGATGATTCTTGGGAAGAGTCGAGTGTTAGTGTGAGAGGATTTTGTTGCAGGTTTGGTGTTGGCTCACTGGGTTGCCTTTTAACGGTTTAATTTAAGATATGCAAATGTAAGATTGTCATTTCTTAATTTTGTGGAAGTTATAAGCTTTTTATACTTCGGGTGGAGGATTAGCAACGTGTGGAAATATCATCGAACTGGTCCCGTTGTAACGCAATAAATTACCTGTTCTTCGCAAGTTGCTCTGGTCAGTTCTTAATTACTTTGTTTTCGTGATAATTTAAATTTGGGGAATTTAGTTGACTTCTTTTTTGTGGTCGTTATCTAATTTTAATTTTGTTCTACGTTGTCGAGTGATTCGGTGTAAAATGTATAATATCCCACTTGCCAACAATTTTCTGTTTAATTCGGAGATTTATTTAAACGAATCCAGGTTAGTTAAAAAAATATTTATATCTTCGTCTCATTCTATAAGTACTCTATATTTCTATAATTGTATAGGTAACTAGAACGCGGATTATGTTTCATTTAATTTTTTTCTAAATGTTTTTAGTTCATCGACGATGGTGAGTTATTATTTAATTAAAAAGCCCAAGGAAAAGTCGAACGACCAAATAGTTTTTTTTCTATCTTTCCCGCTAACTTGAAAAATGTTGCTTTGAGAAAAAGCGTTTTAAAGTTTACGGTTTACAAAAAATACTTGAACAAAAAATAAAAAGTTTCAACCCTCTAAATCAGCTTCCCACACGTTTCAAAATTAACCGTGGCATGTTTTTTTGGTTTCAGTGCTTTATTTCTTCAATTTTTTAGTTCAACTATTGTAGCAAAGAATACGTTCACTGTTAGTCGCGTCTACTTTGAGGTTCACAGGCCGATTACCGTCTGCAATTCAGTAAACAATAAGCATTGAAAAATATGCACACACGCGGTTAACGAAGAGAAGCCCGGTTGCAATAGAAAATTTCATTACAAAGCGGTGTTTTCACTGAAACCTCGTAAAGTCTGAACTACCACTGCTCGCGTTAAACGCAATAATTTCAACATTGGAGGAAGATACGAGTTATATACGTTCTCCGCTTTCATATATTCAATGGGAACCAGTGCCTGCGTGCACGAAATTGCACCCATCCAAATCAGTAACCGTCCATCCTTCTCACACCTCAGATCCACGAGCTGGCGTACATTTATCGCGAAGTGTCGTAATTGCTCGTCATTATCTCTTTAAGGTATCATGTGCAGCTAAAATTTGCATAATTAACGAAACTGTGCCATTTCTAGCGAATTAATCTTCGACTACATTAGCGAACGATAAACCTTCACTAGGTTAATAGTCCCCACAGGATATCAAAATCTATTATATTCTCTAAACAGTTAATTCCATTTTGCTATCGCATATCAACATAAAATTAAAAAAATAATTAAAAACCTTCTTCCTACAGAAGCATCTCCTACACAAAATATAATCACGGTTCCCTCAAAATTATTTTTCCAAAAGTCACCGGTAGTCTCAATAAAACATTCGGCCAATTGACTTAAAATTTTCAGAGGACATGAAATCATCCCCAATAATTAGTGAGGCTCGAATTCTTTCATAACTGTTTCCATGTCTAAAAGTCGATTCCCAAGAGCTGAAAAATCGCGAGGCTGCGCGCGCCCCGTCCAGGAGAAAGCGGGAATGGGTGCGAGGGAACAAAAGCAAACAGAACCACGCGTGCACCTTTCCACTGTATGCAAAAAGGCACGCGCGTTCCCCTCGCATTTTCACCCTGCGTTTCCCACTGATCTTTCGCGCGCGCGCACGTTTGTACATTTCTTCCTTCACGCCAAGCGTGTCGGCGGCCGATTTACCGGTCGCGAGCCGGTCGCGGCGTTATTTTCGATTCGATCGCGGAAGAAACCGACTCGTCTCGTCTAAATATATTCAATGCAACCGGTACTCGAATCGCCGCCTCGCCACCATCGCTCGCATTATGCGATACCGCGCATACCGGCGCGCACAGAGGCAAGGCACGGCGGCGCACGCGTCCATGTGTGCGTTCGATAATTGTCCGTTTAATAATCGTATGCGCGCGGAGAGTCGACGGCGTGGCGCACTGTTCAGTTAGGTACGCGCAAAGCCGCCGCAGACCGTCGGATACCCGTGGAATATCTAGGGCGCAGCGCGAAGTGGTTCTCCTTGGGCCACCGATGCCGCATTCCGATCCATGCATCTCTCCTGCCACTGCCTTTTTTCCCCTCTTTCTCTCTGTCTTTTCCTCGCTTTTCCTTCGTTTCGCTCGGTTATCCTGTCCCCGGCCTTTATTCCTCGGGCGTAGACGTTTCGTCAAAGTAAACGTTTGGTTGGAGATATTGTTATCATTGTTATTTGGGATTTCAAGTAACGCGGGATTAAAGTATGGCGATGAGGAAAGAAGAGACGTAATATTGATATTTTATATCACTTAATAAGACCCATATGGCTATTCGTAAAGTATAGTTGTTTTTTGTAAGTGAAGAAGAGAACCTCGGGTGATGGGACTCGAACCTGATACCTGAGGATCTTCTGCGTACTGGCCAGCTGCGTTACCGATTCCCCCAGCGCCGATTCTACGATGTTACTCTTCCGAACTCTACAAGTAGTCAAACTAGCAGAGCGCCACCTATGTGCCAATCGCAAATGTAGACTGTTGCCAAACCCCGAATGCCTACATTTATATCATTAGTTAAGGGGGAGTCCTATTTAGAATGCTAGGAATAAGGCGATTCTTGGGAATTTTTTTCTAAGAAATTGGTGTTCGGATTTTTTCCAAACTTTCGGGGTATTTTAGTTCACATTCAAACAATAGAAATTAATTTTTTCGTTACAAAGTGTTCGGTAGAAATGGAGATATGAACACGATCGTAGAGGATCGCGCGGTGGAGTTGCAAATTTGCGATTATGTTGGAGGCCCCAATTCTTCCCTGATATAAAAAAACCCAGGATTTTCTTATTTCTCGTATTATTACATTGTCGATGTACCTAACAAACGAAAAAAAGTTCAAATTTGGAAAATTGGGGGAACTTAAAAAAAAAATTACAATTCTGCCCCAAGATATTTTGTACTATTTATGGAAAAAGAGTTGTTCAATTTGATTTATTTATAAAAGTTTTAGATCCATCGACAATGTAATTATACGAGAAATAAGAAAACCCTTGGTTTTTTTGCTCCAGAAAAATGTTTTTGTAAAAAAATTCACAAAAAATTACATATATTTCATTATTGATATTTCTAGGATTGTTCTTTCTGTATCTTTCTTTTATCATATAATTCGCTTCTTCGATCAGAACGTCCCTTTTACTTCAGGTACCCTCATCAAGCATCTGCTACTCAGTTTCGCTCTCGTTCGTTGTCCGTTATTCTCCCTTTCTATCTTCGCATTTTACTTTCTCCCTGGATCGCCTCACCGCGCTTCTTGTTTCTGTGTGTATTCCGTCGCGAGAGTTGCTTCTCCCCGTCGCATAAAACGTAAACCACAGCCGCGTGGAAGCAGCGTTACAGATTTGCCGCATCGTTTACCGCTAAGTGCGTCGTGCCTTCTACGAGTGACGTCTCCGCGGAGGATCTCTTGTAAGGCTGCGTTCCCACGTCTATAACGCATCACACTGAACACTTGCCCCTTCAGAATTGTATTTTAAAATTTATATCCCATAGATTAAGGGGGAGGTCTGACTAGAACGGTCAAAACAACATGCTTCTTTGGGAATTTTTTCTAGAAAAACCGATAAACTTTTATTATTAAGCATTTGTCTATTGGAAATAGTATATCTTCCGGATATTTCAGTATTTTTTTTTGTAAAAAGTATTGAAAGGTTGGCGAGTTATGGGTGGTGCCCGGATTTTCTTTTTCTAGGCGCTTTGCGATGACAACAATTGCTCGGTGCAGGATCATCCAAAATTGAAAAATTATTTTGAGACAAAATGGCGGTTTTGCACAGTTGAAGCATCGGTGTTTTGCAAAAAATCGGTTGTAAGCGGTCGAGCAATTGACAATTTTAGAGCTAGGAGCTAAATAAAACCTTCTCCAGGACTACAGTCCGCTAAATTATAATACTAAATCAGTGTATTCCATTAGAGGCTAAAGACATTTTTATATTATCAAACAGTGTGGACACTAAGCTTCTAAAATTATAAATTGAATGCCTGCGGCTGCCTTTGAAAAGGGATTTTCCCCAAACCCATCGAGTGTATTCTGCGCAACGCGTTAGAGACGTGCGAGCGCAGCCTAAGGACGTTGACGTTCTGTTGCAACGCGATGCATTATGCTGGGTCGTTCGCGACTCGTGCCGTGATTGCAGTTTTACCACGGATGGCGTCATTCAGCTAGAAAAATTTCTACCGGTACGCTTCGACGCGGTTAATATCCATGGCCTTGAAATCCAACGATGCTCTCCTAATCGAAAGCAGTTTTCTCGTTGTTCGACAAACGTAGTGAAACTAGGCATGTCCTATAAACTTGCAATACGCTATCTTCAATGCAATTCTGCAACGTGTCCTGATGTTTGGAATTTGCATTTCCAATTTGTAATGCTTATTTTGTTGTAATAAACTCAATTGCTATAATTTAAGTAGCATTATTTATTAAATGAGGAACTGATATGGAACCGTGTGCAAACTGAAATTACGTACACTTATTTTGAATCAACTCCTCCTGGACAACTAACTATTAATTTATAAAAAGAATAACTTTGGTTAACAATGATATATGTATGTTAATAAATTAATGAATGAAGATTTAGTGGTGATTGTTCCTGATTTATACAGAAAGGGGGCTTAATTCGTAGACACTGAACATATTGGATGACTGATTTTGTAAAAATATATAAACTATGTGGGATAATATTTTATCGATTGAAGATTCGTTTCAGAGAAAATTGAGTTTGATTATTTGTCGAGTATGTACACGTGCTATTGAGGATGGTCTGTCTACTACTGGTTGATTCTACTTGCTCATTGATGCTCTGTGAACGTTGACAGTAGTATGACTCAAATAAGACTCTCGTATTTTTCAAGATTATTTTTGTCGCTAAAACAATACCTAGTGCTAAAGATAATTTGAATTATACCACTGTCAACGTGTACAAACATGAATATCTCAGTAGAAATAATTAATATTAGGCAGACAAGTCAGCCAAATCGTTGTTAGTTACAATACGGGTGTATCTAATAAATTTTCAAAGTCATCTTCTTTAAAAATCTTATTCCATATGGTCCAAATAAATTCTTAAGCACTTCATTTTAACAAATTGTGAATTTTATCCATTTATCGCACCTTCCCTCATAGTTCACTGTTTTACAAAATTCCTATAATTTGCTTTTATATATTCCAACTCCATTGTAATATAAAGAAATAGTGTTCCACCAGTTTTAAGAAATGTCACGCTGATTTTCTAAATAAAACAATTTTCTTCCTAAACATCCCCACATTCGCAGAATCGATAATATTGCATCACAGAGGTCGAAATTACTTCCTGAATTAAAACAGACGTAACAGGACATTTGTGAGACATAACAAAACATTCTTTTAATTGAAATCGAAGTGAAATTCAAAACAGGTTTTTGTTTCGATTCCTTCGATCAGGTCCGAGCAACACATCCATTCTAGATTTCTCTAATTAGTCGTTTCATCGAATTTCTATGCAGCAGAAAATTTGTATAAAACCGTAAGGGTTTCTTAAATAATTTACGTTAAAGCCTTTCCTAAATTCCTTCGAAAATGTAACTTTAATGTCTCTTTTTAAATACATTTTTAGATACCGTAAGAATTTAAAAATGTAATCGTCGCAGGGTGTTAACATCGATTCTTTAGCAATACCTAACTCAAAGAATTGCAAGCATCTATAAAAATTCACCTTCTTACTAAAATGTCCCTTTTCAAGAAGTGACAAATCGTCTTTAAATCGGCGACAAACAACTAACGAATTTGTCACGATACTGGTAACTGTTTTTAAAGGCGACACGTCTGAATACGGAAGCAGACACGTAAGTGCGTGATACGTGGAACTGTAATCGCCAGGGTGTAGCAACGGACTGCTAAGAATTACCACATCTACGAACTACGCTCAGCTATTTATAAATATTGGATCCAGTTATACAGGGTATTCCAGGGGAAAATATAAACATTTCTACGTGCACTTCTTCCGGTAATTTTGAGTGAGAAGCATTGCAATGCATGTCTGATTAACAATGGCCAAAAAGGTAGAAAAGTACGTTAACAGTTAACTCAATAAATTTCAGTAAATTTTCACCTCGAATTCTGAACACAATAAATTTTGAAAATTTATATCATAATTCAAACCACTGGTAGACTTCAACCCACCACTAATTTCAATTTTGCAAAGGAGAATAATTAATCGACTAAACTCTGACATTTCTCGTCAATAGAATAAAAAAAGATTAATCACAATCAATATTTCGATTAGTCATTCCGCCAGTTACACAAAGCCCTGCTCTAATTTTTTTAATAGTCTTCCTTATGCAAAGTCATTCGAAGTTGATTTTATTAAACTTGCAGAAACATTTCACACCTATGATTCGACGTTATCAGATTTTTAAGAACGCACATGATCTCAATGTGACTCGGTATGGTGTTATTCTGCGAATTATTTATTGAGGCAAGTGTCTGAAATTTTTTAAGTTACTAGGAAAAGTTCGAACTTTCAAAGTCATGTATCAAGCAATCGGTAAAAGTGAGCCATGAAATGAACGGAACCCGAGGCAGCCACTTTGCTGCAGGCGTTAAGGATACCGTACCTTAAAGTTATGCGTTCACTCGCGTCCGCAGTTATATTACCCAGCTAACACTCCAGGCGAATTTCGTTATTGGCGATTGTCCTTGAAATCTAGCCAACCTCGTTGGGTACTCGGTCTATTAATTATTATACGACTGCAAACGCAACGCTATTATTGCTAAATGGTAACATTCTTCGAATTGCTACTTCAACCGTGGGAATCATTCATAATTCCTGAATACTTTTTCCTTCTGTATTGCGTTATCTTTAACAGCCACTTGACTTCGTCAATTATCACGAGTGAAAAGAATTTATTAAGGGGTAAAAGGAAACGTAAATAATGTTACTTGAGTTCCATAGAATAACCCTTGTGACTGGTATAAATTAGGAATATGGTAGTGTAGTGGAATAAGTATTATAAAATGAGAGATGAACCGAAAATTTTAATAATTCATTTAAATTTCCTTCACATTCCTCAATGACTAAAAAATTTAACTGTATCGGTGTGAATGCAACTAATGCTTGATATTTCCATGTTTAATAAATAATTAAAGGATAACATAAGAAAAATACGAAGTTAATTCAATAATTGGCGACTACCCTTAGAATGTACTCTTTCGTAATTCTTTACTTAAATTATTATGTTCACGTATGCGTGTATTACATTACACGTGACATAACGAGCATACTTCTATCGTGGTGGAAAATGTTACATCATGTTTATCATCCTCGATTAACACGCTTCGTGTCAGAACACATAGGTAATTTAATGTATGCACAAGCCACGAACATTATTCTATAGCGGGTGTAATTCGAATTCGTAAATAATTAATGTTTCAAATTATGAGAGATTTGAAAAATAGGTGTTGAAAATTTTATTCACGGGGAAAAGCTAATTTAAAAGTGCTGCACATTACTAAACAAAGTATTCAATTAATTCGGATTCTTATAATTATACTAGGTATGTCATAATTATAATATAATAAATTAATAGTAATTAAGAGAAATCGTTTTTACTATTAGTACTAATTAATAATAATTAGCAGTAATAGTGCTTAATATTAATTTATTATTAATAATTTAGTATTATTATTAATAGTAATTATCATATAATTATGTAATATTCCACTTGACTAATCCCCAAAACCACATAGGTTACATATCTAAATACATTCCAAAGAAATGTGAGACTAACTTTCTAACTATTCTTTCCCCAACTTTTAATTGTTTTCTAACACTGGATCGCTGATTATACGTAACCTTTCTGTATTTCGTCACGAAGATACGCTGTGACTTCGTAGTTATTTACATACATTACTTTCTAAAAATCACTTTCATGCCTCGTATCCTACGAATAATCCGAAATCTACCCATATAAGTTAACCCAGTCAATTCACTATTCAGTTAAATCAAAATATAAGAATCGAATATATTCTCTGCCGATCCATTCTAAAAAAGAAAAGAGTGAGAATCCGAGCCAGCATAATGAGTTTCAATTATCCCTCGATAATGAGTATCAAACGGGGCCAAAGAAATCCGTAAAAGGAAGAGTTATGAAAATACGCGAAGGCGGGTTTAAAAAAAAATCTCGAACAATCTCTGTTCCGTTCTGAATGCAACACTACCGCCGACTTCGCCAAGGAATGGTTTGTTGCACCAGCGGAGTGCAACCGCTGGTTGCATCGACTTCGCTCGCGAGGATTCCCTCTTTCCATTTGGCTAATCGAGCACGAGATCTAACGGTTTCTCATTATAATACGTGTTCGTACGTGCATGTGCATCGCGTGCACCGGACGCAACAGGCAAGTGCATGGCGTCGGGACATAAGAGTACCGCGGAACAGCGGGCATGGAATATAAATTTGGACGTTCGTTAACCTTTTCCACGCGATCGAGTAAATCATCTTGCTGGTGACGATAGGCAGCATAATTTAACGACAGTACAATACTGAAATGCGAACTGCGAAGTGAATGTAGAGATAAGTCAGATAATTAACAAAGAATGAAATCAAAATTAAATAGGGAGGACCTGAGTAAAGTGAATTTTTGAAAGTTTAAAGTAGAATCAAATGTTTTATTTTTAATAAAAATGTGTACGAATAAATTTGTAATACAACTTAAATATTAACATTACCATTTTAACATTTTTATCCAAAGAGTTAATTTTGAAATTTCATTCGGAGGTACCCAAAAATTAATTTCCAATATTTTAAAAGAATTTACGTTTTTAAAACCTGCATGTGTGCAATTATCATCGTTATCTATCTATACTTATATAAATGTTGTGTCACTGATTCATCACCGCCCAGTCCAAACCTCTGACCCTAGAAACATCGAAACCAAATTCAGCATTTTGCCCTAATCAACCCCTAAGGAAGTGAAAAGGGGTGATATATGTTTCCACGGATTTTTTAAAATCTCTTCGGCCCGAAGGGAAGTGCAAGGGTATTTTGCCAGTATTATGTAAATTTATTAGTTTACCAATATGTGTAAATATATTCTATTTTCAAATAAACAATAAGAAAAGCTCACTTTACTCTGGTCTCCCCTGCATAAACATTAACTTTAATATCTCTTCATTTGCCTTCCGAAATTCTTATAGCATTAAATATATCCTATACTTCTTCAATTTATTAAATTCTATTAAATTCATCCTATTCTTTTCATTCTCAGTCTTCCAAAACATTTCTACCACAGAAGTAGATCATTATTTCATCGAACTCCGTTGAACGCTCCAACGTGTAGGTGCTATTAGTCTCAGCAGAGCTGGAATCAACTCGCAAAAGTGTAACAGATACTACCACGGTTTCCCCGTACCTCAACGCTGTTACCAAATTCTATATACCCAAGTATTTTCACCAGCACAGATCGTGCAAAGGAGAATGCACACATTAAATCGATCATCGTCTCTGCCAACATCAAGTGTTACTGACTCAAGTGAACTGAGTCTACGCAATTAACGATCTCGGTCACTTTCACTGTCGATTGAGTGTCTTAAAGCCGGGTTCACGCATACCCGCGGGCCCGGCGCGTGGTGTTTTATTGTGTGTGTGTAATAAATGTTTGGCGCCTTTCTAAAAATATTTTTTTCAAATTAATTGCGAATGAAAAGAACAGGGAACGCAAATCAAACCAAAACACTTCTATAGTATTTATTCCCCAGTTCTGCTTTTCAAATTTGAATTGCTCAAAAATGTATTTCATATTTTTTGGGTCTTTTAGACGTTCCTTCACTTGCCATTAATATTAGAGGCCTCTTTGTGCCAGTGTCAGTGATTAACACTGACAAGTTTGAACTGCTTCGTTCCAAAACAGAGAAACGATATTTTATTCCACTGACACTGATGCCACTGAACAGTCGCGGAGTTGGCACGCGTGAGTCCGCCTTAAGGGCTAGCGAAGCCGAGAGGAAGATCATCGGCCACCGCGACTGCTTTCCCGCTGTTCGGCCGCTCTTGTATCGGCGCTTAGAAACGAAATAGCGTCACGGCGGGGCCACGCAAAAAGGTGATCGCGGTATCACGATTTGCCAATCGTTTGACACAAGCGTGGGAGGGGAGCCTCTCTTTTACACGGAGAAACGCCGACGGGACGGCGGAGTCGAAAACTGGGGGACACTTAAAAGTCGCGGCGCGCAGAGGCAAGCCGGAGAAAACCGTTTGAATGCTTCGCGGAATAAAATAGCCGGATTCTCGCGAAAGGGAAAAGACGTGCCAGGCAGACTGACTGACAGACGGAACATGAATATCTGGGCTGATTTCGAAATCGTTACAACAACTTTCTTCCAACGAATCACCACACAATGAGTTTCGTTTAACGAGGGGGAGTTTGCGAGTTCTTTTAGTCGACATCAAAGATATTCTTTTCCATTCAAAGGTAATAAAAGCTTCTAACCATTCTTAATCGAAGTAGTTAAAAGATTTATATAAAACTGTAAAAATTGAGGTAACATTTATGCGACAAATGTGGACCTTCCTGCTCCGCTAAGAAGCTAAACGAGACGGTATTTTTTTATTATTATTCCTAGTAATTCCCCAGAAAATATAACGCTTCACTTGGCTCGTCCTGAGTGTTAATTTATTTGAGTTAAACGCGTTTCTAATAAATAAAACTACTGCTGTAACACGTGTGATCAGTGTTGCGTTCCATCGTACCCGAAATTTACAGTACAGAAGCATTTTAACGAGCACAGTGCGGGGAATAAGAATTTTGTTAATTATCGTATCTGGTAGAATCAGCAAGAATTAAGCAATAATCAATTCTATCAGCTGTGTATTATATAGAAAGGATATTGGGAACGAAATTCTTCGTTTCTTCCGCCATTCATTTCAGACGCGTTTAAAGACCGTAGGAGAAACCGCTGCTAATTTCGTTTCGACACAATGCTGCTTTAATCTTAGCGTTCTGGGAATTCATATCGGGCCATATCATCGCGGAGGAAACGCGAAATAGAAATGCAAAGCGCGTTCTGGGAGGAGCTGCCCTGATCGGCATTCGCGGAGCACCTCCGACGCACACGCCGTCGTCGACGACGAAAACAGCAAAGTGTCAACAACCTCGTCACCCTCTTGCGCCCGCGCTGACGTAGACACTCTGCTGGACTTTTACGCTCCGCCGTCCTCCCCCGACGACGGCGTCAGCTTCTTTTCGCCACCGATCGCGGCGTCGCAATACTCCGCGACGCCAGCCAAGGCGCTGCATTCCGTCATCCAAAAGTCCCATATGTTGGGCAACTTTATAGAAACAATACAGGGTGATCTGAGGAAAGCACTAGGAGGAGGTTCCAGGGAAATCATTTTGGTGCAGAGTTGTACTCGCTACCGATCTTTCACAAATTTTCGGGTTATTCATTGATCTTGGGGAATTTTTGGGAAAGATTCGACAATAATTAATAAATAATAAGAATGCTCGCCATAAAAAAAATCTTCTGCAAGTTTAAAAATGCCCCGTTACATCCCCCAAAAGTTTAATCCCAATATTAACCATAGTTATTTAAAAAAAATCACGAATATCAATTAATTTTGGGGTTGTTACTCGAGAATGTCGCCTTAAAGAATATTAAACAAACGAATCCAATGAATCTCCCCTCACCGAACCTCCAAATCTTTTTGACCCATTTTACCCCAAAACTTACCCCTTCCATTACACCATACACTAGAAAAAAAGAATTACATGCTAAAGAATTACTGGTGACTACCCCTATTACGCGAAATCAAGACAATAATCAACGCACCAGAGATCGGTGCGATCACAAATGCCGATCATAATAAGAACAGACGCGAAGGTGCAGCTTTGGATGCTGAACGTTCATCGGAGCCAGTACTCGACTTTCACTCCTGCGGCCAGGGCGAACGATGCGCCGTGCCAGATAAAAGCCATGCCGGGTCGTCGGCAGAGTACTGGCCACCCCGTTCTATCCACGGCGTTCTCGACAACAGCCGTCTCTCAGCGATGTAGCACGCTCGACACCATGCGCCGCTTCTCCTTGCCATTATGCAATTCGACAGACGTTACCTCAACTTACCACGCTCGCAAGAAGCCGTCGGGGGCGCAGCGCGGCGACGCGGCTACCGAACCGCAACGTCGCGTGCCAATCGCAGACGGATGCGCGTTGCTGCACGTGTTACGCGTACGTACTCGCGATGCATCGGCAACTTTTCGAGGGTCAAAGTTCCTTGGACTGCCAGAAACGATGGTATCCAAGCGGACATCGTGGTAACAAAGCGGACATCATAGTATCACGCTTTACAGTAGGATTGGGAGATTCTACTCTATTCTTTCGGAATGGATTGATTATTTTTCTAAAGATTCGATTATTTTATCGATTAGTTTTATGAAGAATCGATTTATTATCCATTAGTAAAATAATTTGAGTTTTATCGAGAAGTATTCGATTATTTCTCTGAAGAATCAATTATTTTTCTGAAGAATCGATTACTTTATCGATTATTTCTCTGAAGAATCGATTATTTTATCGATTATTTTTCTGAAGAATCGATTATTGTTCTGAAGAATCGATTATTTTTTTGAAGAATCGATTATTTTATCGATTATTGTTCTGAAGAATCGATTACTTTATCGATTATTTCTCTGGAGAATCGATTATTTTTCTGCAGAATCGATTATTTTATCGATTATTTTTCTGAAGAATCTATTACTTTAACGATAATTTTTCTAAAGAATCGATTATTTTATCGATTATTGTTCTGAAGAATCGATTACTTTATCGATTATTTCTCTGGAGAATCGATTATTTTTCTGAAAAATCGATTATTTTATCGATTACTTTTCTGAAGAATCAATTGTTTTATCGATTATTCTAAGAATCGATTTTCGATAACTCGAGAAGAAAATGACGGTTTATATTTTTCAAAATTTTCTACTTATAATCAGTCTCTACAAATGAAAATGAAATTCAAATGTTCTAAATTAAATAAACTACAACTATATATAAAAAATGAAATTGTGTATATGATAAACGTAAAGCAACTGTTATTCGATCCGTAATTTAAATAATTTTTTATTCAGTTGATGACCAACTCTGGTAAGTGGTTAATACGGATCGCGTAATTTTTAAGAGTACAATAGACAGGGGGCTTACTAGGAATGCAGTGGATAATGCTTCCCGTGCATTGAACTCGCTAAGCTCCTAGCCGTAACGAGATCCGTGGGTCCGATAGAAGACAGTGTAAAGACTCCGCACCGTACGCAATCTTTCGTAAGTTTCTAAAGCCCTCGGGAAGATGAGTTATTGACATCGAACTGTTCTGTCACTGGCCATAAATCAAACATCATAAAGGCCCGCGCTGTTACGTCAATTACGAATATAATTATACTGCACATAGCGCATAATTTTTCGAACCGAGTTTGACATACCGCCGTTGGTTCCGGTGACGCGGAACTGCTGTCACTTGCATACAAAAGATTTGCGTGTAACGGCAACTTAAAAAAGACGAGGAAGTGCCGTATTCATTGAGTGTCAAAAATGTCACAAATAATTTGCAATGGTAACTTCGTAGAATTGTGGCTGATAGCTAACGAATGATTTCGAACGTTATGCATTTACCATCGCATTTCAATTTTTAGTGAATTGGCTGATTTTAAGTCGATTTCGTTCACTCCAACTGTAATATAGATTTTTTTTGTAATTAATATATTTCTACTTAATTAGAAACAGTTTTAGTGTGAAGCAAGAGGTGGTAAAGAATTCGATATTCTTGATCAATTGGATGGCTCGAAGTTAAAGAAAATTGTTGTAATACAAATTCAGGACTGTTTTACAAGTCTTTGAGGTAAGAAGAAAGCCACCTTGTAATCATTACATAAGAAAGTTTTGGGGAATTGAAGAATATTTTGATCACCATCATAAAATAATTCTCAATGGACAATTAAACACTTCCCACATTTATGTTAGGGTAATTTAAAATTCCACAAGCAATGTAATGCCTTCTTTCCTTATTTCAGAAGTATTGCGTATCACATAACTGCGTCATAAACTTGAAATGGATATAAGTACAGTAATTCGTCGTTAGTGTCACGTTTTTACCATGCGTTATAATCACGCTCACTATCCCCACCATTTCATGGCATCCTTCAGTCGAGAGTGAGAGAATCCGATATTTGCGAGAGAGAACAAAAGAGTCGACGCGAAGTTGTCGTCGGCACGAAATAGTATCCGCATCGCGTTAGTATCACGCTGCCAGCCCCGATCGTCGTGATTCTAACGAGGCATTACTGTATTCATAACTCCATAAATATCTCTGAATATTTGTATTACTTCAATAAAATAAGTCAGAGGTACCCAAAGTAATAATGTCTAAAATAAAAAACATTAGGTACTTAGCACATTCTTTTTTATTTTTGACCATAAGCGCTGTACTATAAAGCACAATCCAAATCTATCAATCCAAACCTACATATTAATTTAGGTTAATTCTGTCTCTAAATAAAATAGTGAAATTATCGAAAGAATACACCAAAATTATCAGTTTAATCTAGTAAAAAATTCAAAGTAATTTAATGAATTAATAAAATAAAATAATTAAATATAACCCCTCTATTCAACTTCAACCATAAATTTGAATCACCTTGACAAATATACCTATACATATATAAAGAATAAATAAATCTAAAAAAAAGCATAGAAAAATAAAAATAAATTTTATTCAAATCACTAATCTCGTTGTTAATAAAATCTCTCCAACTGAATTTAAAGAAACTGATGACGCCATATTTGAAAAACATACAAAACCAAAATATCAGACCCACAATTTCCGCCATATTACATTCGCGATTTTTCCCGCGACAACCTCGATTTGCGTTAAAAATCAAGGGAAACCGCTCTAGAACATCCCATTTAAGTATCATATTAGAAACCACGAGAAACTCGCCACGAACGCAAATACCTCGATTAATCACACAACCATAACGCAGCTATTCTCACCCCGTTTCATCGCCTGATCTGGCATTCATGACTCCAGCTCTCCTTGGCTGAAGACTCGCGCGAGCATCGAGCAGCGCTCGTTTCCCAAGTACACACGTCTAAGCAAGCCTTCGACGTCGAATTTTTGCCGCGAGAAAGGTTGCTCCAATTGACCGCGGACAAAGGGGAATTAACATCGTGGAAACAGGCTGTGCCTGAAAGTGGAGCTTGTAGACACATGCGTGTGTAAGTTCGACAGGGATTCAGGGCAAGGTGACAGAAGAAGTTCCAGGAGGAGGACGACCAGTCCTGCTCGAATCGGTCGACATAAGGAGACCAACGAGCCGAATATTAATTATCGACAGGCGCGGCACCTGCATCCTTGGGACGCCGCGACGCGAAACGACGCACAGACTACCACCGCGACAAACCACCATAAACGCCGCAGCGTTCCCGTTATCCGGAAGGCGTTTGTGCATTAGCCATCCGGTGCAATACTTGCTCCTTCGTATTTGGGTGTCTTTCATAAATGGAAAATCGTCGCACCGTATTAAAAAAAAAAGGTTCACAAAAATTCGTGAGTTTTCCTTAACACACAAACAGCGGAGAGCGAGGTTTCAGAATTTACTTTCGAAGGAGGCAGGAAAATGGTAGAAAGTTGTTTTATGCTTAATTAACGTAGCTTTCAGGAACAGTTTTATTGCGGATCTTCCGCTGGGTGTTAATGAAACTCTCGCGCGTGAAACGCTAGCTAACGCTATCGAGTTGTAAATGTGATTTGTGGAAAATTTTAATTACCAAACTTTGCAATGCTTATGGAGAAAGAATTGAGACGTGTAATTTCGACGCACGAGTCTTCGTAAACAAGGAAAAGATCGAGCCAGATCTTAATGGGAGGCACGAAAATTATCGTGGAATGCCACCCTGTCGTGTTCCCTTATGAGTTATCGATACGCAGTCAAGAAATTTCCACGATGGGACAGAAAAATGTTATTTCACCTCGTAGCTGCTGTGCACGGAGGCGAAACTCCGTTCCCCGGGCGCGAACGCGAGTTAATTAACAAGTTCGTATAAGCGTATTATGAGTTTTGATTTCTATCCGCTTTCATGGCCGTAGCCGATTCGCAGAACCCCGCGGCCTTGATTATGACCTTTCCCAGCAAACGTTACTCCCGATTGCACTATCTCCACTTATACTAGTATTTTTTACGTGGTAACTGGGGCAGGCGAAGGAATTTGTTATTGTAAAATGAGCCTGTATTTGGCAGAATGAATGAATCTAAGGTGAAAGTATAATTATTATACTCGGGCAAAAGAAGAAACTGCGGCTTCAACCCTGGGGCGACGGATGCGGGGTCCATTTTGACTCAGAAGAAAATTTTGTGGTGCAGAAGAACGTTTCCCAAGTGGAGTTCTACGATAAGAAGAATTTTGGGTTGGGAAAATTTAAGAATTTACGAAACAAAAATCGAATGAAACTGTTAATGTTTTCAATTAGTAATGAAATGAGAGTAATTTTCTTTTACTATTACCTCTTCTGTTCCAAGGAAACAGTTATAAACTGAAGTGTGTTTATTGAAACTTTTATTCCATAGCTTTTTGCATAAATAGGGAACTGTTATTTTCTTGGAAGTAGGAAAAAGTTCCAGTTGAACAGGAACATTTGTTCTGCTTTGAAAAGGTTCTATAAATGCTATTCTCTCAAAGCAATGACGCTAATCAGTAATGAGTAAGACAATTGAAAAGTGTTGAAAATGAGTTAACTGGTTTAGAAAGCTTAACACGCACATTTTTAAATCTGCAAGGTGAGTTCCTGGTGGAAAATGGTCCAGTTAACAGATTAATGTAACGCAGCGATGGTAATACAAATATTAGCATGAAGTATGAACTGCAAACAAGTATGTGCAGCGATTTAAGGGAAGCGTTGGGCGATGTTTCTCTCGTCTTCATTTATGTTGAGTTACGGCGCCAAGGTCGATCAACCTGCGATATTTCAGCGAGTTTTTTGCTGTTCGTTAGAGCAGCCGATCGTAGACGTGCACGTAAGCGCGAATACCGGATCGGCCGATGCGATTTATTCGAGAAACTGGATTAAGCGGAGCGAGAAAGTTCCGTTATCGTCGAAAGCGTTCGGCATTAACATGCGCCTGTCCGCCTTGATTGAAATCGTCGCCTCGAAAATTTCAGTGAATTAGAATACGTCCCTGGGGCATTGTAATACATTGAAGCGCTTCTTTTGATGAGTTACCCATTTTACTTCACTTCCATAGTGATATGCAATCATTTTCCTCCTTTAATGGCTGTTTTATAATATTGCAAAGAGAAATAGGAAATAATAGAAAGAGTAGAACGTAATGCAGTGTATATAATTTTGATGAAAATAGTTCAAGATTTCCCTTAACCGAATTAAATTAAGGAATCAAAATTTAAGGGACCAAAGTTAGTTGTATCAAAGCTTTTGAAAGAAAATATCACTTCCAAAGCTATTATCCCCTATCTGTTCTACCAATTTCGCGGACAATAATCGATTTCCTTCGAACCAAGCTGCCCCTTCGACAGAACCAGAGCTCACCGCAAGATATAACAGAAAACTGACGAAATAATTGCAAAATCCTTGGAACTTTCTTGTATAAGAAACGCAACAAGTGCCAGAAATGCGAATGGATGATGCAAGGGAATAAATGTCAATCGTTGGTCGGATCAACCGCGCATAAAATTTCTAGCCACCGAAATCGAAGAAACCGTTTTCGTCAGTCGATGCAAACCTCGAAGAGAAAAATTCCAATTTTCCATGGAAGAACCATCTCCAATTATATAAATTAATTACAAGCCATCGACGAACGTATTTCATTGAACCTATTAAAAACAAAAATCTATTAAACCTACTAAAAACAGACTTTTAAGGAAAAGCCCAAAACACTTTCTCACAAAATAACGCAGAGTAAATTTTGGACAAATCCGAGCAGGTGTACTGGTTTTGCGTGGATTCAAAATTCTTGCTAAGAATCTATTTTCAGCCGGTTGCGTCGAAAAGTTGAAATAACGACTGCTGTCTTGCAGTTGTCAGAGATACCCTCTGCCGGAATGTTGAGCAGGGTGGTGTTTCGGACCTGGGTGTCACGGTGAGTCACGTTGGTCGTGCTCGACCTTCGCCCCCTTCCAGCCTTCCCCGTTATTTTATATCACGTAGTCGCTAGGGACCCACGATTATTATTATAATCACGTAGCGATCGGTCAATATTCTGCAAATCGTGCGACCACGGTAGCACGCTACCTGTATACAAAAACAATCGCACCTGGACGGACCCGACGAATTTCGATGCTAGACGGGCCACCGTATATACGGGGACTGATCGCTCTAATACAGTTACGCGGAACAGCATGCTGCCACGATCAGATACCAAGCGGTGAGTGAGTTGAATTTCGAGGAGAAGAATCGGAAAGGCTGGATTTGAAGAATGAAAAATCGAAGAATGAAGTAGCAGAGCCAGGTGACGAAATTAAGGAAAAAGGCCCAGGTGGCAAACATTCTGAGGGGCCTGAGCTAAATGTAGTACTACAGAAAAAAATGTGTTTTGGATGTAATCATAATTTTTTTTAAGATAGGGCCCTAGGGGCCTTCTGAGCAGGGGCCCATTTTTCGAGAAAATGAAAAGGTAGTTCACTAAAAACGGGTTAAGTGTAGTAGTACAGAAAAAATGGTGTTTGGATACAATCATAATTTTTTTTCAAAGATAGGGCCCTATGGGCCTTCTGACTAGGGGCCCATATTTCAGGAAAATGAAGAGGTAGTTTACTACAAACGAGCTAAGTGTAGCAATACAGAAAAAAATGGTGTTTGAATACAAATATAATGTTTTTTGCAGATAGGGCCCTACGGGGCCTTCTGAGAAAAGGCCTATGTTCCAGGAAAATGTAGAGGTAGTTTACTAAAAACGGGCCAAGCGTAGTAGTACAGGAAAAAATGGTGTTTGGATGGAACCCTAATTTATTTTTTGAACATGAGGCCCAAGAGGCAACTCATCATCGGCCGCCCGTTAAATCCGCCACTGAACAGGTTACAAACTAACGTAATTAAATCTGTGGAGCGAAAAAGAGAAATAAAATATGTGGGATCGAAATTGAATAACTTAAATTCGAAGAATAAAAGCTAAACAAATTCTCAAAGGATTAAATTAAAAAAAAAGTAATTTGAAGAATATCAGATTCAATATTGCAGCTTATCTACCGTTACTATGTATTCCTGCCGTTCGATCGTGTCCCAATTACGGAGATAAATTATACTTTCTTGCCCAATTATGCAGGAAGCTGGTCTCCCATCAGCGCAGCGTACTTAATTTTTTACACCCACTTCTTATGTCCTAGAATAAAAATTCTTCCACGAAAATGCAGTACACCTGCAGTCCTCAGAGAAGCATTAGTTTTTGCAAAATATTTAAAACGGCAATCTTTAGTTTAATAAATTACAACGCACTTAAGACTACATTACACAACGTCGAGTTCCCACCCATAAAACAAAAAACCTTAACACGCAGAATGGTCATCGTAACTAACAAATACAGCCGTTCAGCACTGGCACTACAGAGGCCCAAAAAAAAAAAATTCACGATCATCCTTTTGCCAGGATCGTCTAATCGATAAACCCGCGGCGTCCTCCTCCCTCGAGCCAGCCGAGTCCTTGGAGGCAAAATCGAAAAGTGGATTTTGAGGTGGACCGTGCGAAAACCAACGTCGAGAAACTGGTCGCGCGGGTATTCGAAAACCGTGGAGCGACAAAAACTGGACAAAAGAGGGAGAATCGTCGAGGCAGACGACACGGGGAATAAAAATTATAGCAGGGGGGCGGCGGGGCGGGGAAGGGGGAAGGGGTGGGTGGGGAGAGAGAAGAAAGAACAAGACGGACGTTATTACCGGACCTCTGTTAGGTCTTTGGATGGCATTTTCAGCGGAGAAGAATAAAGAAAAAGAAAGGGAGATCGGTGAAACGAAAGAGGGACAGAGAAAGGGGGGCAGACAGAGTGAGAGGGAGAGAAGAAACGCGAGGTACATAGTACCTCTTCTTGAAGCTACGAGGAGGAGAGAAGGAGGTCCCGCGGGAGGTGGAAGAGGAACAACACGTGACCAATGACTTATATAAAGGTGGAGAACGACAGGGCGCAAACACGGAGTTCTCTCTGCGCAGTGGAGCCTGTGCCCGTAAAAGTGATTAGAATTTTTTTTTTTAAAAAAAAAGAAAACTTTTTTTACCGTACCTCAAGCAAGTAACACGATCACGACACCACGCGGGAGATACACGCATTCGTAACCATGAGGACGTACTACGTGATAGCCGCCATTCTGATCGCCGGTACGTACCCGAAATAAACGGTCGCGAGGATCGGGGGAGAGAAAGAGATGGGAGGATTTGGGGGAGGCGAGCGGGTCGGGACCGGGTTAATGGGGGTGGAATATTGTCGGGGGCCACGGACCGGGGAGGGAAGTGTCGGCTCCAGGACGATTTGTCGGAAGTGGAGGACATAAGTGTGTGACATACGCGTGTGGACCACAGAGTGCACTATTATTTCCGTCGCCGCGGCTGTCTTGGTAGAAATAATCGCTAGCACTGCGTTGGTACGAATAAAGGAAACGGGGACGGAGTCGTGCGTGGGATCGACTCGTATTTTGACAACTGTCAATGCTCCTCCGTTAGACCTCTCGGGTCGGCGACGGAACTTTGGCGACCATGTTTCCAATCGCAAACTCTCGAGCTACCGAAGACTCTTACTATTTAATTTTCGGTACCGTTGTACTTCGGTGATGATTCTTGTTTAATAAATTCCATCGCTCGGAATTGTTAATTCGACAGTGCGCACGAGTCGCTTCTCGCTTGTTCCGAAACTTTACGAAGTGTATTATTTGATCCTCCAACTGCAAAGTGGAATAAGCATTTTAATCGCGCCTGATTTCTCTAAACTAAGAAATTATTGTAACGGCCGGGGAATGAGGATTGGCTCGCCATACGGTCCTGTGTGTTACTTCAATAGTCTGTTGGTAGAACTGAGTAAGTCCATCAGTGCATCCTAGAATCCTTAAGGATCAAGTTTTTTATAAAAATAGAATAATGAAAATCAATATGGGGAGAATTTCAATGATTACCTGATTTATTGTAACAGATCGAACATTAAATTTGCATTTACCGAAAATAAGTAAATTTGGACTCGGTCAGTTTCACCACCAAGCCAACGACCTGTCAAATCCGACTCACCCACCGTAACTCGCTCGCATTTATTCGGCACAAGGCCTGACGAAACGTGTGAAACCCTCGTAACTATAAGCTCGCAAAAGCCTGATTCCCTGCTGTACATCCAGCCGAGCCGACGTACCCAGCGTAATTACCAGAAATCACGGCTACTTTTCACGCTTGCCCGAGCGTTCTGCCAACGAGACGAGATCGAAAGGCGTATTCAGTTTCCGTGCAAAGAGAAACCTCCTCGACACGCATTCGCACTCTTTTTCCTCCCCTTCCCTGGACTTTCCTCGCCGCGACAGGATAACCTTGGCCCAGATCTTGACCCTTCTTTTTATCACCGATCGCCGTCGCCCCAAACGCGATGTTACCCTTCGACAGTCGAGGAGACCGATAAACCAGAAACGACCGCGCAGGAAACACAGTGGTTCCGATTGCGAGGCAACGTTATCAGATTCGAGACGCGACTTTTGGTACCGGTGCCGAGAAAAATGAAAGTGAACACAGCGCGCGGGACCCCGCGCGAAGGCGGAGGTTTGCGCGTGTGTGTACGTGGGAGAGTGCATGCTGAAGAACGGGGGAGAGAGAAGGAGAGAGAGCACACACGAAAGGGAAGCGTGTGGAGGAGAGCCGAGTGAACGGGATGCTGGGAGGGCCCAGTCACGAGCCGTATTGGTGTTGCGGCTGCTGGCTTGGGCCTGGCTCTAGGCCCAAAGTGAAAGCGCCTGGCGAAAGTCACTTTGTGTCCTTACATAAGACGTTTAGGTTGTCCAGGCATCATGCGCAGCGAAAAAAAAATGATAACGGATTATTAGGGATAGTTGACAGCCGCGAGGAACGGCACAATACGGGACGAACAATCGGCGCTGATAATAAAACGCGCGACGTGGCAGCGTCCTTCCTCCTACGCGAGCGCGAAACAATAACCGAGTCACCATTTTGCGGTCGACGGTCAGCTTCGTCGTTTAATTCCCTCTCGACTCCGCAGTGGTACATAATGACACTTTTTTTTCAAATCAAATCATAATTTTTCAGTAAACTTCAATCTTACTCGTCAATATTGGGTCAGAAGAATCTATAAGAACGCGTATGAACACAGGCGAGCACACTTAAGCATGCAAAGTCACCATGAAGTGCTTAAAAAATTATAACGATCTCACATTTTAAATTTTACAAATTTAAATTTAAATTTTACAAATTTTACAAATTTTACAAATTTTACAAATTTTACAAATTTTACAAATTTAAATTTTACAAATTTTACAAATTTTACAAATTTAAATTTTACAAATTTTACAAATTTTACAAATTTAAATGTACAATATTAGATTTGTGGTACGAATTAAAATTTCGATCTTTATAATAATTACCTCATATTCGTATTCAGCGTTCCCGAAAAACTCTACGTGCAAAACTTCTTCCGAATAAACCCATTTTCCGAAATTTCACTTCGACATATTGGATTCGGCACCTCCAATTTCGAAAAGCTGACTTTAAACTCGGAACCGGTGGATTAAAAGGCCACAGAAATTAGCGAAGTAATTCGGGCTTGACAAGAATTTAATTAAGAAGAATTTGAAAAAAAATTGTGAAGTTTACTGAGAAATTACGACTTGTAGACTAATTTTAAAAAAATGTCATTAGGTACCACTGTGCGACGGTAATATTTAGCAGCAGAGTTTAGCAGATTACCGCGATCCCTGGTACGATTGAATGTTGTATCGCGTGCAACCGCAGAGGAGATTTTTTCTCCTGCGGATCGCTCTCGAGTGGGAGACTCCGGCGAGGACTGGATGAATCCAGCGCGGAGATATACAATTCAACGATCCTCGGTGCTTTAATCAAACGGTTTATAATGATGAATCGTTTGAAGCTTCCTGGGACAGTAGAAACCGCAACAAAATCCTCGCTGCCATTAACTTCGAAGCTAATAAGCAAATATGTAATCAGTTAAATTACAGCGCTCAGTTCGATTTCTTTTGTTCCATTCCTGATTCGATTTACGTAAGGCAGCGTTTGTGTGAAGAGTTGCAGCTCGTTTAACAGTTCTCTTTCGAACGTTGCTATCATCGATATTGTAACTAGACTGGCGCAGGGTAGAAGAATGCAGATATCGAAAGTGGACCCTTTTTATGCGTCCTTTCGTGTTAAATAAACTTTCTCGTGCATCTTATTACTGCGAGGAGGCCTTTGTCCGTTTACTGCCATGAACTAGAGCCAACTTTCTTCTTCATCTTCTTGTTGCAGAGGTGTCTTACTCGCTGTGATGTTAGGAACACTCTAATACTTGCACTTTCTTACCCCTCGTGGTATATTATAAAAACGACTTTTACAGTTCAATACCGGAAGCCAAATTCAACTTTCATTTCGTTATTTAAGGAACGACTTTTTCCACGAAATTGCACTTCCTCGTTCAGCTGATTTTTACCGTATCCCTTCCGGATTTATTTCGAAGCTACATTTTATTCTTGATTATTCTATCGATGAATATTACCTTTGATTAATTAATTACAACCCGGTGGAACTTTTCTTCGTCATTGTAGAAATGTTACTTTCCTTAGACAGCATAGAAACCAAGTAAAGCCTCAGTTGAAGAAAGAGTTTTCTTCTTTTCTGAAATAGGGAGTGGAAACTGACAGATCTTGTTTTCGATAACAACTACATCACATGTTAATCGAGTAAAATTCTTTCGTCATTCCTCTCTGTTACTTTCTTTGGTATACTACCATTCGCGTAAAATTGAGCCTTCTTATTCCACGTGTTTCCGCAGCGATATATTACATAGAAAGCATCGAAAATATTGTCCAAGTGTCCTTGAAGAGGTATTTTTTAAAACGTTACTCCACTTAAACCATTAACCCCTTATCTGCAAAACTACAAGATAAAAATATATAAAAAAACATGTTAAAGGATTTTACTAAAAATGCACTAAAAACTAAAACATAATTATTTTCTTGTACTACAATTTTGATGGTCATATGTGACTTTAAATAAACTCATACAAACTCTGTGATTATCCTTTTTCTTTATAATTTATTTGAACAATTCTACAGGATGATCACAGAGTTTGTATGATTTTATTTAAAGTCACATATCAGGATCAAAATTTTAGTACAAGAGCAGAATTATTTTTTAGTTTTTATACCATATTTAGTAAAATCGTTTAACATAAAATTTTGTCTTTATATAGTTTTATATTGTAGGCATTCGGTGTTTGGGAACGACCTATGGAGCGATTGAGGGTTTTCTTTTTCGCGTACAATATAATTGCAACAAGTCCTCAATTCTCGTCTAACAGCCCCAAAGGAAACTGATATATAAGAATTTTATTTGAAAAAACTGGTCCGTCAGAAAATATTTTTTTATGTCAATGCTTCTTATTATCTATTAACTATTGTGGAATCTTGTCCACCTCTTCGACGATGTCACCTATCACAGTCATCTGATTTAATAAAAGAATAGAAATTTCTTAAAGTCAGATAGTTTACGCTGGGATTGCTCCACTTTAAAAATATGTTTGGTTCTTTTATATCCGACAATCCAGTTATCTGAAATTTCAACCGCCCAGCAAGGGGTGAAATTCTGAAGACGCCAACTTCACTGCGAATATTTATGCAAACAAATGAAATAAACAACAACAAATATTTTTTTCTTGTAATTCAAGAGTGGCACAATATACTCCCAAAAGTTCCAAAATATTAAGTGTTTATTTCATTATAAAAACCATCACCGTGACCGAATTTGTAGAATGTCTCCTTATCGTTGCGTCCATTACAGGCGTGAGCGCCCAGGAGTCGTTCAAATGTCCAGACGACTTTGGATTCTACCCCCATCACATATCCTGCGACAAGTACTGGAAATGCGACAACAACGCCGCCGAGCTGAAGACCTGCGGCAACGGTCTCGCGTTCGACTCCAGCGACAGCAAGTTCCTCACCGAAAACTGCGATTACCTCCACAACGTCGACTGCGGCGAGAGGACGCAACTCGAGCCAGCCATCAACACACCCCACTGTCCCCGCCTGTACGGTATCTTCCCTGACGAGAAGAAATGCGACGTGTTCTGGAACTGCTGGAACGGAGAATCCTCCAGGTACCAGTGCAGCCCGGGGCTCGCGTACGATCGCGAAGCCAGAGTCTGCATGTGGGCGGATCAAGTACCTGAATGCAAAATCGAAGGTGCGTATCCCCGGACGTCGAGACGTCGCAGAGTTCAACGCGAAATCACCAATGCCATCCTTTTCACATGGAGAATTCAATTCCTCTCAAGCAAAACGTCATGATCTTCTCAGGATCGGTGGTTGGCATCCCAAATGAGTACCAAAGACATTTCTTCCAAACACATTTTCTCTTCAATGATACCTTTCTTCTTGTTCATTGAAACCCGACCGAATTAGAAAACGTCCACTCGATGAAACCAATTACACGTCTCCGAGTATTATTCATTCGTTGTGGTACTCCGCGTTCGATTGCCGATACGTGACAATAGCCCCTACGCGCATCCTGTGTCTCTTCACGCGGAATCCCTGTTCTGTTGCTCCGCGCGCGGTAGAATTCAAAGCCGAACCCCGAGTTTACCATTCACCGACTCACATCGGCTGTCCCCGCCGCGGGTAATTGTGAGGAGACTCGCGATGGCATTTTCGTCCGTCTTTCTTCCATCTCACCGTGTCTCTCGCGTTGCACAGAGGTCGCAGGAGGCTTCACGTGTCCAGCTGCGGGCGAAGTGAGCGGAGCATCCGGCAGCTTCAGCAGACACGCCCATCCCGAGGACTGCAGAAAGTATTACATATGCCTGGAAGGTATCGCCAGGGAGTACGGTTGCCCCATTGGCACAGTCTTCAAGATCGGCGACTCTGACGGCAGCGGCGCCTGCGAGGACCCCGAAGACGTTCCTGGATGGTGAGTGCAGTTTTATAGTTCGCTCGTTTCAGCAACCGGCGATCTTTCGCTATGAAGACTCACTTCGGTGTTCTCCTTCAGACGAACAACGATTTTCTAATCTCTCAATTAATGACTTGTGAAATTCTTTTTATTTATGAGCTCGCTTCGAATGGAGTTAGGGACTCGTCTGACCACGTATAATTTAGATTATGATGGATTATTAGAAGTACTGTTAGAGTATTGAATTATTAAACTGCGGTGTCGTTGGGTAGATATATTATATAGTATCGGGGAAGTAGTTGCTGATGTTTTATCAGGTGCTTAGACTTGCTTTTAGACTTGTTCCACCTAATCGAAACAAAATGCAGCGATTTTTGCCAAAGAACGACCCAACTTCCTTGTATCTTATCTCGCGCTCCCAGCTTCAATTAATAACGTTAAAACGAGCAGCAAAGAGAGACTTGTAAATTTCAACGGGCTGGGAAAGTGTGCGACCAGATGTTACGTAAAGACGAATTCTGGAAAAACCAGGTATTATATAGTCCGAGTTTGATTACGGTCTTTAAAACTCTGGCCACACGTTGAAGCACGCTCTGGAAGTGCGTAAGGTATTTCTTCTTTTTCGGGTGACGCAATTAAACGGATATTCCCGGTACACCTTGCTCTCGTACCGGGCAGATAGGTTTTGCGTAACACAATATTTACATAATGTCCCTTGAAGAAAGAGATACCAATAATATTTTTAGATACATTAAATATCTGATGTCTACAATTTTAATAGACACACAAAATTTAAAGACAATTCCTCAATTATTCGAATTATTCTCCGAACAATTGTGTAATAAATATTGAATATTAGTTGTCAAAGTTGAAACTTAAATTGAAAGTGATTATATTCTTTAGCTGCTAATGGAGACAGTCTAAAGAAATAATCTAACACTTTCAATAAGAATTAAGAACACGATCATTACAATTCATTTCAATGGTGCGACAATCATGATGTTAATTAACAACAAAATTCTCTAACCTCATTTAATCTATTAATGTATCGTCCTACTATGAAGGTCTCGCCTTATAAAAATTTGTCAACTATACTTTGTCGCAAAACAGAGTGTCGTGAACGAGTACGTAGAATGCAACTCTTAACCCTCCGTGGTCACAATTGCGTATAATCACAAATTGGTCACATGGGGTTCATTGCACCACAACGTCATTCCTGAGTTACCATTTTCGTATTTCTGAATCTTTTAACTTTTGGATAATAATTGTACATTTGCGATACTCATGCAATCAAGCTTTAATAGTCTTTTTCTATAAATGTAAATTTTGATACGTTGAAATTTGTATTTGAAAAAATAGTTGTGGGTAAAAGTGACTTTTTCTTCAAATTCACCAGTCATAAATTACATTATTAAGGTTTTCTAATTTACAAAAATATTGACAAAGACATATCCTGGGGTGCGATGCACTCCGCGTGGCCACGAAGGGTTAAGCAACAATCTGTACACAATAATGGTACTAAGTATCCAATTATTCGAGTATTCAAAATTAAAGTCTAAACTTTTCTGTCATTATCCTGTCGATCTAAGGATATCTTTCCACAAATACAAGATAACAAAACGTTTTAACTGGATAGGGTAAAGAACCCAATTACTGACACCTGACCAATTACTGTCACCTTAATCTATTTTACTTAAAATAAGAAATAAATAAACGTTGTAAAGTCATACACCAATAGAATTATGTAATTCATCCTATAATCTATGCTATAAATTATATTCTATAGTTTATTTATTCGTTATTTTAAGTAAAATAGCTTAAGGTGACAGTAATTGGTTAGGTGTCAGTAATTGGGTCCTTTACCCTACTTCATTTCCAAAACAAAAGAAATTAAATATTTCACAAGGAGATAATAAAATAATCGTCCCCTTGTTCAATGCTATATTCATAACACGACATTTGGCGACAAACTATACGACACACTCACACTAAAACCGAATCTATGTGTGGTGTACTCTACGTAATTAACTCGACACGGAACGCACGCGCAAAGCCGGGTGGCACGTCACGCATGTCCTAACCCTGGATTTTTCCCGGTTTTGCTCCACAGTGAGGATTATTACGGTGACCTGGACCTAAAGAGCATCAGGAAGAGCGAGCTGCTTGCAGGAATCCAGCACACAGGAGAGCCCAGGAAGCCACCCCAGGGCAAGCCAAGGCCCCCATCGGCACCTACGAGGCCCAACGCACCCCCCCAGGAATAATCTCTAATCTCCCCGCCCCTTATCTCTCTTTCTCGCGTCTCCCCCTCCTTTTTCCATTCTTCCATCTTTACATCTCTCTTCGCCAAACACCCCTACTCTCTCTCTCTCTCCTCCCCACTTTCTATCACACATACACACACAAACACACACCTACTCATACAATTCCCGAGTGAACAGTCCCCGATATGTTCGACACCTCGGAATACGTGCAACACCGAGTGCCAAGAGTGCCCAACTTCGTCACGTTCGTTAACCGTTCCCATTCGAGTCAAATTCTCCAGATCCATATCGGCGGTGTCTTTTCTACTCAACGGTTTGACTCGAATCCGGGACGGCGAAGCGCACCCGCGCGGTTCGATTCGGCTGGAATCTAACCTCGAGATTGATTCGAACTTGAAGAGCGTAAAATTCGAATGCCGTCTGCGTCGACGCTCGAGTTCGGTAGCAGCCGGCGCTGGCAACGCGGACGACGGAGCCTTGTGCTCGTACGATTTTAATTCCCCGCGCCCTGTTTCCTGTCTTCAAGATCGCCTGGACGAGGAAATCAATCGAGGAACACGCATGAAATTATTAAGAGACTGACTATACCTCGCCGAGGCGCGGGAAAGTCATTAAAATCTACGAGCAACAAGCGAGTACTTTCTCTGAGGAACCGATTACCAATGCTCCCCTTGCTGGTCCCCGTTGCCACTCGGCGTATCGAAAAGAAACTTCGGAACAGCCGATCGGGGCACCGAAATTCGAATCGCGATCGCGCCGTCTCGCCAATAACTTCTCGCGAAGCTCCCTTTGAGCTTGTTTCTCTCGTTCTTTCTTGCCTGTTGTCGTTTGCCACTTTATGGTGTCTTTGCTCTTGCTGTTGATACTTTCCTCGTTATAGCGAGACGGTCGATTTTAAAAATGGAAGGAAGCTCCTGATCGCGGCATGCATCGTACACGAAAAATTCGGTGAGGGTTCTCACGTTTTCTCGATTCGACCCTGCCCTGTCACGCTCTTGGCCTCGGTCGAGCATGCTTGCGTAAGCTAGACTCGCCCGTGTATTTTTAAGTAATGTGAAAGATTCGTATAATAAAAGGAAAACGTCGTGGAACGACTGTGTACTTTTGAAACTTTAATTCCCGATATCTCGGCACATCAACTTTCACGCGAACGTTTCCTGTGTCGCTTTCTGCTGGAGCTCTGCGATCGTGAATCTAACTAATGCATGCTCATTTACAAGTAAATAACACGCATAATTTTATGCACGTTCTCGTATGTGCTCGTGTCTCTAAACACTGTGACGCAGTCACTTAACACCTGAGAATTCTTGATACATTTGTCGAGAATTTTTTAGGATCGTGAAAATAAAATGAAATTAAGGTAATGAAGGATCAGGCGAAAAATTTAGGGAGTGGCAAATTTTAGGGAGCGACAACTTTTGAGCAAAGGAAATTGGAAAACGTTTAAACACAGAGGTTTGAGACAACTGTAAGAACAATATTCACTTTTTTTGTGTAGCAAATCAGCAATAACTCATTTGTGAGTTGTCATCGCATTAATTTTAAAATTGTCTCAACTCTTTTGATTTAAAATTTTTGGGTGGCAGGCGGTTTCGTTTGAGAGCAATTTTTTAAAAAGAGGATTAAATTGTTACGAATGTTGAGAAATTAAATCAGTTGTAGTTGAATTAAAATACGGTAAACATTTGGAGAAGACAACACGAAAAGTACTTTACCGAATTTATACACCAGGAGTGGAATCTGAACGTGGAATTTTTAATTTTATCTCTTTAGAGAATATTTATTTTCTTTGGTAAAATCCAACGCAGATGTACTAGATTCAAAATTCGTGAAGATAGTTTCTAGAGTATCGTGAAAACCTAACTATCTACTACGAATTCTTTTTAAGAAGTTATATACACTTCAACGTTAAAACAAAGAAAGCCAACTACAGATTTTTGTCTCTGCGAAATTATTAACTTTTATTGATCCAAGTTGTTTTCATTTAAACGTGTATTTATCGAAGTGCTTTCAAGTTCCAATAAATCGAATTCTACTACTACAAATGCTTGATTAAAAAACTTAACTATTTGATACTATATTAAACTGTGCTTATTATTAGTTATCTAAATTTCTAAAATTCAAATTAAGGGATATTCATGGGATATTCGACTTCTTTATTCTGTTTATACCTTCCAGTAAGAGAATGATAATTTTTTTTATTTTATGAATAAAAAATTTCATAGCCAAGACTACTATGGCGACGTGGACGTGAAGGCTCTACGCAAATTGGGATACAAGAAATGAGTATATACGCTTCCAGGATGGAGAACTTAATCAGTTCAACGAAGATCAAAATTCACGAGAAGATTCAGGGTTCATCATGAATGGTCAATTTCCTCTTTTTTCTTCTCGAAGACTAAGGAGTTCCAATTGACACTTTTACATCATCTTTCTCGCCCATTTTCATTTTAAATCATACATACGTTATCATTCACGATAATTCATGTAACGATAGATTATTGTAATATAGATTACTATGTAAATAAATTACTATTAGAGAACATATGTTTTATTCCATGCGTTGGCTCTTTCATCGAAAATTACTATTTTTATAAGTAAATTTTTCCGAAAATTGATCGTTAAGCATCTATTGAAACCTTTTAAGATTCATATTTATATTGTACTTTAAGCATCACATAATTTCACCACAGTATTCTAACAAACTGTCCCATAAATAGACATAAGCAAAAAGAGCCCTGCACGAAGAAAAAGCAACAAGAGCTTCACATTACACTTGGATATCATTAGTATTTGATTAATGATAATCAAGTAGCAATTAAATAACTGTCGGTGCTGATAATGAATAAATGGTCCTTAAACCAGAGTTTGGTAGAAAAAGTGGACCCTCAAATAACCCTTAGGGATTTTTCTGACCCAATGACCCGATATGCCCATATATTTAAACATAAAATTTTCCGTTCTTTTCATTTCTGATGCCGAAGGCAGAGGTTCCCATTTAAAGAACCAAGTTAACTTGGAATGACCTCTAATTTTGAGCCATAGCTCATAGTCAAGGCAACCATCAGATGCCAAAGAACTTAACTGGGACGTACAGGGGACATTTAGACCTTCGGACGTACATAAGATGTCTTTGTGCTATTTGGGTTCTCAATCAAATCTTTATATTAGAAGTCATTAAATTATATTGTAGAACTTTCATTTATCATATGGAAAAACACGATGCACTAGAAGACCGTATACTGATCAAAGAAATAGCTACTAACTACTTCTGAGTATGAAACATTTAACATACTCATGGTCACTATGCTCGCCAAAGCACGTATACAACCAGTCACCCGTGTTTCATCCTGCGACTTAATAGGTGACCTAAGGAATAAAAAGTCCATGCGACTCACCTACTGTAGTCTTCAAGTTGGGTACTCTTCATCATGGAGCTGCAACCTGGTGGAGGATGTCTCGGATGCCCCAGTGGAAGTAGTCAACGATGCCCCAGTGGAAGTCATCATAAATATCTATAATAGAAAAGAATAGAAAATATTACAATCCGCTGTTCAATTACACCAAGTTCAACTAAAATGTATTTACACATTATAAATAATGCTATGTAGCGATAACAGTCCGCTTGCTCCGACACTACAACCCCGTATATCGGGGTCTTCCCTGGGGGAGGACTCCCCCAGCAATTTCCTCCATAATCGGCGACGCGCGACAGACCACGACCCCGCGAAAGGTTGATAGGTCTATCCTATAGGAGAAGAGGTAAAGTAAAAGACAACTAACGCGATTGATGATAATAACCAGCGATCAAGACACAACCACAAACATCGACGAAGTATAGGACAGACCTATCACCTTATGGGAGTTCGTATCACCACCGAAACTGTGTTACCGACCCATAATTTGAGGAATGAATTTAGCGGCCTCTGCTCATAAACATCGTCCAACTCAGGAACTACTCTGAAATGCGTTGAAATGCTTGTATACGTGTGACTTGTTTAGAGCGAGAGTTTGATACAGAGGAGCTATAGGGATTCAACCAAACGTGTGACAGAAAGTTATATTGATAGCGGATTCGGTATCTCTCACTGACTCTGTGCTGGTGCCAGAAAATGACTCGGATTGGTTGATTCTTAGAGCTATCTTCGTCTCTATCGGAAACAAACAATCCAAGTGATTTCCGGCTCTAGCACAGAGTCGAGATACCGAATTCGGTATTAGTCTCCAAGACTCTGCCACAGCCGACTCTAGTACTAGCTGTGCTGTACGTCCTACAGTGCGCACTCGTTATAAGCCCGACGAACGGGGCTTATAACGAGCGTACGGCGCGTTGCGGACACTATTCCGTGCGGCCAATGCCGCGAGTGAAAAAACCCAAGAGCGAGCGAGAGGGAACGAAATAGTTGGCACGAAGTTGCCGTCGACTCTTTCGTTCCCCTTCGCTCGTTCTTGGATTCTCTCACTCTCGACCGAAGGATTCCAAAAAATGGTGGGGATAGTCGCCGGACGTACTACGCATGGTAAAAACGGGGCTATAACGAGGATTTACAGTATTTTGTAGACCGTCGGGATAGTTTGTTGTTGCGATGCATTATATTTGAAATATTTACCGAGATTTCAAGAAAATATAAGTGTGAATCAAGATAAAACCATCTTTGAACCAAATTGAAAGATTTAAAAATTGGTAAAGGTATGTAAAAGTTACTAGAGACCTGAAATAGACAAAATTATTGGTACAAAGCCAAAGAAGTTAAGTGAACACGTGGAAAAGAGGTTAGCATAATTATATAGCTATTGAAAGGAACAATTATGCAGCTAATTATATAATCGTGTTAGAGGACAGTAGTATAATTGGAGAAAATTTCCTCACTACCCTAGAGGAATATTTACCAAGGCGCGTTATCTTTTTTTTAATATAGCGGGTGGTTCGCCAATAGCCATATCATCCCATTTTCTAAAATAAAATTAACAATTTTAAATAGAATATAACAAAAACATAACTTCTGTAGTCTTAAAAAAATAAAGTATTACATTTTAAAATATTAATAAATAATCTTGAATAATATTAATATCAAAACATAGCGAAACATACTTTGACTTACTCTCAAAATACTACTAATAAAACTTTAAATCTTGAGAACTTGTATCAATAATAAAAATATACTAAGCAAACAAATAAAACTCAATTAATGTATTAAATCGTATTGAAAAGAATAAATTAAATATATATATTAATTATATATTATATATATTTTCAATATATAATTAATGTACTTATTCTTTTCAATATGGTTTAATACATTAATAGAGTTTTATTTATTTGCTTAGTATATTTTTATTATTGGAATGACCCATGTATATGTATAATGTGTTGCAGCGCAAGCGAATTAGTTTTTTTCGAGCACCAGGTAGTACTGTGTATTGCGAGTATATTAGATGAGGAAAATAGTGTTGCGCCTCCGGCTGTTCTTCTGCTATTTCTAATAAACAGTGTCAGCCTGCGTGCGCAGGCACCGACCACCTACATGTGTTCTCTAACATGATTATATAATTAACTGCATAATTGTTCCTTTCAATAACTATATGATTATGCTAACCTCTTTTCCACGTGTTCACTTAACTTCTTTGATTTCGTGCCAATAGTTTTACCATCAATTTGGTCCAAAGATGGATTTATCTTGATTCACATTTATATTTTCTTGAAATCTCTGTAAATATTTAAAATATAATGCAACACCACACTATCCCGATAGTCCACAAAATATATATACCGGTTGTAAATGCAACAACTGTTTTCCTCTCAACTTTCATTGCACGAATTATAACAATTACGTCGTTTTCCGGATTTATATTGGGAGTCCTCATAATGCAGGTACTGTACAACTACAGAGAAAAAGTTTGAGAGCAGATGAATGTGTAGACTAAACGTCTTATCGCTTAACGGAACGTACAAGTAGTTAGTAGACCCTACGGTACGCGGCGGGCGCTCTACGTTGAAAGCTCACCGTCGCGCCGGTTCCGAGCCGCGAGCTTTCAGTGAAAAATATACTGTAAAAAGCAAATCCTCGTATGGCGTGTGTATAAGTCGTACTAGTGTATATAACTCTATATATGCGAGGATTCCGCTATCTACTACTCCCTACTACGTCACGAGTTCCCACTCCCAATAACTATTCCCCCTCTACTATTACTCCTTACTACGTCATGTGCTCGTTACTTTTGGCAAGCCTCCTCCTACACGTCACGCGTTTGCACAGATCAAGTACACGCAATCCAGCTGTACCGTCGAGTCGACAAGGGTACCCTCTACAAGTAAGGCTTCATCTGCTGCCTCGGATAAACCTACTAAATATGATTCAGCTCTGCCATCAACAAGTACCGATGCACCCACAGTTGCTACGCTACTATGCACAAACTTAAATTTCTTTAAAACTGCCCATCAAGAATTTTAAACACAATTTCTGAACAACAAGCTTGGTAAAGCTTACTTCATTTGTGATCGAATATGGTTTAAGAACGACGTGAAACCAGTTGATCCCAAGCATCAACAACTCTTACATACTGCTGTCCCAGCGAATAACATTCAATATGTGGTAACGTTCAACTGCAACACTTGCAGAAATTGTCTGACTCGAAATAATAACTCTCCAACGTCATCCAAGTCAACTGGTTTTGTATATCCACAATTACCGGTCGATACCTATGCATGCTTGACTCTGATTTGAATAGGAATGACAGGGAAAGAGAACCAACCCCAGCGATGAAAAATCCTCGTCAACCACCGCTCCGCGCAGGTGAATAATAAATCGCAGTGGAAACGGATGGTGGGGTGTCGCGACGCGACTTCAAATACAACGAGGATGGCGAGGCCAGGCTTGCTTTCCACTTGAATTCTGTGACAACTTCTCCTGCACGGTAGTCCTTTCCCGGTCGTCGTATCTCATTGTTCGGCCCGCTGATAATTCGTGCTCCCTGTTGCGAACACGCTCTGTCTCCTGCCGGTGATCGGTGACTTCGGATTCCCGTTTCCACGCTTATCATCCTCGAGGTCTTCCTCGTCCCGAAGGAGCTGTTAGACATAGCACGGTGGTCGGCATATACGTACGCGTCGGCTCCGTCCTATCCGTCAGCCAACGACAGTGGACACCGATACACGACAGTGAATTAATAGTTGTGAGTTCCAGACTAGGGTACCGGCAACCATGGGGTGGGGGACATTACTGCTGCTGCTGATGGGGTTGCTCGTGACGGTGCAGGGCTTCGCGCCCGACAAGAAGACCATGGAGGAGACCCTTCCGGCGTACGCGATCGCCCTCAATATGAACATCCTCAACGCCAGCCAGTGTCGAAGGGAAATGGAGGTGTTTCGGGGCGGCGTGGACCAGGGGCTGCTGTGGAGCCTGCGAAGTTAGTAGATCGGAATTTATCTCAGCGATGCTTTAGGGAAAACATCCTGTGGATCGGGATCTAATGATTCTCCCTCTGTATTTTCCCCGGGTAGCCGACGATCCTGTACAGGCCCATCGCGTATCATAGATGTTTTGTTTTTCAAGTGTTGGACGCCAGCGGCAAACCTGGGTCTGGCTTCACCGGCGGGAACAATTATTGGCTCGGGAAACGGGACCAGTGCAAGTTCCTGTCGGCCAACACCACCATGGCGCTATCGCCGTCAGTCCTAAAGAATAACAGCTTGTACAGGGATCCGGTGCAGGAGCATCCGCCCTACGAGCTCAACTTCTTCGTCGCTCATATGGTGCACAACAGCACCTTGCAGTATCACACTGAGTTAGGCTACGAGGTGAGGGATTGAGATTCATGCTGTCGAGCGCGAAGCTAGCAAATTCTGGTAGACTTGATAGCGAACGAAAAAACGAGATTAACTCTTTCCGCTGATCACTTTTTCTGGCAAGCGAAGAAAGCACGCGGCGCCATGCCGTGTAAAATTCTTAAGCTAAATTAGCTTCAATAGATCCTTATGACGTGGTTTCCTCCAAAAACTAAGCTGAACTGTTCTGGTTTTTATGCTTTATAGCACAGCCAGACATAGTACAGCTTTCAATTAGCTTACCTTAGCTTCCAAGTGGATCCCCGGCATTAGGGTTAAAGTCTAACTCCACGACGAGACTTGAGATTTCATCAAGCATGGAAAAAATGTACAAATAAGTTTACAATAGCAACTGCGGATCGGTCTTTAGCTGACGAAGCAAAAACTGCATGTGCATCTAAATCAATGGCAGGAAAAATAATTTTAAAAAAATTGAAAACCGACTTCAAAAAAATAAAAACGCGCGAAAAGTAAAAAATAATTTTGCTCCATATTTAATCTATGACTCTCATCTTTTTTATGTCGGCGCCACATCATTTGCACTGTGTAAATCTGGCGCCGAGGTAAAGAGATTGGGAGTCGTAGATTAAATAAGGAACAAAATTATTTTTTAGTTTGTAGCGCATTTTTATATTTTTGAAGTCGGTTTTAATTTTTTATTTTATACTTTTTAGTTATTTAAGTTATATAATATTATTATATATATAATAATATAAATATAACATAATATATAATATATATCATAACATAATAAATATGATATAATATTATAACGTAGAGGGGACCCGATTCTGAGCAATCGGTTTCGCTCCTTTCTTGCCAATGGCGAGATCGAGATGAACGAGTCGGTACGAGAGAGGTGACGCGTTGATATTTTGTCTCACTCTGTTTTTCGGACGCGTGATACTCCGTCCTTTGCCTGCCCGTGCATGCAATGTATTATAATGAAACAGATTTCTTATTTTTTGGTGTAACTTCAAAACTACTTCACCGATTTTGATAATTCTTTCTGCATGACCTAAGTTGATCGAAGCCAAACAAAATGCAATAAGTTTCAACAAAATCGGTTCAGCAGTTACGGAGAAATTCGAGGACAAACACCTGAGAACCTCTTTCTTTATGAAGTCGGTTAAAAATGCATACAACGTATCTTAAAATCATGGCCGTTCTTAGATAGGAGGGGGTGCAAAAGGAACAGCTGCACCTGTAGTTTTAGAGAATAAATTGCTTATTTTGAAAAACTGGTCTTTAAGTTTATACTAAACAGTGTGACGGTGAGTCGGTGTTGGACTTGGTGACTAAACGTCCGCGCACACATATCTGCCCTGCGTCAGTTCTGTTCCGGCGTGCCAGTGGTAAGAAGAAGAGGGGCGTAGAGGGTCTCTTCTTCTTACCTACGCCGGAATGGTACTGCGAAGTTTAATGAAAATTTACGATTTCAAGAAAGATTTGAATAAAAAAATGTCATTATGTACCACTGTGCAGCGCCCGAGGCTCTCTTTTTTCCGGCTCCTACAAGTTACCATAGGATTAGCAACCGAGAGTCCTAGCGAATTTCAATATGAAATAACTTTTTTTCTCAATGGCGACGTCTTAGATAAACCAAGAAGCCTTATTAGGCGTGTATATATTATAAAACACATTTCCAGTTCGTTATGTAAAGCTCTTTACTGCAACCAAGAGACCATTTGACTTGGAAATTCATTGCACTGGAAGAAATCAATTAGAAAAAATTAACACGAGCTCGTTGGTTGTCCTCGTACGGTCAGTCTTCCCCCAGAACCGACTTCTACAGTCAGCCACGTTTGTTCCTCGCATTCACGTTTCAAATAAATCCCCGATTTCTAATGGTCCCGCGCGCTGGAATCCAGCGAAACTCCTGATGTTTCTTTTATTTCAGGACCTGGTGGTACTCGGACTTTGCTTGCCGTCGACCTGCACCGTGAGCGAGTTGACCGCCGTGCTGGAGAAAATCTTCCGCGATAGAACTTTACTGATCAGCGAGCTCTACTCCGCGGACTTCAAATTGCGCAAGGTCTCCAATCTGAGGAACGACAATCAATGGCTGCTCAGCTGGAACATGATCCTCGTTATGTGCGTAAGGAGCGAGTGTAATTTGGCCCCTGAATGTAGCCGAACCTTTATACCCGCGTGCACGCTGGGAAAAAATATCCGGCGTATTCTACGGATAGATCGTGATCGATCCACGTAATAATGAATCGTGCCTTTATCGCGTTGAAAATTTCATGCAAACGAATTTAGAGACTTTCGAGTCTCAAAATTCGTTTGCATGAAATTTTCAACGCGACTGAGGCGCTATCGGCGAATGGACCACGAGCGGGTAGATCCTGAGCGAAGACGCACGATTGGGGCTCTCGTTGATTATCGTATCTCGGCGATTCGTTAGCCGGGACGGCGCGGTTTCCCAGGGGATGCAAAGGTGTTCCTCTTTGTCGCATAAACGGCAACAGGTGTTCAACTATTGACACGCGCTCGAAAGAACGTGACGGATATTTGTATTTTTGCCCGTAGACTCATCCTGCTGTCTGTGGTCGGCATCGCGATAATGGGCACGATGTACGACATACTCGTGTACCAACAACGCTTGCGAAAGAAGAGGGTGTTCCTGGCTTGCGAGAACAATAACACCGTTGGTAAGCTGATCGTCTGTGATGAAGCGCTGCTCAAAGTAGTATTTAAAACGTCCCGTGGGGAGATTTCCATATCAATACGATAAAGAATAAAGAATTATTCATTTCTGAAACAGGTATGACAGGTCGACGCCCCGCAGTCGAGGGTGAAATTATGAAATATTCATTTCAGCGAAGTAAGAAATTCTTTATTCTTAATCGTATCAACATGGAAGTGATACCAATGGATGCCTTATGTTTTACCGATGAAAATCATAACAAATTTCATGTAAATCGGAGTACTAATAACGAAATCAACTTGAAATTATATAAATCAATTTTTCATGGTATTTTCTTCATTATGGTCCGAATTACGTCCTGCTTGGTGTCAGTTTCATCGGCGAAACATAAGTAATCGATTGGCGTCATTTTACAAAGATCTGATGAGAAATACGGAGATCCTGGACATTTTTCAATTCATAACGGTAATCCAACCCCTTCGAGGGTCCAATGCCATTAAATCCGGTGAGGCACTACGGGGGATTGACCTCGCTACAGGTTACCTGGCGGGTGAAAGTTATGGATGACCTGCCTTTGTCCCCTGGCAACCAATATTTATAGACCCAATCGGCCACTGAAGATGATGCTAGAGCTTGTTAGATGAATATCGATCGCTAAAGTCACCCAGACCGTGTTACTTTGAGCAGCGTTAACAAGTTGTATTAAAGGAATTACGAAGTGAGATTTCGGATGCTGTTGGATTAGAACTGAAGAACGAGGCAGAGACGAAGGGCGAGCCTGATCAGGAGGAGGCGGCGATCTTGAACGTCAAACCGGAGAGCATTATCGGGCAAACTCTCATGTGCTTCTCCGTCTATTCGAACGTGAAGCAGATATTCAAAGCGGACACTGACCCAAACTCCATTCCTGCGTTGCACGGTATCAGGTTCTTGGGGATGGCGTGGCTCGTCATATTTCATATGGCCTACTACGGATATCTTTTCTTAGGTGAGAGGTACACATTGCAGGCAGCCCCGGTTCGCCCCTAATAGCAAAATTAGCAAAACTGCCTAGAGCGTAAAGTTACCAACGGCCGCAAAATGAACTTTACATTGTTGGTATTTTCTAAGACCAAAGTTTTAAATGAAATATTACAAGTTGTACTATACAAGTTTTAACATACGGATACAAATTCAAAGTAAGGTCTAGGGTGCGAGAAAGACTCGAGGCGGGCCCGCTTGCAAATACAGGGTTGAATAACAACACAGAGCAAAGTGATAGATAAACGGGTAGATTATAGTAGTTTATTACTTACGTGTAATGGCACTTCTGTGACATTTCAGCGAACAGGTCCACGAGCTATATAATAATCAACAGCTTCATGCTGCAACCGGTAATTAACGCGACGTACTCGGTGGACACGTTCTTCTTCATGTCCGGATTCTTGATGGCGTACACGCACCTGAAGGCGCAGAAGAAACGAGAGAAGATCCCATCCTGGCCCGCGACCGGAGTTCAGTTCTGCAGCATGATCATCAAGCGATACTGCAGGTATTCCTGGTGGATGAGCGTCGACCGTCACTCGTTTCACGGTGCGCAACATTTTTACACTTCTCAATCCTATCTCGATTAGGCTTACACCTGCATACCTGGTAACGATACTGCTCTCCATCCTAAACTTCAACTGGTACGAAAACGTCTCGCTGCACTATATGCCCGAGCGAATCGTCTGCAACTGTCCCAACTACTGGTGGAGGAATATCCTCTACATCAACAACTTCTTCGACTGGGACGAATTGGTATGAGGAAATTTCAATTCGAGCGCGAGACCGCGAGAACAATTTAAGTAATGATTTAAGGGACTACATACCTTTGACTAATCGGAACATAGGGTCACTATTATGAATTTTTTTCATACAAAGGAATGTGATATTTAAAAATCATGATATACACAATATTGTATATGAATTAAGCTGTATACTCTTCAAAAAGAATTTTGATATCTGAAGAGAATACAGAAAATCGCCCCATCCTCCGGCCAGTCAAGGGTATCTAACTCCTCAAGTAACCTTTAACGGAGAACAATCGTTTCAGTGCCTCAAATGGAGCTGGTACCTGGCCAACGACATGCAGTTCTTCATAATCGGTTTATTGTTGTTGGTAGTGTCGACCAGGTAAGCTTTTAGAATTCAACATCTGCAGATTCACTCGCTAGATACTCGAATAACGTTATATCTATGGTTCCAGGCACTTGCGCCTCGCTCTGGGCATAAGCTTCGGCTTGATGATCGCGTCGATATCCACAACCGCTTACATAGCGTACAGTATAGACTACTATCCAACGTAAGTGTACACCATGTTCGGCGTGAACTATTATACATTAGAGCGATATCTAAATGCGAACGCTTTTCTTAGCTTGGATAAAGTGGCGAACAACCTAACGTTCATGTACCAGCGGCCATGGACCAGAATCAACCCGTTCTTGATAGGGTTGGGCACGGCTTTTCTCCTTAAAAAGTTGAACAATAAATTGCATCTGTCGACGGTAACAATGGATGCTGAGGAATATTTCCCTTGGTAGCGGTGCATATTCTATTAAATATTGAAACGCGGTTCTTGTTGCAGACAGCCAAAGCTGCGGGCTGGACATTTGGAGTTTTGTGCATCTCCTCGATAATTTTCGGTATGACGAACAAAGACGTGTCCTTGACCGCGTCCGTGATATTCGCGGCCCTAGACAGGACAGGTTGGGGCCTCGGTATGATGTGGCTGACAGTCGCGTGTGTCACGAACAATGCCGGTGAGTGAACTTTCTTCAAGTGTTTCGTAAATGTTCGGCCGAGTATTTTAGGAGCGCATTGCAGTCTTTAATCCTCGCGTACATCCTTTGTGCTTCTAGGTATTATAGACAAATTCTTGTCACTGCCAGCATGGGTTCCCCTGGGCAGGCTATCGTACTGCGTATACCTCTTGAATCCTTTCCTCATATGCTCAATGTACTTGGTCAGTGGCTACCCCAGTTACGGTGACCTTCTGACAACCGTAAGTATCAGTGACATCGACTTCCCTCGGTAGACACCGTTAAAAGAAATATCATTTCTCTTGTGTTCTGCCTGTTACAGTGTGCGTTAAGCTTCGGGGTGCTCCTCGCCTGCTACTGTTCCGCTGTGCTTTTATCCGCGATGGCGGAAATGCCGGCCATGCGGCTGACGCGACTAGTGTTTAACTCTAATCAACAAAATAAATAAGAATATATGCACATCTGTAAATAGATATTTCTTCGATATTTATTGGCGCTTTACATTCGTTCCGTTAATTCCCATTCGTTGTCCTAGAAACTCGCTCTCCTAACGTTTCTCGACACACGGGAAGGAGGACCGATCTATAGGGCTAATTGCGCTGCGTCTTTAGTCTTTAAGTATTTAATTAACGAGCGGTCTGTACTATTGCCCAATGAGAAGAAGAGCTACTACCCACAAGCTGAAATGTCACAGGGGCAAGGGGAATCGTCCACTCGCGTCAACCTATCCTCTCCAACACAGTTCGTCCCGTGACGAAGAACTCGAACGAAACTAATCGCGACAATCCGCGGATACGGCCAGCCGCTAAGAACCGAAAACTAGGACTTCTTGGAGGGGATAGGGTGGAGCGAACAGGCGATTCCCCTTGCCCCTGTGACATCCTATCCTATATAATAAGACGCTTAAAGTGGATGTTCGTTTGTTAGCAAAATCTGTCCACAAGCGTTTTTTCGTACTTCCCAATGACCTACAAGGTTTAGATTCAGCACGAAGCTTCCTCGGCACCAAAAGATGACGTAAAAAATCCAAAACCTGGAAAATTCGATAATGGATACTATCTGTGACATAAAACAGGTATTATGTATAATGTAGAAGCCTTTACCGCATTGGACATGTAGGTAATTGTGGTCACCTTAGGCGTCCTATTATACATATAGGATAGGAATGCCTGGCGAAGACAGGCTAAGAAACCAGTATATATATATTAGGCACATGCTGCAGTTTTGAGTTGATATTGAAAAGTAATAGTAGTAGGGTGGTTCGAAAAAGTGGTGACTTTTTGTCGAATAGTATCGATACCAAATCCAGCCAAGATGTTGATACAGTATTGTATCCCTGTGAACTCGTTTCGGTGCACACGCTGTGGGCTTTTCGCAATCCCCACCACTTCTGTCTCACTCTTGTTCGGCGAAGGCGAGAGCGAGATGGAACGAGAGCGAGCGAAAGCCACTGGAAGCGAGCGAAAGCGGTACGAGACAGACGACGCGTTGATGTTTTGTCTCGCTCCGTCTTTCGGACGCCGTGTCACTCCGGCGCACGCAAAGCGTTCCATCTCGCTCCCCCCTTCGGCTAGAAAGAAGCGAGAAACGAAATCTCGGAATTAGGGCTCTGCTCACGATGTGGGCTCAACGCCGGTCCCGACCAGCGAGTTCTCGGAGAGACAATACTGTACTTACAAGGGATCGAACCTTTTGAGTAGGATTTTGAGGGGATAGGGTGGAGCGAGCGGGCGATCCCCTTTGCCCCTGTGACATTTCAGCTTGTGGGTAGTAGCTCATCTTCTCATCGGGCAATAGTACGTACTCATACGTGCTTGTGATACCACGATACTTCGCCGCTAGATATCGATACTGCTTGAGCAGTATCACGCCCATCACTAATGCTCGCCCACGAAGGGTTCAGGCGAACCCAAGAAACTTCTGAATTATTCAGGGAAAGAGAACCAACCCCAGCGATGAAAAATCCTAGTCAACCACCGCCCCGCGCAGGTGAATAATAAATCGCAGTGGAAACGGGTGGTGGGGTGTCGCGGCGCGACTTCAAATACAACGACGATGGCGAGGCCAGGCTTGCTTTCCACTTGGATTCTGTGACAAGTTCTCCTGCACGGTAGTCCTTTCTCGGTCGTCGTATCTCATTGTTCGGCCCGCTGATAATTCGTGCTCTCAGTTGCGAACACGCTCTGTCTCCTGCCGGTGATCGGTGACTTCGGATTCCCGTTTCCACGCTTATCATCCTCGCGGTCTTCCTCGTCCTGAAGGAGCTGTTAGACATAGCACGGTGGTCGGCATATACGTACGCATCGGCTCCATCCTATCCGTCAGCTAACGACAGTGGACACCGAAACACGACAGTGAATTAATAGTTGTCAGTTCCAGAATAGGGTACCGGCAACCATGGGGTGCGGGCGATTACTGCTGCTGCTGATGGGGTTGCTCGTGACGGTGCAGAGCTTCGCGCCCGACAAGAAGACCATGGAGGAGACCCTTCCGGCGTACGCGATCGCCCTCAATATGAACATCCTCAACGCCAGCCAGTGTCGAAGGGAAATGGAGGTGTTTCGGGGCGGCGTGGACCAGGGGCTGCTGTGGAGCCTGCGAAGTTAGTAGATCGGAATTTCTCTCAGCGATGCTTTAGGGAAAACATCCCGTGGATCGGGATTTAACGTCGCTAGTCCACTTAGTGCGGAAAAGCAATGGAGATCCGATTCTGCCTCTGTATTTTCCCCGGGTAGACGAGGATCCCGTACAGGTCGATCGCGATCATGAATGTTGTGTTTTTCAAGTGTTGGACGCCAGCGGCAATCCTGGATCTGGCTTCACTGAGGGGAACAATTATTGGCTCGGGAAACGGGACCAGTGCAAGTTCCTGTCGACCAACACCAGGATGGCGCTATCGCCGTCGGTCCGAAAGAATAACAGCTTGTACAGGGACCCGTCGCAGGAGCATCCGCCCTACGAGCTCAATTTCTTCGGCGCTCATATGGTGCACAACAGCACCTTGCAGTATCACACTGAGATGGGTGAAGAGGTAAGGGATTGAGATTCATGCTGTCGAGCGCGAAGCTAGCAGATTCGGGCAGACCTGATAGCGAACTATAAACGAGATTAACACTTTCCGCTGATCACATTTTCTGGCAAACGAAGAAAGCACGCGGTGCGATACCGTGTAAAATTCTTAGGCTAGGCATCTACCTGAAAACTATGCTATACATCTGAATCGATGGCAGGAAAAATGATTTTAAAAAAATTTAAAACGGACTTCAAAAAAATAAAAATGCGCGAAAAGTAAAAAATAATTTTGCTCCTTTTTAATCTACGACTCTCATTTTTTTATGTCGGCGCCTCGTCATTTGCATTTTGTAAATCTGGCGCCGAGGTAAAAAAATTGGGAGTTGTAGATTAAATAAGGAACAAAATTATTTTTTAATTTGTAGTGCATTTTTATTTTTTTGAAGTCGGTTTAAACACTTTTAAATTTTTTATTTTATACTTTTTAGTTATTTAAGTTATATAATATATTATATATATAATTTTCTTATTTTTTGGTGTAACTTCAAAACTACTTCACCGATTTTGATAACCTCTGAGAACTTCTTTCTTTATGAAGTCGGTTAAAAACGCATACAACGTATCTTAAAATCATGGGCGTTCGTAGATAGGAGGGGGTGCAAAATGAGCAGCTGCACCTGTAGCTTTAGAGAATAAGTTGCTTATTTTTAAAAAAAGCTCTTTAAGTTTATACTAAACAGTGTAACGGTGAGTCGGTGTTGGACTTGGTGACTGAAGGTCTAAAAATACTTATCAGTTCCGTTCCGGCGTAAGTACCAGTGGTAAGAAGAAGAGTTCCTCTACACCCCTCTTCTTCTTACCACTGGCACGCCGGAACGGTACTGCGAAGTTAACTGAAAATTTACGATCTGAAGAAAGATTTAAACAAAAAATGTAATTATGTTCCACTGTGTAGCGCCCGAGGCTCCCTTTTTCCGGCTCCTACAAGTTACCACAAGATTAGCAACCGAGAGTAATAGTGAATTTCAATGTGAAATAACTTTTTTTCACAATGACGACGTCTTGGATAAGCCAAGAGTCCTTATAAGGCTTGTAGATATTACAAAACACATTTCCAGCTCGTTATGTAAAGCTCTTTATTGCAACAAAGTGGCCATTTGACTTGGAAATTCATTGCAGTGGAAGAAATGAATTAGAAAATATTAACACGAGCTCGTTGGTTGTCTTCGTACGATCAGTCTTCCCCCAGGATCAACTTCTACAGCCGGCCGCGTTTGTTTCTCGCATTCACGTTTCAAATAATGGCCTCGCATGCTGGAAGCTAGCGAAATTTCTGGTGTTTCTTTTATTTCAGAACCTGGTGGTACTCGGACTTTGCTTACCGTCAACATGCACCGTGAGCGAGTTGACCGCCGTGCTGGAGAAAATCCTCCGCGATAGAACCTTGCTGATCAGCGAGCTCTACTCCGCGGACTTCAAATTGCGCAAGGTCTCCAATCTGCGGAACGGCAATCAATGGCTGCTCAGCTGGAGCATGATCCTCGTTATGTGCGTAAGGCTCCTGAAGGCAGCCGAAACTATAATAATACCCGCGTGCTCGTCTGGTCCGTTGCATTCGATTAACAAACCCCGCGATCGACAACGGACGATTCGAGGAATTGCAAGTAGGGGTGAATGTTATAAAGTATCACGTATCGCTAATAGAATAATCGCTGGGAAAAAATATCGGGCGTATTCTTCGGATAGATCGTGATCAATCCACGTAACAATGAATCGTGCCTTTATTTCGTCTGAAGCTGCCGCAATTTGAGACTCGAAAGTGTCTGAATTCGTTTGCATGAAATTTTCAACGCCACTGAGGCGATTCGGGCTCGCGGTGATTAGCCGGGACGGCACAGTTTCCCCGGGTAGGCAAAGAAGGTGTTCCTCTTTGTCGCATAAGCGACTACAGGAGTTCAACTATTGACACGCGCTCGAAAGAACGTGACGGATATTTGTATTTCTGCCGCAGACTCATCCTGCTGTCTGTGGTCGGCATGGCGATAATGGGCACGATGTACGACATACTCGTGTACCAACAACGCTTGCGAAAGAAGAGGGTGTTCCTGGCTTGCGAGAACAATAACACCGTTGGTAAGCTGATCGTCTGTGATCAAGCGCTGCTCAAAGTAATATTCATATCGATACGATGAAGAATAAAGAATTATTCTTTTCTGAAACAGGTATGACAGGTCGACCCCCCGCAGTCGAGGGTGAAAATGTGAAATATTCATTTCAGCGTAGTAAGAAATTCTTTATTCTTTATCGTATCAATATGGAAGTGACCCCAATGGATGCCTTATGTTTTACCGATGAAAATCATAACAAATTTCAAGTAAATTGGAGTATTAATAACGAAATCAACTTGAAATGATATAAATCAATTTTTCATAGAATTTCCTTCATTATGGTCCAAATTGCGTCGTTCTTGGTGTCAGTTTCATCGGCGAAACATAAGGAATCAATTGGCATCGTTTTCACAAAGGTCTGATGAGAAATACGGAAGTCGAAGATTTCACACTTCTTAATAGGCACTTCAACCCCTTCGAAAGCCACAAAATTCGGTGAGGCCCTGCGGGGGGTTGTCCTCGCCACGGGGTACCAGGCCGCATCCATTGTCGGGCGTAGCTCCAGAATCACACTGTAGTTGTGGGTAGGCCGCCTTTGTCCCCTGGCAACCAATATTTATACACCCAATCAGTCACTGAAGGTGATGCTAGAGCTTGTTAGATGAATATCGATCACTAAAGTCACTCAAACCGTGTTGGATTAGAACTGAAGAACGAGACAGAGGCGAAGCGCGAGCCTGATCAGGAGGAGGCGGCGATTTCGGACGTCAGACCGGAGAGCATTATCGGGCACACTCTCATGTGCTTCTCCGTCTATTCGAACGTGAAGCAGATATTCAAAGCGGACACTGGGTCGGACTCCATACCTGCCTTACACTGTATCAGGTTCTTGATGATGGTGTGGATCATCATAGGTCATATACTCTACTTCGGAAGGTATTTCGTAGGTAAGAGGCATACCTTGCAGGCACCCCGGCTCGTTCCTCTATGTAGGGCTCAAAAGTTACCAAGGAGCGCAAAATGGACTTTTCATTTCAAACTTTCGAATGAAATATTACAAGTTGTACTGTAAATGTTTTAAGGTAATCGAAAAGCTGAAATAACTTTATTATAAATGGAGGACGCAGAAAAGGCTCGAATAACAACACGAAGCAAAATGATAGATAAAGGGGTAGTTTATAGTATTTATCACTTACATTTCAGGGAACAGGTCCATAGCCTATATAATAACCAGCACCTTCATAACCCAAACGATAAGTAATGCGACGTACTCGGTGGACACGTTCTTCTTCATGACCGGATTCTTGATGGCGTACGCGTACCTGAAGGCGCTAAAGGAAGAGACGAAGATCCCGTCCTGGCCCACGGTCGGGGTTCATTACTGCAGCATAGTCATCAAACGATACTGCAGGTATTCCTGGTGGATGAGCGTCGACCGTCACTCGTTTCACAGTGGGCAACATTTTTACAATTCTCAATCCTATCTCGATTAGGCTTACACCTGCATACCTGGTAACGATACTGCTCGCCATCCTAAACTTCAACTGGTACGAAAACGTTTCGCTGTACTATATGCCCGAGCGAATCGCCTGTAACTGCCCCAACTATTGGTGGAGGAACATCCTCTACATCAACAACTTCTTCGACTGGGACAAAATGGTATGAAGAAATTTCGATTCGAACGCGACATACATACCCTTGATATGTAAAAGTCAAGATGTACACCTTGCTGTGTATGAATTAAGCTGTATTCCCCTCAAAAAGATTTGAATAAAATTGTCCACGAATATTCTTAAGACTATAGCACGCCACTCAACAGTCAAACATGTGATTTTCGACCCAAGTTCTTATATTGTGTTAATAAAGAACTAAACAAGCGCCAGATTATGGTGTTAAGAATATTCGTGAAAAATTTTATTCAAATCGGTCCGCTAATCTCTGAGATATTTTTGGTACCGCAAATGCTGTAACTATGAAAATATAGAAAATGCTCCCATTTTCCGTCCAGTAATCTTTAACGAGAGATAACCGTTTCAGTGCCTCGTATGGAGCTGGTACCTGGCCAACGACATGCAGTTCTTCCTGATCGGTTTAATATTGCTGATGGTTTCGACCAGGTAACCTTCTACAATTCAACATATGCACTTCCACCCGCTGGACACTCGACTAACGGTTAGATCTATGATTCCAGACACATGCGCCTCGCTCTGGGCATAAGCTTGAGCTTGATGATCGCGTCGATATGCACAACCGCTTACATAGCGTACAGTATAGACTACTATCCAACGTAAGTGTACACCATGTTCGGCGTGAACTATTATACATTAGATCGATATCTAAATGCGAACGCTTTTCTTAGCTTGGACCTATGGCGGAATAAAATAACGATCATGTATCAGCGACCATGGAACAGAATCAACCCGTTCTTGATAGGGTTGGGCACGGCTTTCCTCCTTAAACAGTTGAACAATAAATTGCATCTGTCGACGGTAACACTGGATGCTGAGCAATAGTTCCCTTGGTAGCGGTGCATATTGTATTAAATATTGAAACGCGGTTCTTGTTGCAGACAGCCAAAGTTGCGGGCTGGACATTTGGGGTTTTGTGCAACTGCTCGATAATTTTCGGTATGACGAACAAAGACGTGTCTCTGGCTGCGTCCGTGATATATACGGCGCTAGGCAGGACAGGTTGGGGCCTCGGTATAATGTGGCTGACTGTCGCCTGTGCCACGGACAATGCCGGTGAACAAACTTTCTTCAACTTACTTCGAATTTTAGGAGCGTCTTGCACTGTTTAATCCTCCGGTACGTTCTTTGTGCTTCTAGGTATTATTGGTCAATTCTTGTCGCTGAGAGTATGGGTCCCCCTGAGCAGGCTAACGTACTGCGTATACCTCATACACCCTTTCCTCATAAACTCAGTATTCCTGTATAGTGGCTACCCCGTATACGTTGACGCTCTGACAAGCGTAAGTATCCGTGACATCGACTTCCCTCGGTAGACCCCGTTAAAAAGAAATATCATTTCCCTTGTGTTCTCCGTGCTACAGGTTGGGCTAGCCTTCGGGCTGCTTTTCATCAGCTACCTTTGCGCTGTGTTTTTATCCGCGATTGCGGAAGTGCCGGCCATACTGCTGCTGCGATTAGCCTTAAACTCCAATAGACAAAAGAAATGAGTATATATGCACATCTGTAAATAGATATTTCTTAGATATTTATTGGCGCTTTAAATTCGTTCCGTTAATTCCCATTCGTTGTCCTAGAAGAGTGAGGTCCAGGTAGGCAGGTCCAGGACGCTAGCATCCATAGCGTCTTCTACGTGCTACGTGGAAGGAGGTGCTCGAAGTCAATGAAGCGATGGGCATGCCGCGGATAAGGAAAGCTCTAGTAGTGTACGTGTAGGCTCGCACCCTTTAGCCTTATATAACTGAGACTCTTGGGGCCCTAGTAGTCTACATTTTAGTAATTGGGAAAATAAACAGGAATTGACTAATGATTAAACAATAATATTATATAATTGGACAGAATAGACTTGACCTGTGATTAACAAAAAGTTTCTTATCCCTTGGTAATCAACGTTCTTCATTTTGCACGAATCCATAGAATCAAATGATGTCAAAGACATCACAAGGTCATCATACGCATCCATTTCAAATTACAGTCGGTTATTCTCGTTCGCGTTGTTGATTTTACACTTTTCGTGACAGAAAATAATTGCTCGCATACATAGGTAGAACCAAACATGGTCAATGTATTCGCGATACACTTATGCAAATGTGTAACTCTACATACCGGAAAGTTTTTGTAAAATTCGGTAAAATTCGATGAAATCACTTGTTTCGTTAAATTTTCTCTTGAGTGCGCAATCATCCTTTAGATAAATCTATTAAATCTAATTTTAAGTCAGATGGAACTGTTTCGACGTTTACTGAAAGTGGTAATGACACTATATCCAGAGACTGTTCTAATTTATCTAAATCTCGAAATCTGCTTGTATACTCTTGTTTTAAAGTTTCCATTGTTTTGCTATGTCTATCTACAATATCTATATTTATTTCATCAGTGAGCATAGATTTCAGTTGATTAAACTGACAGAAATTGTTTCCGAGCAATTGTGAGATCCATAAATCAAGTTTCATTCGAAATCCGCGAATAAAATCGTTGGAATCTGTCACAGTTTTACCCTTCCCTTGTAAACCTAAATTATATAAGTTCACATGATCAGATAGGTCCGACAGAAATGCTAAATTACATAACCACTTATGGTCATGCAATTGTGGAACGTCGTGGTTCATCATGCCCAGGAATACAATAACTTCGTCTTTAAGATTGAAAAATCTGTCTAAAATTTTACCACGGCTAAGCCAACGCACATCGGTATGTAACGGCAAGTCACCATAATCGCGCGCCAATTCTTCTAAGAACTGCGGAACTGTCTCCGTTTCAGTCCGCTCATTCTAATGGAATTGGTCGTTTGAATAACGACTCTCATAACGTTATCAAATTCTATATGTTTAGCACATAAATTTTGTTGGTGGATCATACAATGGAAGTTATCAATTTTATGAGGAACTGGAAGATTTCTTAAACCCTTTCGGAGGCAGCCGACGAGTCCGTTGTGGTCTCCAATTGCTGGAGACCAACGTCTTAATAATGATTTTGCCTTTTTCTGTTTCGGCCAAATTCGAGCAGCTGAAATTGGCATTAATATAAAGGTTAATGCTCCCTAAATTAATATATAAAAAATCACGGAGGTACTTCTTCGTAATTTTTAACTCCTTTTTTTCAATACACTCTGAGCTTTTCATATTCTCCGCTCTGAGAGTATTGAAAAAGTAGTGCAAAGAGGCGCCACGATACGTCCAACGGTCCGATATTTTTTCAGAGAAAATCCCTGAAGTCATCGTAATAAATGACATACATATGTACATATCATTATCGTAGATTTTGCATTGTAATTTGTAAGTACTGATTAATAAAGAATTGTTATTGTAAATACGGTATAGAGTATATAGAGTAACAATGAAGAGGAGGGGTACAACAGACGCGCATATGTAATCAGGGTATGGAATTCATAAGTGGTCGGCTGACGTCGTGATTAGGGTTTATGAGTTTTTAAAAACTAGTTTAATTTATAAATTTGTAAAATCCGAAAACCAGTTTTTAAATATAAAAAACCGGTTTTAAATATAAAATACCGGTTTTATATACTAGAATTAATATAAAGAAATGATTTAATTGTTTAATTAAAAATATTAACATTTTGACTTGAAATCACCTCGGGCACAAACATATTATAGTAGAGGTAGCATTTTACTGTAAAACTAATCTTCATGAGATCATATTTTTAAAAGAAAAATACGAAATGCAATGAAGATTTATAATTTGGTACCACCTTTTAAAAGATTTATATTTTGTATTGATTTTAGCAATTTTATCTTTTATTTATTTGTTTTTGTATGCAGTCTATTTTATTGTGTTACAGTTTTGTAGATCCACAAATATTAAATGAACTCAAAAATTGTACGTATTTGTACGTATTTTAGTTATATTAATTTTCTTTTTTTAGTTCTGTATAATTAGAGAATATTTTATTTTGTTATATTTTTGTAATTCCATATTCTTAAAGAAACTGAAAATTTGTGAAATAAGTAAAAATATTAATTTACTATTTTAATTATATTTTTGGGGGAAAATTCGAAAACCATTTTTTTTTGGAATAGTGAAATACGGAAACCGGTTTTTTCAAAAGTCGGTTTTTGTATAAACCCTAAGTCTGGTTGCTCTTCACTTCACTGAGGATATTTAAGCCCCGTTACGCACTTGGACAAGTTGCCGGCAACTTGATCAAGAAGAGACCAGAAACCTTTGTGTTCGAGGCGACCAAGTGCGTACGAACTCATATCCGGCAACTTGTTGTAAGTGCATGTTTTCTCCACAAGAATTGTTAATATTATTGTGCTAGGGGATATAGCGATACTCATACAGATTAAGAATCTTTCGGATTTTTTTGTTTCGGATAAGCCTGAGCCGGGAAATTACCTACGCCGTGAACATACCTCTTTTTTTAGGTGCCCTAGTGACACTGTAAAATTAACACTTAAAACAAATTGCAAAAATTCTTTTTAATTTTGGAATACGCATTAAAGGTCCCCGCACACATATTCGTTCCGTGTCAGTTCCGTTCCGGCGTGCCAGTGATAAGAAGAAGAGGGTCGTAGAGGGTCTATTTTTCTTACCACTGACACGGAACGGATATGTGTGCGCAGACCTTTAATGCGTATTCCAAACAATTCGAGGGTCGAAAGTCGCAACACTCGGTGAGGCATCGCGAGGGGAGGGAGTATCCTCACCAACTGGATGCCGCGCGGCATCTCTTTGAGTCCAGTTTCAAGGATCGAGACATTTGTAGTTATCATTTTGGAAACGATTCTTTCCAAATACTTATTACTGTTTCGATACCTACTTATGCATGCTTGATTCAGATTCGAATAATATCGATACCAAGTCCAGCCAAGATGTTGATACTCACAAAGGATCGAACCTTTTGAGTAGGTATCATTTAGGTACCGATACCTTCTGATACCTACTATTGCCCGATGAGAAGATGAGCTACTACCCACATTTATAATTTAGTTATCGATAACTTCTGCTCATACGTGCATGTGATATCACGATACTTTACTCCTAGATATCGATACTGCTTGAACGTTATCACGCCCATCACTAATGCTCGTCCGCAAAAGGTTCAGGCGAACTCAAGAAACTTCTGAATTATTCAGGGAAAGAGAACCAACCCCAGCGATGAAAAATCCTAGTCAACCACCGCCCCGCGCAGGTGAATAATAAATCGCAGTGGAAACGGGTGGTGGGGTGTCGCGGCGCGACTTCAAATACAACGACGATGGCGAGGCCAGGCTTGCTTTCCACTTGGATTCTGTGACAACTTCTCCTGCACGGTAGTCCTTTCCCGGTCGTCGTATCTCATTGTTCGGCCCGCTGATAATTCGTGCTCTCTGTTGCGAACACGCTCTGTCTCCGGCCGGTGATCGGTGACTTCGGATTCCCGTTTCCACGCTTATCATCCTCGCGGTCTTCCTCGTCCTGAAGGAGCTGTTAGACATAGCACGGTGGTCGGCATATACGTACGCGTCGGCTCCGTCCTATCCGTCAGCCAACGACAGTGGACACCGATACACGACAGTGAATTAATAGTTGTCAGTTCCAGAATAGGGTACCGGCAACCATGGGGTGCGGGCGATTACTGCTGCTGCTGATGGGGTTGCTCGTGACGGTGCAGAGCTTCGCGCCCGACAAGAAGACCATGGAGGAGACCCTTCCGGCGTACGCGATCGCCCTCAATATGAACATCCTCAACGCCAGCCAGTGTCGAAGGGAAATGGAGGTGTTTCGGGGCGGCGTGGACCAGGGGCTGCTGTGGAGCCTGCGAAGTTAGTAGATCGGAATTTCTCTCAGCGATGCTTTAGGGAAAACATCCTGTGGATCGGGATCTAATGATTCTCCCTCTGTGTTTTCCCCGGGTAGCCGACTACCCTGTACAGGCCCATCGGGTATCATGGATGTTTTGTTTTTCAAGTGTTGGACGCCAGCGGCAATCCTGGATCTGGGTTCACCGAGGGGAGCAATTATTGGCTCGGGAAACGGGACCAGTGCAAGTTCCTGTCAGCCAACACCACCATGGCGCTATCGCCGTCAGTCCTAAAGAATAACACCTTGTACAGGGATCCGTTGCAGGAGCATCCGCCCTACGAGCTCAACTTCTTCATCGCTCATATGGTGCACAACAGCACCTTGCAGTATCACACTGAGATAGGCGACGAGGTGAGGGATTGCGATTCATGCTGTCGAGCGCGAAGCTAGCAAATTCTGGTAGACTTGATAGCGAACGAAAAAACGAGACTAACTCTTTCCGCTGATCACCTTTTCTGGCAAGCATGTCGTGTGAAATTATTAGGATAGGGATGCACCTGAAAGCTATGCTATACTATGCTTTATAGCACAGCTTCCAATTAGCTTACTTTAGCTTCCAAGTGGATCCTCGGCTTTAGGGTTAAAGTGTAAATACCACGACGAGATTTGAGATTTCCTCAAACATGAAAAAAATGTATAAATAAGTTTACAATAGCAACTGCCGATCGGTCTTTAGCTGACGAAGCAAAAACTGCATCTGCATCTAAATCGGTAGTAAGAACATACATGTGACGTATCTTAAGATCATGGGCGGTCGAAGATGGGACGGGGTGCAAAACGAACAGCTGCACCTCTAGCTTTAGAGAAAAAGTTGCTTATTATTAATAACTGGTCTTTATTACGTTTATACCAAGTAGTTGAATATTTTTAAATTTTTAATTATATTAGCACCAGAAAATAGGTCGTAAAAAACAAGAGGGCTACTCCAAGCGCGCCGCGTGTTTAATCATGCGACTCGTCAATGTTATCGCCAAGATCGTATTTTCGTTATTATACTTTTCTTTACCGTCACCCCAAAGTCGCCGCCCGCTGGAAATAAGTCTGCGGTCGCCCTCGCGTGAAATATGCCCACACTGTTTTACGCGCGGTAACGGATGTGACTTGTGAATTCAGGTAAATGTGAGAGAAAACGGTGAAGCTGTAAGAGCTCCTACTAACAACTATGAACTGTAGGCACAGGTACGGTCTTTCGGGAACAGCCACGGCCTATGGTACAAACGGCACATAGGTGGCGCATGGTGGTACAAAATGACATTTTTTAATATGAAATATTTAAAATCTTGCTCATCAATATTGAATAAAAAAAATCAACTATATTCGACATAATGGACTCGCCATCTTCAATTTCGAAAATCTGACTTTCAATTTCGAACCGGTGGCCAAAAAAGCCCACAGATACCGATCTCCTAAAAGTGGTATATATAAAAAAAGTTTTAGTTTCGCTAAATATAAAAAAATCAGCGGCGAAATTTAAAATTCCGGCCGAACAGATCGATAGAGAATTTAATTTCGAAGAATTTAAAAACAACATCGTCAAGTTTAAAGAAAATTTACGACCTGTAGGGTTATTTGAACAAAAAATGTCATTATGTACCACTGTGCAGCGCCCGAGGCTCTCTTTTTTCCGGCTCCTACAAGTTACCACAAGATTAGCAACCGAGACTAATAGCGAATTTCAATCTGAAATAACTTTTTGTCTCAAGGACGACGTCTTTGATAAGCCAAGAGGCCTTAAAAGGCGTGTCGATTTTATAAAACGCATTTCCAGCTCATTATTTTACGCTCTTTATTGTAACGGGGTAGCCATTCGACTTGGATATGGAAATTAATTGCACTGAAAGCAATCGATTGGAAAATATTAACACGCGCTCGTTGGTTGTCCTCGTACTATCAGTCTTCCCCAAGCAGAGCTACCGATTTCTACAGCGGGCCGCTTTTGATCCTCGCATTCACGTTTCAAATAAATCCCCGATTTCTAATGGCCCCGCGCGCTGGAATCCAGCGAAACTCCTGGTGTTTCTTTTATTTCAGGACCTGGTGGTACTCGGACTTTGCTTGCCGTCGACCTGCACCGTGAGCGAGTTGACCGCCGTGCTGGAGAAAATCTTCCGCGATAGAACTTTGCTGATCAGCGAGCTCTACTCCGCGGACTTCAAATTGCGGAAGGTCTCCAATCTGAGGAACGACAATCAATGGCTGCTCAGCTGGAACATGATCCTCGTTATGTGCGTAAGGAGCGAGTGTAATTGGGGCACTGAATGCAGCCTAACCTTTATAACCGCGTGCACGCTGGGAAAAAATATCCGGCGTATTCTTCGGATAGATCGTGATCGATCCACGTAACAATGAATCGTGCCTTTATTTCGTCCTAAGCTGCACCGATTTGAGACTCGAAAGTCTCTAAATTCGTTTGCATGAAATTTTCAACGCGACTGAGGCGCTATCGGCGAATGGACCACGAGCGGGTGGATCCTGAGCGAAGACGCGTGATTCGGGCTCGCGTTGATTATCGTATCTCGGCGATTCGTTAGCCGGGACGGCGCGGTTTTCCAGGGGATGCAAAGAAGGTGTTCCTCTTTGTCGCATAAGCGGCTACAGGAGTTCAACTATTGACACGCGCTCGAAAGAACGTGACGGATATTTATATTTCTGCCGCAGACTCATCCTGCTGTCTGTGGTCGGCATGGCGATAATGGGCACGATGTACGACATACTCGTGTACCAACAACGCTTGCGAAAGAAGAGGGAGTTCCTGACTTTCAAGAACAAGAACATCGCAGGTAAACTGATCGTCTGTCATCAAGCGCTGCTCAAAGTAATATTTAAAACGTAACGTGGTGAGATTTCCATATCGATACGATGAAGAATACAGAATTACTCTTTTCTGAAACAGGTATGACAGGTCGACCCCCCGCAGTCGAGGGTGAAAATGTGAAATATTCATTTCAGCGTAGTAAGAAATTCTTTATTCTTTATCGGATCAATATGGAAGTGACACCAATGGGTGCCTTATTTTTTACCGATGAAAATCATAACAAATTTCATGTAAATCGGAGTATTAATAACGAAATCAACTTGAAATGATATAAATCAATTTTTCATGGAATTTTCTTCATTATGGTCCGAATTACGTCGTTCTTGGTGTCAGTTTCATCGGCGAAATATAAGGAATCAATTGGTATCGTTTTCGCAATGGTCTGATGAGAAATACGGAAGTCGAAGATTTCACACTTAATAGACACTTGAACCCCTTCGAAAGCCATAAAATTCGGTGAGACCCTGTGGGGGTTGTCCTCGCCACGGGGTACCAGGCCGCATCCATTGTCGGCCGTAGCTCCAGAATCACCCTGTAGTTGTGGGTGGGCGGCCTTTGGCCCCTGACAACCAATATTTATACACCCAATCAGTCACTGAAGGTGATGCTAGAGCTTGTTAGATGAATATCGATCGCTAAAGTCACTCAGACCGTGTTACTTTGAGCAGCGTCAAAAAGTTGTATTAAAAGAATTACGAAGTGAGATTTCGGATGCTGTTGGATTAGAACTGAAGAACGAAACAGAGGCGAAGCGCGAGCCTGATCAGGAGGAGGCGGCAATCTCGGATCGCAGACCAGAGAGCATTATCGGGCAAACTCTCATGTGCTTCTCCGTCTATTCGAACGTGAAGCAGATATTCAAAGCGGACACTGACCCGGACTCCATTCCTGCGTTGCACGGTATCAGGTTCTTGGGGATGGCGTGGCTCGTCATATTTCATACAACCTACTTAGGAAGTCCGTTCATAGGTGAGAGGTATACCTTGCAGGCACCCCGACTCGCCCCTAAAAGCAACATTAAGCGACTACCTAGGGCGTCAAATAAATGTATTATAAATAGAGGGCGCAATTTGGCAAGTTCCGCTTGCAAATACAGGGTTGAATAACAACGCAGAGCAAAGTGATAGATAAACGGGTAGTTTATAGTAGTTTATTACTTACGTGTAATGGCACTTCTGTGACATTTCAGGGAACAAGTCCACGAGCTATATAGTAATCAGCAGCTTCATAATGCAAGGTGTAATTAACGCGACGTACTCGGTGGACACGTTCTTCTTCATGTCCGGATTCCTGATGGCGTACACGCACCTGAAGGCGCAGAAGAAAGAGGAGAAGATCCCGTTCTGGCCCGCGACCGGAGTTCACTACTGCAGCATGATCATCAAGCGATACTGCAGGTATTCCTGGTGGATGAGCGTCGACCGTTACTCCTTTCACGGTGCGCAACATTTTTACACTTCTCAATCCTATCTGGATTAGGCTCACACCCGCATACCTGGTAACGATACTGCTCGCCATCCTAAACTTCAACTGGTACGAAAATGTTTCGCTGCACTATATGCCCGAGCGAATCGCCTCCAACTGTCCCAACTACTGGTGGAGGAACATCCTCTACATCAACAACTTCTTCGTCTGGGACGAATCGGTATGAGGAAATTTCGATTCGAGCGCGACACCGCGAGAACCATTTAAGTAATGATTGAAGGGGCTACATACCCTCGATTAATCGGAACATAGGGTCACTATTATGATTTTATTTTCAAACAAAGAAATGTGATATTTAAAAATCAAGATGCTGTGTATGAATTAAACTGTATACTCTTCAAAAAGAATTTTGATATCTGAAGAGAATACACATAATCGCCCCATCTTCCAGCCAGTCAAGGGTATCTAACTCCTCAAGTAACCTTTAACGGAGAACAATCGTTTCAGTGCCTCACATGGAGCTGGTACCTGGCCAACGACATGCAGTTCTTCATGATCGGTTTATTATTGCTGGTAGTGTCGACCAGGTAAGCTTCTAGAATTCAACATCTGCAGATTCACTCGCTAGATACTCGACTACCGTTAGATCTATGGTTCCAGGCACTTGCGCCTCGCTCTGGGCATAAGCTTGGGCTTGATGATCGCGTCGATATGCACAACCGCTTACATAGCGTACAGTATAGACTACTATCCAACGTAAGTGTACACCATTTTAGCGCGAACAATTACACATTGGATCGATATCTAAGTGCGAACGCTTTTATTAGCTTGGACCAACTGTCGAATAACGTAACGATCATGTACCAGCGACCATGGACCAGAATCAACCCATTCTTGATAGGGTTGGGCACGGCTTTCCTCCTTAAAAAGTTGAACAATAAATTGCATCTGTCGACGGTAACACTGGATGCTGAGCAATAGCTCCCTTGGTAGCGGTGCATATTGTATTAAATATTGAAACGCGGTTCTTGTTGCAGACAGCCAAAGTTGCGGGCTGGACATTTGGGGTTTTGTGCAACTGCTCGATAATTTTCGGTATGACGAACAAAGACGTGTCCTTGACCGCGTCCGTAATATACACGGCGCTAGACAGGACAGGTTGGGGCCTCGCTATGATGTGGCTGACAGTCGCGTGTGTCACGAACAATGCCGGTAAATGAACTTTCTTCAAGTGTTTCGTAAATGTTCGGCCGAGTATTTCAGGGACGCATTGCATTGTTTAATCCTCGCGTACGTTCTATGTGTTTCTAGGTATTATAGGTAAATTCTTGTCGCTGCCAGCATGGGTCCCCCTAGGCAGGCTAACGTACTGCGTATACCTCATGAACCCTTTCCTCATAATCTCAATATTCTTGTACAGTGGTTACCCCAGTTACGGTGACGTTCTGACAACCGTAAGTATCAATGACATTGACTTCCCTCGGTAGACCCCGTTAAAAAAAAATACAATTTCTCTTGTGTTCTGCCTGTTACAGGGTGGGTTAAGCTTCGGGCTGCTCGTCGTCAGCTATTTTTGCGCTGTGTTTTTATCCGCGATGGCGGAAATGCCGGCCATGCGGCTGACGCGACTAGTCTTAAACTCTAATCAACAAAATAAATAAGTACATATGCACATCTGTAAATAAATATTTCTTGGATATTTTGTGACGCTTTACATTCGTTCCGTTAATTCGCATTCGTTGTCCTACAAGCTCGCTCTCCTCACGTTCCTCGACACGCGGGAAGGAGGACCGTTCTATAGAGCCAATTGCGCTTTGTCTTCAGTTTTTAAGTTTTTAATTAACGAGCGGTCTGTACAGTGGCGTATTTAGTGTAAACAGTATCTAGGGCAAGTGTAGTTTTTGCGCCTATTAAATACTACCCCGCACGTTACTAATTCGATAAAATATTTTTTATAAATTTGTGACACGCGTAGATAAAAAGGTTCGCCAAGCTTGCCATATACCACTGGAAATAGCAGTTATGTAAAAATATAGCTTCAAAAATTGAGTTTTATATTATCTTATTATTTATAATTCTTAAACAGATTGTACAAGACATACGTCTAATATACAAAATTTCGATCTGCATACAGGACAGGTACATTTGGAGGATAACCATGCTTCTGGAGCATTTTCATCTTGTCTTGATGCAAACCTGTAACGAAACGCTTTTAGTTTAAATATTAGTACAATGCAGCAAAAAGTAATTGAAATTTAAAATATTAACCATTTTGCCATGCAATCTATACACCATATTGGACGGCAACAACATATCGTACAGTCTTCAGGATTTCCAGTTCCTACACTGCTGCATTGTTTAAACAATTTTACATTCGATGTAGCTTGCATACACCCAATGCATTGACCTAATTCCTTGAAACATTTATATATGGCTATTGGTTAAAAAAAAAATGAAATACCAAACTTTTAAATGATAGAATACCTCTGAACATTCGTAAAACGGATTTTGTTGGACTTGCTCTTTAAAGTTGTCGATAAATCTCTCAAGTAAGGTTTTATGAAATGTGATATTCTGCAATATAACGATGGGACGTAAAACTTTATCTTGCAAATTTTTGAAGTCCAATGCATCTAATCTGATGTCAAAAGATTCCGCTCCAGTTCTTGTGGGTTTCACCTATAATAATAACTAAAGAATATGTTTTCAGTTAACAAAGCACAAGGGCTTTTTCACGCGAGATACTTCTGTGGCTAGCAACGAATATTTCAAATACATTCAAGGCATTTTTCTATCTTTTTGTATGTAATTAAGGGGGTAGACTCGTTTGAACCCTCGGAAAATGTGTACATTTTGTGGATTTTTTTACAAGACAACGGCTTCATGAAGATATCCCGTTTTTTTACTGTCTTTACATAGAATTATGAACTACTTAAAAAAAAAGTTTCAGTTATAAAACTATTGTTTTTCGGAAATTATGGATACATATCCGAAAGTCTCTAAATTTTAGACGGATAAACGGTGGCCCTGAAAAAAGCTGTATGTCGTTTCTGAAATCAAAAACAGGAAAATTTTCTAATAAAATATTTTAATAGCTATCGTCCTACGGGGCCGATTTTGAAAATTTTGAAAAATGAAGAAATTGTGAGAAATCAAAGGTAAAGTTAGATTCTGCATGCAAAATTGTAAGTGAATTGGTTGAACAGAGCGCGAGTTTTTAGAGCTACCGTAATGAAAAATATAGTTCGCCTCGCCGCCCCGTGCTACCTGGGATATTTCACTCAAATTCCTATAACTTCGTCATTTTTCCGAATTTTTACATCAGACTTGTTTTATACTATTTTTAAAACATCGATCTATGAAAATATGTAAAAAGAAAAAATCCGATTTTCGACACTTTCAAACGGTTATACCCCCTTAAGATGACACTGGTGTCATCTTTGCAATGTGAATATATCCGAAATATGTACAAGTCATGAGTCATGGAAGTATCTTTCATGAAAAGGCTCTGAAGATTCATTTCTTAGAATAGTTTTGTCCAAGACTAGCGATTTTTATACGACTTTCAAGCATGTAATTATACACTCTGTAATTAATAATTTAATGCATTCTTTTTGATATTTTCTCAACTCAGTCACTTGCGGAATACCCTGTTACAAATATTGCGCGCAAACAAAGAAACACTTTTTCTATATTGTATTGTTTTAAGGCTATATTAAAAACCAAGGATCTACCATTTTAATGGTGTTCCCAGAGTTCTCCTTGGACAAAACCAATTTAAAATACGTAAAACATACCTGAATGTTAATAAATTGAACTTCTCCTCTTGTCACAGGTGACATCTCATGAGTGTCACTTTTATTAACTATCAGAGCAGTGTCGCTCTGATGTGCAACTATTATCCCATAAGGCATAACTTTGATTATCCAGTTGTCGGTCACTATTATGGACGTTACACTATTCGTGGCAATTATAATTTTATCTACGCTAAAACAAAATTTTAATTCTTCACTCTGCTTTCTCACAGCGAATCGCTTTGAATAAAGTTCTGAATATAATATACAACCTTCGATACTCTATATTTATATCAGAAGCTATCGCGGTCCATGTTCTGTTATTATAATCATTATTGTTGTTACAATAAACTGCAAGATTCCTTGCTATAGGGTGCTTGGCCCAATTGTTCATTGACCACATTAAAATTTTAGATAACGTATACAGCGGTATGATTGTGGCACAAATGAGAAACATCAACCACAAATTGGCGTGACCTAATAGTATCGTTACAGTATCCACGTATCCAAATACAATTAACCCGGAGACATAACCTAAATGAAAGTGAAATTTATTTCACTTTTACGAGTGTAATGTTTAAAACAATAAAGTCACAATTGTATTTACCGAAGGGAAGCACAGAATGTATAAATAATGTAATTGCACTTCTTCGTATGTGGTACTGAGTGAAAAACTCATTTTCACTACCTAACCAGTTCGAAAATATGCTTTTGATGGTTAATCCAGCTGAAACGAATTCTGTAGGCGGATATATAATACATCCTGACATTAAAGTGTAAGACAAAGTGTAAAAGAAAAAGGTAGACATTCTTTAAGAAATATATATATCCAACTGTGTATCGTCACTGTTTTTCCTGACCGTTTGAAAATTACTTTGAGAATAAAATGTTTGGTAATCCACGTTTAAATGCTTTGCTTTGTCAACGTCGTGGACGTCACTTAATACGAAGTGATACGAGCCTGCAACACATCCTAACCCTCCGGTGTCCACGGGACGAATTACAACGAATTAGGATTGTTGATAAAATATCGATGTATCGAATATTCGATATTTCTTTCGATATTTTCAATCCCATATATCGATATTTTTCAATCCGATATATCGATATTTTTCGATCCGACATATCGATAGATCGATATTAAAATCTCTAAAAGGGGGGCTACACAAATTTTTGTACGATTTTATAAAGAATTTCGAAGAAAAGCGAGTACGGTTTTTTTTTTTAAGCGTCGAACACACGAAACAAACTAAATTGTTCTATTGGAATGGAATAGTACCTCTCGATAAAGTCATTTTAACTTTAAACAAGTGATATTTAAATAACTTACCCAACATAATTCTTTTTACCCGTTGTATTATTTTATACGCTAAGAGAAAATAAAAACCCTATTATTTTATGCGCTTAAATGTTTTCTACCCGAAATAAAGGTTAGATTAGGAAGACAATTTAATTCTTCACAAGTTTCAGGTTACAAGCCACATAACAAAATATATTTCTTTGTTACAGGTGAAACTTTTGGGAAAATTTATCCCAGGCACTTGAAGTGGAACAAATGGTGGAGCAGAACTAGCAAAAATTTTCGCAGTCCAAGGGATTTATCGTGTCCCGCCAAATGTTTGTTTTTCTCATAGCGTTTATTATATAAAATATTTATTAAATGTACGTATAATTATGACACTTTGGTTAAAATAAAAGCAACAAAATTAAGTAATAACAAAAAAAAACATCAATCCTTTCGATGCTGGTAATGTTCACATTCACTGAACATAATAAGCAACCCGTGTCATTAATTTACGTAAACAACGTATGAAAAATGATAAATGGTAAAATCATAGCCCTAAAAAGGTTCAAGCGTGTTTCAAAAAATATATTAAATTCCTTAGATGATGGTTAGATTGAGAGCAAAAATGGACTAACTCGCATTGAAGAAAAATTAATCTTTCCTATTTAATACGATCAGTACATCCTCTTGGAATACATTATTCCCACTAACTCAATTTCGCGAATAATGTGGGTCAGTCCGTTTTTGCTCCCAATGCCTCATATAATACTGCATGATACTTTAAGTTTACCTTTAATTACGGGAACAACCTTCTCTTGCTAATTTATCAGCCATTTCATTGCCATGAACTCCAGCGTGGCTACTCACATGATTCTGAAATATTATTTTTAAATAAACACCAAGTATGAAGTACAAGATCGAAATTCTAAGAAGCGACAAGTATTTTTACCCATTCTACATTCAAAGAGCCGAGAGCCTTATCCATTTTTATCAGCTCGTTCTTATTTATAACAGGTTCGTTGTTCGCGGTCTTCCATCCATTAGCTTTCCATTTTGGAATCCAATCTTTCGCACAAGACACAAGGAACTGTGAGTCTGTATTGATTTTCAAATCTGTTATACCCGCCCGTTTTGCTTGCATCGCGGCCTCAGTCGCGGCCTCAATTTCTGCATGGTTGTTAGTCGCTCGACCTTCGAGTGGTTTCGATACATTCCTATAATTGGTAACGTTACAAATAAGCGCTTCTGTGTCGATTTAAAGCATAATGTAGGTGAAGATGTAACGATAATTACATGGGATGGTTGTCGCCGAACCAAACTCCTAGACCTGCGCGTGGATTATCTCTACCGTTTGAACTACAAGCACCATCCGTGTAAACATTCACATAACCATCATTATCGACCATATAGTTTGAGTTTCTCTAAAAAAAATTATGAAAACATTGAATTCGATTAGTATGTATAAGGAGATCATTTTTTCGTGGGGTTAACGGGGACAAAGAGAAGATATAGTAAGAGGCGTCACTCCGGGCGGAACCTTTGAAGTCCTTACTTGGTCTTGGCATTTAAATTGGTTGTCTAGTGATTTCCCTAGGTCATTTCTGTCCTTGTCGAGTGACGCCTCTTATTATATCTCCTCTTTGTCGGAGACGTGAAACGTTTTTCTTTCGGGGACCACTTTTATTCCTCGAGATTCGGTTACACCAGGGCTTTCAAGCGTTGGGGCCCCTCACGCACCTGCTTCCCCTTCCAATCTGTCTTTCGCGCAGTGTGCCTTCCGTTGTCAAGGAGACCGCGCGACGTTACGAAGGCTGCCATGACGGGCTAGCGTCTTTGCGGAATCCCTGACAACGCGGATGAGAGTGGGGAAACCCCAAACTCATGCGTGAGCGACCTTGGAGAACCCTGGGTTACACTATTGCCAAATTAGGGGAATCTTAATAGCAAACCAGTGGCTTCGGTTTCATACTGATTATTTTCTAACTTTAACCCTTTCGCGGCGTATTTAAATTTTCGGAAGATTCTGGGAGAGTGTCAATTGCAGACGAATTAAAAAAAGGGATCAATTTTCAACTCATGGTATCGGAGAACATTGCTGAGAATCACAGTACAACAGAATACATTTTTTAATGCGTGGACTAAAGTCGAAATCCGCGGCGAACGGGAATGTAGCGGAGTCTGACTATAGTCGAATACCGCAGCCGAAAGGTTAAAGAAGAAATCGGGGACTACTACCGACAATCGAGGACAAATGATGGCTTTAAATTCAGAATTCGGGACGAATGGTCACCTTAAATTTGTGATAAGGAATGTACCAAGTTTTTAAGAGATCAGAAATATACACCACATGCATAATAAATTCTCAAAACCTTCCAAATAATTGTTGGTAATTATTTGCTTTAGGGTGTCATCACCGATTTTGATGAAACTTAGAGATATGTTGTTGGGGGCACGATTCTGAATAACTTTTTTCCTACACGTGTTATCGCAGATCGGATTTAGTTTTCGAGATATTCATAAAACTATTTTGGTATTCATTCTGAGCTAGTTTGGGGGCGACAGCTGCGCGTGTGCAATTACAAAAAATTGTAAAAAATTTAATTCCTAAAAATTATATATTTGCAATCCACACTGCATTCACATATTAGTGGATCCCTCCCCAATCTAGCTCCATACCCATACCGATATCTTGTGACATACAGAGCTATAATAATACAATCCCACGATACTATGCCGATTGTAAACAGCCACAGACGAGATATTTCACGAGCTTGTTCTGTATTTGCAGTTATGTCTAACCAATCAAGTAAATCGAACCCAAAAGTAACTCGAATTATAAAACCAAAGCAAAAATTTAAAAAATATTTTTGCTGATATCTCGGAATCTAAAGCCGAGCGGCGGTAACACATGTAAGAAAAAGTTGTTCAAGACGCGGAGTCTTACAACATATCTAGATTTCATCGAAATCGGTGATCGAACCTAAAACTAAATAATTAATTTGTGCCCAAATTCTACAAATAATATGTAATCGTAGAAATATTTACTTTTGGCGCAGTATACCCGTAATCACTATCATCTGAGTACATTGTACTACGAGTTGATGATGGGTAATTATAACTGCCGTATGATGATGTACTTCGTTCTTGTCTTGATTCTCCACCTCTATACCCACTTCCAGCGCTTGAGTCTGAATTTCGTTGAACGAAACTCTCTGCCTCTGCTTGCGAACTGAATTTTTTGAATACAGGACGTGAATACTGGTGAACTTCGCTTTTACATTCATCCCTGATTGGAAACAGATATAAATGTATCAACGTGAGATGGATTTGAAAATAAAATGTAAAACGACTTTGGAGATAAAGCTTTGTTACCAATTATCGTAAACGCCAGGATTACGACCTTTGGCAACTGCGTAATATGAATTCGACATTATTCTGACTGAAGACGTAACTCAGGTATATTTATTTATGGTCTTTCAATACTGCCTCTCGAACTTCTCGTGGATTTATTAAAGAATATCTGCAATGTTAATAACATCATAAAATGAGGATGGAAAGACCCCTCTTGCAAACATTCATAATGTTTGCAGTGTTATGAACGAAAAATACGGCTTGTATTTTTACCACCCTTTATGTTTAATTATAAATGATTATTTTAAAATACAATTTTTCGACGTCAGTGAAATTTTTTGCACGTGTCTGTCAAAGAACAAAAGCAAACCTTTCTAGTAGTGTTTTATAGAAAATTTGACGTTCGTAAATTAACAATTAACCGATTTTACCGGCCTCAATACGCCGGTCTAGGCAGTTGCCCCCCTTGGCACCCCTACATATTTAGATCGTGGTTCTATTATAAAATATAAAATACAGAATGCATACACGATGATCCACGAAAGCATTTAACCGCGGTATAAGACTAGTAAATAACGATATTGTACGATAATGTATGATTTTGATGTAACTGCGCATATTAGTAAGAAGAAACTTGCAACCTCAACGTTGTATTTTTCGGTAACCGGTAAGTAATTAATTAATAATTGACACGGAATTACAATAGAAAGCTCGTTCGAGGAACATTACTGAAATAAACTGAATTTATAGAACAATAAGAAAGCGGTAAATTGAAGAAACAATTGACGCATGAATGTAACATTTACGTTATAGAATAAGATCGCATAAAATTCGTTTTGTACCATTTACATCTTTCCACTGTTAATTTTATATACCTACGTGTGTTAAGATAATTCTAATTCCTTCAAAACTACATATGAAAACACTAAATACACAATAAATCACATATAACGGTTACATTCGACCTACGTACCTGACCGTTCCTGTTAGAATGATCGACTCGTTTGAACTTGTCGAAACAGCGAACTGTGGACAAAGGAGCCGGTGTATTACGTCATTTGTTTTCTACGTCTCGTTTGTAATTTCACTTTAATCACACTTTTAACAGTAACTATACAGTTTTATTGTTAACTATGGTTACTGAATGATTCGCAGTGACTCTACGAAGAAGTTTAGAAGTTCAGATTGTAAAATAATAAAGAAATGAACAAGTTATTCCGCTTTCGTCGGTGTGACTTATTACACGGAATTGAACTTGCCGCCAATAAACAGTTTTGAATTGTTACTTTTCAATTAAAATATGTGCTTTCGGGATTACATTTTAATATATAGAATCTTGCCAATTTCCTGGGTGATATTTGTGATGATTTTGTCCATAATGAATTAGTTAATAATTAGTTATTTAGCACCAGAGATGCCGAACAAACGATGACGGTTTACTAAATGCGCAACGTAACACCACACATGTAACACGAACTCCCGTATGAAATAAAATCTATCTTATACCTCTGGACTTGCCACCCGTAGTTTAAAATAAAGTATCTTCGTTATTATACGTAAATGTACTCTATACTTTTGGATAACAATAAAGTTTGGGAAAATAATTATTTTATACACGAAATATTATAATATCTTTATAAATGTGTACGAGACACTTATAAAGAAAATCCGTAGATCAACGGCTTTTTCAAAGGGGGATCCACGCAATTCGGCGGAAAGTTGAACCACACAGTATCTAATAATATTTTATAATTAAGTTGGTATACAACTTTTTTATATATATATTTATCCTTGCATGTCGTAAATCGTTCATTTTATACAATGAAATATCTCGAACAATTTATGTAGAAATATATTTTACAGCATTACTGGTATAATTTATAAAATAATTATCACGTTTATATTTTCATTCGTAATCGCGTCATGATACTTCACAGAAAGTAGAATTTTTTAATAGTAGCTTCAATTTATACACGCATTTCTTTAAAATAGAATTATTCTTATAGATTTACATTTCATGTACGGCGTTGCGTGACAAAAATAGTTAAAATTTATTCGTAGTAAATACAGTGCATCGCTTCCATGGTTTTTCTGAAACGAACTCTTTAATAAAAATACTGTATTTACTATCACGTTGCAAACAGGTGAGAAATAATTCTAAACACTGAAAAGGACGAGGGTCAGCCGAGGCAGCTAAATACAAAATATAACCTTACAAAATTTGAATCTTGTCATCTGTAGTGTTCGTAATTTTAGTTTCGGTTATTTTAAAATTGCGCGTAAGAGATGCCATTGCACCTTTCAAAATTATTTTAACCCGCTATCTCTCCGACCAAATCGAGCAAATGACTCGAAGAGAATGATGGGAACAGATGAACGTAGTTTGAAAGAGCAGCGAAAGTTATCTGCAGGTAACAATCCATCGCACAATGAAACACAGATGGAAAGTGAGCATGTAAATAATTTATTCCAAAAGTGCTTCCCAATCGCAAACAATGAACGTTATTTATTACCCGAACCAAAAGCAATGTTTAAAGCTAGCTTATGGAGAATCGATAAACTACAAATGTTAAAAACTGAATTGAACAGCGCAAAGAACTGCTTGAACAATTACAATCTCAACGAATGGCAGTCGCACACGAAGCAAAGAAACAGTGCGAAAGATGTTATGATACGTTTGAGAAAAGAAATCCAACCGGAATTACTCACTCAAGCATGGAGTAAATTCTACGAAATAGTATCGTCCTTTCCTCTGGTACCATTAAATCATATCGCCGACAATAATCAATGCTTCAAGTCTGTTCACTTATGCGAGGCACCTGGGGCATTCGTAACGTCTTTAAATCATTGGCTAAAAACAAACGCATCTAACATCCAATGGAATTGGATCGCTACAACGTTAAATCCGTATTACGAGGGCAATTCGCCGTCTATAATGATCGACGATGATAGATTCATAAGGTACACGCTGCATCATTGGTGTTTCGGCGAAGATAACACCGGAGATCTCATGAACTTAGCAAATTTGGATAAGCTCGTAAAGTTAGCGGAACCGCATCGCGATATTTTCTTAGTTACCGCCGATGGCAGTATAGACTGCGCGGATGTTCCAGGGGAACAGGAGAACGTCGTCGGACACTTACACTTTTGCGAGACTGTAGCTGCCTTACATCTTTTGACTACAGGTGGTAGTTTTGTATTAAAGATTTTTACTACTTTCGAATGCCATACAGTGTGCCTGATTTATCTATTATGTTGCTGTTTCGATAACGTTAGCATAGTAAAGCCAGCAACGAGTAAAGAGGGGAACTCTGAGACTTACGTAGCGTGCACAAATTTCAAGGGACCAACCTTTGTGTTCCCGTATTTAGAAAAATTTAGAGAACACTACGAACGAGGCGTTACACAAGCGATGTTCGTTAAAGAGAACATTCCATCTGCATTTATAGAGAAGCTCGTAGAGTGCAGCGAGTTCTTTAAGGCTCAACAATGTCTAGTCATAATGAACAATATCTTTACGTTTAAATCAGACGAGGCTAAAATGTTTTACGATATAAAACAAATTCAGCGCATGGTTGCTGATAAATATATAAGAGACTACAATTTAAAGAAATTAACGTCGGGGGAAATTATTGGGCAAACTATGTTAGAGGAAACTAATAGTATTAATGTATGTAAAAGGGCATTACAGGGATCTTATAATGATCGTTGCGAGCAACAGCATTTAGCCCCTAGGGATCAATTAAAAAGTTTCTATAACGAATGTAACAGAATAAAGATTTATATATCGGCCGATAAATTTGTGAAAGTAAGCTATTCTTTATAGACTTCTACTACATTTGATTTTCCATTCTTCTTAACTGAATTAAAATTTTTACATTTCCTTTATAGTTCAAGTGTAACAAATTGCCGGAAGATTTGGAAATTTCTACGGGGAAAATGTTTCATAAAGTCTGTAGTTCAAGATTCTGTGGTAAACGTATCTTGAAAATACAAAACTGTGTAAACGAGATTCTCGTTCACATGGGACATGAAATACAATTTCCTTCGGCGATAAATATAAATAAATTAGAGGAGAAAATTCTTACGAAACCAGGACATAAAATTCTAATTTTCCAATATACTGACGTCTACGATAGCCATGAAATAATCACTAAAATTCATGACGCGCTGCAAGACCTCAATAGCGGGGAGACTTTGATTCTAGTTGGTTACTCGTTACTTACTCATCTCAGCGTGGGACTTCTTTACATCATAAGCTCTGCGTTTAATTCTCTGAAACTGGAGATTTGTAGCGATGTGGGGTCGAAAATTACTTTACAGAAGTATAGTTACAATCTTAGAATATTGAAATGGTTTCTCGACATTAAAGCTGCTTCTTCCGATGCTCGAATGAAAGGGAAATCTATTGTGAAAGTAATTCCTGCATCATTTTTATATGGTAAGGAGCAATTGCTGCATTCCAGTTCTACTTTTGTTTTTACACTATGTCTCACATTCATCTTTTTCTAGAATGTGATTTATTCTTCGCAATAATGGACGTTAACCATTGGGTTATCAAAACATTTGTCCATTACACAATAAATACACTAGAAGGAAATGTGTCCAACAAAATAAGTGACTCGTGATATTTGTATACCTTGTAAACCTGTTGTTCCAATACCTTTGGTATAATAAATCGCAATTTTATATTGGTAAATGGCGTATTTTTTTCTGTCTTAAATTAGTCCGACGAGAATGTTATTCTTTCTGATTTGAAACAATACACAAACAACTCCTCGGCTGCCTTCTTTTTAAAATTATCATACCTTTGATTATAAGTAGTAACGAAGCATTAATTTTATTTTACATTCTTCTAGATTAATACAAATCACTACTATGAAATTTGGTACAATTCGTAATTATGTACGTGCACTTTCAACGCAACCTATTGTACCAAAAGTTTGCATTGTTGGTGCAGGACCAGCGGGATTCTACGCTGCGCAACAATTACTAAAGGTGTGTACGGTATGCGATAGAAATAAAGTAACAAGGTAACATAATCATTCGACAGAGTTCCAGCAACATAAACGTGGATATATTGGAGAAATTGCCAGTACCGTTCGGTTTAGTACGTTTCGGTGTGGCTCCAGATCACCCGGAAGTGAAAAATGTTATTCACACCTTCGAGAAAACTGCATCTAACGCACGTTTCCAATTTATAGGAAATGTTAACGTAGGAACAGACGTTACAATAAAACAATTACAAGAAATTTACCATGCAGTTCTATTGGTATGCATGACCTTACTTTTCTTCGATTTAACAACCCGAATGAGTAATTATTATCTACTACTTTAGACGTACGGGGCGGAAGAAGATAGAGTATTCGGTATACCCGGAGAGAATCTGAATAATATAATATCAGGACGACGTTTCGTTGGCTGGTATAACGGAGTGCCAGCAGATAGTAATTTAGAAATTAATCTAGACGTAGAGGAAGCAATCGTGCTGGGTCAGGGTAACGTCGCCATAGACATTGCCAGAATTCTGCTAACACCGATAGACAAATTAAAAGTACATTACAATTTCCGCAAAATATATCTGAAGATATAGTTCTTCTAATGCAGCTTCCACTGTTTCAGACTACTGACATAATGTCACATGCCCTAGAACAATTATCACGAAGTAAAGTTCGTAAAGTATCATTGGTAGGAAGAAGGGGTCCGTTACAAGCTGCTTTCACAATCGCTGAACTACGCGAAATACTGAAATTGGAGAGCTGCAGAACTCGCTGGCGTACGGATGATTTCGTAAATGTGAAAGAAGCAGTCAGTAGTTTAGCGAGACCACGGAAGAGATTGACCGAACTCATGCTAAAGCATTTAGAAGAAACGCCTACGAATATAGCAGCGAGCGCGAAAGAATTACATCCAATATTCTTAAGGAGTCCCGTTGAATTTTTGGGTTCTGGCGGCGTAAGTGGTATTAAGCTATCGATAAACAGACTCGAAGGAGATGATTTATCGACACAGGTTGCAGTGCCTAGTGGATTATTTGAAGACATTTCGTGTGGATTAGCGTTTCGCAGCATCGGTTATAAATCTATTCAGATAGACACGACAGTGCCGTTCGATAACAAAATTGGTCGGATTAAAACTGTAACAGGCAAAGTTAGAGATAATCTCTACGCTGCGGGTTGGGTCGCAACGGGTCCTACGGGAGTTATATTAACAACTATGACAAATGCATTCCACGTTGGTAAATTGATGAATAAAGAGTTATCGATTATAGGAAACAAAGCAGGTTCTACTGGTTTACGTAACATTCTTGATAAGAAAGGTATACCTGTAGTGACATACAGTGATTGGAAGAAGATTGATAAAGCAGAGTGCGAAAGAGGAGTGGAATTAGGGAAGCCAAGAGAAAAGATTACTGATATTAAGAAAATGTTAGAAATTGCTTTAAGCTAGTAAGAACAAAGAAATTATACAGGGTGTTACTCTAATAATAGTTAATACTCTAAGGGTTGATTATACAGGCGAAAATCAAGAGCGACGAAATTGCGGTAAAGGCTTCGTTTCGAGAAAATTGACTTCAAATTTTAGCTAAACACGCATGCTCCTCAGTTAGCTGAAATTTGAAGTGAATTTTCTCGAAAACGAAGCCTTCACCGCAATTTCGTCACTCTTGATTTTCGTCTTATTCGCAACCCTTAGAGTATGAACTATTATTAGAGATTAGATCACCGCCTAGAGTGTTGACTATCGGTAGAGCAACAGCGTGTATAAGAAATATAAAATAAATAGGAACTTATAAGCTCTAAGGTTTAGTTTATTCCAAGAGTTAAGAGAATAATGCATCAGCTTTATATAACTGTACACGATATATTTAAGAGAAAATAATCCTGTATATAATAATATATTTATACGCATGTTATATTACAACTATAAATACTGAATCATATTTTAATATTATGAACTATAATTGTTATTATTTACTCTACAAGGCATGAATATATTATTGCATTAACACGTTTGCTGCGCTATGGGACACATACTTTCCATACCACCTTCTGTAATGCAGTGATGAAAGTGTAACGCGTGTATATCAAAATATATTTAATTCATGTAAACCTTTATCCTACACTGCATTCCACTTTAGAGCGGACTCGTTCCGCGCAGGGATCAATCATGAGCGCTTCGATTAAAGATTGACTCGGGTTTAGTCTCATTCATAAGTCTCGAATAAAATTTTCGTTTTTAGTCGTATTCAATTTTTTATTTTAAATAATTTTTTGCCCATCTCTGGCAAGAGCATAGGTCCGCTCTTATATGGAATGGAGTGTATGAAAAGATAAACCTAACTCATATTTTACAAGAAAAACTGACGCATACCACCCTCCGTCCGTTGACACCTCGACGAATCGGACGTGACTGGCATCATTGCTTATCGCAAGCAGTTGAATTCTATGAGAAGAAGGCCCGCACGTTCATAGTAACAGGTTTTCTACATACAGCACAAGTTGTCATGCCTGGGGCACACTTAACACACGCAACTATATGTCCACATGGTAGAAATACTACTCCTAACTCTCCGTTGTAACAGATTTTACACATCCTCGCATCGTCTGTGGGCTTATTGCATTGCGCCCCCGTATTTGTTACATCCTCCGTCCTCCCTTTTATGGACGCTGCGTTACTTCCAATAGCATTCGCTAACTCACTATCGTTAGACCTTTTACTTTCAGAACTTGGACCAGCGTTACATTCCGCTTCTTCCTTCCCTTCCGTTTCCATCGCAACAGGTTCAACTTTTTTAATGAAACTAGGTAAATTCATTTGCATCGTTTCCTGAAACAAATTGGATGTGTACGAGAATATACTTTCATTCACTTTGTACAGATAACAAAGAACTTCACTTTCGCTATTTACTTCTTTAGACGGCGGCGTTATATGCTGACCCGTTATTTTATTAACGTAATCTTGACCCTTAACCATTAGTAGATAGTAGCATTTAGAGAACCATTTCGCATGCTGCTCCCAAGGATCATCCTCTGGTTCCCAATCTTTTAAACCCCCTCCACAATGGTAGCATAACGTCTGATCACCTGTTCCTGTATAATAAAAGCCTGCGTCCGCTAACTGCTGTTTCGTTTGTGGCAAACACTTTGGCCATGTTTCGAATGTATTTAGCCTGGCGTCATAACTGGCATACTCGGAATGTACCAATCCTTTGGGCCTTCCCAGTCCTAAACAGCTCAATTTCGCTGTGCTTGGTAATTGTAATTCTGCGGTGAAATTATGATTGTTGGGACCAGAAGTGGGCGGATACTCGACGTCGCAAGGTCCGCATACATCCCAGCTTCCCGGTCTGGGCGGTAGAACGGTACTAGGATCGACACCTATTGGCACATTACCGCAATGTATTTTGCGGATGAATCTACACCTGGCTGACCAACGTTGATGGTCGACCATAGGGCTGTCGCCTTCTACCCATTGACATATCTCTATGCGGCATTCGAAACATCTCACTTTATCGCCTTCACCAGTGTAATAGAATCCAGCCGCTGCAAGTTTTTCAGGTTTCATGTATGGTATCGGCCAATTTTCAAAGCTCTGTAGTCTAGCTGCTTCGAAGCGATAATCGTTATTATCGACTTCGTCGCTTAATACGTGAGCTGGTACAGGCGGTGGTGGTATTAAATGTGGATTTGCTGAAGGCTTAAAACTTTCATCGCTCCCCAGCTCTCTGTGTTTAATGATGCCAGTCATCTTGTTGCAATAATATGTCGATGCGGTATATTGGAAAGTTGGTCTTGATTATTTTTAAACCTATGAAAAATATTGGAATCCTTACATTGTGTGACGGTGATTATTGTGGTTAATTTTACCGAAATGTCAACATGGGACCTAAGCAGGGTTAGGAGCGATTAATTGCGGTGAATGGAGGGCGAAACACCTACAGGAGTGGTGATAATGCGTGCGTGAACTGACGCCAGCGCCAAGCCAGCCGAGTGGCCCCAACGCGAAGCCAATCAGGGCCAACCAGCGTCGACAATTCATTTCCTGGTGACGCTGGTTGGTGTTACGCGGCCGCCCGTGGAAAACTTGTGCCTCGTGGGAATTTCGGCGTGGATTCGGTGAACGTGGAGCCCTGAAGCAGTGAACGGAGGAAATGCTATGAGCCTCTGAGGAATTAGCGGTGGGGAAACGTCGAGCTCATCAACGCCAAGGTGGGAAACGAAACGGCGCCACCGTTGAGCCAAGCCAAGCCAGGCCAACCAGAGTCGTCGCAGATTCGGTTGTCAATGCTGGTTGGCTGCGGCCTTACTTGCCAGCGTCGACAACCGAATCCGCGACGACTCTGGTTTAGTGTTGGCTAGAACCATGATTTGTGAATCACGAGTGATCCGATCACGTTCGTTCCCAATCACGGTGATTTTTCACAGTGATCCGTGATTTTCGTGATCGCTTCTGATTGGTGCAGGAGAACAGTGATCCGTGATCGCTTCTGATTGGTGCAGGCAGAACAGTGATCCGTGATCGCCTCTGATTGGTGCAGGCAGAACAGTGATCGCTTCTGATTGGTGGAGAGTATAACTGGTCTTTGCACGCACCACATAACCTGCATATTCTATATTAACGACGTCAAAACAAAAATGCGCTGATATCAGTTTCGTTTTTTTTTTTGTTATTCTATAAATACGGTCGAAATTCTAATTTCATTAATTAAATAAAGAAAATTTTCGTTATATACAGAAAACATAACGTAATATTAAACTTACATTATATGTAGATATTGTTGGGCAAGCTATATTGAAGCATTTTATAAAAAATAATTCAATCATGAGCAAGATTTACGATCATAGTATTCACAGTGAACAAATTCACTCGAGGCATAAAAAAAAAACACGATCACGGTCGTGATTTAACTTAAATCACAATGGTGATCGTGATTCTGCGATCACGGTGATAAATCACCGTTAGTGATTTTGCACTCCATCTCTACTCTGGTTGGCCTGGCTTGGCTTGGCTCGACGGTGGCGCCGTTTCGTTTCCCACCTTGGCGTGGATTGATCGACATCGCGGCGTCATCACGCGCATGCGTGGACGTGCGTAACTTCCCCCACTTTGAACAAGCCGTGAGCGGTTTCCTTACAACACTACTGGCGAGAATACCAAAAATACCAAATGTACCAATTTACAGTTCATTTAACGCATAATATTTACATGATGTACAAAAAGTGAATTTGGTGATAACGATATTGACGATATGCATTTGTGTCACTCGTGGAACTATGAAATTATCTAATAAAACCGGAAAAGAACCAATCTAGAAAATTATTATTTATTCTACAATGTCTGCAGAAGTATCGAATATGTTTTTAGAGTTTGAAATTGTACTTGCGGTTAATAATAATATTTTAAAAGTTTCAATTATATGATTGAGGAGAAGTATATTTCTTAAATCATACATACTGATCTCTAATCAATGTAATGCCTCGTTTAAACTTCCGAAAAGAGCAACCCTAAAGTGTACGATACATTGTGAAATACAATAACAAAAATTGTATCATATTTATTGAATATCAAAATTAAAATCGTATCATCGACTGTACATGAGTTATTTATATTAAAGAAGTTTCCTGCTAATTGTATTTCTGTAAGTAATTATTGAGATTAATCTTTATAAGCTTTTTTGTTGTTAAATTACACATACTTATTGCATACAGTGGTAGCATGAATTTACGAGAGCCGAAGAAGAAACGACGTGTGAAATTAAAAGAGCAATCACCATTTCCAATTGTACTGGATGAGAAAAATGACTGGATAACTTATACTGCTCATCTCACAGAATTGGGATCATGCATTATCGAGCCGAGCGAAATAGCTGCGGTACATTCCATGGTAACGATGACTAAATGATCTATTACAGATATCACGTATTTATTATTCTTACTTTAGCTCTTATCTGTTTAGGGCTTCTTCGGCAAAGGTTCATTGTCGCGTGGCTTTCCAGCATTCGGAAAAGCACGTTACGGAGCGCCTCCTGTTATTAAAAATAGACAATGGGTACGCAGGCAGGAATGGCTAAAACAATTTAATGAACTTAGCGTGGAACCTAACAACAGTAGACATATTAATTTAGAGGAGAAGTATGAACATTCTCAATCCAAAGATCTCAAAAGTAATGAGAAGTCTACGAGTAATTCAGAAAATGACAACGCATCAGATATAATAGAAATAGACACAAATTGTATTCCTTTAGAGGAACAGGAGAGGAAAGGCCAGAAAACTGATAAAGATATAGAAATTACTCAAATAATTCTTGATTCAGTGAAAGAAGACGACACTTGCGTCATTCTGAATAAAATCGGCGACGAACAAGCACATAATACTAAGAATAATGAAAAAGAAGTCGTCGAAAGCAAAGAGAAAGAAAGGCCCGATTGTTTCGAGGATTTCAGTTTCAAGGAGGACGATGCGTATTTTGTTAATAACGACACAAATATTCAAAGCAAATTACTTGTCTTGCCAGACAGTGATTCGGAAACCGAGAATTATTTAAAAGAGATAAAACCCAAGATCGAATGCGAAAGTTTTCCAGTTCAAGAAACGCTTCACCTCACATTCGAAGAAACATTTTTTCTTTTGTATGGCTTAGGTTGTTTAAATGTAATAGACTTCGACGGCAATTTATTAGACATCGATAGCGCCTGGAATTTTTTTTGCAAAGCCGATAAGTATTTTATTCAAAAGTATGTCGTGTATCATTATTTTCGAAGCAAAGGATGGGTAGTAAAACCAGGACTTAAGTACGGCGGTGATTTCTGTTAGTATCGCTCTTTTTCCATGTTCGATTTAATATAACAAGTTATATTATAATAAATTATTTTCAACATTCTAGTATTGTATAAACAAGGACCACCTTTCTACCATGCATCATACATTGTAATAGTGGACGTTTTAGATGGGGATTCATCGATCAGACATGAAAGTAAATGTATGCACAAATTAACATGGAACAATTTATTAGGATTAGAGAGATTGTCGGAGACCGCTGCGAAGGTACTTCGGAGAAATCATTTATCTTTCAAGTTCTCTGTTATACTTCAACTATATTAAATTCTATTTTACATTCCGAATTTAGGAAATATTATTTGCCCAAGTTTTATGGCCGTCTTCGGTTTCGCAAACTTCGAGCTTGCTGAACGTGGATGTTCTCTCGGAATTTTCTGTAAGAGAACTATTGTGGAGAAGATGGAACCCCAAACATAATAGAGAGGTGGAAGAGGATGATGAAGATTCATGTTAATATTTAATTAATTTATGAAATTTGTAAATAAATGTGTCAGCATTATAATTTGTAAATCTGTTCTTTCCTTTATCTCTACTCCTTAACGTTTTATTATCTTTACTGCAAGAAAATCTTTTCATTAATGGAAGGAAGTAATACAAAAGGTATGACGACTTGTTTATAAATTACACAATGTGGCAAAATGCACACAAACGTGGAATGGTATGGCATGCACAAAGATAATATGTACAAATTAATGCCATTCCACACTCGCCATTCCATTTCTGTGAATATTCTGACTAATCCTTAAGTGATTTCGGCCTAATGGACCCAGCTGACATTTTTAAACTGCAAGCAAAACTACTGTGAACATCACTCCACCTCGATACCTTCCTGCAACCTGACGATGAAAGCTCTGACAGGAGGGTGAACAGCTCACGTAAATGTAACTTATATTCACTGCGCTCAGCACACTCAACCGTCGAGCAACCGTGATTCTTCTCTGAACGCTACCGCTCGCTTGCCATCCTTTCAACACGTTTAGTGATTGATCGCCATTTTTTGTAGTGGAAATAAACTACGCTACTTTTGCTCAACACATTGGGATCCACCGCTACCCACTACTATGGGTTCACCGCGAGCCATGATTACGATTTACTCAACAGTTGAGTCTGCTGAACGCAGTGATTTTCAACATTCAAGTGGATCCAGTGAACCATCGCTCCATTTATGTAACTCTTCGCAATACCGTTTAAACGTTAACGTATCGATTGCCACAGTGTATTTACATAAAAGTTCTATCAATTTGTGCTCGCATAGCAAATAATTCTGTACACATTACCCATATATGGACGCTGTGGCAACCAATGTGTTAATTTATCCCTCAAGGCTGGAACAGACACGTCCAGTAATTTAGTCGAGTAGCGAGGAATTTAGCAATTTACTATTGTTTTACTAAACTACTTGACTAAATTACTGGACGTGTCTGAACCAGCCTTTATCGAAAGTAACTTGAAGGTTTTTATGCGGTTGGTAGTCTGGCCATTTTGCTTTTCACAGGTATGCCAGTCCTTCGATATCGTGATCTCTCTTCTAAATATTCTTGCGTACATTCTTCCTTGAATTTCTCATCGGTAAACCATTTCGTTAAGCATGTCTTCAAAGCGGCATTTTGTTCCCGACACTTAACAACCATTAAGAAGCTACTGTCTTTACAACACTTGGAAAAATCTATGAAGTAAACACGTAAACAATGGTATTGCATAACATATTCGTAATATTTTTGAAATACATTACAATTACCTGTAACCTCTTGAGTGCATTTCAGTTCCTTCGCCTTGTCCCGCATTTTCTGCGGTATGAGCACCTCTCTCTCTACATTTCTCAATGTTTTATCACTGGGATCGCCTACAAAACGCGTCTATGCGTATGTGAGTTCATCAACACTATTTTCGTATTTGGCTACATAAGAATTACTATTTTTTTTGCATTATTCCGAATAACATGACTCGTGGAAGAAAATATTCCGTTGCTTAAAAGAGACTGACAACAAAGTAAGTTAAGAATATTTAAAAGTAAACGTTAGCTAGCTGCAATCTAACGAAAATTATTACAACCTAGATGCGCCTAACCTCACTTTATCATAAATTATATTTCCTTTTATACATTCGCTTCTTCTTTTCTTAAAATATTTATTACAAAAAGCTTTGAAATTTACCGAGATTATGCGGTCCTCCTCCCAATCTTTGCGGAAGAACCGTGCGCTCCAACTTATCTTTCATTGTGTTCAATTCTGTTGTGTTTCGTGCGATCTCGTGTCATTAGAAATTCCGCAAACGCAACTCACCCCCAATAGGCTGCGCTCGTGAGTGTGCACATTTGAGAGTTGTCAGTACGTCGCTTACGAAGGAAATGGTTGCTTGAAGCTACGGATGAACGAGAAATTATAACATTTTCTGTCGGTCGTCTAATTTATTAAGTGAGTAGAATATTCTGTATGATTTAAAATATTATACTTTCATTTCGAGGCATCGTTAACGAACATAACCTCAACAAAGACTGTCGAATATTTACTAAGCGGTATGTTTTCTGTCTCTCACCCGCGATTTAAGCGTAAACACAATGCTTTTAGATTCGTTCAAGAAATAGAAGCTAGAAAAATATGGATCGACTTCTGAGATTAGGCGGAGGTATGCCAGGCCTGAATCAAGGACCTCCACCTTCGGATGCTCCAGTTGTTGACACAGCGGAGCAGGTAAGATTTCTCTGACTTTACACTCGTCACTATTGTTTAGTTCTATTTTCTAAGTAGACTAAGAAATTCCTCATTCACCGCAATTCAAAATTTTATCGTCAAGGAGATCTAAAAAGGAATAGTCAATTTTGTTTCGTGTGTTGACAGTCGGAGCTACGCAAAAGTATTTAGCCAATGTCGCAAATTATGGATTAGTATAGTAACCTGCGTTTATCGATAAACTAATGTTATCTTGTTTTCGTTAATATTATTAGGTATACATATCATCGTTAGCGCTTTTGAAAATGCTTAAACATGGACGTGCCGGCGTACCTATGGAAGTGATGGGTTTGATGCTGGGAGAATTTGTTGATGATTATACCGTTCGTGTTATCGATGTGTTCGCTATGCCTCAAACAGGAACAGTAAGAATAAAGATGTATTAGATCAGTGATGGGCAACCTGTGGGTTTGTATTTGGCCCACCAGCCACTGGCCTGCAGCCTGCAATTGTTTCAATTGTAAATCTATGTCGGAAATAACAAATTCACACCATAAATGAAAATTCATTGATTCATTTATTTACTTAGTACTTTGGAACTTCATTCTGTAAAAATTAAATGAATTAAGTATAATTGTCAAGGAATCAATTTTTCTAGAATAAATTTTCCGCAAACCTAAGTAACATATGAAGTAGACAAGCAAGGTGATCTGTTTTCAATAATAGCAAACTCTATATTTTCTCTGTATTTACTGGCCACACTTCGCGAAAGGTTGCTCATCGCTAGATTACACCTTTCCAGTGCTAAATTCACTAGCACTATACTATTCGCATACTTACAGGGAGTCAGTGTCGAGGCAGTCGATCCAGTATTCCAAGCGAAAATGTTAGATATGCTTAAACAAACTGGTAGGCCAGAAATGGTGGTTGGGTGGTATCACTCTCACCCTGGATTCGGCTGCTGGCTTTCCGGCGTAGATATCAACACCCAACAGTCGTTCGAAGCTCTCAGTGAAAGAGCAGTGGCCGTCGTCATTGATCCCATACAATCTGTGAAAGGGAAAGTTGTCATTGATGCGTTTAGGTTGATTAATCCAAATATGATGGTAAGCACCTGGATAAACTAATTTCTATCCCCAATAGACATTTGTATTTATTATTTGTAAAATTTATAGGTCTTGGGACAAGAGCCCCGCCAAACTACGTCCAACTTAGGCCATCTCCAAAAACCATCCGTTCAAGCTTTGATTCACGGCTTAAATCGCCATTATTACAGTATTAGCATTAACTATCGGAAGAATGAGTTGGAACAGAAGATGCTGTTAAATTTGCACAAGAAAACATGGATGGACGGTCTAACGCTCGCTGAATATTCCGAACACAGTAGGCTCAATGAAAATATCGTATCCGAAATGCTCGAGCTTGCCAAGAATTACAACAAGGTACGGTATTAAATATTCCTTGAAAACGAACCCAGCATTCCAGAGAAATGTGCTAATGCGAGAATTCAATTGTGTAGGCATTGGAGGACGAAGAGAAAATGACACCAGAACAGCTGGCTATAAAAAATGTGGGTAAACAAGATCCAAAGCGGCATTTAGAAGAGAAAGTGGACACGCTTATGTCTACAAACATCGTTCAATGCCTGGGTGCTATGTTGGATACAGTTGTGTTCAAATAATTATTTCTTAAAACACCATTTGCAATATATTATTAAAAAATATACATCTTTCTAAAATAATTGTGTTCATGATCTGTACCCAAAAATAGTACATATAATACACATACTTTTTTACTACCTCCTTTTACCAATTTTTCTCACTTATTTGCTTATAAAAAAAAAGCAAAATGCGTATAAGTTTACGTTCTTTTTTATTCAAGATGGATTTATAAATTTCACAGATATTCAGACAGTACATACGATTTATTTTCTAACGTAAGGCGAGCAACATATTTACACGCCGAAAATTAATGGAATAGTGTAAAAAGATAAGCGACAACAGAATGGAAATAATGCTTACTGTCGCACGTTATTAGAAACGGAAAGTAAGAAATAGCATTGCAGTGAATAGATTTGAGAGGAAATATTTGTTTACATTTACAAAATACTTCTGTAATTTGCAAGTAGAATTCATTTGCTATGTACACTCGTTGCTACAAAATATAGTGCCGATAGTTTTCATTTGCGAAATTTACGAAACTTCGCCAACAGTCGGAGATGGGCAAGAAATTATTTAAAATAAAAATTTATGTACGTAATTTTTATTTCAAATAATTTCTTGCCCATCTCTGCAAACAGTAACGTTGATTTTACCTTTGTTGTACCGCTAATACAAGATAATATAATATTACTGTAAGCGAAGCTCTGAAATATAATCTAAATATAACTGACACGAATTATGGTCTGTACAAGTTTACAGAACATAGAAAATATGATCTTCAATTTAATATAATGGATACCACGTATCAGGGAAACTGGACATTTTTTTTACAAATTAGAAATTGCAGAATATAAAAGTTATTCGTGTAGGAGAGACCTTTATGGAAAGATTATAATATTCCTGTAATAACCGTGTATTTTAAAAAGTGTTTTCAACTTGAAGCTGGTGCTGCTTCTTGTTCCTGTTCCGGTTCTTGATCTTTATCTTTCTTCTTCTTCTTTTTCTTCTTTTCCTCCTTTGCCGGCGATTCCTACAAACAGAAAGCATTGCTGAATACTCCAAATCCATAAAGAATATTAAAAATCATCTTACCTCAATTGCACCTTCAGCTACAACTGAATCATCGGCCTCGGATTCAGTCTTATCCTTTTTCTTCTTCTTCTTTTTCTCTTTCTTCTCCTTCTTCTTCTCTTTCGGCGACATTAACTCCGGATCTTCAATTTCCTCTTCCTTTATCGTAACATCTGCTGCAGGTTGTGGAACCGTCTCTTCCCGTTTACGCTTTTTAGCAGCAGCAGCAGCATCAGTAACGCCATTTTCCTCAGTCTATTTAGCCGACACAATTTGAATAATCAACTCGTCGCTGAAATATAACTGCACAAAAGCATCGCGAGAATTAAACACTTACCTTAATCGTAACTGCAGAGAAGTCTGTATAATTCGCCAACCAATCAGCAGGTGTATTTTCATTTGGCTTTCCATGCTTGTCTAACTTTCCTTCGAGTATCATGCGTTTTTTCACAGAAGCTTTGGGACCCAAACCCCATTTTCTCGGATACGCATCCCTTTCCATGATTACTCTTTTAATTTTCGCAGCCACACCGTGATCGCACGCTGCCATTGTAGGAGATGTCATTAACGCCACAGCTGTACAGTGAAAAGAAAATTGTTAGCAGAATTATTCCGAAATAGTCTACAAGAACGAAATCGTACTGAAAGTTCGAGTAACAGAATAGTACGTAAAAACTACTTTCTGTTGAATATTTAACAGTTATCATAAATAATGTGCGGCATTGCTATACTACTTTGAAAATTCATTTACCAAGTGCTATAGCTTCGCCCTTAGTTGTTACTATTACGATTTCCTGGTTCAATTCAATGCCATCGTCATACATCAGAATACCTGGCAGCATAATTTTAGCTCCGTAGCAAATAGCATTTACCTATTAATGTAATTAAATAGCATCGTAAAGAAACGTTTTTCTCTCATTACGAAAATTATTGCGCAATTGCGTAAACAGGGATAATACATACCGCGCTATCTTTCACAATAATTCTTTTGTGATTGACGAGAAGAGCTTCGAGAGGTTTAATCACTCTCCTTAAATACGACTCGTCGCCATGGTTTTCGTACAACCATTGGGCGTCCAGTATATCGTGCATAGTAACCATACCGTCGTTCTCAGATTGGACGCCCGAACGATTTCTGCGCAGCTCTTGCATCTGGCAACCGGTGCCTAAGAAGAGGCCAAGGTGAACACAAATAGTTCTGATATAAGAACCAGCCTCGCAACTAACTTTGAACACTCCCATATTTCGTTCGTCGTCATAATCGAGGAACCAACTGTCGTAAACCGTTCTGACACGAAGCTGCCGCTTAACTGCGGATATCAGCGGAGGCCGTTGAAACAGTGCACCGCGCAATTTCTCCAGCGCTTGACTAACCTGCGTCGTTTCATTGTAACATTAGCGAATTATAGAAAAATTAACAATTTCGATTCGATGTGTGTTACGTTTACCTTCTGTAGACTTTCAGGAGCGGAGTGCAATTTAAAAACTGCGACGTACTCTTTCCCAGCGGACTGCTGCGACTTAGCTAGTCTCGTTGCTCTATCGATACAAACTATCAAGCAACCAGATACCTTAGGATCTAAGGTGCCGGAGTGACCAGTCTTTTCTACTTTCAAAATTCTCTTTATCCACGCCACGACTTCGTGCGACGATGGGTTACACGGCTTGTCGAGATTAATGCACCCGGATTTTACGTACTCCGATAAAGTACGATGTAACGGTGTCGAGCCACTAGTTAAAGGCGTAAAATGTTTTGTGCGCGTCAGCATTTTATTAAAATTCTGGAATATTAATTCACGTTCGGTTAGCACTGCGTGAGAAACTATTTCCTCGACAACGAAGTCGATTTATTTTCGTGTACGTACCTTAAATAAAAGAGGCCAGTCTTTGTATTCGAGCTTTACGGGCTCGTCGGAAGGTTCGACTTGGCACTTCATCGTCGCTTGAATCTCGCCAAGCGATTTCTTTTTACTTTTCTTCTTACTCTTGTCTGTGCAACAGAAATGAAAGCTAACCTATGAATTCGCACGCATTTTCATTCTCAACGTCGCGTTAACACAACGCGATAATCGTGCACGCGTGTGGAGAATTAATTTTAACATAAAACCGGTGGAAGTGTCGGGTAAAATAGACTGTACTTAAAGTAATATCGTGAATCGCGGCTTTTATACCAGAAAAACACGTGATTGCCGCTAGACATTTAACCAATATTTTTAACAGAAGATTTGCATCTTTATTGCTGGCTATAACGCGAAACAAAGACTGTAACTTAAGGTAGAGACTGTAGTCCGGTAAACACTGTACTAGATAATACAATAACAATTAATAATATTAACAACAATTACCAGTTTCTGCCATTTTGAAGTAGATAGAAACAACACGTGTATCGCGAGCAGTCACGAGGAACCAAAGCGACACCAAACACGCGGGAGCGTCCTACGTCGCCGAGATAATTCCACGGACAACGTGTAGAGTAGATCGGAGTAGATCTGTTACTTTAAAATGACACTCGAAGGGCATAGAAAGATCACTTGAAATTTTCTTTAATGTTCGATCTATACAGTACAGTAATCAAATCAGATTAAACAGCTGGGCACCGTAAAAATAATACGAAACGACAGACATCGAACATGATTTTTATTCGACCTAAAAAGATACGGTTGAAGCTTATCTTCCATTTTCCTTGCGCAATGACCACTTTTGAATTCAACTGCAATCTCCGCTCGATTCTTTAGAAATATCTTTTGTATTTAAAATTGTTCGTTACGGTAAAATAGTCCATTGCAGATTGAAATAAAATTCTGATGGAGCCTGTGAGATTCTTTACTTTGCGTATTATGTGGTAACTTATGGAATGGACGTTCTTAACTGTCGGGCGCAGACGTTTCCCGCTTTTCTATGGGTGCATCTGTTGCATATTCTGTACCGCGAACAGCACGCCGTCGTTTAGAATTGGCGGAAGGCGAAGCGGAGTAGAACGAACGGGATAAACATAAAATACATTCCCATGCCGAGGATTACTGCAACATGTTCGTGGAAAACTTAGAGAGAGGCTTCTACCGTTTGATCAGGGACGATGTGAGTTTCTGCGGTTCTAGAGTTCGTTAACCTGATATGTTTATATAGGTTAAATAATGCTTTCTGTATACCTATACATACTGCTTTTAAAGACTCCCGAAATCTTACTCTCGGTTTCCCTGTACTTTTCACTTAACTTTTATTCGTGTTCATTGCGAGGTTTAATACTTACTAACACCATGCGTGCATCGAATTGTTTTGCATTTGTCAACAATGTAGTAAATAAGCAATTGTACTTTTCGATCCAAGATGTGCCTCAGTATCTGTAAACATTACGAAGTTAGATATTGTTTATACATAGTGAAGTTGTCGTAAAAGTGTCTATAGTATTTAAGAATTTGATATATCTCCTTTGTAGTTGCATTATTACAATCGGGATTATGTAATAAATTAACCAGTGAAATTAATTTTAATTTTAGCCCTCTCAGGCTCTTCTTGCATAAAACGGAAAAATATTCGAAAAAATTCGTTTATTAACATTATTTAATATTTGCATAATATTTTAAAGAAATATAGAATTTCGAAAAAATATAATCATAAAAATGTTCAGGTTGATGTATGTTTGGCTTCGATACGAGTTAGAGTGAGTTTGTCAACATCGATTCACAAAATTTGCCATAGTTCTGTTAATTTTAAAGATTCGCCAATGAAATTTAGAAGGTATATGTAAAAAAGAATGAGGAATCTAATTATATGTTTAATTCAAAATGGGTCTGAGAGTCCAGAAGCTGTTCTTGCATTCAGCAGTACAATTAATATTTACAATTGTTCAGCTTAAACAAAAATAGTAATGTATTAGATTATAATTCACATTTTTAATTGTAAAGTTATTTGTGTACTTTCGTTGTGTTTACAGAGGTGTCTGCTGCTAGTTAACTTTGACATCGACGCCATTTGTGCCTGCAGAATTTTGCAACAACTTTTTAAAAATGACAACATGATATACACACTGGTGCCTATACAAGGTATCCAGGATATGGTTCATGCCTTCGAAGAGAATTGCGAGGAGGTAATATGAAAGCAATATAAATGTATATCCTTTTCAATGACACACTCAACGATCGATGATTATTATTTGTTTAGATAAAGAATGTAATTTTTATAAATTGCGGCGGCACATTAGACTTAGTGGAATTACTGCAACCGGCAGAATCTGTGATATTTTATATTCTTGATAGCCATAGGCCCTATGATTTGTGTAATATATATTCGGAAGATCAAGTACGTATACTTGGCAAGGCTGACGAAGATGAAGAGATTCCTGAATACAATGAGATCTTCAGAGACGAATCGGTAAATTCTTTCTCTGTTTTTGTAAATATAAAGTTGCGAATGTGGAAGGGAATTTTAAGTTCTATGCTTTTTAGTCCGACGAAGATGATGCGAACGAAGAATTGGATGGTGAAGGATCTCAGAGGAAAAGACGAAGGTTAAACGAAGAGGATATTGTTAGAAGGGCTGAACGGAGAAAGTGGTCAGAGAAAAGGGACACTGTTCTGTTCAATTATACGCAATACAGTTATTATGGCAGATCAGTATGCATCTTGTTAAAATAAATCGTGAATAAGTTTAACCAGAAATGGACAGGGTAAGGCACTTGAGGTTACTACCTTGGTTTACATCAATGTTTCTATTTTCATAAGAAAGTCTTTTTTATAGGAGAATTACAGCACATATTACGTTCGATTCAACCAGAGTTGGGCAAATTTTATTTCGAATAACAAATAAATCCCCAAGATTTACTCGTGGATAATAGAATAACGATTTTATTCGGCGAAAAATTATTCGTCAACAATGAATAACAATTCTACTCGACGAAAAATTATTCGTCAACAACGAATAACGATTGAATTTGACGAAATTTTATTTTCGGTTATCATAATACAGCAACGATTTTATTTGACAACCAGGACAATTTCGATAGTTTTTTAATTAATATGTTAGCAGATTGCCTGTTTAGCGTCCACCTTTTATTCGTCGATTCATTCCGACAAATTTTTATTCGAATAACGCCCAACTCTGAATTCAACCATCACAGTTCACCATTAGAGCACGTTAATGATCACGTAAAACATAAACAGTTGGCTGGTAATCCCTTAATGAAATTAAATGATTATTGTATTATCTGAAATTTGCTATAAACGAAAATACAATCTATTCTTCTCTGCAGGTAATAATGCTGCAGGAAAAATAATACTGATGTAAATCGAAGTAATAATCTCACGTGCCTTTATGGTAGTTTAAATTTCATTAAATTTTTTGTTTTCACAGAGTGCAATGCTTGTTTTCGATATGGCGTGGAACATGTCGAAAGACAGTTTGGACATGGTTTGGTGGGCTATAGTCGGTTCCACCGAACAAGCTATTCTTGGTAAGATAGAATCAAGAGTGAGTGTCCTAGAAGAGGGATCACTCCAAGCTCACGTGTCCAGATTGACTCACCAACAGGGAGGCGAAGTTAACAGGCAACAGCAACAAGAACAGCATCATAGTACAGTCAGAATTACTTACGACAAAGAGTATCCTTTCCTCTCGAGAATGCTTCTTCTTATAAAATCTATAACAGAGTATGAAATTCGATTCCTTACATATAAATCACAGCCTTTTACTCGTATTATATCGACACTGGACCGTAGAAGCTAGTTTGAGACATTCGATACCAACTGCAGTGTCATTAAGACTTTGGTCGATCAGAGGAGAGCAACGGTTGAAGGAGCTGCTAGCAGAAATGGGATTACCTCTCGCGCAATCGAAGCAGCGATTTTCCGCAATGGATCTTGTGCTCAGACAAGAGTTCAGGCAAATGGTCGAGAAATTAGCGGGAAAGTATAAAGTAGACACTATCATCGGGACGAGCTTTACCCTTCAGTCTGGTTACAGATTTAAATACTGTGCCTCGGATGTAGTTTACGCTATGCTTGCTCTAATGGAGTCTTCTGTAAGTCGACAGTAATCGCGTATTTCCTGCTCAACTCTGTTAAATACGCTTGTAGTCACGTTAACTCTTTTAACTTTACAGTCGAAGGACAAGTTGCCGCAACATTGTTTCTTAGAAGCATTGGACTGTTTGTCACGCACGAAAAAGGATATTTTACAAAGCGGCGTAGAAAAAGCGAAGCTTATGCTCAGTAGTATTTTTAAGGCCGCGCAGAGTATTTTACAAATGAAACAGATTAGAAGCGCCGGCTCGTTTCTTTACATAATCATCCCAGAGGGGGTCGCCGACAACCACGTGTTCGCGCATCCGCACCCGTTAATTATGTTAGCGCAATTTACTCTGAAGGCTTACGTAGATTCTTCGAAAAACAGACGAGCGCCAGAATGGCCGCTTATAGTCTCTTCGACATGTAACACAGAAAATGGCAAGTGCCTCGTGGTTGGTATACCGCCAGTTTGCGAGGACCAGCCGAGAAGGTAATTACTCTTGTAAATACGAAAATACTTTAACTACGTGCGATTATAATAATATTAATTTATTACAGTCTATTTGGAAGGGCCTTCGAACAAGCGGCGAAAAATACAAACTCTTACATAGAAGCGGACTACTTCGACACTACAAGTAAGGATCCATTGATCTTTACGATTTTACTTTCAAGACATCGAATTTTTAATCGACTCCCTTTTCTTTTCAGTAATAAGACTGAAAATCGAAGAAAGAGGGAAATTTCTGGACGCCTTGGCAGCTCTGCTAGCGTGAATTTTTTTTAGTGATTCCTTTGACGTATGAAAATAAATATTTTCTGCCTATTATTTATTCTCTAGATAAAATAGGGCAAACAGCCGCAGCGGTGTCTTTTAAATAAACGCGACGATAGAATCGATTCGAGATGATTTGCTCTTTGCGACACGCTGTGGCTCTTTGATAGACGTGAACTACTTAGTAATATCTGTTTTTATAAATAATGACGTGTAGCTTTAATCGTATTGTAGATATGTGTACAAAGTAAAACTAACGTAGCGTGTATTGCAAGGCTTTCGCTCACATGTGAAATGGCTAACGAAAAATATTTGTAATAAGCTGAGCAGTCCGTTTAAAAAAAAAAAGAAAGCAAAAGTGTGTTCGGAAAATCAGATACAACTTGGAAAATAAATAGATAGTTCGTAGACGAGCAATGTAAAAACGGCGCTAGATATTAATTTTATATGAAAACAAGTATACGCATGAGAAACAGAAGTTTCAATAAATTTCTCCAATTTTTTATACCTGTTTATTTTTCAATTTGCAATAATCACGTTAATTTGCGATACGGAATTTTACGCAGCCAACGGTTGCTTGTACGGGGAGCAGGATGAATTAAGCAGTTAGTAAAACTCCAGATACGTTCGACGTGTTCATTTGGCGTTCCTTAAGTAATACATCGTAATATATTAACGTACTCGTGTGCGTGTGTACACTTAAAAATACAATCCGCTCGATTTGTTATTGACTATGATATATAATACATGTCTTTTGGTTACTTCCACAAAGGGGCGTGCGAATACAAAAGCGCAGTCCTGCGCGGGATTCCTTCCTACTGAAAGGAGCAATGGTATCACAGAGACAGGATTGAGAAGAGAGGATGGGGGCGGGTGTTCTTTATTCTGTGGTTGTATAATGACCACTTTAAAGCCTAACTGCTCCTTCCCCCATGGTCTTTAATACATTTGTATAAAATCATCCGTCCAACACCATACGGCTCATGTAGAAACTTGATCGTTCTTCGCGGTCTTGTGCACCGCGGCTATTTTGTTTATGGGCAGTCTGTTGTTGTGGAAACCGTCGACAAACTGCTGCACAGAGTCCACCGTTATCTCGGCCCCGTCCTCCATCACGATGTAAACTCCTCGGGGTATGTCGATAGCCGTTAGGAGCGGCACGGCGTCGTCCAGACCGACGAACTCGCGCAGTATATCTGACGTCTCGCACTGCGATACAGACAATTAGGTATTTAATGAACTAAAACCAAGCTGGTGATGCGACGTGGTCAGTGCCGGATTAAGACCTTCGGAGACCCTAACCAGAAAAAGATTTTGAGGCCCTCTTATGAAGGGTGGTCGCTTCAACGCAATGTAGGTTTCTTACTTAAATCACACACGGTTTTTTTGGGGGGAAGTGGTCACGAATTTCTTACGTTTACAGAGTTAAATGAATTATAAAAACCTTTAAAAGAATTTTGGTAACTGAAAAAATGGAAGGGGGGTTGGAATATAAAATCTTAGGAATTGTTATATTGGGGGAGGGAGAGGGTAAGAAATCGCTAAAATTACCCTTACGTGAGTAATTTAATTCTAATTCTTAGGAGAATGAGTCTTATGTATAAAATTGATTGATATTCAATTCATATCAATATGCACAGTGACCTTAGTCTCGCCCCTGACACGTGCGTCAAATACTTACATCTAACGCTACATAAAACTGCAAAATATCATCTGGATCATCGTAATTTGCATCGTAATCCGGCCTGTCTCTTCTGTACGCCTGCGCGGCCGGTAACAATACGCTTTCCGCGAACTGAATCTCGCTGTCTTCGCCTTCTGTCAAAATACACCATCGATAAAAAGGGAACGACCTGGGCCATCGCGTTTCGACGGAACTTACCGACGAACAGTATAATTGCCGGCGCGTCGTGCAACGAGGTGGCATACTTTTCCGTTAAGATGTTCACCAAACGACTGGTCCATGGAAAGTTCTGTGGAATGGAATGAGACTGAATGTAGAGCGTGTAATACGAAAGCGACAGTAACGGTTTAAAGCTGTTCGAGGAATAATTTCATTTACCAGTCCTTCGGGATCCTCGATTAACTCCGCTCGACCGTCCAACGTTATAATATTATCCCGAGGATCGAGTATTACTAAAGTGGGTATTGCTTGCACGTCGAGAGCTCTCGCTAATTTTCGTCGTCTCTCCTCCTGACTAAAGGGTATCCTCAACCAAGGCATCGTTTCAATATAAACGTTATAAGATTCCTCGCTCCTGGTACAGTAAAAAATACATTTTAATCAGACCTTATCTTCTGTAATTATACGTCTATGTTGTCTGATTGCAATCAGGGCCGGCGTGAATTTTTGCGAGCCGGGTTCTAAAATTGTGAGGGGTAAAAAAAACGGATTTATATGTACTAAGAATTTTATAATAATAAGTATGTATGTATAAGGCCCCGAAAAATTTACGATTAGCTTTTCGTAAACGCGGGACCTTTTAAATAAATTTTATAATAATAAATATCTATGCATAGGGCCCCGAATAATTTATGATTAGCTTTTCGTAAACGCGGGGCCTTTTAAAGAAATTTTATAATAATAAATATATATGCATAGGGCCCCGAAAAATTTACGATTACGTTTTTGTAAACCGCGGGGCCTTTTAAAGAAATTTTATAATAATAAATATCTATGCATAGGGCCCCGAAAAATTTATGATTAGCTTTTCCTAAACGCGGGGTCTTTTAAATAAATTTTATAAAAATAAATATCTATACATAGGGCCCCGAAAAATTTATGATTAGCTTTTCGTGGACCGCGGGTCTCTTTAAAACACGGGGCCGGGTTCCAGGAAACGCGCTGGGACCCGCCTCGCGCCAGCCCCGATTGCAATTACAGGTTTTCTTACTTATTTGGGATGAACGAAAAAGTGACTGATTGGAAGAACTTACCTATCTGAACTCACGAAGATCACCTCGAAATCGTGACCCCTCTCCCGAATTCGCTGATAGGTATCCACAAGCTGTGGGGTGAACGCTTTGCAGGGTGGGCACTGACGTAGGAACATAAAAATGCATTACTTATTACCACAGCTAGTTGGACCTAACGCGTTATGCAAGGCAAGTCATGTATCTTGATAAAGCAGGGACGGATTGAGATTTTTGGGATCCAGGGCTATCAAACCTTCGAGGGACAAAACAGAACAAATTTGAACTGATATGCTAAGTATTTGACAGACTCCAAATGTTAAAATCCCTCGGGCCCAACAATTCAAACACTAATCGCACACCGTGTGCGGGAATCCCCCGATCATACAGGTCAACCATACTCGCTGGACGCCCATCGGCGTTCCCCGCACAGGTGGCATGCAAAGGGTTAATCTACCACTACCCTAAATATTTACTATGCAATTTTTTTTTTTGAAAATATTTTCTCAGTAATTTAAAGGCGTCAAGGTAGCTCGCTCAGCTTATATAACTTCTCCTTCCTAAAAAAAAAGGGAAATAAATGTATGTGTATATACCCAGTGTGCGCTAAAGTAGACACCCTTGAAGCAGTGTCGCAGCTCTTCGTGTAGCATGGGCTCATTGCTATCGCGGGCTCCACACGGCAACAATGGCCCATCCTCGAGGGCTGCTTTCGGATGAGGAGGCTTCCAAGGAAATTCAGCCCCGGTCGGATCGCCGATGGTTCGCTCTACGCCCCCTCTGGTCACCACCGAGCCGTTGGAGCCGTCCAATAAAATTAAAGTCGGTACACCGGCCTTTATTCGATACCTCCGGGTCAGCCTGGTCTGTAAAAAAGATACTTGATCGCCTGCAACAGCGTTTCACCCATCGATCGCAGGATTCTTAAGGATCCTTCATGAATATACATCTCACGGGACCTTTGTTTGAAGTCGCGTCAGATTTGCATTCGCGACTTCCGCCGCTCGTTCCGCGATCAAAGCTCTCTGCAGTTTTTTTTTTAAAGAAACTCTGGCCATCTTGGACAAGTTTTTACGCCGGAAATGTTACCGGTACGTTCCATGCCTCTCACGAATAGTCGAATACCAGAAAATTCAAATTCGAGATTCGAATATTTGAATACAAGAAAATTCGAATATTCGGATTCGAATATTTGAATACAAGAAAATTCGAATATTCGGATTCGAATATTTGAATACAAGAAAATTCGAATATTCGGATTCGAATATTTGAATACAAGAAAATTCGAATATTCGGATTCGAATATTTGAATACAAGAAAATTCGAATATTTGAATACAAGAAAATTCGAATATTCGGATTCGAATATTTGAATACAAGAAAATTCGAATATTTGAATACAAGAAAATTCGAATATTCGGATTCGAATATTTGAATACAAGAAAATTCGAATATTTGAATACAAGAAAATTCGAATATTCGGATTCTAGAAAACTCAAATTTGAGAAATTCGAATTTTCGGAATGGTCGAATTTTGGGTTGTACCGAATAGGAATGTGAACATAATTTTTTCGCATACTTTATCGTGAAATTCTTGTCACATTGATCTTCACAATTTTATGTTTTTCAAACGATTAGTTTGAAACTTTATTAACCGTTAGTAAATTTGTAAAATTTGAAACTTTGACTATTCGAATACTCCTAATTATTCAAATATTCGAATTATTCGAAGAAATTATTATCGTATCGAATTGCAAATCCTCTGCGTTACTTCCGTCCCCGACATTCGCTACGTTATTCAGAGCCCTTAAAAGCTCCGATTTAAATTCTAAAAAGCGTAGAAAAAGAAGTACGTAACAGGTACAGCCAAGCACGTAACGTTTGCACGAACAAAAGCAATAAATTCCCCGGCAACAATTTCACGCTACTCGGCTTCACAGAATTTCGTTTCGAGTCACGGTAAACGGCGGCTCGAATTCATCTCGAGCGGCGGGCGAGTATTGACTGTAGAAAAGAAGGCAAGACAAAAACAAAAACGGCGGAGGAGGAGGAGGAAAATCGAATCCCATCAATTTCAGGATGCGTGAGAGGAATACACTACAGACGAGTGTGTAGGCACGCGAGGCAAGTAAATTCAGAGCACGTAGTTTGGCTGTGTTTCTTCCGTTACCCTTGCCGCGATACGAAATTCAACCGCGACGAAAAGGGCGCAACGAGTGTCTCTCTACAGGGGAGTAACGTCTGCTGACAATGAGTGCTATCCCTCCTGCCCAGCTGCGTGATTACGGTGCTACAAGAGGGAGAGTAGCGGGGCACGGGCGCGAACGTGATACTAGAAACTGGCAAGGAAGGCCCCCCGCGCCGCGAAGAGATAAGGAAGGAAGGGCGTGCAGGAAAAGTACAAGGGCAACGCAGACGCGGCTGGGTATCCGTTTCTTTGCAGATAAGCAATCAACCCTTTCAACGCCGCGCCGTTCCGCGGGGAGAAGTATTGCCGGCTGCGAGGAAACACCAAGAAAATGCTCTTCGCTTTCAGGGAAATGATCGAGAACAGCGTCTAGTGTCTGCCGATAATAAGTACCGTCGTCTTTCTGTCTGTTCTAGCAGACTGCGCGATTACAGTAGCATCAGACGCGGGGAACGAGGCGGCGACGGTAAAGCGAGAAACTTCCATTCTGCTGGCGGGGGATAAAGGAGAGCGACTCTGTCACGACTAGACTTCAAGGATTTCTAACTAGTTTCCTGAGCGTTTTCTGGTAGGTACTCTGAAATGAAATCGATGGAGGGTCGTGGGGTTTTTCGAGGATGTGTTCTGTTCCTGAGTTAGGGGTGGTGAAACTAATTCCCGCAATGTGGATCTTTTTATTGAATTTGGGAATATTGTTGCTGTGGGCTTTACAGGATTTTTGGTACATTTTTCTTTAAGTCTTTTTGTCGAATTCTGAAGTAAAATCGATGGGCAGCTGTAGGTCTCTTCCAAGTGTAAAATTAGTCTCTGTAATCCGGATTTTATTACTTTGTAATATTATTAGAGGCTTCGTGGGATTCTTTTAAGCCCTCAACGCTGACCTCCATGGATCTTAATTCTTCATATACTTTTTCCCAAATTTTCTGTACTTTTCTCTTTATTTTAATGTTAATTTGTAATAACCAATCCCAGTATAATTTTGGAACACAGACAGTGACTATATCACTGCCGCCGTCCGCTAGGAGAGAAATTGTTAAATTCGGTGCCGCCGCTGAAGGGTTAAGTTTCTTGCAGGTACCTTCTTCAATTTTCAAGTGTTACAATATCAATAGCTAACGTAACTGAAGGCTTAATCAAAATATGTTCCAGTATTTACCAAACAATTAATTCTTTTCCCTCTTTTTTCAAAATATTACTCTTTCTCCCCGTTCAACACCAAAATCATAAAACTTAACTGCAGCAAAATATGCTTAGAGTTCATTCAGAAAACAACGAAAGTAAACGAAAGAATAGTAAAAAAATAACACATGTGGATATTGTATTATACTAAAAAACTGAATTTAAAATGATTAATGTCGCATTCTCCCAAGATACATTAAACTTTATGAAGAATTAGAGTAAGTATATTATACATTGCACTATGAATGCGAAAATAACGACGATGCTCCAACTTTCTCCTAAAAATTATTTTCTTCGCTGGAAACATTATCATCAGAAATGCAATACATCTCCATTTTCCGTTTCAAGTAATACGTTACACGCTTTTCACTAAATGAATCTTTAACGATCGCTCGACGGTGAACAATTAGTTCGTTCGCAGTAACGCTATATCATAACGCTGTGTTAATTTTTTTACACCGTTGAACGCGCGATTATCGATTTCGGCAGACGACAGCGGGAAATAATTCTCTCACGAGAAAGTGATCTACTATGGTGCCCGTTATTACTGAATACCGATTCCCGTTAATCTGTCTGATTACTGGAGAACAAAAGGGATAGAGATGATTGGAGCACAAGACATATTCCGGAAAGCTTTCAACATCGGAGTAGATAATGGAGGGAAGTTCCAAAGAACTGAAACTGTGCCTTGAATTATTTAAATCACATCGAAGAGAAATAAATTAATTTCTCGTTACACATTGACTCATTGTTACAAAGGCTCTGGTGTACCATTGTAATCAGCCTGTTATCATAATATCTCGCTGTACGCGTTGCTGTGATTGACAAGGGAAAATTTCGAACACGGAAATTCAAAAAATTCTGAAATTTTTGTTTGCCGCCCAAATTCACTCTAAGGGGGTGAAATTAATCCCTGAGAATTCGGCCATTTTCCGAGTTTGTGTTATACTTCGCGAACTGTAAGAGATAGAAAAAAGTTTCGCGACGAAAGTTACTTCTTTTAAATAGTTCTATCATTTGGTAAAAAAATTATTTTATAGTTCACGAGTTATAACACAAAATGGTAAAATAACCGGATTTTCAGGGGTCAATTTCCGGGTTCGAGATGTTCCCTTGTAAGAACGTTAAAGACACAATCGCGCACGTTCCAAATATCTGAATTTCTCACTGGAAACTCAGAGTAAAAAGCTCGAATATCGTGATAAGCACTATTACAATCGACGCAAAGAGTAGTCAACTCTTCTGAATAACCGACGGGTTGAACGCACGTCTTCTGGCTATAACGTATTATTTAAATCACCATTAAAGGCAAACGCAACATTTCTTTTCCTTGATAAAGGTCAAAATCATTGACCGAAACGTTGGATTTGATTTAATATTGCAAAATAGCTTTTATTTAATTTTATAATTGACCGAACCAGTGCGCCGAAACCAATAAAAGTTTTTTTATGTAGTCAACCCTGCCAAGAGCTTTGTCAGAGGCTTAAAGTTCTACCTTTAAACTTTAAACTATAAAAGAAAGCTGCCAAGTATCGCGTAGAGGTGAACACACCTCGTGAAAAAGTCTCCCCTAAGCTGACGAGCATCACCCACTAATAAGACCGGGCGCTCTAACGCGCCTACCGAATTTCGTAGCGGCCCTCGGTCGGGGCCGAGACAACAATTAGCCAGGAAAATCAAATGGGCTTGGCGGCCAGGCGTTGCGCGGAGGCGAAAGGATCAAGGGGCTATCGGGCGGCCATCAGAGCCGCCACTGTATCAAGCTGCAAGGGACCGAGAGATCCCCGGCGGACCTTTGTGCCGCGAAACGCCTTTCAGTGGCTCTGGCACGGCGGGAAATCGCTACCCTTCCGAGACGTTCTCAACGGTCGGCGATATTTCGCCCGCACAGCCGTCCGGGGATAGAGGATGCCTATTCGCCGGGCTTCCCCGTGTCGCGTGCACCGAGATACACCGGGATTCTTTGCCGATACGTCGCGGGCTCAGGCACAAAAGGAGGGTGTGAGCGGCGGAATAAGGCAAGGAGGGTCCGCGCGGCACGGTCTGGGTACCGAACGTGCGACGTCGTACGTTATCGCGACCCTCCACGGGGAGGCATTACCGCGGTCCCTTCGTATATTCCCTACCGGCGCGGCCTCCCGCTCGTTCGTACGGGTCCGCGTATATATACGCGGAGTTTCGTTTGCCGTCTCCGTCTCGAGCGGTCGATAACGCGTATACGTCCTCCCTTGGCGTTGGCTGCCGCTCGCTCGACGGTGCTATCGTTATTTCCCCCGGTGGTCTGTATGTCCCCTACCACGGGCCACCACCGTCGCTCCTGCTTGCTCGTTCCCCCGTGTCGTCCTTGCCCTCCATCGCCCGCTTACCCTCGTCGATTCTCCCCACCTCCCTTCGCTTGCTCGCTGCCTCTCTGCCCCTTCCGCCACTGCCCCCCCCACAAACGCCCACAGCTACCGGGAAACTTGTATCAGTACGAAAAACGCCACTGTAATATCACTATTTTCTGATCCCGCCGTGATTATGCGCACGCTTGGCTCGGGCTCCAACAGCGTCCATTGGTGGTTGCTCTCCGTGCTCGTTTGCAAAATGTAATGCAGGGGCATGGAGCACTTTGCGAGGGGCAGGTGATTGGGGCTGCTGGTGGGGGAATTTTTGGGAATGTTGTGTAACTATTCTCTGAACTGTCGAGTTATGTATGGTATTGGTAGTTGGTGCTAATGGGGATTGATACAGCTGTTGGATTAAATAAAGGAGTTCTGATGCGTTGCGTACACACGATGACCTGGTCTGGTCTCGAAATTGGCTGTATTTAGCTTTCGAGCTTCTTTTGAAAAATTGAATCTAATATGCGGATGATAGTTCCTTAATTAATATGAGAGATTGTTTTAGTTTTTTAATATTAACGTAAGTAACGGCATTTAGGAAATGTAAGTTAAACTAAATATCCCCTGTTGACTAAAGGGATTCCTTGAACTTCAACATCCGCAGCTGTTGTTCAGTATTTCTCGTCTGCTAACAATTTAAGTCAATTTTAGAAGGCACAAATTATTAATCCAGTGCTTTCAACCTTTTTCGAGTCCCGATCCCGTTTTATAATATTCTTATAATAAAGGTAAGGTAAATATAATAAGGTAAAGAGAACACATTAAAATTAAGTATTTCAGAATATAATCCTAACCAAAAAACCGTGACGATCCTCCTGAAAACACTTCAGGACCCACAGGTTGGGAATCACTGTATTAATCATTCCCCGTAATCGAGGAACCTAAACTTAAAATTGTAGAATTTCGGTCGGTATAGCAGTACGTAGCTGAATATTCGGAACTCAATCGAAGTTTAAGCCTCGAATTCATTGAAACGGCTACCGAGGAGGAAATCGATAAAATCGGTCGCGTCTCCGAATGCTCTGAGTTGGTGATGCTCTCCACCGATTTCCTTTCGACTTTAAGCGTTTCTCAGTGAACGAAAAAGCTCCTCGGTTCGTTCGGCTAATTTTCGTGGCATTAAGGATGATTTCGTGTATGACGGAAGATAATTTGAAAAGTGACGTCTTTCAGTCCCCATTTTCTACCAGACACTCTGACGCTCGGTCTCCCTTGCAAGGGGAAGCCCTCTGGCATACCCGTGACATCGGGTAGAAGACAAGCGATGGAGAGGAAGGGATGGAGATCACTGTTGGCTCGTTCGCGCGCGTTCAATCGCCTCCTTCGTGAACGGCAGAGGTGCGCAACGCGTATGTACTTTGTCGCCTGATTCGCCCCGGCAAGTACCGGGGAAAAACTTACATGCTACTATTCAGCGAAAAATTCCATGGAAAGTCCCGCAAGGTGCGTTTCTATCTAGAAATGCGCGAAGGGTTCTCAAAAAGTTACACAAGCTTGTAATTATTCTTCTCCTCGTCGATTTTTTGCAATTTTCATTTGCATTATTTTTTTGTCTGTTTCTTAAATAATTCAAAACTTACGTGTTGGCTTTACGTTGTTTGTGTTTCTAGCATTATTCCTACTACTGTGTTAGTGTTCCTCAATAATTGTATGATTAGATAAATATTAATATGAGTCTATAGATTTACTTATCTGTGTAATATATTGAACAACATGGGGGTGACTATTTTTGCATGAAATGAAATTTGGAGTGGGACTGACTGCGTTACTTGAAAACTATTTAAATGCCAGCGCTGTGATTTTAATATTTCAGAATTTGATATTTGTGAAGTTTTAGTGTCTGTAGAAACTTATTTTTAAATTCAGATAGAATTTTATAGCTTAAAATTTTGACATCGCAATGTAAATTTAAAATTATGAATCGAAAGCTCAAGTTTGAGCAAATACGATAATTTATTACCTGGCACATTGAAAGTGCCATAGAAGTGCGGCTTAAAGAACGTCTGGCTAATCAAAACACAAGTACCTACCTCACAAAATGTTAATTGCTTTACACGAAAGTTCGCCAACGATATCCATGCGACGGAATATCAAAAGTAAATTTCAGGTGGCACGCCACAAATGTTGAATATCGTTAATCGATTTCGCAGGCGGTCGGGGTTCAATGCTTGCCGATACTTAAAGTTGCGCACCCCTGGGTGTACACAGATATCGCCTGCCGACGTCTCCCGCCCAACCACGACGCAGACCACTGTGTTTCCATTGGTCAACCCCAGCAGCAGCGTCTTAAGCTGCCGCTCTTTCAATTACACGCCGCGCGGACGACCACACGCTGCCGCGAAGAGCCTCGAAAAAATTCCACAACCCTGGAACATGCAACTTCTCGCTGCCCGTCGCTAGCAATCGATCTTACAAGGGCTACCAACGATAATAGAAAGATGACATTCTCAAGTAGATATGCATCTCGCTAACTGTTAGTGCCCGCTAAAAAGAGAGCACAGTCGCGCCACTAGTGGTGGAGAATTATCGATGGTACTATCGATAGTTATCGATGGTTCTCACTATCGAAAACTATCGATGGCTTATTTTCACTATCGATAATTATCGGTATTGAAAATCGTAGTTTTTTATAAATAAAAAATGGTATAGCGAAGTACATAGATTAAAAATATTCTGTTGAATAATAAAGAATAATTTGTTAGATTGTATTTCTCGTTTCCCTGTAAAAATTTAACGTTTCAAATTTGATAAATCATTCGAACTAAGTGACAACAATACTACTTATATATGTATTACTTTAATTTCCTAAGTCTATCAATTAATGCCGCGAATTTAAAAATATCGGTAACTATAATCTATTGATAGGCATTTGTTCTGTAACTTACGATAGCGATCGTGTTTTGTCAATTTGGTCATACCACAGAAAGACTTTTCAATTATAAATGTATTTTATTCCTAACACAGAATAATACCATGTAATATCACCAACAAGGTATGGAGGTTGTATGGAGATATTCTATATCTCCTCTGTGGTAATATCAGAATTCAGGTGATATACCCAAATAGCACAGACGTTTTAAAACACCTCAATTGTATGTCCGTTTTAGGTCTAGACGGCTTTAGGACGCCTATAGACGTGTATGTGCTACGCTACTTAGCTGGATACAAAATGTATTGCATCATACCACCACTATCGATAATTATCGATAACTATCGATGGTTAATGGCCCAACTATCGGAAATTATCGATAGTGCCGACTATCGATAATTCTCCACCTCTACGCGCCACGCACAGTCCTCGAACCAAGCGCGCGGTAAAAAGAACTTACCGACAATCGGGCGAAAATGAAAGGCGCAAGTTAAGATGGGATAATTTCGCGAAACGAATCACGGAGATGAAAGGTATCGCGGGGAGCAAGCGGCAAACGGCTCGGAACATTTAATTCCTTTTCTTTTTCGCGTGCAACTTTCTACCACTTTCGTCGGCGAAATACACGCGTGCTCGTCGGTTGCGCGACGTCAAAGCATTCGGAAGGGGGTCTCACGCGAGTATTCGAGTCATAGGTACTAGAATACATTTATTCGAGCGATTCGCACGTACTTCACTTCGCCTTTGACCATCGCCGAGTAGGTCGCATGTAATCTACGCGATACGCTGGCTAAAAAGCAGATAGAAACAGCAGCGGAGGAAGTGCAGAGGGTGGCGTGGGTGGGCGTGCGTGAGGGAGAGAGACAGCGCCGCGCACGGGCCACTCTGTGTACGAACTACCTCAAAGTCTATCTAGATTCCAACGTTCCTCGCGTTCCTTTTTTCTCTCCTTTCCGTTCCAGTCGTTTTTCGTGGGAAGGGACCTGCATCGCGGCCGATTCGCCGTCGCCCTCTATCCCGCGGGCACGCAAACGTAAATATATCTCCCCTCTCTTTCGACCGCTCGGCTTCTTTCTTGATCTCGCCGGCCGAATGAGAAAGCTATTTGCGGAAGATATGGGTCGGCCACCCCGGAATGGAAAGGCTGCTCGGCTTGACTCTTTTTCCCTCGGCGCTTCCCCGTCGATGGCAAAGGCGTGTACCTTTATGAAAACGGTTTACGTCGTACAAACGATGAGCATCGTGTCTCTATTATACGCTACCGTGCAACCGGCAGGCGGGCATCGTAGCAGCGCCCTCTCTCGGCTTCCTTTTTATACCGCTAATCGGTTAGTTTCGTCAGGCGAAGTGGACGGCCCCGAAATAAAGCACGAGCGAACCTCCGCTGTTTAGAGAATCGAATATCGAACTGATTAAAGAGCTGTTTGCAATGGAACACTCCGGTGGCTCGCGAGTGCTGTCGTTTTACAATATTCTCGTTTTCATGTGTAACTTGAGTAGCAGACACAATGGTCAGGTTCTAACCAAAGAGGATAGAAGCACAGAGTGTCCAATGACAGGTCGTTTCTAAAGACCAAGATATCGACAGCTTTAATAGCTTTAGCGACTGACACGATTTGTGTTTTCGTTTTCTATTTCCGTCGCGTTTAAGGTTGCGCTGGTGTCGATCATAAGTATCGTGTCAAATATTTCGACGAACGGGAGATCGTATTAAGGATTGGTGGCGATACAGTTGCTTTGACCCTTCCAGTGGCCGTTGCCTAGGCAACCAGCACCAGTTTCAGATTTCTTTGTTTACCTTGAATGCGAGCTAAGAAAGTACTGGAGGAGCGAAAGGGAGAAAGTATACCGTGTCGATTCTTTCTCGCAAGCAGAGTATACAGCGCCAAGTTGCTCTTCTCATTGTTAAATGAATGGAACAAGTATACAAAGGAGGCTGCGATTTCAAGGGGGTGATTCCCAATGTGGATCGGGCAGATAGGCGGAATAACGAGCAAGGAAGAATCACGAGGCTACTTGACGCTAATTGCGGAGGACGCTTATCGTTGCGTTTACTCGCGAATCTGACTATCGAGTGTGTGTGTGTGTGTGTATGCGTCACCAACACAAACAGCTCGAGTGGCCTGACTAATGATCGTGGAAAAAAGACAGGGAATAACGACCTCCGATACTCTTTCATTTATGTGCATCCCGGTAATGCGTGTGTATTGAATAAATACCAAGAACATTCGTCTTACATAGCAGTTTTGAGCAAGCGGCATGGTATTACATTCAAATTCAAGTCGCTGCCTAGAAGCTCGGTATAAACCAGACGCGTTTCTTTTTCTTTCCCTTTCCCTATATATTTTTTTCCTTTCACTCGTTACTCGACCACGATCCTAGAAGTTCGTTAACTCGCATAAAAAATACTGAGGCGAACCGAACACCGTTATAGGGCTGTAATGCAACGCACAACCACTCGAACTTTCGAGACACGAGATACGCGGCGCGTTATCGAGATGCCGCGAGCCGATGAAAAGGTTCGAGCCTCGAAACTGTCCTGCCTTTTACTCGAACCGATAAATATTCATAAACTTATCATTTCAAATTGATTTTATGTATATAACTATTTCCTTCGGGACAGTGCTTTAAAATTCGAAGCCGGATTTGGAGATTTGGCGCTCCTAGGCTAAGAAATGAAACATCATTAAATATTTTAATTCAAAAGAGTCGAGGCAATTTTAAAATTTATTCAATGTGGCAACTCACATATGAGTTATTGCTAATTCGCTGCATGAAAAAAGGGGTTGGTTTTAAAATTGTTGCGAGACTCTGTTTAAACCTTTTCCAATTTCTTTCGCCCAAAATTTGTTGGTCTCCAAAATCTGCCGCTCCTCAAAATTTGTCACTCTCCAAAATTTTTCGCTCCCCAAAATTTACAGTTTCCCAAAATTTGTCGGTCTCCGAAATTTGCCGTTTCCCAAATTTTTCCGCTCCCCAAAATTTGCCGCTTCTCAAAATTTGTCGGCCTCCAAAAGTTTCCGTTCCTCAAAATTTACGGCTTCCCAAAATTTGTAGGTCTCCAAAATTTACCGCTCCCCAAAATTTGTCGGTCTCCAAAATTTATCACCCTAGACTGCAACCTACATAACATATACACAAATCCGCCCCTGAATGTTATGTAATAATAAAGAAATGAACAATCTAAAACTATTGCAGCTGGAAAAGAGAGAAAGAGAACGAGAATACACCTTGGGGGAAGTGTCCCGTTTGAAAAATTGGAGCGAATCACGCGAGTAGCAGATGCTTCGTGGAAATATCGCAGACGATTTTTCGTTAGAGAAAGTCGGCTCTGCCCGATGTGTTGGGCGCAAATAAAATCGGCCCCTAAATAGCACGTCTGGCGAGGGGTTAAAACACCCGTTGGAAATAAAAAAGGCGCTGCACGCGCGGTCGTTCTGCATAACGGCGCGCGTGCCCCCTCCCTACGTGCACGTGTAACTTTATGACAGACATGTGTACAAATTTCAAATGATACGCTCGCTTCAATTGGTCGCGCGCTACCGTAAAAGTTCGCGCAGCGCCGGGCGAAAATCACGAGCGATCGTAAAAAAAACAGAAAACCGTTACGAGCGCCCCGAAGGAATATTGAAACGCGGTGAGCCCATTGAAATTATTATACCAGCGACTGGTTTTAAAATCGCTCGGGACGCTTTCGAAGTTTCGAGAACTTACGGATTATCTGAATGACCGTTGCGGCTGGAGGGCCGTTATTCGGCTTAAAAACCGGGTCTAATTATTTAATTGAATTTAATTGAAGCTGGCGCATGTCTGCGGATCGCACGATAAAGAGCCACGGTGACATCAGTCGGGGACAAAAGGGAGAAATGTAGAATATCCAGCCCAATTATTCGCAATTATATTTCGAGCATTATAATCCCGACAGATGTAGAACTCTTTAAGCCGACATATGTTCAATTATAGGTTGTGGTAAATACGTTACATTGAGCGTGGAATGTATTTCCTCCGCGAAGAATTTCGCTTTCGATATCTAACAGTAACTATAGGAAACTTAAATAAAAAGGGACGAGGCAGAACGTTTAAGATATTGTGAATTAACGTACTGTCAACAAAATAAATTAATTCTTACTTTTATAAAATTCATAATCCGTTTATTAATAAAACAGAAGTTGGAAACCTAATCCCCTAAGGTTGTGTGAGTAATTTACGGTTCTGTATTCAATCAGCGTTTAAAGCAGGCTAAGAAAACGAGGAATATCCACCAGTCTAAATTCGTCACTTTATCGAGAATTAAATGCAAGATGCGAGTACGACTGGGTCAATGACAGAATAACGTGCATTTATCTCACACTTATACGTAAACTTGCATGCAACCTCCCTCTAAAAACTGCCTTGATTCACCCGTGAATGTTATCTTTAATTAAAGAATGCACTATATTACGCGGAACAATCTCATACTATTTGCATGAAACAGGAGAGCACGGCGTAAAAAGGGGGAAATCTCCGCGTTCCGTCGCTCAACGATGCTACCTCAGTTGGCAACATATTGTATTAATACTACTTAATTCGTCGCATACTTACAAACAGTAAAAACAGTAAAAGAATATGTATAACGCAACTACTTAGTTATTGCATACTTAATATTAACTTCATTATTTACCGATGCGTTAGGGTAAGTACTTTTATGTTGGAGCTGCGATAAACGATCGGAGCGACGGAAAGAGCGAAGCGTCGAAATACATTATATTGTTTTATAATTGAAGTATTTATATTGGAGCAACGAGCAGATCTACATTTTCTACGAGATGACCAACGATAAAAGCTCTTATAGTTTATTTCCTAGCTCCAACATAAACGTACCTTAAGACGGACGAAATAAAAAGACGCGTATGTATATTACCTTCCTCTCGTAGTCCAAGTTCGGCACAGCCAGCCAGGGTAACTCGGAGACGTGTGCGCGAAAGCTCTCCTCGAAGTCGAGAACGTCGGCTACGTTACTCCAAAGCACCACGTGCACGACCTCGAACTTTTTTCTCCTTTCCCTCTCCCTGCCAGGATTCTCCGCGTCCCGGTCGTTCTCCGCGCGCGGCGAGTTGACGTTCGCGTAAAGCTCGAGCAGCTGACGCGTGAAATCGTCGCAGGTAGCACCGGGGTTAATGAAACTGAAATACACACCGATCACCCCACAGGTCGGCCGGCCGTCCTCGTCGACCAGCGAGCCGCTAGCGTCGCACGGTTTCGTGTCCTGCTGATTAACCTGATTGCACCGCGACAGTTGTTTACCGAACAGCCTCTGTTGCCAGCAGACCGGCTTCCCGGCGGCCGCGGATGACTTTTTCGTTACGTTCCCCGAGGTGGACGATGCCTGCTCGCTGTAGCACGCGGCCATCGCGCGTAACAATTGGCCCGCTTCATTCACCGGCGACACGCACCGACGGACCTCGCGTTCCCGACACCGCGCGAAATCGAACGTCTTCCTCCACCCTGCCGTCGACGCGGACTGATTCACGTTTCGCTGACTCGGGACGCGCGACCAATCACGAGCGCTGCGATCCGAGCGGGGCCGAGCGCGCCCCGAGCGGCGCCGATCAAAGCGCGCTTCCCTTCGACCACACGCGTCGAAATTCCATGCTCTTTCCATTGATTCAAGTACATGATAACAATCGTTTATTGCACGAAACGCGAATGTTTCTCGAACGATACGAATTATGCATATACATTTCACAGTTCTGTTTTTGCACGAAACACTTTATGTTTGGAATACTTCAAACGTGTTGAATTGTAAAATGCACATTCGACAGAGGGAATATCTGTTGCATTCGAAAGTCAATTCTACATTTTGGAAAAAAGAATTTTTTAATCGTTCGAGAGTGTGAACTTATTAATTACTCTTCTGTATTATAAATAACATGCGATTTTAATTATAATGCGTAATTGTATTGAAAATTACCTTATCGATTGTATGCACTTCTCGATATGGAGCAACGTCGAGAAATCGAATTGCAAGTGGTATCGATACTCGATATCAAAGAAGTCGTATCGTTATGAATTTGAAGACTATGGTGTACTGTAACCTAAACGAAAGAAGAAATTTTGAATATTAGAACGTTGCGAACGTGTCACTCGATTTGGAAACACTAATACTGATATGGACGGTACACACATAAGAAATGTACTTACTGTTAATATCGTATATTTAGTAATTAAGTATCACCTCCTAACCTATTTCCGCACGCGACTAAATAAGAGTAAAACGATGCTTTTACACGACTGTTATTTTGTAGTTCAAGGATTTTCTGCTTCTGTATAATCAAATATCCGAGGCGTGCTTCAAGAGGTGTACGAATATATTTATTTCCAGGGATGTTTCCAACGACGAGGTAAGTCTCGTAATAAAAACACTCGTAGCACATCGCCGCTTTTGTGAATGAAATCTACTGTTACCTGGATGAAGACGAGTTCATCTGTTTCGAAAATTTCATAATTATACAAAAGCGGCGAATTGTGGTAGATCGTGCGTAACATTAATTACGGGTAAATTGTTAATAGGTCGATCGTTGCGAATATTTGAAACGAATAGATAACATAAAACCATACATTTATTAAGCGTAGTAGATGCGTTTTAAACTTATTATTTTGCAGGACATTTGCTTAAGAAAGTGCTTGCAAAAACATATTCAGGCGAATCATAAAATGATGGAAATATTTATGGAAGTGCAACCTATCTTTGTACGGAAGAGGATAGAGGAAGCGCAAGCTGCCCAGGCAGCGTTAGAAGCACAAGCAGCCCAGGCAGCGTTAGAACCGCAAGCTGCCCCGGCTGCGATAGAACCACAAGCTGCTCAAGCAGCGTTAGAACCACAAGCTGCTCAAGCAGCGTTAGAACCACAATTGCAGACGGAAGAGAGCGTTCCCAAGGTTGCAGCGTAGTTAATCCTATGCAGTTAAATTTTCCATTACATGTTTCGTGGAATTTATGCTTTCAAGTAATAGGACGTAAAACAATTACTTAAGTCAATGAATATTTATATTGATACATTGTAAGATAATTTAATATATTGCAAACTAATAAATCACTATCCACAGAGTAATTAGTATGCAGCTATTTTCAACGAATTATTTGTCCATAATTATATTTCTCAATGTTCGAGAATGTTCCATAATTATATTTCTCAATGTTCGAAAAATAAGCTAATATTCAGATAGAGAATGTACTGTTAATTACTCGGAAGTCTGTACAAAGCAAAGTATATAAGCATTCATTTATTATTAGAAGTTTGTATACACATAATATACACACAATAACATCATGATTAGGAACATAATACATTAGCTACAATACGTTTTATAAATTAAAGACCGTTTAAACTGTATTCTTCAGTAATGCAAGTTACTTAACGTCCCTTTCCATTCTTATCCCTTAATAATAAATATCTGACTCTTTATTGTTATTTTATTACAGCACATTTGCAATGGCCTAAACATTCCTAACAATTGTTTTCTCGTGTAGTGGAATGTGTTTCGTGTAAAATCATGGCAAAAGCTTGAAAGGAAAGAAAAGAAAAAGAAACATTTAACGATGTTTGAAGATTGCATGTTAAATAAATACGATTGTTATGTCATGGCCAAATGAGTCTTATCGATCCCTGTTACTATTCCACAGATAAGTGTAGCTTTACAACTATGAGGATTTGCAGAAATTTTGGAAGTATGTACTATGAATTGTGTACATATGATTTTCTTACACATATTACATTATGTATATTCGAAGGTTTACAATCAGAGCTGGGCATTATTCGAATAAATTTTTATTTGAAGGATCTCGAATAAGAATTGCGATTAAAATGACGTTATTCGAGAATAACGAATAATTATTTATTTGAGTAAATAATGCCTAACTCTGTTTACAATATGATCGCGTTAAAAGTATTACACTTCCAGAAATAATGATAAAACGTATTGATGATATTACGATATTAATAGAGTAATTTCTTTATAATTTAAATTACTATCAATGCTAATGTAAACTATCAGTGTAAGTAACAAACAATGGTGACAATGTACATACATTTATTTCCGCTATATTAAAAATTTTCTATGTGTAAAGCATAACGATCTGCAGTGCTTAGTGCAGGTTCTATGTATTGTTGTCTTAAAATAGACTATAAAGACTTCAAGTCAACACACGAAATTAAATGTAAAGTACAATTTCCATTCGCATAATTTTTTAAGTGATCACTTAGACTCTAAGTCTTAGAGAATATGACTAGTTCAGTTTTGCAACGATTGGATATTTCCTGTTTAAAATACAAATATTTTCAATAGAAAATGATTGTATGTAATGAAACATTACTATAGCTATTACAAAAAAAAATCATCTTACACGCGTTTCTTTCATCGAAATACTCGAGAGTATTTCTGTAAAATAAATTATAATCACACGTCACATATTACATTTTTCAGTAATACAATTAATTTTACAAACGTACATGCTTTGTATACATTTGTAGCTTTGTTATAAAGATATGAATATTATTTAATAGATTACTTTTGATTAAGAAAATTATAGAACTAAGTGAATTTAATTATAAGCAGCTTATTATGCATATTAAATAAGATCATAAGAACAATATTTAAATTAATTTAAACATAAGATCGTATCACGTGGCCGGTTCAAAAGTTATTTCATTCGCGGCCACTTAAAAACGGTTAATTTCGATATAAAAGTCAGTAAATGTAGGAAGATAATGAAAGCGTCGATATCTGCATATGGCAATTTAAATATACAAATATTTAAAACTTAATACATGTATATTCGGAAGTGTCAAAATTCCCATAAAATCTTCCGTTTTCAATCGAATAGATTCAATGCAGAGCATAAATAAAGAATAAATCTGTATTTAGGAAGATTGCTTCTCAATGTACCGTAAATAAAATTCAATAGGTACTTCGATATATAAAATGGAATGAAGTTTAACAGAATATGTAAACTGTTTATAATTTCATTACTAGTATTATGTTGGTGAAAAATGTAATATAAACAACCAATACTGTTTTACGTATACTGTAAAATTCAAAGCTCGGTTCATCATGATATTTCATGTACAATTTACATTTGCGACTTCTCTAAGAAGTCAGATATAAAAATTAAATATCTATTGCCTTTATAGTTTTCCAAGCGTCACTAAACAAAGAAAACTTTTACCAAATCTCTCATCAGACATGTTCTTAATTCTCACGAAGTGTTGCACGCAAGTTCTATTCATATGATTAAGATGCATCGATGCGCGGTGCCACGCGGCACACATAATGGATACTGGCCAATATTCAAAGCATTACGTATACGGAAAAAATTCAGTCTGTTTTTGTCGTAATCGATACTTATTTCAGAAATCATTTGAACTGGCAAATTACTTGGCAGCAATGCCTCTTAACACATTTTCAAAAGTCTGAAGAATGATCTACCTTGTCGGTGGCTCGAGAACTTCGCGTAGACGAGCGCATCTTTCTCTTCGTCTCCTTCAAAATATTTGCATATATTCGTTCTAGTGTAACTACTGTTCGAGCCACGATGGTAGAGACGAGTTCGGTGACTTGACCTTTATATTAAATTGCTTCAGTGTTGCTTCCAATGCAGTTTGATTTCCAGAAAAATAGGCAGACACCGCATTATGAAATAACAGCAACTGTTTATGCATTACCTTGATCTGTAATAAAGTTTTAATGAAAACAGGCTCAAGATACTTCGAAGGGAAATTGAGAGAAACAGAAACATACTCTATTTTCGTCTAAGAATTTAAGTTTTATCGAGACATCTGAGCGTAATTTCTCAAAATTCTGTTTATGCTCCTCGTAATTGGCTTGCGCCTCTTCCAATCTCCCGGCGTTACTGCCATCGGATTTTGTTGCCTGCGCCAGTGCTTCGAGATCCGTTCTGTAGGCGTCATATTCTATTCTGCGAATAAAATTGATATTTCTAAAATGCCAAAATGTGCGAGAGGCGTTCAAGATGTTTCAGTTCTAGCTTTTACATTTAATAATACCTGGCCGTTTCGTATTGTCGCACCGTAAGCAAGGTGTCTTCGATAGTTTTATTACAAAGTGTATTCACGGAAGAAACGAAGAAATTTAAGGCCCCTAATAACGTTTCGCCGTTTTTAGTCAAGTTTCTTTGCGTCTCGGAGTTATACAGAAACTCTTCTTGCAGCTCCGGAGATTTCTGAGCTAGTTCAGAAAATGCTTCGCCGAGGGCATGTTGTGTTTGAACGACGTGATGGAAATGAGAAGCTAACGCTCTGGATAGTCGCAAAACATTGCAATATTTTCTTTGAGTGTCTCGCAGTAATTCAATTTGCGTTTCGAGCTCTGAAAACGAAGATAAATTACAATTACAAAATGGAATTCAATATATTTTTACATGAAGTAGAATCTGAACTCACCTGAGTCCACAGTACGAGACGTTTTTCCAAGCTTTTCGTACATTAACTGTTTTGTACACTTATAGGTAGAAATACTCCAGTTTTTAATACTCTCGATTTTACTCTGCGCAGTGCGCATCGTTTGGGTATCGCCGTTCTGAATAGGCGTATTTGGAGATACCGTCACAGCTGTTAGATTCGCAAACTTGTTAATATAATTTTCAATGCGTTTGCAGACTCTGTTCAGTCTAGGAGTAACCCTGCGCCTCTAACGATTCTCGATCGATTCCACGCAGCTCAAACGACAAAAGGACGTCGCAACACCACCTCAGAGTGAACGCTGTGCGGAACGAGGTTACTCCTAGGATGAACGCAGTGCGGTAACTGCGCCACTTACACATTTGCGACGTGGGACTAGCCAATGTTAAGTTTATCGTAGCCGGTCTGGATTGGGTATCGTTGCTACAATTATTTGGTACATGGGGCGGTGGAGTGCCACCGTGTACTGCACTATCGCTATCATTCAGAGCTGGAGCATCCTTCAACATTTCATGAATACTTCGTTCCATTCCACTCGACCCACTAACTGTTTGAAACATTTAAATTAGAAAATAATTATACCGACACGTGCCTAGTCACATAAAATCACTTCTTCCGAATTTTACAGAGGACGGCAACGACATATATCGCCGAAATAAAATCTGATTAGAGTGGATTAAGAATTAGTAAAAATGTTAATGAGATGTGCATTCGAATGGGATATTAAAACCACTGTGTGTTCGTAGATATTGTATGAGAAATTATTATAACGAAACGATTGATGAACTTCGCGGAAAATGGAGAATTTTATAAAAAGAAGAAAATGTTTACGCGCTACCGCCATTTTTTTATAACGCTCGAGTCAGTAAAAATTGGCATACGTAAACAGGAAAACGTTGCAGATAAATAATGCACCGCGTTATAGTAAATTAAATTAGCCTACGTGTTTCATTAACGGGGCAAAGTGTGCGAATGAAAGGAGCACTGAGAGCTGTCAGTTGACACCTGTTTTAAAAGTATGTACGGTTATGGTACAATGTTCATTTATAAATTTCAATTAGTACTGCTTAATCAGCCCACGATTGAAAATCTCTGACAATGAAACGAAACGGTGTTTTAAGACGGTACTTACTAGAAGATAGTGAATTGCAGGTATAATTGCTATTATTATATGCTCAAAACTTCAGAATGAATCTTTATAATATTTCATGTGAGATGCGGTACACGTAGCTAGGTGGCGCGACGCGTATGATCCTTTGGAAACACCCGAATCCTCAGATTCGTAATAAAATTTCGATGCACTTCTTTCCGAGTGTTCCGAAGAAATGTTATTTTACTGAAATCATGGGCGTCCGCAGGGGGAGCAAAAGGGGCAGTTTCCCCCCTTGGCTTTTGAGAAAAATCGCTTATTTTTCAAAACTGATCTTTATTATAAATATTTTGATTAATTTAATAAAATGCGGCATTAATTTGTTTCCTTTGTTATTTGTGACGATTGGAACTGAACGGTATTTGAAATTTATTTACAAGGGGCGAATTCCACTTACGCCCTAAATGCCCGCACGCCCGTGGCTTTCGGTTCAAAAGTTTCGAAAATCTCCTGAAATACGGAAGAAAAATCTGTGAAAGCGCCATTATCGGAAAATACAGGTTTTTAAATATAAATTATGAGTCGGAAACAGGAGCATATAATTTATAATATTCAATTTATTACAAAAACGGAAAATTCCTACCGTCGTGGGCGATTTGTTCGTAAGTGGAATTCGCCCCAAGATAGACTTGCACTTTAATATCGAGTGCATAGTCTACAATCTTGTGCTCTATGATCGAAAACGAGGCATGCGGTGGTGGTGTGCGAGTGCGGAACTCCTTCGAAAAGGTTGCAAAGGGGTTTCCATGCTTCCCTCCACGTTTTTGGTTTTGACAGGTACGTACTTGTGTGCGGTGGCTATTAAATAATCCTAAATAATACGATACACTTATAACTAATTAATTTCGTTAATTCTGTAATATTCTCACGAAATACTTTTCTGCAAGTATATTTTATGAATAATTGAACGAGGTTAGAATCGCGTGGTGAATTCGGGAATTACATTCTGGTGTAATTACACGTTCATAGCAATCGCGAGTATATATCTAAATTTTTGTACAAGCTACTTAACATTAAATCGATCTTTTCCATTTTGTAGTTTAGCGGGACGAGTAATTAATTATTTCGTAACAGGATATAAGTAAAACATATGTTGAATTATTTTCTAAGTTCTAGTTCGTTAATAATGGTCTTAGTTTATAAGAAATTTATCTCTATCAGGAGGACATTCAATTAGTTTAGCATATAATTTATTACGTATTTATTCGTAATTACCCAAAATTGTTTAGCACATTAAAATTGCCTTGCATATTTCCTTAAGCCAAGTGATTTTGAGATGTTTTCGTATTCGTTTAAACAATCACGTTTTCACACCCATTTCGATTACATCACAAAATTAGTGCTGATTCACATAAAATTTGGAACACACATTATTAGGGCAACTTTTAATTTTCAGGTAGCTAGATATAAAATATCATCATGCCGCCGAAAAAGTCTATGGAGGAAACGGACCGATTGACTCGTATAGCTATCGTCAATTCGGACAAGTGCAAACCGAAACGGTGCAGGCAAGAATGCAAGAGATCTTGTCCGGTTGTGCGTATGGGAAAACTTTGCATAGAAGTTACTCCTAATAGTAAAATAGCATCTATTTCGGAAGAATTATGTATTGGATGCGGTATTTGTGTTAAGGTACGCTGAAAAATTCTTATAAATGTTAAATTCCTATGAGAGTTAGCATTTCATTGTTGGCCTACTTCAAATCTCGTGTTTTTACTTTTAATAATTATTTAACTATCGTACTTCATGCAGGTAGCAGCTTTGAATAATTAGTAAATGTTATTTTAACTATTACGAAGTTTATTGTATTCTTCCTCTGAAGCTTCCTAAACTTATCCGCAGCCAGAAATGGGTTCCACACGCAAAATGCCTGACGATAAGATGTTAAATTTATAACTGCTTGAAACATAACGTGACTTTTATTTTCAGAAATGTCCGTTCGAGGCAATATCTATCATTAACCTTCCTAGTAATTTAGAGAAAGAAACTACGCACCGTTATTCAAAGAATTCATTTAAACTGCATAGACTGCCTATTCCACGTCCCGGGGAAGTGCTAGGTTTAGTTGGGACCAATGGGATTGGTAAATCGACTGCTCTGAAAATTTTAGCAGGAAAGCAGAAGCCGAACTTGGGCAGATTTACCGTACGCACGCTTTGATATATGCTTTGAATTATATAAACAAGTTTCCTGGAAGTTTATAGAATTTTCTTTGCTGATTTCATTAATTCAGGATCCACCAGATTGGACAGAAATCTTGAGCCACTTCAGGGGCAGCGAATTGCAGAATTACTTCACTAAGATATTGGAAGACGATTTGAAAGCTCTCATCAAGCCTCAATACGTAGATCAGATCCCTAAAGCTGTGAAAGGCACTGTGCAGCAACTCCTGGATAAGAAGGACGAGTGTAAAAATCAATTAGATATTTGTAGAATGTTAGGTGAGTTAAAGATGGGAAAGTAATTAAGGGGGTATATACCCGTTTCAACCCTCGGAAAATGTGTACATTTTGTGGATTTTTTCACAAGTCAACGGCTTGATGCAGATTTCTCCTTTTTTTGTAATATCTTCACATAGTATTATGAACTACTTAAAAAAAAGTTTCACTTAAAACACTATTGTTTTTCGGAAGTTATGGATACATATCCGAAAGTCTCCCGATTTTAGACGGCTAAACGGTGTATCCATAACTTTCGACAAACAATAGCTTTTTAACTGAAACTTTTTTTCAAGTAGTTCATAATACTATGTAAAGATAGTAAAAAAACGGGAAATCTGCATCAAGCCGTTGACTTGTGAAAGAATCCACAAAATGTACACATTTTCCGAGGGTTGAACGGATATATACCCCCTTAAGGTAGTAGAGGATTCGAATAAGAGACTGATTTTGAACGGCTAACAATTGTTGTCTAGATTTGTTGCATATACGCGACAGAGGCATCGAAGCACTTTCTGGCGGGGAGCTCCAACGATTCGCTTGTGCTATGGTGTGCATTCAGGACGGAGACATTTTTATGTTCGACGAGCCGTCTTCGTATTTAGATGTGAAGCAGCGTCTCAATGCTGCCGTAACAATCCGATCTCTCATTCATCCCGACAAGTAAGCAGTTGGAATTTACGTAATGTAATCGTAACTTCAAAACTAACGGCGTTGTTGAAACTTCGCAGGTTTATAATAGTAGTGGAACACGATTTATCAGTTTTGGATTATTTGTCAGACTTCATATGTTGCCTTTACGGTGTTCCCGGAGCTTACGGCGTCGTCACTATGCCGTTCTCCGTGAGAGAAGGCATAAACATTTTCCTCGACGGTTTCGTGCCGACGGAAAATCTGAGATTCCGCGAGGAGTCTCTTGTTTTTAAAGTGGCCGAGAGTGCCACTGAGGAGGAAGTGAAACGTATGAATCACTACGAGTATCCGGCAATGGTAAAGACAATGGGCTCGTTTCGGTTACACGTCGAGAAAGGCCAGTTTACGGATTCGGAGATTCTTGTGTTGCTCGGGGAAAATGGAACAGGGAAAACGACGTTCATCAGAATGTTGGCTGGTAATCTGCCACCGGATGATGGGTCTGGTGAGTGAGATTCAATTTTCATCTTCTATTGAAGGAGTTTTAATATTAGGAACTTCATTTTTATAGCCAATTACCGGTCGAAGTTTCGTGAATATCTCGAAAACTAGGAAAAAATTGCTTAGCATATTAAAAAATCATTCTAATCGATGCTGAAACACCTTTTTGCATAATCACCCAAATAAATTTCACATTTATTAATCGCAAAACTTTATGTTTCAAAGCCGTTTCGCACTGTGCTATATTTATGAAATAATTGTTCTTCAAATTTGTCTTCAACAAGCCTTTATTTTATTAACACCTAATCATTATTGTTATCCACATCTTAAAGAAATTTACTTTATAATTTTGTTAGAATAGACTTCCACCAAGTCTGTTCCGATTAGATGTTTTCAATAATTTCGACTTTTACAGGAAGTATCCCTCAGCTTCACATTAGTTACAAACCGCAGAAGATAAGTCCTAGATCTCAGGGCATCGTGCGGCAGTTGTTGCACGAGAAAGTCAGGGATGCTTATGTCCATCCCCAGTTCGTGACGGACGTGATGAAACCTTTAAAGATAGACGACATTATGGATCAAGAGGTGCAGAATCTTTCCGGAGGAGAGTTGCAACGAGTGGCTTTAGCTTTGTGTCTTGGAAAGCCTGCCGATGTTTACTTGATCGACGAACCTTCTGCTTACTTGGACTCCGAGCAACGTTTAGTCGCGGCTAAAGTAATAAAACGGTAATTATTGCCTCGGAGTAGAAGAAAACGATGCATGGGCGTCCGGAGGGGGCTGCAAAAAGGGCAGTGGTCCCTTACTGGCTTTTGTGATAAAATCGCTTCTTTTCGAAAACTGATCTTTAGTAAGTTTATACTAAAGAAGTGAGTATTTCTAAATTTCGGATTTAAATCTTTAGTTAAATTGGCAGCACAAAATGAGATAAAAAAGCAAGCTGGCTATTTGTTTTTTCATTACTATATTCTTCTTCATCGTCACCCTAAAGTTGCCCACTCCTGGAAAAAAGTCTATTGACGCCCTTGCAACGATGCACGTGTTTAAGTAATTATTAAAACTCGTCGTTATTCTAGGTTTATATTGCATGCGAAGAAAACTGGATTCGTAGTAGAGCACGACTTCATCATGGCTACGTATTTGGCTGACCGCGTAATAGTATTTTCTGGCACCCCATCTTTGGAAACCACGGCTCACAGTCCGCAGTCTTTATTAAACGGCATGAACAGATTCTTGGAGCTCCTAGGCATCACTTTCAGAAGAGACCCGAACAATTTTAGACCGAGGATTAACAAGAGCCAGTCTGTGAAAGTGCGTAATTTTATATTTTCATACAGTTCGACGTGCAAAAGAATACGAAATATTGATAATATTTTCTCGATAGGACCTGGAACAGAAGAAAGCTGGTCAATATTTCTTCCTGGAGGAGTGAGATGCGATCCCGCCGATAAGTTGAATAGCAGCTCATATAAAATACTATTAAGAAGTTTTTGTAAATCTTTATACGTTTAAAAGCCGGGAATGGATTTCTTACAATATACTAAATGCTAGTGGTGCATAATTTTTGCGTTAAATATTCCTGTATTTAACGCGACATACTCGAAATATTCGTAATTTCAACACGCCCAGTATCTCTGCTAACGGGATATTTATTTTAATGAATTTGCAACGCGAACTCTCCAATGCGTTGCAAAAAAAAATTGATTTCGAGAGAAGTACAATCGTATTTTTCTACGATCTATTGCTGCCGCGAATTTATTTATATTCAACGTGCGTCACGAGTCACATTTCGAATTTGATACATAAACGAAACGGTGCATCTTTTTGTACAAGTTCTTATTTATGTCCTATTGTGTGTAACGAATCAAATGAATTTAAGTGTCAGTATATTTACATGTAACACTGCTATGAGACGTGAATTATAATACAAGTGGATTGTGGAGATGAAATGAATCGATCATTTGATATACCTTACGAATTCAATAACTTTACGATTTTATGTACGCTCCAAACTATTTTATAACAATATTTCTTTCAAGTAGAAACGATTCATATTATTTATGAACTACGTTTACAGCTTTCTAGCGTATATTTTCGTGTAATCCCTTAAAAAAAATTTGATCTTTTTAAAGAAAACTGTAGTACATATAGTGAAAGGTCTTTTTGGTATGGATTTATACATATTTTCTGCAAACGCAACACGGGCAGCGGAAGCTAATGCGAGCGAAGTAGCCCCTTGTTCAGCCGACTTCTTCCAACTTCTTCTCGTCGGAGCACAGTGTATAGAGAGATTTACACGTGACTCAATTTTTTTCTGCAGTATTGTCATACCACACGACGCCGCATCGCTCGTCTGAATACCAATTCAGGACAAGTCTGTTCATGTACATAAGGCTATTTTGAAATTACGTTCCCAGTATTTTAGAACCATGCTTCAAGAACAGTGTGCAGAGAATTGTCAGAGTATTACCGCAGAGTTTATGTGGAACTTGCTGATCAATTATTATTTGTAGTGCCATACGAACAAGTTTGCTACGACGTGTGTAGAGCATACTTGGAATATTTGTACACAGATCAGATCTATCTACCAGCAGAGAATATCCAAGGTACTTATTTAATGGTGTTTTTCACAGTGGTATGAAACATGTTTTACAAACTGACATTTGTTTTTTGAATAATAGCTTCTAGATTTAGTGAACACTTATTCTGACAGTGTGCTAAGAGATCGTTGCATAGCGTTCTCCAAAAGTGGGATCGCAGTTGATAGCGTGGCTTCAATTTACAGGATTAGTATTAAACATGATCTTAAAGTAAGTAACACTCCGTATGATATTTCTCAAAGTTTGAGGATTGTTAAAATATGTGACAATGTTATATGTTTCTAGGAGTTGGAGCAGGTTTGCTCCAATTTTGCTGTGGATAACTTGACTACAGTTGTACGGACACCTGGTTTTTCCAAACTAAACGAAGTCGCGACAAAGTCTTTGATTATTAAAGCTGCCAATGTGTGTGCCTTATAAACGATAAGCAGATAAGATAATAAAATGTATATGATATTTGATGCGTAACAGCTTTGAAATTTCGAAATTACAAAAAGATAATTTCGATCGCTATTCGCGTCTTAAAGGCCGCTTAATTAAGTTTTTTATTTCTATTGAAGTGCATTTATTCGTTGACATATTACATTAATTGTAAGTTAAATGTGTGCGTAATAAATATATGTGTATCGTCGCACGAATATATTATCGTTATTTTCATGGCAACAATGTTTATATCAACAAATTTATATATGCAGCAAGAGATTGTAAATTCTTGTCTACGAAACATTATATCCACGTTTGACGTCACTGTATTTTTAAATATTCTAGATTGTGTAAAATAACAAATATGTATTGAAACAAATTATTGTTTTCCATTTGAACAATCGATAGGGACTCCTTTCTTTTCCTCGTGCAATTAACTCAAACGAAGCACAATATTTTGAAATTCTCGAGGTCGTTGCTAAATTGTGGCGGTGAGTATGAAAGTGGTGTAAAGTTGTGTATCTTTTTTCTCGAGATATTTAGATTGTTGCGTTTGGGTGTATTAAAAAATATTTTTCCTTTATTCAACAAAATGTATCACAACATGTATGCTCTTATTAGGGTTTATACAAAAATTGACTTTTGAAAAAACCGGTTTTCGAATTTCACTATCCTCACAAAAACGGTTAAACCGGTTTCGAATTTTCATAAAAATATATAATTAAAATAGAAAATAAATATTTGTAGTTATTAAAAAAATTCAGTTTTTCTAATATTTACGGAATTACAGAAACATAGCAATAAAAAATATGGTGTATCTATACAAAACCAAATAAATAAAGAAAATTAAAATAACTAAAATCCTTACATATCGAAATTACGAATTTCAAAAAAAAAACTTTTAAAAACATATTCTTAAAAGGTTGAATATTTTAAAATTGAAATAAAAAAATAAATTCGTAAAAAATAGAAATAAAAACTTATCAACTCAATAACTACTATTTATTCTATCAATTATACTTATTTGTAAATTAGTGTTCCCTTTTTAATGTTAGGTCCAAGCAATAATTTTATAATCAGTTTTTCTAATTTACTCGAAGTTAGTAAAGATCGAGCTGCACCCCTCTTGGTCCGCAATTGTTCATTTAAAAGAACTTTTCGAACAGAAGAGAACCTGGCGAACTAACGAATAACTTTGCGTTAAAATAATAAACGCTAGGATATTAAGGCTGAAAATGAAACGATTCCCTGAGGAATTGTTGGTCTTCATATCTCCCACATTTGTAAAACGCCCAAGCTTTCAACATATTTAACCGTGCTAGATAACATTTATGCACTGCGTTCGCCACAACCAACTCCTGTAAACTGTTCTGCAATGTTAAGAATGTATCAAAACTTTACAATAAAGATCTACAATAAATCTTTTCGATGTCACCTATATTATTTCCAATCGCAAATTTATCTTTTATTCATTTTCTAATCTTCGATATATGCTAATGAAGTACTGCTTTGGTATAAATGAACAGTGCATATTTTTGCTTTAATGCCGATTGTATTACATATGTATGAACACGTATTTTATCGGTCTCGCGATAAATTTTTATGAATACAATTAGTTGATCGACAGTTGTCGGAGAAGTTTTAATAAGAAGAAGGGAGATACTGCACAAGAATGTGCTCTATTTGGATAATATACTGATTGAATTATGTAGACTACTCGAATTGTAAAATCTCTATTAAGTATAGCTTCTGTAGAAGTAGATTAAAATCAATATTAGATATCGTCTAACAATAACAATTTAAACCGACCCCATTTTCAATACGTTATCAACTCACTTTCTTGTAAATAATATATTCGCACGTAATTCAAACACATTTCAATGTTTTTGGATACCCAGGCACCTCAAGTGTTTTTAGAAAAAAAATTAAATATTTTGAATACATCTTCAAGCACATTTCAATGTTTTTGGATACTCAGGCACCTCGAGTGTTTTTAATCTCAAGTCGCTTTTATACTACATTTTTTATCACAGCTATTTTATATATATATGAATATTGATTAAGAAAATTGATATTAATTATCACATGAGATCGATCTAATAAAAAAAAGAACACACGATGTCGATAAGCAGAGGAGCGTGGATTAAGTACTATTTAATCCGCCTTTGTTTTTCTGGTCCATTATCGAGCGCTTGAAGCGTTTATCTTTTTATCAAAATTTGGATACATGGAAATATTTAATCGACTATCAATCATCGAATACAAATAAGCGCGGTACTAAAACACAGCAGACCGTTTTTTTTTTTTGAAGAATTATTGATACAGAAACGTGTTAGAATAGTATTAGCAAAGTGCACTTATGGAAGGCGGTTCAGTGATGACTTGGGGTTGTTGGAAGATAAAAAATTTTCAATTGATGTTGTCTTCAAATGGTGATTACAGTAACGTTAATACGATATTTATATAAAGTTATGCAGTGTCAGGATAATTATTGACGACAATCAGCACACGTTAAGCGATGTCCACGAGTTTGGAAATATTTAGCGAGGAAAAGCTTTCAACACGGCATTATAAAGCAATCGATAAACCCGGAAATGCAGGCCGATAAGAACGCGCAATTCAACACATGGTTAGCAGTTTTCCATAAATTAGGAGCCACCGATTCTGCAAACACAGAACGCTCGATCATAAGGGAAACACGGATATTGGAGATCATCCCTGCGAGAAATGGTGTCGCAGCGTTCCTCCTTAGTAAAAAGTGCTTTTCCTAACGTTACGAAGTTTCACGCATTATTTGTTATTCTTTTAATCCACGCGCAACAGTCGCGCTGCTGTAAGTACACGCAATAAAAAATATAATACAAGAACACATATTTTAGGAATTTTAGTTAATTCGTCGTATCTTGCTTATCTGCGCTAAAAATATGTAGATACCGTTTAGGAAAATTCGAAACTTTCAAATCATTTTCTGGAAAATCCTAATGTTCCCTTGGTTCCGGTGACGTTATTTTTTCTTCAGTATTACCGGAGTTTTAAGACGTTTAACATTTATGCTGGTTTTCCGTATGCCAAAAGTTATTTTTCATAGTTGATTTCTTATTTTTTTTTTACTTTTAGAAAGAATTTTTTACGTGCTTGTCGTGTAGCATCGGCAAATTTTTTTTTTAATTTTTTCTTATAATTTAAGTCCTTAGGTTTGTCCTCTTTGTTTTTCTGCAGAAAAATGTTCGAAATTAAACAGAGAACAGGAAAATCGACGCAGAACGATGTGAATGTGGCTTTGAAAATGCTACTGTAAACCAAAATTAGACTAAACTAAAGTAAACTTAAACTAGGTCTTAATGAGCAAGTCACTGAAAGCATTTTGTGCATGAAACTCAAAATACCATGATGCATACTCTAAAGACTAGACTAGTCGAGGAGCTTGTCCACTCTTTGGAATGTTGAACAAAGATACATAGATACTTGGAAAAAATTCGGGCGTTTTCGTTTTATTCTATACCCATGTATATTTGAAGATCGCAATTTTTGCTTCGATTTCAATTTCTTTAATTTTTCAACGAAAATCAACGAGAGCTTCTGTAAATGACGGATACTATTTTTCTAAAACAAGACACTTTTTTCTCTGTTTAATGCAATATTTCAATTTTATTTAGCGTCCGGGGATGAATCACCTGAAACGGAGATAAGCTTCTCGACGCCTGAAGAATGTGCACGGACTTGCGTCGATGATGAGCCGCCAAAATATTGTCATTATGACTTCCACGTGGAATTTTACACAACAGTTGGACCGTATGTATGATTAACGTATTTTTTGTAGAATCTTGAGGCGATAGAAGCTTTAAGGAGACATTCTACTTTGATCTACCGAACAATTAAGCTACTTGTAAAGATTAAGAATCTTTTGTAATTTTTTGTTTCGGATAAGCCTGAGCCGGAAAATCACGTACGCCATGAACATATCTACTTTTTTGATGCCACATTGACGCTTTAAAAAACAATTAAAACAATTTGCAAAAATTCTTTTTATTTTTTTTCTATAATATAAGAGGAGCTTAATAAATATCAAAAAGATTTATTTCCCTATATGTTGCATTTACTGAGAAAACCATCTTTAAACATAGCTTAACTTTTCGGCGGTTCAAAGTAGAATTACCCCTTAATAAAGACACTCCCTATTCATTAATAAAACGTTGGTGCAGAAAATTCAATTTCCGCAATGCTACTTGCACCGTTATTTCATTCTGTATCTCATATAGATACTAAATATTTGCAATAGTTAAATAATACTTTGTTTCTGCAAAATGATTACATACCGTCACTATTATTGGTGAATTTTGTAATTCGCAATTACAATTGTTAAGCTTTGGCACCTCGGTTTAGAATAATAAATGTTGAAAAAAGGTAGCGTTACGTCCATACAGTTGTTATTAAAATTTGTAGCTACTTAAGTGCACGTAGAAACGCAATAATAATAACTGTGTTGATTCTACCTTGTCATTAGCCTGCATACTATCGGTAATATTAACGCTGCAACGGAAAGTTTTTAGTGAAATATGAAACCATAATACCTCACTTAGGTGTACACTTAGACATATACCTTTCCTGTATATTTGCATATGAATTTGTCTTTTTCAAAATAAAAAGACGAAAGTAAAAACCTACAGTGATAGAAAAATGATCCTTTAATCGAATGATCAGTGCATTCTTCAATATTTTCAGGTTGAATTCTTTATTTCTTACGCATCATTACATTATTGTAAATCTATGTGTATAATCGCCCACGCGGGACTGATTATTTTCAGCGCTTGCAATGTAGCGGAGCAGCAGAGTCAATGCGTTTTCGCCGATGGATTCGAGAAGACAATTACAACCATTAATCGACAGTTACCAGGACCTAAGATCCAGGTATGTGTGATAATAAAATTTTTAATAGACGATTTTTTTGAATAATATTTTGATACTCCTAAATTTAAAACACTGCTTCCTTCTCATCACTTCTAATTATTGAAAATTATTTTGCAATCGACAAAACGTACTATACCAGCATAATAAACTGCGAGCAGCTTGGAGAGTTCGTTTTCGCGTGACTAGATTTTTCATTCCATTTCATACACATTTATAATGAGATTTAGGAATTCATTTAACTCCATAAAATTACAATCGTTTTACAGGTGTGCCTGGGCGATTATGTCATAGTCGATGTGAAGAACGCTGTTATGGGCCAAGAAGTCACAATCCACTGGCATGGAATCTTTCAAAATGGTTTTCAATTTTACGACGGCGTTCCTTATGTCACGCAATGTCCTATTCCATCGTCAACAACGTTTAGGTGACAAATATGATATAAATTATTTCATATATGGTAGACTTGTTGTTCCTTAGAACAAATACTTCACGATATTAGAAGAATTTTTGAAAATTCGAAAGAAATACATACACACCTCGCAATTTGTATTTTTTGGTTCTAAATTTTGAGAGTTCAATATTATCTCGACACCATGTTACAGTAAATCGTTGAGTCTATTGTGATAGCTATCTATACATATATCTTACGAAAGATTTTGTGAATTTCGTAGGTACCAGTACAGAGTGGAAAACTCTGGCACACATTTCTATCACTCTCACATATCCACGCATATGTTAGACGGACAAACTGGACCTCTCATCGTTAAAGATCCACCGTCTGAGAACCCTTCTCGTAATTTGTACGACGAGGACGAGCATGTAATCATGTTAAACGACTGGATGCACGAATTTTCTATCGAACGTTTTCCTGGTCGTGTAAGAAACAATTTAGGGCAAACTGCCGACAATTTCCTGATAAACGGCAGGGGGAATTGGACGGTAAGACACCATTTTTTGTAAAATGAATTCTACTGTTAACATTCATGTGTGCCCTTCTTTATCTATTCTTCAATCAATTCGGGACCCGTGAAGTTCTTGTGAAATTTTCAATATTGTGCATTTGACTATTTGAGGCTTCCAGTTGTAAACTACGTCCTCTGAAATTTTCCAATTGAATACCATGCGTTGACTGAAGTTAAACGTTAAAAGAGGACAATACTTGCACCTGGAAGTCTAGAAACTAATATTTTTTCGAATTTCTTGGTGTAATCTGTAAAAATTACTCGAGGAGTTTTCTTATAAGGATGTAATTACCTGCAGGATCCAGATACGAATGAGACTACCAATGGAAATTTGACTGAATTCGTAGTTACCCAAAATAAACGATACCGATTTCGCATGATCAATTCGTTTAGTACAGTGTGTTTAGCAGAAATTTCAATTCAGAACCACAATATGACTATAATTGCTCAAGACGGTGCGAACGTGAAGCCTAAAGTCGTGGACATCATAACTTCGGCTACAGGTCAGGTCTTCTTATGCACATATTTACACATTGCACAATGCAATAGAATGTCAGAATAGTCGTCGTTGCAGAAAATATTAGAAATTCAGTATGCATATACACACAGGTGAACGAGTGGATGTGATAATACATGCAAATCAACCTGTTGATAATTATTACATTGTCGTGCGTGGTCTCGGCGAATGTGCGGATAAACGTGTACAACAATTAGCTATCTTGAAATATGTGGGTGCTCCGTCTACTCCCTCAAGGCCTCTCCCTTCTTATGATGACGCGCCGACTGGTATTGTGAGTGTAAATCTTAAGGGGGAATCCTATTCTTTGGGCTAAAAACATAGCAAAATTTGGAATTTTTTTTGTAAGAATTCAGCGATTCGATTCGTCTGAAATTTGGACCATGTTTTGATGCATCTTTGAGGAAGCTGCAGTTTTTTTTTTATTAATTTTTAACCGTGTATATAGTAGTTATGCATGATTGACCATGACGACGCGCAAAATTCATCGTCCGTTGGTGTGCATGATATTTATCCACCAGGTAATCTGAAACAGAAAAATGATACGGCGTTTTATTTTATACATATGTAGCTTGAAATTGATGAACCAGCAAAAATAAAAAAAAATTATTTAGGGATGTGGAGAGTTTTCAAACTGAAAAGTCTGAATCTCTAGTTTTTGCTATCTACTTTTGTACCAATTTTCTTATTTAATTATAGAACTTAGGGGTATTCTGGTTCATCAAATTGAAGCTACATATGTACAAAGTAGACGCCATTTCATTTTTTTGTTTCAGATTACCTGGAAGGTAAATATCCCGCACACCAGTGGACGACGAGTTTTGCTGGGCGTGACGCAGAACTCCTATATTTATTATTAAAAATGAATACAAAAACTACAACTTCTTGAAGGATGCATAAAAACATGGTTCAAATATCAGATGAATCGAAATGCTAGGTCCTTAAACGAAATTCCTAAATTTTTATATGTTTTTAGTCCATAAAATAGGATTCCATCCTTAATGAATTTAATTTCTATTTGACTCTCTATCTAATTTCTATTTCAGTGATCAGGATGTTGCAGGAAGAATCTGAGAATGTTTAATAAAAGATTTACCATATGAACTTTGTAAACCCCATAGGTATATAATCCACTGAATGGAACGAACTGCAATTCAAACGACACCAGCAAAGCAGTTTGCGTGAATCAATTGAAAAGCTTAGATGAGGAGCAGCGTGCATCTCATGGTATGCCTGACCTGATTCAAGTTTTGGACTTTTGGTTTTTCAGTTTCTCGGACGATGGAAACAAATTACTATTTGAAACGGATTCGTATCGCAGCTTTTTCAGTACGTACATCATCGTCTTATGGAAGTATAAACCTGTGGCCTAATTAAAGCAGCAAAAATTAGAAGAATGTATTAACATTTGATTCTCATACACGATTGTATTGAAGGGGGCCACTTGTTTCAGACACACCTGGTGCGACTCAGATCATTTCTATGATCAACAATTATACATTCGAGACTCCATCTTCGCCTCTAATCTCGGATCCAAGAAGCTACGAGACTATATGCAAGACGAATGAACCTGACAAGTGCACAGAGCCTTGTGCATGCACTCAAGTTTATCACCTGCCACTAGATACCGACTTGGAATTGCTGATATACGATCGACGTAAAATTTCATTTTTTGTACCTTTCCTGCAGCTTTGATTTGTTATTATTATTATTATTACCAGAAAATACATGTGAATTTAGTAATATAGTAAATATGCATAGGCAAGTGAGATTCAAAGTCTTATACAGTACTAAGTAGCTAAAAGTACCTGGGGTTGTCCGAGAAAAAATTAGTTTGTCACGGAATGTCAAGAGGGCGAAATGAGGGGGAAGGTAGCCTATATTTTTCAAAACTAATCTTTATTAAGTTTATACTAAAAAAGGGAATATTTTAAATTTTCGGTTCTAAATTTTTATTTAAATTGGGACTAATAAATGGGTTAAAAAAACAAGAAGGGTTAAAATCCCAAAGTTGCCCCCACCCCTGGAAAAAGTCTCCAGGTGCCCTTACCAAAAATATAAGCTGGCTATTTCATCGGAATCGACTCAACCCCATTAATCGTTTTTGCAAAACTGACTGACAAATTATGTTTCAGTGCCGGTGGGGGGTTTGCATCATCCATTTCACTTACACGGTTACGAGTTTCAAGTATTGGAGATTGGGCAGAATCCCGATGGTAGTCCTCTTTCACAGGACGATATAAACGCGATAGGGGCGGCCCATATCAAACGTCTTGAGCAGGGAGAGTATCGTAACGCACCTGGTAAAGACACTGTTAAAATTCCATCGGGCGGATACGTGATTATACGTTTCGTGGCTAACAATCCAGGTAAAATGTTTCATTCTTTTTCTTAATAATAATTTTGAAAAGCATACCTTCGTTTACTGAGAATATTGAAAGTATAACAATAAATTCTATATTTATCTTATGCACGCCAGAAATTTATTGCTATTATTACAGAAAGATTTATCCGTTTTTCTGTGAAGTATATAAAACGCTTTTATTTTCTAAAATGTGCGTTTTTTGTTGTAGGATGGTGGTTGATACATTGCCACTTTTCCTGGCACCATCTCACTGGAATGGAAATGGTCATTCATGTAGGAGAGGAAGAAGATCTTCCACCGGTACCACCAGGTTTTCCCACATGTTCTAATTGGGTGCCACCAATCCAGGCTCTGAATGATTTTTACAGCTTCAGATATCCGACACCTCATTAACACGTTTTTAGTGCAGCAAATTGAATAAATTTGAAGCACGTAATCAGTCGAAAAAGAAATGTTGCTTTCACTGTATTATAATTGTGTCAGCAATACTATGATATCGATGGTTTAGTGCACAAATATTGTATGTCCACTTTTAGCGTTTTCGAGAAAAACGGATTTAAACATGCAATGGTACATAAAATATAATTTTTGACAAATTTATGAATGTGTAAATGTGAATTTTGTACGACAAAAAGAAACAATCAGGAAGTCTTTGTTGGATATAAAAATACAAATTTTACAAACAGTGGACATACAATATTTGTGCACTAATTGTAAGCCATCGATATGATTTCTTTGGTTCATTTGTACCATAAACAGACTGCATTGGTAATATTTAGTAAACTTATAATAATACCTATGGCATTTTAAGAGAACATATTATATTTTATATCATTTTTTATAATACCAGGAATATGTATTAGTTCGGTGGTTCTAAAAGTTAATATTTCCAGATTATGGCTATGTCCTTGGTGTACTTGAATAATAAAATTTTCAGTAACCTGTAAAAATCAGCAAGAATTGTCCTTAAATTCTATTCCTGATGCTTCGCGCTATTTTTATTATATATACATTATATACATTGTTTGATTTTTGCTGAAATACTTATCTGTTAGAAATTTATCCTATAAAGAAAAGCGTATAATACTACTAATAACTATTTCGTGATTTTTACTTATCAATTTTATTATAGTTTTAACTCTTTTATTGCTGTTGGCGCACAAAAAAGCGCTTTGAAAATTTGCTTCCGGTGTACCTAATATAGGCGCCAGTATAAGCGCCGGGCAAATCTTATCGGCAACAATTGCAACGAACTTCGCTTGTATCGCTAAGTGGATGCTGATTTAAAAAAAAAAATTGGGGCGCAAATGTGTGGTGTGCAGAAAACATAATAGAAGCAGGGAAACGCATTACGTGTCAAAATCTGCCGTCGCAAAAGGATTAAATAAAATTCTGTGACAAAGGGGCATGTTACCAGTAACTAAAGAAATTAATAAGGGACATATTTTAATTAACTGGCATAAAAGCACAGTTCACATCTGAGTGGATTATAATTTCAAACCTTTAAACCAAAAAGTGTTTCTCTTCAAGCCTTATCGCGCTTAATAAATGGAGGTGTATTGTTATAACGAACAGAACGTTTAAGGTGAGTAGTTGAAAGTATGTATGTAATAAATCTTAGCTTTTCATAATCGCAAGTGAAGGCCTGTTGAAAACTTGAACCATTTCTTAAAAAATTGTCATTTTTAAAATCGGACTGTCAAAAACAGCATTTGTTAATATATTGTAAGACACTGATTTGCTTTTTGCTAAAAAAGCTTTCTGATAAAAGCTGCATAATTGGTAGTGGGTACCATTAATCACTGCAGTGAACTCTGGAATACGACTAATATTTTTAGATACAAAACTGAAGTATTATAATCAAAGATTCGACATGATTAATAAAAAAAATTACGTGTGTGATAATGTTAATACACTCATAAAAAAAATCCTGAAAGAACGTGAGTTTTTAGGCACCTCTATGGGTATGCCTCCCTTCAAACTGAAAAAAATATATATGCGCAAGTGTCAGTATAATTACGAACGGCAATCTGCGTACGTTAAGCGATATCCTCGAATTTCGATATATTTAGCGAGGAAAAGCTTTCAACAGAAAAGTTTTCCGCATTGTTTTATCAAAAATGAATCGACAAACCCGGAAATGCAAGCCGATAAGACCACGCAATTAAACACGCGACCATCAGTTTTCCATAAATTAGAGGCCACCGATTCTACAAAAACGGAGCGGTCGTAAGGGAACGCACTTAGATCCTCGGATCGCAACCGATTCTGACGATCGCCACTGCGAGAAATGGTGTCCCCGCGTTCCTCCACTACCAAAAGTGCTTTTTCAAACGTTATGAAGTTTTACACTTTGTTCGTTATTCTTTTAATCTATGCGCAACAGTCGCACTGCCGTAAGTACACGTAATAAAAAATATAATACCTACAATCGTTTGAAATCTATATTCCTCCTTTATAAACAAGAAGAAGCTTGAACTCTAAAGGCTATATTGGTCGAGAATGTTGAATCAATTGAGTCATAAATAGATATTTGAAAAAAATTCAGTTGTTTTTGTTTTGTTTCAATTTCTTTAATTTTTTAACAAAAATCGACGAGGGCTTCTGTAAATGACGGATACTATTTTTTTCTAAAATAAGTCACTTTTTTATTTTTCCTCCATTTAATGCACTTCTTCATTTTCATTTAGAGTTCGATTATGATTACCCTGGAACGGAGATAATCTATTCGACGCCTGAAGAATGCGCACGGACTTGCGTCAATGATGAACCGCGAAAATATTGTTATTATAAGTTCCACGTGGAATTCTATGGAACAGTTGGACCGTATGTATCATTAACGTATTTGACGAAACAACTCTCTATTCATTAATGTAACTTTGGTGCAGAAGATTCAATTTCCACAATACTACTTGCACTCTTATTTCATTCTGTATCACATATTGGTACTAAATATTTGCAATAGTTAAGTAAGATTTTATTTGTGCAAAATGATTACATAGCGTAACTATTATTGGGGAGTTCTATAGATCGCATTTATAATTGCTAAACCGTTTAGCTTTGGTACCCCAGTTTAAAATAATAAGAGTCGAATGAAGGTACTATTACGTCCACACAGTTTGTATTAAAATTAATAGCGAGTTAAGTTCACGGAGAAACGCAATAATAGTAACTCTGTTGATTCTACCTTACCTTTTTTAATGAAATATAAAACCATAAACAGCTCACTTAGATGTACACACATACATTTCCTGTATATTTGCATATGAATTTGTTCTTTGAAAGAGAAAAGGCAAAATGTCCAATGGTAGGGAATTTTTCGAATTTTATAATTGCTAACTGTGTGACTCGTCGCAAACAACTTTCAGCGCTTGCGATGTAAAGGAACAACAGAGTCAATGCGTTTTCGGCGATGGATTCGAAAAGACGGTTACAGTCATTAATCGACAGTTACCAGGACCTACGATTCAGGTACGAGTGATAATAAAATATTTAATAGAAGACTTTCTTATTAACATTTTCGTACTCCGAAATTTAAAGCAAATAGGTAAACATTATTTCGCAATCGACAGAACGTAAATCAGCATAACAAACTGTCAGCAGTTTGGAGAATTCGGTTTCGTGTGACTAGATTTTTCATTCAATTTCATACAGATTTGTTATGTACTTTAGGAATTCATTTAACTTCGTCAATTTTTACAATCGTTTTACAGGTATGCCTGGGCGATTATATTATAGTCGATGTGGAGAACGCTGTTCTTGGCCAAGAAGTCACAATGCACTGGCATGGAATTTTTCAAAATGGTTATCAATATTACGATGGCGTGCCTTATGTCACGCAATGTCCTATTCCATCGTCAACTACGTTTAGGTGACAATTATGATATACTATATTTCATATATGGTAGACTTGCTGTTCCTTAGAACGAACTTTTTACAATATTAGAAGAATTTTTGAAAATTCGAAAGAATTACATACACATCTCGCAATTTGTATTTTTTGGTTCTAAATTTTGAGAGTTAGATTACATTTACTATTCAATATAAGAATTACATTCACATCTCTCAATTTTGTATTTTTAGTTCTAACTTTTGTAAGCTCAATAAACAACAAAGACTCATTAAACAAATAAATCTGAGACTGTAAAAATTATATACATATCACGTTTGCCTTTTTGAACCATCTATTTAAATTATGTTCTACACATTCTTGTCTTCGAATCGAAAAAAATATTCAGGTGCCTTTGATGTATTAGTGATTAATTGATTATCCTCCTATAAAAGTGCACTGAATTCTTCAATTGCATACTTTCACTTTATTTACTTCGTAAGGGTAGCAAAAAATGTAATTATTCCTTTAAGGACAGATTTGATTATTTTGGAAAATAATCTTGATCTTCGGTAGAAACAAGCTACTGTGATATCATTAATAAAGTAATTTAAAGTTAGGTCCACAGGATATATATACCTTACGAAAGATTTTCTGAATTTCGTAGGTACCAGTTTGGAGCGGACAACTCCGGTACACATTTCTATCACTCTCACATATCCACGCATATGTTAGACGGACAATACGGAGCTCTCATCGTTAAAGATCCTCCGTCTGAGAACCCTTCTTATAATTTGTACGACGTGGATGAGGACGTAATCTTTTTAAGCGACTGGTTGCACGAATTTTCTGTCGAACGTTTTCCTGGTCGTTATAGAAAAAACATAGGGCAAGTTGCCGACAATTTCCTGATAAACGGCAGGGGGAATTGGACGGTAAGACACCAATTTTTGTAAAATGAATCCTACTGTTAACATTCATCTTTGTCCTTCTTTATCTATTCTTCAATCAATTCGAGATTCATGAAGATCTTGCAACCCAAATCCTATCGCTTCCTATTAATTTTCAATATTTTGCATTTGACTATTTGAGGCTTCCAGCTGTAAACTACGTCCTCTGAAATTTCCCAATTGAATACCGTGCGTTGACTGAAGTTCAACGTTAAAAGAGGACATGACTTACAGTTGGAAGTCTACAAATAAATATTTCTTCGAATTTCTTGGTGTAATCTGTAAAAATTACTCGAAGAGTTTTCTTATAAGGATGTAATTACCTGCAGGATCCAGATACGAACCAGACTACCAATGGAAATTTGACTCAATTCGTAGTTACCCAAAATAAGCGATACAGATTTCGCATAATCAATTCGTTTAGTACAGTGTGTATAGCAGAACTTTCGATTCAGGGCCACAGTATGACGGTAATAGCGCAAGACGGTGCGAACGTGCACCCTAAACAAGTGAACGTCGTAATTACGACTGCAGGTCAGATCAACACCTAAGACATTAATTTGAAGAGTCGTAAAAATTTTTTGTTATAAGTGTTGTTCTATTGTGCTATGCAATAGAATAACAGAATGATAGCCGTTGCATAAAATATTAAGCACTCAATTGAACTGCACTTTTATGAGAGATTCATTAGATATTTAATATGTATATGCACACAGGTGAACGAGTGGATGTGATAGTGAATGCAGATCAACCTGTCGGGGCTTATTACATTGTCGTCCGTGGTCTCGGCGAATGTAAGGAGAAACGGGTGCAGCAATTAGCTATCTTGAGATATTCGAGTGGTCCATTTACTCCATCGGGGCCTCTTCCACTTTATGATAACGCGCCGACTGGTATTGTGAGTATACATTTTAATTAAATTAATTTCTATCGCTTCCTGAATCATACCACAGTTTGCTTTCTATCCAATTTATTTTTAAAAAACACAATTCCTATTTCATTGGTGGAGATTTTCTCATCCAAGTTTAATTAATGATTTATCACACGAGCTTTGTAAATCCCATAGGTATATAATCCACTGGATGGAACGAAATGCAACAGAAAAGACAACAGCACTGATGTTTGCGTGAATCAATTGTACGGCATAGACGCTGACAATGAATTATTAGTGGACGGACCTGTCCAACGTCACGTGTTGGACTTTTGGTTTTTCAATTACACCGAATATGGGAACAGATTACTGTTTCAAACGAATTCGTATCGTAACTTTTTCGGTACGTACATTAACGTTTGGTACTTGTCCACAATTATATTGAACGGTACTGTTTATTTCAGTTGCCACCGATAAGTCTGAGCTCGTCTCTATGTTCAACGATATTACATTCGAGACACCATCTTCGCCTCTAATCTCGGATCCAAGCAGCTACGAGACTATATGCAAGCCGAATCAACTTAGCAACTGCACTGACCCTTGTGCATGCACTCAAGTTATTCACGCACCACTAGATTCCGTCGTGGAACTGCTGATATACGATCGAAGTAACGTTTCATTTTTTATAGCTTTCTTACTACTTTATATAATTTATAAATCCATTGCATAACATCTATTAACAATTTGCAGCCTATAAATTGCGTATTCGTTTTGACAGATTTTTTCATAATTATCACATATCCCTTCCACTCTGGGTTGCCTTTCTCTCGAAAGGCGGTGACTTACATATATTCGATCTAATACCTACTTTTAAAATTATGACTCACCACGTCAAGTGTTCGGAACGTTTAAGCTTGACTGCATTTTCAGTCCATTTTATAGATCTTATTAAAATTATAAAGAGATAACGAAAAATTGATTTTCGCCCTAATGGAAAATTTTGAAGAAGTCTTTCTTAAGTGTTCGTCACTATGAATAATTTTATACGAGCTTGCTGTTTTGTAAAAATCGACTCAGCCACCATTAAACGTTTCTACAGTACTGACTGACAAATTATGTTTCAGTACCACTCACGGATTTGCATCACCCATTCCATTTACACGGTTACGAATTTAAAGTGCTCTACGTTGGGCAGTTTGCCGATGCTAGAAACATTTCGAAGACGGATATAGATAATATATTAGCGGCCCATGAGCAACGTCTTCAACGGGGAGAGTATGGGTTTCCGCCCGGAAAAGACACTGTTAAAATTCCCACGGGCGGGTACGTGATTTTACGTTTCAAGGCTAATAATCCAGGTAAAATTTTTCATTCTTTTTCTTAATAGTAATTTTGAAAAGCATAGCTTCCTTTACTGAGAATATTGAAAGTATAGCAATAAATTCTATATTTATGTTATGCACGCCAGATATTTATTGCTATTATTACAGAAGCATTTATCCGTTGTTCTGCAAAGTATATAAAACGCTTTTATTTTCTAAACTGTGCGTTTCTTGTTGTAGGATGGTGGTTAATACATTGCCACTTTTCCTGGCACCACATCACTGGAATGGAAATGGTTATTCATGTAGGAGAGGAACAAGACCTTCCACCGGTACCACCAGGTTTTCCAACATGTTATAATTGGGAGCCACCAATCCAGGCTCTGAATGATTTCTACGGCTTCAGATATCCGGCACTTGCTTAATGCGTTTTTAGTGGAAAATTTGAAAAATTATGAAGTACGTAATTAGTCGAATAAGAACTGTTGCATTTACTCTATTATAATTGCGTGGACGATACCATGATATGTTTCCGTGGGATAATTTGTACCATAAACAGACTGCAACGCACATATTTTGTAATTGTATAATAGTATGACGTTTTAAGAGTATTATATTTTATATCATTCCTTACGATACGAGGAATATATAAATTAGCTGCGTGGCTCATGAAATGCGATATGACGTATGAAAATACTTTAATGACAAGATGATTCACCATACAACGATAAAGTTAAGATAATTAAGATTATATGCACTACTTTATTTGTATATACACAACAAAGTAAAGTGAATTATATTTCACGCACGAAATCAGTTTGTCTCGAATACCATGTCTGGTCGTTTGTTATTTCCACAGGTGGGAAAATCGAGAGGAACAGGTATGAAACTTTCGCGGTTGCCTACTTTCAATAAAAATTGCATGCTCGGTCCGAACAGTTTCGGAGAAATTGCTGTGCTCCGTGCCTCCAACAACCAGTAACCTGTGAACAATAATCAAAATGTTGTTTCAACACACACACGCTCGATTATTTTAGTCAATTTACGTAAATATCTATAAAGTGGTTAATATAAGAAGTATATTGGACGGAATTTAGGAAGTTCTGTAGAAATTGATTTCCTTATAGTTGGGATCGTTTAGGATAGCTGTTATTCGTTTTTTTAATAGACTCGTGTATTTTTTTTACTTAAAAATTATAGCTTCAGAAAATGAACGACTTGTTTTATCTATTAACATAATATAGAACGAAGAAAGTATTTTTTAAATGTTGATACACGAATGGGCATCAAGGAACGGGAAACATTAAACCCTTGTGCCGAAAAAAAAGAACTAGCGTTTCGAAATAATAAATTTCTCACATTATTAAGTAATTAAAAATTATAATAATAATAGTGGGCATTATTAAACTCGTCCATTTATTCATGATATATTTGCAACTCTATGTGGTGTATAAAATTGGACGTATACGATGTAAGAATTACTACTGGCATATGTCTGACACATATTGGGCGTTACTACTTATGCTACGACCAGACCCACGATGGAAATTCTTTCCCAACTTTTTATTTACTATTTGCCAATTATGTACAATCATATTATTCTTCAAGAAATAAACCATAAATTTAACGCCTTTACGACTTCGAAAGGGAATTTGTCGCGAAAAAAAGAAATTTCGCTTTTCTCCACAACCATGGAAAATCGGTCTTCTTGAACTACAAATTTTATCACATCAAAATTCCGGAAAAATACTATTATAGCATGATTAAAGTACAATTAATTATCACTCAAAAGTTAAAAGATTCAAAAATACGAAAATGGTAAGTCAAAAAATGTTAACTACATAAAACCATATATTATCATTTAAAGAGACCAAGCTCACACTCGATATGATTACTAAAACTACGTGCGGGAAGAAATGAACGTAATCATGGCTTCTCCCTCCAGACTAAATAATTCCAAAAAGAATCCAAGTTTTAGAGATATATTGTTAAATCTATTAAATATTATTCTGGGCCTGGTACCCTTAATTCTACACCCTCTGTTTCGTTTTTCATGTAGCTAGTCCAGTGCAAGTGTATCTGAAAGTATCTACTGGCTATCTCGTCAGATGTTTTCTACTCTTGCTCAATAGTTCAGAATTATTGCATTGCACGACGAAGAATAAATTAGTATCTAAGTGCATATATAAAATTGCAGGCTCTTACCTAAATTATCGGTAAAAATACGAAGGATAATGTACCCTTTGTTTGGCACAACGAAACTGTCCTTCTGTGGTGGATTCACAAAATTCCGATGCAATTTCCCATTAACGTCCAAATTCGTAATTTCCTCTCTGGTAATTGGCTGCTCAAAGCTACCCCTGCCAATGACACTCGCATTATAGCCGTGTATATGAAACGTGTGAGAAATATTCCCACCGAAACCTGAACGAAAAGTTGTGTTAAATATCACGCGGTACAATTCATTATAAATATTTTGCAAATTCTGAAAAGCTGACCCTCGTCAATTAAAACGATGTCGACGCTCCTTTCGGACGGGACTTCGATCATTTGAATGCACTCGCAAAATAATGGCGTGCTGGCACACTGTTTCGAGCGTTCCTCGATGGAACAAATTGATTCATCTGGAGTATTTTCTGGTTGCGACAATAATGGAGAGGACGGATATTTGAACGACATACCATTAATTTGAGCGACCCTTGCGCCTTCTTTATTCATACCTGAAATATGATAATCGTTTCAGGTGAAATAAAGAGTGAATGCTTAAAAGCTACCATTATCCATATTCTTACTCAAATAGGAAGGGTAGAATGTGCATTCGAAAAAATGATATCTGTTGTCGCTCATCTCGTCCGTGAACGAAGGAAAATCGTTCAGGTCGAACGGAATATAAATCACTTCGTCCGAATTAATCCGAGTGGACGACTCGGCCGAGCCTTTCAAATCCAACGCGCAAATCACGTTCTTCGCCGTTTCGTGGCAATCGTGGCCCTTGCTTGCAATCGCATCGTCATCGATTTTCAATAGTTGCTCGTCCTTTATCACCGTCGAGTCCGGTTTCGCATCATTGTAGAGAATGAAAGCTTCTTGACGAAGGTTTTGACACTCTTGGAGGCCTTTAATCTCGATGAGATATTTCCCGGAGGATTTATTTGCCTCGATCATTGTGTCGAATCTCTCGCCTGAAATTCAATTTCTTTGGATAGTCCTTACAAGGTAAGAATATTTTTCTTCTGTGCAGTCTGCTTTTCAATTTTATCTTACTTTCCCTCGACTCTAATCATTTTCAGCTGAATCACTTCCTGATGTCTGACTATCGGTAATCATTTTTCTCTATTCGTTGCTATATTTTATAGAATTATCATTTGCTAGATCAGCAATACTAATGACTCATTTCTTCAAAAATTTATAAATTATAAAACAGCGTTATAACAAATTACAAAATAATGATCGAAATATTCGAACACTAATTCGTATTCCTATACTATATTGTTATTACGGAAAGAGTAATTTGCATGTCTAAGAACGCTTACGCTAGTAGTTTTATTCAATAAAATCATACAAGTTGAAACTTGCGTTGTATGATGTTTACAGAAAAATATATAAACGAATACACCGGCTGCCAGGAAGAAAAACTCCGTTTTGTGTGCCAAATGTGTATTTTAATAGAAGTAAAAAAATTAGTAAGGGACATTTAAAAGACATAGAAGCTCAATTATTCACAGCTGAATGGGTCATAATAAAATTTCAAACTTCTAAAACAAACATTTCTTTTTCTTCAAACTTTATCTCACTTAATATCTATAAATTATTCTTCTGCGAGTAATTCAAGTTTGAAAGAGATTCCAACACAGAAATTAGATTCGTCTTTGCGTTGAATTTTTGCCACACTTAATGGTGAAATTATCGGAATGATTAAGAGAAGGGTCGATCGGGCGAAATAACACACTTGCAACATTGGTCTGAAGACCGATTTCGTTTAATTGAAATAAAAAAGAGAAACTTACTTGATAGTGATGTATTTTTATAACGAACAGAACGTTTAAGGTGAGTAGTTTAAAGTATGTATTATACCTTAGCTTTTAATAATCGCAAGTGAATACCTCGGAAAAGGATCGTGATAATACAAAAATATAAAACTATCGCTGGAATCAGGAACAACAATGGATAACGTTATAAAGACATGCACCGGAGATTGTTAAATCATGCGTACCATTACGTAAATGTTAACGAAACACCTAGCGATATGAGATACGACGCAGTCTTTTTCCGAACGAAAGTTAAACGATTCGCGATGACCTACCATCATCTTTACGGAGGGACTTTATTTTTCGATAAAAAATAGTTCGCTATCTATACAGCTTACTACGCCTGCTATTTAAAGCCCTGAAACAATACCAATGAAATATTTATAATCTACGTCATCGTTGAGCCAGGTTGCAAGATATTAATATTACAAAATATGCAAGAATATTAATCGTTTAAAAAGATTAGATAATGAGATATTGCATACGATAATTAAAATTGTGGAACAGTTACGAATTTCATCTCTGAAGTTGCATTGCATTTTCATGGTGCACTTTTAAACAGTGTTTTTGAAAAATATGTTTCGTCTAACCTGGCTCAAAGGACACCGACATTTTCCTCGTTTTTACACCTAAAATCACATATCCGCTATTACTACCGAATATGAGTAACATTTCGTCCGACGATTGTACAGAGGGATCAGCAACAGATCGCTTAAAAATTACTCGACCACTGTGATCGTGGTGGACAAATAAGATCCGGAAAACGAGACACTATCCTTTAAAATACAGTCTTTCCCGTGAATCGAAGACGTTAGAGTGATTTCCTCTCATTTCGCACTGTTTTCCATGCGTAGAAGGCGCCCGTGGATTTGAAAATAACTCGATTACTCCCTTAGCTTGCTCTACGTTTCGAAATATGCGTTGGACTCGCGTCATAAGTTTATAACTTTTCTAACGTAACACGACTGTGACTAACAAACAGAGTTAGTCATCCGAAAGGATCGCGTGCCTTTGCAATTAATGCACGCAACACAAAACGGGATTCTTAAAATGATTTCCCTAGAATTTTTCATTTCACAGATCAATCTTAAAAGTACATTAAGTAGTTCACCCTTTTTTTATAAGCATTCAATTTTGTTCCTGGGGCTTCGAACGACTATCTCCCAGGAGTAAAGCCAATTTTGTACAATTATCGAAAAAATATAATATTAAGTATAAACATTTCTCTTACGTCATTAGTGAGCAGTACGATTAAATGGGTTCCCCGCTAACTATTCGCACTGGCGAATTCAAATCGTAAATTACACCGCGCAATCAGTTACAATAACTCGTAATCATCGCACTTCGTCGTGTCGTTCAAATTTCTTGCCTCGAACAAGGACAAACGTCAATTACCCATAAAACCTTCACCGCAATCCACCCTAAAATCTCAACACCTTTAACTCCCACTACGCCTATCAATCGTCGATTTTGAGTCTGGCTTAACACGCTTTACAATTGAGCCGTTGTTATTGAAAGTGGTGTAAGTCCATTTATTCATACATCGAGATATTTAAGGGTTTGCGTTTGAATCAATTTAAAAATATTCGCATACGTTAATCAATTCGAGTAATGTTTTTAAAATTATAAACTGGTTAAATTTTATTATGCAATAATAATCAATAAAGTTAAAGAAAATAAACGATTTTTTAGCTACCACTTTCAATAATAATATATTACGAAAAATATATCGAATAGCAATTTTAAATTTATATTTTAATTGAAGGAAGCTTTTGTGAAAAATAATAATTAAAATGAAGACATGTATGCCTTATATTATAATGAATTTATAAATAAACAAGTATGAAAAGTAAATTACTTCGTTAAGATAACTAATAATAACAAACTTATTCATATTTCAATCTTATTTCTCCTTTACACTTAGCGTAGTGAAGTATTTTTGCTAAAACATGGACTTATACTACTTTAAAAAAACAATCCTGCGATAACATTTTACAGTAGAACTTAGAGGATATATACATCTGACTAAACCTACCATTAACTAATTTCCTCCAAAAACTGGACTTATACTACTTTCAAAAACAACGGCTCAATTAATGAATTCGAAGAACGATCGGTACACCGCGTGCGGAACATCATTCCTTGTTCGAGCAATGCGACACGAACAACCAGATTAATTCCCCGCTCGAATAATATTCATCCAACATTCGCACGTTGCTTCAACACATAAACGCTCAGACGCAGCGATTAATTTCGGAAACTTATGATACCGTCGCTTCCCGGCAGGGCCGCCTTTACCAATGGGCTAATGTGATCCAAGGGCGCTTAAGAATCAAATATGTTGAAATGCTTCTTTCTCTTCCGTCTCACACCGCCGCAAACGGAACGAGACGTTCACATACGATTCGTTCGCTGAGGTTTGTTCATGTTTGCGGCGGTGTGGACGCGGCGAAGGCATTGTTTTTGTTCGCGTTCGCCTTGGTGTAAACCCGGCATTAGTGGAGACCCAGTGATTGTGATGTACTGCCTTGCACCGATTGCGAAGAGATCGCACTCTTTGGGCTAGGGCGCCAAAATTGTTTAGCCCACGGCGCTGAAATTTGTTAAGACGGCCTTGCTTCCCGGTGAGCTTCAAACGAACAATCATCTATAGTCCTACAGTTAAGTTGGAAGCGCTGCTAGAACGGTTCTTAGCACGCTCTATGCTATTACTTATAATTACGGCCCGCTATCGCGCCTACCTACCGTCGCGGCGGCGCGCTAATGTACGAGTTTATTCGTCCTCGTTGAAACCGACAAACTTTCATCCGTTCTATAATATATACTACTTGGACGTGTCGACGTTGTCCATCGGCGCGGATCCGCGCTGGGTCTCGGTGCCCTTCCCATCCTTGCGATCCGTTCGTAATCGCGCTCTACGCCTGTGCACAAGACGACTCCTTAGTTCCCCTAGACGTGAACCTTTCACTGGCCGGAGCGCCGTTTGCTTCTCTCCTACGAGCATCGGAACGTGAACTGGGGTGCTGCCAGCAATCGAAGCGTCCTAGTGTCTCTGTGCCGGGCTTGTTAGCGACGCGTTTGCGCGTAAACGCCGATCTCCGCCTCGAAGAGGATCTGATTAATCCTGAGCTTGGCGACGGACCTCGAGTAGGAGTCGGGTATCTCCGCCAGTTGCACGGCGATGCTCTCGGCGAACTGCGCGAACTCCTCTTTCGTTCTCTTCCGTTCGTTCGACGGGATCCCCGGTTTCGTTTCCACGGACTCGTCGAGGTCACCGATCGGGCTGTTCTGCTCTTGCGGCGAGCCGTTGTACAGTTTCATCGCCTTCAGGCTGGACGACGACGACTCCTCGGCGTCCTCGCTAAGCGAAGCGTTGAAGGAACCAGTCCCCGAGCCGTTCGTTTCCTCGTTACAGTCTACGAACGTTATGCTCTCGGGATCGATGTCGCTCACTATGTACTCCTCCTGCAGCTTCGACGGGTCCTCCTCGACCTTCTGCGGGAACAAGCACAGATCTCGTATTTCCCGCCAGTTGGCAACGATGCAATGGCGCCGGTCGCGTGCGTGAGAGAAACCCAGTTGATTATTTAAGGTCCATGCGGTACTGTAGCGGCGGGGTTACGTGGGAAGGGATACTATAAGCCAGTGGTTCTCAACCTTTTTTGAATCGCAACCCTAGTTTATAAGTCCCCCTTCCACAATATAAGGTAAAGCAAATATTTCCCTCCTTTCATTTTTGAAAAATCACAATAGAATATGGCAATGCAACCATATTAAAATAAATAAGTGCTGAGAATTGTTAACTAATTAAAAAAAAATTAAAACTGAGTTCAAAGAAATAAAAATGCACTAAAAAGTAAAAAATAATTTTTTCCCTTATTTAATCTACGACTATCATATTTTTAAAGTCGGCGCCTCATCATTTGCACTGTGTAAATCTGGCGCCGACTTAAAAAATATGACAGTCGTAGATTAAATAAGGGAAAAAATTATTTTTTACTTTTTAGTGCATTTTTATTTTTTTTAAGACGGTTTTAATTTTTTATTTATAACTTTTTAGTTGTATATATATTTACACAACATGCGGAGGAGATATGCGCGTACGTACATAAACTAATAATAATTAGGTGACAATAGTCTTTATTATTAACCAGAACTGGCAAAATATTCGGCCAATATTGATGCAGTGTAGGATGGAATCACTGGACATCGCCCTCTTTCGAATAAAAAAAATCATCAAAATCGGTCTATATGTGTATTTAAGGACATTTTTTAATACACGTGTAATAATTTTTTGCTTGCGATCCTGTAATGAACCAGTAGCGAAGTGATATACCTACGCGTGAAAGTAATACGTGTGAAGTTCCTATATGTTATCCAGTTATGATTACGCGATGATCTTTCTAATTAGGAATTTTTAATTAATTTTTAATTAACTCTGTTGGTTGTTCCTGAGGATCTAACGCGACCTTCTAAGAACCCTCTGCGCGCAGATGTTAAATTTAATTTGCCTATAGAAGCTTATTCGAGGAGAGAAAACTTTGCACTATTGATAACTGTAATTACGTGGATGTAAACACAGTCGGATCGGATCACGGAGCCAATCTGCTATGCTCGGTTCACACGATTCAATATTAATCTCGCAGTTCGATCTGTTAGGGAAACTTGGCGCTAAAACTTTCACAGATGTACATTTTCTTCCGTGGAACAATGGCTGCATAGCGCGGTTAATTAAAAAAAAAAAAAAAACTATATGCCATTAAGCGCGCGACGCTTGAGATGTAAACAAGATTGAGCTTACTTTTGGAATTGTCCAATTTCCTTTTATTCTACTTCGTTCATTCATGGTCATATATCGACTATAAGAATTGAATATTATTTACAGAATTTTATATTAAAAGGCTGCTTCTAATACTTCAAAATAACTTCTTAATTGTGTACTAAACAAATATAGAATTTTAACTTTCTTTGTGGCCACCTTCCAGCATTGAACATTACAAATTACTCACACGAAAGTATGGAAGCACTACGTGCATGTGAACATGCGAGTGCACAAATTTACTACTGAATTACAGTCCCCGAATTAAGGCACTGACTACAATAACATATACGTATGATAGTTGGAAGTAGAAATTACGTAAAAATTTCATTTTTACTTAATAAATTTTTAACGTATAAATTCCTGAACTTAGGATTGATTTTTTTGCATGTCATTAAATATAAATTTATAGTGGAAGAAAAGGTTTCCCAGAGGAAAAGTTTACCCCAAACGATAATTTCAAGATCAATGAAAAAGTTTGAAGTTCGATCTAAGAAAGAAAATGTTAAGTAATAAAAGTGTCTCTCCGCAGTAGTTTGGGCGCGTCGAGTCGCGGGTTCCGCGAGCGCCTCCATTTTCGTACGCGCCGTTAGAAATGCACCTTGCGAAAACAATGCAACGCATCTTGCCCTAACAATGTATCCATATAACTCGATCATCAGACACTGTTGCGAAGAAACGACGAGTGGATGCACGACTGCGGAGAGAGGGGGAAAGAGAAACGGAGACAAAGGCGGGCAGAGGTTCGGACGAACAAAGAGAATAGGCGACGAAAGGAACGTAGCGTGTAGCGAGCGAAAAACTACGCATGGAGATTAAAAGCTGAAGAAAGTGTCGCATGTTCTCAGATCGATTCAACGCACCACCCTGGAGCGGTGGAACGAATTACAGAAAGCGATTTAAGCACGTCGGTTCGCAAAAAATACTATGACCATGACACGTCGCTACGAGTCGACAGAAATGTATCCCGACAAGCGACGCATCGTTCAAGCGACTCGGTCGTTTCCACGAAACACATTCAGACACAATGGTCCTTCCCCGAAATCCCTCGGTTAATTACGCGATGGGGCAAACTGGCCTCTTCCCGGCCAGAGAAAGGAACGCTTGGCAACTGGTCTACCTGCGTTCGTCTCGTTCGAACGGCAGAACCGACGTTCCTCTCCACCTACGATCGTTCGCGTGCATGGGACAAGCGGCTCGAAAACATCGCAAGAGGGCTGGCACGTAGATCCCTACCGAATCGTACGCGACACGTGGAAACGGAGACACGGTCGGTGACAACTGGGTTTCTCTCGCGACCGATGCGCGGCTGGCGTGCATACTCGGTGTACGCGATTCCACCCGGACATACCTTCTTCCTCTTACTGTATCTACGTGTGCCGAACTGCAGGAACTGCATCGCCTTAAAGGCGAACCACTTGGACACGTAAACATCGTCGGGCCCGGTGGCCGCGTCCCGGCTGTTCTGTATCTTGTGCACCTCCCTCGAGTACTGGCACTTGAGGTTCGTGATCTTCTTCTCGATCTCGAGGGTGTTGCAGCATAGTATCTCGGCCAGCTCCTGGATCGCCCGTCTGCGTTTCGCCCTGTCCCGATAGCCACGAGCGTTCCAGTCCCACAGGACGCGCCTCTGCTGGTACTCGCGCAGCAGCTCGAGGGTCTTGTCGCGGGTCCACTCCATGCCGAGCCGCGTGTCGTTCGTGGCTAGCTCGTTCCACGCGTCGTAGCTAGACATGGAGAATCGAGACGGCGAGCGGCACGGCCCCGCGCGGACACTGGCGGCCGTTCTGTATTCGACCGGGATATATCACGCGGCAGGAGTGACGGAGAACAGCGGACAACAGACGTAGTAGCGTGGCACGGAGAGCCGGCCGGTAGACAAACAGCCCAGCCAGCCAAGCGAGCGGGTGGCCACACGCTCGTGTGCCCGCTAATAAATCGTCTACTACGAACCGACAACGACGCCGCAGCCGCGAATCGAGCACGCGTTTTAATGATTTTTGCGCGAGACCCGCGCGCGCTTGGTCACCTTCCTTTCTTTATTTCCCTTTGCGGAAACCCGGCGAGAACACGAAGACGGCCGAGTCTGCGCGAACGGGCCTGCCTGCCGTTGCACGCCGCATCGCTAAACGTATGAGCGCCAAGCAGTTTCATCCTCTCGTACCCCCTCTCTAAAACTCGCTCTCCTGTCCCCTCTCCACTCGCTGCTTTTTCCCTTTTCGCATTTCTCCTCGCCAAGCCTGGCTGGTAGGTACCTTCTTTACATTCCCTTCCTCTTTGTTTACCAAACGACCTTGCGCCTCGTTTCGTCGTTTTTCGTTCCGCCGTTCTTTTCGATGCATCCTTTTTCTACGCGTGCCTCCTCTCCCGTCTTCTTCCCTCTTGTCATACATAAGTCTACTGTCTCACATTTTGCGCCCAACTATAATTCCAGTTCTTTCTTTGTTGAATTCTTCTCTAAGCTTCCTTATCTTGTTCCTCCACGGTTTCTTTTCTCTGTTGAGTTCTGTTCTCTGTATTGGTTGAAAATCTTGATCTTCTCTCTGCTTTGGTTTGTTATTATGCCTGCCGCCTTTTTTCTTCTTTGTTTCGCTGTGATTTCCTTTATCACGCTACTCCCAGGCACTGTTTTCTTTGCACTAATTACAATTTTCAAATTCCTGTAATTTCATTGTATCCTTCTCACCTCGCTTCTTTATTTTCATTCCTTTCTCCGTTTCTTCCTCTCAGCTTACAATTCCATTTTCTCTCCTTAGCCCATAATCCCAACAGTGTAGATACTGTCCCTCACAGACGGACCGCGGTATAAAGTGAAATCCCACGCTGCACTCGAATATATGCATGCGATCACGCGTCAAGTTGTCTGATGTACGACAAATGAGATTACCTCGCGTTTTATGTATCATTTCGCTGTACTCCCCGTCTCAACCTCTTCAGCTCTAAAATTCGAACGCTTAACGTTCGCCGTGTGCGGAAATCGCACGCTCGCGATAGTTAACCGTGCCCGCTGAACGCCCCACAGGCGTTCATCGCACGCGGTACATCGATCGACTGATTATTAATATGCGTTCGCAACGCCCAACTAATCGTGTTGCATTCGCAAGCTTCCAAGGTGAATTTAAACGCGGAAAATATGCCCCCCACGTTATCAATTTTCCTGTTCCCTGTGTACGCAAAAATGAAGTACGTACGAACTTTAAAGTATCAATTTAATTTCGCTATGCTTCAACCTGTCTCTTTCAATTACGATTTTCCTTCGGCTGCTCTGCTCGCTTTCACTCAACCTCGCATTATGCATTGTTAGAGCGTGATCGCGTGTAGGAAAGCGAGATGAAGTTGACGCATTAGGGCCTTTTCGCACGAGACATTTCGGTGACTCGCATCCGGTGTCTCCGAATACATTCGTCTGGTGCGACACATATTTGAAGACGAATAAAAAGGAACAGAAAGCGTGTAAACTTGTCCCTCGAGATGCCAATCGCGAGTGACAAAAGTGTCTCGTGGGAACAGGCCTTAAGTGTCTTTTCTGGCTCATGATTGATGCTCGCACATTTCCTGCCTCTAGGTATTTACCTTTTTCAAAGCAGCCCCATCTCTGGCAACTGATTATATCCAAGATACTAATTGCGAGCCGCGAGGCTGCCTCGCGCGGAAAGGCCTTAAGGCACGAAACGCAGCGTTTCGCGCGGAAACGCGTGCACGCGTTCAACTTGCACGTACAACAATTATATGTTACGTGCGTTGAATGTGACTTTTCTTTGTAAATACGACGCTCGATTAATCGCGCGAAGAAGCAAGAGCTCTGGACGTACCTGGAAACAGCACTGCGTGCTTGCCAGTCACCGGTTGAACCACGTTGCCATCAGCAGCCAGTACTCGAAAATCATGTCCAGAAATGGATAGCCGCGTGGGGCAATTGTACGCATTGGCGTTGACGATCCGCAATAAGTATTGGCTGCCATGCTCGACTTTTATTACCGTCCCATGGATCTGGAGAAAAGAAAAAAAAAACTCCACTTATCGTTTCCGCGGAGCGCAACGTTACGTTCGGTAGCCACTTTCGTGGATCGGGAGGAAGTCCTGATGCTGCCTAACGTAATCTCTGTTACACAACAATCTACGAATAAAACTAGAACGACAGGAGGCACTGAAATTCCTCGATACTTTCCCAACGAAAGTTATGATTAATAATCGCGCGCGTCGGAAATCGGTTAAATAATTTACTGTAACGCGAGTTCGACGTTTCGAATTAATCAAATGTTTCGAGGACGGAGGATAGTGTCTCCGGACTATATTATCTGATTAATGTGGGATTATATTCGACGGGCAGCTGCGCAGAAACTCTCGAGACTTATTTTTATGCGTTATTTTATGCATCGCCTTCGTGAATGTTTCTCGCGTTCGGTTCTGCATCCCTTCCCCTTCCAGCGCGCCCACCCCCCTCCATCGGTTATTATCTAATTAGATAAATCAGTACCTGGCCGTTCAAGAGGAGTTCTGTGGGCGTGGGTGGATGTAGGTGCGAATGCCGCGACAGTGGAGTTGGTGGCCTTGATGACAAGAGAAGTATCCTTTCCAAGCTGGGGTCATCTTGTGGTCCTCGAACTGTCAACGACCCGTACACACCGTCGCCCTGCTGCGAAACTAATAATCCCGATCGATTATGCTTCTGTTGTTCTCACGATGAAAGAGTGGCTTTAGGGTCTACTGGTAGATAATGAATTTCTAGTTTCCAGGTTTATCGGAAAATGGAATAGAAATCATTTTTAACGGGTTCGAAAGTGTTGAAAATGAAAGAAAGTGAATATAAGTAAGTACTTCAGCCGTTTTTAATTATTCTGTTATGGACTAGAGTCAGTACTGGATTAACCAATAAGGGAAATAAACACGTGTTTAGGGTATAAGAAGAGAGGGGGGCACTATAGAAATTTTTTGAATTTTAAAATCGAACTTTTGTTAGAAACACTTTTTAGTCAAATTATCGAAAATGACAAAGAAAACGTGCATTGCGTTGAAGTGATATCACCCTGTATAAAGGGACTCAAAATCTTTTAAGTGCTTGTAGGGCCTCTGAAGGTGTTAATTCGGCCCTGACTGCAGTTCAGATATACAACGAATGGCGAATGTATACATTAGTAATAACTTCCTTATATTTTGCTCAATGCTTGAAGAGTTAAAAAAATGAAAATAGGTGTGGGTCAGAATAAATCCTAGGGCCGCAGGGTTAAGTATTTGGTTAGTGTAGAATAGTACATAGAAGTTGACCAAAATAAAAGAAAAAGAGTAAGTAAGCTTCTATATGTTTGTGTTTGTCTGTCGCCCAAAAATTTTCGAACGATAAATTCTGGGATCACGAAATTTGCTTCAGCTCATTGGGTCTGACTAATCCAGATGAATGACTATTTTCACAAAAAAATTTTTTTGTAAAATCTGAATCTAAATTTCGGGCGAAGCCGAGTAGTAAAGCTGGTACAGATATAGTATGAGTCACATAAAATAGTGAATAGGTGATGCTATAAACAAAATTGTTATTTGTGATCAGGGCACCCCCCAAAGAAGGTACTTTGTAAAAAGAAAAGAAAACTGGATTTTATTCTTTGAATAAAGAAAGACAAAATCAACGACCACTGAAAGTACCATTTTTACTTAGAACAGATATTTTAAGCCCATTTTGTTTAAGCTTGAGAAAATCTAACATAAATACAGCCGAGGAAATATTTTATTACGTAAAACAATAATCTTGACGACAAAATAATTGTATTTGTGAACGAATCCTTTGTAGAATAAGTCGCTTAATTTTAATATTTACTTGCATAAAATATGTTATTTCTTTATTCTCATATCAATATAAGTGATATCAACAACTGCAATTTCATTTTTCTTAATATTCCCTAATATCTTATTAAAAAATCCTATAATTCCATTTAAAAAGAAATTCGTCTCATAAAAAAAGCACTTTGAAAATTTTTATTACTTGTTTATTGCTTGGTTAACAGACTAAGTTCATAATCTTGCAATTTGCACGATTGCGAGTGCATTGAAATGCACCGTTGCATGCACAGTTAGATTGTTGCACCCGGTATGCCAGGAAACCAATAAAATGGTTACTGTAATCACCGCCAGGTGGCCGCTGACAGTGATCGATTTTCGCGAATGTTAATAAGATGTTAAATAGTTCCCTACAGACACAAAAGCTACCCAAAATTAAAACGCTTACAAGAGAAAGTTTCCGGAAAAGGCTCACAAAAGAGTCCAATAACAGACTCAATACGAAACACAAAATCCTTAAAAAAAAAAGGAAATGGCCCTCTCCATACACAGAATACACATTAATCAATTTATTTAATTTATGTCGGTAATATGAACAGATCGACATGAATGTGTTTTGTATATTTAAAACTAATTTTAAAATTAGCGCGAATCCATTCTTCGCCTAAAGATAAATTCAATTTTATTACACAAAATTATGGATTTATATGTAGGAATTGTTTAGTCTCATTACTGCGAAGTACGTTGTACAAAAAGCTTTATATCGTTTGATTTTGTTGCGCAGAAATGTAAGACAATTTGGGTCAAAATTTGATTCATAGAAAATAAAATACTTTTCAATTTATTCGTATTTATCGTACGTTCAGCGAAAATAATAAATAAATTTTTACCAATAAACATAATAAATCCTGTAATCGAGAACAATTCTTTTTCATAATTCCATATATATATTTGACAGAAAATATTTTAAAGTACCTGGTTGTTCGTAGCAAATGGAGGTTCCTCGTTACACGTCATTCTACTTTGTATTTTTTCGAACGAAAAGCTAATACACGTAACTCTAACTAAACAGGGAGCAATTTAAAGGCAGCCATTAATACAATTGACGTTTCTGACACTTGCCACACACCACTTTCCTTCGCATAATGTCAAAACGCTGACAGAGGGCCGCGCGTAACCTAACTTCTACACGGTTCAACATTATTGATCTACTTTGATTCTGCTCCTCCTGCCGGAAGTAGAAGTCGTTCTACAGCGCGGGAAAGATGGAATGCGGATGAAACTCAACGAAACGATACTTAAACGAGATATTTAATCATTTCAATGTAATATTAACAGTAGCTTAATTTTATTAACTTTTCTTCGTAAATTACTAATCTTATATATCTAATTTTACGAATATCATGCATTTTATCGTCACAGCGTCAAAGAACAACGGTAGTCAAACGCTGTTCAATAAAATGACTTATAATATTACTGTTCAGTTCAAATTTAATGAAATTAAATGTTCCTACGACGTGTATTGTTTAATATTAAATTTTATGAAATACCACGGCGATATTTCGGTAGAAAAAATCATTCGAGAGTTGGAGAGAAATAGTGCTTTACTTGAAATCGCTTGTAACCGCGTTTAATGGGGTCAATTTCAAATCCTTTTATTTGTTTCTTTTTCGAATGTAACATCAGCTGAAGGATTGTGTTCTGGGTCATCATGTTTAGATATATTTTAATATACCATTCTCGTTATAATGACGTTGTTTGATACTTACTACTATTATTTTCGAAGTTGCTCACCTGAATGGGCATAATAGATGTATGTACCAACAGATTCTGGTTTCAGCTTGTACCGAAACCCGCCAAACGGCAGTATGGGGCATTGCGTGACCATCGACACACCGTCCATATGATTGGAACCCTTTTGTTGCAATCCATGCCAGTGTAAAGATAATTCCTCAGATCCTAACCTATTATACAAAAGGACTTCGATCGCGTCCCCGAGGCAAACCTGGAAATTGATAAGTAATTCGAATGTAATAGGGTTACAAAATTACAGGATTCGTAATATCTATTTGCACCTGTGCAGGGTGCCTAGGGATAAATGTCGTACGGAATAGTTACTAAATATGGGCATTTAATTTAAAAAAATAATAAACTAATTTTTAATAAAAATATTCAAACTGCTCGTGTGAGTGGTCATTTTGATCATTCTCTGTAAAAAAAAAAAATAATATTCAAAAATGTAATTTAAAAAATGAATAAAATTATTTTTTCAAAAATAAAAAATATTAATTTGCAAGTATTAATTTATTGAAATACAGGCAGGAGCTTCAATAAATTAATTTAAAAAATAGTTTTCTTAATTTTGTAAATTAAATTTTTGAAAATTACTTTCCGAAAATTGATTTTTTTTCATAGATAATGCCCAAAATGACTACTTCCTTGAGCACTTTAAGTATGAAACAGATTTCTACATGTTTGTCCAATTATCATCCACGTTTTAATCAAAGACTGTTTCATACATGCACTGTAAGTTGTAGAGCTCATTCTTTTCACAGAGAATGTTCAAAATAGCCACTCACTCGAGCAGTTTGAATATAAAACAGATTCCTACGTGCTTTCTCAATTATCATTCCGGCTCCTTTCACTTAAAACTTACAGTATAATTAGACCTTAAAAACCTAGAACTGTTTTACTTTTCAAGCACATACTATATTACGTATTCCTTCTTCCCATACCCATAATGAATTTGTATTCTACAAGTTTCTATTTCTAGCGTAATAATATTCGAATATTACGAATTTCCTTTGGATATTTTAGCATTCGAATATTATTATTTACGTAAGCTTCGAATATAAATTCTTCATAATTATCGAGCGAAAAAAGTTACATTAAAGGCAATACTTAATTAAACACATCTTCTTAGCGCGGAAAAATCGACGCGAGTTACGAAGAATAGCACGTTTCATTTTTTTCTTACGGACAACTGCATGTAGAAAAAACGAAACGTGGTATTTTTCGTAACCCGCGTCGAAATGAAGTTACTCCACAATAATCGAAGACGAAAATTTCCAAATCTCTATTTACCTCTATTCGAGGCCCTGGGCTTTTTCCATTGATTCCCAGAAAGCTCCTCGACGAAGTCACTTCGTTGCTGATGACCGCTTCGTCTTTGTTTACGGATTCGTTGCGGCTGCAAGTAGCAATAAGAATCGCGTGGGGCGTAAGGTACGTTATTGAAAAACATTTTATTCCTTATAATTATAAGACTTAAAGCTCGACAAGGAAGCAATAGTTTTTGAGCAAAGAATCATTCGATCCAAGTGATCATTAATTCATTAACAGCATACACGCAGGCCTCGAACTTGGCCATGAATAAAATCACGACGATAGTCGCGCTTACGCTATAGGATTTGCACGGAGTATATGCGACGCTATTATCTAGTGTCGCTGTATATAGTGCTGGTAACCACGTGTTTGTGGCACATAGTGGTGTCGGAACCTGTTGGATATCGTAAAAAGTTGAGATGCACTCCGTAGCGAAGCGTATCTACCGTTACCTAGTAGATTGCGGTAGAAATTGTGTATTTACTAGGGCAACGTGAAATTGACCGAGATTCCAACTGGTTATCCTTTATTCGAGGGTATTGGATGTTACAGGTTTATGTTAGATATGTATGTACTATTTTGGTGGCCTTCGTTGCGGAGAAACTAGCTCTTTGTGTTTCGAAACTCTAACATTCTTCTATAATAGCTAAGGTGCAATATTAGTGTTCCCTAAACGACGAAAGATTTTGCAACACGAATATGTTTTGCTTGCGCTAAATTATGGAAGCGAAGTGTGAAATTATTCTTCGACAAATAACACTGAAGCAATTCTTCTGATCTGATGTTTCTAATATTTTGTTCACCTACGAAAGTGGAATAATACGTTATAGAATTAGTATCCCTCACCTGATCGCGGCAGGCAATTTGCTGACGAAGAATTCGTAGCGGCACAACTTTTTCGAAGACGCTTCGCTGGCACAAGGTCGCAGGCATTCGTGATAATCGTCATCTAATTTTTAAGGAAAGAACGAACGTTGACTTAAAATTCCTCAGCCCTACCAGCTTGTGCTTAGAAATTAACAACGCGTACATTTTCGAGCAGCAATTTTAACGAAACTGCGAATCACTTCGACCATTTACAAATTACATAACCCAATGGAAAGTTGAAGACTTTCAAAAAATGAAGTGAACTGAAAATGCCCGTTTAGTTTCAGCAAGCGACTGTTAGTCCAGTTACTTGTCTTCTATCAGTTCCCAGAACCTTATTTAAAATCACTTTTAAATATCCACGATCACGTTTCGTTCAACACACATTTAAATTTCGGAAGCGCCGAGGTCGATGCACTTGAAAAATAATTACTTTCAGAGAACCGTCAGTTTTATTTCAAACAACTTAAACGGACTCAGGAAGATGACAAATTTTTCTCACCCGGCGTCTGAGATCTTGAAGTCTCAAGCGAAATTAGAAGAACTATGAGAACCACGAAATTACCGAACCGCGACATCGTCACCCAGAGATTCTGGGTTTTAGCAGCGTTTATTAATCTATATCGATCGCGGTGTTCGCATCGCGATTCACGAGTCGATTGACCTCGGGCAATGAACACCGCGATGTTACGTGTTTCACGACCAAACGACGACTTGGTCGGACCTACCTCAGTTGGTGAAAGCAAGGCCTAGGCTAGTCCTAGTTGCGGAAGTTGCACTCGATGCACATTTCAGATTTTCGGTAGCCCGTGAATAAATGCACCGCAACATTCTCCGTTTCTTTTATTTCAAAAATACAGTCGCACGCGAGATTGCGAGTAACAATTTCGCATTTAAAAAATATTACAGACAGCACTGTCTGAGATGTTGAAACTGTACAGACGATTGCATATACAAAACTATTTACAAAACGGCCATCGTGTTAACCCTTCGTGGTCACACGGGGTGTATCGCACCCCAGGATATGTCTTTGCCAATATTTCTGGAAATTTCTAGCCGATAATAATACAATTTAAAATTTTAGCGAATTTTTACAAAAAAACAATCGCTTTTATCCATAACTATTTTTATCAAATACGAATTTCAACATGTGAAAATTTTCATTTCTAGAGAAATACTGTTAGGGATTCAAAAATACGAAAATGGGAACTCAAAAATTACGCTGGGGTGCAGTGAGGCCCGTGTGAACAAGTTATGATTTTTGAAAGTGTAACCACGGAGGGTCAATCATTCGATCTGAAGTTGATTTTTCTTTTAAACTTCGTCATTAACTTTCTCGAAAAGATTCTTCTCCATTGTGTTTTCTCTTTCGCTTTTCTATGAATATCAGCGATATTGCAGTGTGCGCTGTTATCATTAACAGTGTGAAATGTACAAGATTCGAAGGTGTCATTTTAATGACAATCGTTTTAATATCTACCTACTAGGCTTGCATGAAGCAAAAGAAATTTCTTTACCTCTTTGTTAATATAAACATTACGTAAAAGGAGAATTGAAACTAGTAGAAGTAATAGACGAATTTAACAATCGTAGTAATAAATAAATCAACGTTTGTACTCCTTAATTTACGAACGTGATGAACCTAAGGAATCTGGTTGAAAAACTTTAGAATGCAATTGTTGATAAATCCCTCCCTCACGTGGATATCGCTAAATTAGTTTTATAACATTCTAAACTGCACAAGGGTACTCCGGTCTTTGAACACGAATATTTTTTCGGATTTTTGCAGTGGTTCACACCACAGAGAATTTGCGTTGGAGGGTTTCTTCTGGGAAACAAAATAATACGATTAGTTTCTAGGAATTATAATTAAATTTATCCACAGTCTTATATAATTTTTACCCACCCGTGAGTAGGTTGCAGGGGAAAATCTTCTCCCGGAGGTAAAGATATCGAACTTTTTTCGAGTGTTAAGCGATATGTAATTAAGGGAACTTGTCTTTTAGAAGGCTTCCCTTTACTAATTACTTTAGAAGCTTTGGACTCTTGTTTCTTTAATAATCTTTCCATGGTCTTTTTCTACAAGTATGAATAAAAAATTTTATGTGTTATATTGCATAGTAAAAAGAAAGATTAAAAATTTGAATAACTAAGCTACCTTATCTTTCTCTCTCTTTTCATCAGCAAGTTGTTTCCTTTTCAAAGATTTAAGAGCAGCTTTTTGTATGGCTTCGGCAGTCATGACTTTTTCTTTGTATCCAGTCGGTAAAGACATAAGTTGTTCTACTCCTGGATTTGGTTCCGTGTCAGTCTTCCTTTCAAACATAGCCCTCTGACGAGCTGTCATTAATTTTGGATCCTTTGGTTTGATCTTTTTCAATTCGTCGTCAACCTATAACAAAATACACACATAATTTACAATTCGTTATAAATTTCTAAACATTATTCAAAACCACTTACCTCTTCCAGTTTACCAGATTCTATCGCATCAAGCCAGCGTTCTTCTTCGCTACTAGTACCACTATCTTTACCTTTGTTGCCTTTAGGCACTTTTTTCTTAGTCGTCGCTTTTGGCGAGGGAGCAGTGCTCGAACCGGCGACACTGAGATTAGACAATTTTGGCAGTTTCTCACGGGGTCTTTCTGACCTGTAAAACAATATTGATATTATTCCCAGTAATTGTTCAACCGAATATAAAATTATTCTTAATGCGTTGGTGTTCTAAATTTCTATTTTTCTTACCCTTTATCATCATCCTTCTTCACCTTCAATCTAAATGTTTTCTTCTTCTCCGTGTCGACAACAATATCATTAAAACTATTGCTTTCCTCGTGCATCGTTTTTTTCTTCTTATGTTTCTTATGTTTATGCTTCTTATGCCTCTTTTGCGGTGATACTTCATTAGTGTCTAAAAGGCGAGGAACGTGTAAATATCAATCAAAATTCGGAAACGGTGGCTAAAACTAAGCGTAAAATTTGTATAAAGATATTCAAATTTCCCGCGCAATATAGTTTCGTGAAGCGCCGTTATTTGCGGTTGGTGTCGCCTCACTGGGTTGACTATCTCGGAAGTGCTTTACTAACCCCAGCGACGAAATTAAAATGAAGAAAAAATTAATACATTCAATCATTGTCGCGCAAACTGAATGCTTATTATTCACTATGTGGCAGGTCCTACCTACAGACGCCTCTTCATCTGTGCTCATATCTTTCCTCTTACCCATTTTGTTGAAAAGCTGATCCGCTTGAACTGTCAAAAGTAGGAAAGTGTTGAAGATGCGGTGAACGCTGTAGTGCGAAACTTAGTTAGTTTAGCAATTGTTATGTTGGTATACGAGCTTTGACGTTGGTAAGCTTGAAATACAAATTTTCATATAAAGGGCGGATTCCACTTACGCCGAAGTCGCCCGCGATGAAATCACGGGCGATTTGGGCGTAAGTGAAATGCATTCATATTATGAATTCCACTTATGCCCAAAACTCCCGCGCCCACGACCGCAAAATGAATATTATAAATTATATATTCCTGTTTTCGAGTCGTAATTTATAATTAAAAACCTGTATTTTCCGATAATGGCTCTTTCACAGAGTTCCCTTCATTATTTTTAAATATAAAAACAATAAATTTGTTTATTATGTATTTAGTATTGTTTGTGTTGAAAATGAAATTTTTAAAAAAATTCTTCATATAAAAAAACAAAATTGTAAGATTCTTAAAATTCTTTTGGTTTAAACCGAAACGTATTCCTACGAAAAATTATAGAAATAAAATAATAAAAATATTATTACACATTACGTAATAAAACGCAAGCAGAGTAATTTTTAATCACACCACCAGCTATAAAATCATTTTAAAATAAAGAATACTTTAAGCGTTGTTATATCATATGCTACCTTTATTATGCAATTCTGATTTCCACAACACAGTAATACTTATTTTTCTGATTACATATCCACGTATATATATACTGTTAATATTCAGGTATTTTATTAACATAATATCGTATGTTTCAAGTAATTTAATTCACCTACTCAGGACAGATACATATTCACACGTTCCATATTATGTTTGTTTATGTTACTATACTGTTCCTCTATTATGTATCCAACGAACACTATTTTACATTACACTTTACATTTTGTGAAAATACCCTGTTCGCCAAACAATTATTATCTCAGACATTTAATGGCCCCATTATTTGCACATATATATTTCTTGAATAAAGGTCGAGAAGAAGATTTTGTAAGTCAGTCTTTTTCTAATAAATACGCATGCAGGCATAAGTAATACATTGAAGTTATCGAAGTGTGAAATGAAAACTATAGCTTAACATACTTTTTCACGAAATATTACTAAACGTAATAACATCAGTTTTTTTTATAATAGAATTATCTACACATGGTGCAGGGCTATTTCTATTCAGTAGATGAAATTTGACATTCAACTGTGCACTACTGTCGCTCGATATGTTACTTTCGCTCTTAAATAAAATATTTTTGCATGTCTGCAGACTCGCAACCGATGCCACGCGCATCTTCGTTACTTACAAACAAAATAGGCAAATTCGAATGTCGGGGAAAGTATGGTTCGAAAGGTGCTGTTTTACGATTTAAGCAGCAATTACAGAATTCTTGAGAAAGCAGTAGCCACTAGCTTTGCGTTTCCAATTTACGAACTAAACGAACAAAAAGAAAATCGTTCAAGAAAATTTAAGAGACGATCGATTCACCCGGATACAAGACAAAACTTTTCATACATTTCCAACAGAATTATAAAAACAGAAACGTCGCTGGCTTGCTCAATGTGGCTAGATTAGAAATATCGTCGTTTTAATAAGTGGACCTTGGCTACCCTATGTATTTTCATGGGACGTACTAGTTTCCTGAAAGAAAACATAAATAATAATCAGTACATTATTTCATTCACTTCCAGCAACGGCTAACTCTATTATTTTACGTATGAAAGCATGTAACTCGAACGATCGTTAAAGCTCGTGTCGGTTTTACCTGACTACAAGGAGGCCGCTAAATCTGTGCTCTACCGTGAGGTTGAAGAATTCAAGCAGCGATAATGTTTTCATTAACATAATATATATTGCATTTAGCTTAACTTACACGATACATAATTTTATTAGCTACAGCGATTTATAATAAATATGAATGACACTCGCTACCTACAGTTTCAAAATCTTTCTTATATAAAATTATAGGAACTTAAAACTTGTCTCTGTTGCAGTTATCAAACCTTGCTTTCCCATATTGCTATTGCTATAATGCGTACGCATGAATATCGTCTTGTATTCGGGAGAATAGAATATGTAGACTCTTAATTCTCGAACTCAGTAACTCAAGGAATAGCGGGTGATCTTTGTGAGAAAAAGTTCTACTACAGCGAAACAGCTGCAGGTATAAAACTGAAATACGCATGGTCCCTTCATTAAAACTTGGATTTCGCACCATATAAAGAAAAGTATGCTATATCAGTTCGCAGTGCTCATTGAATTACACCTTCGTTTCCGTAAACTGAAGTACGCGCGTAAAAAGCATTAATATAAGAGAAAATGTACCACATTTTGGAATGATGTACAGAAATTAATACGAAGCTTATATGCTTATAGACATTATTATGTTATTCATGATAGAGGACCTGTGTTCGTAGTTTCAAGCAACATTGAGAAACCAATTGCAGCTTGAATTCATTTTCAAGTGTCCGACCTATATTTTATATACTCTGTTGTAATTGTTTTGCCGGTATAGTGTTTACTCCACACCATCCTTTAAGCAGTTTAATAGAACCTTCCAAGTTGAGAAATGCGAACACACTTTTTACTTTATCGATTTATTGACACAGAATTCTGTTTCGTAAAAAAAAAAAGAACAACATATAAACGTGTTGAATTTATGATGACGATAGTAGTAGCGATAGTAATAAAAATATCGATGATTACGATAGTAATGATAGTTACAATAATCATAATATATAGTAAAACAGTAGTAACCATAAAAATAATACTTACAACAGGTAACAATGCAGTCCTACGTTGCGCAAACTTTCTGTATAATTTATTATTCTAAATAACTGCTTAAAAGTTGTTATAGAGTATAAAATAGCAAATAATCCCGTCAGTCACAGAATGGCAACTTCGACTTATCCTTCCTTTTACCGCTGACACGAACATTTGGCACATAAATAGTACACGCGTCTCTGTTCTCTTAAAGGTACTCATTTCCACGCTCGATATGAAAATAAGAAATAAGGGAGCGCGTCGCAGCTCCCTATTATTGTATACCTTATTGTATAAATATGAATAGATCCAAGGCGAATTTGTCATTCCGTTTCTCCAGTCGGAATCATCCCGTAATAGTCGTAAATGATCCCAGATATGTGAAATAATTAGGATATATAGGTGTATACCAAGAACGTATAAGAGTGTGATGTGAAACTTAGCGATAGCCCCGTCGTACAATCAATCCGAATAACGTTGTTCATTCAGCTTTGCGCAAGAGGAAGGAAAAGAGACGCATTAGATATCATTTTACAGTGTCATATATACAATATCTGTCCGAATACATATCGTATATATGAAACTCTGCTTCCGTCTCCTTTCTCACACATCTTATTTTGTATTGGCTCGCGTCTTAAGGGCGAGGACTCGAACGACGTTAAGGGTCGTCGGAGGGGGAAAGGTGAGGGGGGCAAGGTAGGGTCAGTTGGTGGTTTGTTTGTTGGAGCGAAGGCGAGCCAAGCCTGAACGCTCACCGTCTTCTTCGTCTGATGTGCAGGGTGGCGCGCCGCTGACTGCACCGCGGGAAGACGTTGCTTGCATTAATTCTTGGTCGGGACCGTTTCGGTGTTCGTATAATAAAATATTCAACGTCTCCTCGTAAATTCTCGCGTCCGGAAACTCAACCTACGCGTTACGAATCAAAGCTTTACTCCTCTTCCCTTACATTTAAGTCGGATATTATGCTTACAGCTAGAAATCTAGAAGTTATATAGTCTGACGTTACCTTTGTATGTTTCTTGTCGGTTGTATATACAATAGAGTGGCAACAGACTTCTGCGATCTTGCGCCCATGACCGTAAAACGTCCAACAACAGATTTCACTGGAGCCGATCACATCTTTAATAAATAGTACTCTACCACTGAATCTAAGAGACAGTTTGTCGAACAATTCTATGTTTTTTAACAGATTGTCATCTGACGTACTGTAAAGACAATGCTTTTTATATTTATTTGTTCCGCGCCTTGCTGCGCTGCGCAATTTCTATGAAACAGGTAGTATCACCTTGTATATGAATATTTGTTATTGTGCCTATTAACGAGCAGCTTCACTACCGGCTTAGTAGTGCTGCTGATTAAATATTGTTCTTCTCTTTGGGAGGTGATAAGCGGAACCCTACAAATCGGCTCTGCCTCTCTCTCCTTTCGAAGAAGCGCTTGCTCGCACGACTCGGCCAGCTCGCTGATACAGTAAAACTTCGCCTCCGCCATTAGCTCCGCCATCTCTTTCGTGCTTTCCGGTAATGGGACCGAGCCGTCCCTTAAGAAATTCAAGATCGTCCCAAAGTGTTTACCGCACCTGTCTATTAATATCCACCCTGCGAATCAAGTTTGTAAGATGTAACCAGGAAACAACAGACGTCCGCACGTTTGATCTCAAGCTTTGTAAATAAGGAATTTCAAATCAGATTCTAAGTCCTCCTGCGTCTTTCGTAAATGAATACACGTACTCCGAAACGGGATTCCCCAGAAACTACGGAACCTTTTATCGGGGGAAGATATTGCAAAGCATAAAGTATAGCGAGCAACGTTTAATTAGGCTCTCATTACGTCTCGCCTCGCCTCGGTGGAATTTCTTTTCACACTCAGATCTAGGCTCCCGTCGCCTCGGCGCAACTTCTTTTCGCACTCAGATTTAGGCTCGCGTCGCCTCGACGCGACTTCTTTTCGCACTCACATCTAAGCTCGCATCGCCCTCGGGTTTTCCGTACCTGAAGTTATCCGAGTTTGCATCCACTCACACTACGCCTTGCCTCGGCTCTCTTCCTCAAAATATTCTCGAGGAAGAATCCACGGCTCAGAGTCGTGCCAAGGCGAGGCGAGGCGCAGTGTGACTCAAATTGTCAAAATACATAAGCAAAGCATAGAAAATGCGCAGAGGCGAGGCGTAGCGAGAGTCTACCTTTAAGTTAACAGTTGAGAATTATGAAACACCTCACCTTCGGAGTCTGTAAGAATTTCCATGCGACCACTAAACATAGCACGCAGCATAGTGTCATGTTTTTGCAGTGTGCCTAAAGTTGTATAGTGTAAGGAACCGCCGATATTGAGCTTCACGTACTCCGAAGGATTAATTCCCGCTTTGTGATCTCCGGACATAACGGACAACGGCGATATATCGAAACGTCGGGCACCGATGGCAATGAATGTCGAGGTAGGGAAGAAGTATATTGGCTTTATTAAACGGCAAATGGGAAATATAAGAGAGAAACGAACGGGAGCGTTGCGAGTCGCGGGGGCGACAGCGCGAGTGATAAACGATAACCAATACAGAGGCGCTTTACGTGGCGTTTATCGGCCGCATCTTAAACGTTGGAACCTTCGGTGAACGGCACGATTCACTGATCTTTTTATGTCTCCCGACTCGACGAGAAAACTACACCCTATCGTACCCCCATTTTGGCGAGTGACTAGCACGAAGAAACGAATACGAACGAATGCTAAATAGCTGGAGATAGGCGCAGGCGCGGCTGCCTAACAGTCGATCGTTTGTTTATTTAAGAAAATGGCCGATTCTTTGGCAAAGTATGGAATTTACATTGACGATTTGAGCAAGATCCGCGTATTAGAACCGGAAGTGGCGAATCAGACGAACAAACTTAACGAAGAATGTCAGAATTTCGTGTCGAGTGAGTTTTATGGCGACCGTTCCGATTGCACGATTATCTGCGGTGCACCAAATTGCTGTTTTGGTACGCGCGGCTTCGTTAGGAAATTGGCTTCACGAGGCTCGTCGGTAGACTCACCTCGCTGTCTCTCACCGTTTCGTGGATTTAATATTTGTTCAGGCTGCCTTTGTGCAAAACAAACTCACGCACATGCTTGCTGACAGTAATTACTGCCATCTACATAGGTCGCCGCCTTTGGACCGAATCTTCACCAATATTTCAAAATGAATGTGCTCGATGCTTCTTGAAATATCTACTTGCTGTACATAATTCTGTATTTCGTTATTGTTGGCATAGGCAGTCTGATTTATTTAACCGTTCTTTATTTAAGAACAATTTATATTTAATGCGCATCGTTTTATTGGACGAAATATTTATGTTTTCTGTTTCCCAGAAATTACCGAGTTTCAAGCGAACGCCGATGAATTTATACAGATAATAGATGGATTGGCGAACGAAGTGGAGAAAGAGAAAATGAAAACGATCGGGACCCGAAATTTACTTCGCTCGGTAGCGAAGGAAAGGGATGCCCAAAAGCAGCAGATTCAGGTCCTTGTCAAATTAAAATATTCAAGTTGAATATACGGAAATACAATCTTTACGCATTTTTTTTATTTCTCGCTTGTATTACCGTGTTTTAAATTTCTCGAAAGCCGGTTGAGTAATCGTAACGTGAGTGCCCGCTTCGCGACATGCGCTATGTTCCCACGGATCTGATATTTAACACGTAGATGTTCATAAATATTTAATAAATAATTTATGAACTCAGAATTATACTGTATGATCCAATTATCTTAACTTACGAAGATATTCGCCACGTTTACTAAAGTAAATTATAATTGTTATATTAAGATATTAATTAATTGCAGGCTCAGATTGTCGAGAAATCTATGGAACTCGAGAGACTTCGTATACAATACGATTCCCTGAAAAAGATTGAAATGGAACAGTTGGAAACTATCGAGCAATTAACTGTGAATTAGAAATTATATTGGTTTAGAGAATAGTATCTGTTTCGTAATTTTAAAGCTACCTCTATTTCGTATGTGTCTTACATAGTAGCTGTTTCTATAATTTTTATATATAAAGCAGAAAGCCGTTTGTTGCCTAAAAACTTTCGAATGATAAACTCTGGGATCACGAAATGTCTCAGTTCAATGTGAAAAAATTTTATAGAAATTTTTTTTGTAAAATCAAAATCTAAATTTGAGTATTAAAGCTAGTTCTCATATATGCAGAAATTGACCAAAATGAGGAGGATAAGCAGAACTACCAGCGATAATTAGAGTGACATATATTATGAAACAAGATATTTATACATAAATTTATGACGAAATTTGCAGTTAAGACGGTATCGGGGTTCAAACCCTTCTTAATAAGACGGCGTCGAATGTACATACATATTGTGAAGGTTCTCAACCCCTGAATTAGAAAGGCACATCAGTTAATTCTGAGTGATACTAGGTACTGTTTCTAGTATTCATATGCTACTGATCACCTAGACAGTGGTGTTATCCTTTTTTTTTCCATTTCGTAAATGTTACGGTTACTTTCTGTATGTAATTATAAACAGTTTCTCGTACAATTACTGTCTACTAACAGCCGCAATTACATGTGAGCATTGGTAGGAGATGAACAACAATAAAAAAATCTGAAGATATCGCACATAGTCTGTGCGAATCGTTTATGTAACAGCTACACTATTTTACCAAACAAAAACTTTATATTCTGCAAATACACAATCGTTGCGGTACCGCATATTCATGTTGCGACGAGATAAGTGATACAATGAAACCATGCTTGTGAGATAAAAAAAAAAGAAAGAATTTGTGAAGCAGTATTCCTATATTTTACTTATTAAAAAATTTTCCTTACTTATGTATCGTAAACACGTAAAAAAAAGAAAGGAGAAAGAAGTGAACTAGTCACGCAGGCGAGAAACTATGCGAGCGCGTAGCGCTTCTCGGCGATCTCGACTGAAATAAAGTACATATTTCTTAAAAAAACAGATAAATAATTTAAATATCCTTTCCCATCCTCCCTTTTTACACATTTCTTATGTTAATTTAGTCTACTTTTCAATACACATCCTATCAATTTCCAATTTCAAAATCGTTTCGCCCTCTGTTTAAATGGCCCTTAATTTAAGCGATTATTTTATTACTCTTGCTCTTTAAACGGTTATTGGCTTTATAAATTTACAAATGATTTACGATGCCGTGTGAAACTCGGAGAAGAAAGTCTAGGGCCTTTTTGAAGTAGACAGTACCCCTTAGTACAGCGCATACCCTTTTAACAGTATTTTTTTTTTTAGTACAAGATCACAAATTGGTAACGTGTAACACGCAATTGTCTTCGTTACACGATACAGTTTTACACATTTTAAGACTACTCGCACACCCATCCATTCAACCACTATACCCAGGGATTCAAAAATAAACTTTATTTCGTAAAAATAAGAAATGGTATCGTGTTGAATTACAAATATAAATCCTATAGTCTAAATTTATAAATATGTACAATTACATATCTACTATGGATGTCATCTAAAAAACTCAAAGAGTATATTTCGTAAATGTTCATGGAGCAAATGGGATGACGTGCAAATGAAATTTCTTTTAACGAAGCATTCTAAACTGCAGATGCTCGAACGTTGAGAACGATTTTATAGATCCTGGAATTCAAGAACGAAAGGTGTATTTTTTCATCTAATCATTACCGTATTATCTCACGCTATTCGCGAAATCTTACGAGGCTTCGACTCAGTAAATGATTTTAGATTGGTATTATTTATACTTGCCGTCTACCTTATTATTACCGTAGAAAGTACTTATAAAGAGAAACATCTATTATCTCGTTAATGATACAGAATTGTGTTTCGTGTGTCTTACATATTTTGTACAACGATGTTATAAAAATGTTAGACCGTACAATACTTTACCCGCTAATAATAGATCCGCCGAAGTGGCTCCCGGAATCAATTCACTTTTTAAGTAAAGAACAAACAGAAACGTTATTTATTCGTGTTGAAGTAGACCTGTGGTACCGAAGCGTAAGCAATAAATTATCATCCTCATGTGCTCCAACTCATCAGTCTGCCACCAATAGTCAGTACTAAGATACTTTACATGTTATTTGAAGTAACTCTTGTATCGATCGCCATTGAGTTTCCGTTAAAAATTCACAGTTCTATAGAATTACATAATTTTACATAAATTCACATTCACTCATCTGTTTCCAGAGATCAGTTCGTAACGTTTAACACGGGCCTCACATGGTCGCCTCGGTTTTCGGACGTTTGCAAGGTGTTATCGTGTTTTCCTGCGCGACGCAGTCGTTCTCTTCTGTGGGTATAGACGGCGACAATGCCCTTTTGGCAGTACATACTTCAGCGGTAGTACTGTTTGTCACGGAATCAGCTGTCGGCGTGAATCGGACTATTACGGCCGTCATATTGTCGCACCCTGTGCCGTCTCCACAGGTGTCGGGTGCGAGACAATAGTCGAACAACTGTAACGGATGTAATACTTCGATTAGCAATAGATGGTTGCGTTGGAACTAAAGATAAGGCTATAGTCAACTAGCATGTACCTCCTCGCAGATCTTTGAAAGGGTATCAGAACTGTTTGTCAGACGAGTGCGAATAAATTGTACCACGTCTTGGCTCGACATGAAATTCCAAATGCCATCGCAGGCGAGCACCATAAACTCATCTTTCTCCGGCAGGATCGTGATATGCCTGACATCCGGCAGCGCAGAGATCATTTGCTCCTGCGGCGGTAAACCCACGCTTTGTTTGTAAGCATGGTCCCCGAGTGCCCTTGATAAATTAAGCCCACCGTTTACTCTACCATCGGCTGTTACTTTTCCACCAGCTTTTACTATACGCTCCATTTCTGGCTCGTCTTCGGGCTTGTGATCTAAACTCAGTTCAACTGCTTGGCCATCTCTACATAAAACACAACGGGAATCGCCAGCATTCGCTACATATAATTCGTTGCCCTTTAGTACCGCGACCACTGCTGTGCATCCGCTATCATAGCCTGGCTGTGTGAATTAATCATTCGTATTATTTCATTTTAAATCTCCTTTACCACAGAATTACTATTTCAATACAGTGTCATTAACGTAAATAACGTCTCATTATTAGAAAATTTCAATCTTAATATATACGCATAGTACGTTGTAAAAAAAAAAAAGAAAATTATCATACCTCTTCTGTGTCCATCATGAGACTCTCACTATCATCGTCGTCATCATCGTCATCGTCGTCATCGATATTACCGTCTCCATCTTCGTCTTCATCTTCTTCGTCTTCGTCCTCGTCACTTTCATCTTCGCCAATATTCTCAGTGTCTTCTTCATCGCTGGAACTATACAGGGTAGAAACACGATGCAAATTTTATATATCGGTGACAGAGGACTATTAAACTTTTGTCCGTAAGTAGCCTTTACCTCTCGCGGAGTCCATCAAACGTTTCATCGTTCTCATCATCGTCGTCATCTTCCTCTGAATCTTCGTTCTCTTTCTTCAGAAGAGTGTGATATAAAGTGATAGGTTGGATCCTTCTTCTGCCAGTGCTACTTATTCTCTCTTGCTGCCCAGCGTCTCCATTTTCCACGGGTACACATGAACTACTCGACACGTTATCGCCCCCGCTCTTACTACTATCCGCATCTCCGATTCGCTTCAATTCTGCACCGTTTACTTCCACTTCGTTTACGTTTGATTCCGCACTTGTGATTTTACTGGGGCTCGAAACCTTTTTGTTCACGTCCTCGGAACTGTCAGGCATATCTTCGCTTTTCGTTGGTTCCACAAAAACGTCCGCCGTTGATCCTACCGGTGGAGACGCGTGTACGTTCCCGTTACTAGTTGTCGAATCGAGGACCTGTTCGGCTTCGTTGTTTCCAACGCACTCCGACTCCTTTCCGTCCATAGTGCTGGACAAAGTCGATCCACATGGTTGGCTGGAGCTGCTCACGTCGCTCTCGTTTGTATTCCACAAAGACGAAGACGACGAGCATCCCGCGCCAGACGACGTGGAGCTCGCTTTCTCTTTACCTCTGCGACCGCGTAAGAACGGACTCGCGGAGCACACTCGCTTATTGCATTTCTCATTCTTCAGATTCTTTATTTGAGGGTTCAATTCTGATTGATACTTTGCCATTACTTCTTCCAATGGCATCGCTGCCTCCATACAGAGGTTATTGACATTTTCTTCTTCATCTGCGTGATATATAATTATGAAGACAACTTTATCAAATACATCTCGGTAGAAAGAAACGAGCGGAATATACTAATAATTAACGGTACGATATTTATATAAGCAATTGGCAAGGGGATGTATTCCGAGTAAAAAAAAGGAACACACCAGAATCATTTGCGTCGTCTTTCTTTTTATCCGACGTGGATGTTCCTGCAAGTTCTTTGAGAATACTAATCACTTCAGGCTTTTCAAGCGTGGCATCGAAGCCTAGGAAGGCGTCGATCAGAGCTTGCCTGATGTCTCCTCTTTTGTAAGCCTCAGTTTCTTTAATAAAATCTGGGAGATTACGTGCGCAATATGTTGCCACTTCGTGTCCACCGTGACCGTCGTATACAGCGAATAGTGAAACATTTTCGTCGAACTCTATGCAACAATTGTGTGCATCCTATAAACAAATAATCACAATTATGGATGCGACAAATTTGCAGTACAATTCTTTCGTTAGAAAATTCATCTCAAACGTTTATTTGCTACGCGCATGTGTGTTATAATATCTGTAATTGTATTGTAATTAATATCATATTATGTGAAGTTTATTTAATTACTAGAAAATCTGCTGAAAAAATGATCTCTGCTGTTACAAGTATATTTCTTACAAAATTAAGGATGCACGATCTACTTCTTTACTAATTTCAACATTTTTCTGTTATACGCTGAAGCTTTTCAATGCTTTTGTAAAATCTATAAGTAAACATCAAAATTAGTTAAAACGGGCGATCAATGCACCTTTTTATTAATTCAACATCGACGTTATTTATCAAGTTACTTTGTTTCCTTCTTTTTAATAAAGGACAGTGGAACACACTTGTTTGTTTGTGTCTCAAGAAATCAATACTTATAATTTCTGGAATAATAAACAACAATATATCCAAGTGGTATATATATATATATATATATATAGTCAATGTTATTTTCAAGTCCCGTTTTCTTAAAATCTTCATTTCTCAAAATTCTCTAGACTTATTTTTGCGTAAGTAATTGTTTCTTCTGTGATTATGAGATGGATGTATCCCCGGGTTTAGTATACATCTCCGCTTTCTTGGATTTTAAAAGATTCTTATTCTTTACATGATTAAAACCCATCGCGATCAATTTTACAAACATTGTATAAGTTTCCAAATGCATTGTACGAATAAGGTTACCTTCCACTCTAATACCCCTCACATATACACACATTGAATTCCTATAAACAAATACATTTTCAATGAGAAGGATAGTTGAAAAGATCGATGGTTCCAGGCGTGATACATTACACTGTTTACAGAAATGGATATTCGAAATTTCCTAAAATGATATTCTGATATTTTCGTGCTTTATTATTTAATAAGCGACTATTTATACAGAGAAATTAGCTGCTGCGATTAATTATGCCAGCCTGGGTTGGATAATTCTGACAGCACCATTACTTTCCTCTTAACAGTAAAGCAGGAAAGCAACGTCCTGCAGATTAGAATGTTTAAATAAAATATAATAAGAGGCGGTAAGATCTGCGTAAAACGCGGCGATCTCGATGGATTATATTAACGTTCGTCTTAAACGGAACATGGAAGTGTGGCGATGGATATTGTTGATTTTGCAACAGTACCGTCCGCGATTTTGTTCACACGCGAAACGTTGAGGCATTCCCGTTACATTCATCACAGTATTCCCCGTATCATCGGATCGAGTAGACTGAATTTCGCGCTTCGAGACATAGGTGGATTACGTTTGCGATGGATCAGGATGGATGTCGTAATAGCCTGGCGAAACGGTGAACCGGCAAACCGTTCTCTGACCGAAACGAAACTGGGTAACGGTGCACTGGCCGCTCGAGGGTTTTAGCTTACCTCTTGACTAATTCGCCAGCCTTGCATGGAACTCGCGCCGAACGCGACATTCCTCCCTGCCTCGTCGCTAGACACTTTCTTCGTAATCGGCTCTGACAAGTATGCGCCCATTTTCGTCGAAACCGGCGATCTTTCAGTCGATTTTCTGGCGTCCGCGTATTATCACAAATATCTCGATGAAATTACTATTCGCAAGCGCGGCGCACAGTCGTTAACTAGCCTCCATGACCGGTTTGGGTTTCTGTTTTCACTGCGCCGCTGGCTCCATCTAGGCCGCCACTTTTCTTGCATGCGCATTGCGTTTTCGCGCCAAACTTTCGACAATTTTTCGTTGCTACGGAATGGCGGCCAGTGGCAGCTCGCGGAAGCATCGAATTTTCAAAGTAATTTCTGCTGGTTTTCGTGGAATTTCCATGAAAAGAGGGGTGGATTCGTGGCCAAAGTATTTCCCATCACTTTCCTAGCAAGAGATTTCTAGGTTTCTCATTAAAAACAGGTAAAGAGCTGTTAAAGAGTAAGGCAAAAAGACTACTAATTCTAGCATGCTAACGATCGTGGGTTATTTGTTCTAAAAAGAAGACAGTCTAGAGAATGATTTCAGATAAATAATAATTTAATTTTCGTGAGTCGAGTGAAGGCGAAGGATTTGTTGCGATGTTGTAGGTCTTGTTTAGCTTTATGAAGTTTCTATAGATAGGAATTGTACAAATTAATTTTCCTTTTAACTTTGTGCGTGCCTGTAGAATACTGTATAATTGGGTTAAAGCATATTGCACGGTGTGTTTGTTAATCGTAGATAAGTGAAAGAAGAAGAAAAATGTTACGCAACCAGGATTACATATATGTGTATCTACTCGTCCTGGGGAACTACACACTGCTATGTGTTTCGTGTGTGTGGAAACACTTCCTCTGCGTGGCGGCACAATGATGGCGCTTATAGCAAAGGAATCACGTGAGCAGATTGACAGTCGGTAAGTACGAAATTCTCAACGTAACATATGAATGCATTGAGTTTGCTCACAGACGAGGTATAGGATAGACCTATCAACCAATGCATTTTTCTGTCACCGGTTTGGGGGGTCCTAGGACCCCCTTACCATTTTAGTGTCGCATGCAACGTTACTGGTAAAGTCTGGAAACAGATTGTAACGCTACGCATGGTAGGAATTAAAATTCAACACGTGTAAAACTAGGGCCGGTATTCATAGTCGCTACTTATTCTTAAGCAAATGCTTAAGCATGCGGCATCTTCTACTGATCTAATAGCTAGTAAAGGATGCCGAATGCTTAAGCATTTACTGAAGAATAAGTAGCGACTATGAATACCGGTCTAGGTCATTTGAAACCCGCGAGTTAGAAATGATTCTGTTAGAGTAACAATTTAAAGATCGTTTTATAAACGTATTCCGTGCAACAACAGAGAAAGAAGGATCACAACAAAACAAGAACACATACGCCTTTTAACCTTGCTATCCTATTCAAGTTCATTAAACGCAAAACAAATTATTTTAACATAAGAATTTATATAAACAACAGCATTATTTGTGGAAGACATGCTTTCATGATGTAACATGGAATACCTGAATGTCAAGAAATTGTCAGTTGGTATATTTCAATAAGGTGCTGAAGCAAAGAGGATTTTAAAAATTGTCAAAAACGCATCAGTTCCAGTATCTCGCTAAAATATTCCAACTTGCACTTATTCTTCTATCCAACTTGCACTTATTCTTCTATCATAAAGTTACATATTTTATTCTTATATTCTATCACAGTATCGTAAGTTAGAGAAATTCTTATATCCGACTAAGTAGAGTATTTGACAATCGCAGCCATTGGCTCGGTTCTCACCGATTACCAGATCTCACCACGAGGAGGTTGCTGCGCTTGGAGACCCGTAGAGAGATAGATGGAATCAAAGTCCCATCGATCTCCCTGTACATGAAAACCTTAGCCTATTAACCCAAACAAATGGATGGAAAGAAAGTTCCATCCTACGAAAGTGCGACAAAGCTAATGATTCAGTGACTACTTGGCAATTTTACATGGGGCCTTAAATACTTAATGCTATAATAATTTAGCCTAGGTTTCCTTACGTGTCTTCTGTCACTATCACTTTTCACTATCACTTTTCTCAATCACTTTTCACTAGTTTCTTTCAAAAGATTTTACTTTAAAGTCTATAGGGTTCATATGTGTGTACACGCTGCGAGGTATAGTATAGAGGTAGCTCTAATTTGAAAAAAGAGCAGCAAATTAAAAAATTTACAAAATTTATAACTAATTGTGAAAAAAAATGATGGAATCATATAAACCTATTAAACAAACAGAGGATCAAAGCTAGAAAATCGTTTAAAAAGTACGCAAAAAAAGAATACAAGAATATGAACCGCGCTCATGATGAAGACCATTATGAAATATGGCACTTACAAAATTTATAACTAATTATGAAAAAAGTAATGAAATCCCCCCGCCCCCCATAAACTTGACTCATGTCTAAAAGAAGCTAATTCCCTATAATTCACGAAAAACATTAAAAACGGAATTGGCGGGCGTTGTATAAGAAAAAAACTATAAAGTCGACTTAAAACAAAATGTTTCATATTCTCCGCATCTCTCTTACAGCGCATTCGGACGGTCGCAATGGTGCGCATTGGGTGCGAATTTTCGCCAATGGGAAGCGAAAAAGTTCGCATTCAGTGGGCACTAGTGCAGGTTGCCGAATGTGCTATTAATCTATTACCGACTTCGATTCGTTTAAATCAGTCTCTACCAAGTTTTTATTATTTTCCATCTTAAAACGATTTTCATACGACATTTTTAATAGAAGATGTCTCTCTTATAAAAGTTTCTGTGTCAACTACAGACATCGCCCGCAAATTCCTTGAAAATCTGAGCACTGAATTGATTTGTGGCCAATAAAGGAATGTCAAGTATAAAAAGTGACAGAGGAATCAGTGTTCGAACGGAGAACAAGAATAGAATTGGAATTAGCAAAGTTGATTTCACAATCTTTGCGTGAGAACGTTTTTAATGTTTTTCGTGGATTGAAGGTACAATTGGAATTAGCAAAGATGATTTCACAATCTTTGCGTGTGAACTTTTTTCGTGAATTAAAGGGAATTAGCTTCCTTCATACATGAGTCATGTTTATGGGGGGGGATTTCAATTATATCACATTCCTTACTCTCGGAATGGACTCGGTGGGTCATGCATTTTGTAAGATGCATATCCTACCAAACTACACTGCGTGCAATTAGGTAGGATGCTTACCCTTCCAAAATGCACGCACAAAGATTACTACCCAGATATACAAGATACTTGTGTCTATTATCGCATGCAAGTACAGAATATGACTCACCGGTCGGCGAATATGCTCCATCCTGTCATCCTGTCATCCTGTCTTCCTGTCATCCTGTCATCCTGTCATCCTCGCCAGCTTCCAAGCTAGCGTGACCCTAGGCCCTCTCTAGGGCCTATGCTGCAGGCCCTCTCTAAGGCCCATGCTTTGGGCCCTCTATAGGGCCTATGGTAGGCCCTCTCTAGGGCCCCCCTTTTGGGCCCTCTTTAGAGCCCACGCGCTAGGCCCTCTCTAGGGCCCGTGTCTTGGGCCTTCTCCAGGGCCCACGAGCTAGGCCCTGTCTAGGGCCTAGAATCTCATTGGCAAGTCTAAGCTGAAAATTGAAGCTAAGCGAAAATTTGACTCTACTTTCGCGATAAAAAAGCAATTAGAGCACCGGTGCTCTGGACGAGGTTTGTATGCGCAAAAAATTGGATCTATTTTCGCGAAGAAAATTCAACTGGAGCTGCGGTGCTCTGAACAAATCTTAGACACGCAAAAATTTGACTCCAAATTCGCGGTAATACTGTAAGTAAGAGCCGCGGGGTCATCAAAATATGTAGATGGACGCGAAAAAACCGGGGAATCTACAATCGCATTACGCGCGACCACAAAGGATCTTGCTCGACCGCAAGATTGCTAGGAAGTCTGGTTTCACATGGAACCTTTTCAAATTTTTCGCGGTGACTCTACTCGACTCGAGCGATTCCATTATTTTACGAATTATTAATCGGAATTGTAAAAATCGCGAGCAACATTTGTATTGATTTAATTTTCTGGCCCTCTCCAGGGCCCGTGAGCTAGGCCTTCTCTAGGGCCTAGAATCTCATTGGCAAGTCTAAGCTGAAAATTGAAGCTAAGCGAAAATTTGACTCTACTTTCGCGATAAAAAAGCAATTAGAGCACCGGTGCTCTGGACGAGGTTTGTATGCGCAAAAAATTGAATCTACTTTCGCGAAGAAAATTCAACTGGAGCTGCGGTCCTCTGAACAAATCTTAGATACGCAAAAATTTGACTCCAAATTCGCGGTAATACTCTAAGTAAGAGCCGCGGGGTCATCAAAATATGTAGATGGACGCGAAAAAACCGGGGACTCTACAATCGCATTACGCGCGACCACAAAGGATCTTGCTAGACTGCAAGATTGCTAGGAAGTCTGGTTCCACTAGGGACTTTCTCAAATTTTTCGCGGTGACTCTACTCGACTCGATCAATTAGATTATTTTACGAATTATTAATCGGAATTGGAAAAAGCGCGAGCAACTGTTGTATTGATTTAATTTTCTGATTTTAAAACAGACACATGCATGTCACTATCTACAAATACCTTGTATGGTCAGCTCATTGAATTCTGCTCTTTCCAACACATGCGCAGGGGTTAGGGACCGATTTCATATAATTAGCATTCGTTTTAAGAACATTTCTGCAATATTTCGTAAATATGGTTTAGAAAAGAGCCACGTCATGAGGCTACTGCCTAGACGCCCTAGACCATATTCGCGAAATATTGCATAAGTGTTCTCGAAACGAATACCGACCATGTGAAATGGGCCCCTGCATGTCGCGCATTTGTGTTGGAACGGCCAGAATCTAAATAGCTGGCTACGCTACGTTTTCTACAGAAACCATTATGTTCTATTGCATGCACCCACATTCAAAGAATTATAAAGTGACTCACCGTTCGCTGTCATCAGGAGTACTGCATCTCTGCAAACTCGTAACCCCTGACCGGCAACCCTGAGACCAGCAGCCCTCTGACCAGCACCCCTCAGCTCAGCACCCCTTTAGCCCTCAGTCCAGCAGCTCCAGTTGGACTCGTGCATGACTCTACTTTCGCGGTGAAAAGGCTATTAGAGCACCGGAGCTCTCGACTAATTTTACTTGCGCAAAAACACTGACTCTACGATCGCATTACGAGCGATCACAAAAACTATTACTGAAACAGACAATTTGTATTTAAACAAGTTCCAAAAAATTTGCTTTAATTTCCAGGCAGCCGCATGGAGCGCCACGTAATTCGGACATTCAGAAAAATTTCTAGCAGCCACATTGGGCGCTTAATGATTTTAAAGATTGATAGAAAAAAGGAGTGCCCCTTTGGGTGCCTAATACTTTTCAATTGTAATGAGAAAAGAAAGGGTAGCCTCTATGGACGCTTAACGATTCTCATGACTGATAGAAACAAGCAGTGGCACCTTTGAGCGTTTAATACTTTTCAATTTTAATGAAAAAGAAAAGAAAACGGCAGCCACTATGGGCGCCGAGTAACAAGACGGAAGAAAAGCAGCCTCTTTGGGCGCAAATATTAATTCCGAATTGTAAGGTGAAAACAGCAGCCTCGTCAGGCGCTAATGGCATGCAATGCCAAAAAAATGTTCCAATTCAACTCTACAATGTTAGTAAAGCTTAACCCAGATCTAATTCCACCCTGAGGCCGCCAACGAAATTCTGAGTAAATCTCCATAGAGTAGTATTACCGCGAATTTGGAGTCAAATTTTTACGTATCTACGGTGCAGGGTGAAACTAATCGTAAGAGAAAGCAAAAGCAGATACAAAAGGTGTCACTCTCGACAAGCAAGCGCACCTCTACCCTTAAGGGGTTAGGACACAGTAACGGGCCAAAGAAGCAGACGATTTTTAGACGACGATAATAAGAAAAGTAAACGATCGATTAATATAAGGTTTTGTGGTGTAGTTCACTATATTATGAACTATTAGAAAAGCTTATAATATTTACAAAATAGCATTTGTATGCCGTGCAATGTCTCCATTTAAACTGTCCTTTTTTTTCGGATGGCTAACTGGTGGGCCGGATACCAGGAAATCGGATGAACTGAATCAAAAACCCCAAAAATGTCATAAACTATAATATATTTCCTAGGCATTGACGATCCAACATTTCAATTTTTGCGAAAATTGACAAAATGGCCGATGTTTGAAAAATAATGATCAACGTTTATATTTTTTACAATAATTAAAAAATTTGAAATGTTGGATCGTCAATGCCTAGGAAATATATTATAGTTTATGACATTTTTGGGGTTTTTGATTCAGTTCATCCGATTTCCCGGAATCCGGCCCACCAGTTGGCCATCCGAAAAAAAGGACAGTTTAAATGGAGACATTGCACGGCATACAAATGCTATTTTGTAAATATTATAAGCTTTTCTAATAGTTCATAATATAGTGAACTAAACCACAAAACCTTATATTAATCGATCGTTTACTTTTCTTATTATCGTCGTCTAAAAATCGTCAGCTTTTTTGGCCCGTTACTGTGTCCTAACCCCTTAAATTTAGCCTATCGCACTCTTTACAATGGGCCCCGGTGGCATAATCTATTGCAAATATGCACTTGCGTAATCTCGAGGGATATGCGAAAGCTAAGAATCTCCCGATTGAGATTGCAAAGGAGACAAAACGACCGAAAGGACCGAAAGATGCGACGCGAACATTCACCGTCGATGCACCGAATTTTCGAATCGAAATCAGAGATCGAAGGCGAATTGTATTTCTAGAAGAGTGCATTTGACACTCTTATATTTAAAAAGAACGAGGCGGAACACAGAAGCTTATCGTTCGAAGTACGCAAGTGCATTTTTGAATAGATGTCCAGACCGAACCAAGCACACCGAATAAATTGGTTTGGCTCGATCTGGACGCTTAAACTAGATCGTAGGCTTTAGCTTGATTCCGTTTCGCAAGTCGCAATGCTCGGGAAACGTTACCAAGGAGCCGAGCACACCAACGCGGAGGTACCTACGAAAGTGACCCATTTCTATGAAATATTTCTGGTCCATGTTCGACCAATGCTTTGTGCATTTTTGAAAATTTGGAAAAGGTCTTACGACTAAAGTTCTTATACTAAAACTTATTGCTAGGCTGATTTAAATATTTTAAGGAGTGAGAAAAATAGAAGTAGCGAACACAGTGACCAAGTAGTACCAATAGCATCTGTCACTCGAAGTTATTTTTATTTATATGAGAAAGAGCTTCAAGTTATATAGTTGAAAATCCTTAAGAAATTAATGCTTTCCATTCTCGTTTTATTAAGAGAAACTAATGACTCGAATGTAATTAAACTTGAGAAGTGTAACTCGTATTCAAAGCATCAAGCTTTGATTATAAAATTCAAGAAAGATAATTTAGAATATTTAAAACGCGATATTAGAATTTTGACGTCGAATTTGAAATTTATTGCTTTTGTCTGTATTAAACATTTGGAAGCACGCGCGTTAATGTTACTGTTCACGAAAACTAAATACGTATTCGTGATCACTGTGCTCGCTGCAGCAATCATTCGTTCAATAGCATGCAGAAAAATTGAGAAAATTAAAATGTACCACTCACCCATTATAGAACACAGTCTCACTGCTATCCATGCAGACAGGAAGCTTCTTCAGCAGCTTCAGAGACCAAGCTTAGTAGTACCGAATAGAATGTATCACACACAAAAATGTCACTTTAATTTCACGATCAAAAAGCAATTTGAGCACCGGTGCTGAGTCTTAACTAGTTCAAGATGCGTAAAAATACTGACTCCACACTCGCGTTGACAATACTAAAACGCACAGCCATCTCATGTTTTTAAATACAAAGCACTGCAAATTTTTAAATGTACCGAAGCAGTGGGTCAAGAAGTCTCCTAATACTGAGTGAAATGCAGTAGAATCTTGTTAAGCGATCTCCCACATGGTCCAGTAATCGATGAAATTAATCTAGGAATCGATATATCACGAAATAATATGCTCGCGCGTTCACTGAGGTCCGATCAGTCTCGCGTGTAAAGTTGAACTGGCAGGTGTTATCGTTCGGCGATGACGCGCGACTTTGGCAGAGGTCGGTGTCGTTCTCTCTCGCTCCAACGACTCCCAGTTAAGGGGTATATATATATATATATACGTTCCTCGGCGCAGAAACGTGGTCAATGTTTTTTAGTAATTTAGGGATAAAGTATAAGCCCGATTGGTTTAATTCTTTCTGTGTTTTATAGGTATACGTTTATAGATTATAAAACATGTATGAGAATTGGAAAATTTTTAAAAATGTGGCGTTCGTGGGCAGTGGCGTAGAACATGTTTTCTGGCGCCGCCCAAAACGGTGGGCATGATTCAGTCCGTACGAGTGGTCCGAAACAAATATCACCGATTTTTTAACAATTTTGGGGATCATAGTTATCGGGTGACGTCGCCATTTTTCGAAAAAAAATTGCGAAAATGGTTATACTTTGAAGAAAAGGATCGTGATTTGCGCTATAAAAGTCGTACGTTTTTGCTTGTTATTAAAAAATAGTTGAATTTAATTGAAAAATCTCAACGTCACCCGATAACGAATCTTATGTAGAATATGTGTGGAAACAATGAAGTTAATCGGATGAACGGTGAGGCAATTATCATGCCCACCGTCTTGGAAAATGATGCTTTGAGAAAAACCCACATTTTTATAAATTTTCCAATTCTCATGGCTGAGGTATATAACCATAAGTATATAGACATATACCTATAAAACACAAAAGGAATTAAACCAATCGGATTAATATTTTATCCCTGAATCATTCGCAAACATTGACCACGATTTAGAGCTAAGAAACGTATATAACCCCTTAACTTGAAATTCGTCAAGCCCGGAAATAATTTTATCTATTAACGCTTGTACTTTTCGCAGCTGCAGCAACAGTCTCGTCGGAAAATAAGTTGACGCTCTTTAAAATCGCATAGGGTAGATGTACCGTTTGTAGCCATTGTACCGTTTTTGGCCATGTCCATAATTATCGCGTTTTTTTAGCTCGAAATTGCTTGCAGACACTTAATTATGTGTAGAATTATACCGTAATTTATTTTGTTTAGTATACGACCAGAAATATGAGGTTACATTTATTGCTTACGCGAAAAGTGGCAAGTGGCCACAAACGGTGAAAAATGGATTTCTTATATTTGTTAACTTTATTAATTCTTTAACGATTTCTCTAGTTAATGGTAACTTAGACATTAATAGTAAAGATAGTGTAAAATTTAGTAAAGCTTTTAGTTTTTTGATTTGAAGTACAATTTTAAAGATAATTACGATGATAGTCAGTTAAATCCTTAAAGTGGCCACAAATGGTGCATCTACCATAACTTTTTTAAAATTGGTCCAAATGTCTTGAGTTTTTTTTAGAAGCTAGCGGAATTAGTTTCTAGGTGACGTGTTTCGACGTTTTAAGAAAAATGCACCTGGTCTGAATAGCAAAAAGAAAATAGTGAAGGTCGTTTTTTAAACTTTTTTTTGTGAGCCTTGAATGAAAATTCAAAAAACCCGTTTGTAGGTTTAAGTAAGTTATATACATGTCTAAAATTTCATTAAAATCGGTTAACGTTGCTCTGAGCTAGATACATGATTTCCCGGAATTTCGCGATTCTCGACCTTATTTTGCGATCTTTAAACGTGTCTAACTCAGAGCAATGTTAACCGATTTTAATGAAATTTTAGACACGTATATAACTTACTTAAACCTACAAACGGGTTTTTTGAATTTTCATTCAATTAATCCGATTGGTTTAATTCCTTTTGTGTTTTATAGGTATATGTCTATATACTTATGGTTATATACCTCAGACATGAGAATTGGAAAATTTATAAAAATGTCGGTTTTTCTCAAAGCATCATTTTCCAAGACGGTGGGAATGATAATTGCCTCACCGTTCATCCGATTAACTTCATTGTTTCCACACACATATTCTACATAAGATTCGTTATCGGGTGACGTTGAGATTTTTCAATTAAATTCAACTATTTTTTAATAACAAGCAAAAACGTACGACTTTTATAGCGAAAATCACGATCCTTTTCTTCAAAGTATAACCATTTTCGCAATTTTTTTTCGAAAAATGGAGACGTCACCCGATAACTATGATCCCCAAAATTGTTAAAAAATCGGTGATTTTTGTTTCGGACCACTCGTACGGACTGAATCATGCCCACCGTTTTGGGCGGCGCCAGAAAACATGTTCTACGCCACTGCCCACGAACGCCACATTTTTAAAAATTTTCCAATTCTCATACATGTTTTATAATCTATAAACGTATACCTATAAAACACAGAAAGAATTAAACCAATCGGGCTTATACTTTATCCCTAAATTACTACCAAACATTGACCACGTTTCTGCGCCGAAACAACAAACGAGAACGACACCGACCTCTGCCAAAGTCGCGCGTCATCGCCGAACGATAACACCTGCCAGTTCAACTTTACACGCGAGAGTGATCGGACCTCAGTGAACGCGCGAGCATATTATTTCGTGATATATCGATTCCTAGATTAATTTCATCGATTACTGGACCATGTGGGAAGTCGCTTAACAAGATTCTACTGCATTTCACTCAGTATTAGGAGACTTCTTGACCCACTGCTTCGGTACATTTAAAAATTTGCAGTGCTTCGTATTTAAAAACATGAGATGGCTGTGCGTTTTAGTATTGTCAACGCGAGTGTGGAGTCAGTATTTTTACGCATCTTGAACTAGTTAAGACTCAGCACCGGTGCTCAAATTGCTTTTTGATCGTGAAATTAAAGTGACATTTTTGTGTGTGATACATTCTATTCGGTACTACTAAGCTTGGTCTCTGAAGCTGCTGAAGAAGCTTCCTGTCTGCATGGATAGCAGTGAGACTGTGTTCTATAATGGGTGAGTGGTACATTTTAATTTTCTCAATTTTTCTGCATGCTATTGAACGAATGATTGCTGCAGCGAGCACAGTGATCACGAATACGTATTTAGTTTTCGTGAACAGTAACATTAACGCGCGTGCTTCCAAATGTTTAATACAGACAAAAGCAATAAATTTCAAATTCGACGTCAAAATTCTAATATCGCGTTTTAAATATTCCAAATTATCTTTCTTGAATTTTATAATCAAAGCTTGATGCTTTGAATACGAGTCACACTTCTCAAGTTTAATTACATTCGAGTCATTAGTTTCTCTTAATAAAACGAGAATGGAAAGCATTAATTTCTTAAGGATTTTCAACTATATAACTTGAAGCTCTTTCTCATATAAATAAAAATAACTTCGAGTGACAGATGCTATTGGTACTACTTGGTCACTGTGTTCGCTACTTCTATTTTTCTCACTCCTTAAAATATTTAAATCAGCCTAACAATAAGTTTTAGTATAAGAACTTTAGTCGTAAGACCTTTTCCAAATTTTCAAAAATGCACAAAGCATTGGTCGAACATGGACCAGAAATATTTCATAGAAATGGGTCACTTTCGTAGGTACCTCCGCGTTGGTGTGCTCGGCTCCTTGGTAACGTTTTCCGAGCATTGCGACTTGCGAAACGGAATCAAGCTAAAGCCTACGATCTAGTTTAAGCGTCCAGATCAAGCCAAACCAATTTATTCGGTGTGCTTGGTTCGGTCTGGACATCTATTCAAAAATGCACTTGCGTACTTCGAACGATAAGCTTCTGTGTTCCGCCTCGTTCTTTTTAAATATAAGAGTGTCAAATGCACTCTTCTAGAAATACAATTCGCCTTCGATCTCTGATTTCGATTCGAAAATTCGGTGCATCGACGGTGAATGTTCGCGTCGCATCTTTCGGTCCTTTCGGTCGTTTTGTCTCCTTTGCAATCTCAATCGGGAGATTCTTAACTTTCGCATATCCCTCGAGATTACGCAACTGCACATTTGCAATAGATTATGCCACCGGGGCCCATTGTAAAGACTGCGATAGGCTAAATTTAGTGACACCTTTTGTATTCGCTTTTGCTTTCTCTTACGATTAGCTTCACCCTGCACCGTAGATACGTAAAAATTTGACTCCAAATTCGCGGTAATACTACTCTAAGGAGATTTACTCAGAATTTCGTTGGCGGCCTCAGGGTGGAATTAGATCTGGGTTAAGCTTTACTAACATTGTAGAGTAGAATTGGAACATTTTTTTGGCATTGCATGCCATTAGCGCCTGACGAGGCTGCTGTTTTCACCTTACAATTCGGAATTAATATGCGCCCAAAGAGGCTGCTTTTCTTCCGTCTTGTTACTAGGCGCCCATAGTGGCTGCCGTTTTCTTTTCTTTTTCATTAAAATTGAAAAGTATTAAACGCTCAAAGGTGCCACTGCTTGTTTCTATCAGTCTTGAGAATCGTTAAGCGTCCATAGAGGCTACCCTTTCTTTTCTCATTACAATTGAAAAGTATTAGGCACCCAAAGGGGCACTCCTTTTTTCTATCAATCTTTAAAATCATTAAGCGCCCAATGTGGCTGCTCGAAATTTTTCTGAATGTCCGAATTGCGTGGCGCTCCATGCGGCTGCCTGGAAATTAAAGCAAATTTTTTGGAACTTGTTTAAATACAAATTGTCTGTTTCAGTAATAGTTTTTGTGATCGCTCGTAATGCGATCGTAGAGTTAGTGTTTTTGCGCAAGTAAAATTAGTCGAGAGCTCCGGTGCTCTAATAGCATTTTCACCGCGAAAGTAGAGTCATGCACGAGTCCAACTGGAGCTGCTGGACTGAGGGCTAAAGGGGTGCTGAGCTGAGGGGTGCTGGTCAGAGGGCTGCTGGTCTCAGGGTTGCCGGTCAGGGGTTACGAGTTTGCAGAGATGCAGTACTCTTGATGACAGCGAACGGTGAGTCACTTTATAACTCTTTGAATGTGGGTGCATGCAATAGAACATAATGGTTTCTGTAGAAAACGTAGCGTAGCCAGCTCTTTAGATTCTGGCCGTTCCAACACAAATGCGCGACATGCAGGGGCCCATTTCACATGGTCGGTATTCGTTTCGAAAACACTTATGCAATATTTCGCGAATATGGTCTAGGGCGTCTAGGCAGTAGCCTCATGACGTGGCTCTTTTCTAAACCATATTTACGAAATATTGCAGAAATGTTCTTAAAACGAATGCTAATTATATGAAATCGGTCCCTAACCCCTGCGCATGTGTTGGAAAGAGCAGAATTCAATGAGCTGACCATACAAGGTACTAGTAGAAGTAGTATAGTAGATAGTGACATGCATGTGTCTGTTTTAAAATCAGAAAATTAAATCAATACAACAGTTGCTCGCGATTTTTCCAATTCCGATTAATAATTCGTAAAATAATCTAATTGATCGAGTCGAGTAGAGTCACCGCGAAAAATTTGAGAAAGTCCCTAGTGGAACCAGACTTCCTAGCAATCTTGCAGTCTAGCAAGATCCTTTGTGGTCGCGCGTAATGCGATTGTAGAGTCCCCGGTTTTTTCGCGTCCATCTACATATTTTGATGACCCCGCGGCTCTTACTTAGAGTATTACCGCGAATTTGGAGACAAATTTTTGCGTATCTAAGATTTGTTCAGAGCACCGTAGCTCCAGTTGAATTTTCTTCGCGAAAGTAGATCCAATTTTTTGCGCATACAAACCTCGTCCAGAGCACCGGTGCTCTAATTGCTTTTTTATCGCGAAAGTAGAGTCAAATTTTCGCTTAGCTTCAATTTTCAGCTTAGACTTGCCAATGAGATTCTAGGCCCTAGAGAAGGCCTAGCTCATGGGCCCTGGAGAGGGCCAGAAAATTAAATCAATACAAATGTTGCTCGCGATTTTTACAATTCCGATTAATAATTCGTAAAATAATGGAATCGCTCGAGTCGAGTAGAGTCACCGCGAAAAATTTGAAAAGGTTCCATGTGGAACCAGACTTCCTAGCAATCTTGCGGTCGAGCAAGATCCTTTGTGGTCGCGCGTAATGCGATTGTAGATTCCCCGGTTTTTTCGCGTCCATCTACATATTTTGATGACCCCGCGGCTCTTACTTAGAGTATTACCGCGAATTTGGAGTCAAATTTTTGCGTGTCTAAGATTTGTTCAGAGCACCGCAGCTCCAGTTGAATTTTCTTCGCGAAAGTAGATCCAATTTTTTGCGCATACAAACCTCGTCCAGAGCACCGGTGCTCTAATTGCTTTTTTATCGCGGAAGTAGAGTCAAATTTTCGCTTAGCTTCAATTTTCAGCTTAGACAGGGCCTAGCTCGTGGGTCCTGGAGAAGGCCCAAGACACGGGCCCTAGAGAGGGCCTAGCGCGTGGGCTCTAAAGAGGGCCCAAAAGGGGCCCTAGAGAGGGCCTAGCGCGTGGGCTCTAAAGAGGGCCCAAAAGGGGCCCTAGAGAGGGCCTGCCATAGGCCCTAGAGAGGGCCCGAAGCATGGGCCTTAGAGAGGACCTGCAGCATAGGCCCTAGCGAGAGCCTAGGTACACGCTAGCTGGGAGCCAGCGAGGATGACAGGATGACAGGATGGACCATATTCGCCGACCGGTGAGTCATATTCTGTACTTGCATGCGATAATAGACACAAGTATCTTGTATATCTGGGTAGTAATCTTTGTGCGTGCATTTTGGAAGGGTAAGCATCCTACCTAATTGCACGCAGTGTAGTTTGGTAGGATATGCATCTTACAAAATGCATGACCCACCGAGTCCATTCCGAGAGTAAGGAATGTGATATAATTGAAATCCCCCCCCATAAACATGACTCATGTATGAAGGAAGCTAATTCCCTTTAATTCACGAAAAAAGTTTACACGCAAAGATTGTGAAATCATCTTTGCTAATTCCAATTGTACCTTCAATCCACGAAAAACATTAAAAACGTTCTCACGCAAAGATTGTGAAATCAACTTTGCTAATTCCAATTGTATTCTCGTTCTCCGTTCGAACACTGATTCCTCTGTCACTTTTTATACTTGACATTCCTTTATTGGCCAGAAATCAATTCGGTGCTCAGATTTTCAAGGAATTTGCGGGCGATGTCTGTAGTTGACACAAAAACTTTTATAAGAGAGACATCTTCTATTAAAAATGTCGTATGAAAATCGTTTTATGATGGAAAATAATAAAAACTTGGTAGAGACTGATTTAAACGAATCGAAGTCGGTAATAGATTAATAGCACATTCGGCAACCTGCACTAGTGCCCACTGAATGCGAACTTTTTCGCTTCCCATTGGCGAAAATTCGCACCCAATGCGCACCATTGCGACCGTCCGAATACGCTGTAAGAGAGATGCGGAGAATATGAAACATTTTGTTTTAAGTCGACTTTATAGTTTTTTTCTTATACAACGCCCGCCAATTCCGTTTTTAAAGTTTTTCGTGAATTATAGGGAATTAGCTTCTTTTAGACATGAGTCAAGTTTATTTGGGGGGGGGGGGGGGGGATTTCATCAATTTTTTTCACAATTACTTATAAATTTTGTATGTGCCGTATTTCATAATGGTCTTCATCCTGAGAGCCGTTCATATTCTTGTATTCTTTTTTTGCAACGTCAAAAATGAAAAGAAATCGTACTTTTTAAACGATGTTATTAGCTTTGATCCTCTGTTTGCTTTTGTATTTTTGCTTCATATCTGCAAACTGGAATTTAACCCAAAACTTAGCAGGTTATGATTAAGTGACAGCCAAGTGACAATTATTGGCGTCAAGTGGAGGAGAAAAACGTGATGTCACGAAAACTCTGACTGTCTGATCTCGTAAAAAAAATGATCATTTTGATAACTATTAATTCAGAATAAATCTTTTATCTATTAGACAAACAGCTTGATATATTAAGTAAAACGACAATTGGGTTCGAAAAAAGAAATTATTCGCTTAATCATATTAAAACACCGGGACTATGTCATAAAATAAGATAATAAGGCCAAAATAGCTGCGGGGACCTGTCAATTTCGCTATCATTCGTGTATAGAGACATGGTCGCTTATAGCGAATTCGGGAGACCCGCACTGGCCGCACTGGGTGCGAGTTTTCTCGCTTCCAATTGGCTGAAAGTTGCACTCAGTGCGGCCAGTGCAGGTCTCCCGAATTCGCTATTAGTGTGCCTATGGTTAGAGGGGCAATGGGAATTAGCTTCCATACGCGACCGCGTCTGTTGATGGCGCGTTTAAAATACAAGAGGGCCAAAATTTGCTGCTCTTTTTTCAAATTAGAGCTACCTCTATACTATACCTCGCAACGTGTACACACATATGAAGTTCATATTATGAACCCTATAGACTTTAAAGTAAAATCTTTTGAAAGAAACTAGTGAAAAGTGATTGAGAAAAGTGATAGTGACAGAAGACACGTAAGGAAACCTAGGCTAAATTATTATAGCATTAAGTATTTAAGGCCCCATGTAAAATTGCCAAGTATATAGGCTAAGGTTTTCATGTACAGGGAGATCGATGGGACTTTGATTCCATCTATCTCTCTACGGGTCTCCAAGCGCAGCAACCTCCTCGTGGTGAGATCTGGTAATTGGTGAGAACCGAGCCAATGGCTGCGATTGTCAAATACTCTACTTAGTCGGATATAAGAATTTCTCTAACTTACTGTGATAGAATATAAGAATAAAATATGTAACTTATGATAGAAGAATAAGTGCAAGTTGGATAGAAGAAGTCGTTATGATAGAAGAATAAGTGCAAGTTGGAATATTTTAGCGAGATACTGGAACTGATGCGTTTTTGACAATTTTTAAAATCCTCTTTGCTTCAGCACCTTATTGAAATATACCAACTGACAATTTCTTGACATTCAGGTATTCCATGTTACATCATGAAAGCATGTCTTCCACAAATAATGCTGTTGTTTATATAAATTCTTATGTTAAAATAATTTGTTTTGCGTTTAATGAACTTGAATAGGATAGCAAGGTTAAAAGGCGTATGTGTTCTTGTTTTGTTGTGATCCTTCTTTCTCTGTTGTTGCACGGAATACGTTTATAAAACGATCTTTAAATTGTTACTCTAACAGAATCATTTGTAACTCGCGGGTTTCAAATGACCTAGACCGGTATTCATAGTCGCTACTTATTCTTCAGCAAATGCTTAAATATTCGGCATCCTTTACTACCTATTAGATCAGTAGAAGATGCCGCATGCTTAAGCATTTGCTGAAGAATAAGTAGCGACTATGAATACCGGCCCTAGTTTTACACGTGTTGAATTTTAATTCCTACCATGCGTAGCGTTACAATCTGTTTCCAGACTTTACCGGTAACGTTGCATGCGACACTAAAATGGTAAGGGGGTCCTAGGACCCCCCAAACCGGTGACAGAAAAATGCATTGGTTGATAGGTCTATCCTATACCTCGTCTGTGCTGAAACATTTATGATTAAACTAGACTGTTCCGACATTGATCGTATCACAGACTTTACATTCAATGTAAACTATTGTCACACAGATCGGGGGCTTTAGAGCCCTCTAGAGCAAATAATAAGGGTGGGTTCATTCCGCACAAATGTGGTTTAGGAAGTGTATGGACGTTTGTGTCAGTCGATAAAGATGCATTAACATGGTCTCCGTATTATTATATATTCAGTTTTAATTCTAGCCGTTGGTGGCCTTGTAATAGTTTTCCTTACTGATTCGATAACATTGCATGCGACACTGAAATGGTAAAGGTTTCGCGTACCCAACACTGTGTTGCAAATATTTACTTTCTGCCTGTTGTAATTGTTGCAACAAATTTACTGTGACCATATAGGTACATCATTAAGCTGTTATCAGCCGTGATAATAGCTGAGGGTAAAAAGATTGATTTCTTTTTCGCGAATGGAAAATATAGGAGAGGTTTATAGAGTCACCTCGAAATATCTCATATCGGGTTCACGACGAAAATGATGTTGATGGAACAGATGTAACGAACTTGTAAAATTAGCAGAGGTGAAAGACATTGTACTTTGAAAGATTCAACGCTAATAATTAACGGACGTATAGATTTTGTGCACAGCAAGATGAATGGGAGTTAGACACACCTTTTACACTAATATGACTAATATTTATTCTAAATTAAGTTTTTATTACACGCATTCTCTGTATTATATCCACAAACCAAAACTAAAGTCTCTCGTCGCCATCTAGTTAATCTCTACCCGAATTAAAGACATCTCCACAGTTTTGGGTCCTGTAGAATCCTTTCGCGAGTGATGGGAATCGCATCTGGCGGTTTTTACCCTGAAGGGTATGATTTTACTGACCACTCGAATGGGCTTCAATCAGTTAAGTAGATATATCTGTTTCACTAACAATCATCTCTGACTCAACGTATGTAGTCGGTTGAGGTTATAGTTGATAGAATAAATATAGGAGACTACTCGAGGCCCATTCAAGTGGCTTCAAAAGCACTATATCCTTGATTCTAAAACCTCCAGATGTGCTTTCCCCGATGCAGGGGCCTGCAGACCCAAAACACCTATCCACCTTCATGCCCTCAGGGTCTTAAAGTATCGTGCCTGGCATAGATATAGTGATGTCGTAAAAGTAATACACAGAAGAATACATTTGCAACGGCCTTGACTGTCTTACGGACAAATCGAGAACCCATGAACATATTCAACATTCACTTTAAGCATTAGTGGTGCAAGATATGTTGGTGCATAGTGGTACATAACCTAGTAGTTATGCACGAATGTGACCAAATGAATGTAGCCTTGCGACGAGTGTCCAGGAACACATTTGGTGGCTTCTACTTTCAGGAAATAGCATTACACAGCACTCGAGAGGGTCTCATCACAACGTACAATACTATTTAATATCCGAAACCTGCCGAATGCGTCTCTGACGTCGCCAACGCCCGAAACTCAAAAGCGCTACCATTTTCGGCCCCTACTTTTTTTATGCTCGCTATATCTGACCCACCATCAGTGTTTCAGCGCAGTCCGCCGTGTCGGTTGAGCGCAGTTAACCGCGCAGCTCTTTTCCCCGTTCGAAGGGAAGGTTGATTAGGAAGTGGTAAAAGAAGCGTCTTCCTCGAATCAAAGTTCAGCGAGGCCGCATTCCTCCCCTTTATCTGCCCGATGCACGGAGTTCCTGCCATGTCGTGGACAAAATTGTCGCGAGTCTCGCGTGCGTCCACGGTCAGTGACGTCTCCCTTCTATGTATGCTCCCTCGTCTCATCCTGGACGAAGTCCACCGCGTGACCTTGTTGCTATACCTCGTGTTTGCCTTTCAGTCGCGGGCAAATACGAGGAAGACTAACCTCTCTGTTGATAAAAACCACTTCGCCATTAACACTGCCCATCGGCCTGGTCTTCAACGGTGCCGTGCGTAGTCTGATTGAGAAGAATTGCGTGCATCAAGCTGATGTACATACGCGGACGGAATTGCAAATCCGTAGTTGACATTCAGCCACTCGTTTAGAAGGTTTCCATTTGTAATGTGTCCTTAAACACACAAGGATTGCTGTGGTATCGTTATTTCTTCTGCGAGGTGGAGGCGATTTATTGAGAAAGTTATTACTGTGGCCTTTCGTGTCTTGATAAATGCACCGTTAATTATGAACAAAGAGTCATCGATTTCAAGGTTCAAAGTGCGATGTATATCCGCACGAGAAATTAATAAGAGATCGGGAACAGCTGATTGAACCCAGGGCTTTTAAGTTTCTAAGGATAATTAAATAGTTAATAAATTCTTTTATCATTCTTGATATTTCGTTAATTCTTCAAAGACGATTATCCTTTAATTATTGCAAGTAGTATGCAGCTACTGCAATGTCTCTTAACGAACGGCATTCAAACTGATTACTCGTGGAGTAAGTAGTTCTGTATGTTGTGTAAAGTAATTTAGTGAGTAGGTTTCAAAGTGATTGCGAGGTGCTCCTGAAGATGATCTCTGTAAGGGATTATCTCGAGTTACGAAATAGGATAAAAAGAATCCTGTCGTAATATCGTAACACACAGATTCAAGCAGATATTAACAATTATTTTGATAAAAGACATTTTCAATTTTATTGCGTGATTCGTTGCAAAGGAATCTGAGATGAGTATCTAGAAAAATATCAACATCTGTTACTACTAATATTACCCAAGCCATAGTGAATTTTCGCAGTAAAGATCTTTTTTCATGCCAAAGTGAATTTGCCAAAATAAGATCGTCATGCCTCTTGAAACAGTTGGAGTAGTACGTAGTGCTACTAAATCCTATAAAATTCCCTGAGTATCTTCGACTCTCAAACCTATTCGCGTAGACTGAAGACTTCACTGCCCCCTAAAATAAAAGTCGTATGATGAACTATCTGGCGATCGGAGCATCGTTTCCACGTTCTATCCATCAATATGGATAATGGATTTGCATCCATTATCTCACTGAAACAGTGAAATATGTAGGAGCTCAATCACGTTGCCGCGTTCTTCTCATTGTCAGCGGACTGACGTCCATAATACTGTTAGGTAATTTTTAAAAATACTTGGATCGTCTGCGAAGCCTAGTGAACGAAATAGACCAATTACAATAAGGCTTAGAATACCAGTTCTTACATTAAAAAGAAGAGTAGGCTCTGCATATGGTATCTGTGAGCCACATGTGGGCTTTTAATCGACCGATGACTGTTTTGTTAATTAAGGATGACGTAAACATAGCCTCTCTATAATACACTTTGCTCAATAATAACAGGAATTAAGGGCCAAACACAGTGTCTCTCAATCGGGAGTCTACGTCAGAACTAACTCTGAATCGATTGAAAACAGAGGCTCTTGGTCTTGGTCAAGAATTTCTCGCGCATGTTTCGCGCTATTGCTTCCGCTCTAAAGCTGCGCACCCACGGCGAGATTTTACACGAGGCTTTTCTGTCGCGAGACAAAAATCTCAGCAACAACTAAATGTAAATAATGGAAATAAAGGAATAATAATAATGGAGATTAAAGTCTCATGTGAGACATGATATTTTTGTACAGTCGCGGGAGATGAGATTTTTCAAAATATATCATCAAACTTATCTCATGAGAGTCTAATTTCATGAAACCAATGACAAACTAATTAAAAATTAATAAAATAATTGTTTCGTGATACTGTACACCATTGACTGTGTGAGTATAAATATAAAAAGAGGATATCTATATCTGACTAAAACTACCAATAACTCATTTTTTCCAAAAATTGGACTTATACCACTTTCGAAAACAACAGCTGAAATGTTGAATCATAATGCTCCCACTTAGAATATTCGAATATTCGTAACGGCCCTAGTTGACACAAGGCCCACAGCGTCGCCGAGACATCATTTAAATGAAATTTACTTTAGCTCCCACCCGCGAGGCACCGTGGATTATTAAAATCCTAATCATTCGAAGCGGAATTCACAATACTGCGGAAGGGCGCGCACCAGAGGATCGAAGCCTCGCGTATGGAAGGGCGGAAGTGCAAACGGGGCTTAATGCTGCATCAGCATCCGACACGGTGTACTGCGCGTTGAATTTGTCTCTCTCCCTCCATTAGGACGCCTCCCTCCTTTTAATAAAAATATTCCTCTCTCTCCGTCCCACCGCTCCCTCCTCGCGGTCTCTCCTCTCTACCACTCCCCCCCCTCTCGATCAGCCCTCTCTGTCCCCCACGCTCGAGGGATATAGGGTGACTACGATTTCGGCCCCCTTCGCGGAGCCACTTAACGAGGAGGTGCTCGTTTATCGAAAACTAGTTCCTCCTCGGGGACAAGGGTAAATCTCTCGTCCAGAAAATACCAACATCCTTTTTCTCTCTCTTCCGAGTACCCCGACGCTATACCGAGAAACTTACCAATATTTTTCGCCACCGCAACGTCGCGCCGCGAAAACGTCACTGGCGAACGTTAAATCGACGGGGGTCTCGATTTATTACCCGAAATAACTGACGATGATCGATCCGTGCCAAATTCTGAAATCTATTCGAGGAACAGCGAAAATTTGGCCCCCCCGATGGGGGCTCGGTATCAGAAATCACGATTGCAAATGGCTGTGGGAAATTCTGGCAATGTTTCATCGAAGAGGACGTTAACAGCGCCGAGCTTAATCAGGCAAATTCGGTCTGCTTTAACGCTGGTAAAATCGTTGATACCATTGTAATGGAAGTTACCTTCGGTACACTCTGTATACCCGTATATACACACAGGTTATCCCATTCTCTTCCTCTCCGTCTGTCTCCGTCGCTTGTGCCTTTGGTCTCTTTCCATGGTCGGTGCTCCGGTCGCGAGCTGGCTATCTCGGGGCGAGGGGTAAGAACGCTACAGGGCCGGCGTCGCGCGTTTCGGCGCCCCGCGTCTACTACTCGTGGTGTTATCAACGTTCTATGCAAAGCGACGATGCACCGTGAACTAATAAATATATAAATAATAGACATATTTATCTACTCTTCCGCGATCTAATCGTACGAATCGAGAATTATGTCTGTGGGAAAGGTTGCCGCAAATGTATTTAATTGTTGAGCGGTGTAGGAATTTTTAAGGGATATTGTATATATTTCTAAGGGGAAATTGCTTGTTAGAAGGGAAATCTGAGGTGCTTCTTGTTTAAGAGTATAGCTTGAAATGTTTGGGGAAACAGACGTTTGTCAGTGTTAATGGAGGATTAATTATTCTAGCGCCAGGCGTTGCTTCAATGTCAAATTACTGGTCCACGCGACGGATTCGGAAGACTGAATTCCGTGTTGAAAATGTGGAAACACTTTATAAATAACTTGGGACGAGTTTATTCGGCTCTGTGTGTATAAATGAGCTGCAGTTACAAAGCATGAAATTACAATATTCATTGTGAGGCGACGGGGTTACATAAAAGGGACCGGATATCAAATTGGATTATTTGATTGCCGGCAGGCTTGCGTTATAATTCTGTCGACTGATGCCTTTCATCCGAATTAAGCTTCACATAAAAATTCTGAAATTTTATCAGGAAGTATTACAGTCCCTAGAATTTATCACCCGCTTGTTTGCAACATTCTAAATTTTATCCTGAAGCATCCCTTAACTCGTCGGATTGCCCGGAAAATATCATAAATATCCAGCGTTAAAAATTCTGTTCTTAAACCAAAACTTCCAAAAATTCAGCAAGTAAACCCCATAGTGGCCCTGCCGCATGTAAAATTTTAATTCTACTATTGGTGACAGTGTAAGATTTTATACCGAGGTGCAGGGAGTGCCGGCAAACGCGGAGAATTACTTGGATTTATCGAAGGCGGGCGAAAGGTACGGGCACGTCGGGTGGCCGAGGGCGCCCCGGCTAGTGCCGAGCCTGGCTCGCGATTCTGCGGAGCGGGGGCGGCGGCGACGAAGTGGAAGGCAACTAGGAGGCACCGACAGTAGCTCCCAGACAGTGACTCCGCGCGTAACGACATGTAACCGGTGGATAGAGCTCGCCGTGTTATGTCATCGATGACAATTGTTCGACAAGCACGGTACCATCGACAACAATTTGCGCAGGGTCAAGGATATAAGAGTGCCGCCGAGGGAATTAGAGGTGCGTTGCCGTAGCGAAGCCAGGACGAGCGGAAAGGATTAAGCGAGCTCGGAGGTGAACGGATTAGGGGTGCGACAGGGGGCCGTCGAAATCAGCACGTAAGTAGAGTGGAAGAAGAAGGAGACGTGATATCGCGGCGGATAGAGAGGCGAGCGGGTCGAGAGAAGCTCGATGGGTCGAACAGACTCAGTGCTGCCAGCGGTAAGCTCGACGGAGTCGACGCCGCAAGCTCGATGCAAATCGACGTTGTAGATGCCCCGTTGGGAATCGTGGACAGTGCCGGTGATCTTCTGCTGCTCGGGACTGCACCGTGTCACGGTTCGATAGCTGGATGAACGTCGACGACCCCCGCCATCGGCGAACCACCTTGACGGCCGTGGAATTATCTACAGCGGAACCGCCAGCCTCTTTGGCCAGTGTCGACGAACCCGCGGTCCTCGCGTAAGGTCCTCTCCTCGCGGCGGGCAAGAGACGGAAGCGAGGGAACAGTAAAGAGAATTACAGTGGTCACCGGCGAGGACGGAAGCGTGGAGGAAGAGGAGAGCGTGGCTTATGTGTCCGGTGCATCTGGCTGGCGGAAGTGCTGGGTCAACAATGTCAATGCCCTTAAGATCGATTGCCGGTTGCTCTAAACTGACTTGTCCGTTAATGGACGGCGAGAAATTGACTTCGGGGTGAGCCGGACCTGGCCGGGGTGCGTTCGAGCCAGCAGTGAGCCAAGCTAATTACTTAGTCGATGGAGCCGTGCACCGCGAAGACATCGGGAGACACGCTAAACGGCCGATCGGAGAATGTAATCGGGATCGAGTGAGACTACCCATCGCGAGCCGCGTGACGTTTAAGCAAGCATCTTATGCGCAGGGGGATAATTTTGAGCGCTACTTTCAGACGGGAGCGCTCGCGCGCGCGCCGATCGAGCGATTCGAGTGTTATTAAAAGCGATCGATAAGAGCGGAGAGATCGTTGGCTGAAGAAGTCGTCTCGGTGGACGAGTGGCAGTGTAATAACAGCTCGTTGGATGGAGTGATGAGCGGGGCCCCTGAACGGGGCACAGCGCCCCGTCGTCAAAGACGTCATCATCATCATCACCATCATCAGAAACACCAGAAGCAGCCGAGGGACGGGCAGTCGGGGGAGCTGGAAGAGAGGCGGCCGAAAGTGAACCCGATCTTTCTGTGGGCCTCCCAGCGAGAGCAGAGGATCGTCGAGGTAAGATGCGAGGACTACGACAAGAGGAATCGCATCAAGCTGACGAAGACCGCGCAGGGATGGCGCTCGATACCGAGGACAGCCTCCAACATGTACTCGACGGGCCTGGGGGTCGCCCCCCAAAAGACGGGCAGCGAGAGGTCCTCCAGCTCGTCCGACACAAGCGACGGAAAAGAGATGGACAAGCAGCCGGGCCACGTGCCGATGAATCTTCAACATATCTCTACGAAGGAGCTGCCAAATGGACGGACCAGTGGTTTGGTCACCAGGGACGGTGTTGGACGGAAGAGGACCTACGATGAGATTAACAGGAGCGGCGAGCAGAGGCGGGATTACGGTTTTCCTTTGGCCGATCTGCGGGACAACGCGAGGGTTAAGGCGAGCTGGGACGAGGAGAGGCGGAGAGTGCCGTGCTCCGACGACGACGAGGAAGAGGAGGACGAGGAGGAGGACGAGAACGAGGAGGAAGCGGAGGAGGAGAATAGGTTTGAGAAAGACCTGCCCGGTCGAGATGGTAGAAGGAACCTCGAGAGGCTGCAGAAGGACAAGCTGTTCCAGCCGCGAGTGATGCTGGAGCAGCTTCGCTTTTCTCAATTGCCCGAGGGCGTTCATCAGAATGTCCTTCAGAGCCAAGGAAAAGATGTGAAGAGGCAGAACGCGGGCGATGTTATCGCCACTGAAGAGGAGTCGGTGGTGGGCAGCGAAAAAAGAAGGCACACGAACAAGGCAGGCATTCAGGACATACTGAACATGATAAATGCCACGGCCTCGCCGGTTCTAGCCGCCGATACGCCTAGCGCCGATCTGCCCGTCGACTCCACGAAAACCTACGAGCTCCTCAGCGAGAGCCCCCGTGGTAAATCTATCGAGAGCAAAATCAAAGATCCCAATCCTACGGCGCTGGTGGAATTGTCCAGCAAAGTCAAGGAACAGTCGAGGATAGATCCGGTTGCTAGTTACCCGCAGGAGGGCGCCGTTAAAAGTGTCGACAATCTTGCCGACGATAAATTAGAGATACACGAGGAGAAGATTCTCGGGAACTACGACGTCGAGAACGAGGAAGGGAAAAGTGCTCGCGTTAAAGAGAACGTCGTCGTTGTTTCCGTGAAGAACAATTCAGGCTCGAAGTCGTGCAAAGTTGCCGAAGCGGACGGTGGCTTTGGAAGTCGAGCAAAGTGCAGATCGAGCTCCCGTTCGAAGTGGCAGAATATGGTAGCAGTTTACGACGACGATACACCGTTAGAGGCGGAAGAGGAAAGACCCGACGAGCCTGGAGAGCCGATCAAAATGGACTATAACGACAGCTCGAAGATTCTAACCGCGCTCAGGAATACTCCAGGGCTTTCAGTCTCTGTAACCAGAACCCACACGCCAGAAATCACGAAGAACCTCGTGGTACCTTCGGCGAGACCGCCGTCGAAGGCGTCGTCGTCGAGCAGATCGCCCGACTCCCAAGCGGAGTGCGCCGAAAGGCTGTTCAAGAACGCCGACTCAGCGACGGAGACGCAAAGGACGGAGCCATCCCCGAAGAACCTTCCCGGCTTGTCGATCGTCATACCGAGTTACCGGTACAGAAATCCCCACGCGGTCGCGGCGAACGCAGCTTCTCCGGGGACGAAGTCGCGCGTCGAGTCCCCGGAAAGCACCGTGAACTTCCCTAAAAACGACGGCTTCGCGGACGAGTCGAAATTGGATAGGTTCCCGCACGAAGAGGACGACGACGAGAGGGACATGGAGGAGGACGAGGACGACTGTGACTCGCAAGTGCTGGAGGATCTGAGGCGACAGAAGGCTGACTCGTTAGCGTACGAGTCCGACAGAGACTACTTCCACAGGCAAAGTATGGTGAACTCTGAGGACCGGAAGACTCCTCTGGAGAACGCGAAGAATCAGGCACACTGGATCAGCTCGAGCAGAAGCAGCGAGGCCCAGGCGAAGTGCAAGTATCAGGATGTAGAACACTTCGACGAGCAGGTCCTCGAGGAACTTCGGACCCGTGGCACAGTTGTATCGCCGCAGCCGAGTGGAATCCCGTGTTCCCCGGCTTCGAGGAGGCCCTCGTCCGCGTACCTCGAGAGGTTACTACCCAGCCCGCCTTGCTCGGTGTCCTGCTCGGAGGACGCGAAGAGCGACTTGACCTTGAAAGGCATCCTGTCGTCGCCGAACCAGCTGGAGGCGAGGGATCACGAGAAGCAGAAGGAGATCTCGAACCGTTGCGATCAAGTACCCAGCGAGCATCGTGCCGTTCGCTCTGATCCCTCGAAGGACGTCGAGAAAGCTAGCGCACGAAAGGGGAACAGAGGCTTCCAGGAACGGCTGACACTTCACAGCCAGGAGATGAGGAACTGTGGCAGACCAATGTCCAGTGGCGACATCCACAGTACCTATTTCGTGACGGACCGCGTCACGCCCAAGAGACCGATGTCCGCGGAGTGGTCCGTCGGCAGGCAGAAGGGCCAGTCGACTGGCTGCCAAAAGGCCTCTGGGAAGCATCGGGTGCACACGCTGGAGGAAGTCTGCGCCACGTCCACCAGCACCGATAAGCTTCTCGATCCTGCTAGTCAACTTAGAGAATTGATCGAGACGTCCGGGCATCTGATCCCTGATCCGCTTCTGGTGCCGAGGGACTACTTGCCCGGCCTAGCGGCGGCTCCGGCCATCGAAATCCCGAAACTCCTCGCCTCCAGGCCGGAGCTGAGGCTGCCGGAGGCCCTAACCAGACCGGATCTCCTGAGGGATCCAGATTTATTGGTGATATCCCTGGCGCATCTGCAGCACGTCCTCGACCACGGCGAAGGCCCAGTCGCCAGGTCACGACAGTCCCATCCGAGGATCAGCAACGGCACTAACAAAGGGCCCGGTCACGCGAGCAACGGGGCGAGGAACGCCTCGCAAGCCAGGCCCAAACTCAGCTGCAAGCCGATCGGCACGCTAATGCCAGCGCCGATCGATCTGTCCAGCAGTCGACGGGCCAGCCCCTATCCGCCGCTGCTGAGGGTACGAAGCGGATTACTCAAGCAGGAGCCGGAAGTCAGCTCCACGGCCAGCTCGCCCGATGACTCGCAGCTCTGGCATCCTCTATTCGGCAGGTAACTTTTCATTTTCCCTTGTCATACATAATGCAACCGCGACATGAATTTCGAGGTAGGAGCGCAAACGTCGATACGGGAGCCTGTGCCGAAATGATATGCTGCTTGAATCGTTGCGCCACGGGTCGCAATCAATTTCCTCCATCGACGACGAGCTCGCTTGGAAAACTGTGCGCCGATACCCGCGAAACGGTTTGGTTGTTAACTTCGCAAAGTATCAGGAGGCACGCTATAGGAAAGGAATAATTTATTCTAATGATATGCAATTTCCTGACGTCTCGATGCATGCGGTAATAATATAAAACGTAGCTTCCATTGTCGTAGAAATGTTCCGTATCGAGAAATTCAAGCGAAACATGTGACCGTCACGTGTCTTTTATTTTATTCAACACGGAAAAGAACTACCTGATATGCACATCAGAAACAGCAACCAGTGCTTCAGAGTAGTGGAAGAATACCATCGCTTTTAGCTTGCCAATTGTTTTGCTTCGGGGTCCTCTCTAATTCTGTACGTGTCTTTTAATCGATGCCTGCGCGAGGCGTGAGGGCATCGGCGCGTTTTTACCGCGTTAAATATATACAGAGGTGCGCGGGTAAAAAATTTGAATGGGCCAAACTGCAGGAGCGCCGGATATTGTCTTACATGTTTCGCGAGCGAAACGCTTTTCAAGTAAAGCCTTTCTTCCACGGGGGGGGGGGGGACATTGTTCGACAAAGATAATTATGCACGGCTAGTTTATTTACTTTCTGGTATGCAAAGTGGGGAGTGGGAAACACGGCCTGCAACACGATGGAATGAGAAACGTCTGGTCTGTATGACGTCGACTGTAATTAATGCGAAAGAGAGGAGAACGAAAGGGTAGAAAACATCATGAAAAGCATATAAAATTGAGAGTCCATGGATTAACCTCTCTCTGCATCTGCAATCTGCATCTAGAAGCAGAATCAACTTGCAGACGCGACGTTGCCAGTTAAAACAAAGAAGTTTTGTCCACGCTGTTATATGCGTCGTAATCGCGAGCTTTGATGAAGTGAAGTTTTGAAGAATGGGATCTTTAAAATTATTGAGTATTTTTATCTGAATTTAAAGTTTAAATTCGCCAATTAAAGTTTTGATGTTGCCATAGGATAAAAAATAAGTAAAATTTTTCGATGTATCGGAAATATAGTATTTTTACGTACTATATCGTTTTCTAACAGTACCTATGTAGTATACTTAACAAAAATATAGTACAATACTAGATACCTATTATAGTACGGTTGGCAACTCTAACAGTAAGCTGAGCTGAAATTATTGAACTCGACTCAAATGGTAAACCATTAAACCACCTAGGCTACTACATTATACATGCAGGATTTTCTTAGTGCGCCCACGAGATCATAAAAATTCATAATCACGCATAAAGGAATAATTCCAACCTGTCCATCAAATGTGAAGACCGATCGAATTAGCCTTTGCCGTAGAAAGAATATCGCATTCACGCAGCGTCGGCGTCGTAGCGATCGATAATCGAGCACCAACGTCTCGCGACACAGGTATTATTTAATCAGTGGTAAAAGATGGAGCGTAACGAACCGCGAGAGTTCTTTGTACGTCATCGCGATTGTGCCAGGGAATCATAATTAATTTATAACTGCTGTGCCGAATATTCTTTCGTTGTTCGAGAGCTCAGGGATCGCAATTAGTCAATTAGCCTCTGAATAACCGTCAGAGCGTTTAAAGCCCCGCAAATGCCTTGCCCTTGCCACTTTCACTGTGCGAGCCTGCAGGGCCAGTGCACAAGGCTACGGTCACTGATTTGGCTAAAATCTTAATGCACACCGTGCATAATAATATATTAAACGAGTAAAACGTAGTATTAAAAATTTCACGAGAAAATCCAGTTGAAAGTTTCGCATTTCCAAGTAAGTAAATAATTAATCCCAGAAATAATAAAACACCGCGGAAATGAAACAGATAGTTCCTTTCTTACGCATAGATATACATATGGGGAGTTCCCCTAATGCCGGACGCTTAAAGTTTTTCGCAAGTAAAAAGAAAGAAATAATATTAAATCAATGTTCTTAGCAGTGCACACTCGACTGGAACGTTTCGAAACCCTGTTGTTATGTTTTCTACTGTCCGGCGTTAAAATAACTCCCCCTACATTAATATGTAATTCGAATAATTTATGTATGTATATCATCGTTCTGGAAGTTTTCACTTCGAACAAAACTTCGAATTCGATATTCTCGTCAGTCTTTGAATACTGCGCCCAGCGCGTTTAATATATCATTACGCATACGCGGTGTGCAGAAACTACATGAAAAATTCGAACTAAATTCGCGAGTGGAACTTCGTGCGCGCCCCTCGTTAGTTTTGTGTCGCTCGATTGGGGTGGCACCTTCCAGGGACAATTAAATGTCGATCCCGCCACTCGTGTCTTGATGGTAACCCGGGACAATTAAATTTCTATTCGGATGAGCACGTGGAGCGGTGCACGTTGCGGCGATACTTTATGCATACAGAACGGGAAAGGAGATCGTGTCAGGTTGTTTTGCGAGTCCTCGCGTAGACGGAGCCCGCCGCGGTGATAGGAGCGACACTCGGTGATAGTCCGATCATTTGCATTTTAATACAGGTACAAACGATAGCCGCTGTCTCGCAGACTCCACCTCCGGTGTGTCAGCCCGTTTATAACGAGTCGATCGGGGCGCATACACGACCACCGTTAAATATTTGAACGAGATCGAACATGGTAACCATCTACGGTGCCACCTACGTCGAATGACCCGAACATGATCGATGCGCATCCTCGCGGAGCCAATTAGCCAGCACCGTCGAAATTCGAGGTGCCGCTTAGATCACTTTTTCACTTTTTTTTTTACGGTTTTATTAGGATTCTGAGCCTTGGTGTTTGTAGAGACTGGGTTAGTTGTTTTGCAAATAAGGTAAAAGGAACTCGTTTCAGATTGGGATAATGTATTCTACTTCTACCTGTTAATTGGCGAGGTCGAGTTAACTCGTCAGTTGAAAATTCTTCTCCGTGGATGGGACGAATTAACTCGTCAGCTGAAAATCTTCGTTTTAACCAAGACGAGTTAGTTCGTCAGTCCAAAATTCTTCTTTGAAGCTATGACGAATTAACTTGTTAGATGAAAATTTGTTTCCGTGCATAAAACGAATTAACTCGTCAACTGAAAATCTTCGTTTTAACCAAGACGAGTTAGTTCGTCAGTTGAAAATTCTTCTTCGAAGCTAAGACAAATTGACTCGTCAGATTAAAATTTGCCTATTTAGCTAAGACGAGTTAACTCGTCAGATTAAAATTTGCCTATTTAGCTAAGACGAGTTAACTCGTCAGCTGAAAAATCCTCGTTTTAACCAAGGCGAGTTAATTCGTCAGTTGAAAATTGTTCCCATTGGCTAAAATGAATTCTCGCTATTTAATGAATAAGGAAAGATAATTTATCCCAAAACTTGAAAAGGTTCTCTGGTAGAAAGAAATAGTGTATTAGGCCGCGCGTCGCATTTGCGGTGGGCGAATTGAGTTAATTGGCCTGTGATCGTTTTTAAATATACAATTATAAATACATTAAGACGGTATTGGCCTAGAAATGACCCACTTAACAGGTTAAACATGCTGGTCTATTCAAATTTATTTGACTCGAGGTAATATGTTCCACTTATTTATAGACAGAAGGGTGTAGAGAGTAGAATATTCGAGAAACGATTTCTGGAAAACATATAATAAAACAATAAAGAAATTAATAGATCCAGTCGTTACTGATATCATTACTTATTATGTTAGACCTTAAAAAATAATCTCATAATATTTATCCACTTGCAACTTTTTATCAAATTTATCGTTTTAATCATTCATTACTTCATTTAGTGCATCGACAAGTCTGAGTTACTTTTTCTCGTACCTTAAAAGCTTATTGACGGTTTGCTAATTTCATTCCACGTGGACGAAACAATTCATTTTGTTAATTTATTTTATTGATCTCCAATATTTTAAAATATTCTATGACATGCCTCCGATAAAAAATCTATTTGCTTTTTCACATGATATATTCAAGCGCGGACAAAACATTTCAACGCAATCTGTGTATAAAATAGAATTGATATATTATTAAACTGGATATGACATTTGCGGAATAAAATTCTGTCGAATTTCAGACACATTGGAAATAAATGCGTTTTAAAACGGGTTTTAAAAAAAAAAACACCACCGTAAAAATACCCCTCGGATGTTATAAACGAAGATATATGCACACTCGGGGACAGTTAGGGGAGACTTTTTTACCATTATACTTTATTCTTTGAAAATATGGATTTGGGACGCTTTCGAAATAAGCCGTTCAATTTGAAAAAAGGAAGATAGGATAATGTCATGTGAGCGGAGAATGTTATTGGTACTTTCGTTTGTCATGTAAATCCCAAGATATATGTAAAGGGAACAGTGCCAAGTATGCAGCAAGATAATACAGAATGACGAAACATTCACGATTTAAATTTGAATAAATAATATCCCAAAAGAAATCTACAGCTTGTGTTACCATAAGACAAAGCATCTGCAGCGATTCAACACGCTTCTTTGAAATCACATTTCATTGTGGAACATTTATTTCAAGGTTCCTTGCTGTCAACGTAACAAATGTCACGAAATCTATTATTTCTTACAACTAGTTACCATTGTTCAAACAAATTATCAGTAATGTTCCAAGTAACAAGGAAAACAACATTGATTAAAAATCGACTCCAAGTGTGCAGCCCAATCGGCAATTTTTGATCCCGAACTTTGGGATAATTGGTGAAATGAAATCACTCGATCGCGTATTTTGGATCGTTCCTAGCAGAGCGATGAGTTCCAATTCCTGAATTTTCTAGCAGCCAATCTTTGCAAGAATAACGAGACCGAAGTAGATCGGGGCGGTCGAGCCACCGCGATTTATTCGACTGTTGAACGTCTGCCATGCTAATTTTCACGGGTCACAATTCACCAGGGTCTGGAATAGAATGGTACTTCGCAGTGGATTGTGAAAAAAATAAGTGAGCCGATACTCGACAGAAGTCACAGGGTTGCCGAGATACAGTTGAACGACTGATCGTCAATTTCTCACGAGGGTGGTCGAATTCTGATGTCCGATCTTGTAACGCGTGACTCCTAATTGATGATCGAGCCTTCTCTAATTAGGACCGGCTGTTCCACGATCAGCAATTGGCACGACACGAAAGTGGGTCGTGGCTCCGCGTTTCGCCCTACGTTCGTTGTCTACGTTTTGCGACCACGCTGTTGCGCAAGCAGATACTTCAAATTCATAGTGTTCGTCCATGCTGCGGAGGATTAGAAGCATAACAGTGATAGTAGGTCGTGGGGAGAAATGGTGAAAGGTTAGAAAGGAAGGAAGTCGCGGTGATCCGCAAGGAATCAATAAAGCCACTGCCACTACTGTTGGTAATAGTAGCCTTACCATTGCTAGTAATTACTATTTAAGGATTTTTATTACTAGTAATCGTAGGTCGTCGTTACATAGTAATAACAAGATCGAAAGGGGAAGAGGATAATGCTGGAAGTAATTGTGAAAGTGTGCAATGAGCGAGGTTCGGGGAAAGATGAATCGAAATGGATTAATACAGATATCTGTGAAATGGTATCAGGTTAATCCTTAAAATTCGAATCACTTTTTTTTAATTCAATTCAATTTTCTTTTTAAAAATTAGGATGTTTTGGACTGGGAGTTATTATGGCGAGAGTTGTAGTTTAGCTTCTACAAATAGTTTGGAAAATGTAAATTTTTAGTCGTAGCAAGGAAAACGAAGAGTTCAGAAATTCGGGAATTAAATTTTAATTTGGTGTTACAAAAGAAATTTAAAGAGAATTAAAACTGGCTTCAAAGAAATAAAAATGCGCTAAAAAGTAAAAAATAGTGTCGGCGGCTTATCATTTGCACTGTGTGAATGTGGCGGCGACTTAAAAAATTGAGAGTCATAGATTAAATAATGAACAAAATTATTTTTTTCTTTTTAGCGCATTTTTATTTTTTTTGGAGGCGGTTTTAATTTTTGTTTTAATTTTTTTAAAGTTTATTCTGCATTTTCCATTTATTCTTGGGCTCTGAAAAATTTTGCCCGCAATGTCTAAATTATTCCCTTACACAATAACGAGAAATATAAACTCCATAATTAATTCATGAGGCAAGGACAAAGCTCCAGAGACTGCAGTTTAATTTTAATTAAAGGCGTAATCTCTGAGTTGCCAGTTCGTTGCTGGTTCGTTCGTTAAAAGTTACTGAAAATAATTTTCGAGTTGTCAAGTTTCACTTGGCTTCTGTGGAAAAGTCGTTACCTACGATTCAGTATAAGTCATTACCTCCCACGATTCCTCCATTGTCCCCGTCACTCCTTATTATATCGTGCCCATTATAATTATCTTCATTGTCGGGACAATAATGGAATTCATGGCTGGGCAGAAACTTTTATTCACAATTTAAACGCTGCACAAACAGAATGAGTTGAAAATCCAATATGAACCTCTATTTTCCAGTTGATTTTAAAAGATCTATTGTTGCATTAGGGTTAATCGAGTATTTACTTAAATTACTTAAGTGGTTTAAAATTCGAATCGATCAAAATGAACCAAATCGAGTATTCAGTTATTCCAGTAATATTTTAATTTATGTAATTGCATGAAACAACTGGGAATAACTTGCGAAAACTTGGTTAGGTAATTTGAAAAATTGAAACAATAAAAAAGGTGGAGTAGTTTGAAGGAATTGGAAAAGTTACAAGAAAATCGATTAAGTGAAAAGATTTATATAACTTCTGAAAATTTGAGTAGCTCGAAACCTTTGAATCACTCGAATAAGGTTGATGTAAAATTCAAGCTACTTACCATTTTCGAGTACTCAACAAATTTCGAATATTCTCGAATTCTCTTTCATTCAGTACTCGAGCTGCATTGTGCGTCACGTACACTGATCACACATTTTATTACGCCAGAACAAGAACCACGTTCAAAGTCGAACAACTTAATAGTGCCACGATCATCGTCAATGTGACTCATTTAGACAGAGGGAAATAAAATCTTCCATTGGACTGCCGTGTCAGTGGTGACTAGGATTCTATGACATTTCGATCGACAAACCTTATGCGTGTATGCAAATGACGCAACGTGCTAATGCACTTACAGTTGGTCGATTAGATCAATCGTAAACACTCAGAGGCACCGCTATTAAATATAATGCTCTGCATTGCAAATCGTGGAATTCCATAAAGGTTTGAAATTTTCGAAAATAACCAACGAATTTTCGATCACTATTCCAACGAAAGTTTCAACTTTAATCTACAAACATTTATTTTGCTCAAACACAAATAATAATTTGGAAAAGTCTGTGGAAGGAAATTCGATTCGAATAAAATACTTTTGATTCTTCCGAACCTCGAATTTTTAATCAATTCGAGGAAGTTAGGGAATATTATTTGAAAAATTCTTCCACATTGTGCAACATGAGAAACTATTTTTAGCTTCACACTTTGCACGACTCCTTTTATTATCCTCTATCTTTATTATCCTCGTTATCCACGATTTCCATGATATTTTATCGCTCCCTTACGAAACTTCTGCCATTCCCGTGCAATGCAAATTTTCATTTGAAAATTTCCGTCTTGAAATTGCCATTTGCATCCGCGTGACTGTTGCAGGCCCCCTTCGACAATTCTCTACTATGTTTAAATCAGCTGGCCTTGCTGGCATGGAGACAGTTATCTTTTTTAGCATGAAAGTACTTTACGACACACTTTGCGGTACACAGCTGCACTCTCCTGTGGAATGAATTTTTGCCAGGAATATTCCTAGCATATTTGTACGCTTGCTCCTCAATTGAATGCTCGTGTCCAACGCCGCACACCCGCCCCTTTCAGAGCTTTAATTCAGACTTTCGCGCGATACCCAATTTCCCCTCGAAAGGAACGGGGTCTGGCATCATTGTGCCGTGGGACCGCGCACATCGATCGAATTTTGCGAATAATTTCTGAGGACCGAGCCGCTCGAGATATTCAAGTAACGAGCTCGTTTCAAACGCTCCAGTTAAGTTCGCCTCTGCTCTTTTTTTTCCAAATACACTCGGACAGCTTTAACACACCGGCTTCGGTGTAACGATCTAGACTCGTGGCTCGTGACGTAAGCCGAAGCGCGCATCTGCGAGTTGAATTCGAGGTATGGAGCGATTTAATGCAATTAATTTAATTCGATTCAATACCGAAAAGGCTCCTCTCTTGGCGGAGCGCGTTGCAATGGAATGAAAGAAATGTTTCAAGACATCCTTTGCCCACTTATCTACTCTATTTACAGAGATTATGCGGTACGCAGAGACGTGTTTCACGTGTTCCTAATGAATTGCTGATATTCTATGTGTTGGCGAGCCTCTCTCGTCATCATTCCCGTTTAGTGTTCCCTTGGCAATTGAGTTTTGGAGCGTAACTCGCGCGAGGCTCCGAGGCTCTACCACTAACCGGTCCGTTTCTTGTTTTCACGGAGTCCTTAATATCTCTTACGATTAAGTCCGAAGCAAAGCGCGGGTGTATTTTGCTAAGTAGTGTATTATATTTTCAAGCTACTAAAAGCTCATTAACATTATTAACATGTTGTCGGATGTTTAAGGGGGCCCACTTCATCAGGGCCCCACGCGGCCCACTTGTCATCCGCCAAACTAACACTCTAACCAGTCCGCCACTGCCTACAACCGTCCATAACAACCCTTCTTCTTCTCACACCCTTATCTTAATGTAGTTCCTGAATAATCTACTATATTACAGAATTCTTTCAAATTTCGTACCAAACTAATTTGGAATACAAGAAGCCCTTGTACAAAATTTAAAATCGATTTACCGCATAGTTGTCGAGAAATTGTTAATTAAAGTTGATGCATTTTAACACGGTGGCATATGGCAAAGTCAAAAAAAGAAGGTTATAGTTTCAGTTTTTCTTCTGAAACAGGAAAACCATATTTAAGAAATGTACCAAAATTGGCACAAAAGTACATCGAAATGTCAGGAAATGAATTTATTAATTTCTGCAAAACTGACCGCGTAGTTTCCTCGTAAATGCCCTTAAAAAACCCAACTCTACTTTGATTAACATAGGTGGTTAGAAACTACCTTAACTCCTACAAACTTCACTGTTTGCTACAATTACACATATTTCCAAACTTCGACTGCAACTTCAATTTGTAATGATCCCTCAAATACTCGGAGGCCCGGATACTAAAAGCTCGAATTTGAATCCATCAGGCCCGATCAATACGACGAGTCGAACGAACACGGATACGTTCGTGAAACAAAGGGAACGACGACCAAGGCCGGTAGAAGCCAAAATATATTTGCGTTTCGTGGCGGTGCAGAACGAACAGGGTATTTTATTGTAACGCGGCTGGGACCAGCGTCGCGACGCGAGAAACAGTTTCGAACGCCCTTTCGCTCCGGCGGAGCACTTGTGTAAATAGCATTAGGATGCTACTCTCCAGGCTGCGCGATGGGCGGACGGCTTTAATGAGAGGGAGAGGTATTAAAGGAGGGTTCTCATGTGACGACACGAGCGTCCATCGATCGTGCCGACACGGGGAATTCGAAAGCCGCAGGCCAACCGGCGCGGGGTAGCGCAGGAAATTAAAATCAAAGCTCGTTTCAGCGTTTTGCTGGGGCGCTTCCGTTCTTCCGACGACGGCACGCGAGAATCGCCTTTCTGCTCGGTTGCGACAGATTGCACGTGTTTGTACACACGTTCCGCGCGCCGCGAAACGCATTATCCAATCGTTCGCCGCTTTTTTTTTCCCAGCCCCCCACATCGAGCGGGGAAATTGTCCAAGCTCCTCGATCGTATTTCCATACGATTCTTCGCGTGACAAACATAATGCCAGCCCGTGAACGCCAATTTTCTACCTTGGTCGTCCATTCCCCTTCGCACCATTTCGCCACGCTTTTTCTCTTGTCCGTTTAGAGTCGTATCAATTTCTGTCATCCACCATCGCGATCAACGTGAACGCTTAGAATGTCAATGCCATCACTTACCGTCGGACATATTTTTTTCCTTCTTATATCGTATTCCCTGGAAGCAATGTCCCTAGTTATAATTTCACTAGATCCTCTTGAACCATTCGTGTCAATGACACATGATTTAGTTCCATAAAATGCGCTGTTATTTTGGTTCCAGAAGCTTCGAGCGCAAACTGAACCAAGTTCTTTATCTCCTAAGGGTGGAACATGGTAATAGGACTGTAACGAATATTCGAATGCCAGAGAATTCGAATTTGAGATTCAAATATTCGAATACTAGAGAATTCGAATTTGAGATTCGAATACCAGAGAATTCGAATTTGAGAGTCGAATACCAGAGAATTCGAATTTGAGAGTCGAATATTCGAATACTAGAGAATTCGAATTTGGAAGTCGAATATTCGAATACTAGAGAATTCGAATTTGAGAATCGAATACTGGAGAATTCGAATTTGAGATTCGAATACCAGAGAATTCAAATTTGAGATTCAAATATTCGAATACTAGAGAATTCGAATTTGAGATTCGAATACCAGAGAATTCGAATTTGAGAGTCGAATACCAGAGAATTCGAATTTGAGAGTCGAATATTCGAATACTAGAGAATTCGAATTTAGAAGTCGAATATTCGAATACTAGAGAATTCAAATTTGAGAGTCGAATATTCGAATACTAGATAATTCGAATTGAGAGTCGAATACCAGAGAATTTGAATTTGAGAGTCGAATATTCGAATACTAGAGAATTCGAATTGAGAGTCGAATACCAGAGAATTTGAATTTGAGAGTCGAATATTCGAATACTAGAGAATTCGAATTGGAGATTCGAATAATCCAGGAGTATTCAAATATTCGGGGTGATCGAACTTCGAATGGTACCGAATAGGAATCATTATTATTAGAATAATAATATTAATAACTGATCATTGCTTTCGTTTGCAAAGTGTATAAATTTATCAAAGGTTAATAAAGTTCCAAATTTATCGTTTGAAAAACAAACAATAGTAAAGGCTAATATAAAAATAATTTCACGATAAAGAGTAAAAGAATATTTTATGTTCAAATTCCTATTCAGTGCAATCAGAAATTCGATCACTCCGAATATTCTAATACTCCTAATTATTCGAGTATTCGAATGCTCCTAATTATTCTGATATTCGAATACTGCAGATTATTGGAATACATATTCGAATATTCGAATTATCCAGATTACTGGAATACATATTCATATATTCGAATATTCGAATTATCCAGATTACAGGAATACATATTCATATATTCGAAGAAATTATTCGTATTCGTATTCGAATTGTTCTAATAATTACAGCTCTACTTCGTAATTCACCTGTTTTCATGTCACATCAAACTAGTCTCGCGACTTCGAACAAAATGATAGCCTGAACCAAAGTCAGACGCTCGAAGCACTGACCCATACTACTTCCTTTCTCGAACTCGCCTGGCCACTGGGTTCCGAAATTGGTCCCACGTGGGCCCCGTTTTTCACACCCAGTCGCGACTAAATTCGATATCGCTGAGGAGATGAGAAGCACATCTAGGTGTCTATCAAAGTTACCCAAGAGTCGCGAGGCTGGTCACGATTTACGATGCGTCCAGTTGGATCGGTCGATGCTCGTCGGCCCTGAAGGCTTACCTCGCCTACGTCCACGCCCACGTTTCCACCGCAGAGAGACAGAGAGGAGAGGCGAAGCGGAGTGCGAGACAGGGAGGAGGATAAAGAGGAGAAGAGGGAGAGAGAGGGATAAAAGAAAAAGATAGTAAAAACTTGTCTCTATCTCTCTGTTCATCTCTGTGTTCTTCCCTCATTCCTCTCTTTCTCTAACCCTCCCCCTTTGTTTATCCCAGCCTCTTTTAATACCTCCTTTTTTACCTCTCCCCAACTCCTTCAATCTCATTCCACCTATTTTCCCCATTTTTCCGCATACTTCTAATTGCTTCTCTCTCCTCCGACCATTCCGCAGCTCGTCTCATTGTCTCCTCTCTTTGTCCCCGCCAACTCTGTCTCCCGAAGCTCTGTCCTCTCGTCTCCTTTTGTGCCACGACAAGCCACTGGAATTCGGTGCGATTCGGGCCCTCTTCCCTGTTAATACATCGCCGAAGAAAAACGCGCGCGGTCTATTCGAGTGGTTACGAGTCGTGCGTGAAGAGTCACAAGTCCGTCAGCGTCAGAGGCACGAGAGAACGCTGCTCGGCTTCGTTTCTAGCACTGTCGGATTCACGGCTCGTCGTTGTGAACGCCCCTTTAGAAACGGATCGATGGATACCAGCAAGCACAGCCGCTTCGGAGGAATCGGTTCGAAAGCGTCTCGTGCTTCCCCGATCGATGAAATCCAAGGTTTCTTCTTAATTCCATAAATTCGTCCAGTTTATCTTTCCGCCCCCTTGCCCCGAACAAAGGGGAACTCGCATCAATCTAGCCAATAAACGGTTACACCAGAATAGAACGACTTTGCCTGACACGTGGTGCGATTTTAGGGAAGGTTACGTTGAATTTGCAGTTGCAGTAGAAAGTTATCGTGTTACGTGGTTAGGTGAATTCTTTCAAATTATCTCATAGCGTAAATATTTTATGGTTACGTTATCTACAAATTTTGTAAAGTAAAGAAGAGTTTAAGGAATTCTGTTTATCATTTCATCGGTAAGCAAGAGATAGTAGAAGTGGTAATAATGTACACAGGTCCAATTAAAGTCCTGTAAATCTGATCGCGTTGCTGCTACAGGAACAGGACAATCAAGTTTTGCTTAATCTTAAGCTTATATAAATATGCCTGGATTACCCACGCTGGCATTGCGATATCGATCTGAATAGCATTTCCCGACAAAAGGCTGCAATCAAGATGAGCACAGTATGTAATTTTCTTTGACTCTGAATTAATGCCGCATAACATGGAATAATGTCGTGTTTTTATTACTGCGGAACATATTTTGTACGCCAGATGTATTCAAACCACGTTTATGCTACGAGCAACATTGTAATCAGCGAAATGCAACAGCACTTTGATTATCTGATTGTCAGCTAATATTTCTTGTTACAGTGGTCGGATAATTGAATGATTAGATTTTGCCACGAGGTCTCATTAATTGCACAGAGTGTCTGTCAGGGCTCCGTAGAATCATTGTCAACACATTCTGTGTCCAGAAATACCGAATTCCTTTGTTAACGAATTATAACAAAAATTCGCACACGGCGAAGAAATGTATGTTGCAAATAATACGCTATTTGAGGCAATGGTAGGATCGCCCACTCAAGTAACTTTATCGCCCACGTTAGTAAGGTATCCGGTGCATTATGAACTCTAATACATGAATTACACATTGAGTAAAAGTATTTAGGGGGCTTATACACCTAGGAGGACCAATAAAAAGGGAATTTTCAGAATTTTTTTCTAGGAAAGTATTGGAGTTATCGGATTGCGGTTTCTCGTATTTAAAAATATACATTTTGAGGAGTGTGTAGAATTTTTTTCATTGAATTATCTTGCAAAATGACGGAGATATGGTGTTGTGAATAGGCAGCCTGCAAAAAATCACTGCGAAAAGCCAACGTTTTAATAGATTTGATTTTTGATTTTTCGCGAAGATGCACCTCGGAATATTTTATGTCATTTTTTCGGGCTGTCTATTTTTCAATAAAAAATTGTGAACTTTCTTCAAAATGTATATTTTTAACCCTTGAAGAGTTGACACTCTGGGTGTGAGAAACCCATAAGCTGATTTTGAGGCTCTCTACCTTTTCCAATAGATCCAATTTTCCTTCATGCAAAAATTCCAATTTTCTATGAAAACTGTAAATTATTCCTAAAAAGATTCTTGAAAATGTATTTTATCATTTCTGATTTACTCTATTTCCCCAACTGTCTTCAGTGGTAGCGTAACTTTTCCATGAAAACTGTAAAATATTCCTGAAAAAAATTCTTGAAAATGTATTTTATCATTTCTGATTTACTCTATTTCCCTAACTGTCTTCAGTGGTAGCGTAACCTACTACATTTGCTCCAATGTGATTAACTATATACCGAATATCCCTCAAATACAAACTCAAACTCCAAGTCCCACAAGTGCTTCAAGAAACCCATTCAAACACCCCACTGACAAGCAAACACACAATTCCTCAAAAACACTTGCAAGATTTTAATATAAAAGACACATTTATAATTTCGTGAAGCCAACCCACCAACTTCCCCATCAACAAAAGAGCAGATTCCACAAAAAAATCCACATTTTCGTGCCCCTCGCTACAGATTTGCACAGCAGTCGGTGTCCTCCCGACTCGATTTCCCCGAGTTTTCACTGTTCGGACGAGTTGAATCGTTTCTTTGGTTCCCGTTAGCCGATCAAAGGAGGAGACGCATACCTCGCGAGGCTGGCTCGTTACGCGCCGCACCATTACCCTACTAACGACGATCTTTCCGCGAATGAAATCGAAGGAAAAGATTTCAAGGTGACAGGGTCGACGTATGCGCGAACGTGCGCGAGCTCGAGGGCCGTTTCGAGTGTTGCGGGCTGGTAGCGTTGGTATCTGAGCTACTTGAACGGGCAGCCCGCGCTGGCTGGGCGCGGGCGTGTACGCGTCGCGGAGAGGAGACGATACTCGAGTTACGCGGAGATACATGAGATACTTGTCGATACTCGAGATACCTGGCTCGAGGGCGTGGAGAGCGGGGGAGGAGGGAACACCTGGAGTCCGCTTAAAAGCGTACGGGGATTACGAGAAGACACTCGAATTACAGACGTCGCGGGAGCCGCGAGCACGAATCTCGGTCAGTGGTCGCAGGAAAGTGCCGCGATCTAGTTCTAATCACGCCATTGGCATTCAGGGCGAGCGGCTATTTCTGGAATCGCCGTTTACGAGGATTTATGAAATTATGAATTTATCGAGTAGGTACCCTCGAGTTTTGATCTAAATCCATTTATTTTCCGCTGCATCGGCGTCCCCGTTCCAGCTGTTTGTCATTATCGCCGCTGTCACAGATAAGCCTCTTACGGGAAATTACTGGCAATTTTGAGAAATGACTTGGCCGAGCTGATCTACCGTTCCCCGCTGCTTGATTAATAGGAAACGATCGTGTGATCTGGCGATTGTATTTGGGAAAAGGTTGAGCGATGATTAGGCGCTCTGTAAACGATAGGAAATGATAGGCTACTCGTTTTCGGTGGAAAGGATCGGCGTTGAGAGGACATTTGGAATCGTTTCGTTGTTTAGGCTGGAATCGATGGTTGACTCTTAGGAAAGGAGGGCGCGAATGCGACGAGCGATTTCTTAACGAAACCGGGCAGAAAATTTTGGCACCGATGTGTGTAAAGAAATTTCAGAAGATTAAAATTATGAAGACGTCGCATCGACTTTGTTCTTCTTTGAAATAGTAGATTTGTGATGAAAGGAATACAAAAGTCCAGAAAATGCTGTTTTTTGTCATAGTATTTTCCCTTAACTACGCTTGTGGAGAACTAATTTTTAAGTATTACACTATTCTAGGTGCAAGAATCCCGAATTACGCAGGTATTTGTAGCATGCAATTTATGTAGAATTCAATTCTGCTTCCAATGATTTCCCTGACGTCATGGAGACTTACGGAGGTATTTGAACTTTATGACCCCTTGTGATTCGACAGTTCCGTCTTAACCCAGTTGCCACCAATGAAATGTGCTTTAAATCACAAAATGACGAAAAATTGACTCCTTGTTGCACTTTTGTGCACGATTTAAGTTAAAAAAGGTTAACGAAATATGGAAAACTAAGCACAAATATATAACAGCTGTGCGCTACTATAAAGTTTACCTCGAATAGAATAAAAATTAAAGAGTGAAGGGTGCAGAAAATGAAGTAAGAATTTCTTAAGACACACAGTAGTGAAAGCAAATTATGAAATTATGCAGAGAGAAACTACAGACATGTTCAATGATATAGATGTATGTACCGTTCAGTCGAATAAATCGTAATGTAGTTCATATCCTATTACTTGTACTTACGTTGTAACTTCATTATTTATTTGCACGCGAGTGCCCCTCAAATATTCACTTTCGTAGATATTTTATACCGAACTTGTAGGAATTGTAGGTGAACGCTACATAGGTAATTGCATATTTGTTGAATTTGCCTTTAGCTTCTCTTTACCTTGAGTACGAAGAAAATATATGGGTCGAATAATGTGCTCATGCGATTATCTTATGAAAAGTAATATTTCATACGTAATTCTTCGAAACTTTGAAGTGTGGATGTTTAGGTATTTTACTCTGCATATACAATTATACAGTCCAAAATTCGTCAAAATTTTGCAATTAATTTTTTTCATTTCAGACGTCATTTTCAAGGAAAACGACTTTCATTTAACTCGCGTGCATTTGCCTAGACAAGTGTACTTCCACTTGCGCTCGTATTTCAGCCGTCCCGTCTAGTTCATACTGCAAATAATCTAAATCTTGCCCAACTAAAAGAGAATATGGTATTACAGTAAGAACAATTGAAATCTAATTATAGTTCACACGCACTCATAAACGAATTATTAGAAGAGCACAACTAGTTATTCAGCACTACATGGACATTTCCAACAATTTCTTAATTAGTATAAAATAAATTAAAACCGACTTCAGTAAACGAAAAATGCAGTAAAAGCTAAAAAATAATTTTTTCCCTTATTTACACAGGGTAAGTAATGAGGCGCCTACTTAAAAAATATGAGAGTCGCAGATTAAATAAGGGAGAAGGCTATTTCGTACTTTTTAGTGCATTTTTATTTTGTCGAAGTGGGTTTTAATTTTTCTTTTTAAATTTGGGCCACTCTCTTTCGAATAAAAAAAAGATTATCAAAATCGATCCATATACTGAGGAGTTATACGGAGACAAACATATAAAAAAAGAATTATATACGAATCGAATCTATAACCTCCTTTTTGAAGTCGGTTGAAAATAGAGAAAAGATCCAAGAATTTCTTGAATTCTCTTGAGCAACTTCATTTTGCAATCCCGCGCATTGCACATTGTGTACGAGTTACTGCTCCTATATAGCAGTCTATCCGTGACCACACAAGCCCAGGCAAAGTCAATGTCCTCGATGGAAAGCCCTTTTTCTAGAAAACGAAGCTTCGCATAAATTTCCAAAGTAATGTGACTTACAAGGAGAGTATTTTAGGTGTCCGCCTCCGATCATTTTGATTTTTGGATATGTTATAGAGGACCGAAAAATAAGAAATACGTGTATTTTTATTTTTCCCCGTTTTCATATTTGGGGGATGAAAACTGCGTTCAAAGTTAGGGTTGAAAAATCATTTTTGTGGAATATCTCGAAAGCTATTAGAGATAGGGGAATAGTGTCAATGGACGAATTTTGTGTCTTTCAATGCGAAATATGACTGACTCACCAGATTTTTAAAAAGTCCACAAAAATGATTTTCCAACCCTAACTTTGAACGCAGTTTTCACCCCCCAAATATGAAAACGGAGAAAAATAAAAAAACACGTATTTCTTATTTTTCGGTCCTCTATAACATATCCAAAAATCAAAATGATCGGAGGCGGACACCTAAAATACTCTCCTTGTTAGATTTTTCAAGCTCTGACGTTAAAAAGCATCCCTCTTCTTTTGTCAAGAACCAAGTCAAATACTTGTAATGATGACATGGGTGTAATGGAATGATTGCTACTTAAATATCAGTTTGAAACAGCGATATGATTTGCCACTGACAGGTTCTCGAGTGCGTGGCGCAGTTTCACGATTCTACGAATTTTTCCATACACAACTCCCCGGTGCGATTGACCCTAATTGATCCGATTGATTCACCCCTCGAACCGGATTAAATTTCCTCGTGTTTGTACGACGAAGAACTGGCGAAAACAGACATGCCGTAACACGTGGCAGTCACTTTGGGGCGCAGAGATTTGTACTTTGCTGGGAGCCATGGGACCACTCTCGCGGATCGATGTTCGTATGATGTACTACGGCGGTATAGACAATCTGTTCCCGCGGCTAGATGGGTGGGTCCTGTTCTGGACAATGCCCTAATCTGCTGCAGCTTTTAAATCTTCCTACATTTCAAAGTATTCGTTGATCTAGAAATCCAGGGCATATATTGTTTCGTTACCAGTGGTGGCCAAAAGAAGGCTTAAAATTCATATTTTTACATGTTTGCATAACTAAAGGCCTAGAATACAAAGGCTCGGCATTTTTGCGACTGACAAAGCTTTTGGCAGGATGACGAATATATTTTGTGTAGGGAAGAGCGATGACAAAAGGGATAATAACAATCATTTTTTACATTTGGCTTAGTTCACAATTACCTTTCAATTGCAAAAAGAAAATTATTCACTAGGATAGTATGTTTATTGGTTTATCTTTTGATACAGTTAAGCCTTATATGATAATTAGTCAAAGAGTTAGGGCAGTTTTCCGCAGTTATTGCCATTGTTACTTTGATTAACATTATTATTCTCTCGAATATTATTATAAAGATGACAAAGCAAAGTATATGTATAATCACGAGAAGAACTGCTTCATTCGCGAATTTCTTTGTAGCCACACATTTTGAATTTACGTTTGAGTTCCCATTTTCATTTTCATATTTCCTCTGTCTTTCCTCTTTAGTGGGAAATGTTCATTTACGTAATGTTTGTGCTGCTTTCAACGACGTTGCTTTCGTGTAAAGACAAAGTGCAAGCACAACGAATGGGAAAAGTAATACAGTTGAAGCTCCATTACACGACCTTTTTAATATCCAAGCTATTCTGCAATTCAAACGTGCCCATTTTGTCGGGGACTAATATCGTTGCTTTGCTTTCTCGCTAGCATTAGCGAGTAATATGTCTGTCATCGTGTCGCCGTCGAGTGCTTCGTTTCTCTCGTTTCCGAATTATTTTCATATTTCATCGACGAGACGAACGTGGGCGACAGGCTTAAAAGAATAATGTAACGAGATAAAATCACGCTCTTTCTATCTGCGATTAAAGCAGAGACGAGCTTCCGTCGTGTTTTCTTTACATAAAAATAATATTCGAGATTAAAGGTATTGCGAAATACAGTGGAAACTTAATTGAAGGGTAAGAGGAGAAACAGGGAATGCCCATTTTTCGTGATTTTGAGATTTATAGCATATTTTATTGGTAACAATTGGGACTACAGAACTGTCGAATCAAAAAGGGTTATAAATTTCAAATATCCCCGTAAGACAACGTTCAAGATTTGGTGTACTACTGGTTAAAATTAGGAAAATTCCACTTTGCACTGGAACAAAATATGGAATGGCCCCATTCTTTGCCTAAGTATAAGCTTCTATCGCTACCAAGAAATTATTTAAGAAACAAATTATATAACAAAAGTTAAATCCATTAAAACTTGATTTTATGACATTCCCTTACCCTTCAATTATTCAAATTAACAGTGAACTCTGACTCTTGGAATAAAAGCATTCTCGGATACAACCCTGACTTTTCTGATATTGGTGGCACTGTATTTCAGATGTTAATAGAAAATTTTAGATCACACAGTTTTCTAGATGTACATTTAATTAATACACTTTCAGTGATAACAAACGCAGCTGTTCGCTGCTATCAATTCTTACTAATATGACACTGCTCTCATCGCTTTCCAATTTTTTAATGATCACGTAATTCATTCCTACAGTTAGATCCTACCACTTTGATACTGTTTTTACGTGCGAATGCGTACACTGTTACTTCTGTGAGTGTTCTATTGTTTCGAAAATTCTTTTATTCGAACAATCGCCTCACTGTTAACTGGAATAATGAAAGTTCTACTGCTTACTTAGTTCGCATGCTTTGCCACCACCCTTAATTGCATTTCTCAAAAATTTCTGTTCTTTTCTACTTTTCTACGCCTTCAATTGAAATTGGCAAACTCCAGAGATCCTTACTTATTGATCCTTCCAAACATCCCCCAGTGTTAGGTTCGCTAAATTACTCCCACACACCATTATGTTACGATTATTATCTTTATGTGACTCGTGTTGTCGTTCAATAGTCTAACGCTGATAACAATAATAATAATATTATTACAATGATATCGAAAATAATAAAGAGAGGAAAAACTGAAGAATTTTGCAAAACAAAGTCGAAGGCCGAGATTCTGCGAAGGAAGATTTCACTGCTATTCCATTCAACGCTGACAAACAGCGAATACACCGAGTGAAATATTTCCAGTGCTGAAGAAGTCAGTTTATCGTTGTAAATCCGTGAATAGCGTGAATCAGGTTAATTTTGGACTTGTTTCCCTTGTCGTTCCAGCGTATTCGTACGAAGGTCAGAAGACACAAAGCACGTGTCACCAGTGTCGCCACGTGGCCCTCTTTTCACGAATATTTTCCTTCCCCCTTGTATCATAATTCGTATAACAGACGTGGGGACATTCGTTCAGCTATTGTGGATTTATATGTGTACATGACTTCTGAAAATTTTTAAAAAATATTAGGCGACTCGATAGCTTAAACAAATTGAAAAATGAAAGCACGATAGCGGAGACATTTATATTTTATTTATTTAATGTTATTATTCAAACATTCTTTGATAGTGGATGTGATTTTTCCTTTTTGCCTTAAGTCTCTGAATGCGGAACAGTCTTGCATTATACGTTTTATAGTTAAGTTAGTTTTACAGTTGTGACAGAGTGGTTGTTCCGTTTTCGAACTGGAATTGGTATTTAATGTCGCCAAGTCGCAGTCTCGTTATAATTCTTGTGTTTCTTTCTTGATGCGGTTAAAGACGGGTTTAGAGAGTAGATATCTTGATTAGAGAAAATTGTTATCGTTTATAAATATAATATTCTGTAGTAAGAAACACGTATAAATTGAATCGGGTAATCGAGTTTTTTCCGTACAATTTTATATTCATATTATATCCAGAATTAATTAGCAGGAAAAACGAAGCGAAGAAAAAATTCAGCTGTATGTTAATTACGTGCACAGAATTGTGTCACGTTCGGAATACTTTCCTTTTTATCGTGCACAGTGGCGTGCAAAAGTTTGCAGATATTTATAGTTTTACCTCTGTTTTCCAGAGGGAGAATCAGAGCAAATATTAGATAAAATGAGATTAAAGTATAACGAGGGAAAAGAACGCGGCCAACAAACATTTTCCATATTTATAATGATATTATTTCAAACCTAAATGTGTTATTGCTGCGTGCACAAGCTCCCAGATAGCGTCTTGTTTGCATAGCGTATCACGCATAAAACAGGTTACAAGTGCATAATTTATCAAAAAATTACAGTCGAAGGTATTTCAATATTTTGTCGGCGTGTCATTTGCAACTGTAATGACAGTATAAGGTGGAGTCGTATACTTGATTCAATGATTAGTAAGGTCGCTTGGAAATTTATTAATATATTCTATTTTTCATTTAAGCATTGAAACGAATGTTTTCCATTTCATTTTACACGTTCATTCGCTTTCAATAGTAGGGTATTAAGTAGAATTAGTAATCACGGCCTGTTAAATATTTAAACGAATTATTATAACGATTCATTTAATATTCGTGCGTTCTGCAATGGCAGTCACGCTTAAATTGATTTAAATCAATATTTCGTATTATTATCTTGTTGGAATCACCACTCAAGTAGTATCGTATTTGAATTATACAACAGAAAATGGTGTTCTCGTATCATTCATAATAACGATTTCCATTAGCTCCATCCCTGTGCTTTCGAAATAAAATTTAGTATCTACTGCAAATGGGAAAGTCCATAAATACTCATAGAAACAGTAACCAATTAAAAACGATATCTATTCACCGTATCCTGCTTTTCTTTCTTATCACAATTAAATTCCACGTAATTTAAAATTCATCTCAGCTTTCCCTGTCCAAAGTATGTTAAAGAAAGTTAAAAATTCCTTTAAATAGAAACTTTTGCAGGATACCGTATATATATATATATAAAAATAAGAAAATCCTTTATCAAGCTGTACTAAAAGTTTTCCACTCTCTGCGCCAACAAACTCAACTCACTCGCCAGCTATTTGAACAAGTATCTAAAATAATGCACAGCGTTAAAGTTTCTCCGTTTCAGAGTTGAGGAAATCAAATTCTTAAGCCTCTATCGCTCTAACATGTGATGTTTAGTGCGCTGGCTTAAACAATTTCGTTACCAGACAGTTAAAAAGAGTAAACAATGCTATAACAGACTTCGAATTTATTTTTGTACAAGGACACGCTTCAATTGCAGTTGTGCCATGTTTACTGCAACATTTTGCCAATTCTTATAGCGAGTCCACAAATAGAGACCCGTATCAAAAGGTTTGATTCCACATTTTTTAAATCTTATTCGTGCACCACTGACGCTCTCCATCATCTAAGATCGCTGTAAGCCGAAAGTTTCCCAACGCGTCATGGAAATAACGATGCATCTTTTTTATTGCGACCTTCCCTAGGAAATCGCGGTGATTTTTCGAGTGTCATTTTTTTATGAAATTTCCAAAGTCGCCCGTCTTTTTATCGCGGGGAAATTCAGAGGGGGTAGCCAGCGAACGAGTTCATTGTCCAAGGGGCATGTGCGAGTACGAAGGTCAAATGACTTGCGAAATGCGGCATATCCTCCGACGCCGCGGCCACCGTTCCCGCGAGGGTTTGATCTTGCGATGAAAAGAGAAGGAGAAAAGAAAATGTGTGCCTCGTGGGAGGGTCGACGGACGGGTGACACGTGCGCGAAGACGGTCGCGTGAGTTATTCGATTTCACCTTCGTAGATTCGCGAGCGCGACACGGCGAGCACATTCGCCAGGTTGGAAATAGTTAGTAGTGACTGGATAATGTCGATGAAATTTCACCCTTGGATGACAGAGAGTGGGTCACTCGAGACCTTTTCGCAAAATATCATCAAGTATTTTAATTTGAAAGAGTCGAGGCAATTTCAAGATTAATTCAATATGAGAACTCACATCTGATGTGAGTTATTGATTATTCGCTGCATAAAAAAAGGGAATTGTTTTTTAAAGTCGACTCATGTGTTTGTGTTTAAACTTTGTCCAATTTCTTTCGCTTAAAATTTGTCGCTTCCCAAAATTCATCGCTCAACAAAATTTACCGCCCTAAGCTGCAGCCTACTTCGCCTATACTAATTTTGGGGAGCGACAATTTTTGGGTAGCGATAAATTTTGGGGGGATTAAATTTTGGGGAGTGACAAATTTGGGGGAGCGAAAAATTTTGAGAAGCATAAAATTTGGGGGAGCATCAAATTTTGAGGAGCGACCAATTTTGGGGAGTGACAAATTTTGTGGAGCGAAAAATTTTGAGAAGCATCAAATTTTAAGAAGCGACCAATTTTGGGAAGCGCCAAATTTTGGGGAGCGACAAATTTTGAGAAGCATTAAATTTTGGGGAGCAAAAAATTTTGAGAAGCATTAAATTTGGGGGAGCATCAAATTTTAAGGAGTGACAAATTTTGGGAAGCGCCATATTTTGGGGAGCGAAAAATTTTAAGAAGCATTAAATTTGGGGAAGCATCAAATTTTAAGGAGCGACAAATTTTGGAAAGCGCCATATTTTGGGGAGCGACAAATTTTGGGCAGTGGTAAATTTTTGGGACGAGCAACTATTAAAGAGCATCTATATATGGGCATCTATGGATCATCTCTATAAGCCCCACACCCAAATCCGCCCCGTGCATATTCCAATATCCTCTACATTCCCACATATTTCATTAAAATCAGAATTTCACACTGGACCCTCTATCGTGCACCCTTAAACTACTGTAACTCAAAGCGAACCCATTCTTGGACCCACGTTTGCGCGCTACCCTTTTATCGGCCTGATTAGCAGAGTAGGTGCATACGGTGGTCGAGTTTGGCGAAACAATTCGGGAGCACCCTGTATAGGGGTGGATGGGGTTGGTACACGGGAAAAGGGTGGGTTCACCTCGTTGCGGTGTACGACACACTGCTGCCGCTGGAACGAGAGTAACAGAGAGGCCTATCTCTCTCGCCACTAGGCTAGGTGCAAGGGAATAGGTAATGCTGGCGGCGGAGGGACGAAGAGGGAGATCGTAAGTAGAACTCGGAAAAGTATGATAAAGGGAAAGAGATAAAGGGGGCAGGTGGGTCGGAGGGAGGGAAAGGACGGTGATAAAGGTGGGAAAGAGGAAGGTAATGAAGAGAGAGAAAGGGAAAAGCCGGAGTGGTAGAGGGCCAGGGGCAGGGAGGGCATGTTCTGCGCACGTGCGCAACCACCGGCACCTCGATCGATCCTCCTCGTTTCGAAGAGCCGTTACGAGCGGAGTACTGGTACTCTTCGAGCTGGTACTAACAGCCGTAGACAGCCGTAGTACCGGCACTCGAAAATTTTCAACCAAACTAAAGATACACTCCTTACAATGGCACTCCCATTGTTAAGCGTCGTCGGCGCCGCGTTCGCCGGCCTTGTTTTGATTCTTCGCCCGTGAGCTCGCTGCTTCGGGAATGACAATTCGTGTACGCCTCCTCGCAGCGAGCAGGGTTTCATTCTTCCCAGCGCGAATTTTCTGTCGACGCGATCATTGTACTGCTTCGAATCACTTGGGATCAGTGGCGGATTTAACGGGCGGTCGATGAGTAATTGCCATCTGTGCCCACATAAGGCCCCGTCTTCAAAAAAAAAATTATGATTGTATCCGAACACTATATTCTTTTTTGTACTGTACTACACTTAGTTTTTAGTAAACTTTTTAGTAATTTTATTTTCTCGAAGAAATGGGCCCCTCGGAATGTTTGCCACCTGGGCCTTTTTCCTTGAGTCCGCTACTGCTTGGAATATGTGTCGCGAGGAATGTGAGAGATTGAAGTTTTGGTGGTTCCTGAATGGTTGGATGAGTCGTCGAAGCCCTGATGTGTCTTTTGTTTGACTTTCGATGCACAGGATGGGTGTGCAATTGGGACTTTTGAGACTCCTGATTCTAAGCTCACAAATCTGTTCATATTTGAAGATGTCAAATGAAGATTTTCTATATCTATGAAGACTTTGAAGACCTTCCGAAAATTTCAAAACCCATCAAAGCTTTTAGAATTGGACATTCTTTGGTTTGTTTCTTTTGGTCTTCTGCTTCATCTCTCATCCCTCGATTCAAGTCTCACACGAGACTTCATATTTGGTGACCATGGGTGGGAAATGTAAATTCTTTTCGTTGCTTCTGTTTCGTTAGGTCAATTTTTTCAGCTGAAATTCACTCTGAAGGGATGAAATCAGTCCTCAAAGTTCACTCGTTCTTTCGTTTTTTTTAATATCACTTTATTTTTCTTTTTGTAGCGTGATAGAGCATAAAGAACCAAAAAAACTCTTATATTCAAAGTTTTGTTCTATCTCGCACCGTTAGAAAGTTACATTAAAAATTAGGAGGTTTTAAACTATTTTACTTCAAAAGTATTATCAAAAACCACCATTTCGTCCCCTTTTCCTTTTTTAATGTTCGATAATTTATAGTAAAAATTTTACAAAAATTTCATGATTTTTAAATGCCAATTTGCCAATAATTATTGTCTGCAAATGATTAAAGTGTCACGGTAAAATTACATTGTCGCAGCTGAACCGGTTATAATGTATTCAGATTCTGAACACTAGCCGCAGCAAATGAACAGAATGGACTTTGTGGACACGCTATCGCGAGGAAATTATAATTTCCGGTTACCATCGGCGATTTTAAAATTTCATGGGGGATACGGCTTAATTAACATAGCAGTTTACATCAAAAGAGCGAAAACGTACCTACTGCTTTCAATGCGGACTTTAATCGAGACCGCCGACTCTGTGATAAGAGCGTTCGATCGAGAATAAAGCTGAGTGTATGAATTGCGAGGCTCGCTATGCCATTCAAAGCTATAATTAACTCATTAGGCGTAAATGTCTAATCTAGAAATTTACTTCTCGGTGGATTTAAAAATAATACTTGTTCTTCTACTTATTCTACACGATGCAACGTAACTTAATTAACTTTATGAGTTCAGTGTACAAGTAGTATTTCCATACCAAATTAATACACACTAGTCTGGTTTGATTTTCATAGTATTTGCACATTAGACTAATATTCAGCGGCGGATTTAACAGGGCGGCTGACCAGTTGCCGCCTAGGCCCCTGCACAGAAGGCCCTCGCCGGGCCCCATCACCAAAAAAAAATTTGATTACTTATACGTATCCAAACACTAAATTTTTTTGTATTACTACACTTGGCCCGGTTTTAGTAAACTATCCATTTCTTATACCGATAAATGGGCCCCTGCTCAGAAGGCCCTCACAGGGCCCCATCACCAAAAAAAAATATAATTACTTATACGTATCCAAACACTAAATTTTTTTGTATTACTACACTTGGCCCGGTTTTAGTAAACTATCCATTTCTTATCCCGATAAATGGGCCCCTGCTCAAAAGGCCCCCTATCTTAAAAAAATATATGGTTTTAACCAAACACTATATTTTTTCTGTATTCTACTACGCTTAGTACTTTTTAATAAACTATCTCTTCATTTTCACCCAAAAATGGGCCCCTCAGAACGTTTCCCACCTGGGCCTTATTTCTTAAATCCGCCGCTGCTAATATTACCACGTAAAAATGGAAATTTCTATAAATTTTTATTGACAAGTCTACTGTAAACACTCTGAGCCACAATATTGTACCTGACATCGTTGCTTTATTAGAATTCGATTTTACAGCTCGTATATTTTATACTGTTTTACCGAAGTCCATGCATATTTATAAAGGAAATGAAACGTGAGATCGACAGCCGTAACTTAATTATTCAGTTCCAATACATTTTATGTGTCTATAATCTCTTGCTAAAGATAAAATAAACGATTTTCGTTTGGATAAAAACACGACCGTAAAAAACGACTATTTTAACATCTTCTGCTTTAATTGTAATACAGATAATCGAGGTTCTAATGCGAAAGCAAGAAAAAAATATCATCGAAAAGAAAGTAAAACCACAGAGATCACTGAATTTTTATACACTTTTTAGTTTATTCAAACAAATTGCAGGTAACAAATGTTCGTTCATCGTTTTAAGAAATAAGTGTCCGAATATCTGTAAAATTATTCGATGCTCGTGATAATTAATTAATTTGGATAATGGAGGTTCTACTGTATTTCATTATCCTCGGAAGAATAATCGCCACCGAGCGCGTTAAACAATTTTATGACTATTTTCGCGCCTCTAATGCGGCGTATCATGATTTCATCGGTGAAACAGAGATTAATTAGGAAGTGCTAAGCGATCTTAAAGACGCCGCGTAACAAAGCCATCGGCAGGTTAAACGTAATTATGTTTATTCTCGATCTAGACGTGCGCGCTGAATAATTGAGTTACGGCTGTCGATCTCACGTTTCACTTCCTTTATAAATATGCATGAACCCCGGTAAAACAGGAGCACGTCAATGTAAAGTGAATAATTACACATATACGTATGAACGTCACATTTCATCGGACACCAATTTTCTGTACACCGTTCGTAAGTGCAGTATGCACTCAGAAGCTACTAAAGGGGTCGTGGTATATTCTTTCAGAATCGATTCTACGCGCCAAAGTTATGAAAAAATGTTCGTAGAGGGCAGAGGTGGGAAAAATTTAAATAAAAATTTCGAGTAACGAATAAGAGTTAAAAAAAAATTATTTTACTTTATTCGACGTCGAATAAAGCTGAAGTTAAAGTTAAAGTTGTAAACATCAACTTCGACGTCGAAGTTGAAACGCTCGACGAGTAAAAAAAATTAACTTTATTCGTCGAGTAATCTAAAGTTAAATTAACTTCTCTTCCATCGGTTATTTAAATAATTTTTTATTTAGTTACGGACCAACTTTGGTATAGCATTTTAGTTTCAAGCAGTGGCGCACTGAGGATTTAATTTTGGGGGAGCCGAGCTGAACGGATAAAAATATTTTTAATGCAAATTCAATAAAATTCAGAATAAAATCCAATTTTCTTTTGTTTTTACAAAAACCCCTCTCCAGGTGTGTCACTGGTTGCAAGTAATTCCTAAAATTTCAACAAGCCAAAATTTCTACAAAACTGTAACCACACTTCCACCGCCCACATTGGTGCTCTTCAATTTTTAATGCGATTAAGAATTTCGAGTTTCGAATTTTAAACCAACCGGTGTATAATATTCTAAAGAAATTGTTCTACTCTAAGTGTTTTTTGGAGAATACAAAACAACAAATGGACATGTATTATACAAACTTTCCCCGCCACTGTTGACGCGCATCGATCAGGGAAATGTCTCGCGATTTTTTCCACGCGCCTCGCATATTTATTCGTCATCCCTGCGAGGAATTAATTCGCCGTTCGTGTGCTCATGCATAATATGTGCACGATCGATCGCATGAGAATTAATATCGAGGAAAAAAGATGAATCGCGAAATGCAGTCGCGTGATTAAAATATTTCGATGCGGGGAATAAATCATGAGGAAGGCACGTTTCATCCGGACGGGGCAAGTTTTTAGTTTTCCACATTTCGCGGCCGAATTAGAAAAAACTGGAAGACTTTGGATCTTTCGAATATGAGTATTGATTCGTTGCCGATTTAATGAGACACGGGGGCGAAGGGACACGACCGCGTGGCGGGGCGAGATATTGCCAGGCCCCGCAATCATCATCGAATCACTCGACAGGGAGTCATTCATGTTGAATGAAAAACCCCCGGTTCCGGCGAACCTTCGATCGCGGCTTCATATTTCATAACTGTCAAGCCACGAAGTCTGGACGATCGGCTGTCTGTGTTTTAGGACGTGATAGACTTACGCGATATTAAAATATTATAATGCATTAGGCACGAGGGTACGGCGACCTCTTCGTGGTGAAATTCCACGAACGTTGAAGGATTAATTACTGTAGTTACAGAAGCAGAGGCGGAATATATAAAGTTTGGTAAAATGTAATCTACTTAATTACAAATTACGATTAAAGTGTAATTGTGTGATCGATTGCAAATTATTTTTGACAATTTTGTCAACCGGTATCCGAAATTACGGGACCCGATTTGTGATTCGCGTGCCGATTTTCTTGCTTAAAAATTCTTATATCTGATCGCACCGCAGAAGTTCGACAATTTTTTATTGACAACACAATATTAAGTATGTAGTACCTAGCAAGTTTCACAGAATGTGATATAATATTTTTCATATTTTATTATTCCTGGGGGCCGATTGTCCCTTCCTCCCCTCTGGATTCGTCCCTGTTATACAGGGTGCTTCAGAAGCACAAGTGCAGACTTTCCTGGTCGATTGAACTTATAAAGAGAGACAAAAATTTTGATGAACATACATACGAAAATCTCAAATTTTTTCCTTATTTTATTTTGAAAGCTGATTAATTTTAAATGATTGTTAGGATAAAAAATATTTCTCATCTCAATTGTAACCGTGTTATTTTTCTCACTAAACCTTAACACATCCGCTTTGCCCGGGCTTCCCTTACTATAAATTCTATCCTAATTAAAATCATTAAGAATCTATCTTTACAGGCATAAATTAAGGGGCGACACCGTTGAAATGGCCTGAAATTTTTGGAAATTTATTGCAAGCAAACTACGTAATGAATCTTTTTAAACTTATAAATATAGAAGCTTATAGAACCTCCATTTCAATAAAAAATACAAAAAAATAATACCGCCTCTCCCAATATATGCCATAAATTCTACTGTATATTTTTCGCAGAGTTTCTTTCGATAGAAATTCATTAATACACTCCTATTTCTTTAACCACCTGTGAATGATTACTCAATTCGTCGACTGTTGAATCTAACGAACGACTTAAATTGTACAAATCCCTGCGCACAACGTTCCGCACGTGAATCACGTAACGAAACTCTTCGCCGATGATTCTCCAACATTCGTCTGCAGCGCATAACGGCGACAAATCTCGTTACTTTATAAACACGTTGCAGGAGCTGCGACTCGTAGTTAGACACCGACGAGGTAATTCGTCCTTAATGTTTCGGAAGCAGGTAGCGCGAGCTCTTATTTCACGCGGGGCCATTCTGGTTTTATACGGTTTTTACGCGCGATGCAACCCGTACTTTAAGTCAATTAGGATGCTTAAGGTAACAGGCCCGATACATAATCGAAAGGTTTCGTGATCCTTGACGAGAATGCAACGCGAACCGTGTGTCGAACTGTATGCACGTCGAATTTCAAAAAGAAAGTTCCGCATACAAAATTCGGTGTGTAGACAAAAAATCTGCGGTATTCGAATTGTCGCGGTGCCGTCAATTTGTTAATTGGATCTTTCAGCTGAGAGTAATGTAATTCAATTACCATTTTACCGCGAAGGAAAATTTAATTATTATATAATCCTATTTAACTTAATCTTAGGAATATATAGTTTAAATGTATAAATTAATTAAGAATCCGTCACACTTGGGGTTTAAACGAATCTGCTACTTAGGCACATTTATCGAATTCGTTTCTTATTTCGTGAATGTAATTAAAACAAGCACGTGAATTAATTGCGAATCTGCTTACCAATTATTCATTAAAGGAGTACACCACCTTGGAGGACTAAAAGAATGGGTAAACTTAAAATTTGTTTTCTCAAGTAATTTTTCGGTGAAATATCTTTTTGGGAGATGTTAGGCAACATTTCAATTTTATCTTCATACATTATTTATTACTCAGTTACACAACATTGTCTACTTACCGTCATATATTTTCAGTTGTCCCGCAGTACCAAAAGCAACTGGAACATGCTAAATAAAAAATTCTTGTGTAACAAGAAATAAATTGTCTTCGATGTGACGTACGATTTTTTAATAATTGCAAAAAATAAGGAAATTGCGGCTCTGTGGAGAAATTGTTTTTCACTGTAAAAGGGCAACTTTGAAGACTAATAAGACTTAAACAAATTACAATATGATAAAAATTGTTCGCTACATTGAAGAAAATCTATTTTTCGTAAAGTTGAAAGAAGATCTTTTCATTTTTCATGTTCCAATCGCCTTTAGTGCTGGGGGCCAGCTGGCAAGACCTGCCGGTAGACAATGTTGTATAACTTCGCAATAAAACTTTACGTAATAAATATTGTATGAAACTAAAGTTGAAATGTTGCCTAACATCTACTAAAAAGATACCGATATTTCACTGAAGAAACAAATTTTAAAACCCCTTCTTTTAGACCAACAAACTGACGTACCCCCTTAAATAATTAATTTCTTTACAAGGAAAAACTCCTTTTCCATGAATTCCGCACACCTTCGTTTTTACCTTCATTTACTAAAATCTACCACATCATTCTTCAGCTACCGTACATAACACTTAGCGCAGTACAATTTCCTACCATTACGTCCTGCGTCACATCACCTAATTATTATTTACCCAGTCTACAATCGCCTGAAAAATGTTCCAAAACCACTTTCAAACCCTCACAGTGCAGAACGACTTGAAGTAGCGAAATTTCGCAAAAATACGCGCCGCGTTACGAGCAGCCTAGAAACGCCTGGGACCCGACGAGACCTCGGAAGCCCTGGTCGGATTAAATGCAATGAATCTCGAGTATCTGTTATTCTCTACGACAGCGAGGCACGATGAAACGAAATACCGCGAGGCCTCGTCCTTGTTTCAATTAGAACGACGCCGTTGCACGGAAAATGAGAGGCACGAGTTTCGCCTTGCCGCGCTCTTTTCTTCGGCATGCGAGCCGTTTGTCGCGCGACCGAGATATGCAGATAATTTAGGTTACCAGAAACGAAACGTTCGACGCCGGCACGCTGGCAGATTTATCAGTGGCCGATGCCCGCCGGGGAAAAATAGGAAAAAGCTACTTTTAGCCACGGACAAAGTGGACACAATGGCGCGTCTCGTTAACCACGGATATGCATTAATACTGCGGGGACGAGGCGGAAAAAAATACGGATCAGAGGCTCCAAATCGCGGAGTCGCGTAATTACTGGCCGTTGCTGGAGCCGGGGTCGATTTGCATTCCGATGCAATTACGATTCACCGGTGTAATCTCATTTTCGTGGATATTATGGCTCGCGAAAGCCTCGGCAGGCATTATCGTTATAACTGGCGGCCTGCACGTCCGCGCGGCGCTGTCTCGTGCGCCGAATGTTAATTCTTTGGACGTCCAGGCATTTATTGTTGCTTTATGGCGTCGGTAAATTCGAAGACACTCGAGCGTTTCCCTCGTTTCTCCTTCGATCGAATTAGTTAAGGCTGATTATCTGATCAGTTCCGGTACTCGGGGAGTGTGATTAGTAAGTATGCATGTTTTAGGTTTGCAATGAGATTTGAAAGTATGGAAACTACCGTGGAAGTGTATAGAGTCTGTGACACGGATTTCGTAACGTGTCTCTCGTTTGCGAGAATGGTGCAGGTAGAAGTTTTTCAAAATTCAGGGGGCGAGGCAGTGACCTCTGACGTAGTGTGCTTTAGAGATGGGCAAAAAATTATTTCAAATAAAAATTTATGTATGAAATTTTTATTTCAAATAATTTTTTGCCCATCTCTGGTGTGCTTTTAGTGTTATGAATAATAATGCCACGTTTGGAAGTGGATTATTTTGAGTTTCGTTGCACAATATTGTTATTGGTGATATTTTAGTGGAGAAAATTTTATAATTTTTAATTGTGTCGTCCTTCTCGTGTATTGTAGAATTATTAAGTATATGTGGACGATGAAGCTCTTGACAAATTGTACATCCAAACTTTAGCAGTGAGTGTTAAATTACGAAAAGAAATTGGCTTATTGCTTTGTAGTTTTTATTATGATTAGGCATCAGAGTTAACTTCGGGAGGAACGCCCTCGATGATAGAACAAAAATGGTAGGGTAACTTTGGAGGAGATTTTAAAGAAATTTATGAACTTTATTATGGGTATCTTTGGAAATTTCTTGAAAACAAACTACGTAATGAATCTTTTTTAAACTTTCAGGACTTTTAATTGGATATTTAGGTTATAATAATATATTTTTTTAATTTATTTAAAGCAGATTTATAAGCTGTACAAGCTCAGTAACTTCACGTTGCAAAAAATCTTGTTGACAGTTTTCTGACGAAACGGTATTTCTAAAATTAACACACCAAACTGTTTCAGAAACTATAGGCGAATGGCTATGGGGCGCCGAGAGATTTTTTGATCGGTCGTTTCCTTCTATTTCTTTTTCAACAAAAGAAGTTAATGTCTTAAGAGGTGTTGTCATTTTTCAAAATCAAGCCCGTCGTGCCATAGCCATGCGCATATAGTTTCTAAAGTTCTTGGTTGTTTGATGTCCGAAGAACCGCTTCATCGGAAAACTGTCAACCATATCGGCGGAAATTTTTTGCAGCCTGAAGTTACTGTTCCTGTACACCTTTTAAATCTGCTTTAAATAAATTTAAAAGAAGATATTTGTATAACTTAAATATCCAGTGCTTAAGGTCCTGAAAGTTTAAAAAAGATTCATTAGGTAATTTGCTTTTAATAAATTTCCAAAGCTACCTTTACTTCTCGGGCCATTACCATGTATAAAAAGGAACAAAAAATCAGATTTTTTTAATAAAAAAATAACGGCACAATAGACGTACTCAAGTTTTGCGAGAAAATATTGATTTTTGAACGAATGCCGAAGTACTTTCTGAATAACTACTGAATCATTTATACATTTGGCGGACACCAGTGACTTAGAAACGCAAAAACTCGAGAACTTAGAAGTTTATGAACGAAACGCGCGCATGTCCCATGCACACTCCAAAATCGATTGTCTCGCAAGCGGAGCCTCGTACAAAAAACTTTTATTCTACGTTTTCGGACCCTTTTACCTCACCAGAAATCAGGCATCTGTTATTCTGATGCAATACTATATTTCTTAATATTACATTCCGTAAAAAAATTGACGTGTTAATAAGTCCAATTCGGTAGATTAAAATAGGTTTCGCATTGATAAACGTTTGTCTATCAAACGTGACATTTAGAACCGCGCAGATGAAGAAATGATCTTTTAACTACCTACGTACGTTTTTATCTTGTGAAGTATTAATGAAATCATTTAAACGATTCATTTCTTCCAAGGTTGCATAATGTCCAGACTTGTATTAGTACGAGTTTTTTGAGCGAATATAAATTTGTAGAATAAGACATTCTTCGACGTCACGTATTGATCGCCGAGAAGTCATAAAGCCAGGAAAACCATTAACATCATTACGACGATAACCTCTAGAGTGTAGCTTGCAGTTTTTTACACACACACTAGGTTGGAGCGTGTGACGATATATTTTGCCAAGCATTACATAATAAAACTAAAATCGTATTGCACCTTGCATATGCAAGTAATTGCGAGGAACAAATAATCTCGTTGTATAATTCCATTCAAGTCTCTGGCAATCCTGCAGGAATAAATATTTACGAATGCTCTCCAGCATTTTTACTTATCTACCATAAATTATCGTCTGCTCAATTTTGCTCCAGTTACGGCACAGCTGAAAATTAAAATTTGTCGGTTTTTAAAAACAGGGTTTAAAAACTAATTTTTTTATAAATTTGTAAAATTCGAAAACTGGTTTTTTAAATTTAAATATCCGGTTTTAGATACTAGAATTGGTATGTAAAAATTAATTATAGCAGAAGATAATGATGCAATAAAAAAAAGTATGTTGAAATTAAACATTGTTGCTTATTAAGCAATTTGTTGCCCAGTGCGTGAAGAACGTAACAAAAAATCAAGAGCCCGATTTCGGAATCGAAGAACTTTAATAACTCGATGATAATATCGGTCAAAAAGTTGCATAAACCTGTCGTATTAATATCCATGGAAATCGATTACTTTTTATAGCCACGTGGTTATCGTGGTATACAGTTATGGCCGTCGTAACAGAATTTTTAACGCTTCTTTTAACAATCGAAATTTACTGTTCCTAGTAACCCGAGTTTACTGTCAAAATAAAGTACTCTATAAAGTGTACTTGAAAGTAAAATTCAAGCATTAAAACCACCATTTTATATGAGATACCAAAGTAATGGAATACACAGTGTATATCTAAATACGTGTCTTCCAGTGGCCTATTAGGTAAACTTTGTAAAATTCCAAATGGTAAAACGTTTGCACAGTCAAATCCAACGAGTACAGTGAATTATGGCGGTAGGAACTGAAACATAATAATTTTTATCTCATCGTTCAGTGTTACGCGCAAAATACTCATTCTCAATATTTCATTTTTAAATAGTCTTAACAGGTGTCATGTGTTTGTACAGATAATTTTTTATAAGCCATGCGTGAAGATAGGCACTTAGCCCTTGAAGCGTACGTGTTTTCAAAATTCAAGCTTATTAGGCACTGAATTCGACTTATTAATTTTTCATTTATAATCTTGCATTTAAATAATTAAGTAACTTGTCCATGAAAAATATCAACTTCAACCCTTAAAAATCGATACCATCCATCGGCAAGGACCAGCCTTCAAGTTTCTTCTACATTTACGTGTACGTAGGTGGAAAACCAAGAGGCATTGCTGCACTGCACTGCACGTAACATTATTATTGATTTGTCAAGGCAATTCAACAACGGACGAATCGTTTTTCCTCGCAATAAAATAATACGTTACTCGCCTCTATAAATAAACTTGGGCAGCTTTCGAGCTTTCCAAAATGGTATTTTCATTGTTGGCATTTTTTTTTTAAAGTACAGTTTTAAATTTAATATTAAATATTTCACTTTCACTGTATGACCAGAGTTAATTGGTGCATCAGTAGAATTATTTATATAAAATTAAAAATATACGCAGCGAAATGTGTCCCGTGTGAAAGAGCCTTAATCTGTAACTTCACGCCTGGTATTCGGTACATTCGGAAATCAGCTCGACGCAGAACTCTAATTGCAACAGTTTCATCGTGTTTGCGCATCGACAATTTTACAAACTCATGCTTCACGCGAACCTTCCGGTGCGCAGCTAGAGTAGCAACCACGACAGCAGAAGCTGGTGTGTACGGCACAGTAGAATTCGTTCAGGGTCGGCGAAAAAATGCGCTTGCAGTCACGGTTCGCTGTGTTGAACGTTTACGTGCAACGTGACGTCTCGTTAAATGTAGTTTCACCCGAGGGATTGTATTTTGTTGAAATTGTTGCGCCAAGTAACGTTGTTATCCACGCGCTGCGTAGTTACCTACTACAATATGCTTGTGTCCGAGGCGATTTTTTACAATTTAAAAACTCGTTTTCGAATTTTACAAATTTATAAAAAAGAAACGATTTTTAAATCCAGTTTTTAAAAACCGACAAACCGTACACGCGACGATATTCCATGCAGTTTCGACGGATACGAAACTACAGCATTATAAATCTAAAATGTAAAATTATAAAGGATCTTCAATCCTATTTTTACAGCCATCGGCCCTCGAACGTTCGATCTAGATATGCATAAGAGCCATAATTTCAAACAAGATCTCTTCTGTCTATATCACAGGATTTCACAACGTTTCACAATATTCTATCCAATCTGTTAATTTTCGCTTGTTCACTGCGCTGGGCATTGCTCGTTCTTTTATTGCAATACATCCTGTCAGACTTGCAACGGCCAATCGATTTTCACTGGGACAGGAAACTGCTTCCAAATTTTTTGTCCAACGTGTATATTTAAACGCTCGACTGGGGCATACTTTATTGCGATTGGAATTGATAATTTGATCCTTTCTACCATTAATATCATTAATGTACACGTACGAGTCGAAAGTCTTTCATAAGGTGAAATTAATTCTTTTAAATGAGTAGAGTTTATACGACGTTTAACACAAATTAGCAGAGATTGCTCAAGGAGGGTAATAAACTTTATTCGATAATGTTGCGCTGGGCAATGTTGCAATTCACATTTATAGTCATACTTATACAGAGGCGCTTCGCCTATCTTGACTAGATATCTTTCTACGCCCATTGATTTTAATTGCACGAAAATATATAAAGAAAGAGTTGTTTGTTTCTAAATGGCAGGTATTGGTAACTAGAAATTGTTCCATCCTAAGATTATTTTTTTTCGAGTTTCTATAGTTGCCGACATTTCTTACAAAGGAAATTCTTCACTTGGAAATTCAAAAAATGATGAAATATTATTACATAATTTTTGGGGGTATTACGCAATTTTTTGCTGCCCAAATTCACTCTAAGGAGGTGAAATTTGAAGATCCGGCTATTTTCCGAATTTATATTATAATTCGAGGACTGTAAGAAGTAACTTCTGTCTGAAAACTTTTTCTTGGAAAATAGCCGGATTTCACGGGTCAATTTCACCCCCTCTTTTTTTATTGACGCTATAAAGACATTAAAACAAAAAATTCGGTTTATTTCTTCATTTCTTTCTATATTATTTAATACCAAAAATATTTATTACATTATATGTTGTATTTACTGAGAAAAAAATCTTTACAAAAAGCTTAATTTTTCGGCCGATAAAATGACCCCTTAAGCCACGTTGATGGCCCCGAAACCTCTCTAAAAAAACGGTCTGCAGAAGAGTATCTTTCCGTAACGAACCGAATCAACCTACACACTTCTATGTTTAGCTATGGAAATCTCCCACACGTAAATAGGATAATGAGATTTCTATTCTTATCTGGGAAATTTGAATGCACGCTCTGTAATCGTACGACCGTAACGACGCAATAGAGATACCAGTAAGCGATCGTTTAACTCCACCGCGAAGAGTTTAAAACAGCAAAGTGCTGAATTTCTACCAGCCAGCATACCGCATTCATATCTCCAACTGCTCGGATATTACGCATTCGCGGATGCGATAACTCGTTACCCTTATCTCGAAAACTTCGGATGTATCAAGCATAACGATACAATCGAAATGACAGCCTACAGATAAACGTGAAGTAACAATTTCATTCCGCGGCAAGACACGTCCAAGAAACCACGGGACCAGAATTCGCGCAGAAGGCTAACGACCTTTGCCCTTTAACTCGGAACACAAGCGTTACGAAGTATTTTTCTGACAACGTGGAACCGTATTATTAATGATCGATAGCTCAGCCTCGCGATTTTTATGATATTTAGCGCTCCTTTCACTTCAACTCTTCAACCGTCGGGAAGCACGAAGTACGCGTGAATACGATAAATAGTAGTGCAGCTCTTGTATCCTTTTATCGACAGACAAATGGAGCCGGGTCTCCCTAAAATCTCCAAACTGTGCCATTTAATACCGTGTCCCGCAGGAAGCGAGGCGATCGTATCGTCCGCGACCCTTTTCCACGGGCGGCAAATAATTAAGGCGATATTTCACGGGGACTAGCCCGGTATGCCCGCGGTTAAAATGATGGCCGTCGAACGCCCACGCGTCGCGAATACCGAAGCCGAAATTCAGCCGACGGCGTGAAAGTAATCGCACGATCCTGTTCTTGGTTCACAGCCAGAAGAGGCAGCAACAGCAGCACCAACACCAGTACCACCCCCAGCAACAGCATCAGCATCAGCATCAACATCAACATCAGCAACAACACCAGCACGCCTCCTGGCACAGGACCACTTTAGCTTCCTGACCACGGTGACCTTGACCCTGGCCGCAAGCCGAGTAGCCGTGGTGCAAAGGGGGAAAGGATTCTCGCCGGATTCCTCTCGAGGAGATCCCTGAAAACGAGGATCCGTCGAGACCGCGTGGAAGCACGAGGAGAAGCGACGCGGGGCATCGGTGTTCAAACCGCGCTTTCAACGTCCCTCTACCGACGCATTCATCGTGATTCTCGTCGTCAGAGCTCTCCGCTTTGATCATCTTTGTCGCGCGCAGGCCTCCTCGCGTCCACCGCGGTTACTATCCGCACGAGTGTCCCGACTCTCGTCGTAATTTCCGCTGCGAAGAGTTTCTATCGCGCGCTCGCTCGTTGAGGGACACTCTGCACGCGCGATCGTTCCCGCAGAGTTTCCGCGAACTCTGTGATTCCTGTCGCTGAATTCCTAACGCTGCGTTATATGTAGCACGGTACACGAGGGACGCCTGGAGTTGCTTGGGAATTTTTAACACTTCCCTCGAAGAGTTACGACGTGCTTGCGGTGGTATAGTTTCTCGAGACGACACGCCGAGAATTGTTATTCGTTCCTGTTCCGTTCGGATCGAAAGTTTTCGTCGGGCAAACGAAGTGTCAAAAATCCCAGCGTCGGCTATCTTGCACGGGCGAACACCGGCCAGGGCAACGGTGCAATACGACGAACATCTCCGCGTGAACTTTTTCTCTAATTTTCCGTGAAAGTTCATTAGCGGGTAGGATTTTCTTTGCGAAGGGCAGACGAGATTCTGTCGAGCCGCTGCGCAGTCGGGCTTTGTTCTCGCGAATGCGCCGGGATGGTGTCTGAATCACACGTTCCTTTAGAAGAAGTAGATCAATCCAACGTAGCGAGTAGCAGGAGGTATTTATCCGCAAGTGAGATAGAGCGTTAAGATTCTGGTAGAGATAGAGCGTGTATCGGGGGCTGAGTGTAAATAAAACTCACGTGTCTATCGTGCCGCGCGAAGTGCAATGTATCATATATGGATGTAATTTCATAGAATTCCAGTGCAACTGTGCGATGCGTATCCAAACCACGCGAAGGTGTGCGTTATCTTCGAGGCACAGTGGGATCGTTGTGCTTCGAAGTCACTTCTGCTCGTTTGCGCGAGCCTCTGCTTGTATCGCTCGGACGTTACGAGCAGAGGTGAAACGTATATTAATTTTTGTTATTGATCGTGCAATCACTTCTCCTTTAATTGCTCATCGACGCCGTATCGAGGGTTTTCGAGTTACGACACCATTGACCGTCGGTTTAATGTGTATATTTATCGGTTAACCCTTCGTGGTCACACGGGGTGTATTGTACCCCAAGAGCAATTTTTTATTTCAAATACCGCACCTTTACATCTTCCAAAGGGGATTTGACGCCAAAAAAAATAAAAAAAAATTTTAAAAAATCTGTATTTCACCACAACGATGGAAAATCGCTCATTTTCAACTACAAATTTTAGCATATCAAAATTTATATTTCTAGAAAAAGTCAATTAGACCATGACTGTGTAAGTATTACGAACGTAGAATTATCCGTGAAAAGTTAAAAGGTTCAAAAATACGAAAATGGTAACTCAAAAAATGACGCTGGGGTACAGTGAACCCCGTGTGACCAACTTGTGATTATTAGAAGGTGTGACCACGAAGGGTTAACCTGCGCGTGATCTTGATATACCGAAGATGATTGATTATTAGAACCAGAATAATTTCGTCGTTTATTTAACACGCAGGGCAGAAAATTCACTTCGTCCTGCGCATGTATGTACAACAACGTGGACGAAGCTCGTTGGTTACCTTCGATTAGGAAGATTGGGTTCTGCATCTTTCCCTGCTTTTTCGTCCAACAAAACTTGTATTTCGACGATTAACCTCTTAGCTACGGCGGGACTGTACGGCAGAGTTCTGACGACAGAGGGAGCCACTGTAGTAGCTAAAAGGTTAAATTAGGTACTACTGTTATTCGAGCATTGTTATGATCCTTTCGTACTATAAATAATACAATTGTTTTGCCGCGCAGAGCGTAGTAAGTGATAAAGAATTAGCACGCGTGCGAGCGAGGAAATGTGCAATAACTTTTGATCCGATCATTTCGCGTGGATCCTCACGGCGATCGTGAATTCCTCTTACAGTTCTATCGAGATAGACATCGATGTAAACAAATATTCACGCCCTACGTCTAAGTCGAGTTTACAGATAAAAGCAGTACGATCTACGGATTATACTTGAATTAGCGAGATGTAGTCCATCGCGTCGATCATTTCTAAAGTTACCTTTAGCATTGCAGCGAGGTTAGATTAAATAGAATGTATTTTGGTATACATCTGCATGAAAGAAAGAGCTGTTCGAAATTTTCAAGGTAATCTATCAGAACGATGTCACGTCGATACTGTCAACTGTCATGTCTCGAAATCGATAGAGGCACAGCTTTCGTATCGCTGGCCACGGTGGACTTAATATAGCCACGACTAATTAGGTCAGATCAATTTTTTATAGCCTACATCCGTCGACGTTCGAGTTGTCTCGTGAAATCGTTTCGTTAGGGTATCCTCGATTAGATTTTTCTTCTTTCAAACATGTATTAAAAAAATATAACAACCTCGATTAAAAAAATTACGTATAAAAAATAGAAGTACCAGTTGCATAAGTGATCGTCCAAAGATATTTTACGGCGAATAAAACATGGTAACTATAGTAAACGAAGTCATAATGACGCGGTATTTAAATTGAGAAACAAACGAAAAGCGTAGCAGAAAATATTTTGTAATTATAAAATCATTGCGCACCTAATCATGGATATCATTAAACAAATACGTAGTATGTTAAATTGTACATATGAATCCAACAAAGATTTTAAGGTTAGTTAGCGCGTATTCATAATTTTGCTTTCATTCAAGTAGAGAGATCGACCAACCGTTTGACGAATTAATTAAAAACATATCATAAATGTCACTTTGTAAACGTCACGTTAGTTCCATTTCTACCCAAAAATCTTTTATCATCCGCAATTGCAGTGTATCAAGCAGGGACGAAACTAGGGGGGGGCAGCAGGTGTTTTTGCCCCGGGCGCCGATTTGCGGGGGGCGCCAAATGAGAAATCTTTAGAGAAAATACATAGTTTTAGAAAAGCTACATCAATGCCTTTATTTAAATTTATATAGGTATTACGTTATTCCATTAGAAATAAAGGAGATACACATTTTATGGAAAAGTAATTAAAATTTAGTAATCTGTTACCAAAAACAATAATAAACAAATTAGGGTACCTGCGATATGTTTGAAATTAGTTAATAAATGCGTTTATTATGCCTTTTATATGTAAAGTGTGGACTGAACCTCCTAAGGTGGGCGATACAAGGTCGCAAAATGTTGAGGGAGTGGGGGCGCCAAATAGAATCCTTGCTCCGGGGCGCTTACAACCTAGTTTCGTCCCTGGTATCAAGGAAAATCGTAATTTTTACGGTCATAGAGGAATTAAATTTTACTCGGTGAAGACGATAAACGCATTATTTTGTTACCACGCAACGGGTGTCTCATAAAAATCGCAAGTACCTGCAACTTTGGAGTGTGTTACTTTTAGAAATGATCTATTTCCCTGGATCGAGATTGTTCTCGTAGGTGTACCGTTCCTTTCGTGGGCTCGTAAACTCGACTGTGACAAACGGAATGAAGGTTAGGGCACCTTTCATGTCACGACTATGTATCAAAAGGCGAATGAGGTGTGGCTATGCGCGTCTGAAATGACGGAAACAGGTGCTATTCGATAGTTAAAAGGGAGACGAAAATGATATTTCGGTGAATGAACGGCACGGGGGAAGCGTATAGGTAGATCTTTTAGGTAGAGAAAATATTTTACATAATAATGTACACGCATAGGGCACGCAGACGTACCATTTATAATAAGGTATGCGAGATCAAGTGTACCTGTGTGCGTACCATTGCACGAAGAATGGCGCCCCTAATTAGCGTTTCTCGGTGATTGCCAAGCGTTTGCGAATGAGAACTATTCACCGATCGCGTATTTTATAATTTCGTATGGAAAGCATACGCGCCACCGCAACGACAATCGCGTTCAAGCGAAATACTGTTAATTAGATATATTTGGGTAGAGCGCGTACCAGAATTTTCAAAGCTTCTCACTCCGTTCAGAGATATAGTTGTATTCGAATTTCAAGGGAATTTTTTTTTTTATCGCGCTGGACAGAGCGATACACACGAATAATTTTAACACCGTCGACGATTGTTAAATTAAAATTAACTCGGCTCTCCGCCCGTGGCAAAGACTTATTGTTAGCACACTTATATTATCATCTCCCGTTTCGAATACCGTAATATATTATGACTGCGCTAATTACTTAACTCGCTAACTGTGTACTCATAATAAAAATCGATTACGAAATCGCTTTCACTTTCCTGGTACTTGGCAAAGTACGAAAACCGATCGAGTCGTTCGTATTTGCTTAACCGCGTTTTCGAGTCGCGTTAACTGTCGTCCAAAGAGAAGTGTGGAGGGTTATTTAACGTTTAGGGATTAATATTTATTTCTTTCCCGGGACAAGCTAATTAGGAGCACGTGTACAGGATGTTTCATTTCAATCGATCCATGGGATTATTATCGAAACTGTTAGGGATATGAAATAATCCCCCAAATGAAAATTATAGAAAATCGAAGGCGTACCGCAAAATGCCTTCACTGACGAAGAAATCGTGTCCACTCTACAGTGACCCCTCGATTAAACATTTTCCAACCCAATAAATTTAGTATTTTGTATATGTTTATGCAGGTCGGGCTTAAAAACAGCTAATTTTAAGGTGAGCCTCGCCTTTAGCGTTCGTCCTTAAATTACGTAAGGCTTTGGGGGGAGGGGGACGCGAATTTTTTACATTTTCCTATAAGGGGGGAGTCAGATAGCGTCTTACGTAATATTTTTTTTTAACCTAATTTCCAATAAATACAAATTCTATCATATTCATGTTCCAGAAAAGTAGTTTTAATTTAAATTTCCCGAACCCGAGTTAAATGAATTATATAACCCTGTGAAAGAATATTAATAACTGAGAAAATTCAATGTAAAAAATATTACGTACGGAGGGGATTGGAATATAAAATCTTACGAATTCTAAAACGCCAAAATTACCCTTACGTAATTTAAGGACGGCCCCTTAAACCATCTTCATCTATATTACTTTTATTTTCCCATAATAAAGACGATTAATTACCTAATCGATAATTGAAGAATCCTTCTAGAAAACACTGTAAATGCCAAAAATCAAATTCTACACTATAGTATACCATTAGCAAACAATTTTTTTTTAAATTATGACAGTGTTTTCTACAAGTAAATTATTATTAATATTTACTTAACAAACGCCACTCCCCCCCCCAAAAAAAAAAAATGCGAATACATCCAAAATACCAAAAACGCCCTATCAGCTCCAATGTCTACAGGGCGGTCCATTAAAATAGAGCATCCTGTACACGTACAGTATGAACTTATCATAAGACTACGGACAAATCGGAATTTGCTATCCGCGTCTGGCATCCGATATTACCGCATTCCCCTCGATGACACTAGCGAGACGTTCGCAAACGTCGGGTTGACAGGCACCGAGAAACTCGGTGGTTATTAAGGGGAATTCGAATTGCTCGGCTGCGACGAGACACGAAAAGGAAAATTAGAGGCCTCGCGGCATTTGTACGGTGACACGGTGGCTCTCCGACGGGATTGTATACTATTAAGCGCCGCGTATCCAAAATAGATGATGCACCCGATTACACGTTCCCGATTTGCACTTAACAGGTTGCCGCGTACTCATTGTTCCTCGCCGCGCAATTCATAGTATTCATATTTGCCATGAGTTGCGGCTGAGGAAAATGCCCTATATCACGCGAAGTCGGACGGGCCTGTTAAATAATTCAGCGTGCCGCGAGCGTTACATTCTCGACGAGGTCGCGAGGAATGCTGCTCGAATGCACGGCTTCGGAGATAAACAAAAAAATTAACTCCCCATTCCCGAGAGACACTCTCCAGGACGAAACTATTCGCTATAAGCGCCCTCGAACTATTTGCTGAGAGCTCGTTGCTCCTCCGATCGTTGCATACTCGCTTGTGCACGCGACGCAAGTGTTTCGGTATTTTAATTTCTGAAGAAAGGTGCTGGTACCGTTTAAAGTCATTAAAAAATCTTTTATTTAAAAAAAAAAAAAAAAAAACAGATGGCTAAGTGTAGAATATTGCCTGCTGGAAAAGTCTTGTTATTCAGTATAATCTTTTTTAACAACTTGCTAATCCAATTGTAAGGATAAAGGACGGTGATTAGCAGTGATCCTGTTTTGTGACGTGGAGGAACTTTTTTTTTAAATTAAAGCAAGTTCGTTGTAAGGTTGTAGAGAAGACGTTAGAGCGTTCACTGTGCAACTGAATGTTCCCCGATTTCTGTCATGGAGGGATCCCCCGGATATTTCTGTTCGAACGATTATCCTTGAAAAGCATTTAGGTAGAGACTGAAAAGAGACTGCTCGACATCGTGTTCACTGCGATCGCGGCTCAGAATATCAATTATCATCGCTACCCTCACTACCGCGTGACGCGCGTGGAATGTGTATAGATTTGTACTTGTTTGTTTATTTATTGTTAGGTAGCAAACATAAAGAAAATTGAAAAAAAAAAAAGAAGAGGATGCCGCGAATGAGAGATTCGCGGCGCTGAAGGGAGCCAACTTTTAGATCAACCTTGACTGTTTAGCCTTTAGATTTTATTAGCTACATAAGAACGACTAAAACATTATTTTGTTGATATATATATAAATATTATACGATATTATTGATTATAAATCATGGATAATCTGTAAATATATGAGACCAACGCAATGCCGCATTCTTTTTCTCGCAAAATTGTCCGCATAATCCTTTTTACTGAATATTTCTTATTAACAGCTTCTTTCCCATACACAATTTACCGTTATTAAAGTATTTAAATAATATCAATTTGCTGTTGATAATACAGTATTAAAAAAGAATTCGATTAACCCTTTTCGTTGATTTTACTTTTATTATTGTGCGAAAGAAGTGTCGTCGAACGAATTTGAAATTTTAATTGTTTAACTTCTTTTTCCTCGCATGTAAATTGTGTAAGATGGGTTAAATAAAATGTATCAAAGCATTAGCGAAAATATTTTTGAAAAGTACTGAAACACGAATGATTAGAATATAATTTGCGTAGCTATTGAAAAGGATTACAGGAACTATATTTTACTCGTGTCAAGAAGTATTTATTTAAACTAACATAAGTATATTATTTGTAACAATAAGCGGTGAAATGATAAGAATAATATACTCTATTAAATTACTATTACTATACAGTTTATTTTGACAATGCTTAATTAACAGTACTGTTCTCCTTAAATATATAAACAATATATAATTAGTGCATAATTTAATAAGGCTTCCCAATTGCATTAAAACTTCCTGCATTCTTATTAATAAACCCCACCAAAGCAAAGGCCCCGTGTGCAAAAACATATTTTCGGAATTTCATTTTATTCATTTATTTACATACAAAAAGTAATATATATTTTACACAAAACGTATATGAAAAGTTTATCAAAATTAGAAACCGGGTATGAATACTTATCCGAATATATCGTTTCAGAGTTTAAATCTCGCGCCACCATTATATATACATAACCACACATCGACCATTATATAGTTCATTCAAATTATTCTCAGATTTAATACAAAACGAACGATCAATGTGTAAAAGAACCACAAACGTGTACCGTCGCGTGCACGCGATTATCAAAATTCACAAACACGAAAAGCGAAAACCACAAACGTCGAGAATATCCGTTGCACCGTGCGGCGGCCATTTTGTGGAGGCACGCGCGCGCGTTTGGCCACAAACAAAAAAATAGTCTCAGTGCCAGCGTGCCGCGAGTACGGCAGAGTTTTTCTGCCGTGGGTGCGTTTCGCGTGGTTTTTTGCGCACAAGTTACGTGACGGCCCTGTGACGGATTTCGTGGCGACTGAATATCGTGCCGATAGTGCGCGAGAGGCGTCGCTGTCAAAGGGACGTTCGCGCGCGTTTGATTGGTCGGTGGAAAAAAATCCGCGAAGATGCAGGCTGCATGAAATGCCACATAATGCGGCAGAAATGCAACGGTGTGCGCAATGACTGGCCCGGGCTCGTTCGCGGTGTCGTTCCCCACGGGAAACACGGTTCCACGGGCATTTGAACCGCGGGCGTCCACGATGCCGACGGCATTAGGTAAATCAGAATAAGCACGTCGGCATGCTATAATGCACGATGCACAGTTGCACATGCATGCACATATAAACGCACACTTGAAAGCGGTAGAGGTCACTAGCCTTACGCACCACGGGGTCGTGTTCTCGTTTTACCTCGGTACTGTGAAAACTTCTTCTTAACCGTATATCACGTATTGCCTGGATCGGATCGTTCCCGTGGCCGTCGGCCACGATGCGAAAATAAAAGCACTCCTCGAGAGCCAGCGGCGGAGCGAGAGAGAGAAGGGAATACAACAGAGTTGACTGACACGTCCCTGCGGTTTCGTAAACTCTTCGCAGTGCGCAGTATTTCACGTGCCTTCTGTTCAATCTCTCTATTTCGACGATGGCTATCTACGCTTAATCTCGCTGCTCGTCGTTACGGTTACGCGCCCACGTTATTTCGCTCCGCTGTCGTAATCGACTTGTCAAAGGGGAGATAAGTGAGGTTATGAACGTGTCGGCCAGTAACGTTACAGTTTGCTGGTGTTATTGAGTAACTTGCGGGTGGAACAAATGTCACTGTCTATTCCAAAGTGCATTTCGCATCGTGGTACCAAGTGAAAGTGGGAAAAACAGATATACGAAGGTAATTCGAAATATGTGAAAGCCAATTCTTCTAACCTTTCGTCGTATGGGTGCGCTAATTCGTAAAGCACACTTAGAGTTTCGTAAAGCACTATGAGAGATTTTTCTCGCATCAAGTATAGTTTTTTGATGTAATTGTTCGATTTATTGGCGACGTAAATGTCGGCAGACTTTCCTGCAAGTAGAAATGGTGACACAGATGTTGGGGCATCATTTACGCAGACGATTATTTCGTTAAAAGCTATTAGATAATTGTAATAGAGTTTCTAACTCAATTAACAGCTCAATTAAATTCCAAATTTTTGCGTCCCTTTAAGTGGAACGAACGTCATCGTGTCTGAAAATATGCTCCGAATTTATTTTGGCAAGAAAGATCGTGGCGTATTGATACTTCAAACGAACATATATCGGGAATGTTTGTTCATACGCTCGTAGTAAGGTGTTTTCTATAACGTAAAACTGTCCTAACCTCAAAGTGATAGATAAACCCGGGTTCGCGCGATCGTTTTTACCGACTATCTGTTGATAAATATTCTGTACGAAATTATTAGAAATATCGTTTAGAATAATATGCCGTTTACGACTCTAATTCATTGTATTTCTTTTTCAGAAAAAGACTGAAGCACAAAAACGAATGATGCACTATCTTAGAAAGCGGAATTTCTAATTTCGACTCGCGTAACATGTTGGTGCACACTCGTACGATAACATTAGATTTACAAAATCTAGACAAATTTCCAATCTCGAAAATGTTAGTGCCCGTTGAGATATCAGAAACGAGCGTCTGAGAGAAATCCACGTAACAATGGCAGAGAGTAAGATTAAAAAGACAGACTTTAAGAAAACTGTAAGTACGAAGGAAGCGTTGAACGATCCAACAATGTCTACGGATGAGGTGGAAATTGTGGAGAAAGAAACCCTAGATATTCCCGTGGAAGATATGTTGGAAACAAATTCTTCCAGCAAGGATATCGAGATAATTGATATTACTGACGCAAGGGAACAGAAGAAGGGCGAAGGTTTCGACGATTCGAAAGGAAGCGGAGACGTTACGTCCGAAGTCGAGGAAGATTCTGAGACTTGCTCGAAAGTAGATGTAACGCTGAATGCGAATATTAAAGAAGTAGATAAAACAGAGATGTCTAAGGAACCTGATAACGCATCGGGGAAAAGCAAAGACGCGCGTTCGGCGACCAATGTTTCAGACGAGGAGGCCACGCTGAATGAGATATTGAAAGTGGTGCATGAAAATCTTAGCTCGAACAATGTTCATCAGTCCACGAAGGAGTCGAAAGATTCGAAGAAAGAAGATAGTTGCGTCGAAGAAGCCAAGGAGAAGATAGATGAAAAATCGAGGAAGGAGAATATTGCGAAGGAAGTAGTTAATGTCGAAACAAATGTTCCTGTGGAAGTTGAAAGTGCAAAGTCGAGAAAAGATTCTGAATCAAAGCAGTCTGTAGAGCTAGTGGAACATATGGAAGTTGGCATCGTAGGGCCTCCCACGACTGTTAGCGAACTTATTAACGAAGAAGAGCTGCGAGCAGAGTCTGCGATATCGACTGATCAGAAGGTCCAAGACCACGTAGCGGAATGGGTTCAGAATTCTGCTAAAGCTGAAGAATTGGCTGCGGAAGAGGAAGAAACTCGTATTCGTGACGATCAACGGGAGAAAAAGACTCTTAGGGAAAAGAGGACCAGGAAGAAGAAAAATAATGACGCTCTTGCCTTACCCACTAGGAAATCTCAGAGAATTGTTAGCAACATCATCAAAAAAAGTATTAAATGGTGAGTCATGTTCCATAACTTTATTTCCTTTTTCGCCTGGATTTGTGTTTAAATGCTTATCGTCTAACACCGAAATTACAGAATTTTACATATTAAATTAAAGCTATTTTCTGAAATATTTCAGAGGTCAGATATGTCATTGCTTACACTAAGATATTTTTTGCTATATACGAAACAAACAAACAAAATTCTACGTCTGATTCTTAGCTAAATAGAACATTTAAGAAGTTGTATATATGATTAACACGGCTGTGCTACATCCGCAATATTTATCGGGAATGAAACATTCGTCTAACGAACAAGCATATTTTTCAAATTTGTAGAGGAAGTGCGGCATATTTGGAATACCAGTTTGTTTAAGACGAATAAAAAATTACGGTACGGGATGGGAACAAATGAAACTGCATAATATCATAGGGATACTAATAAACTGTTTCATTTCAAACTAAAATATTGCAACAAAATATAGCAGTCTAATTACTTTTACCTCTTTTTAAAGTTTCACTGCAAACCTCAATTTCCATGATAGCATGGAACGTGTTGAATTAGCATAATATGAACAAGTAAAAAAAATCAATGCGTTTTTTTAGAGTTTACAGGAGTTCTATCTTATGCTGCAAAATTTTTAAATTGACAGTAGGATGTCATTAAAAGAGTACATGATTTCTTTTATTACTGTATGCATCAGATTAGGGATTTGGTTCTTTCTATCATGCCACTCTAATGTAATTTATGAGTTATCTTCTTAGGAAATTAATAGATTGCAGCAATTTTCACTTATGACTAACTGAATGAAGTCAAGGCATAGTAGTTAAGTAGCAGACTACAATGAAGCATACATGAATGGATAAGCACTTCATATAAGAATATTAACGATGTTTTCGTCTATAAACGTTATAATTTACGTTTTAAAATATAATTATTCTAACAAAGTATATAGTAAAAACAGTACAGAATATTACATAATGTTAAATTGATATTATGGAAGGTATTGTGTACTTATGTGAACAAAACGAAAAACTAGTAGATCTATTTTTATATTTAAACAAGGACATAGATTATGCCACTTCTTTTAAACCTTAAATTTTACTACTCGATTCGAATTTGAAAGAATAGGAAAATTTCATTTGTTTAACCGTCAGTATAAACAAAAAACTCTTAAGAACATTTGGAGGCATTAATATTTCAGTTTCATGACCAATGTTTTCTCGAGAGAGAAAATTTCTAATCCGCTTTATCGAATTCCACCGGTTATCTCCGCTCAATTATCCATTCGATCGATATTTCAATTATAGGATCGTTCAATTACATCGTGTTATTTATTTACAAGGGATAAAAAGCAATGGTTTTCCGGAATCAATGTGCGCGTCTAAATTAATAGAGGTTCGTTAAAATAACTCGCGCGAAATTAACCTTTGTCACGATATTCCAAGTCAAATTTTATTTATTACTTCTACGCATTTTGCTGAAGAAACGGATATAAAGTTTAGAAAGAATCGTGTGCTGCGAGTGAGCTAGTTCCAGGGGCGGAGTTGCGTATAGGTTAAGGGTGCGTTCCAGTTGGGCCCAAAGCGACCGCAACGCCCGTTTTTCTACGAGAAACACGGGCGTTGCGGTCGCTTTGGGCCCAACTGGAACGCACCCCAAGTGGGCTGCAGCCTATGGCGGCAAATTTTAAGCGAAAGATATTGAGAAAGATTTAAACACAGAGGCTTGAGACGACTCTAAAAACAATTCGCTTCTTTTTCATATAGCGAATTAGTATTGAATTAATTTGGAAATAGTCTCGACTCTTTTAAATTAGAATATTTGATGATATTTCGCGGAAATGTGGCACACTTGTTAGCATAGGGGCGACAAATCTCCAAATCCGCCCCTGGCCAGTTCCTCATGAAAAATTGATAAAATTTCGCCTGTCAGTGTTTGCTACTGGTGGCCGTTATACGACTTTGCATTCTCAATGCGCCATAAAGGGAGACAAAGTGGAGGTAGAGCCCCCTTCAATTAAAAGTAACTGTACACCCTCTAATTGACTAAATCTTGGTCAATCTTTCACAAAAAATCATTGCTTGATTTACAACATAACACAGTTTCATTTCATCAGGCCATCTCCTTATGGAATAGACACATATAACAAGTAGAAATAAGTAAAAACATTTGCTCCCCCTGTGATGAACTTCGCGTCAAATTTTAATTTCAAAGGACCAGATATACACTTTTCCGTAACATTACTTCAAGCCCAGCGACTCTTTCATTACACAAATAACTACAAACTCAAGAGTTATCAAGACAGCATATCTTAATCAGAAACATTCTTAATATAAAAAAGTTTCAAGCGACGTTCTCTGGTAGCTCAAAAAGGAAAGGTGATTCGCGTATAAGTACACAGTAATTATCATTAGCGCTGTTCGTTTCTTGCTACAAGAACTAAAAGCGCGAAAACTGTTCCCCTGCCGCCTAACCGTCAACGAAATCTCCTCCGATCCCGATGCTCGTCGCGGCTGTTACTTCTGTCACACCCTGTACGACGCGTACGTTTCGAAACGAAAGCATGTAACGAAGCGTTGAGACACCGTCTGCGGAGGATCGTCTTTGTAACGAGGTTGCGGTCGTTGCCGAGCGCGTTCTCCTAGCGGAGAACGGCCGCTCACTCGCCACCGACAAATTCGATCGAGAGCGACTCGCGGCACCTCCGCGACGGCGCCGTCGTCTGCTTCCTTTTTTCGCCGTAATCGCCGATGCTGGCTAAGATTGGCGTTATCGGCCGATAAAGTCGGGATAAGGGGAGCACTGACGAGTCGCGCAAACGCGCTGCAACGGCACGGCGGATCGGGCAAGTGGGAGTGAAAGGGGAAAAAAACCGGGGAAAGAAATATTGACCGTGGGACGATAAGCAGCGCGGTAGTGTCGATAACAGGATGACTATTTCTGTCGCCGTGTCTCGCTCCTTCGGCTTACCTGGCTCTATAACAGAAGGGGAACGCCTCCTTCGATCCTCTTCGCTTTACAGCCGTTATTTCTTCTTTAACAAACACACGATATGCCGTCTATCTGCCCCGATAATAAGTACTTACCGATCGGTCCTCGAGCGTTTCGATGTATGTAGCGCTGCTACAGGAAGTACGAAAAGAGCGACAATCGAGTTTGGTCGTTAACCTCTCACGCTCGGAATTGCGCTTCTGCGAATTGATTGGTTACTCGGAAATCTCGCGCTCGAGCTTAAACCGCCTCTTCGTGTTTCGCTTATCGAGCGGACACCTTCTTCAGATGCTATATGCAATAGTGCTATGCAGTTAATCAAAGTTGGAATACAAGTATCATTGAATAATTAAGCAGGTATTGTTGGTGTATTCCTGCTTCGGGGAAACGTACAGCGACCTTGAAGTCTCCTTGACTGCTTCGCGTATAAAACGGTGTTGTTTCTCTTAAAGTGTTTCACCTTTGGTAGCATTTCTCGTAAAAAAGATCGCGAGGAATGTCTTCGAGCATTTCCTTGAATCTTCTATAGCGTGACGAGTATTTTATGTCCACAGTAATCCATAACAGACTAATATGAAGGTTATGACACCAGTCATGATAATCTCGAGTTAATACATTTATTTACTGCTCGCACGATAGCGCTATCGATGATATTTTTTTGGTAAGGGTAGTGGAAGGATTTACATTTTCTTTGGCTCGTATCAGCGAAATAAATATAAAACAGGCGATGATTGCAATTTTGAAATATTTCAAGTATAATGAAAATTTTAATATTCAACTCATATTAATAAATTTTTATAAATTCAACCACCCGGTCAATAATTAAATTAAATAAAGTATTTTCAGGAAATCAAATCGTCAATCCTCCGTGAAAGTTAAAAATCCGTAAAAATATATTTTTATCTTTTTTGTAATTAAGTATTCTGTTTGGTTTGTAATTCCGAGTAGCAATTGCTTCCCTCTATTCCTCGCATACCTTCATTGTTTAACACAAACGCGTCCTAATTTAACTATACCCACGAAAGGGGTGAAATTGTATGTTTTCATAATTCTTACTCTAAGTTTATTTTGAGTCACGATCGGGAACTTCCTGGAAGCTTCCCACTCACCCAGCAGACGAATTCAGTTTGCACAACAGGCTCCATACACTCGTGGACGCTTCCAACCGCCATTGAGGGGCGTAAGAGCAGTCTTCGTTCACGAGTAGCGAGGCAGCCTGCCATTCGTGATATAAAGTAGTTGAACACTCACAAAACGAAGTTGGATTCGCAAGATTATAAGTTATGGAGAAATTATACAATCAGTGGAATTTTATCAGTGCACTAATGCGGTCTCTGAATTAATTGCCTATAACAATTCTAATTATTAAATGATATTACTTCGAACACATTACACAAAGAATGTACATTTCCCTATTTTTTTCAACACACTCTATTCTCTCAATATCTCTCATTTCGATTACTAAACAATTACGATCTGCCTTTAAAGTTTAAACTGCAAAAAGGAATTTAAGGTTTTAATATTCGAAATTTCTCTTACTAGTATTTCATCAAACCCCAGCTATTACCACCGCAAACTTAAAGCTCAAATATTATCTCAAATCATCATTCCTTATCCAAAATTTCAAGCCAAATTTACCCAGCTTGCAGCAGACCAAACGGTCGCTGGTGTTTCGCCTAGCCCGTGCCTGGCGGAGGCCAAACACCAAGAGGGTTAAACCTATCGCACCGGTAGGTTCCTTTAATTCCCCAGCGGCTGAGAGGAGGTTGCGCCGCGATACCAAACAACCATCTCCGGCCGTAGTGGCCCATAGGCTACCGTCGAAAAGTGGCATAATTATCGGCCGTCCTAATTGCATTAATTATTTAAAGCGGTCGTTCGCTTATCCGTCGTCGGGAAGAGGCGCGCAGCGAAGTCTGGTCCCAGGCCAAGGCTGGTCTCACCCCGCGGCCCGGATGAAAGTGGAGCGGTCTGCCAGAGCGGGAGGGGCGTTAATCCCTGCGAACGGTACCATAGAAACGGTACCGGTGGGGTCGTTACGTGTGCCCGCAGACCAGCGTGTCGAGCAACCACTCTGGGCTGCCCCGGTACCAGATACGCGGGTCTGCTCGTGTGAGTGCACGCGAGCTGCGTGCGTGCGTGCGTGCGAGCGGAGCGGAGCGAGAACCTACGATATAATCCAGCCCAAGGCCCCCCTAAGAAAAGGGGAAGGTCTTCTTTGTCCCTCGGTCCCTCGGGCGAAGGACCGCGGCCAGATGTCGGCTGACGGATCCTTGCGACTGCGTCGACACGGCATCGCTTCCTTATCGGTGTACACACGTGTGCCGGCCTCTCCGTGTGGCACGTAACCACCGCCGACGTAGGCGTACGCGCGCGCGTCGTCCGACGAACGCTCACGGGTATTGCGTATATCCTTCGACGGTATTTTTGGTGACCGTGTGCGCCACGGTCCCTTCGCGCACGAATTCGCCCGCCCGCGTTCCACCGCACAGGCGACTCTCTGGAAAACCGTCGTCGCCCTGGAGCGCCTTCCGCCGTGGCTACGCCTACGGCTTGCCTGCTCTGGGTGGCAGGTATGCAGGGTGGGACCACGGCAAACGAAGCACCAGGGCGTCGCTGTCGGTTTTGGTAGACGCGAGAACGCTGATGCAAGATTTAGATGATTTCAGTTCGGCTAAGTTATTTATTTATTTATTTATTATACGGGAATTCCCATGGTATACAAAAAAGAAAGAAGAATTAAGTGAAATATAGGTACAGGGAGTCCGAGCACAAAATTAGCAAAAATTAATTATAGTAAGCATAATTGTCATAATAATCATGCCAAAAAGGATAAACTACGCTACACCATTCAGGTTTTAATCAACACTATGAAGGAACGTCCTAAACGAATTAAGGGAGCCCAGGAAGGGGTCCGTACTACTATGCAAAATGGTACCAACCCTCAGAGTGACAGAAAATTAAACACAGGGACCCATTATTTTGGGGGCTTTATTTTTCAAAAAATTACCAGCATATAGAACAACATTTTTAACGCTACCAAGTCGTGGTTCCATTTTAGATTTACAAAATAAAAATTACAGGCGAATTTAAAATAATATTAAATAACTATTTAAAAAGTATTGTCAAATAATAAGGGGAAATTAAATATACCCGGTAGAAATAAATCTACTTTTCTTTAACAATTAAAACCGTCGAACTAATATTCAAATTGAGGATTCGTAGCTTTCTGCATAACTTGGCCCAATTCACGAACGCCATAAACGCAATTTTATTTTTTTGCTGAGGTGTCAGGGTTACGCTTTTTTTATGGAGCTGTATACAGGGTGAGCTAGCTAGTAAGAATTACCACCTTGAATATCTCCGAAATTATGAGAGTAAGAGAAAAATCGTTCCTAAGCAAGTCGTTGTGAATTTACAATGACCCATTTTATACCAAACAACTTTTACTAAAAAAAATTCTCTTGTTCTTAAATGTTCTCTGAGTTGACCTTGAACGTAGCAATTTCGACTTAAGGTGTAAAGTTACTTTATAGTAATTGACGATAAATTGTGATTATTAAATGATCTGTTTTTGAATCGTTGGATCGGTTGCAATGGGTTAGAATCTTAGCTAACTTGTTCGCCAGGTATAATACCAATGGCGAAAGCTGAAAGACGATATGTATATGCTTATCGTGAGCAGCTATCTACTCTAAAGAATTCTAAGGGAGCGAATAGCTGAGGCTTGTGCATCTGTTTCTTCTAAAACGATTAAAAGTTCACTGTAATCTGTTAGCAACTCGATTAACACACTTTTACACCTAAATATTTCTATTATTCATTTATTTCACTCCAAATTTCTAAGTTCCAAATCATCTCACGTTAGCAACCGAAGTAATACCTTAATTAATAAGATCTAGTAGCACAAAATATCAGTAAAATATATTTCCCAAATTTAAAAATATATTTTTTGAGCCACTCTTTTTAATATGATAAAAATATTGAATCCAAACATTACATACACATATCTAGAATAATTAATATCGTATGTATATTTTAATATTAAAAAGAGATTTAATCTATTTTTAATATTGGATGAACATGCATTGAATATTTTATGCTACCAGGGTTGTCCCATAAAAACAATTTAAAACGGATGTTTCAATTATACGAAAAGGAGTGGTCCAATGTGAAAAACGTTATGTGCATCCAAGTTTTTGCGCCGTACATTTTTTTGTATCTTGGAATCCCGCAGAGTTATCCAGGTACTCTATTTTTTGTGACTCACCCAGTATATCCCGGTGACGTGTAGGGTGAACGTGGTCTTTTTGTAGTCTATTGGATGGGGATTTTCGTAGACGCGTGCGAAAGGAAAAGGGACATTCTTGCCATTTCGAATACCAAAGAATGCTTCGGGATGTTTCGTTCTTCCTGACTGCAGGGACAGTTGCCGAGTAGGAATCCTTATTGTGAAAATTATTTTCCTACTGCTTCGATTTTTCGAACTACTTTCTGCCTGCAGCACCATTTTCATCGAGTGTTTCGTGGCAAACTGCATCATTCTAATTGCAAATATTTTTTATTACACTGCTACAACCATGTAGCTTCCCCAAAAAATAAATCCGTATTGCATGTCGATTATTTGTACTTTAATTTATTATGCGTAGGTATTTTCATCGGCTTGAAAAATTAACAAAGAAATGAATAATCGTTTGAAGACAAATATTTCTTATTCATAAACAACAAAAAAAAAATAGATGTAAATTATGAACAACATTGATGCTTTTGATTTTCAAATCGACTTTCAAATAGATATAACATCAATTTTTGCTACAGAGTTATAGCAAAACCTACATTCAATCTTTTACTTCATTTTCCTTGTCAATCATTATAAATTACTATATATCGAAAATAAATTCCTGAGTAGGTAATACTTGTTGCCTATCATTTTTCGCTAAAACAAAATACTAAATAACAATAAAAGGTGCTTATATATTATTGCTGAAATTAATATTAGTACAGAGCACGAATAAATTACCGTATAAAACGTTAACATCACTTTCTAGCCATTTTACCCGATACATTTATTACTTCCCCACGCTTACTAGAAAAATAAAAGTGTCTCCAACATTGTCACTAATGGGGACATTTATTTTAACGATAAAATCTGCGAAGAAGAGAGAAATCGATACGAAAGATTCGTGTTTTCCATGAAAAATAAAGCGAATGGTCGGAGGCGTTCAATAGACCCTTCCTCGATCACGAGAGTTTTTCTCCCGGAATATTTCCTCGGAAGCGTACGCGTTAGTTGGTGCGTGTCAGCCCTTCTTCGAGATCCTTGGAGCGTGCGTGCGTGGTACCAGCTCGATGGTGGAGAGCAATCCGCACTTACCCGTGAGAGAGACTCTCTTTCACTTGGGTTAACGTGCCTCTAGCCTCCTCGAGGTCCCTCCTTCGACGGTATAACGGCCGTTTCCTGGAACTTCCTAGGTATCAGGATCCGAAGTTCGCCGATTCAGGCGGTTCCCCGGACGGCCTTGAAGGCCCTGGTACCTGAGGCCATGGAAATGCTTTGTCTTCGAGGGATAAGACGGTCCCCGCGGTCAGCTCGAAAGGATTTCAAAGCCCGCAGCTTAGGAGGCCCTAGATATTCTGAATGTAACGCGTTCCCCGGCATTTCTCCTGCAAGAAATATTCCCTCCGTAATTTTCTTCCCTTTTAATCAGTCCAAACGCCTCTCGGCATTCCACCCTTGAATTTTCCGAGCGCGAGGGGGTCCGTCGACGATTTTCAACAACGTCACATCGCAAGCGATTCTCCTAATTTATTGCTGCCTCGAAGAAAGCCGGGGACCTTGAACGGTACCGTTCCCTCGTTTACAATTGAAGCGCGACTCCTGCCATGCCGATCCTCGCGATTGGATCGAAATTGGAGAAGGATCGAGTGTCCAGTCCGCCCAACTGACCCCGATTTCGACCTGCGCGGCCGTGGAAAGGTTGAAACCAGCCCGCGTAGTTCGCGAAATTCTTGGATCCCCCGGCATCCGCTTCTATCGATCCAAATCCGCTCGGCTTCGTGGAAGTTGTCGAATTTTCGGATTGATTTAAGAGTAACGGAAGCGCGACCGCTGCCAACCGACCTGTTCGACGGAAATAAATTTATTAAACCGAAAATCCCCGAGAGGCAGCCGGCTGTTTAGTGGTGCTGTTTGGGACGCAGCGTTATTTGCCTCGATTCAAAGGGACCATTTTAGGGACCAAGGTCGGCAAATAGTTTTATTACGGCCCTGTAAAGGCTCGACGACGCGGAGGAACGCTGGGAACTCGAACGACGCTCGTTGGCCGCTAAGCAGTATTCGGGATTACTTGGACGGAGTCAGCATTGTATTATTTCGAAGTGTAGGATTAGCGTATCGCGCTATTAGGGACCTCCAATAATCCACGGTAATTAAAACCTCGTCTTCTAGTATTCGGTTTGTTGTACAGTTATTTCCTTGAAATGTCACTTCACAGACTTTCTGCTCAGTAAAAGTAATTTTCGCGCCTGATTTATCTACTGAAGATTAATCTCAGTTATAAGAAACTCGCGTCACTCCCTTCTAGTGGGAGCAGTAATGTATCGATAAGCCAGTGGAATTTGTATTAACAAAAACAAATGCAAGAAGTGGAACGAATTAAGGGGCGAACTGTAATCGGTAGAAATCAAGATTCTTTTTGAGAATTTTTTGTATGGAAACTATACGTGCAATCTTTTTAAAATTTTCAGGCTATTTTATTATGTATTCGAGGAAGTAAACAAACATTTTTGTATATAAAAATTACGCGGTAATTCTGAATGGCATTTTTTGCTTTTCAGCTACTGTGACGGTCGAAAATAAAGGCAATTTTCAAGGCATTCTATTATAATGAAATGTAACTTTCTACGAAAAATCTTTATTACTAACTGAAAATAATATTGTATGGTTCTAGATTGAAATTTTTTTGGGGTAGACATTGAGAGAAAAAATAAAAATGAATATGTTTTTTCAATGTTACAATTAGATTAATTATTCGATCGAAACACTTGCAACTTAACTGAAAATAATTTTGTTACAAATATTCCCTGAAAATTTCAAATGAATCCGACAAAAATTGATTGAATTATTAACCCGCCCGTTTGAAAAATACCGTTTCGAGATAATCGCGTTTAAAGCTTCAACAGAAGTTATTTTCTTATTAGATACATTTGGATTCTTGGACATAAACTTTTCCGGCGATCGACACCAAGAGCGCTGTACCAGTACAAAACCTTCCGTAGCTCCGAGAATTATTCGAGATCCACTCTGAAATCGCGCAGGTATATTTTCGCGACCCCAAATATTACGAAAATGCATAAAAAGAAAAATCGGAAAATAAAATTTCCCACAATGGCTTCCCCCTTAATAAAATTCAAACTCAGATTCTCCCCAAGCTTAATTTTATTAAAAATTTCTTGAGAATCACAATAACACGTCCTGAAAGTTTGAAAAAGATTTCATGGATAGTTCCCTGACAAAAAAATCCCCGAAAAGGAGCCTCGATGTCTGCCGATTACGCCAGGTTCTCGTTTAAGATACCGTTGCAGCATCTTGGCTCCCCAAAGATAAATCGTCGGTGGGCAATGTTCCCATGTCCCCGCGAGGCCACACGTAACCCAGAAGATCGCGTCTCAGCTGTTCCTGGGGGGTCGAAGGTTAAACGCGCCGTCCAATAAAGCGGAGTAAACTGTCGCTGGAATAATTATCATAGATTACTCGTTCCGACGGCTCGTCCTCCTTCCCGGTATCCTTGCTCTTTTCGATATCTGGGCAACAGGTATAAATAAAATATCAGCGATCGGAGCGGCGCGATCGCGGCGACATTATCCTCTCGCGGCGAGGCTCCTCCGGCCAGTTACAGTCAGATAGAGATCAACAGCGGAGGCAGAGGGGGACCGTTTATTACCATAAGCACAACAGTCAGCGTCGACGGGTCCGAAAGAGCGGCCGAGGGGAGAGGAAGAGAAATATATCTATTGTTAGGTCGACTGCGACCTCTCGGATGCACCTCACCGCGGGAAGGTGACGTTTTCATTGGTCTTTGATCTTTGGTATCCTGGTAACGCAGGAATGACGTCATCCGGTGATCCAAGCCCGGCCGGCTACCATCCGTTCCCATCGTGCAATACCACCACCCTCAGGCGTGCTCCCCAGCCCCGGCTCGCCTCGCCGCGCCGCGCGGTCATCCCCCTCCTGGAGATCCCCCTCGCGAATCCGCCCTCCAAACGGGCTCTAACCCCTCTCGCGCTATCGCGCTTGTGGCAATGACGAGAGGAAGAAAGAGCAGGTTCCCCGACGCGACGCGAGACTCCACCGGTTCCGTCCTGTCCGAGCGAGGAACCTTCCCTTCAACCCCTTCTCGCGTCGAGGGTGAGGCAGATGGGATCGCACGGCGGCTCGGGGAGGATCCAGAGGTCGCGGTCGAAATACGACGGTCCTTCCAATTCGGTGGTCCAAGTTTAGCAACTTGGAGCAGTTGTATTCTGTGTGTTTGAGCCTTTAACAGGTAGACTTCCTTTATAGCGCTGCAAACGCGCAGTGGCGCAGTGAGGATTTAATTTTGCGGCGGGGAGGGGGAGTTGGACGGAGAAAAATATTCTTGAAAATTTATTCAAAGAAATTCAGTTTTCTTTTCTTTTTGCAGAGCTCTTGGAGCACTTTAGTCGTGGTTATAGTTATCACTTTTTTCTTTTTTGAGGGACCCCCTCTTCGGATGCGACACTGAGGGGTGGAGGGAGCTTTCTTCGGTTCCTTTTGCATTTTTGCAACCTTTTTTAAAGAATATTCGAGAATAATTATGCAAGGTTATGCCCTAAATTTCAATTTTCTGATTATTCATGATTGAGCAGTGGTATTTGAATAATTGATACGAATAACAGAATATATATATTTAGTGTAATATAAATTGAAAACCGCCATTTTGGTTGGCTACGATGGTTACGAGTTTGTACGTTCAAAAGCTGACCAGACTTGAATGCAAAAGCTGGTTCAGTAGTGGCCTGTTCGAATAGATGCAAAGAATTAATTAGAATGCACGGAGATCCCTGAATGCAATGCGACAGGTTTTGGAAATATATACGGGGGGGAAAGGTTGCTCCCGATTCTTTGATCGGTATGCTAAGCAAAGAAATCAGTTATCCTCTCAATTATATTTTTACATTATGAAATTATAACATGAAAAAGTCCCCACTTCAAAATTATTTTAATTTCAATAAAATACGAGGGACAATGGTAATGGTAGGTTTTTCTACAAGCACGTTGTGTTGTATTAGAATATTCTTCATTCCCAAAATCATTTTGCAAATTGTTCCAAATCTCCCAATTATTCGATTCCGCTTGGTCCCAATTCTGATTCTGAAGAAACCCCCGGAAGAATTTAAACGTGCTAAAGACACCCCAACCTGCCTAAATCACTATGGTCCCAAATTTAGGGTCGAGAAGATCTTAAAATATTGTCCGCGAACGTTCGAAGCAACGTTTTGGTGCACGCCTCTCCAGTTCCGAAAGCGACTCTTCTGACGCGCTGGAAGCATCCGCTTTGTACCTGGTAACGGGGACAAAGTAAAGATGAATTAAACATAACTTCGTACAAACCGTACGGCTGGCCATACTTTATACATTACTAACAGCGTAACCACAGAACGATGCACGGGCAGTTGTTGCTCGGCGTAAACGCAAGATGCTCCTGGAATCGAAAGCCAGCGAGGGAAGTTGATTCCCAATAGCGCGAGCTTTTTAAACAGTAAAGTGAAGCAAGAGTTCCCGCCAAGTTACACCGTGACGAGCCTAAGTGACCAGTTGGAGCAACAGCTGGTCGAGTTTAATTGGAGATTACGACGGGTCCGCTGGATCCGATGAAATGAAAAATGACGGAAAGGAAGATTAGTAAGTGTATCAGAGATATTCAATCAATACTTCTTCAACGGCGATTACAACCGAAATTAATGATCCACGAAGAGCATTCGATACTCGAACGCCATCGACTCTCCTCGCCGCTCCTCCAACGCTACCTAACCAGAAGACTTCAACGATCCGCCCTGACAATTTCAACCGCCGCCATGTTTAAACAGAACGCTGAACATCCTCAGTCTCATCGTCGCTGGAAACTTCCCCCGAAGTCTTTCTCGTTCCCTGCGCCCTCCATCCCGTATCTGCCGCGAGGCGATCCATTCTATTGATCGGTTGCCGTGGAAGTCACGACGGGCGATCGCTCGCCGGCCCGTCTGCACGGCGACACGAAGGCATCCGCCCTGACGGATTCGGGAAGCCGCTCGAATTCTCCGGAGACTCGGGCAGTGCGGAGCCGGCAGGTTTTGGGCAGGCAGGCAGACTCGGAGCCAGGCAGGCCAGGCAGAGGTAGGCAGCGCAGGCAAAGAGAGGGTGGCTTGGACTTCGGTTCGGATGGCGAGTATTGATCCTAGCGAACCTAGCAGCGGGGTGGCCGGGACCCCGCCTCAAGGATGAAGGGTGTCTCCCCTTCTCCCCCCCGGCCCCTCTCGCTTGTGCCTCACTGTCAGCCGGTGTTAAAGCGAGACGAAGATAGGAAGAAGCACGTGAGTGGGGTGGTTGCCCCTTAAGAGAGAGGGGTGAAGCACCTAGAGCGCGCCGTGTACCAAAGATACCATCCCTTAGGCCGCTGCTAATAAGCAGCCGAAGTGGCCGGAAAACGAGCCGAGGGGGCGACCCGGGGTGCGATGGAGAATCTCGAGATGCCAGGTGAACCGGTCGAAGCCACCTTCCCGCCGAGGCCGCGATTCCGTCGATAATACCGTGGGGCCGCGTCGCGATCCTTTTCTTCCGTCTGCCCTACCCTCCGGTCGCTTGGAGAACCGACGCCGTCCGCCTCGCTTAGCGCCCGTCGCGAATCTCCTGCTCTCGCCCGACCCCTTCGCCCTGCCTCTGGGGCAACGCGCTCGATAAGCGCCCGAGGGTTCACGAAAAGTAGCGTTCCCTCTCCGGGGAATACGCGATCACGCTCGTCGATGATGGCCACTTCCAGCGAATCGCCGTGACGTCATGTATTTTTTTCTATGGTAACGCAGATATATCTTCTCGCGTGCGAATACCTCGGCCCAGTGAGTCACTGGCTCCGTCGACGTGTGATACTTTCTCGCCTGGTTCGCCCGCATGCCTCGACGATCATAAGTAAACACGGCTAAGCGGGCGTACGCTCGCGCGAGTATCGGGGGCCATTTTCTTGCGGATTAATTCCCTCCGCGGAAGTCAGGCTGCTCGCAGAGGCGAGGCGACCGATACGGAAGATTGAAGGTCGATGATGCGGCTGCGCGATAAATTGCCGGTTACTTTCATCGCGCGAACGAAGAGGAAACTCTCGAGCTTTCACTGAGCTACATCTTCGCGAATAGTTGAGGGAGAGATCGACGAAAACTGGGGAGCAAAAAGGTTGAGGCGATCCGACCGCCGCGGTACCGTCTCACGCTCGGCCTCCGGGAGAAACGCTTTTCGATCTTCCGTGTGCTCGGCGAATGCGCACGGAGTACGCATGCTCCGGTGTCCATGCTTGCAGGCTCATGTGCGAAGATGGGTTGACACCAGGCGCACCGAGTTCCCGATTACGGTCTCTGGCGTCGCATAATATATTCTGCGCGAGTACTCTCGCGCGAACGACGGTAGAGCTTTATAGTATTAATTATTCCCCACCGAACGTTATGAAAAAAAAACGCGAAATGAGGGGGTTCATCGATTTTGATGAGATTCTTGAAGTACCATTTTCCAGAGGTTCTGATAATCAGAGTAGACGCGTCCTCTTCCGGTAGTTTGATTTCTATAAATTAACACCAAGTGTGTCGTCAGTATTCCACAGGGAAGCGGGGATTATTTTCTGGTGTACAATGACACGGCGGCGGAGCGTAAGTAAGCGCGTCCGTTGGACAACGCAGCCGCGAGTAGGTAGTGGCAGAATGTGTATTGACGGAGCTGAAACCGCGGTGATGAAGCGGCGCGCGTCCTATCGCCGGATATTTCCGTCCAGCAGATAGCGGCGCGGCAGATTAAAAAGAATAAGCAGCGAAATCGCCGGGCTCGACGGTGGTCGGCCCACGGTCCCAGGTCCCGTTCGTCCCACGACCAGAGATTTTTCGACCTGCGGCCGGCAGCGGTGCCGTGTAAAACGGGCAGAAGAGGGTCGCAGCTGCGCATCCTTCTTGGTCGTTCTCCAGGCAGCCGTGTCTGGTGGCCCCGAGTCGGAGACGCCTCGGCTTATTTCCCTCCTGTGCCAGCTGTGCGGAGCGCCCGCACACAGCCTGCTAAGAGGCGAGCGTGAACGACGGGCACTGGCGATGAGGAGGACAGCGGCACGGGCGGCGCAGTAAGGTCGAGTGCGACGGAACGATAGCTCTAGTCTCCGACGGAGAAGGAGGCGAGACGTGCTCTAGTAGCCAAGAGACGGAGAGAGACGAACGGCTCTGTATTGTCGAAGGGAAGAGGGAGAGAGGGAGACGGAGACACTTAACCGTCGATCTCTCTCGCTCCGTGACGTTGGACCAAGAAAGGTCTTCGGCAACGAGGGAGAGAGACAGAGAGGGGGACAACCCTCGATCGGTTCCTTGGTGGGGTCAGGTTGCTGCAGAGGTTCGGAGGGGGGAGCGAGACCACCGGAAATCGGTCTGTCCTTATTTGAGAGGCCGCGTGAACCACACCGAAGCCTGGCCAGGCCTTTCGTGCCTGCTTCTTCTCCTCTTTTCGATGGCTTCTCTTTGGCTCCGCAGCGGTCGAAAGAGGGACGCGGTGGCTCTCTGGCGTCGGGGCAAAAACACTCTCTCTCCCATTCTCTCCCGGGAACCATCGCGAGGATGTCTCTCCGGCAGCAGCGCCTCTGGTACCGGGGCGTCCACGGTTTCCGTAGAAGCGTTCCGAGAAAATTGTTCCGCCCGGCCCTCGGGAGGGGTAAGAGCGTCGGGGAACGTGGGGGAGATACTTCGACGCTCGACGCGCTGGTTATACGATATCGCGAGGGGGAAGGATCCTCGACGAAAGGCCGATGGGACGCTGTTGCGTTGCACGGAATCGCTTGCCTTGCAACTGGAGCAGCTATGCCCGTATCTTGCGAAACCGTCTTTTTGTCATTGCGTTTAATCACGAAATAGGGGATTATTTTCACAGCGTGATAAAATGACGATGCAATGGTTATGGTTGCTTTTACGGTCGCGCACTCCGTGCTCGGAATTTTTCTGGAGATGTAAGAGCCACGAGTTGCTACGTGTTATATTTATTCGGGCATTGGGATTACTGTCCCTTTGGTGTTCTTAGGAATATCATTTTTCGTTTGATACACGCTGGTCGGTACCTCGAGGAGAATCAGAAATTTTAATATCACCCGTTTTAATACATACATATATTTTTTTCCTTCATTTTTTGAGAAAGCTGCACTGCGATGACGGTGCCCCGCAAAATAAAAAACTTAAGCCTGGTGTCTTAGGGAAAAGTTTTAATTTAAAGAACCTTATAGATTACTATTTACACAAAAAGTTGACAGCAATGGCCACTTAAAAGTGTGTTTCGATGTCCATCGAGCACATAAGGAAAAATCCCGAACCAAGAAATTCAAAAAATTCTGTGACTTTATGAATATGTAGGAGATTTCCTCCTGATTACAACGAAATTCTTGTTTGCTGTCCAAATTCACTCTAAGATGATGAAACTGACCCCTTAAATTCCGGCTGTTTTCCAATTTACTATCATAACTCGCGGACTGTAAGTTACCAAATGATAAACCTAATTAAAAGAAGTAACTTTTGTCTTGATACTTTTTTTCTATCTCTAACAGATTGCGAGTCACAAAATAAAATGGGAAAATACTCCCTTAGAGTGAATTTAGGCAGCAAACAACGGTTCACAAAGTTTCAGGTTTTTTTTTTTAATTTCCGGGTTTGGGATCTGTCCTTATCAGCTGATCAACGGATTTGAATATTACATTCGCCACGTGTGCGGCACAGTGAAAACCGTGATAGCGACCATAAGATCATTTGTACTTATAGTTTATCGAGCTGATCAGATCCGGCTATCATAGTGGCACGAACTACTAATAGAACAACTCGAAACCATTAACTCCACTAATACACGACGAACCGTTCATTATCTGGTATGCGTGTCTTCATTATCAAACCAAAATGGCCGACGTGGCGAACCGAGTGCCACTGGAACAGTCCGTCAATTTGTTACGCTCGCCCTTGCGGATGCTCCTCAGACTAGCTCCTTATCAGCGATATTATATATCGGTGAAAATCTCTATTTCGAGCGATTAATGTTTCATACGCTTCGAAAGATTATCTCTAAGCTTAACCACCTGGTAGGTTAACCAGTAGATATACAGAGCGCGCCAGAAAGATGAGAACACGAGATTAACTCGAACCTGTGAAGTTTTCGAAGAAAATGTTTCAGGGAAATGTTTTACGGTTTGGAAAGAGGCATTCGATGGCGACTTCGATATGACCTAAGGGTCAGATTTGGAAGTCGTTTCAAGGTCAATTTGATTTTTTTAAAATGGGACCTCAAATTTTCAGCACCAGAAATGAAAAGAGCGGAGAAGTTTACGTTCAAATATGTCGGGGCATGATGTTGGGCAAAAAAACACTTTGGGGTTATTTGAGGGTCAAATCACTTTTTCTACCAAAACCACGGTTTAAGGATATATTGAACCTATCTTCAAAATGGTACCAAGTTGAGAAAAATTTGAGACATTGTTCTTTTTAAAAAAAATCAAGTTGACCTTGGAGTGACCTTCAAATTAAACCCTTGAATCGTGTTCAGCATTACCATCAGATGTCTCTTTCCAAATCCTAAAACTTTTGCCTAAAACTAGGTAGAATTTTTTCGAGGGTTAAAATAGTTTCTTTTACACTTCGGATTTGAAAGCTACTCCTTTGGGATGCAAAAAATGTAAAAATCATAGATTTCTGGTATGCGACGTAGGATCCCCACGCGGCCTTAGGGATAATTTTTTTCAACATTGTTTGTAAAAGTACCTAACAGTGAACAACAAAATGTCAGGAATTGACACTAAGTAATATCTTTAAAAACCTTCAGCGTCTGTCCTTAATCCGCGGTACCAGAGGAATTATTACTTTGCCAGAAAGTGTGGCGCGCTCGAAATACCCCTTTTGTGCTATTAAACACCTTTGGCGAACGCACGCTGGAAAATCAATTTGTCTGATCTTTTAACGGCCGAGAAGCGAGTCGCCTCGTTCATCTGTGGCTAAGGGAACGTTGCTCGGCGAATGGTACTAAAATATAACGTTAATGGCGGCAACAATATGAGTAATTTCCGGGAGAGCAGGCGTTGGGTGTCGCATTTAAGGTGGCAGAGACGACGAGAGGGTAGTTGCGTGCCAATATCCCTGGTGACTCCTCGCTCAATGCCAGATTTCCTCTCGCCCCTTTCTGTCGGTGCGAAAGGTTGGCCCTGCCGCGCCACCATCTGCTTCAACAGATCCACCCACGAAACGGTCCCCCGATTTTCCGAAGCCTGGCCAGCCTGTGCCCCGTTTCGCCGCCGGTTTCTTGGCAACCGATCCGAAGGATCTCGGTCGAGTCGAACGACTCGGTAGAGGCGCACCTCGGCGACCGTGGTCAATTCGCGGAATTTTCTTCTGCCCCGACAATTAGCTTGGCTTATTGATCGTGCGCTGCAATACAGTTTCGGTTCGGTTGCGATCGAACGGGGTCAAGTTCTCCTTCCTTTGTGCCACGTAAGATGCCATGAGAACCTGATTAGCGGCGATAGGGGAGAAATAGTAGCGTCTCCGTCGAGACCCAATAGAATTCCGTCTAAATGCCAATAGCTGACCCCGCGCGGCGCGGCGTAAGTTACCAGCGATGTCCACATTGTTTAACACCAATGACGAACGCGGAAGCGGATGCAATCTTGAGATGGAGCACTGAGGATTTCGGGGACGAGATTTGAGTTTAATGTCTCACTGACGTTATTGGGATTATGGTGGATACTTATTTTTTAAAAATTTATTATGAAAGACAAGGGGTCGTCCTTAAATTACGCAAGGATTTTTGGGGGGAGAGAGGGTCGCGAATTTCTTAGAAAATTGGGAGTCAGATAGCGTCTTACGTAATATATTTTTTAAACTAATTTTTTCAATATAAGCGATACCGAGTTAAATTAATTATATAAATTGTTGAAAGAATTTTAATAATTTTTTTTTTATTATGAATTTTAATAATTGAAAAGGAAAGGGTGAGAAATCGCTAAAATTACGCTCATGTAATTTAAGAACTAAGCTAAGCTGCCAATCGTCAAGGACTTAACATGCATAAAAATTGATCGCTTTTCGTAGCGAAAAATTCCCCAAGGCACAACAGACGAGGCTCTTTGTTCGCCGTTAGTTCCATCTGGCCACGAAATGGCGACTTCCGCCCTGCTCGCCAAGGCGTTAAGCCCACAGGTTTCTTTCTCTCCTCGTTGAAATTTCTGCGATTCTCTTCTGCAGCAGCTTTTCCCGGTGAATCTACTTGCTTCTCACATTCTTTAAATGTTTAAAGGCAGTGAATGGAAGAAAGGAACTAAGGGCGTATACAGTGGGTTCGATGAGTCACTGAAATTTCATGCCACAAGTTTGTATCAGCCTCAGTCGCAACGATACACGAGCAGGCTCCATCGCTCTAGCTTTCCAAAAGCCTCGGATTTTTCTTTCGGTTGCTCTACATTGTTTCGAGCGGAACGAATGCGCGGACATGTGCTGTCGCGTTGTGAGAAACGATTACGCATTCGGAGGGTTCGATCGAAGATTCCATCGCGAATACTTCACACTGTAATCGAACCCCTCCGGTTTCCCTATTTTTAGCTATCACCACCGAGAGGACGTTGAGTCCGGTGGGAATGTTGCGGTAAGAGGCAGATCGTTGCGCAATTCTTGCGCCTTCGACGGGGCTTGCGTTGAAACGTACTAGCTGAAAACTATCCGCAGGGGAGGGTAATACGTCTTGCTACGGTTCCACCGAGTTAGCCGCGCGAAGGGGCAAGAACTGCGACAATTCTGTTAACGCGCGCTGGCCGGGCGTACAATGGACGCCGGGCAGCGGGTTCGGCGCGTCCGCAGACAAAGCAAGAACCGTTCGTGGGGACGAGGAGAGAGAAAAAGAGCGCGTGTAATCTAACGCCCTGTTGAGGACCAGGTCTCGAGGAAGCGCAACGTGGTGGCTGAAGGAAAGCGAGGGTCGCTGGGGGAAGAGAGCGACTCAGGGCGAAAGGGAGAGAGGAGATCGGTAGCGGTTGGTTATACTGGATAACACAGAGGCAAGGAGGACCGCGTGGTTCGAGGGGTGGCGAACCCCTGAAGGACCCTAGTCGGTAGCGGTGACCTCCTCCCTCTTTTTCCCTGTCTCCCTGGTCTCTCTTCCTTTCCAACCCTGCCCCCTCCACGGTGCTCGTCATCCCTGCCGCGACGGCACCGGAGCACGATCATTGGTTCACCGGTTTCACGCAGACACGAGGAGGCACACGCAGCTGCCACTGGCTGTCTCTTGTTCCACGGCCGGACCCGATCGGCCAGTCCGGAGGAGAAGCAGCGCGCGTGCAGTAGTTAGCACGCTGTCTATCACGCGCGATATACACAAGCCCCAACGGTCTCTTAATTACGCTCTCGCGGGTTTACACGCGGTGGTGGTTCCCGTTTCGTCTTCCGAGCGGACTGGTTCTATACCGGGGCAAACACCGCGCCGCGTTTCCGCCGTTCTTCCGTCGCGGTTTGCTCGAGAAGACGCGGCTTCTCCCACTTCCCCCACGGCGGAGGACTCCGGTTACCGCGAGTTGTGCGCAAACGGTTCGGCGATTTCCGTGCACGCTCGTTGACGATCGTCAGGCCGTGCCACCGTCATCCGTCGCCATCTTGACGGTCCGCCTGACAATCAACGTCACGATCGCGCGGCGCTGATCGTCACCAGACGGAGAAAGATACACGGGGCGACACCTTTTGCCGGCGACGCGGACCCGTCTCGCCCGCACGTGTTACGGAAAGAGGTCCGCGCGACACGCGTTCCCAGACTCTTTCTCCGATCCTCGCAACCCCCCAGTCCTCTCCCTCTCATCCCCCCCCCTCCTCTTTACCGCCCCTGCGTGGTGGACGGTCGATTTATACGAGGCGCGCGACCGCGAGTGCGTGTGACGTTTTGAATTTGAGCCGAGAAAGTGGTGGCGTCTGCCGGGGGCCCACGCACACACGTCGTTTTTCAGCACTCCGCCGTCTGTGCTTCCCCTCCCCCGCCGTTCTCCTCCTCCTCCTCCTCCACCGTCCCTTCCTCCCCACCGTCCCCGCGGCCGTTCGCCCCCTCGCCTCGCCCCGTCTCTGTCGCTCTTCGGCCTCCGGGGCCCCCCCCTTCTACGTCGCCAGCCACAGTTTGCAGGGCGTCGCACGCAGGGCGGTACCGATGCCCTTTCGACCTCCCGCGGTCATCGAGAGTACGCAAGAGTGCTTCCGTCGCGCGACCGTCTCGCCGTCGATTCTCACGTACCGCCGCGTCGCCGCTCCATCTACGCCCGAGGCTCTTCTGTTCGCGACGCTCGTCCTTTGAGGACGCTTCGGATCTCTCCCTCTATCGCCGCGCGCACGTGCCCGGTGTTTGCGAACTGGGGAAAAACACGATCGAGAGGATCGGGAAAGAAGCCGATCGAGCGGCCAGGCGTCAGGATCTCCAGTTTCCAGTTTTCGCCGCGCGCGCGCGACGGTGCGCGCGTCCCCCGTCTACACCCACGTGCGCCTGTTTTGAGTGTCGAAGTGTCACTCGGGATCCTGGCAAAGCCGGCGACACCCGCCCGCCCGGCGTAAACGCATCTAGTCACGCGTCCGCTACCAAAGTAAACGAAGTCACCGCGCAGAACGCCGCGACCTTCGGCCACCGAGGCATCGGGGTAAAAAGAAGAGGAGCATCGAGTGTCATTCACCGAGGAGAGGAACATCGCATCGAACCAGCCGCGCATCTGCTCGGCCGGGGCACACGTATCGCAGACGCGAACGGGCTCTCGCCAGGGAAACGCACGCCTCCCGGACCCGATAGGGGAACGCTTTCGCATTCGCTGGACGATGAGCGACGTCGGTGCGCGAATTGTGGCGCTGCGATGATGGATCGTCGCCGGTAGAAATTCCAGCGGTATCGTCGAGGATGTCGTAGATAGGACGCCGTTATCGCGCGTGGCCCCAAGTGCGTGTGAGAGAGCGTGTCAGGCGCGAGAGTGTCCTCTGTGTGCGTGCGTGCGTGCGTGTGGCTGTGTTACTCGATACGAAGGAGAGGAACGGATTAAGAGGTTAGGATGCCGCAGTGCGCCGTGGCTACGTGCCGCAACAGTCATCGTCGGACGCGGGGCCGTCGTATCCGCTACCATCGATTCCCCCAGATACCGGAAGTGCGCTCGCGATGGGTGCGCGCGTGCGGTCGCGTGCCCCTCTCGAACGGCGAGATACCGTTCAACATACAAACGGCGCGCATATGCTCCCTCCACTTCACCAACGACTCGTACGAGAAGGATATGGAGCACCTTGTGCTCGGTCTTCCTGTGCGCAGCAGGCTGCGTCGTGGCGCCGTGCCGACGATCGGCGTGCCGGTGAACGTGCAGCCGGTCACCAAGATGCTGGTCGAGGACGCGAAGCGCTCCCTCCTCAAGGTCACCCACGCTAAAATGCTAACCGGACAGAAAGTGACCGGCAATAACGGCCTCAGCGCCGACAGTAAGCAGCAGAACCATCAGCCGGCCACGGAAAGGCGGCAGCAGCAGCAGCAGCAGAACCACAACTACCACCATCAACATCACCAGCAACGTGCCAAGAGCGGCAATCAAGTGAACCAGGAGCAAAAGATGGCGGGCATCGACGTGCTGCTTGCCCTCGGTCTCAAACCCGCGCCACGGTGAGTCCGTTTTTACACTCGCCGACCGGCCGATTACGTCTCCGATAAGGCATTCGAAGACGAATCTGGTACCGGAAACGATATGGAATTCCATCTCTCTCTCTCTCGCTCCCTCTGCCCCCTCCCTCCAAATACAGTCCCACAGATACGCTACATTTGCCCTGCCCGACGATATCTCGCGGTATTTAACGATTCAGGTTAAACATGGGAATTTTGAGAGTTTTTCTTTTGCCTGCGAGATGTTTGTTGAAGTTTCCAATATCTTTTTTAGCAAGATTCTGGTTACTGCTTTTTTATATCGTATCTTGCTCGAGAGGCATACGAGAATGTCGTTTCGCGCAGAACGGGTAATCGCTCGCAGCGATAAATATCGATTTTATGGGTTAAAATTGGTACAGTTGCAACTGCGGTTTAGTTATCGCGGCAACCACGAAGACCTTTAGCACGACCTCTGGCAAGAATGGCGCATTGATCCGCAATCGCGGATCATTCGAAAGTCCGCTAGTTTCTCTCCGAGTGCACGCAACGGAAGTTGCAGCAACGCGGGGAAACTCGACGCTCGTGTCTCCATAGTTTCTTCCTCGAGTTTTCAAGGTCACCGCGATTGCGTCTCAAGGTCACGCATTATTTTGACCGCCTGACTAATTGCGGAGTCTTGTGCGACGTTACAGAGAAGCATGCTCGTATTAATATTACATTAGCGATTTCATACGGTACTTATAGATATAAAGGCTACTTTCACTGTCGGTGGAGCAGAATGCTGTATAATGAGTGGGAAGATAGTTACGTAATTTTTACCTTGCACAAAACAGCTATTACATGATTACAGTTAGTAAGGTCTTGTTAATTTTTCTGCGGTAACGCGATACAGCCGTGAATTCGTTAATGATGCAAGGATGGTAGGTAGGTAGAAATTAAACTTCACTTTATATGCACATGGAGGAAGTTTAATCTTGTAATTGAACATTTACCCGAACTTTTATGTTTACCTGAAGATAATTTTAGCTTCCCCAAAAAATTAATTTTTGCGAGACTCGCGATGAAGCCGCATAAGGTTATAGAGCAGTGGTTCCCAATCGGTGGGTCGCGACCCCCAAATTAGTTTTTTTTTTTAATATTATTAAGTTAGAATTATATTCTGAAATACCTAATTTTAACGAGTTTTCTTTACCTTATTAAATTCACCTTATTTTATATAAGGGAGTCGCAGTTTATTTTAATATTATAAAAACGCATCGCGACTCATAAAAGATTGGGAAACACTGTATTCTAGGGTAAAAATAAAATAGCTATTCAATTCGATACGACTCACTAAATCAAAATCGTAATTTTATCATTTTTTGTACAAACTAAATTTGAGTCAGAACGTAATTTTGCTTAGAAGCGGCAAAACTTGTATTCGAGCGTAAAAGTTGCGTCGTACAATGTAGGCAACGCTCGACTAACTCGGGAAATAAAATACCGCGCGAGTAAGCGCTGTCCCCGCGAATTGGAGAACGCGTCTTCGATGCAGAGGAACGTCACTCCGCGAGTAAATTCTCCCCTACCGTCCAGCCTCGACCAATGAGAACCCGCGTTTTTATCTTCCTCACGAGGCACGGGCAGATAGTGCTTCTTCAACATCTCCTTTCGCTCGAAACGCTTTTCGAAACGTCTTGCCTCCACCAGTTTGTTTGTAATTTTATGTCTCCTCAGGACTTCGGTCTTTCCACATTGTAATGCATCCATTGATAAAGGTGGTGTTGTTTTTACGAGCAGATAGTACATATCTGCACGGTGTGCATCGTCGATACATTCAACGAGCTCTTTTTGCCTCTCCGTTTCGTTTGAGGACTGAAAAGTCTAATCGTGAGAAATCCGTCGTTTCCTCTTTTGAATACAAGTAAATAAATTTTGTACGGTAACATTAATTGCAACGATTACTACTCAGATTGTAGCCCGAAGGTCGAACATAGGTGTGCTGTGTTTCCAAAAACAAGAGAACGATAGCTTTGTTATCGGTGCTAATAATCGTTATCACTTGGCTCACGATCCAAAATAACGATACCTGGTAAATACTTGGCGAGAAGTTTCTCATAGATCATTTTACTGTAACATTGATCTCGTGCATACGTCAGCTAGGATGAAATCACTTGCAAGTCTAAATTTCAAACTTAAAATATCAGATTGGGGTGACTTTGACCGCAAAACTAAATTTTAAAACAAATCCCGCTAGCATTTATTGTGTAAAAAAAGAAGGGAAATAGGAGATTAACCACGTCTGAAGTAATTTAGAGCTTTGTAAACAGAAAAGAAATTCGGATATTATTCTTTAAGTCGATTTTTATAATCACCTAATGAATTTTATTGAATTTGCATTAGAAATATTTTTATCCGTTCCACTCGGCTCCCCCAATGATTAAATCCCAAGTGCGCTACTGATTCTCAGACAAAATGCACCTTGAGGTAGGCAATTAAAGCTATCCAAGGCACTTTGTCTGAGAATAACACCTGTTCTATAATAGATGATATACGAATTTATTTGAAAACCTAAGTTTGTGGTCAAAATTAGATTTATCCATTTAACGGTACTCATTACGTAAAAGGAGAGTGCACTGCGGTGCCTAAAATTTCTCACTCGAAACAAGTTCACTGGGGTAGCGAAATAAGAGCAGAGCCATCCGCAATGGTGTAGCCCTTGGCAGAGTTCGTCGATAGTCGCGCGAAGTGATCGTTTACCCAGATGATATTTCACAATCTCTCGATTGGAAGAGAAATCCAGCGTTGCATGCGGGTGGCTCGGTGCTCGACAGAAGGGAAAAGCGTCCTTCGCAAGAGAGACGAGCCAGGTGAATTTGGCGCGTTAGGTGCCGAAAATCGGTCGGGCGAAACTGGGGAGAAGGATCGGCGACCACCCGCACCATCTTTGGTGCACAAACAGCGGACCAGGGTCGTCTCTGCGACGGCGATTTGACCTACGGGCGACCTCGGGCCGAGAATCGACCGTCCTCCTTTCGTCATTCCACCTCGTGATATATCGCCGTTTCTCGTAGAACGCTCGCGCGATCTTATGTGGAAAAAAGCGGCGAGAACCGGGGACGAGTTTCACAGCTATCTTGGTCAGTTCGTCCCCGAGCGTCCTTGGGCGTGCAAGGTTTGCCTGGAGAACCATTTGCATCGCGTGGCCCTCCAACGGGACACGTGACTGGTTTCGGGAATTCCAGCGCGGCCGAAAACGATTTTTATTGCGGCCCCATCCTCTTAAATTAAATCTCTCCACGGGACCCCTCGCCGCGCCAGATCGAGTACCGCATTTTGCAATTTTAAGAGCACGGGGCCCATTAACGATCCATCGATCGGTATCTGCCGTTGCTCTTCGAAATCGTTGGAAAACGAAAGCCCCTCCCGTTGCATCTATAAATAAATGATGGGCATTCCTTTTCACGACTGCTATTTCCGGTACCTTCGTTCGAACAGAGACAGTATATTGCGTTAGAAATGATGGATGAAAATAACGATTCGTATGGTTCTGTTAGGTAATGATACTAGTAAGCCGTAAAAGTGGCTCGTGTGAGAAGTCCTTTACAGAGTCGATTGTGTATATATTTAGACGGGGGCCGATCTTCCTTTTCCTCCACAATGGAATTTCAAGAACCGATCGATTGTACCGAATTGACGGGGAGACTTAACGGACCGCTTTTTGCACGAACATAACAAGAGATTCGACTGTTATTCGCACCTGGCGTGTGCAGCTTGTACACGTCGAAATTCAGTACAATGTTGTGAAATATATTCAGAACTCTGCGATTAATAGTTCTTAATTTATGGATGACGATGGATCGACGTGTTGTTTATTTTACACGCAGAAACATTCGAGGAAAATGCAACAATGTGATCACAGAACTTTGTACTAGTCTAGACCTAAGTTAACCTAATTCAACCTCTGACCGATGGCAACGGTATTCGAGAAAGGCCTTCGCTGGTCAGGGACGAGGCGAGACCGGCTCGTTTCTGGCAAACGCGACCAGCCGCGTCGATTATCTTCCGAAACTCGAACCGTCGCGAACTGTTCGTGCTGCCGGCTTCAACCCAACCTCTGCGACTCCCTCCAGTCGCCAATAACACCACGAACGGAAGGAATCGTATACCTGAATATGCCCCGATAATCTCTGTACCGATCTATTCCCGATATGATCCACAAAACTTGCGGTAAAACGTTGAGACACTTATGTGCTCGGTTTTCTGTTTTTTTTACGGCTACAAAAATAGCCGTAGAAAGAAGGCATGGGAAGGTAACTTCTTTGCAAAGGTAACGTGCCTTCTAAGGGAAGAGGTGTCCGAGCTCGACTTCGTTGCGAGAAAAACTTCGGCGTAACCTCCGCGCACGGTTCACCAACGCTCGAGAACGTCCTTGGCGCTCAGGGACACCTCGGGCAGGCGAGAACACTTCTCCGATCGTCAGCGTCCGCGAATTAGGTCGAGAGGAGAGCGCGAGCGGGGCGGGAGAGCGCGCTCTCTCGTAACCATTCGATGTCAATAATAATAGCGCGAGTCTCACTCGCGTGGAGGTTTCCTTCTTCGCCTTTTTACCCTTCTGGCATTTCGCTCTTCGTCGACATCACTGTGGACATTTCGCGTTGTCCCTTGGGCCCTGCAGAGGGCAGTTTCGAAACTATCGCAACGATTAAAAGAAACTTGTTACGGCTGTGATTATTGATTGAAGAGCTTATATTGCGTGGTTGATTAAATAGCAAATTTTATGGTAAGCGCGACGCAGCCTGCCGAGGTGAGCGTTGCGACAAGTTGCAAGTACTCTTAGTATTACGAAGGACGGGGGAAGTGGAACGATGTGTTAAAGATCGCCTGGTATCAATGTTTATATAGTTTAGAGTTTTAGGAACTTGTTGAAGAATTTTTGGAGTTCTACTTTTTTTCCTTATATATATATTATTTTATATATGGACCTTATATATATTACAGTGAAGGATTATGTATTTTTTTTTTAATTAAGTTTCTTTGGTTTCATTCGGAATAGTGGTAGGCTAGGAAAGTTATTTTATACTATACAACTGGTGATAGTTCTAAATTTTCCAAAAAGCCCAATAAAATAGCATGGAAATGAGTTTATTTTACAAACCAAATTATCCGGAAGGTTTTAAAGTGTACCAACAGCCTTCCGAGTACCGAGAAACGAAATTGTTCTTTTCCTTTCTTCTCCCCCTCGTGAAAGCTATTCCGATGTGCCTGAGCGGGAAAGAAGTCTCCCTCGTAACCATTCGATGTCAATAATAACAGAGCGACTTCGACCGTGCAGAGGTTTCCTTCTTCGTGTTCTTCCCCCACCTGCGCCACGAAGTCGACCTTTCCGGCCTGTCTTTCCGTGGACTGTGTTGCTCGCCCCATCATCTACTCTGCCATTGTTGTTGTTTCAGCATACAATTTTAGAGTATCCTCTGTTTTGGTATCTTTAAATTATTTCTACGATCAAGTTAAACACTTCTTCTATTCCCAGAAGAAATTCCATTTTATTTTTATTGGGACCGTGAGGAAATCGCGTGATTGCAAATAATATTATAATATGTGTTTTCTAGTTGACCCAATTGCTAAGTTTTTACCCAATCTTTATCCAGAGTTCGTCGACCTCGCACGAGTCGAGGCCAGCTACTGACTTTTGGTAAACGAGTGCACCTCGTCCCCGATAGTTTGTTTTTCCCCGCGTTACCTTTAATCTGTCACCTGTGCGTCAACAAAAGTAACTAGTATTATTGTAATTACAGCCTGTGCTAACATGCGTGCCCGCGGGAGGTCACTCCGGCAATTGTTTAGCAATAAAACATTTACGTTCTTCGTCGCGTAAAATCGAGTATAGAAAATCGCTGTTAATAAATAACGAAATCAATAGGCTAGCCTAGAAGCGTTGGAGACATAAAAATCTCGTTTGGTACGTTGAATCGTAAAAGCAGGTTTACCTAGAGAAAGCTACATCCGTGTAAAGTGTAGCATTTCTGTTACCACCAACAATTCGTACTTCTTTTAGTTTGCATAATCGATAAAGGGCGTCAGAAAAATGTCCACCTTAGATGCAGGTGTCGTGCTTTAGTCGAGCACGTAAGAGTTGCAAAGCATCGAGTGGGATCCTAACAGTAACAATAACAACAGCAACTTTTATCAGAAGGGAGGAGGTTGTAGAAGACAGTAGGAGACGGAGGACGAAAGCGCGCGTTCGCTCGCGAAGAAGTAGGACGCCGCTACAAGGTCCCCTGGCAAACGTTTAACATAACCTAACCTAGCCCAATCTAGGCGCGGACGCACACACGCGCGCGCGCTTCTATCTGCCCGCGCCCCCCGAGTCACCGCATTAACCGCGGCAACCCCACCTAAGCCGGTCGACCTGCTGCACTCGGCTCTCACCCTCTCTCTTTCGCGCGCTCTCTCTCTCTCTCGCTCTCCCACCTTAGCTATATCCGTACGTTTCTATGACGAATCTGTCTCCGTCGCTCGGACTTCTGCCCGTACTCGACGGTATTCGCGCGGTACTCGCGCGCCTCGTAGTCGGTTAGACGTCCTTCGTCTAACCGTAAATGCGCGAAAACAGGCTCCGCGCGCGTTCGGGCAGTGTGTACACGCTAGCGGTTCTCGCGCACGGTCATAGAACTCCCGTCCGTGAAACGTGTAGTGACTCGGGAAGCTGCCTCGCCTCGCTAGCTCGCCGCGGAGAAAGCGGCGAAAAGGGTTACGGCGGCTCCAGTCGTCGGCCTGCCAACCGCGGCTGCAACCGATCTTCCGTTCGGTTCGGCTCGACGTCGCTCCCGTTAGTCGCCGAAACAACTCGCGCTGATCTCCGATAGACGAACGACCTTTCGTGACCTTTGCCGTTTAACCACCCGTTGTAAAAGGGGATCGTCGATGCGGCGCGCGACAGTGCGAGCGGCCAGTGTCTCGGGGCAAAGAAGACGCGAGGCGCGGACGATTGCTCGCGATCGGCTACGATCGACTACGTCCGGCTGTCCCCGGGGGGCGGAGGGGCGGCGGGAAGGAAGGATCGTCGCGACCGGCGAACGGCCACGCTCGGTGAAAAGTGCAAGTGGAGTGTGAACGGTGCATGCGAACGCGTGTGCTCACGCCGCTCGGCTTCCCGTGTCAACGGTTCTCCTCGTATCCAGAGCGAACGGGCTCTTTCTCATCTCGCCCCGCGGATGGCACAACTTGCGAAGCCGCCTTTATACATGAGGGGATACTTTTGGGAAGACGTAACGACCCGCCGCTAATGTCTCGTGGTATATACGTCGAACGTACGTACGTTTACGCTTTACCGGCTGAAGCCTGGTTTATGTATAAGGTTAGGTCTCAAAGTTTATGCGACATCCGTGTGCTTCGTACAGGTGGAATTCACGAGTGTGACAGCTGAGTGGAATGTTCATACGAACTTCGTTTTTCTCTTCTTTTTATTGTCATTTATATTGTGTTACCAGCAAAGCAGAACTATGGTTTAGATATTGGGTCAACCGATTGTTTTCGACTCTCTACGTGCGTGATATAGAAACTAGTTTGCAGTCCATGTTTTATACTGCTGCGTGACAGTGATTATTATACTGTTTAGAGGAAATTTCTCTTTCCTTTGTGCGAGAAACAGTTCGTTATCCTTCGTGTTTTTCGCAAATTTGCATGGTTGCTTTTCACGCGACTACGTTATTAATGCTGACACCAGGGGGAGGGGTTCCACGTTGAATGTGCAAGTAGTTTGCGATGCTCGGTTTCTGGGGCGAAACTTTTTTTTAGGTTATACGAGGTTCGCTCGTCCAGAAGATTTCAGATACCGTTTACCGGCCGGTTTCGCTTTCTCCTTCGCTTTCGCTATCGCTACAGTTAAACAGTTGCGCGCTCTGCTATGATTTTATGCGAGCGAGGAAAGCGTGAAAGGAACAATAGCCCGGCGAAATACGAGTCCTTTGATCAGTGCAACGTTGCCCGGTGTACTTTAAGCAGCGTTTACAACGTTTCAAGGGGGTGCAGTGAATGTTGGTAATCTTTATAATGGACGTCATCGCTGTATTCACATGAAGTAAGTTGAGCGTCGACAAGTCTTAGGTGCTTCTAAGTAGTTTGCACTGTTTAAAATGTTCTCGGTATCGCAAAGTAGATGCAAATCGAGCAATTATTTGCTTCGCAGTGATCGATGAAAACACTGCAGTTATAGTTGCCAGTGGTGAAAGGCCTTTGCGCTTCGAAGTCGAGATCAGTTGCACAAATAAATATTACAGTTAGAAGTAGAAAGCGAACTAACGTATTTCCGTTGAAGAATAAATCAGAGCTGCCAATGGCAGGTGGTGTTACCGACGCCACTAAAATTCCACGGAAGTTTATGGTAGGTTTTTATGAAGCGTTGTCGAAATCAAGCACTACTTGATCGTTGATGGGCCCGCGACTGCTGAAAACGAAAATCGATGCGGCCACTAACCACCTGTTACATTCTGCCTGAAAAAAAAGAATGCACGAGGGGAAAAAAACAGCGAAACGAGAATCACAAGGTGGTTCGTGTTTCCCACGACCTTTAACGCATCGGGATGCAACTACTTAGTCGTGCATTTTATTAACGGACCCAAAATTTAATAACATTTTAAACGATTGTTATATGTTACTGAATCACATACACGTTCAATGCAAAAAAAAACAATTTCACAAATTAAAATTAGAGTATTAAATTTTTAGGGAATAAGCTAAAACATTAGCAACTATCATTATACCTTATTTAATTTTATAAAAATAGTATGTACACTCTGAGCGTCATTTACGACTACCAGCGCTTCCATTTTGTTTTCAATTCTGTCCACCTTGCGGGAACAGTGCGCCTCGTTCGTGAGAAAGTTTCAGTTCGTCAATTTTTTCGAGCCGATTAAACGAATTAAGAATAGCCGCCAGGTCCCTTTGTGTCGATCGAAAGGTTAGAAAACTCGAGGAATAGTTGGAGGGCTTTTCAGAATTGGTACCGCGAAACCTATATCCGCGTCTATAAAGTGCAGTGAACGCCACCGGGTGCAACGAACTTGGCTTTCCCCCTCTTTCGCGCCCTCTCTTTCTAGCGTCGCCTCCCTCCCTCGCGTGCAATTTCCCCCTCTGGGAGTCGCTGCTCCCTTCTCGCGCTCGGGCCGCGTCGCTCGTTGCGAACCCGCCACAGGCGTAGGCACGATTTTTGGACGGTTCACCGAGTGTCTTTCATCCGTTCTCGCAATGTTTACATTGCGTCCGACGGGGCAGCCTTCCCTTTCGGGCCAAGATTTTTAAATAATCCCACCGTTTTCGTTGTAAGAGATCACTCTCGATCGGTCTACCACGTTGCCGGCAATAGCTGGTGGGAAAGATTTTCCCTGGAAGCGTATTTAGTTCGCAGTTTTGTCGGAAAATAATTAGTTCGACGCGCGCTTTCTTCTTTGTCTCCAGGTTTTCGTGAACTTTCTACCGTCTCGTTTAAAGTGGCCAGGGTTGACATAGTTATTCAGGAATTTTTGCTTTCCTTTCCGGTAATTTGTAATTAATTTATGCAGGTAGGTGAAGCTAGACACGAAGGATAGTATAATTGTGGCATGCGAGCTAAGTGATTATCAGGTATGTGGGTAAAGGGGTGAAAATATGTGTTAACGGGAGGTACTCTTCTGGATACTAGACATACACTGGCGTTTAAAATTATCTTGTTATGTACAGGTGAGCTTCTGGCTTTGCACTACTGCCTTATGAAAGGGTTGTCTTTAAATGGCTTTTGAAAATGTTTTAAGTAGGAAATCACTTCATGTTGGTAGCTTGAAATTCGGGACTTAATTAATTAGCTGCGTTATTGAGTTACGGTTTCTTTTAAAAATTGCCGGAGCCAGCGTTTTCCTTCCTCACAGTCCTTAGAAATTTTTGTGTACGAGATCTATGGGGATATTTAAGGCAACTGTCTCTTCCTCCTTTTAGTGAATTCAGAGGCTTTTTAACCCTTGTTTGGAAATTGGGCCATTTTGACCCAGAATCGAATCAAATTGTCATTCTTCTTTTAGTAATGTAGTATTTAGACTGAAACTCTTTCATATTTTTAAATAACTAATAACTGTCAATAATAATAATTTTTTAAATTTTTCATTTTGAATTTTTTTATTCTGGAAATTTAATAAGTTCTTAAAACATTTAACCGCGATAATTAAATGAGCTGAGTTTTATGTTTATACGCTCGTTTCTTGTAGATATACGATATTAGGTAAATTTGACCCAAATTTACTTATCCGCGTAACTTTACAAATCCCGAATTACCCAAATTACAAATTCCAGAAAATAGTTATGCGAAGATAAATCGATTTTCCGGATTCGTTCTCAGAAGCTCATGCCTATGTCAATAGAAACATTGGGAATGAAATTAAAAATAACAAATATGGGAATTTAAATTCGGGGAACGAAAGTTTCTAATCATAGAAATATGCATTTTACGAATCTACTTCACGATTGCGAATTTTTAATAGTATATGCATACCATCCTGAAGAAACTCTCCCCCACCCCTCTCGTTGTTTCTCAAGTAAACAGCCGGCAAAAATGAAAGAAGAAATTTTCTGATCACTCCGAAGTGTCTAATTTGCTAATTCACTTCACGATTGCAAAGTCTGGACGGTACGTAGATACAGTCCTGAAGAGGGGCGCTCATACTCGCTCATACTCTGTGAAGTATGTAGGTAATGGAGCGCATGGGAGGCGCGAAAGCGTTAACCCCGCTGTGTGGTCACCTTCTATTCTAGTGCGTGTGTAAGCGCGCCTCTTGCCGAGGGTAAACGCGGAGCGGCCAAGCGCACGCGTTGCAAAGACCACCCTGGGTCATCTTCGTCGTGGGAGTACCCTCGCTTTCAACCTACTCGTCCACGTCTTCACATCGATCAGCGAAACCGAGTCGGGGAAGATTCGAAAATTCTTAGGGTCGAACAGTGTTGACGTGATGAAACCCCGCATACCCCTAGAAGCACAAAATATTGGACAAATATTTTTTTCAAATATTAGAATAATATATTTTTTCAAATATTAGAATAATATATTTTTTTCAAATATTAGAATATATTTTCAAATATTAGAATAATATTTTCAAATATTAGAATAATATATTTTTTCAAATATTAGAATAATATATATTTTTTCAAATATTAGAATAATATATATTTTTTCAAATATTAGAATAATATATTTTTTCAAATATTAGAATAATATATATTTTTTCAAATATTAGAATAATATATTTTTTTCAAATATTAGAATACTATATTTTTTCAAATATTAGAATAATATATTTTTAGCCACGCCCTATCATACTATGTACGCTGAATAAGATTTTTCGAAGTGACCATAATGAGAAAGTTAAACCGATCTGAAATGATACGTCTAAATTAATAACCCACCTCTAGTTTACTCTTACACCTAAAAACCTAAAAACCGTGCGGATCGTTTTAAGCGGAGGCTAACCACGTTGCGCAGAAATGAATCAGAATTATTAATGAATTAAACGAATTAAAAATTCATAGGTCTGAAAATTTATGCGCTACATTCAGATTTCTCTTCGGAGTTGAATATTTAACATGATACGTTATGAATGCTGATGTATTAACGAGGCTCCTTTGATAGAATTTTAGTTAAAATCGAATTGAATGTGAAATTAATCGCTTCAGAGAAGTGTGAAGAATAAAGATGGTCATATTTCTCTACATCGATTTAACGAATTACTGTGCACATAGTAATTGCTACGCTAAAATGGCAATTATTTGCTAATTGGCCACTACTCCGTTAAAGTTCGTAACAGAGCCACTTCGAGTTTGCCTGGCAATCTGTGCAAACAAATTTACGTTACCTTCCCATTGTGTGTTACAAAAGCAAAGCATATTCGCTGCACTTTTAATTATGACCACTTTATGCAACTCGTCTAATTACACAGTTCCCTTGGACAAGTGGCCGATATAAACATTTGTATCCACGACACTATGAAAATGATAATACAGGCGCATGCCGAGCGTTTCCCATTGAAACCGTCCTTCATCTCAGTGACAACTATTTTCTGTGCAAGGTTGCAGCAAACTTCTCCAGCAGAATTATCGGTTTACCAATGTCATCGTTAGAAATCGAACGTTTTGTTCTCAATTCTAATTGACGTGTGACTTGTCCCTTCTTCTTCTTCTTCTTCTGTCTTCACCTTCGCGAGATACTAGTCGCTTGCAATAAATTTCACCCGCCACTGTCTACAACGCAAATGTAGCTGTCCATAATAGAAAAAATTACCATCATGTTTCTGGAATTATACTTGACGAAATGTGTAGGTACTGAGAAAAGGTAAAACAGCTTCAGAATGGGGGGCATAAAACTTGTGCACAGCGTTGCAGCTAGTGCCAGTCTAAACCCCACGATTCCCCAACATCAAGGCTCTACTTGTAGGAATACTTTCACAGAAAAATTTAACCCTGCGTGGCCACACCTTCTTACAATCACAAATTTATCACATCGGCAATTTTAATCTTCCTGAATTTTTTAAGATTCGGTTCTTCAACTGAAAATTATGAAAAAATTCACAGACACGTACACTAGTGGGTAGAATGTCAATTATTTTTTTTATGAATTTCTATTCAGTAGAACAAACGTAATGGAGCTTAAACTGCAACTTACGTTTCACCCTGTAACTACCCTAATCGGAGGAGTATCGGCTTGACATGTGGCAGAAATAGTTTTCTTTGGGGAACCCATCGATTGCTATACACCAAGTTCAATTTGATTAGGTGTCATTTTCACCATACTTACTCAACTAGGTCCTTTTTAAATTTTATTATGAAGGTCTAAAAATTTACAGAAATATTGGCAAACACAGGGGTGCGATACACCCCGCGTGGCCACGAGAAATTACCACTGCCACCGTGCAATATTATTCACTAATCGTCACCTTCGAGCTTCCTTTTAATTTTCATTAATTACAATTGCCAAGGATGGAGTCGGCTTGTAAAAGCGACATTTTGCAATGTGAGCCGCGGAGCAGTGGTACAAGGCCGGCGGCCTGAAAGAGCCCGAAGGGCACAGGAAACGCTTACTCACGGGAGAAATATTTGTTTGCTTGCAGCTTGAACAAGATGCACGCGATGGAAGGCGCCGCGGGTAACGGGAAGAAGGTGGACTCGGCCGAGAAGACCAGGGAGGACGATTCGTCGCGAGCGTCGCCGAAGGTGCCCCAGAGCCAGCAGAACGGAGCGGCGCTCCCTGAGGAGACGGCCGCCGCGCCCGGGACGCTCGAGTGTATACGCTCCTCGGCTTCCATAAAGAAGGAGCCGCTCTGCGACTCGGAGTCCGAGGGGACGTGCAAGAACGCCTCGTCGGCGGAGGCGGCGCAGCAGAAGTCCGCGGCGTCCCGTTGCGCGAAATCCGAGACAGAAGGGGGCAGCAGGAAGCGAAAGTCTACGGACGGGCAGCTGCCATCCAACGGCAACTCCACCCCGAAGAAGTTCTGCCACGAGCAGAGGGAGCAGTACATCACGTCCCTCGTTGGCTGTGAAAAAGTTACCGCGGAGGAACTTGCCGCGAGAGCTGACCAACTCCGGGCCGAAGTACAGGTAAATACAGGGGGATCCTTTGGACCAGGTGGATTAATTTTATCAAGGATGAACGCCCCTTTACTTGATAGTGGAGCGATGTGATCATCTTTCCGAAGTGGATTTTGCAAGGTGGCAGCGTCCTGCGTGTTGAGCCTCGTCGAGCTCTCGCAAGGGAAGGACAGGAATTGTCCGACTTCGGTTTTCACGTGGTCTTGCAGAATGGTAACAGGCCAATGCCTAAGAATAGCTAATAATTCGGCTGATCGCTGATCATTTTTAAGATGTAAACAATTAAAGTTTCGTACCTTGATAGATGTAGGTATTCTGCAGTGGCGGATTTAAGGGGTCATTTCGATTAGTGCGCCTATAAATTCAGCGATTTTCAGGAACTTATTGCGATGAAAAGAATTGTAGTAATGGAATAGAACTTGTTTCTATTTATTAAGGGGGTACTCCTAATTTATTTAACCCTTTAACGCCCAGAGCCGTTATTTCAAAATTGTGAGATAATATATATATATATTAGTCTATATATACATATAATGGTTCTATAGGATAACTAGATCAAAATTGAATATTGATTATTTCAATTTTTCTCCATTCCGTGCCGAAAGTTAAATATAAACAGACGATAGAATTTTACGCACATTCAAAATGAGTGTTGCACCGGTGCAACACTGGGAGTTACAGGGTTAACAAAAACTATAAGTTTATTCGTATGTTGACAATTTGACTCACGCGGCGCGACTCTCAGCCACAGATTCTTCCTCAAGAATATTTTGAGGAAATATTGAGGAATATTTTGAGGCTACCGAATTGATGACTGCCCAGGATGAGGTTCTCCTAGCAACTCACCAAATACGTGAACCGAGGCAAGCTCGGATAACTTCGGGTACGGAAAAGCTGCTCGGAGTCGCGCCGAGTCAAATTGTCAAAATACCTGAGAAACGCATATGAAGAATAAAATGACCCGAGGCGAGGCATAGTGAGAGCCTACCTTAAGGCAGTCGCGGGGTTAAAATCAGTGGTGTGTAAAAAGTACCGAGCAATTACTACAAAGCCTTCGACGCGCATGCCCAAACAGAAAACGGTAACCCAAGTATGCCAAGCCTCCTACAAGCTTCACCATACCTTTAAATACGTAGGGGAATGTGGGGTAAAACGGAACACCAATGTTCTGTTAGATAAGAGCTGCGAATGAGTTGGTACCGGGTGACATGGAACCAAAGGGTCCTCATAGCATTTTATGATAGACCATAATAGATCCCTGCGGTACCAACTCATTCTCAGCTCTTACCTAACAGAAACATTGGTGTTCCGTTTTACCCCACTTTCCCCTACAATAGCGGTCAGTCATTAAGCATGAAGATCAATCAGAAACGTAAATTTATTTATTCCCATTGCTTTCTGTTGCCCCGTAGGCCTTGGACGAGTTAGCACGTGCCAAAGAAATGGAATGGAACGAGATCCTGAGCATGAGAAAGCTGAAGGAGGAAGCGTACCTGAGAATCGAGAGAAGACGGCAGGTTATGGGATTCATGGAGGGCAACGGTCAGTTGGCAGACACGTTACCGCCAGCCAGCTTGGCACTGGGGCCTGAATGGGAGAGCAGCGGCAACACCACTCCTGTATCCAAAGAGAAGATGAATTTCGGCTCGAAGGAGGACCTCCCCGAGGAGAGCTCGCGGGACTCGCCCGCCTTCAAGAAAGAGAAGACCGGCAAGCAGGGCTCACATCGGCAGTCTACACCTCCGAAACAAGGCGGAGAGAACGGCCGCAAACACGCAGAAGCGCTCAGCCCAGAGAACCGGCAGATCGGCGAGGGTCGCCAAGGCGCCATCGTCGATGTCAGGTCTATCATCGCTGATTACAGGCTGAGGCATCCTGAGACAGTGCCGCGCAGGTAATTAGTCGCAACACTAAATATACAGTAAAGTGATCAGTGACGGATTTAAGGAAAAAAGCCTAGATGGCAAAGGTTCTGGGACATCTTGTATACAGAACAGAATTACAAATAAATTTACTCGCGTGAGGTATGAGAATTATGGAAAGTAAAACAAAATATAGTGTTTGGATAAGATCAAAACTTTTTTTTGGAAGATAGAGTCGCCGTTAAATGCGCCACTGAAGGTGACTTTTCGTCCACGATTTGTGTCCCCAATTCTGAATTTGAGGTAGTCATTTGTCCCCGGTTTTTGGTAATAGTTCTCGATTCTCTATTCCTTCATTAAAGTTACAAAATAATCAATGTGAAACCGAAGCCGCGAGCTTGCTCTAAAATTCTATTAATTTTATTAATAATCTCGTGGGACATTAATCTCATGTCCTCGGAAACCCCAAGAAAAAATGATCACCTTTATATACAGAGGACTATAAAACTACTTTAATGGTACTCGAATACTATAGTTTTCAAAATATATTCATAAAATCCAATATTCGTAAATTTTCAAGACCTGCAAATTTGAGAAGCGGTAGATTTTGGGGAGCGACAAATTTTGAGTGAAAGAAATTGGGGAAAATTTAAACACAGAAGCTTGAGACACCTTTAAAAACAATTCACTTCTTTTTCGTGTAGTGAATTAGTAAAATAACTCATACGTGGGTTGCCATATTGAATTAATTTTGAAATTGCCTCGACTCCTTAAATTAAAATATTTGATGATATTTCGCGGAAAGGGCGACAGACACTTGTCAGCCCAGGGCACCAAATCTCCAAATCCGTCCCTGCTTATCAAACATTCCAGTATTGAATTGTTGCAAAAAAATGAGTCCACTCAGTTTTGGAATCTGAAATCAGAATCGTTTCTTAATTAAATTCTTGTGGAAGTTAGAAAGTGTATCAGGAATAGCTTAATCATAGTGAAACTTCAATATTACAACTGACTGTAAGGCTGCATCTACATAAAACTGTAACTATTTGGCTAGAAACTCTTCCCTCACTACTAAATAAAAGTAACTTGGTATCGATAGAAACGCAACAGCTTCTTATTAATTAGCATAAAGTTCCATTACGTCGAAGAAGCATCAGTAGAAAGAAAATGTTACAGGAACGATAATTTTTCAAATGGTTCGTTATATATTAAATAATTGAATTTACAATTAACGTTAATTATAGAAAAGCTTGCATAAAATTGTATTTGTTTGAATTTCAGGGGACGAAGAATGAGAAATTCGGTGAACGTCGGCCTCGGAGCTGGTGGAGCTATGGTCGAAACGGGGCACAGCGTTGACTCAAGGCCATCTAGTACAGATTCTTGTAAAAGCAACCCGAACGCGGTCGATCCTAATAATTCCATGAGTTTCAAGGACGTGCTCGTGCAGTTCGCTAAACTGAGCCAACAACAAGGTACACAAAATTAATCCAGCAAAGATTACATCAAGCGATCGTACATCGTGCCTCCTTGTAACTGTATCTTCGTCGAAGCAGTATAGTTTATCTCCAAAGCCCAATTCGAAGCAAACCGATATGAAAGTGTTATATATTGATAAAAGTTCATCCTTAACTTAGAAAGTTTAAGACGTTGAAAACGTCGCGTCGATTAAATGCCAGACGTGAATTAATTTCGATAAACGTAAAATTGTAGGTGAGCCGGTGAAGACGCCTCAGAATTATCCAGATGTAACGCTTCATCCTGTTGCACCGTCCCCGGCGCCTCAGAATACACCACCTCAACAGAGTGGTTCATTACTCCACGGAATTCTCACGAAATCGCAATCTCCAAGACCTACCACTTTTTCACCTACTTTAGCTAGATTACTCACCGCACCTGAAAGAGAAAGGAATGCACCAACAGCCGCGTCCATGCCGCAGCAAAGCGCGGCAACCCAGCACCTTTTGCAGGCATATCAAGGCTCTAATCCGGTTTCTATCAGCGACCTCCTATCTTCTTCCAAGGTATTACCACTTTTCTATAAAATGATACTTCACGCGTTGGCTGTCCGGGCTTCGAAGCCATGGATCCACTCGCTCGTCCAGAAAAACTGATAAGCTTCTTACCCTGAAAAACGCATTGTCTTCATTTCTAATCACTGTTACATTTTATCACGGCGCACTAAATATTTCTCTAAAGGGGGATTTGTATTCAACACAAGTAAACGTTACGATTAATTTTGCGGTGCCCTATGCATAGATATTTATTATTTTAAAACGTAAAAGTGTCCCAAGTGTGTGAGCAGAAGTAAACTAAAAAAATGCGAAAATATTAATTAGTAAATTATAGATGAGTATTAGCCTCGATATAATTAAACATTATTTATTTCTATATTTTCAGGCTCGAACTGAAATAACAATAACACCGGTGGTTAACACTCCGGTCCAATCTCACTCGAATAGTTTAATTCACGTGGTAAGAGAGATACATTGAAATTGAAATAAGTTCAGTCGCTTAAACTTCTGTATTTAACATCCTGTGTTTCGCCGAGTAGGATGACGTTGAGGAAGAATCAGCTGTAATCGAAGACAGAGAGACCCGCATTTCTTCAGGCGGAAGGGACGCCAGAGAGGACAGGGACAGTCCTCCGCGATGCCAGGGATGCCACGAACGTGCTGCACAGTTCGTGTGCGCTGGCTGCGGAAATCAGTGGTACTGCAGTCGCGAATGCCAGGTGAGATCTAAAAATCCTGCAATCTTTTTCGCTGCGCCGCGTTAAAGAATTTAATCGATTCGTAGTCAGTCGCGAGACTATTATTAACGAATGAATACATTTCAGGTCGCTGCATGGGACGAACACTCAGAAGTGTGTTCTGGCTAAATAACGAGCGTCTGTTATCCAGCTTAGACCTCGTACTTGCGGTATCAGGTTAAATACCTATTCAACTGAGAATGAATCTAGTCAAAAACGAATGGCCAAGAATTTAACGCGTATTGAGCACGATAAGGCGCTGGGAGACAATGTTAAGAGAGCAGTGTATATTTTTAAGGATCTTCAAATATGTTTCATCTGTAAAGGATAAGTTTTATTTCGTAAAAGGGGGAATCGCCGCGCTATAGGCGGTCCCCGTAAGAAATGAGTATTTGCGAGAAGGACGGAAGCATTAGACTTCGAGGGCACCTAGACCAGGAAAGATTCGGAGGCGAAGTTAAGAAAAAAAAAAAAAAGACGGTCATTGCTTCATTGTAATCACCGCGTTGCTTTTATTCGTTATTCAGTAACGAACGATCGAGAGTCTTCATTAAGACCAATAGAGAGAGTATTAACCCTGCTGAAATTAAGCATTTAACGTGTATCTTCCAAAGGGCAAATCTGTTCGAGGGATTCCAACTGTAACAGGAATTTGCGTCGGACATAAACATTCGTAACAACTTCGTGTATCGGATTACCTTCCTCTTTTTCGTTTTCTTTCTAGATTTCAACCAATGCGTGACGTACGATGTACGCTAGTCGAATGTTTTCAACATTTTCCGAAGCAAGAAAAGAGAAACAAAAAAAAAAACAAAAAAGAAACCAGACCGGGAGTAGCTGATGTGTACGCTTGTAACGAGGAAACAGAGCACAAAACTTATATCTCGTGATGCTGTACATAATTTTATACGTGTTAGCAGGGTTGTTCAGCGTCAGATTTTAAAAACAGTTGGTTAACCGCGTGCCATGCGTAAGATTCGCTTGATGGTCAGCTTTATATGTTGGAAAGATCTAAGTTGTAGATTATTCGAGTGTTTTTATAATCCTATCGTTTTGTTTCGTTTCTCTTTTTCTCTCTCCCTCGTTTTTTTTTTTTTTGTAATTCAAGTCTTTTGCATTACGGTCAGACGACGTCGCATGCTGCGAAGTACACACGGACATTCAGCCTTCATATATTTTTGTCGTTCGTTCAAGAAAGACGCGTAAAGTGCGTACCGAATACCAATATTTTATACCACATTTGTTACCAACGTATAAATCTAGAATTAACGAGATGTTAGCCTTAGTATAGGTTTAAGCTACTTCTTTTTTCTCTTCTTCTCTTTCACGACTTGTTCGTTGGTAACGTATCGACACGTTCTAAGTTCTTTTTTTTCTCTTTTTTTTTTAAATTAGTATGTTACCCAAACGATAATTGTCCCAGACATAATCTGTAGTCCAAAGTTCCTACAGGTACACGCAACATTATATATATTTTTCCCAATTACGAAGCAAACCAAAATAAAGTTTTTAATCGTATCTTAACGAGCATTTACTGTTTCTACAACCACCGGCGTATCACAGATTCGTTGTGAAAGAAGTTTTCGCGATTTATTTAAGATTCAATTGTTACACGGTGAAGTTAGTGCCGAGTTTCAGTTTCAAAATATCTGACAAGCTTTTCGCTCGGATTTCTTCAATGCCTAAAGGCGGGCTCTCAGTACACCTCGCCGTGCCTCGGATTCTTCCTCGAGAATATTTTGAGAAAGAGCGGCGAGGCGAGGCGTAGTATGAGTGGATGCAATGCCACCGCACAAGAAGAGGTTCTCTGAGCATCTGACCAAACACATGAACCGTAGCAAGCTCAGGTAACTTCAGGTACGGAAAACCCGGGGCGACGCGAGCCTAATTACCTATGCAAGCGCGAAAAAAAGTTGCCGCGAGGCGAGTCGTAGTGAGGCCTACCTTAAACGATCGCACAATGCACTCATCGATTTGTCATTATTATGTATTATGTAAAACTAATATTTATCATATAAAACTAAGATATTTCTGCAGCTCGGTGCAAGAAATTTAAATTCATACTTACAAAATTTTATTATTTACTGTTGATGCCGTTGGTGGCACTGCTGTGAATCTTTCGTATAAAAGGGGAGTTCGCGCGGAAAATTAATTGTCTTGTGTTGTTTGAAATCGTCGACATATAGGATGACGTTTCCTCAAGCTCACCAAGTAGAATTAATAGCACTAGCAGAACTAGCAGGAATTTCGGCAGTCCCAGGAGTTTATCGGTAATAATGCACGAAACACTTACACATAACCTCTAAAACTTTGACGGTTTTCGCGACATAACCTATTACTTTGACATTTTATAATTGGTGTAATATATTTCGAAGGCTTTTAAAATTCTATTACATAAGTTAATCTCACTCATATGACATTAAAACACTGCGAAAACACATAATGTTATTCTTCTAGAATTATACTGGAACTTCTGGCGCTTCAAATATCACCGGAGGATATATATATTCTTCTCAAGCAAATATGCCCGCGATCGATAGACAAGCAACAAACCGTAAATACTACTAAAGACGTGCCGAATACGTTACCCACGAATTAATATGTACCTTTAAATACTCGACTGCTAGCAGCGACATTATTGTAAGTGTTCCGACAAACGTGTATGTTTCTCTTATGGCGTTTATTATAAAAAGTATTTATTAAAAGAAGTTACAATTATAAGTTACTTTTGTTCAAATAAAAATAACGCAATTAAGTAAAGAAAACATTAATCCTTTCGTCGCTGGTAATGTTCACAGTGATTCGTTCAATCGACAAGTTACCCACTCACTACGATAAACAATCTGTGTCGTTAATTTACGTAAACATCGTACGATAACTGGCGAGATCGTAGCACTAAAGGGACAAAAGCGTGTTTGGAGAAATATATTAAATTCCTTAGACTGTATAATACTCTGATTTTACCTTTAATATTCCAAACAACCTGCTCTCGCTAATTTGTCAGCCATCTCGTTGCCATAAATTCCAACATGACCGTTCACGTGGTTCTGAAATATTATTTTCAAATACACGGTAAGTACGAGATACGAGATCGAGATTCTAACGAGAGACAAGTATTTTTACCCAATGTATATTCAAAGAACCAAGCGCCTCCTCCATTTCTAGCAGCTCGACCTTATTTATAACAGGCTTATTGCTCATAGTTTTCCATCCGTTAGCTTTCCACTTTGGCATCCAATTTTGTATACAAGACAGTAGGAACTTTGAGTCCGTGTTGATCTTCAAATTCTTTATACCTGCTTTCTTTGCTTGCCTGGCGGCTACAGTCACGGCCTGAATTTCTGCCATGTTGTTTGTCGCCCGACCATCGACTGGCTTCGATACGTTCCTATAATCGGTAACGTTAAGAACGCTTCTGTGTCAATTGAGAGTTTAATGAAGCATGAGAATGTAATGATAATTACATGGGATGACCGTCGCCAAACCAAACTCCTATACCTGCGCGTGAATTCTTTCTACCGTTCGAGCTACAAGCACCGTCCGTGTAAACATTCACGTAACCATCTTTATCGATAATATAATCTGACGGTGTTTTCTACAAAGAATTGTGACAGCATTAGTAGGAAAGAGTGTACCGTGTTTTTGAGAAATCGGCAGAGGTGGGTTTGTGCATAGGCTAACAACGGAAACACCAGATTTGAAGGAAACTTGGTGGAGTGATGCGTCTGTGTCTGCATTCTACAAACACAGCGTAATTGTAATTTCAGCCATAGAGATTCAGTCAATTATGAGAAAATTAAATGTAGAGTTTGTGAGAATCGTGTAGTGCAGTGTATTTGAGTAGTGGAGCGATTCATCCAACAGCAGCTTCGGTGTAGCAAAATGCATTGGAGAGTTTAAATTTTAAACTCGTCTCACTGGCCCAAAGCTACTGTTGAATGAACCACTCTACTACTCAAATACACCGGACTTTGCGATTTGTACAAACTTTACCTCTAATTTTCAATCTGAAATTTTATTTTGCCTGTTTTCTGCAACTTTCGCTTAAATTGAATTATTGCTGCCAGGTAGAAGAAAGATAGTTTATCAAATATTCATATTAAATAACTCATATCTAAGTTAATTTTAAATTAAACTATTTGACAATGTCTCACGGAAAAGGAGGCAAAAGCTTGCTAGCCTATGGGCGCTAAATCTCGAACAATTATTATCTGTGCGGAAAGACGACGCATGAATTATGCAAATAATATATACTCGTAGAAATATTTACTTTTGGTGCGGTACATTCAGAATTCAATTCACTTATGACTATTAACTTGCGCTTCTTCGAAGGTGGCTTTTCGTTACTGGCACCTGAAGATGCGCTTCTCTGTTGCATCGATCTACAAAGGATTTTAAATTGAAATATGTTACCCTAACGTATCGTCGTAGTACAGTGACTGTACCTTTTCCCAAACGCGGGCGCTGCAGCTTTCAACCCGCTTCCCTTAGTTGAGTTTGCATTTTGTTTAATGAAATTCTCTGCCTCTATTTGTGAACTGAATTTTTTAAATACAGGACCAGAGTATTGGTGAACCTGGGTTCTACATTGATCCCTGATTGGAAACAGATAAATGTATTAACACGAGATAGATTTAATAGTAAAATGTAAGAAAACTCTGAAGATGAAGATTTGTTTACCAAGTACTGTAAATCCCAGGCTTGCGACCCTTGGCAACTGCATAATAAGACGGTGCCATACTTCTGAGTATATTACAGAGAAGATTTAACTGAGGTATTTTCATTTATTATCTTTTAATACTGTCTTAACCTTCTCGTGGATTTATTAAAAACTATCTGCAAAGTTTAACAGAAGATAATGCTGGGAAGGGTCCCATAAACGTGTCAACAATCGTAAAATTTACGGCGGTGTGAAATATAAAACGTGACATGCGTTCGACTATTAAACAACAATATTGTACGACACTGTATGATTCTGATGTAACTATATACGATAGTGCGAAAAAAACAACCTCAATTTTGTATTGAGCGTTAACAGGTAAGTGAATAATATGGAATAATTGACACAGGATTACGATAGAAAACTTGCTTAAAGACCGTATAGAAAAATAACAAAACGATAAAGCGAAGACACAATTGACGCGTGTTTACATATTTAGAATAAGGTGACATAAAGTTCGTTATGTACCATTTACATCTTCCCACTGTTAATTTTTTATACGCGGGTTAAGATAATTTTAGTTTCTTCAAAACCTAATTTAATTTTTCGCGTCACATGCGAAAACACTACGCGTTAAATGGCTCGTAACGGTTTTGTAACCTGACCGCTCTTGCGATCGAATTGTCGAACTGTATACAAAGAGCGTATTACTTACGTCGTTTCCTTTTTGCATTTCCTTTGTGATTTCACTTTCAACACACTTTTAACAGTAAATATACCTCCCTCAAGGGAAAAATACTTATTTCAAGTTGCAAATTATATATTTTAATTTAGCAATATGAGAGAAAATATGATAAATTGGTATAAAAAAAACCACTTTCGTTTAGCAGGAAAATATTATCAGGAAAGGATCCTGGTTTATTTCTCAGACATAAGCCCCCCCCCTCAAGAAAATCTTGGATTCGCCCCTGCGTCTCCCTCCCGAAAATCCCAAATTCGCCCCCGGCTCGCATCAGTGATGCCAGAACGAGGACGGGTCCTCTCGAGAATTTCCCCCACCACGCATGCACACTACGCCGGAGCGGCGATCCGTGAGCTCGGACACGCCACTCCGACGTAGTGTGCATGCGTGGTGGGGGAAATTCTCGAGAGGACCCGTCCTCGTTCTGGCATCACTGGCTCGCATCGCTCGACACGTCGATCTATAGAGAGGGGGGTTACCCAAATTTTGTACGATTTTATGAAGAATTTCGAAGAAAAGTGAGTACGGTCGTTTTTTTTAAGCGTGGAACACACGTAACGGACTAAATTGTTCTATTGGAATGTAATATTACCTCTCGATAAATTAATTTCACCTTTAAACAAATGATATTTAGATAACTTACCTAACCTAATTCTTTTTACCCGTTGTATTATTTTATACGCTTAAATGTTTTCTACGCGAAATGAAGGTGAAATTCGGAAGATAATTTAATTCTTTATCAGTTTCTTTGTTACAGGTGATACTTTTGGGGAAATTTATCCGAGGAACTTGAAGTGGGACAAATGATGGAGCAGAACTAGCAGAAATTTTCGCAGTCCAAGGGATTTATCGTGTCCCGACACATGTGTATGTTTTTCTCATTGCGTTTATTATATAAAATATTTATTAAATGTACGTATAATTATATGACACTTTGGTTAAAATAAAAGCAACAAAATTAAATAAAAACAAAAGAAAACATCAATCCTTTTGATGCTGGTAATGTTCACATTCACTGAACATGATAAGCAATCTGTGTCATTAATTTACGTTAACGTATGATAAATCATAAATGGTAAAATCATGGCACTAAAAAAGGTGAAAGTGTGTTTGAAAAATATATTAAATTCCTTAGATGATTATTAGATCGAAAGCAAAAACCGACTAACTCGCATTGAAAAAAAAAAAATTAATACATTATGGAATACATTATTCCCACTAACTCAATTTCGCGAATAACGTGGGTCAGTCCGTTTTTTCTCCCAATGCCTCACATAATACTGCATGATACTTTCGAGTTTACCTTTAATTACGGTAACAAGCTGCTCTTGCTAATCTATCAGCCATTTCATTACCATAAACTCCAGCATGGCTGCTCACATGTTTCTGAAATATTATTTTTAAATAAATACCAAGTATGTAATACAAGATCGAAATTCTAAGAAGCGAAAAAAGTATTTTTACCCATTTCACATTCAAAGGGGCAAGAGCCTTCTCCATTCTTATCAGCTCGTTCTTATTTACAACAGGTTCGTCCTTTGCGTTTATCCATCCATTAGCTTTCCATTTTGTAATAAAAGTTGTTACACAAGACAGGAGGAACTTTGAGTCCGTGTGGATCTTCAAAAACTTTAAACCCGCCCGTACTGCTTGGTTCCCGGCTTCAGCCGCGGCCTCAATTTCTGCACGGTTGTTGGTCAATCGACCTCGAAGTGTTCTCGATACGTTCCTATAATCGGAAACGTTACAAATAAGCGCTTCTGTGTCAATTTAAAGTATAATGTAGCTGAAGATGTAATGATAATTACATGGGATGCTTGTGGCCGAACCAAACTCCGATACCTGCTCGTGGATTATCTCTACCGTTTGAACTACAAGCACCATCCGTGTACACAATCACATAACCATCATCATCGATATTGAACGAGTATCTCTATAAAAAATTACGAAATAATTGAATTCAATTAGTATGTTTAAGGTGATTTTTTTCTTGGGGTTTACCGGGGACGCGAATGTTTTTGTTTTAGGGACCACTTCTATTCCTCGAAATTGGGTTACACTGTTGCCAAATTAGCGGAATTTTATTTTTTAACTTTATAGAATAAATACTGAATCGAGGACTATTACCAAAAATCGGGGATAAATGATTACCTTAAATTCAGAATTGGGGGCAAAATCGGGGCACAAATCGTGTTTCGGGAGCTGACCCCGGAAATAGGGTGCGCATACTCACCTCAAATTACTAACAAAGGTTGTACCATGTTTTTAAGAAATCAAATATATATGCATAATAAATTTTCGAAACTTTCCAAACAATTATTGGTAATTATTTACATAGGGTGGCCTAATTATTATACTCAAAAGATTTTCGTCAATTTTGTAGGATCTCTTTAAAATGAATTTAATACGATTAAAAAAAAATCTTAAATCAGAAACTAAAGGCTCTGAAAGGAAATTTTCTAAGCTTTCCAAAGCACTCGTGAAAATTTGTCTACGATCATGAGTTCGCAACTTATAGGTGTTCAAAGTGAAAAGTACGTTTTTTGCTTTGATCGCAAATAACTCGGGCAATAAAAATCATACAACAAAACAAAAAAAAAACGAAAATAAAGAGAAATGTTTGCTCTATAAGAGTTCTTCGTTGGATTTATCGGAAAAAGATTTTTTCGGCCCGTGCACACATTCAAACTAGTACTTTAGAGTTTCATCCCACATTTTGAATAACTTTTTCCTAAAAATGTTATCACCGCATGATTTAGTTTTCGAGATATTCATTAAAATATTTTGGTACTTATTCGGAATCAGGTACACCTGCATTTGCAGTTATGTTTAAACAATCAAGTAAATCGAATCCAAAACTAATTCGAATTATAAAACCAAAGCAAGAAATTTAAAAAATATTTTTGCGAAGATCTCGGTATCTAAAGCAGTGGTACCACGTATAAGAAAAATTTGTTCAAAACACAGAGTTTCACAACATATCTAGATTTCATCGAACTCTGTGATCGAACCTTAAAGTAAATAATTATCCAATTATTAAAGTTGGTGCCCAAATTCTGCAAATAATATGTACTCATAAATATATTTACTCTTGGTGAACCATAGTCCTCAGAGTCATCAGTGTCATCAGAGTCATAAAAGAATGTTGGACAGAGTATTGAAGATGGGTAATCGTAAGTTGAGTCTGAATTTTGTCGAACAAAACTCTCCGCCTCCGCTCGCGAACTAAATTTTTTGTATAGAGAATGGGAATACTGGTGAACTTCGTATTGGCAGTCTTCCCTGATTGGAAACAGATATAAATGTATTAACGTGAGATGGATTTGAAAATAAAATGTACAACGACTGTGGAGATGAAGATTTGTTACCAATTATCGTAAACACCAGGATTACGACCTCTAGCAACTCCGTAATAGAAACCCGACATTTTGTTGACTGAAGACGTAACTGAGGTATATTTATTTGTGGTCTTTTAATACTGCCATTCAAACTTCTCGTGGATTTATTAAGGAGTAATATCTGCAACGTTAATAATATCATAAGATGAGGCTAGGAAAGCCCCTATTGCAAACATTCGTAAAGTTTGCAGTGTTATGAACAGGGCCTGATCTACTTCTTCCGCTGTTTTGGGTGAAAATGATTTTTACCACCCTTTAGGTTTAATTATAAAAAATTATTTTAAAATATAATTTTTTGACTGCGAGTGAAATTTTTTGCAGGTGTTTGTCGAAAAACAAAAGCAAGCCTTTTTAGTAGTGTTTTACAGAAAATTTGAAGTCCGTAAATTAACAATTAACCAATTTTACCGTCCTCAAATTCGACGGTCTGGACAGTTGCCCCCCTTGCGCCCCTTAAATAGTTAGATCGGGCCCTATTATGAAATATAAAATACAGAATGCATACATAATGATCCTCGAAAGCATTTAACCGCGGTATACGACTAGTAAATAACGATATTGTAGGATAATGTATGATTTTGATGTAACTACGCGGGAATTAGTGAGAAGAAACCAACCTCAACGTTGTATTTTCCGTTGACCGGTAAGTAATCAATTAATAATTGACACGGAATTACAATAGAAAGCTCGTTCGAAAAACATTACGGAAATAAACAGAATTTATAAAACAATAAGAAAGCGGTAAATTGAAGAAACTATTGACGCGTGTATGTAACTTTACGTAGAATAAGATCGCATAAAATTCGTTTCGTACTATTTACATCTTTCCACTGTTAATTTTTTATACCGAAGTGTCTTAAGATAATTTTAATTTCTTCAAAACCACATATGTAAACACTAAATACGCAATAAATCGCTTGTAACGGTTACATTCGACCTACGTACCTGACCGCTCCTGTTAGAATGATAGACTTGTTTGAACTTGTCGAATCAGCGAACTGTAGACAAAGAAGTCGGCGTATCACGTCATTTTGTTTTCACTTTAATCACACTTTTAACAGTAACTATACAGTTTTACTGTTAACTATGGTTGCTGAATGATTCGCAGTGACTCTACGAAGAAGTTTAGAAGTTCAGATTGTAAAGTAATAAAGAAATTAACAAGTTATTCCGCTTTCGTCGGTGTGACTTATTACAAGGAATTGAACATGCCGCCAATAAACTATTTTGAATTGTTACTTTTCCATTAATTTATGTGCTTTCGGGATTACATTTTAACATGTAGAATCTTGCCACCTTCTTGCGTGATATTTGTGGTGATTTTGTCCATAATGAATTAGTTAATAGTAGTCATTTACCACCAGAGATGGCGAACAAAGAATGACGGTTTACTAAATGCGTAACGTAACACCGCACACGTAAGTATACGTTTTTAGGAGTTGGAGCAGGTTTGCTTCAATTTTGCCATGAATAACATTGCTGCAGTGTACAGACACCCGAATTTCTCAAACTCGATCTATTCACGACACAGTCTATGTTTATTAAAGCTGCCAAAGAGTGGGCTTTTAAAAATAAGTTATAATGTAAGATATATACGGTATTTGATTCGTAACAGCACTAAAAATTTTCTAGTTTTCTATAATCGTTATACGTACGCGCACCATGAAAGAGAAAAACAATTTCGTTCGTTAAAATAGAGATGATAGTGGATTCTATTTTCTCGCTATTCGCGCCTTGAAGGTTCCTTTAATTAAGTAGCTCATTCCTGTTACAGTGCATTTAGTCGTTAACATATTACATTAAGTTAGATATGTAAGAACTTCATACACAGTTTTGAATAAAATTATTTTGAACCTGTATGACGGCCTTCCTTTCATCTATTGACTATTTTCTTGCTGATATGATATACGATCAACAGACTTTATAGCACCTTCGTTCGTACATTATTTTTATTACATTTAAAAATGCATTCATAATATAGAAGATAATGTGGAATGTAATTATTGATATTCCAGACGAAGCGATATCTTATGCAATTTTCATATCTCTGTACAGCCGAAAGAATTAGAAATTTTTTGTGAATTTGACAATGTTTCTTTGCATCTAAAAAAAATGAAGAGAACAGTTTCGGAAAATCTTTTTCATTCAAGATATTTGAATTTTGGCGCTTTTGGGCTACTTTTCCTACGCGATCTGGCGGCTCGGCGCACCGCATTTGGCGGCGACATATTCAAAAAGACGCCAGAGCGCTTAACCTAAAATATGACAGTTTGCTACGTTTTACGGAGACGTGAAACATGAATGGAATATCAGCGGTGCATGTTAAGAAATTAAGTAAATACGAACAATATACTTAACCCCATTAAATAAAATAACGAACCATACAGAATGCATTGAATTTTTTCAGGCCATAATATCGAGGAGATTCGAACGAGGGCATTAGACAATATCATTTCGAAATATGATCTTGGATTCGGCTGCGATTGCGATGCCGTAAAGAAAGAATTAATAACGAAATTATTTAATTGGTTTTCCTTCGAAACCTTTTCACAGACGCAGAAAGTTTTAGATTTATTGCTTCGTATATTAAAGGTATTTATCAATCATTCGAAGTATAGTTTGAATTAGTAGAATCTGTTTAACTAGGCAATTATATTTTTATTATCGATTTATCGTGATTTCTTAAATGTGTTACATTGTTCTATATTCTATAAGACAGGTGATAAAAGCTACTTAAATTCATTTGGTAAATTAAGATTTCAAAACGAACTTCACGAGTTAAGAAGGAAACTGGGATCAGAGTGGTACGACAAATTAAATGGAATCGAAGAAGTTGTTGTCAATGCCGACAGTTTACCGACAACAGTAACAAACACCGCAAACACAAAGGTTTCTTGTATCCTCTCAATAATTACTTACAATAATAATTTAGATATCCGCTTAAACTGCAATATTATGTCTACTTGAAATATTTCCATTATTGTTTAATATATTGAAAATGTTGTATGCAGAAGGTACACGATATTAAGAGAAATGTGACATAGTAAGGCTATTTTTTTTTAAGCAACGAGTGACTTCTTATTAGTCATCGTCGAACTTGCCTTGTTTCTAACTATCCTATTAAAAAGTAAAACTAGTAACGTTCCATGTAAAAGCAAAGCAAGGTGACTTTACAATCTCCTTTAAGCATTCCTATATGAGAAAACGGTGGCTTTATTTTAATAACTCCTTTGAAACTTTGCATCGCCGTATGTAATGCATAAAAACAAAAGAATCCTACTAATATAATAAATGGGAAAGTGTCTTTGGATGTTCGATACTCAATCACGTCGCAAATACGCAACGGATCTTTCTGAAATTTTGTATACACGTAGTCCAGGACAAGGAGGCACATATAGAATACTTTTTATCCCGAGTGTTTTTACCGATCCGGACCAAATTTTGCGAAATTACTCTCGAGGACCCTCTGGAAAGTGTAGGCTACCATAAACTCTGGGAATCCTACCCCTTTCCTCTTATTTCACCCCTTTGACACTCCGTGACAATCAAAGTTTTACTCGGGCAATGCCGGGTACTTTAAGAGGGTAACAGATATATTTCAGGTGGACAGAGTTGTTACACCATCTAATTGGAAGAGTTCTTCCCTTCGTGTTTTAGAATCCGAGCTCTGTAAGAATGGGGCTTGTCGATTACGATGGACATAGGACAGGAATAAAAGATCGCGATTGCAATGGAATTACGACACATAGAATAGAGGATCACGATCTATCAAATAGTGCGCTTACCTTCCCTTCTGCTTTCGATAGGTAAAGAAATATTTTAAATATAACTGCTACTGCGTAACATAGTATTTATATATATATGTCTTTTTATTGTTCCCCTCGGGGATACAAAGCGATTACAATTTCACCATTTTGCATTAGAATTCTTACGCCTGCAATTCCCTTAATCGACGCCTCTTAACTCTACTTAACTCTATCGTACTTCCTGCCCCAGCTTTCTCACGCACACACGCACGCGCACCTTTCCTATTTTGGACCTCCGCTTCCGCCTGTCTGTCCTTTCTTTCAGTCTCCACATCCATTCGTCTCCGTCCCCGTGTCTCCTAATTCCTATCCCGACATCTCCTGCCATTCCTCTTCCCACGCATGCTCCCATGCTTATTAATTCCCACAAGTAAATGGAAACTTGTAGCCACCTGTTTATAATATGCTTTACAGTACAGTACCGTTCGACCTGACATTGGAATGTGGAGACGGAACGCCGATATCGAAAACTACCGAAGGCGGTATTAAGTGGCTGGTGATGCCGTGGCAGCCACTGGTAACTTCCGACAGAGGTGTCTTAGCAGCAGTCGAGGAAGCTGTGAACAATAGCTTGGACACAAATCTGATATTACAAACTTGTCAGTTCATAACGAATGTAATGATGCAGGATTTTCCAGCGGAAGTATTTCTTCAAAGGCCAGCGATAATCTCGGTATTTAAGCTTTTGCAGCTTTCACGTGTTTAAATTGGGTAGGTATTAGTAGCTGCTAATGGGAAATCAAATTTTAGATATTGCACAATCTTTTGGAATCCAGTGCAAATAACTCGAACATTAATCTTCGGGGCGTTGTACCGATGGTATTGAAAACCCTTCACAAACTGACGCGATCGCTAAGACTGAGGATTTACTATTACTGTGAACCGTGTATTGCGAACAAAAAACAAAAGGTAAGTAGGTCAACTAGAAACTTGAAGCGTTAAAATGCTTCTTTTAAATATTTTCTGCGGACATTTTTCGCGGAGACACAGACATTTGAAAATGCCCCAAATTTTCGAAACTTATAGTGATCCTTTAATTTTATCCAGCTGCGTAAAAATACTCATTTTCACAGTATAATATGGTTTACTAACAAAGATTGAACTTCTCAGCTGTTAGCAGGGAAATTAAGCAGCAATGTCTATTCTTCCTCCGAAACCAGGGATAGCCCTGACGGTGGATTCCCCGAGGCTAATTACCAACCATACCGATCTACAGTAAGTATTTGTAAAACGATTAAAATTAATCACAGTTCTCCACGTTACATATTTTTATGCAGGGTTCAAGCGAAAGGAGTCAAAGTGTAACAGACAACATTGATGACTCTATTTTACAACTGCAACAGATGCTTATACCGACCTTTTGCATCGAGTCTCTGAAGCATGTTATATCTCAACTGAGTATTCCTATTAACTCGACGTTCCCGTTAAGGAACGTTAAATATGTAACGGATTTGGCATACGAACTGGTGCAATTACTCATTACTAGCATCATGCCAAATATTTGGCTTTGCAATGACGACATGGCTTTAAAAGTTACTGAAGATATGAAAGCGTTATTCAGCGTCTTCGGAGATGTTTTAGAATATTTCGGAAACTACAGCGTAACAGATCATTTCAGGATAACGTTTCTACACCTTCTAACTATCTCGATGAAACTTTTGAGTAATATTGTTCCTCTGGAAATAGCAGACGTCGTTCTTCCAAAATCACTTAAAACGTCGATATGTGTAGCTATAATGGATGCTCCTATTTACCTTTTGTATCCGAGATTACATTCCGTGTTGCAAGAATATGGCCGTGTAAGCGATTTCTAATTCACCTAATTAAGTGGCGAGCCTCGTGTAGCGGGCCGAAAAAAATCGATTTTTTTGCATAAAATATGCTTCCGAAATTACTTCGATTTCCAGCTAGTTAAGCGAGACTCACCCTTAATAAGAACTTACACGCACAGCTTGAGATCCAAATTTGTCGTCATTATCTGCTTCTTTTTCTACAGCAATTTCAAGGTGGTGACGAAACCGCGTTCATCAAAATGTTCGACGAAACGAGGACAATAGGGAAATCAATGCAAGCAGCTATATTCTTATTAAAGAATTCATCCGATCTGTCTCATTTAGAAGTATTGAAGACGTTATACGCTTCAAAACTAAGTTTGTCGTATCACAAAAATTTCTGCATTATCAAGAAGACTGTCAGGTTTCTGCAAAACATAAATAGGTGCGTAGTCCATCAAAACACTAATCATTATGAGCGATCTAAACGATAATAATATCACTTTTTCTTTAACAAATAAGGTATTCCCTAAATAACGAAGATCAGACGTTAGCCACAAAATTGATATTGAGTTTGCTGGCAAATGGAGATGCTGACATACAGTACGCAACGTATCAAGAATGCCACACTTTAGTTAAAAGCATTCTGGGTGTAGACTACAATAGCGAGAAGCTGTCTTGGGAGAATTTAATATTCATGTTCGAATCGTCTGTTTTAACTGAAATAATTTCCCACGGTGTAACGCATGACGACAAAAGGGTGAGATACATTTTGGTTGCAAGTAAAGAACCGTAATTTACAAAGAGTTATTTATCCGCTGCGTAGATAAAATATATGTCGGAAGAAATGTTAGTTTACATACTAAAGGGAAGAGTACAAATGGGAGAAAGTGGATGGTTGAGATCATTAGAAGCCATTGTTCCAGTCCTGCCTCTGTTGCAGTGCCATGCTCACCCCTCTACAGCTTTAGGTCAATGCGTGACGAAAATTTTCGATCCTGACGTTTCTTCTAATATACAGTTACCATACATCGAGGTAACATAAACTTTGTTGCTGAAAACAATCGTATTTCCCGCAGAATGTTTGCAACAGTCTAATTAAATATACGGTTTCGTTTGAAAGGTCCTAAAAGGTAACTTAAGGTATCTATTTTCGCCGGATGGTGATATCAGGGAAGAGGCTGTTTGCCGATTGATTTGGCTACTTGGGAAAGAAAAGGATTCGGTTCAAAAATTGCCACGATTATCATCGTTACACGGTTTACCTCTTGGCTCACTTTGTATATTCGAGCACCAGGCATTTGTTAAAAAATCCAGAGGCAATTATCAGGTTACATATTTCTTACATAACCGCGTATATGAATTCGCAGATATTTTTCTAGGAAACTTTCTTAAGAATTTTACATTTACAACTCGTATCTTTTTTGTTTACAGAGAAGCAATTTGTTATCCGTTCTTGAGATGTTGCACGAACCGAATATTGACCCGAAGATTCGGAAATCTGCGCTAGTCCAAATTAGCGTCATGCTTTCGGACAGTTCTCTACATAAACTATTCATTACTGAAAACGGATTACCTCTAATTTTAAAAATATTCGACAGTGCTTTGGTAAATTTCCTTGCATTGATAAGGCATAATACAATTTATTAAACTATGTTTTCTATGAACTTACATTCAGAAAGTACGAACTTTTAGGTAGAGAAAGATTACGTTAATTATCCAGATTCTGTCATCTCAATACTCGCTATACTAAACCTGCTGGCATCCACTGAGTCTTCCATACGCCACGATCTATCTATTCGGATAAATGTTCTTTCAAACGTAATACGAAGTATGTATAACAAAGGCATAGATATTATTTAATTACGCATTCGTGCTGACAGAAAGCATCAATTTTTAGGTCTCTTTTTATTTCCGAACAACGAATCCGTTAGAACGGATGGCTCGCAGCTTTTATGCTTGCTGCTTTATAACGAATACATTATGAGACTGAGTGAAAAGTATACGGAGAGTTATAATCAATTAAATATTTCTTTACCTTACATCATCGTATCCAAAATGAGATTACCGTTTCATTGTAAGTCTCATTGGAAAGTGAGCATGTACAGGCCGTCAAATATATCTGGTAAATATTTGAAATTCAATTATTACGCACGTATAAAAGATAATACAAATATTTTTCTCTGTGTGTTCCTAGTTCTTCACAACACTAATCCATTAGCATCGACGTTTATCAAACAGTATTGGACATGGGAATGGAACGATGGTTTAAACGTACTTTGGAAGAATTGGAACGATCTGAACGATTCCGATATATCAGAGAAACTGAGAATTCAAGAAAACGAATTTCTCTGTCTACATTTCAGCTTTCCTCACTATTATTGCCAACAACAATTATACAACATACAGAATTCAACAACACACGACGCAGTTTCGTGCGCACTTGATTACCTTACGATGTAACTATCGTTTCCAATTATTTCCATAAGTATTATCGAATGATTTCCTATTTATTGGCGATCGTGTGATTTTTCAGGTACATAAAATTTTACAAAATGCAACAATACGAAGAAATAAAGGATATAAGCTTGTTGCCTTGGGAGCGAACGTTTGAGCGATTTTTACTCTCGCATCCTGCAAGTAAAGAGGACTGCGATTTGTTTGTCGAAGTTTTAAACTTTTTACAGCTCTATGTGAATATTACAAAAAACGGTAGATTTCAATATTAAAAATGAAATTATCGTATTCTTTTTAATAATAAACGAAGTCATTCTTTCTAATCAATTAGGAAAGAATAGATGGACCAGCAAGATAGTGAAGAATATAACAAGGTCCTTGTCGGAGCTGTTCAAGAATTCAGAACTAGATAATCAAGATGTACATCAATCTATATTGAAGCTGGCTCGTACATGCTCGGCGGTAGAAAAATCTGAAAAGTCCACCGATGAAGACGAAGATATTTGGCTCCACATTATCGAACTTATTGTTTCTACTTTGTGCTTCGGGGATCAACAGCATTTTTACAATCTGGGTGAGTTGTGTTTTCCCTCGATAAGTTACATAAATTCTGTAAAGTTAAACTTGATTACGATTTTTATTTGTTACAGCGTATCTTGATTGGCTACTAACGTGCTTAACGTATTTAATTGGGAAGTGCCAGTGGGCAAATTATAAAAGTTTATTGCTATCATTGGGGAATACATTAATTGAATTGATTATATCTTTTCACGGGGCTGGGACTGTTAGCTTTATGGGTCTGTCCATAACTAGAAACTCTATAATATGCCTGAATCACTTGCTGTATCAGATGCAAATAAATTTTAATAAAAATGTAAGTACATAGTTTATTTGTATTATACAGTCCAGTGAAATTAGGATATATCCGCGGAAAAATTCCCAGCAAAGGAGGTGAAATTGACCTCTGATTTTGTGTTATAACTCGCGAACTGGAGGAACTATAAGAACTGTAACTTACCAGATGATAGTTCTAATTAAAAAAAGTTACTTTCTCCTGAAAACTTTTTTCTGTAAGCTGTCATACATGAAAATGGTTACTCCTACGAAAAAAACTTATACAATCTTTTTTGTAGAGAATTTGTTAAGCTACAAATTTCGTAATAACTATTTTTGTCGCAAAACTGATGGATCACAAGATATTCGTGAAATATGTTTATTTTTTATCCTTAACTTGATGGGGATGTTTACATATGTTAAATAACGAAATAAAGGCCCATTCGAAAATTTAGCTTGCTGGGAATTATTCCACAGATTAGCCATACTCCGTCTAATTGACTTGACTATATATTTTTCTCGTAATTTTCCCCACCAGGCTTTTACAGTATTTTGGTACGAAGAAGGTCGCACATTAAATTGGCTACCTATGCTGTGGCAGAATCGAGACCCTTTAGTTCGAGCATCAGCCTTACAGTTACTAGCCGGTTTAATGAATAATTTGCACACAGCCTCGCAGCTTCTAAACACCATGGCACTAGCTCCGAACGAATTGTGCCAAACACTGCTTCAGTGCATTGCCAGCAGGGAAGAGTCGTGCATAGTCAGAGAACAGGCATGCATCGCATTCAGTAATTTAGTGAAGAATTGCAATTCCGTGACTTTCCAATATGTGAGTAGATACCGAATCGTCGACTAGGCGCAAAATATAAAAGTAATCATTAAATTTGATTTAGGTGGATTCTCTGAAAGCAAATGCAATTTTAATATACATAGAACAAAATAACACTTACTACGAAATCAGTATTCTGTGCTCGAATATTTTTATGTACACAACTCTGGATTGTGACCAAATGGATAATCGGGAACAGGAGAGTGGAAAGGCACCATCTGTTCACAGTATACAGTCGAGTTGTACCTCGTTAGTACCGCGTACAATTTCGTATCTGTATAATTGCCACGACGAATTGCAACCTTGTACGTATTTCCTTCGTTTTATCATATAATTAAAATTATTTTCCTTTCGAACTTTCGCCGAAATGTTTCTGAGATATATTGATATTCAGTTTCAGTAAGAGACTCGGGTACCACAGACACGAACACTTCTTTGCAGCTGGTAGCAACGCCGTCGCTAATAACAGCTGTTTGTAGATTGCTAAATAATTTAATATTTATAGGAAAGCAGGAAGTGGTCCATCAAATTTACGAACATTCTATAGACAAATATTTATTTGGGTAAGTGGAAAGGGAGCGACAAGTATATACTTTACGTACATCTGGTATACTTATTATTTTTCAGATGTATCAACGAAGTTCCCAAAGACGTTGGAACTAAGAAAAGTTTAACGCATTATTGCGACATCCTGGAAATGTACATTAATATTTGCACAGTTCTGATAAACTGCGTGACGCACAGTAACGGATATATCTCCCTCATTAATTTCTCTCCGGATTCTCTTTATACTCTGCTCTGCTTTTTAAATACCGATTTATACTGTAAGTTAAAAATCACAAGAATATTTCTAGAGATATCGTTCGAAATGAAATTGCAACAATTCGATTTATGCAGGCACCGACACATCGCACTTGGTGTACTTGCGAAACAGACTGTGGACGGAGATTTTCAACTTCGTAGCTATACTCTCGTTAACGGACAATCAACACTTCGAGCCGATACAGGCAGCCTTGGAATTATGTGGTCCTGAAGCAGTACTTTCATCCATTTGTGTCGCAATAAAAGACTGCAATGCGGAACTTCGCATGGGCGCTATAGGCTGCCTGGCGTTTCTGCTTTCGCAAGAAATTCAGAAAGATTCTTTAGGGAGAAGCAATGTCTCGTTGCAAACAGTAATAGACACTACGTTAACGCAGACATCGAGGGGCAATAAACACAACTTAAGAGAAGTCATATCAGACATTAATAAACTGTCTTTACGAAGTGCGAACGTGCACTCAAAGAAACCAACTGAAAACGACGACGTTCTTATAATTTACGAAAAAAAAGCTGACCGTGGCGTTGAGAAGGAAGAGATTGCAATCGGCGAGGAGCTCTGCAGCGTTTTGTTACATCTATTTATCGCTTATAGCTATAACAGGTCGAAAAAGAATCGCAAACTGGCCGAGGACAAAGACTTGATCACCAGCGCGCTTACTAATTTGCTGTGCGTGTCTAATACAGCTAAGAAGATCGCTCTAGAGGAGAATTTTCCCGAGACAACCTTGATGGTATTGAAGGAATTATACGTTAGATTAAATCTGCAACCTTTCGAACTTTTCAAGAATCAAATAGACCGGGAAAGAAAGGTGTGTAATGAGATGTTAAAACATGCACTTGCATATTTCATTCTTACGCGTCTAGCTATCGTTGCACTATGCTAAATTAGCGGGGTTTCCAATATTGTAGTGCAAATATTATGCACGCTCGTCAGACGGGATTTCCGATCGCATCTTCGTAGATTATGGTAAAAAGCTCTCCTCACTTTTTCTTCAGGTTCCTCCGCTCCTGCACGACGTGAATAGCATCTTCATATTATTAATGAACTTCATGTACGGTAGCGTGCAGGTGAAAGAAATCCTAACGAAGTGTGGATTGGCAGATGTGTTGCATAAATTGTGGGCTTGGATAGCGTTAAATAAGAATGTTTCTACCACGGCCTTAAAATTGCTGGCAACCTATACTACGAAATGTCCCGCAGGTATTTTATTATTGGCAATCGCACTAATAAAGGAATATATTAATTGGTTAAATTAATAATTAATTGTACGAACTGTTTGCAGCGGCACAATCGTTAACGTTAACGACTATCTTACCAGGAACAGGACTTAGAAGGACCCCCAACACTCTTGCGTTGATACATGTTATTATACAATTAGTTTGCAAAGAGATCGACAAGGCTGGACAACTGTTTGACAATCACAAGCTACATTTTGCGTTTCATATTCTGCGGAATGCGGTACATGTTCATGAATGTAGAGTGTCGATTTCAAAGGTAAGTCAATTCTCTCCTGATATAAATTACAGTTTAGATAATATATAATACCGTTTACTCGGGTACCCGAAAACTTTTGAGTTGTAATTTTGCGGTGCGATTGGATATACGAATTTTTAAGCAAGAAAATCGACCCCCGATTCGCAAATTGGGTCCCGTAATTTCGGGTACCCGCACACCCCTACTGTTTACTAATTAAATTACACTTTATAGAGTAATCTCCTTCAGTTCTTCACGAAAATACACCCAATCACCACGAAAAGAGTGAAACCTTGGCCACTTGTAGAGTTGTACTGCTTGGAATTTTTAATTGACTTCACTTATTACGAAGAAGGTCAATTGTGTGTACCGAAGGTAAACGGAGTATAAATTATGGTTTATAAACATTTTAATAGCTTTTACAGTGACGAACACAGAGGGGGGCCAAGGAGCAAATACAAATTTTTATAATCACCTAATGAATTTGATTGAATTTGCATTAAATAAATTTTAGATATTAATATTAGAAAAACCATTCGAATTTTCGTAACATTACGGAATTAGTAATGAACGATTCTTTAATCTGTAATAAATTTTTCAGGCTGTCGACGGTCTGGACGTTTTATTGCAATTGTCGAAATGTTCTTCGTCGTCTAGCAAAATTCTTGCGATTTCCATATTGCGAAATCTGGCGTTTAATTTAACGAACAGGCCACGATTACTTAGTTCAGGTATGAAGTCTCTCAGCACTTTGGTATCGTGAAGCGCTTTATGACTTGATTATCTTATGTGTTTCAGTGGATTTCATCAACGTCCTGCACGATATATTTAAAAATGGCTCTCTGTGCGAAATTAAAATAGCGGGTTCCATGCTGTGGTCGCTGATAGCTAATAATCAAAAGGGAAAGCTGATAGCGCGAAGCGCTGGCTTTTCTCAAAGCATCCAAGAAGCTTTAGGTAGGCTTACGCTACTAACTATACATGACAGGAAACAGGAACAGGAGTTAGTTAAAATGTTACAATACGTCTTGAGAATCCTCAGTCCAGTGGATACTAAAAACGATTGAATAAGGTAACGACTGATAGCTATAATTTGTACATACGAACACATTTTATTTTTTTAACATGATGTCTACGATATCAATATAGAATTTGTAATATTTTTCTCACTAAAGTTGCCGATACTGTCCAACATCAATTTATTGTAATAGCTTCTAATTTTTTACCATTTAATGAAATGTCTTTTCGGAATTCATATATATTTTTCTAAATGTCAAATACAGTATTTTATAAAGTACTTGACAATAAAGATAATCTAATATATTTTTAGAGATTAAGCATCTTTATAGTCGGGCGTTTATATTAGCAGATTTTTAATTTTACACTTGGAACTTTTAATGGCATATGTTGATGCATTTATGAAAGTATATGCCAAGGTTGAAAATTGAGATGAGGATTTATGCGTGTAACGACTTTATTTCGCCGAAGATCTCTGATTCTTCGTGTTTCATTTGTTTGTATTCAGAGATTAATGCCAGAGCAGCTTAATTTCTCTGATAACAGAATTCTCCGTTGTGTATTAATCAACGTAACTTGATATTCAAGAGTATGCGAATGAAGTTCGAATTTCACTTCCGCAGAATCGCAAAATGTAATGCTTTTTACTGTGAGTAACGAAAATATTCTGACACTTTTTAAAATCACGTAACTTTTTTAAAATTAAGCCAAACGACTTGCGTTTTTTTTTAGAAGCTAGAAGAATTAGTTTGCTAAGTGACGTGTTTCATCGTTTTGAAGAAAAATGCACTTGGTCGGAATAGTAATAGAAATAGTAAAGGTCGTTTTTCAAACTTTTTTTCTGAGCCTGTAATGAAAATTCAAAAAACCCGTTTGTAGATTGAAGTAAGTTGTATGCATGCCTAAAATTCATCAAAATCGGTTGCTCTGAGCTATAAACGCTTAAACATCGCAGAATAAGGTCTAAAATCGCTGATTTCGAGAATTTCGCGAATACAAAAAAAAGATTAAAAAACGACATTTAGGTATTATTTTTTTTGCTATTCCGACCAATTGCATTTTTCTCAAAACGCCGAATCACGTCATTTAGCAAACTAATCCTTCTAGCGTCCCAAAAAAGCTCAAGTCGTTTGGATTAATTTTAAAAAAGTTACGCGATTTTAAAAAGTGTCTGAATATATTCGTTACTCATTGTAATTAAGCAAAAAGGTAACCACACCGTACGAATTGAATTAACAAAACGCGAAACGTCATAAACTTATGATAGACAGCGTGGTAGAAGAGGAATCTGATAGAATTCTCGAAACGAATCAATATTGTTAGCGACTGAACATTACTCACTGATTTATGCAGCAGTTTACGAGATACAAATCTAAGTTGCAACGAATATTCTCGAGAAGCTAATTACAGTAATTAGTAAAATTGCATCGTTCAGTTAGAAGTAGTAATTGATAAAGGAAAATTGGGTTTCACATGTTTTCTCCGACATACGCATTAATTATTAATCGATGCCTGATGACGTAAAATTACTGTTTGAATTTCTGTATACACAGTAACAGTGCACGGTTTTGCCAGAGAGGCAGAAAATGCGCGAGATAAGCCGACGTATAAATTAACGTGCAAAAATATCAAACCCGTTCGGCAGCTCGAAACGCCTGGCATTCGGTTGCCGAGCTATCGCGAGTGAAACAATCTTTTTGACGATCCTCGCAGCAGACATTGACTCTGACGAAGAAGCAGTTCCCTGTGAAACGAATAAATTTAATGGGACAAAACACTGGGGGCGTTAATATTATCGAATAATCGAGTGATTTCTTTTTAATGTTCAAAGCAGGTAACTGAAATACAAGCTTCCTTTGACGAATAGTGTCTTAACTCTTTAGTGACATCACGTGTTTTAACGATCCTTATCAATTCCTCGGAGTTGGCGTGATCTCACGACGAGACAATGCCTCTGAACGTAATAGAAAGCACTTACCCACACGCTGAATGTTTGCTCTGAGGCATTAATCCTTTTTTTTTCAATCAGCTGAGTGACTTATGGGGCAATGAAAAAGGCTAATATTATCCAAGAACATTATATTCTTCCTATTTACAAATTTATATGCCAGATATTAATATTATTTTGTAAGGAGAATCGAGGATCAGCTTCAAATCTTTTTATTATTATTTAGCTAGGACAGCTTAAGGAGATCAAAACGCAATTATATTCTTCTTTCCTTAATACAATTAACGTTTCTGATCTTATCAAGAAGTTATTGATAAATGAAGTACACCATCACGTAAAACTAATCCAAAGTACAGTGTCATTTCTGAATAGAAACTATTGTCATCTTAAAATTTCTTACTTCAACTTTCAGATCCCAGTATATTATTCTGGAATAAGTGAAACACTTATGTGTACGGCGTTTATCAAGTGAATCGGAATACACTTTATCATCTGAAGCTAATGAGAAGATACTGTTTTCCGATACTGTGTCTCGATATTCTGTGTCTTCCTAGATTTCGAGCACTTGCCTGCCCTTTGCAGAACGATAAATTCTCACGCTGAGAATATTATCGTGGATGGCAAAAACCGGATCCTCTGTACTTCCGTAAAAGGAAGGCGCGTGTAACGCCGCGCGGCAATATTTCCTCTGACATCACAGTCATGTCCTGTGACACCTTACCTGCTGTCATGAAAGAAGCCAAAGAACCGTTTGCACAGCGCACTAAATCATCGCCAGTACTTGTGCTAACAATACCGGTGCACCGAAAAATTCCTGCGTTATTTCTTGACGAACAAGACAGGTGTACATAGTTCAATAATTTTTCGCGCGATGGCCCCTGGCTTTTTCAACGAGCGCGTGATTCTAGTTTTATTAAGAAACTGCATCGATTTTCCATTCGCTCGACGAAGTCATTTAATCGGCAATATTGTTGTATTTTAAATTGCACGAGTTGCAATGAATTGCGCTCTGAAATAATTATTTCTCTAATGATATTTTCATGAAATTATATAAGTGAGGAGTGGATCTAGTATTTATCTTTTTCTTCTTCTTTTTAACTTAATTGAAGATCCACTTCAATCTACCTCCGCATCCAAAGTCGAATTCGCGTTTTTTTAATGTTATATCGAACTTTGAGATTTTTTAATATCCTTAAAAAAAGAAAGTAACTATTTCAAAGTCAGTTGCCATTATACTTGGTGGATATAATATTGTGAAATTTGAACACATACTTCTCAGATTAAACTCCTGCCTTTATAATTCTTATTGCAGGTAAAATAGTAAACAATGATAATGCTAGTTTATAGTTGCCTATGAAAATACACAGTTCGAAATTTTTTACGCAATTAAAACCGTGATACAATAATGGTCCTCCATTGAATCTATTTATTACGAGTGGTTTGCAAATCGGGGAATATAACAGTGCTTTGAAAAAAATTTCAGAAACGAACCACGCCGACCACTTTTGCTAGAATCCTACCGACGGAATCTTAATTTTATGCATTCCAACAATTACAAAACTACAACTCTTGAGTAATACCCTGGGCAAATAGATGTAACGATTCGATACCCGCGCATAAATTTTCAGTTTTTTACGGGTATGTGCGTCACTCATCTCGAGAAACGAAAAAAGAAGCACGGAGCAGATGTTTCGGAGCGTGAGGCTGCTGTTCGATTTTTACTCTTTGTTCAACGCCAAACGAGATTGTGCCACTTTTTAACGAAGACCACTTGTGTAGTCCGGTTTAAATGTGGACACGTTTTAAATTGTGTCCTGACCTATTCGCGAAAAAGATTTGTGCGAAAGTTCAGTGCCGGATTTAAGAAAAAAGTGGCAAACGTTCCGAGGGGCCTTTTTTCGGGAAATTGAAGAGGTAGTTTATTGAAAACTGGATAAGGGTAGTGGTACGGGAAAAAAATATAGTGTTTGGATAAAATCATAATTCTTTTTGAAGATGGGACCCTGGGGGTCATTCTGATCAGGGGTCCCAAACGGCAACTGGTAAATTGGGACTGGAATCGAATTTTTTTCAACTAGTGGGGTTGTATAATTACTGCTCTCTAGTGGCCCAATTATCCAAAGGAGACAATTCTTGCCCGAAGATTGCCAAAGAAACCATCGCACATTAATGCCAGCCGCTCCGAGCTCATAAGGGATTCTAAAAAGCACGTGTCCGCGCACGCGGCGCGAAAGAGACACAACGTCCGACGAGCGAGGTATTCCAAAGCCAAGAGCAGTCTAATAAAAGCTACAATCGCGGAGGCAGAAATCTCGCGCGACAAAATATGCCAATGGCCACAGCTCGGATTAGCATAAAGTCATCTCATAAAATCTGCTCGTCGAATGCGCCCAAGGCCCAGATCACCGGGACGCTGGAGGTCCGAGCAAGGGACCATGCCGTTGGTGAGGATTTCTGCTTCCAGCAGTGGCGGACTTAACAGGGTGGCCGATGAGCAGTTGCCACCTGGGCCCCTGCTCAGAAGGCCCACCCAGGGCCCCATCCTTAAAAAAAATTATGTTTTTATCCAAAGTGAATTTTTTTCTGTTTTATTATATTAAACCTGTTTTTTTAGTAAACTACCGCATTACTTTCCCGAAAAATGGGCCCCTGTTCTGTGCCCCCCCCCCCCGGGCTCTGACTTCAAAAAGAAATTATGATTTTATCTAGTATTATTTTTTTCTCTATTTTTCTGTACACTTATCCCCTTTTATTAAACTACCGCTTCATTTTTCCCGAAAAAAAAATGGGCCCCTCAGAACGTTGGCCATTTCGGCCTCATTTCTTAAATCCGCCACTGACTTCCAGCGAGCCTCTGAACGCGAATTGAAAAGAGGGAGAAACGGAGGGCGAAGGCGTCGAGCAACGAGACTATTGGCATTCTACGAGCGGCGCGGGTCCGTTCGCCGTTAATTGCCGATTATTCGGTGGCGTGGGTGGGCCGCGGGCTGCGCGCAGGAGGCTATTCCGCGGCGTCTGGCCGCCAGCGACGCAAAGTGCTCGCGTAGCAAAACCCGCCGGAGGAGGAGCGGATTTAATGAAAGTTGGCGCGAGCGCGCGGTGGGTATTGTGTTCCAGCGCGGCTGGTCACGTGACCGCCAGATGGATTTGCGTCAATGGTGACCTCCGTGTTCGCGTATCCGCCGCGCCGCCCTCGCTCCGCATACCCCATGGGCCCTGACTGGAGACCCGTGGGACCAGCGCGTACATACCACCGCCGGAGATGAGGTAAGAAGGCCTGGGCCGCGGAGCGCTGGCGGCGGAGAGCAGCGGGAGGATGCCACGCGGCGTGTGTTGGTGATGTTCGGGGAAACGGGGCGCCGCGGGAAAGAAAAAGGATTGCACGCCGGGCGGGGAAGAAATGGACGGAGGAATTTTGGATTGGCGAGGGACGATGGAGGGGAGCGAGCGAGATTAATGGGGAATAGAAGTAGTGGAAGGGAAAAGGAGAGATCGTGGAGATGGAAAGGGTTGGTTTGATGGGAAATAGGGGAAACCTGTACAAAACCGTGCACACCATGTTCCTGAAAATAAATTAAAGAAACCCACGCGCGTTTGGCAATTGTTTTCCGCGATATCGAACTGTTAGACAACTGATATTGGTGACGAAATAGGGTAAAGACACCGGTAGTCGACCATGTATCAAAAATTACTAAAATTGCCATCAATGAAAATGAAGAAACAGAGAAAGAAAGAAGAGAAATAACAAAAGGCTTAAAGTAAAATAGAATTAACTCGAAGAAGAAGAAAAGCTTTATAGTCTAAGAAAAAGGGTATAGAATAAAAGAAGAATGAATGAAACAAATTGGGAAGAAAATCACGAGCCAAGGAAAATATAGAGGAAGATTAAATTTATAAGAAAAATGAGACGGTGAATCGGAGAGACACAAAGGAAACGCAGTGCAGAGAAGAATAAGAAAAATACAAACTGCATAGGAATGACTTGAAAAAGATAAATGAAAACATTTTACTATTTAGGAGTTAGATAAAGAAGAAATAAGTGCAAAGAAAAAGTTGTAATTAACTGATGGAGAGGTGCATAAATCCAAGCAAGCAGATTGAAGTAATATTCCAGAAGATTACTTAAAGCGGATTAAAAACAAGAATCAAAATCGAATGCAGGAAGTATAAAAATTAAAAAATAGTTGGCGTGCACAGGGGAAGGAGAGTAATTGCGTATGAAGATTATGGCGATTTATACTGAACTAAATCTGTACGACACCTGCCTTCATTATGACGCAGATATAATAAATTTATTCCATAATAATACTACCTACCGAACTATTTAATATTAATCTTTGAATTTACATTTCAGTTCATTATTTAGCAACACGTCAGAGAAGAAGCAAAACTATATTTTCCTCTTTAAAGTAACAACGCAGTTTAATTATTCAATATTTACCAAGATGGCTTTTCAAAATCTCTATGTTAAATTCAAATTTCAATTTCTTCATTACTCACTGTTTAATTTCACTCTTTTTAAATTGAGAACATCAAAAGCTTGCCATTTTTATGCATATAATTGGGGCAACTTATGCAGAAAGCTACCAACCCCCAACGATCCAAAATTGAGTAAATTCAGTTTTATATCTATTCGGTATATTTTATTTCTTATTATTGTTTTACAAAGTTTTACTATATAGTATAATTAATATTATTTCAAATTTTCTGCGGTTTCTGTCTTTCAAGCCTAAAATATAACTGTGGCTTAGTAATTATTTTCAAAATAAAGATCACAAAATGCTTAACTAAATTTTTGTCACTTCGAGGGTTAGCAGATTTTTGCATAACTTGGCCCAATTCTTCTCTCTTTGCATCGCTTCCTTTCTCCAACCCCTTATCTCTTCAATAAAATTAAAATCCGCGTTAAGTGTAACGCACCAACTGCAGATCATAAACTAATTAATGTTATCAGCAAACCCACCGCGCAAAGATGAAACATTTCTAATATCTACATTCCCACCTCTGGATTCTAAGCCCCGGCTCAACGACAGCTAACAAAGTGAAACTGCAAGTGCAGACGCTGCTGAAGCTCTGTCAACGCGGAGACATTGAATGCAGACGGTGGGAAACATTGTAAACGCCAAGGACTACGATAAAATCCATTAACCCAAGCTGCGCTGGTTTGTTTGACTCGTTCTATGATCCTATTAGCGTTCCCGGGGATCTCTCTTGTTATTTCGGCCATGAAGAGGCAAAGAAAATATGACAGCCATAATACACGCGCGACCGTGACGCACGCGTTTCGTTTACCAACGACGGGAACGAGGATGTGCTCGTTTCCCTGGCAATTTCGTCGGATTTATCGGGCTCTTTCCGTTTCTACTTGCCGTCGTGGCATCCAAGGCCGCGAAACCGACCTGCAGATTCCGCGACGCCTTTAACACCGATCGCCCGTCTCGCAATTAGTACAATTGTTCCGCTACCTCTTGTTTCGCCGAGCGTTGCGCGAACGAACGAAACCGCTGACGGATGAGTCCTTTATTCGACTGGAAACCTGTTTGCCGCGATAAAGTCAATCCCAGTTGCTGCTTTTTCAATTGCAAATGGTTAGAAGTGTGAGCCGCGAGGGAAAACTACCGGGTTTGGGTAATATACTACTTTAACTGTGTGTAGGTAACTTTTGATCTTTTCGTCTGTATTAGTTTTAGTCTTGGTTCTTAGTTTTAGGTACTTAATTAGGCTTATCAACAGATTTCTTACTGCAGGCTCCACTTTACTCTGGATTTATTTTTACTTTTACTCATCTATGTATAATATTTCATTTATTTTCTAGTAGTAATAAAGATGTAATAATAATAGTAATAATAATACTAATAATACTAATACTAATACTATTAATACTAATACTAATACTATTAATACTAATACTATTAATACTAATACTAGTACTAATACTAATACTAATACTATTAATACTAATACTATTAATACTAATACTAGTACTAATATGAATACTAATACTATTAATACTAATACTAGTACTAATACGAATACTAATACTAGTACTAATACTAATACGAATATTAATACTAATACTAGTACTAATACGAATACTAATACTATTAATACTAATACTAGTACTAATACGAATACTAATACTAGTACTAATACTAATACGAATATTAATACTATTAACACTAATACTACTTAATACTAGTAATACTAATACTATTAATACTAATACTATTAATACTAATACTAATACTATTAATACTAATACTATTAATACTAATACTATTAATACTAATACTAATACTATTAATACTAATACTATTAATACTAATACTATTAATAATAATACTAATACTATTAATACTAATACTAATAATACTAATAGTAATAATAAAAATGCTACTAACTAAGTTTCGCAGAAAATGTGAGTTAGTTCATTTTTATTCTCAATGCCCCAATTACAAAATTTAACATATGTAATAATAATTATTGTCATAATAGTAAAAATAATAGTAAGAGTAACAATACTACCATTACTACTACTACTAATAATAATAGTAAAGTTTGAATCGCCAGGCCTTTTTCTATTTCAAACGTTATGAGGCGCAGAAAATAATTAAAAATAAAGTTTGTATACGTTATTTGGTTCCAAAGAGAACACTAATTTCATCGCGGTTACGGGTGACTATATTGTATAATTTTATAATGAAACTGAAATTAACTTTGCTTTGTTAAGAAAGATGTACGTTATCAAACATCTGGCACGTGTTGCAACGTGCGACGTATCGAGCCTCTGACGTAAATGTTATGCATAGATCAAAAAAAAAAAAGTGCTTCTGTTTGTTATAATGTTGTAGGAGTATGAGGAAGTTGTGCGAGGGTCGCCGCGACTTGTTCATTTATTCGTGATTATACATTCCATGTGTTACAACGACGAAACGAGACGTCACTTCGGTATTGAAATGGCGGGTAGGCGAAAGGGTTTGCTTGACAATCTTTGAAATTTTAGTATTTTTAACCGTGATTGCTGATGCACACTCGAAAGAATTTTCTCCCATGAAAATTTATCGATTTTCTTAAACCGAGCCATGCACAAAACGTTTCCACACACGTTCTTCTGTCAGAATATTAAATATTGTTATTTTATGCGTTTAGTATTTCTTCACTGAAATTCCCAACCGCTAATTTCAGATAGAATTTTTTAATCATTGGGCAATTAAGTGTATTGAATTGCAGTTAATAATAGGTACTGGTTCTTTATAACGATCCTGTACCTGGCACCATGCTTTGCATACAATTTTAATGCTTTATAAAGAAATTTCATAAATTTGAGTTCACGATGAAATATTTACGTAAGAGAAGAAATGTCATGATATTAAATAATAACTACCTTGCAAAATTGTAGTAACTTTCGAAAAATCAGTAGTCATTTTTTTAAATTCAGTGCAGTCATTTTTTAAAAGTCGACAATCATTTTTTAAAACCACTAGTAATTTTTTAAAAGTCCTCGGTAATTATTTTCGATGCAATAAGCAGATGTTCGCCTCGCGAGTGATTAAATAAGAAAATAGCTGCAACAAGATAGCTGGTTATCTGAAGAGATGACACTGCTTTCTTTACAGACTTATATTACTTGCGTCAACGAATTGCAAATATTCCTTCTTCAGTTAAGTATTACAAAAACACAAGGAACAAGTGCGTTTCCTTTTTTTCAGAATAAAGAATTAAATAACTAAGTACCTAAATCTAAAATAACTAAATTTATGAGTGCGTATATATGGAATTGAACAATTTCGTGGCAGCTCGTGCAAGAAAAGACTGTTTTGACTCGCTTTAAACAGTTGTAGCGCAGAAGGATTACTGTGTCGAAGGAAAGATTTTAGTTTTTCCAGAAACCTCTATGAATGAAAGGAAACTCAATGACACTATTAATCTCCGATGTTAATTATATCCATTGACGTCTTTTGTGGACCGTTTTACTTTATTTTTCTCACGGTTCTTCCTTATACGATTGAATTACTCATTACTACGTACACGACCAGTTTATTTATCCACCGACAATGAACGTGTCTTAGAACACTGCGTTCCGAACGCATGTATCGTGACTACTCGATTTAAATTGATCCTTGTTATTCTCAAAACATTGGCAAAATTTTTCCCCGATTAATTCACCCTTTGATTAAGCCCATGGTTAAAATTTAATTGGAAGTGTTAAATTTTAATAAATTTAGTTTAAATTAACTACCACAAATTTGAGAAATAAATTATTCCAATTGGTCGCACGTAATCAATTGAGCCAAGTTATGCAGAAACCTATCAACCTTCAAAATGACAAAAATTAGTTAAACACAGTACGGATCCCATAATTTCGTGATCTTTATTTTGCAAAAAATTACCAACCCATAAAGCAACTCTTATCAGTGGCGAACTCAGGATTTAATCTTAGGGGGAACCGAGTTGAACGGGTAATAATATTTTTAATGCAAATTCATTAGGTGATTAAAAAAATTTATTTAAAGAATAAAATTCAGTTTTCTTCTTACAACGCCCCTTGTTTGTGGGGTGAGAGGGGGTGCCCTTTTCCCTCTCCCCCTTCTGTGTGCGCCTTTGAATTTGAGACTTAAGAAACAAAAACTACAGGAAATATAAAATAATAATAATTATACTACTCAGTATTAAATAACCCATTATAAAACAACAACAGCAATTAAAATATATCCAATAGAAATAAAGCTACTTTTCTTTAACAATTAAGATCTTCAAACTAAATTTACTCAAAGCTACTAATTATAGCTTTCGGCATAACTTGGCCCAATTGCCACGTCATTTGTTCGAAGGCAAAAGTACTCAAGCTCACACGCCCCGAGAAATGGAAAAGTCGGTTTTTGGCTGGTGATATTCCACAGTTACGTTAGCGCGCGTACTAATTCGCGGGGCAAACACGCCAATTCTGCGCAACACGGTGGGCATTTCGAAATTCGTACGCGTCGGACACCGGTTAACGACACCACCTACGTGTTTATGAGGGATAATTATGAAAGGGGTTCGAATATCATGATTAGAGCCGTGAACGTCATCGATTGTCTATCACTTTGTTTATCCCGTTAGTATTACGTGGACATCTGGCACCGCAGATAATTGAAGGCGTACTTGCAGTATAGTGGACGGATATTAAATTAATAATGCCTTACGTTTCAGTGCTGAATCAGATTAGACAACACATTTCATCGTTACTATTAGCACCGAACGAAACACGGAAGTTTCATACAGAAATGATTATTTATTTAACGTATTATTTGAGTGATCGTGCGGGACATTTATTTATTTATTTATTTATAACACTTTGAGTGGCGTCCACGTGGGGTTTCACTTCGGAAGGTTTCCAAAAAACGTGTAAATATTGCCTTAGTGGTCCTGAAAGTTTGTTTGGAGGGAGTTGTTAAGCAAAGCTTGAAGTGCCATTTTTCAAAATCTGGCGTCAATTAAAGATTCAAAAGGGGACGTTCTCATCAAATCTCTCAAAAAAAATAGGTGATCTCTAGGATTTTTTTTGCTTGTTGAATCTACGTCCGTGCATGATTCCTAAGACTACTTGATAAGTATATTTGTCGGAGCATCGTCGCCTAAGCATCAAATTAGATAGTAGTAGGTTTAATACGACTCAAGGCTTTCACAGCTTCTCGAGGTTTCTCCACCTACAAAATCTTTACGCAAATAGCGCCAGTATGGCTTTATACAATCGCGCGTCGGGCAGAATTAGAGCTACGATATTTAAATTCGTCTCTTCTGCTCCACGCGAAATGCACGCCAAGCCAGTTACGCTTGCATCTGATTTCTTCTTGTTAAGCTCGATTGATCGATCGAATTGAATTACTAATGGCTCTTCCTCGGCTACAGTATTAATAGAACGAACGAATGAGAAAGTATATTTCTTCAGTAGTTAGTATTGATGGGAACAGAATATTTAATGTATTTTAATATTTTGTTGTATTTCATGTATTTCCTGATTGAAATGTATTTCAATATTTAATACTTTGTGTATTTAACGGAAACAACTTTTGGAATCAACACATCGTAGATTATAAAACTTTTTCGGAATATTATTGTCAGATCATCTGCTTCGAATCGAATAAACATTTTTTTTACAAAGCTCCATTAAATATCACACTGACATTTCGAATATTTGTGTATTTTAAATTCAAGTTTAAGGTCGGAACAGAATAACAATAATGTATCGTGTTTCACTCTCTTTTTTCGTGGTTAGTTGTACCTGTTCATCGGAGTCTAATAACAGAATATTTTTTCTTTTTTCTAAAAGCTTGAGACAACTTTAAAAACAAATCACTTATTGAATTAATTTTAAAATTGTCTCGACTCTTTTAAATTAAAATATTTGGTGATATTTCGCAGAAAGGGCGGCATTTTGTCGTGGAAATTCTCCAAATCCGTCGTTATCTATATCGTATTTTATTCTTACGGTAATGTAAATTCTTTATAATTTTTATGATGAAAAGGAAAATGTCCCCAATTATTGCTGGAATTAATCTGCCGTAATCAATCGTTGAATCGAAATTCCCAGAAAGATGTTTCGAAGTAACAATCACTGTCGCTTAAAGCAACAACTTCTATTCGTGCAAATCGTGCATCTCGCCTGCATCGTGCGCAGAATAAAAGACAATTACAAGATTACAATAATTTATGTGAATTATATAACGACCGACGGTTCACCGCAACTCACGTTTTAACACACTTCAAGTTATAAAAACACGTAGTGTCCCATCAATTTGTGTTACAGGATCATCCATCATGAATGGATTCGCAGCGTTGCGTTGGATTTAATTTACAAGTAAAAAAAAAAAAAGTATATTCGACGTGTGCGTCACCTTGGAATCGATAATTAAATCTTATCGCGCGGGAATTCTCGTGTTCGCACTATCCATCTAATTTTAATGACAAAAAGAGAGAAATGAAAGTTGAGGCGCGCGCAATATCGCTCGAATAATAACGAGTAATGAAAAGAGACAAGCGTGAGCGTGCATTCATTTGAATGAGAATTCAATGTTACTTTTTTGTGTTTTGTCAGCAGAATTTTTTTGGTTCTTTAACATCCATATAACAAGTCAATTCGTGAAAATCTCAGGGTTTAAAAGGGAGGAGGAATAATGTTTTCAGAACAGTCTTTCCAGAGACTTGTTTTCTTTAAGGTATCGAGAATTAATAATAATGAGACTGATTATAGAAAAGTGTGTCAGGGTGTTTCCCTTTTTTCATCGTGGGTACAAAGTAAAGGTGTAAGAGTAAATAATGTTGTACGATAAAAAATTACTGCTTACTAGATTTAATGTAAGCAGTTCAAATAACATTCCTCGCGAACTTCACTCAAAATCATTTGTTTGCTGATCTATAACTGATGACGTCAAGGACTGCTAAAATATTTAAAGTTTGAGATTAACTTTAAATATAGAATACGTTCGTTATCAAAGAAAATTTACATGCGATAAGATTAGTAATGTAAAACAAGTTTTTTTTTTAGCTAAAACAGTTTCACACACCTGCTGTAAAAAGTACACGTGTGATTTTTTTTGCGGTGAATATGGTAAAATGCTCATTTTTGGTCAAAACCCATTTTTCTTTGAATAATCGTCAATAACTTTCTTTTCTTTTAAATGAATTAACGAATAATGTGATTTGGACACATTGCTCGGTAATAAACACGATTATAAAATCTTAACAAAAAAAGAGTTTTGAAAAAACAATTATTTTTCAATTTTTTTTAAACAAACAACAGTTCTCCTCTCTTTTATCTAATGAGTATATTTTATTGCAAACTCTAGTAAATGCTCTTTATGTCGAAGTAATAGTGACTTTTTCTTGCGATTTTCTTTGTTTTACGTATTGGAATTATTGCAAAACACTTTCAGCATTCTTTATCTTCTCTTTTTACGCCTGCCAATTTTGTAATCTACCTGGCAGACGAACAAGAATTTATTTCGTTTTAGTTACTTTTCCATTTTCCTTTTGCAGCACACTTCAGGTTTTTCCACTAAATGATAAATTACTTTCCCACTTTCATTTACAACTTCTGCAATTTTTGCTATTATACGTTCACTTCCATACACGCGAGATTTTATAAATCTTCTCTCCGCATCGATTGTTCTTGATTTTAACACAAGTGGCTATTTTCAAGAAAGTGAAATTAAAATAATGCTTCACATTTGATAGCTCATCCTGGAATATAAGCAAGTCCTACTTGTGCAATTATTTTTTCAGGCTATTCGCCTTTGGTGTTTACATTCGAAGCAATATATGCACAAGTGCATAAATTTAAATACGCTAATGCTCTAACAATGAAATATAAAAAATTTCTGAGAATTTTCTGACTTATCTTCGCGCTGTCGTCAAATCATGCAGCGTGTTATAGAACTAAGAAAGTGATCACACTTAAATTACCTTAAATGCAATTGACGGAGAGCAGATTTATGAGAAATACGGCCGCACAATAATACAAAGCCCTTGCGAGGTGTTTACAGCAACGTCCAACCACTAAAGTATTCTGAGCGGCGAAGAATCTTCATAATGCATGATGCATAACACGTTTGTTGACATCCGTACACCGACATTGTTGAAAGGAATTACCCTTAACTTCGCACCCGAGGAGTAGAAATTATTCTGTCGAAACGTGAAACGTGAAACTGCCGGCATGCGTCACGAATTCTTGCAGCCACGTCTTTTTACTCGCGGTACGTATTAGATTTAGCATGATATGTCGTTCATAATGATCGATCAGTCCTTTAACAAACTACTGTGTTGTCCGAGGTTTTTTTTTTCAACCTGACAACCTGCTCAACGAAATTAAAAATTGAAATGCAAGTGTATCCACTGTAATAGTTTGATTATGTGTCAATTTTTAAGAAATTTCATTTGGGACAGATGAGTTAATTTGGATAATATTTCATCTATTAATTTATTTCCATCTTCAGTATTATTTATTCAAATTTGTATATTATTAAAGAATATTATCGTTTTTTTTTTAAAGAGAACAAAATGTTTGGACAAACAGAATTCGAAGAAAAATTGGAATTAGAATTTCTGACAAGTGGTTTCAAGCAAAACGAATTCTTGCAAATTCTGAATTGATATAATAACGAAGAATGATTATACTTAATCTCGCAATTTTTTAAATTACCCTTTCATAGTCATCTGTCATTGAGAACTACTTTAATGATAAATTCATGTTACTATATGCTTTGGAAATTTTTTTTAACGTTCAACATACCAAATTATAGAAACCAACTCGATTAATTACCGTGCATAATCTTTAAAAATGTAAAAACAAGACTTTTCGCAAGGACCATTCGTTCTCAAAGAAAAATCTAAGAAGTTTCAAGGGTAACAGAAATTTACCTTTGGGTCCGTTTACTTTGCACGTGACAATTGCAAAAGTTCGAACCTTATCGCGTGCATATTTAAACGTAGAATTGCGTCAAGTGTTGCGTAATTACCCTTGAAAAGCAAGAGATGCAAGTGGAACGAGGAAGCGAATTTCAAACGGTAAAATGACATTCGTTCCATCAAGATAATCAACAATGATTTGCACGCGATAATCACGCGAATGCAATCACTGTGGCAACAAAAAAAATAGTGAAATACAGCCGTTAGAAAGAAACTTACATTCAGACAGTCATACAGGGTGTCCTATAATAATTTACAAACGAAATATTTAAATATTTAAGGAATAAAATGAAAATTTACGTTGGTAAATTGAGTAAACTCGTTAGAACTTGATGGGGAAAACCTTCAAGTAGGGGGCCATGGGAATGTTTCAAATATTCAGATGGTTTTAAATAGTGTTTATGCATAAAATAAAGTAAAGAGAAAAAGAGTTCATAAACTGTTGGTAATTCGTGACATTTCGTGTCAAAAAAGTTTCTGGCCTCGTACAAACATCCTTTGTGTTGCACATCACGCCACTTTTCTGGCGAACGTCACGCGAACGGACGTTTTTAGATAAGGCAGAAGGAAGGAAAAGCAGGAAAGACGATAAATTCGTTGCACCAGTGATAGCGATTCTTCTATCAGGACTACGCAATCTTCAGTTTATCGCAATATTTGCATTATTAGATAGATTGAATCAGCATTGACGTTAAACTGACTATTTCAAACGAAGCACACGAGTTTAGGACGTAGATAGAGCATGTACAAAATTTCGTGTATATTTTCTGGTTGCAGTGTTTTAAAATTTTACATTTGTCGCTACTCAAATGCTTGTGACTTCGGGAATTATGCGAATTTCAAAAAATCCTTTTAAACACGTATTGTTGAAAGGTTGAACTTCGAAAAGTGAAATAAAAAGAATCGATATTCAGACCGGAACCTCCCCCGAAAGGGAGAATCCCGTTTATTGGACTAAACACATAGAAAAATTTAGGAATTTATTTTAAGACACTAACGATGCAAAAAACAGGGTTCAAATTTCAGATGAATCGAATCCCTAGTGTCTCAAAAAAGAATCCCAAATTTTGCTTTATTTTTAGTTGAAAAAATGGGATTCTCCCTTAAGAAGTATTTTAATGTTAAATGTAACGAGAATATAATAATATAATTTAATACCTCAATAATTAGAGATAGGTATTAAGCAATAATTTAAACAGGATTTTTTTATAAATGGAAGTAGGTATTTTGAATATTCAAAGATTGCTCAGTTTTTACATTACTTTTATTAGACTTTATTAGAATTTTAATCTACTTTAGCCAGATATAGTATCTCCCTTCTAATATCATAAGTTAATAACTATGAAGTTATATTTTATTCTCAAATCCTGTCGCACCTAATAATTCATAATATAACAATCATTCTTTTTATTTCTTAGGCTATCTTTCACACTTTTCCTTTTATTCTTGTCCTATATTTAAAACTACTAGTAAATAATAAAATTAAAATTACAACGAATCTATTATAATACATTCATTATAAATTTTCCATAATAAATCATCCCTAGCATTTAACGTCCTGTTATATCCGAGAGGAAGTCAATAAATGAGGTTCCCTTCATTTACGTTTCCACATAATCAACTCCAATTTCGGTTCCTGCCCAGTCTACTTTCCAATACAAAAAGATATCCAAGAAAATAAACTAAGGCATTATAACATCTCCTATATTCTTGGGCATCGAAAAATCTGACCCCCAACCGGTTAAACGATTCAATATACTCGAGGCCAGTCATAAGAAGTGGAAAGATTAAAAGACAAAAGGTCATTGAAAAACAGTAGCTACGTCTGCCATCGCAGTTTCAAGTAACAGGTCAGTCACTCTCACGCCACGAATATGTGCATATTAAAATTAATAACGTGATCGTCTACCTTCGACAATCATGATCGAAGTACGCACGTCAGACAGAAATAGAGCGGAAATAATAAACCGGTGACCCGATCGTCACACGGGTCGTCAACGATCGGACGAAAAACTACGAAGCCTTTCGTTGGAAAAATCCTGCTAAAAAAAAAAGAAACAGCAATAATCATCAATTGAGTACTGAACACTGTACTTGATTCTGCATAATTCGAGCACTTCTTTAAGTGGTAACATGATTTTTGAAAATACGCGAAAACCGTTTTGCACTGTCCAAGTGTGACACTCGAGAATCAGTCGACAGTTTTAATTGATTACGTTCTTCGCGCAATTCGTCGGGCTTCTGTTCTGTGCCGTTCTCCATACTTTGTTTGAACAACGCACACGATAGTAGCCAACGGAGTGCAAACGATTATTGATTACCCACAGGTAATTTTCCGCTAACGGCAGACATGAACGAAGGGGTATATGCCGCGAGTGGGAGATAAAGTCCTTCAAAGAATTTTCCGCTTTTATTTAAGATACAGTGGCGGACAAAGAAGCTTTGCGTCCTTTAAAATCGCATAGCTTTTTTTTAGAATTGGTCCGAACGACTTGAGTTTTTTTGAGAAGCTAGAAGGATTAGTTTGCTATGTGACGTGTTTCGTCGTTTTGAAAAAAGAATCGCTGATTTCCGGAATTCCTTATTCTGCGATCTTTAAGGGGTAACACCACTCTAGAGGCAGAAAAAGAAGACCTAAATTTGACAATTTATTTTGTGAGTATGATAAACGGAGTAGAATTTCTTTTCAGAGGGTTTATTTAACACACATTGAAGTACGAAATCAATTTTTTTTATTGCCATTTTCATGCAAAATGGCGGCAACAGAGCCCGTCGTCGAAAAAAGCTTTTTTGAAACCGCCACAATAAAAAAGAACGCGTGTCAGACATTTTTTCGAGAACTATAATCGACGTAAATATTACCTCATCAAAATCAGTGTGTAACGATTGGGTGAAAAATGTCACAAGGAATCACCTCCTGTCGGAGCAGAGGAGCAATGAAGTTTTGCCCGAAGCACGGGAAATTTTTACTGTTCTACCGCTCCAAACATTTTTTATTTTTTTAATTTTCTTTCATTTCATAAAAGCAGATGAATGAAAGGTTTTTAATAAATACCATGCCTCAATTTTTCATCATTAAAGAAATATCAAATCGTAGGGCCGCGCAACGCGGTGTTAAGAAGGCATTAGTAAATACATTAGTAGGTACTTTCTTTGCCCGAAAATTAAGCATTCTTTCTCATTCATTCTCTAAATTTTTTCTCTATAAAAATAAAAAGCTAGAAACATGGGGTTCGTTACAAATGAAAGATCACTGTTTGAAAGAATAAAAAGAATTTCTATTTAAAAAAAAGCAGCTCGAGCGGAGCTGAAGCAAGTATTTTGATATCGGAGCGGAGCAAATAAAAAATTGGTCTACTCCAATCCCCCGATTATACAACAGGCAATGTAGAACGAAAAGGTGGCAGGTAATTATGGCAGAAGGATAAACTGGATTGAATACTACGGCGTACAGTTGTACTACTGCGTGCTTCGATCGAACTCTATCGATGATTAAGTGCCTACTGCAAAGGAGGATGACGCGGTCGAATTAAATACCACAATGCAGGGTGATGCAATCCCTAAGGAGAAGTGTCTCAAAGGGTGACCATTGATCAGCTGATCATAAACGATGCGCCGCGACGTTCTTCCCTTCCAAGAATCGTGCGCAAATTGAGGTGCAACGACGGGTATGGCGTGACTCGCCGCCTCCGTCGTCTACTCGCCAGTGCCCATTGCGAAAGTTCCTTTTCCTGTCCGAGCATCGCGATCGTGCCATTGTTTTTAAACATTCGCGATACTCGGCTGTAAATAGGAACTCATCGTCAGAACAGCGGACAGCGTTTGGTAAAATTGGAAACACACCCTCCACCGTTTACTTGATTACCTAATCAAACATTTTTTTATTCGAACATATCGGTCAGATGTGTGGCGAGAAACAGACGCAACGCTTCGTTAAACTGTTAAAAGAATAGATATTTACCTACCATTATGACTATTTGTAAATAGAAGAATTTTCTTTTGTAGTCATTTACCTATATGTTTTATTAATAGTTTTATGATCAAAGATTGCAATTGATTGTTTACATAATATTTTATAGGAACTAGGCAATGCTTTCATCTTCTCGATAAATAATAATAATACTGAATATTAGTTACAGATTTTCTAGAAGTTTTTAAATGTTACTAGAAAATTTTACACTGAATAATATGATTAATGGTAGATATTTCTGTTTTATTCTACATTAACTGTTTAAAATTCAATGTTAAACATTCGTTTAATCAATTGGGGTAACTTAACTACTGATTTAACTACTAATTTAACTACTGATGAATATTAAAAAAAGTATATCATAGCAGAAAATTCACAGTCGGTTCAGGCCTTTAAAATGATCCTTCTTTTCACGATGTTTTTATACAACTCACGATGATCGACCTCGAAAAGTATGAAAATTATAATTCCTCAGGGAATATCTATATTATGCCATCTGTATTTAAAATAATTTAAATGCTACATAGACAACATATGTATTTGCAATTCCAGCAGTTAAACTATGTAACCTACACATGATATATCATTGAAATATTCGTCGCTTAAGTTTCTTCGAAGAATTTGAAATTCAATGTTGCGACGGTTTGTGAAGCATAAAATTTCGATAAAATGTACGATTTTATAAAAAAAGCACCGCGATATGCAAACGTAAATTAAATCCGTTTTAATTTTGACAGTTACTAATTTCCAGATGTATCTTTAAATCTTCAATAAGCGTAATAAAAAATGAATTTTAATTCGTCAAACGCTTCGCTCAGGATTTGAATTAGCAACAGGTCACTAGAAATATTGTACAATAATAATAAATACAATTAATGTGACCTGAAATGTTCATCGCAAAAGCTTCCATCGAGCAAAGGATTCTTTTCCCATGAGCGCCACTTCGGAGCAGACGTCAGAGGGAAACACGAAGCTTTCTCACTAAGCTTGTCCCAGAAACCCTATCTCCTTCCCTTCGTCATTTTACCTAGAATATCTACGTCAAACGTCAACATCCGGGATTATTGTCTGAAGAGTGCATTCCTGAAAAAGGCCCGCCTGCCATCCGCATGAGCCACTCTGGGTTATCGTTTGTTCAAAAGGTCTGGCCAATGATAAAAAAGTCGAAGGCACATGTGAGGCCTTATTGTTCGGTGCACAAGTGGCAATCCGTGAATGTGTCCTTTCAGTAAATTGTCCTTGCCCGATCGTTTCTAGACGAGCGTCAGCCTCTACGCTAATTAAGAAATTAGCACACAATGTGGAGATAATAGTCGAATGTTGATTCATTATTCAACCATCTTGACAGTTGACTTCATTAATACCTGAATGCACTACCAAAGAAATAAAAGCAACTCTAACTCGTAATCGTTTCCGTTGTTTCCACGCGAAGATAAATGACTAGACAAAATTCTATTTCGTTTCTTCTTCTGTTCTCTTTCTTTTGTGAATATTCTAATGGATTTAGGGACGTACCAGAAATTTATAAATGACTGGCAAAATTTTATTTCTTTCTTTCTTTTTATGGTTAATATTGTAATAGATTTAGGTGTGTAATTAGGGAAGGAACCTAAAATCTCTATAAGATTATTTTTATATATGTACAGTGGCGTGTAAAAGTATTCGGCTATCCTGTAAAACAGAATAACTTGTTTAAAATTGATCCAAACAATTTGATTTTTTTTTTTGAGAAGCTGGAAGGATTAGTTTGCTGAGTAACGTGATTCGTCGTTTTGAAAAATATTGCAATTGGTCGGAATAGTGAAAAAAATAGTGTATGTTGTGTTTTTCAATTTTTTTTTTGTCTGCGTTCGTAATGAAAATTTAAAAAATGCCTTTTGTAGACTTAAGTAAGTTGTATACGTGCTGAAAATTTCATCAAAATCGGTCCACGCAGCTATGAGCTACAAAGAGTTAAAGTTGCTGAAAATCACACTTTTCTGTCGAAAACTTACTTAAATCTACAATATTCATTTTTTAAATTTTCATTACGAGCGCAGACAAAAAAGTTGAAAACCACGACATTTACTATTTTTTTCGTTATTCCAACCAATTGCAATTTTTTCAAAACCACGAAACACTTCACTCAGCAAACTAAAATCCTTGTAACTTCTCAAAAAAAGAACTCGAATCATTTGGACCAATTTTAAACAAGTTAATCTTTTTTTTAACAATGGGCGAATACTTTTGCACGCCAATATATTTGATTATAGATATACAATAAACAATTGACCTTTAAACTTGAATTTCTATTGCTTTACAGCTTCACAAGTGGAAAAATTAACAATCGCACATTTCCTCGAAAATTCGATTATCCGAAACCTCTATAATTCGACGATGTTTTCCCTTCCCTTGACATTCGAATTATCAAGGTTCGACCATATAACTTATTTATGCGCTCTCTTCGATTTCCACAATTGCTTGAAAATCGTGCAATCGGTACGCAAGTGTATCTACATATTACGTATGTGTGAAATAATAATCCTGATCTATTTAGGTAAATGAGTCTACGTGCCGCAGAGCACGTATGCATGCTAACGGACTTTTTCCTTCATGAAAGTTTTATTTTCTCCTCGTGTATCAGCATCGCTTACGTCAAAGAGCAGAGTAAAATTTGGAAGCGTATCGTAAGTATCGTGTAACTACTAGATATGACGTCAATTTATTTTATCACACTGTTATTGCTACTATTTATAACCACTGAATGAAAAAGACTGAGAAACACATTGTGCAAAGTTTTCACGTGATTTTTACATGTTCCGAGGATGTTTCCGAGACGCTTTTTATCGCCTCGCCGCGCTACCGAGTCAACTAATATTCCATGCCAAAAAAGTCTTATCTTCTCACGTAGCTAATGATGTACCATTAGGTTGGTGGAAATGAATGGCGGATCAGCGTACTTGTGTTTGACATGTCATAATTCAGAAATAAATTATGGGGGAAGGGTTCAGAAACCAAGCATTAAAATCAAGACTTACACTGCTTGTCCTCTAAATAATTTTTCCTAGTAATTCCGTGGTCAGTGTAAGTACCTACCGTCATTTATTTAATCGCTAATCGTAGTTTATACATTTTTGCCAATGAGAATATTTTAAGGGTAAAGGGAAAACTGGGAATTTTTATTTCTCGTGATTTTGCGATTTATAGCATATTTTGTTGGTCACAACTGGGCTACAGAACTGTCGAATCATAAAAGGTTATGAAGTTCAAATATTTCAAGTACCTCCATAAGGTGAAGTTAAAGATTTTATTAAAAACAGGAAATGTTTATTCTGCATTGGAACAAAATATGATTTTCCGTCTTAGAAAATATCTCCACTCTTTGCCCGAACATAAGCTTCTGTCTTTAAGGTAAAACAAGAGATTATTTAAGACGAGAATTAAATTCATCTGACTTTGTTTCTTTACGAGTGGACTAAAGTATTAAAACTTAATTTTCTCGATAAAGCTTTTCTGTGACATTCTCTTCCTGATTTAGTTTTGCTATTATAAAATAATTCCAGATTAAAATTGACTATGTTACGGAGTGCGAATACTTTTTTCGGGTGGAAATTTCAATTATGTAATCCTGCTTTTTAATTAGTTTCCTACAGGAAAATCCTGTACGCAACGCTGGTCTTTCTTTATGCGACCTATTAGCTTATAAAAAGTGTTCCAGCAGATTGTTACTGATGCAACTGCTGAGTCACTGCAAGTTCACAATTTCCCCATCTTGGAATAAAAACACATTCTCAGGGAAAGGTTTTACTTAATCACCGAGCATTTAGATTCTACATGGGTCCGCCATTAGTCGAGAATAGTTTCAAGTTTTAAATAACTTTTGTTAAAGCATGCTTCTGTCAAAACGCTCTTGCATTGCGATGCAATAGCTTCTTGTTACAATTGCCATAATTCCTGGAAAAGTGCAAGGTTTAAATGGACCAGGACATTGTTCCATTTAAAAGAAAACGCAACGGCGAGTTTCTCCCATCGCGAACGATTTCTAGTTTCCCAAATCTCTCAGTGAATCGTAAATGTGTCGCGGCACCGACTTTCACCGCGATAAGGCCATTTGCGTCAGCAAAATGTCCCTTCCGGCTGTATCTGATGGACCAGATCACTGGGAAATGAAATTGTAGAAAAGGAGTAACTACCTAACATTCTGTAACCTGAATACGAAGTAACCAATTATTTATTTAGAAAAGCTCTAATTAACAAACAACCATCCAAGCGCGTGTGCTAAATTAATTTCAGTGTATACAGAATTCCAGTAAATTTCCACTGGCATCGCTTCATACAATGGATAATTGAAGACTATCTCGTGACCACATTTATTACCGTGTTTACGTAACAATGGCACACTTGCCTAATGGCGATATGTCAGATTTTGCTTCGCAAAAGCATAGAACACTGTCGAAAGTGTGTAGTGTATTGGATATTGTTTTATAGTATGCTGTTGCCTAATTAATATGACCTAATTAAACTGACATTTTAATTATGAGATGGTAGCTTAATTATATTACAATTATTTCGAAATCGACAGATTAAATTAACAGAAACTTTAAAATACAACGAAATTTTTAAATATCGTAACTAACGAATTAAAATTATTTTTAGAAGTCTGGTTCTGGACTTGAAGTTATAACCGTAACGTTAATAATCGAGCTATTCTTGAAATCATTTTAATTTATCAGAATATATTATATTCTAATGATAAGCATTCGAAATTTCTTCGTCGTGTTTACACGATCATCGAGATAAGTCTGCTTGGATTTTAATAATATGTTAGACAAGATTGAATGATTTGTGTATTTTCCCTGCCAATCCTAGAACCTGAATGCACGAGGGGAAAATGCATATCTCGGATATTATGCAATACTAAAGATTGTAAAGGACTTCGATGAGAGCTGTCATAAAGTACCGTTTCTCGTTTCTTGTCAACAGCTATTTTTATCTGTCCCCATGTCGCGACGTACACACAAAGCAATTAGTATAATTACATTCGTGCAAAGTGTGTACTTTTCTCTATACAGTTATTCCAGCCATTGCCGTGTGTTATAAAATTCAATGCGCGTATAAATTAAAAATATGTGGCATGAAACGCGACGACTTGCAGGAAGAAATCTCGAGGAAAGTGAGTCTAAGAGAACTCGTAATTATAACTAATTGTAAATCACTTTTCATATCAATTAAAAAAAATCGAGTTCACGTTGAAAGTCTTTTATCATCAATGTGTGAAGTTAGTAATTTTCACAGTTGGGTAAAATGTAATCTAATTAGAAATTGCAAATTAAAATGCAATTGCGTAATTGATTACACATTATTATCTGTAATTGTTAATTTAGATAGTTGACCATCGATTTTGTCAACCACCTAAATTAACGATTACAGAAAATAAAGTGTAATCAATTACACAATTACATTTTAATCGTAAATTCTAATTTGTAATTGGATTACATTTTTCCCAACTCTAGTAATAATTTGGCTGTAATTTAAAATTACACTTATTTTGAGACACCGGGTAGATAAAAAGAATCTATGCAGTGCTATCTTCTGATTTATTCACAACCCTCCCATTCTAACTAGCGTCATTAGACATTTGTAAGTAATTAAGTAGTTATCCTTCTCGAAGCAAATTGCCCAGAAACTATTTCATTTTATCTGCTGCTATTTTGAAATGAACTATTTCAACTCGTTAATATAACCTACTTTGATAAAATTCAGTCATTATTTTTCCTTCAACAGCAGAGTGTTGGTACGTAATTACCTAATAGTCATTAAGTGATTACAGCAATTTTTCCTTCCGAATAATTTTTCAATGCGTCAACGTTTGCACATTTTCTTTGTGAAAAATTGAATACTTTTAAAGTGCATATCTACTGGAGAGAATGTCTTTCAAATTTCAGTTACCCTAGTTAATTCCCCTCTGCAGCAGAAATTTCGTCGCCCGAGAAGTTCAATGGAACAGGAAAACTACACATGTCGTACGATGGTTTCGGTGCAATCTAAGTATACGATTGATAACAGTATCAACGCGTGCGTCTAATTTAAACCGTATTGACGTAAGTTTAAACATGTATCTGTGTTAATATTCATATCCACGAGGAGATACAGTCGAGATTAAAAAACTTTAAGGTCAGAAGAAAAAAATGAGTCTCCAATTGGGCAAATAATACTATTTCATTAATGAAACAGATAAGGCCTACTACATTAATGCAGATAACGTATATAAGAGAATCCTCGCTCCGTATATTTCAACAAATGCATTTACTATATTTTCAAATTAAAATGGGTGATTATTATCCGTCCGCTTTTCTTATTATTATTACGTCTTTATTGCATTCACAGACGTAATAATAATAATAAAAGCGGACGGATAATAATCATTATTATTAATTTCTTATTATTCTATTAATTCTACGATTTTATAATATACACCTGTAATTTACGAATAATTAACGCGATGAACTGTAATCGCTGAATCAATGAAAAATTTAATCGTCTTATAAATACGGAACTTATAATTGACGAGAAAGTAAATTAATTATTACTGCGATATTAACGAAGACATCAATTTTCCATACACAATAAATTTACGCAATGCACGATAATACTACATAATACGATCACCGTTAGAGTGTCAACAGTCTAAGTAACAGCTGATTGTAAAGATTTTAATTTGACTAAAGAGTCGTATGGAAGTACCTAACCCACAAAATTTGAGACATTCATCTGCTCGTTATTAACATTCTGTTCTAATTAATAGCATAGAAAATTCTATGTACTTCCAGTTCTAACGCAGCAGAAAGGGGCTGCGACCCGAATCCATAGTAGCCCTGCTCGCGGCTCCGGCTTCAAACTACATGTATACACAGACATGTGTGCACACACGCGCCAGCGAGCCTCGGACGTCGACACTGAATGGAGGGGGACTCGTCGAGGTGATAAAACTACACGCAACTCTCTCCGCCGCTCAGTCTGCTTTGGGACAGCGAGAGGTGGCGAGAGGTTGAGACGTTTTACAAATTCAACCGCACGGGAACACGAATAGGGAAGCATTGCCCAACGCGTGACAGGGATTCATCACCCCACCTGACACAAAGTGCAATTGCCTCTGCGGAGCAGACCTAGTCCTTACGGGTCGCGTGCGCGCGCAGTCGTCGGCGGTGTTCACACGCTTCTCCAATTCCGAAGGCTATTGACTTTTCGCTGGGAGATTATTCAATTGCCGGCACCGCGAATCAGCAGTCGAAGTAATCATCGCCGTATCGTGTGAAGTGCTTCGGTTAAAACGGGCCGCGAGATCTGGGTGGAAAGTGAGATTTAAAGAGACCACTGGTTAAATCCGTAACTCTGGAATTCAGCTCCCGCTCGAAAGTACCGCGCGAAGTAGTGTCAGTTCTGACGACGTGAAAGCGACAGCGATATTTGAAAGTGGCCTCTACGGACGTTTACGGAATTAATAGAGAGAAAGAAGAATAGTGGCGGCTGAGCTCGCGCGCGGAGGGTGCTTGTTTCGAAGACGGTCTCTTCGAGGGATTATGGCAGAGTAGCAGTTCCGAGGCCACGCCTAAGGTGGACGGGTACGAGTTCGATTGAGGTTAGCTGGCGTCTAAACGATCGTCGCGAGTCAAGTGCGTCCGTTGGTGCGTGGCGAGTGACGATTTTATTTGTACACACTGTGCGTGCATGCGTACGTGCGAGCCTGCGTCCGTGCGTGTCCCGGAGGAGTGCCAATCCGAACAGAGAAATAATGTCAAGCAGTGTTTGCCACGCGCCCCTGCCAGCACGAATGGAAGCGTTCACCACGAGGCTCTGTCTCCGTGCTGCTGACCAATATGAGCGGCTTCTGCAGGCTCACTTCAAGGTACGCGCGTGAAAACTCGTATAAGCATTTACTCCTCGGCTGCCACTTTTTCTCGCGCGCGTCGGTTCATTCGCGACGTCAATAACGCGCCCGGCGGATCGATCACCACTGTCCTTAATCGAAGCGCGAGAAATATCGATGTCCGCAGGCACCACGTAATATTTTTCGGGGCTATAGCATCGCCGGTATTAACCTGTTCACCGAGGACGACGAGTTACCTCGTCAACTGAGAATGCCTTCGGTTTGGCCGGTATAAATGAATTTGTCTTGTGTACCGAAATGAAAGTACGCGTAAAGAAATTACTTTTTTCACGAACGTTTAAGGATAGAAACGGCGAGATATACTACAATAGTTCTCGAAAGGCGGTTGAACTCTGTTTGAAATAGCACTCACGGTCAGCAATCGGTTAGTTGAACTTACTGCCAAGCTTTTATTATTGGAACTATTGCCAATCGACACTCAGGTTATGTGGACGCTGAACCCAAACAGCAGATCAGGGAGGAAACAATAATAACACTGGACAATAATATAAATGGGAGATATTATATACTGTATATCCTATATAAAATTGAAACGTTGCTGTTCGTTTGTCCTTCTTCCACGCCTAAACGGCTGAACGGATTTAAATGAAATTTTGAATATACATTACATACGTCGTTGATTAGATTATAAGCTATTTTTTTTAGACTTTTTTATTTTGGAAACATCATAAATAATTCCCGGGTGAATCCGGGTGACGAGTCAGCTAGGAATATAGATCACGATTCCTAAAATTTCATAGTAGCAATTTAGTGAATTACTCGGAAATGGATAACTTGAATCGAATTTTTCAAATAAATTATTACTTTTTATAATTAGTTACTTTTTTTTGTGAAATATCAAGGTTACCTCAAGTTTTATCTACATGGTACTATATAATTATATTATTATTAATATTTACAGAAATTCAACGACTTTATCACGACGCGCCACTGAAACTTATTACATTCAGGGCAATCTTAAATAGTGTTTAGAAGTTGTATCGTACTATTTACTGGCAGGATTTTTTTCGTAGTATTTTCTCTATCTTCGGTATGTAGTAACCTCTAGTAGCAATGAATCACCGGATCTATCTCTGATTGATTTCTATTTATGGAGATGTTTACAGACCATTATGCATCAAACGTGCATGAAGAATGTTGAAGATGTTAGGGAAAGAGTAAATTGCACCTTGTAGAGTTCAGAAACCAGACAACATCACCGTTCGAGTACGATCATCACGTACGCTACCTTTCAGAACTTTGGAATCATGTCCCAGTGAAGTAAACAGATTTAAATCACTTTTTCGCCCGGTAAGGTATTCAAATTTATTGAAATAAAGAAACACTGTAGCCATCGTTGAAACTATGGACTTCTCGAAGTCCGAATTTTCGAACTCGTTAGGAGAAAAGTCAGACAATAGGAATTCCAAATTTTGGACACGCGTTCAACTGTTTTGCTTCAATTTCGAAGCTGAAACTACAATTTCCCTCGTTTAAGATTCTTTGGGAATTCCTTTATTTACAACGTTTCGTCAATTAATACTGTTTCAAGCTTTTGGATATTAACTTTGCCCTTTTGGAAAATTCTTCCAATTTCTTCGTGAGTTCAGAACTCACCGAAACTCTGTTGCACTTCTGAAACTGTGTGAAAGTGTTGGGGCTGGAATTAGAAAAGCTTGGATATCGTTGGAACGAGCTAAGAAGCAACGATGTTACACATCTATTTCCCGAGCTAGCGATCGTTGACCTATCACAGAATGCGATCTCAATGAGTAATCGTCGTGAAAATCGTGCCCCCCTCCACTTTGTGATTGAACATTAATCCGTATTCACTGCGCGCCATTAACGGTAACATCGGTCACTTTTTCAGTTCGCCGTTATAATTCCTGCCGTGGAGTTTGTTGTGCCTCTGTTCGTTTATATAATTTAAATAACGGTTCGGTTCACTTAATTCTTATATAACATTCATATACCTTGTTGCATTTTTATCACGCATATACCGGGTGGTCTCGAAGAAGCCGAACACCTTATATTGACTATACGAAACGAATATTTTCAGACGAAGGTTGAAGAGTGGCTGGATTAATTTTTTTAAGCCAATTTTCTTGGGGTAATTAGGAATAAGAATGGATTTTTCTCGAGGAACATTGTTGGCCCTGACTTGCATGGGATTAGAAACTTTTTTTTTTAAAATAACCAGAAAATTCTCTCAGGATTTTGTTGTTGCATTAATGTTATATAAAGTGAGTTAGTAAGGTTAGTTAAATTATAATAAATCCAAGATTGAAAGTTTTTGGAACTGACTTTCTTAGTTTCCTTTTGCAGAAAAAATTTGAATATTACTTATTGGGGGGTATTTATATAGTAAATTGTATTTGCCTTAACTCAACTAGATAATTTAACTTCTACGAAATATTTTTCTGAAGCAGAATCAATTTTCAAGTAATTTTCTGATTATGTAAATATAATATAATATATAATTTCATTAAACTCGGTTTTATTGAATTTCTCTTAAATAATCAATTGAGGGCTCGGATGCAATAAGGGGACTAGCGCTCGAAATTGCGAAAAAGTATTGTCCAAACGCTAATAAAATATTGGAAAATTAAATGTTGTTAAATTGTATTTTAAAAAATATAATGTTATAAAGCTGGTTTTCGTGCATAGATTTTACAGCTTCGCTAGAGTTTTATGTTTCAAGTCTCATAACGATCCGTTAATATTTACTCAAGTTATCGCAATTTATGTTTAAAGAAATAATGATTTTGGTCGAAGAAATTTTTGTGTTTATAATTTTTATCTCGAATACTAATGATTCGATAAAAAAACTGTAAATAGAAAAAATGTGTGTCGTGACGAGCTTTATAACATTATATTTTTTAAAATACAGTTTAACAACATTTAATTTTCCAATACTTCTTAGCGTTTGGACAATACTTTTTCGCATTTTCAAGCGCTGGTCCCCTTATTGCATCCGAGTCCTCAATTGCTGTCGCCGATCAAATATGATTACGCAAATCTAAGAAGTTGCATCTCTATTAAATCCGAATTGGGCCTTGCAAACCGGTCCTGCGGTTTTAACGAGTATTTAACTTCTTTCTTCCATACAATATCGAGTAGTAACACTGCTGTTAGTATTCGTGAATGTTCAGATGAATGATATGTCGACCAGCTCCGCTTAAATTCGATCCGAAATAAAAGATTTAAACGGGGTCTCTCGAAGTTCGAACAGGATCGACCTTGGACGAAGGCAGATGATGAATAAATTCAAGGCGATTCTGCATGACAAATTCAAGGATCGCCTGTATCTGGAGCAGAAATCACGCCGTGCCATTAACCTCGCGCGATTCGCTTCCGTTTCAAAGATAAAAATGAAAATTGCCTTTCGATTTCTATTTTGAACGTGAAAGTATGTAGCTTTATTCGACGAATTCGCACATTCCCACTCGTTCTTTCCGCGAAATCCTCAAGCTCGAAGGAAAAATTTAATCCAAGTAATTTGGTCGTCGAATTCCTTGTAAATTTACCAATTTAGATCTGCACTTAGTTTCTTACTTAATCTTCATATATTTCTTGCTAGTTGGAGTTGGTCTTTGCAATTTTTTTATCTTGTATCTTACTTAAAAATTGCGTCACTTCCTATATAATTTAGAAGCAGATCAAATCGTAGTAAAAAGACACTGTGATTACTCTTGCAACGATTTCTTGCGAAATCTCGGACGATTCAAATCGATTAGAAGGTGTGCACGTAATTGCTTTTCGCAGGAAAGAGGAGTTCTTGTTTTTCTTGTGGCGCAACAGACTAATGTGGTTCAAAATTATTTTCGATTCGGATCTTCGTCAAATTTGGTTCTTTGCAATAGTTGTCATAGTTAAAGTTAAATTTGAAATTGAAAGATTTATTCGGTGCTGAAGTTGGAACGTTCAATGTATAAAAAAAGTCTTAGGCTAGTATAGGAAGACAATTCTGGTGTCCATACCAGTACCTGTGAATATGGTATAAAATAATTCCTATGACGTGAAAGATACGCTTCGCGTAGTCCACGTAACAGGAGGTCGAGCGAGTCAGGGACGTATCTACACTGTGGGCTAAAAGTAGCGAGGCATATGGATCCCTGAACCTACATTGAAATTTTATAGTTCATTAAAACAGAGGTCTATTTTCATTTTCTCCAGCTGATAGGTTTGAAAATATACAGTATATGTATAGAATAAATAGACATAAAACTTAAAAAACTAAACAACCATTAAATTGGTGCCCACTTTATTAAAAATCGCCAATTATTTTTGGTAATGGAAGGAAACCAAAACCAAAAGATTTCTCTGCTTCAGCAGAAGAAATCTACTTCCACACTCAAACGTTTAAAAATTAAAACACATTATCTTGATTATCTTATCAAGCTTGAGTACGTTTAATCGTATTAGGTAACAATAGAATAATGTTAAATAACAAATAACAGTTTCTCAAGGATCGTTGTGCACTTGTGATTGATATTCTCGAAAAATATCACCAACGATATTTTTTATTCAAAATCCGGTATAAGTAAGAACAAAAAATGTGCTTTTTTTTAAATCAATGGTTTTTATCAGGAAGGTGTGGAAGTGTTGTGTCTTTTTGATACCGTGCAACATAAACACAGCGAGAAAATCGAGGCTCGTGCTGTACTGTTACTACGTAACCAACGACGTCAATCAAGGAGAATGTAGTAATTCCAATAACCACACGGGTTGCAATTACCACATTCTTGAAAACACGCGAGCGTTATGCGTTGCTGCCTCTTGTACGACTACTTTTCCCAAATTTCTAATTCGTTTAATAAAGTATCTAACCTGGTCCGGTTCTAATTCGTTGCTCGTTCTTTAGTTGCCTTTAATATTGTTGAATTTTTAAAAACTTATTTATAGATCGCTTTAACCATGCCACCGAAGACGATGTTCGTTTGAAACATCCTGCTCCTCTTGCTTGCGATAATAATACACTCAGGCGGAATGCAAATATCGCGATTAAAATAATCGAAGTGACTGGAATAAATTCGCGAATAACCAAGGCGATTTGAAATCGATCCACGTGACAGACAATCGAATTTCGTTTGTTATCTTCGCCCCGCGGCTATAAATTGCTTCCGGTTCGAACGTAACCGATTTAATGAGAAACAAATGTTCCCCTTCGCGCCGCAAACGCGCGATGGAAACGCCTATTGCTTCGTCCGAGCAGATATTACATTTAGATTCGAGAAATAATCGTGACGAACAATATTGCGCCTCCGCTCTTTTTGTTCAAGGAGAATGTAAAGAAAAGATCGAAATATAAAAATTGGTAGGCACTTTAGAATTCCGTAGAATTTTACTGGTTCAACGCACTCTTTTGTAAACGTTTGTTAGTATTCAATATTTTTCGTTCAGGGCTCCGTTTTCTGGAGTAAAAGTCTGCTTCGTGTGCGAAACCGATTTTCTCAAGAACGAAGGCTGGTACAAAAGGCACTTCGTTCCACTGAACTGAATTCTCATTTACCACTAACGAATTACAACTAAAATAAAACGAGGCTGGCAAGGAGAGGTCTCTGGGTGCAACTTTGACTTTTTAATGAGGTTTTACGCAGTGATAAGTAGCTGTGGCCCTGAGACTTCTAATGAAATTAAACGAGTAAACATTGCAACTGAAATGGTGTGGAATTGAAACTACTGCCGAATAATACGCCGCGCTGACCTTTTACAGACATTTTGGAACAGCAATACAGATTTTAGAAAATAATCCCTAAGTAGTGTCGCGGCTTAAAAATATAGCGTTCTTTCGGAATTTATTTATGAGAATTTAATTTGTTTATCAACTTAAAACTTTGTTCATTGCTTACACTATATTTGGGGAATTAAAAATTATAAATGAGTGAAAGGAATAGATTTTCAAATTTGGCTGCTATGATAAAACAATAAAATGTGGGTGTCCCAAAGAAAAATTTCTAGTTTTGCTCTAGATATTTTTCTGAAACACCACAATTTTGAAAAGCCATTCCTTTCAATCATTTGTAACTTTTAATAAAATCGGTATTCTTACTTAACAAAAATAGGCGATATTCTCCAAATATAGTAAAAGCAATGAACAAAGTTTTTTTAAGTTGATAGACAAACTTCTTAGAAATAAATTTCGGAAAATACCCTATATTTTTAAGTCGCCACACTAGAGAGACCCTTAAGTGGAAATATTTAATTATGGCGGGGGGATTGTTTCATTGCGAACACACAGAAGCTTGACGTTAACGATTACGGTCCAATTTTCGGCTCGCTATTCAGCTGCTAGTGTAAACCGGAGATGGGCAAAAAATTATTTGAAATAAAAATTTGTGTACCAAATTAATAATTTTTTGCCCATCTCTGGTGTAAACTGATCCTAATACGATTTCCATTCGTCAATCTTCGCGACTGCTTCCTGATTCGATACACCAACTCACACTCCACTTGTTTCTCGAAACAATGTGGCTTATAAAGCCCGTTACAAGCTGTAACTTACAACATAATCGCCTTTAAATCGTCGTGAATTGATTGGCCCCTTTCGAAGATCGATATCAACACGTCACTGCATCCTGATACAAGTCTGTGAGAAATAGCTGGAGGCAGCGTGACACAGTTTCGAGCGTAGACACTTGTCGCTGGCGTAGACGTAAGCGTTTGTGGGGCATGCAATGGGTCACGAAACTGCTGGAACGCGCTGGAACCACTTCATCACTTCGCGTGGCATCGGCGCGTTTCCACGCCGAGGGACTTCCACCCCCGCGCACGGTTTTGACGCGGTTTCGCGTCAATATTTTCTGGAGAGCATCAAAAGTATAGCCCTGGGATATTTATTTAAAAAAAAAAAATAGATTGTCGATTATCAGTGGTTGCAAGGATCTCGATTCTTTTTCTGATTAATCCTTCTTTTAATTCCACTATCGTGTATACCAATTAGTTTCAAGGTTGATTGTTTTATTGCCAGAGAAAATATTCTCAGTTTTTATTAGAAAGCAAGGCCAATCCTCTCACTGCCAAAATCTGAACGCATGCCGTATGCCACGTGCGGATATCTCATTGTCCTATTTACGAGCTGAGGTCCCTGAACGCCCATAGGCGTTCACCGCACGGGGTGCCCTAATTAAGTGAACTCATGGTTGGCATTCTCTATAAAGTGGGGCCAAACAATTTCTCAACGGTAAAGAAGCTTAGAATCCTTTCGCGAAGAAGAGGATAATAATAACAAGAGTAAAGAATATACAAAACAAAAAAAAATAAGCAAGTAAATATTAAATATAAAAATCAGCTCTTTTTATTTTCTTCTTTTTTCTTCTTTCGCCTTGCAACCGCCCTGTGGTCGGCCCTGGTTGAATCCTTGCCACTTTAGTACCCATCATTAATTATAAACATCCATAGCGTCCGAACTATTAAGAATTCACAAGTTTAGAATCAGCTTTCAATCTAAAATTACTCGAAAGTAATGCCTCAAGGGTTTAGAAACGAGGCGACACTTACTCTGTTGATCGAGTTGGACCATTTAATGTCTACTAATAAATCATCAGTTGCATAAACATCGCCATAAATATCGCTGGAAAACGTGCTTCATGAACGATTCCATCAGACGACCGAGGCAAAGAAGTCGGCTGCAGGGACCAATGATCTCTGTGACAACGGCGGACTATTAAAAAAAACTGGTCTCGGATGGCCCACAGGTCACTCGTCCAGTAGAAAGATGGAATAGCAACGCGACGAAAGTATCGTTCTGCAGATCTCAGTAATTCTCGGAAATGATGAAACGCGCAGCGCCGACTCTTCTTTATCTCACCTCGAGTGCCCGCGTCCTCAAAAAACTGCTATGAAATCCTGAACATGATTGAGTCTCGGGCAAAAGTGAGATTGAAAGGTAGTCGCGTGCGAGGAATTCTCACGATTTTTCCACGAAACTATTTATGTTAATCGAGTATTAATTAGATACACGGAGCCACGTAGATGGCCGGGTATTTTTAGAACGACCTTCCTTCTACCGTTTGTTGATTTAACTGTTTATAAACACGAGTGCCGATGGCGATTGCGCGTGCGCGAAATTATGGCAAGGGTGCTGCCGTGTCGGCGAGAATTTTAATGTGCTATAAAAACATTTGTGATTTGAAGAAAAACTATTTTTAATATCTCGACGATCGTGGACCGGTTTGTGGGGACAAGTCTCTCCTGTACATTGTGTTAAAATTTCAAAGCGATATCTTTAATAGTTTTCCGTTTTTCGCTTAAAAAACGATTATTATTCCAGTAAAAATTCAGAATTTTGCACGAACAAAATCGCAGAAAATTTTATTCCCTTTATTGTCTTGCAGAAATTATATTTTTATTATTCCGTGTTGTAATAACTGAGAAATGGAATGCTGCGGTTCAATAAATTAATCGGAAGCACTGGATAATATAGGCTACTCATTAAATTCGATCGCTTCGCTGAAAAAGCCGTGGACACGTGATCCAGTCGCTTTCCGTTGACGGTAGCTACTATGAATTAAAGTCAGGCTTGATTTATAAATTGTTTTTTTCCTGTGGGGTCACGTCTACGGGGGGATTATCTGTCGACATTTTAGAGCCCTCGATTAATCCAAGTGACAAGCAAGCAAACAGTATAACAAGTACTCATGTATCATGCCATTGACGTCGTTCTGGCATTTAATTTCCGCGTTATTCTACTCGAGAAAAACTGGCTTTCCGTTGTCATATGATACCTACTCGCTCTTTGTCTTATCCTCTTTTTACAAGCTTTTATTTAGCTTCACTTGTGAGCTCGTTAGTTAGTTTATTAGGGTGAAATCTTCTAAGTTTATTTTCACCCACTTCCACATATGGCCTTGAAACTTTGCACACATTCGCAGATACGATGACGATGCAAAATTTCCACTAAAAAGCAATTTATATATTTTTTTTTAAAAACAAGATTTTATTAAAATTAGGTAGGAAGAAATAATTTTGATACTTGCCTAAATGACTGCCTTAGAAGAATTCCCTCATATTACTAAAAATAAAAGCGTGAGGCGTATATATAGAATATTAAAAGGTATGCAAAAACTAATTGCTGAACGGGTTGATTTTTCCTTTCCCTAATTAAACAAGCAAAGTCAGCGTTTCGAAATTAGATTAAATTAAGAAGAAAGTGCTGAATTTTCATCCACCGGTTATCGAAACATAATCTTCGTCACTCGGGCTTTCTCTAACATTCCAACGGGAGCGTTGAATTTCGCACGACCTCGAACGTGTCAATAACACGCGCGGTACAAAATCGAATTTCAATTTAGCCACACAGGACATCCGCGAATTTCCGTTACTCCTCGGCATACAAATTCGTCGGGAAACCTTGCTGGATCGATCGATGTTATTCATTTTATATGGGTCCCAACGAGGACTGCTAAAAAAAGTCGTAGCGTGCCCTCGCGATTTGCGACGACAGATAATGTCCCTTTGAAACGAGACACTGTCACTGAGTATCATATTTCCAAAAATACAGTGATAATATCAGATTTCAGAGTTTCACGACTAATTGCAAGTAAGGCTAACAGTTTTAGAATTTTTGCTCGGCGACATGCAGCCATTAACTTTGAACGCTACGCCGCGTGCGGGACTCCTCTAGTTGTATCTCTGCAGCACAGTAGCTGAACGCCCATGAGCGTTCCCCGCGCACGCTGTCCGTCCTGAACAAAACTTAGCAACACTGCAAGCTGACAATTTTTCTTTAGATTACGATAAATTAACACTTCCAACAGCAAACATCTGTACTATATCACTGTCATTGGGAATCACCTACGCGAAGAGCATTAAGTAAAATATTCTTATTCCTAATGATACATGTTTGAGTAAATGTGAGTGAACGGGAAGCGTGGGGCCGTCGCGTGACAGTGAACGTGTTAAACTGTTACGCGAGCCGCTCGTTGCTTCTCTTCCTCGCCACAAAGGAAACCGTGCGTGCCTCTGACGTCCGAAAGAGCCCTAAAAATCACGGAACGACGCCGTAGGTGTGATTCAACGAGGACAATGCGTTCGCTCCGGTTGCACGATGATTTGCAACGCTTTCACGGAGGAGACAAGCCACGGTCGCATTTTTATCAAATCGCTCCGCGCGCGCGCGTATTGACGCACGCGAGCCGAGGTCATTGTCGTTGGTTAAGCGGAATTTAGTCCGAACGAAAATTTTCTCGTTCATTTTATTCGGGGCGACGCGAACTACTCCTTAAAAAAAACACCACGGCCAGATTCACCGTTCGTACATGACTTTCCTGGCTTTACATTTATTTACGTTTTACGGGGCACGACTTGGTACGATTAAATTAACTCCTTGCTTCGTATAAATGAACCACTGTAGTTATGCAGATCAGAAGCTGGTGCGCAAGTATTTATATTTTCTTTTACCGTGTAATCATTTTTTAATTGTTGAAATAATAATTATATTTAGTGAACAGGTTCGTCACTTTTGATATTTCAGTGAGTTGTATTCAGTTATTTTGATTGCGGAGGAGTGGGTTGCATAGATTTTCCAGGGGAATTTATGTGGCATTTCTATTATCCTTGAAGTAATTCTTCTTTCATCGTTCTCAGTTGTACAGCAAAATTACAAATATCCTTGATGCAAATAGAATTCTGAGCTTGGCATTGAAGATCGCCTCCTAGCAGAGAAATTAATTAATAAATAAATTAACGTAAATAACTCAATAATAATATCAATTATTTACAGAAAAACGAACATAAACACGTAAAATTGGTAAAATTCGCTAACAGTACAATTTTTTACCCATAGTAGGTAAAAAAAATGTCACTTATTTTACTAATAAAAATGACACAATCTTCAAATATTTTAAAAAAACATTCTACAGAGTTTTAAAAATTCTCTAATCAAGATGAACGATTTTTTTTTAAAAATCGGACACTCGCTGCAACTAACCAAAAATCAAAAATGTTAAACTAAATCGAAAATTGCTGGATGAAACTCGCAGAAGTAGCTGTACAACAATTCCTCGCAAAATAGTAATAAACTCTTCGAAATCATTTCTCACGAATTGGAAATAATTTTTTGTTCAATTTCGTAACCATGGTGGATTATTCACAGATCTGCTCGTCGAAATCTCTAATCGAGCTGCCTGCACCGAGTCCGCTATTCTGTATCTCGCGGCTGTCGTTAAACGTGAAAACTAGAGCGGTGCTCGATTGAGACTTATCTGCAACAATGCAATGTGAATACACCGGTGACGTCAATGCTTCGTAAAACACGACACTGTTCGCCGACCGAACAAGTCACGAGCTTCTTTTTCCTCTTGCCTGCGCGATACAAGCGCAGGATAAAGGTGTACGATTTATTTATTCATCGCGGCTGTGTAACGAGCTGCATATCTCGCCAGAGTTAATCTTCCCAATTTCAATTAATCCCATAGGATGAAAAATAACAAATGATAAGACAGTTGGGTGGGATAAAATGTAAGGAACTTAGCGTTCCTTCTCTGGAATTTTCTCAAGAAATTTTATAAGTGCTTCTTTCTTATTTCTCGAGAAATTACAGTATTTTTGGAAAATAAATAATAAATCTAGCAAAATTATTGCCGCCTTGGTTTTCGAATAGGTTTCAGAAGACCGAAAAATAAGAAATGGGTGTTTTTTTTATTTTGCATATTTAGGGGGTGAAAGCATCTCTCAAAGTTCGTAAGAACAGGTACAAAAGTTTCTATTATTAATTTAAATAATATTATAGCATTGTGTATATCTATGTTATAATATTCTTTAAACTAAGAACTGGAACTTTTGTACCTCTTATTATGAACTTTGAGAGATGCTTTCACCCCCCAAATATGTAAACGGGGCAAAATAAGAAAACACGTGTTTGTTATTTTTTGGGCCTCCAAAACCTATTCGAAAAAATCAAATCTTTTTTGGGGGGCAGCTTTTGTTACTGGATTTTATACAGCTTTCAATTGTGCATCAGAATATGTATATTAATTATTAAACACTTCCCGCAGTTCCAAGTCGATGCTAAAAAATAACAAAATAAAACAAATAGAAAACGTGATACTTTTTTTGTCCATTACTGTATATATAATAAGAGAAATGATTATTAATTTGATGAAGATAAACAACAATCACCTACCTTAACTTTCACTCTATTTTATCCATTATCAAACCTGCACGTAACAAGTGATCACACACTTTTAAGCGATAGTGTATGTATGTGTATACAGATACACACGTTGCTCTCGACCTTTCCTTTTGATAATCGTTCTCCGAGAGTTGTTTTGCTGAATATACGTCGGAATTTGCATCGAAGACACCTTCTTATGCATTCCACACATATTTTATCCCGAGCGTACAGTGATTACCTGTGCTCGGAATCGTACTCCGAATGTTAATGGCCACGTGTGATTGCAGTGCACTCGCCGAAAACGCGTGACCCACTGATAACCATTTTTAAAGCCCATTCCCCTGCGACTAACACTTCTCACGTAGAATTTCTGTTTTTTTTTCAGTGGTTCTTAAGAAGCGATACAAAAATTAATATTGGATTGATAGAGAAGTGACTTCTGTGAATTTTTTTTATCCCTTCTGCGTTTTTTTAACTTTAATTGTTTGATTTTTTTATTTTCTGTGGTTACGAAGATTCGAGATTAAGAGACGGAAACTACCCCTAAATTTAACTCCTGCGATGTTGTTTTTAGTAAATATTAGAGGTACAAAAAGACCGTTTTAGGGTAAATATTTTACAGTCTTCTAATGGAAAAATAAGCTTTCTTTATTCTCCTTCGTTTATGTATGCATACGTGCGGTTTCCTTAAAGATTGATGTAATAATTACATTTTTAGATTTAGATGCTTCAGACTTAGCAAGCATCTAAGAAAATGGATCCCACCTCTCAAATCGAATTATTTATTTATTTATTTGAGAAGAAATGATTAAAGTCTCGTTGAAAACTTAGCGATAAAAATTTCTGCAGCTACTCAACATTTACAGTGAAGGAAATATAACGAATCCATATCCCCGAACTAATTTTCTTATCCTAAAAACGCGATAAATGACCTTTGCAATTAGATAATGCGGGAAATTAAAAAATGGAGAAATACACATTTCAAATATTAATAAACATTTTATTCCGTCAAACACTATTGAACACCAAACACATACGTGCCTGATAAGTACGTGTTTTTCGTGTTTATTTGAAAGAAAGTTAATTTTGAAAGTTCGATACGTGTGGAGATCTGGAAAAATAATGAATCTGGACTTCCGTATGGCGTCAAGGCTAAACATTCAGGAATTGCAAAATACTGCGCGTTGCACAATGCGATTGAATAACCACGGTTTTATTGTCTGAAACCGCCGCTACATTTGCCCGCAATCAGTCTGCCCGTATCGTGTTTCCTAAAACGTTCAGCCACGTAATGGAAATAAACTCAAAAACTAAAGTAAAATTTAGTAAATGAAAATTGAGACAAAGCGTAAGAATATAGTCGCTGCCTTTAAATTACTTGTCTGTTAACGAGCAAGCATGAACGCTGTTTTCACCCCCCAAATATGAAAACGGGGAAAAATAAAAAAACACGTATTTCTTATTTTTCGGTCCTCTATAACATATCCAAAAATCAAAATCATCGGAGGCGGACACCTAAAATACTCTCCTTGTAAGTGGAAATTGTTACAGCTATCGTCGCGGGCATAATTGTTGCCACAGGAACTGCACGGTTCCGTTCTGTTTGATCCAACAAGTGGCGCCCGTATTGTTTACCACGATCAAACCGACCGGCTCGCTCGTAGCGCTATTAATCGACCTTGCTCACCTGTGCGATACGAGCCTGGCGAATTACAACGACGATAAAAGCCGCGACCGAAATCCCAGCCGGAGAAACTGCGAACTCGATTCCGCGATGTCCTCACGTTCGAACCTTGCCGAGCCGATTAAAATGAACGGCGTATCGCGAAATCGAATTCCATCCAATCACGCCTTTCGCGATAATAACGTGCCACTAATAATAACAATAATAACAGCAATAATCATGCCACTGTCCTTCGTCGCTGAGGAAGTGTAGCTCGCATTGGTTCATAGACGTCCAGCGATTGTTTGATTAACTAGGAGAATATATTATGCGATCATAGTCGCCGATTGGACTCAACTTTTGCGCGTAGTTAATAAACGGAATATATTTTTAATTATTTTTCTTGAGAGGTTCTCTCTAGTTTGACGTTCTGAAAGTATGGCAAACTTGGGGGAATTTTTTAACAGAAAGGTATTGAGTATTAGAATTCCAAATTTTGTACATTTATTAATTTGCATTCGAGGAATGTGGTGTATTTTTTTTTATACGAAAATAATCTTCTTCAAAGTTTGAGAAAAAGTCTGTCGTGGCGACCATAATTCTAGCTGTCGTAGTTATTTGAAATAAAAAACGCAGAAAAATTCTTAACCTACATCAGTGTGGTTATCGCATGAATTATAAGAAGAAAATCCTTATTTGCAAAATTCCAGTTTTGTAACACAGAAAATTAACAGATTCTTCTCCAAAAAAATGCGAACTTCCATTCGAAACGTTACCATTTTGTATTTTCAATATTTCTTATTCATTCTAATCGTCTTTATTACTAAATACGAGTATACCATCGAACTATGCAACACTTTATCAGAGTTGGCCAAAAATTTTATAACGAATAAAGGTTAAATAAATTATTCGCCATGTGTCGATTAAAGTTAAAACTGCGGTTGAAACGCTCGGCAAAATAAAAAATTTACCTTTATTCGTCAAATAATCCACAGTTAAAATAACTTCCATTTGATCCGTTATTTAAATAATTTTCTATTTAGTTAATACCCAACTCTGCTCTTTCCACGCAATTTTAATAACGTATAGTTCACAGAGTAAATTGCGTGGCTGCGCTGTTAGCCACTCTTAACAAGCCTAAGCATAATTGTATAATAAAGTGTCAAACGCCTAGGACGAACTGTTTAAGATTTTGCGAGAAAATTGAGCTTGTCAAAGCGGACTAACGACGCGGGCCAATTTATCCGTGAGCTCATATCGCGTTCATGGTTGCTCCGTCTCACCCGTCTCTATACACAATTATCTGAACGTTACGCGTCGGCTGTCTAATTGGCCTAGTCGTGACCGTTGAGCAGCGCGTTTAGATACATGTCCAAGGAACGCACATGACGCGTTGCGATCAGATCAAGTGGCAGTCGCGACGCACCAATTAGCACGAGCTGCGCGCGGTTAACTGGCTAAACTCAATTAAGGGGTCATTCTGGTTAGCGCGCCGATAAATTCAGCGATTTTCAGGAATTTATTGCGAAGACAGGAATTATAGTAATGGAATCAAACTTTTTTCTATTGATTAAACTACATTTCTACGGTAAATAAAAAATATAAAAGTTATAAAATTATTGCTTCTAAAATGGTTTTGATGGCGATTTTGATGACACGTTTAAAAATTCATGCCTCGCTCGTGCAGGTGATTTCAGCTGTTGGACTTACTTGAAACCAAAAATACAAACAGATTCTTGATTAGTATGACAGTCGCTATGGCCCGTACTAGAATAAATGATTTATCCTTAAAATTAACAAAATGGTAGGCAAAATACAAGAATCAATGTATGTTGGCTGTGTTGACTGCTATTTTCGAGTTTAAAAGTAGGTTAGACTCAACAGAAATACTTGGTTGTAGTACCGGCCAGAGGTATAAGTGTGCAGAATAATCAGTTCAATTTATAAAGCAATCGGTTCGATAGATTTTGAGATTTTGCATGCACCATGTAAAAAAATGACGTTCCTAGAAAAACGCGTTCAAAGTTTTTATGTATGGTGATCGAGGCTCTCCCTACAAAACACCTATGTGGAAGCTAAAATAATTAGAATTTTTTAATGAAAATTTAACAGTACATTCTTGAGGATATCTGCTTTCGAAAAATGTTATAAAAAAATGGGTTTTTTCAAATCGTCTAACCAGAATGACCCCTTAAACGACCCTTACCCGCTGGATTTCGATGAATCCTTACTGCCAGTGGCGGATTTAAGGGGTTAGCTCCCCTCAGGAGGTAGAAAATGTATCGATTCTTTGGGAATTTATCTCAGAAAGTACATGCATATTTTGGATTCAGCTGATGGACACTTTAACAGGTTATTATATTATGTTTTGGTACAAAAATATTTAGTTATTACAAAACACACAACTGATTTCCCGGAAGCTGTTTTTAGAAATATATACGACGCATATGAAAGCAGCATTGCACTTGATTCACGCTGATGAAGCACATTGAAATACGAGCGAACTTAGCCGGAGTATTTTAATCTATGGATCGTCGTTTCGTGAGCAAGCGCAGTAGCGTCGGCTGGATTAAATTCTTAGTAGATTTCTTTGGTTACAGCCCTCGAACAAAGAGCAGACGCGGCTCAACCATAATTCCACCCACAAGGAGCGGCGAAGGCAGAAGGATGCCTCGTCAGGAGGCACCTACAACGCTTTCCGCCAGTGGCGAAGGAGCACCTCGACGGGCTCGAATCGATCCAACAGCGTCGGCTCCAGCTCGGCTGGATCCGTCGCCAAGATTCCCAATGATCCGGCGACGGTGCATAAAATGGACCAATTCCCTATGGTCCTCTCCGACGCCACTATGCCCGAAGAGGATCTCTCGTTGAAGTTTCTGGCACTGGTAATGCATGAACACCATCTGTCTCTTCTACCGTCAAGGACCCACTTCCTCATCACTTAACCCTCTAGTGCATAGATTTTTAATTCAGTTGGAAAAATTAGTTTACTCTCATTTGAGGATGAAAATACCGAATCCGATGTCAGTTTTCAATTTGGAGGAAATAATAATAATAATAATAATGTTTTTTGCAGCGTGTGTAGCTCAAAAATCCACTTCAAACTAGATTTTTGTCAAATTGAAGACTCAGATTGACATATTTCTTAGACCAATATGTGCGCTGTGGCACTATTTTTGGGCTGGCAAATGAGAATTCCCAACCCCTGGACTGAACAGGTGCCCGCCTTAAGGCAGACGTATGCACTAGAGGGTTAAGATGCAAAGGGAGCAGTTTCTGATCAACCTAAAACATTTTACTATGAGCTATCAAATGTTTGCGTATAAATTTAAAAATACTTCATTATTATTTAATCATTTTTTCGAATAAATTTGTATCGTGATAAATTTATTATTTGGTATTTATATACTAAACTGATCAGGAATTGGGTTCTGATCAGGAACTGGGTCCTTGACGGTATAAAACATTCCCTTCTTCTGTCTGGTACCAGTTCAGGACACTTTAGGGCGATAGAAGCGCTATAAGTAAAGCCAGAAATGCACCTGAAAGCTAAGCTAAGCTTTGCTATGGTGTTTATATTTTATAGCACAGTCAGCTTAGCTTAGCTTAGTTTAATTCCCAGATTGATCCCTGGCTTAAATCTGAAGGGGCTGGAAAAGTTAAAAGAATAGAATATAGTTTTAAAAATAAAAATAAAAATAGTTTCCTCACTTTTCTCTTTCCCAGCCCCTTCAATTCTGATCACGGCACTTGTAGTCTCATGTCTCGGAGCACGTGACTTCTTCAAGTTTCCTTTGAGTACAATTTCAGAGCTACCTACACCTTTGAAATTTTATATCAAAGTTTGAAAAATTTCGGCCTCCGAGTGAAACGGATTTAAGCTCGTGCGCTTAGTTAACTTTAAATGAGTCTTTACAGTGCAATAATAAATCTATAATACAAGTAGATTTCTCCGTATTGAATTTCTCTGATACCAAGGAGAATTTTTCAAATGTCGAGTTAAGTCTTCCAGTTAATGTAAATATAATACAAAAATCAGAAGTTTCCCTTCTTCTTCTCTTCTTCTTCCATCTCGTTGAATAATCTTTCTTACTCTTTATCTCATATTTTCTGCTCTCCCGTTGCAGAATGCTTTGGACTTAACAGCGCCGGCCAGCGACGTTCTGCTGAAGAACAGACTGAAGTCCTGGTTCCAATTAACCGGACATCCGGATGGCTTCGCGCCTGCTGGTCCCGGCACAGTTTGGAAACGAAAGACGGGGGGATCGGAGAATACAGAGAGAATCGTTTACGAGGCCATCAGCAAGGATAAGGAATTGCGGGATTGCATACCGAGGTGAGCAAAAAGCTTAATTACTTTAATCAAACGCGATCTAGTTATAAATCGAGCAACAGTATCGTTACGGGGAGTAGGACACTTCAAGGATTCTTTTTTTATTTATAAATAATATATGAAGTCTTGAAAATATAGTCGTAAAATATTACGTTGAATATTAATAAATTAACAGAGTTGCGAATTTTTCAACGAACAAGTTCAATAGTTAGGTAATGATCTTTATAGAATTTTTAAATCTATTGATCTCTCTAGACAAAGCACTGTATATTTTTTACCGCTTTTAACCAGGCAAATGGAATTTAAGTGTCCCACTTTAGAAGGATTCTGTAGTCGCAGTTTTCCCGAAGCCATATTTCTGAGGAGGGTATTTCATTCTAGAACGCGATTTTTTCCCAATGCGGGGTATTTTTTTATGAAGCAGCTATACAACTTGTCGCGTCACAATTTTGTTTATATATTTCTCCAGCTATCAGTAATTTTTAAAAATTATATTAGAGGGAAATATTGCAAGTGTTTGAACGAATTCGCTAAATCTTCCCACGGTTGCCGGGATTCGGCGATTCCATTCCTCTGATAAGGGAAAATCTGAAACTTTGCGAATATGTAGGAGATTTTCTCCTGATTACAACACAATTAACCCCTGAAAATTCGGCTATTTTCCGATTTTATTTTATAACTCGCAATCTGGAAGAGATAGAAAAAAGATTTCCAGACAAAAGTTACTTCTTTTAATTAGTACTATCATTTGGTAACTTACAGTTCGAGATTTCTAACAAAAAATAGAAAAATAGCCGGAATTTAAGGGCCAATCCCACCCCTTAGAGCGAATTTGAGCAGCAAACAAAATTTCCATTGTAATCATAAGGAAATCCCCTACACATCACAAAGTCTCAGAATTTTTTGAATTTCCGGGCTCGGGATCTTTCCTCGTGAAATAAAAAACTAGGACGAGTTTAGCTACAGCCGATAATATTCCAGTAAACTATTCAGAGCTCGTTATCTTTGAATATTTTCAAAACACGTTTCCATTTTCCATTTTTAAAATTGCCACCCAACTCAGAAACCTGTCGAAATCGATATTACGAATAGGTATTAAACAGACCACTCTACGTTTATTTATTTATTTATTTATTTATTTTCCGCAGATACTATCGAGAAGTGGAGTACAAGGGCGAGATGTTCATCGAGCTGCAGGACTTGCTTTTCGGCTTCAGCGACCCGCACGTGATGGACATTAAGATGGGCACGAGGACGTTCCTGGAGTCCGAGGTGTCGAAGACCACCGCGCGGCCGGACCTCTATCAGAAGATGATCGCGGTCGACCCGACCGCGCCGACGAAGAAAGAACACGAGCAACGCGCCGTGACGAAGTTACGGTACATGCAGTTCCGCGAGCAGCAGAGCTCGACCTGCAGCCACGGGTTCCGCGTCGAGGGTATGAAATTGCCGGGGGCGCCGCCGATCACGGATCTGAAGAAAGTCAAGTCGCACCAGGAGGTCCTCGACACCATGAAGCTGTTCCTAGAGAGGCGCGAGGCCACGCGCCAGAAGCTGCTCGTACGCTTGAAAAACCTCCGCTCCAAAATCGAGGCGTCCGAATATTTCAAAACTCACGAGGTACGCGGCGGCATTCTTTTTTTACTGAAACACTTGTCGTTCGGTTTAAGGAAAGCAGGGAAACTGCACGGACACAAATTTTCATTATTTCTCTGTCATAAAATTTGTAAACATTACTGAAACATAGATAAATATAGGAACCAAATTTTGACGGAAAAACTTACATAGCTGGTTCATAAAAAAATACTTTCTTTGTATAAAAAGAGCGCGTTTTAGAGTACAATACCCCCTTCAATATTTAATTTCTTAGCATCGATTAATCAATTTCTTTCGTCTCAAAAATCGTTTCTATCCTATCCTGAATATTATTGTATGAATATAGGCATAACACTATCAATAATTTTCATTCCAGATAATTGGCAGTAGCATCTTCATGATTTACGACGACGACAAAGTTGGCGTGTGGTTGATCGACTTCGCTAAAACGGGGGCATTGCCGAAGGGGCAAAGGGTGACACACAGAAAGCCATGGGAACAAGGCAACCGCGAGGAAGGATTCCTATTTGGCCTTGACAACTTGATTTCAACGATAGAAGCAGTTGACATTTCAAAGGCGGCATAGTTTCCGATAGCTTTTCCTATATTGTGCCTTGCAGAGATATAGTGACACCAGAAAAGCAGCGGGGGATGAAATTAATAGTAGCTTTCCATGTCTTGGTAAATGTGTGGCGGCTTTGCAAAAAAAATTTGTCGATTAAATTGCGAATGAAACGAAGAATCGTGTCCCATTCTCCATATATTGTCGTATTTATCGAGAGAAGACTGTATAAATCATGTTTGTAGAATCGTAGCGCGCCATTGATTTGTAATTAAAAAAATTATCGTATTTTAGGCGTTTCTTCTTCTCGCAAGCAGCCGGGTCTGGCTTTAACGTCCAGAGATATGTAAGCGTAGTCCTGTAATGAGTAGCCGAGAATACATTCGGAGGCTTTCGCCTCCAAGAACATGGATTTACGCACGACTTAAATGGCTTTCAAGTTACTCACTATATCTCTGAAAGACAGTGTATTTAGATATCTGCCATTCTGGTCTCGCCATACTAATTCTCGAACTCGATCATCTCCATTTATATTTATAGATTAGCCAGGAACTATTCAATCTCCACTATAAAAAGTACCTTTACTCATTTTACAAATATTCTTTTTTAAATACGAACTTCTAATATACCCAAGACTTTGTAATACTGATAACTTAAGGAACGTTCTTCCATCGGCTCAGTGTTTCTCAAATTTCTATGCATTTCCCCTTTTTTCCTGCGAGCTCAGAGACTGCAATCGATATAAAAATCATAGGAAATAATTCGAATTAACTCGAAACGATTTGACAAACACTGACAAACGCGCATAAGGTATTTAAAGCGGAAGACTGCTTGTTTATTGCATTTCTTTTCTGTAAGCCCTTTCAGACGAAAGGAAATCTAAATGGCACTCGCGGCATGTTTAAGATCTGTACAAAGTTTAATTGTTAATGTACAAATGTAGTTAATTTAAATGTAATTGTTTTAAAATTATTTATGAAGAACAAGTTAAGTTGCGCGATCGTAAAATTAAGATTGTTTCTTTCAATTAAATACTCGGTATCATAATTTCGATTTAAAATTCGATTAGGGAGCTGTTCGTGCTTCTGCGTTAAATTATTTCCTTCTTATTAACTGCCAAGAATGTAATTGTAAAACGAAATATTTGTCGTAAAGAATATTTTATTTTAATGTGTATAAATTGTATAAAACTATATATGTTATTCTCTGCATTTTCCATCAATGTAATTTTTCTCTTTTTTTTTCACTTCATATCATTATCTGTAAATTTAATTCGCGCTAATATTTATTTACTGCATTAACGATAACTGTTTTACACAATAATAAGATACTACTGGAGACATTAAACAATAACGATGCGAGAGCTATTATTCTACGATATCACACAATCTTTACAGAAATCGTTACAAATCATAATCAAGTGTATTAAAACAATCATTTAGTCTTGTATACTTCTCGCGTCGCTCCTTTTCTACTGATATTATATTTCACGTACACGTAATATTAATGCGAAATAAATCATAAATAAATAATACGCTCTGCTCCTTCTGAATTTCAGTCTCCATGAACTTTACTCGATAACCGATTCGATGTCAACATCGAGCAAATCCTCCGTCTCCCTTGGCTTTGAATTAATTACAGACTCGTACCATCGAACTTCAGCGGCTGCCAGACATCTTTGCCTGTAGAAATATTAATATTACAATATACATTGACTCGTACATGATAATTCATGTATACACAGCGATTTATTAATATTACAGTCGCTCGAAATTACGCGATGCTACTACAGTTATCGTAAAATTTATATACTAACACGTTGATGCAGTCACTTTGTGGTTTCCTTACTGGATTCCACCCAGATACTGGTTTTTCATTGGCTACCATCACGCCTCGAGTACAGAAAGATAAAGTCACTTTATTTAAAGTTGGATCCTGTAAAATTATGTGGAAAATTATATCTGAATATTATGAGAGAAGTGGAGGCATGCAACTTCATTATCACTCCTAAATTATCATTGCTTTTACGATAAAAGCGAAGCCTTACATTGTCAAGTGATAAAAAATTTCAATTTCTTATAACATAAAGAATTCGCGAGCTTCAACTTGTATCATAATTTTCTAACGCACTGTATTTAGTTTCTGAAACTTGAATATTTAATGAAAGATTTTTGGAAAATACTTTTATAGAGTGAAATGAACCCAAAGACAAAGAACCCAAATTTTCGAAACACGAAACTACTTAGTGCGGCCCACTAGTGTGGGTTACATCCCGAAATAGCAACACATGGATACTTCGCTTCGCAAAAGTATATAAAACACTGTTTTACGTGTTTATGTGCTGAAATAATATTTCCTGATGTTCAACAGTGAAATATACAAAATTTTACGAAAATATACGGAAGTCGCCAAGGTTGGTAAAAAAAATTAAAAACTTTTACTCCGATGCGTGAGAGTCAAATATTGATCGATTTCAAAAATTTTCTTTTGCCTCGATTTGTCTTCCCCCAAAGGCGATTTTTCCCACACTGGGCCGTTTCGAGTTTCGAAAATTTTGGTTTTCCGACTCACCCTTCTATACAGGTAACCTCGTACAACGCGGTCTTGAAATTTTTAGATCTTCATCTTCTCGCTTTATATATTTTTTTAATTGATTTTTGAATTCTCATCCCAAATCCATAGGAATACAGCAAACTCTCGTAGTCTCGCGTAACGCGTCATTTTTATGGAACGGAATGTCCGCGTTATACAGGGGTCACCTGTAATTAAATGTAACAGAAACAGTGCCATACACGCCATTCAGAATTCACTACGTCTGCTAAACTTAAAATGTCTCCACAGACATCCACTTGCTCTATACCCCTCATGGTATTTAAATAATTTTCTTGGAGGAAGCGCAGGAACACCGTCGCTTGCGATTGAAAAAAAGCTGCTATTTCATCGGGATCGTGGGCGAATTTCCAAGAATTCCCATTCGGAACTCCTGCAAAATTCATGTCACTTTAATCATTATCTCGTTTTGCTGCGACGCTTACATTAAGCCCTAAAAATTTGAAAACTCTTTCTTCCTACTCACTCTTTGGATTAATCACTCGTCCAACACCATGTAAAAGTCCCAAGCTCTCTTCTCGAGTATTGCAGTTGTTTTCTTGCTGTCCTTCGGGTACTGACAACATAAAAGATACAATAATACAGCGCCACAGTTACAAAATCAAATGTACCGGTGTCCCATTTACCTCTCAATGAAATGAAAATAATATTCAAGACTGCATTTCTGATGTCGCCTATATTGTTCGATAAGATTTCATCGATCTTGCCTTGGGTAACATCCAGCATGTGCCCGGCGATTGAATTTAAAGTACTGCTTATTCGTTTCAGTGCGTTCTTCATCGCGACTTGCGTAACAGGATTTATACTAGTTTACAAAGAGTTTCGCAAGTCGTTTATGTTACAGCACGTTGAAAAGAAATATCGTTGTCTTTAGTAAAACACTTACTTGATCGATTCGATACCAAATTTCTCTCTTATATTAGGAGGAAATAGGGTTTTCAATAATCTCGAATTTCCCGAGTCCGTACATACGAAGACTATAGGTTCCTTTCCCATTTCGAAGTATTTCCTGGAAATATAAATAAATCCATTACACGCAGCATACGTAAGAAAGCAGTACGATAATATTACTCACCCCAGCAGAGAGTAAAAGCTTTCTTTCTCATCCATATAGACATTCGGAAAATCCTTGATTAGAAGAATACGACTGGAGTAATTACTTAAGACCGACTTGTAACGAGTAGCTCTAATCAGAAACTCTTCGAATCTGTCTCCTTGTCTCATTATCCTATCTGGAAAATAATTAACAATTTCTGTATTTTCATTAGGTTTATTAATATCCAGGCAGAATACTACTAGTCTCTTCGAGACTTTTCAAATTCTCGTTAGAGGAGACGATGTTACTATTTTCATCCATCGCTGGATCGATAGGGGTGATCCACTCGGTGATGTTAAAATCATTTTCCTTGGCAAGTACTTTTATCGCCGAGGTTTTCCCGCACCCCGACGGGCCAGATAAAATTAAAGCGCACGGTTGGCCCCTTCTCACTTTACATCGTAGCCAGTCTGAAATCTCTTGCTGTTTCTGTCTGCTGACTACTAATTCTGTAGGATTTCTTGGCTCGCAAGCTTCCAGCAAAGCAGGCAGACTGCTCGTGCTCTTTCTCCTGGGAAGTGGTTCACGGGCGCTTGGAACAATGAACGAACTGGTTTCGAACGAGTGCGACACAGTGCGATTCATTTTTGGCGACTTTCTAACAGGTTCGTTGTCGAACGACGGCATCAGCCAACTGCTATTATTCTGTGTAGAAACGAACAGAAATATCAGTCTGTGAAATGTGTAACATTTTATTTAGATTGAATTTTTGCATATTGCTGGATAAGTAGTTATTAAGAAACTGTTAAAATAATTTGTTTCCGAAGCAAGTTTATGAAACGTTGATAAATTTCGTAAATACGTACCTTTGAATGGGCCATGTTATAATGTTAATGTGCATAAGAATTCATAATAAATTGTTTTTCTATGCATTCACTGGTCTGAAAAAATAATAATCTTGATTCAATTAATCTGTTTTTAATGCTGCACAGATATTTATCGTGTAACTGGTTTTAAATAACTTCCATAGTTTTGTTCTAATTATATATATATTGGGATATAGTGTAACTTTAAGGATATTTTCTCTGCGGAATCATGATTTTACTTTAAACGTGTTTTATTCTGTAGCAGACGACAGTGCACAGTTTCCTTTTTAAATGTATCGGCGGACTCGATCTATTCCGTAAACAAATATTCAAGTTATATTTGAATTTTCAATTATTAATGATTTGAAAAGTATCATGCGATGCAACGTATATAAGTGTCATACAAATCGTTCAATTGGTGTATCATTTTATTATCTTTACTGTCATCGCTAACCTTTGTTTTCAATTAAACGATAGCTGCTCGTCGTGAATTTATTGGAAATTAGTTATACAACGATCTATTTTTGTACTTATATACGTAAAAAACATTCTAACTCTTTATGCAATAATATATGCCGACAATATGGATTATTTATTCATTTTAAAGGACTATAAAATGTCTGTTCAAATTAAGGTGCAGTTTTATGCTGGCATTCCACGCTCAAAACGAGCATCCAGCCAAAGAGGAGGTTTGGGCTGTGTTCCAATTCACGCATACTGCGCATGAAATTGGTGGCATCGTACGATTCCCTAGAATTTCTCTCACTTGCCACCAATACGATGCCACTTCCGGTGCAGCGAGCGGTGCAGCAATCGCAGAATTTCAAAGGAGAAGCAGTCACTGCACCGCTCGCTGCACCGGAAGTGGCATCGTATTGGTGGCAAGTGAGAGAAATTCTAGGGAATCGTACGATGCCACCAATTTCATGCGCACTATGCGTGAATTGGAACACACCCTAGCTTAGCTTCCCGGTGGATTCCCGGCTTAAATGCCGAGCTGCTAGGAGCAGTGAATGGAGGAAATGCTATGATCTCTGAGGAATTAGCGGTGGGGGAACGTCGAGCTCATTAACGCCAAAATGAATGCAACCCCTGCGCGCATGCGTATTTGCAACCCCGGGATAAGAATAAGATGGTGTGTATTTTGCAAATAAATATAATATTGAATAAGTTCGCTTTAAAGTAGTAAGGACTATCTATGTGTATTTAGTGTTCAACTCGCAATTATATTACGAAGACTGGTTAATTAATTCGAGGCTTTCGTCTGTTATATAGGTAATCAATTCTTTGGAAGCGTCGGTGAATGTCAACTGGTGTAACGAAAACGGACTGGACGAGTGCAGCATTTACAATATGTGATTTTTAAGTGGAAATTAAACATAAGTAATTAGAATGGAATTATTATATATCACTGTACATTATTCAGAGTATTTTAATAAACCACATGTAGAGAAAAACCGCATCTTTTAATTTAGAACAGTACCCTATAACTTCCCATTTCCCAATTAAATCCCAAAGTCTGCCTCTGCGTTGAATAGTTCTCCGGCTTCGATTCTCTCTCCGAAGGCGCTAACTTAGTGCCACCTCTTTCGACGTCATGTTCTCCTGTTACGAAGCTCAATTTTGCAGCGTTCAGAAATTTTTGACTAGATTTTGGAGCGATGTATCAGGAGAACATGAAGCGAAGGGAGGTATCCTGAAATTTCATCGTCGAAAACTCTGCGCCTCTACGTCGAACAGTTCTGCGACTCAGATTCCCTTTCCGAAGACGCTAACTTTGTGCCGCCTCCTTCCACATCATGTTCTCCTGTTACGAAGCTCAATTTTGCAGCGTTCAGAAATTTTTGGCTAGATTTTGGAGCGATGTATCAGGAGAACATGAAGCAAAGGGAGGTATCCTGAAATTTCATCGTCGAAAACTCTGCGCCTCTACGTTGAATAGTTCTTCGACTTCGATTCTCTCTCCGAAGGCGCTAACTTAGTGCCACCTCTTTCGACGTCATGTTCTCCTGTTACGAAGCTCAATTTTGCAGCGTTCAGAAATTTTTGGCTAGATTTTGGAGCGATGTATCAGGAGAACATGAAGCGAAGGGAGGTATCCTGAAATTTCATCGTCGAAAACTCTGCGCCTCTACGTTGAATAGTTCTTCGACTTCGATTCTCTCTCCGAAGGCGCTAACTTAGTGCCACCTCTTTCGACGTCATGTTCTCCTGTTACGAAGCTCAATTTTGCAGCGTTCAGAAATTTTTGGCTAGATTTTGGAGCGATGTATCAGGAGAACATGAAGCGAAGGGAGGTATCCTGAAATTTCATCGTCGAAAACTCTGCGCCTCTACGTCGAACAGTTCTGCGACTCAGATTCCCTTTCCGAAGGCGCTAACTTTGTGCCGCCTCCTTCCACATCATGTTCTCCTGTTACGAAGCTCAATTTTGCAGCGTTCAGATATTTTTGGCTAGATTTTGGAGCGATGTATCAGGAGAACATGAAGCGAAGGGAGGTATCCTGAAATTTCATCGTCGAAGGCCTTTCGAAACTCTGCGCCTCTACGTTGAATAGTTCTTCGACTTCGATTCTCTCTCCAAAGGCGCTAACTTAGTGCCACCTCTTTCGACGTCATGTTCTCCTGTTACGAAGCTCAATTTTGCTGCGTTCAGAAATTTTGGCTAGATTTTGGAGCGATGTATCAGGAGAACATGAAGCGAAGGGAGGTATCCTGAAATTTCATCGTCGAAGGCCTTTCGAAACTCTGCGCCTCTACGTTGAATAGTTCTTCGACTTCGATTCCCTTTCCGAAGGCGCTAACTTTGTGCCGCCTCCTTCCACATCATGTTCTCCTGTTACGAAGCTCAATTTTGCAGCGTTCAGATATTTTTGGCTAGATTTTGGAGCGATGTATCAGGAGAACATGAAGCGAAGGGAGGTATCCTGAAATTTCATCGTCGAAGGCCTTTCGAAACTCTGCGCCTCTACGTTGAATAGTTCTTCGACTTCGATTCTCTCTCCAAAGGCGCTAACTTAGTGCCACCTCTTTCGACGTCATGTTCTCCTGTTACGAAGCTCAATTTTGCTGCGTTCAGAAATTTTGGCTAGATTTTGGAGCGATGTATCAGGAGAACATGAAGCGAAGGGAGGTATCCTGAAATTTCATCGTCGAAGGCCTTTCGAAACTCTGCGCCTCTACGTTGAATAGTTCTTCGACTTCGATTCCCTTTCCGAAGGCGCTAACTTAGTGCCGCCTTCTTCCACATCATGTTCTCCTGTTACGAAGCTCAATTTTGCTGCGTTCAGAAATTTTGGCTAGATTTTGGAGCGATGTATCAGGAGAACATGAAGCGAAGGGAGGTATCCTGAAATTTCATCGTCGAAAACTCTGCGCCTCTACGTCGAACAGTTCTGCGACTCAGATTCCCTTTCCGAAGGCGCTAACTTAGTGCCACCTCTTTCGACGTCATGTTCTCCTGTTACGAAGCTCAATTTTGCAGCGTTCAGAAATTTTTGACTAGATTTTGGAGCGATGTATCAGGAGAACATGAAGCGAAGGGAGGTATCCTGAAATTTCATCGTCGAAGGCCTTTCGAAACTCTGCGCCTCTACGTTGAATAGTTCTTCGACTTCGATTCTCTCTCCGAAGGCGCTAACTTAGTGCCACCTCTTTCGACGTCATGTTCTCCTGTTACGAAGCTCAATTTTGCAGCGTTCAGATATTTTTGGCTAGATTTTGGAGCGATGTATCAGGAGAACATGAAGCGAAGGGAGGTATCCTGAAATTTCATCGTCGAAGGCCTTTCGAAACTCTGCGCCTCTACGTTGAATAGTTCTTCGACTTCGATTCTCTCTCCGAAGGCGCTAACTTAGTGCCACCTCTTTCGACGTCATGTTCTCCTGTTACGAAGCTCAATTTTGCAGCGTTCAGATATTTTTGGCTAGATTTTGGAGCGATGTATCAGGAGAACATGAAGCGAAGGGAGGTATCCTGAAATTTCATCGTCGAAAACTCTGCGCCTCTACGTCGAACAGTTCTGCGACTCAGATTCCCTTTCCGAAGGCGCTAACTTTGTGCCGCCTCCTTCCACATCATGTTCTCCTGTTACGAAGCTTAATTTTGCAGCGTTCAGAAATTTTTGTCTAGATTTTGGAGCGATGTATCAGGAGAACATGAAGCGAAGGGAGGTATCCTGAAATTTCATCGTCGAAGGCCTTTCGAAACTCTGCGCCTCTACGTTGAATAGTTCTTCGACTTCGATTCTCTCTCCGAAGGCGCTAACTTAGTGCCACCTCTTTCGACGTCATGTTCTCCTGTTACGAGGCTCAATTTTGCAGCGTTCAGAAATTTTTGGCTAGATTTTGGAGCGATGTATCAGGAGAACATGAAGCGAAGGGAGGTATCCTGAAATTTCATCGTCGAAAACTCTGCGCCTCTACGTCGAACAGTTCTGCGACTCAGATTCCCTTTCCGAAGGCGCTAACATTGTGCCGCCTCCTTCCACATCATGTTCTCCTGTTACGAAGCTCAATTTTGCAGCGTTCAGAAATTTTTGGCTAGATTTTGGAGCGATGTATCAGGAGAACATGAAGCGAAGGGAGGTATCCTGAAATTTCATCGTCGAAAACTCTGCGCCTCTACGTTGAATAGTTCTTCGACTTCGATTCTCTCTCCGAAGGCGCTAACTTAGTGCCACCTCTTTCGACGTCATGTTCTCCTGTTACGAAGCTCAATTTTGCAGCGTTCAGAAATTTTTGACTAGATTTTGGAGCGATGTATCAGGAGAACATGAAGCGAAGGGAGGTATCCTGAAATTTCATCGTCGAAGGCCTTTCGAAACTCTGCGCCTCTACGTTGAATAGTTCTTCGACTTCGATTCTCTCTCCGAAGGCGCTAACTTAGTGCCACCTCTTTCGACGTCATGTTCTCCTGTTACGAGGCTCAATTTTGCAGCGTTCAGAAATTTTTGGCTAGATTTTGGAGCGATGTATCAGGAGAACATGAAGCGAAGGGAGGTATCCTGAAATTTCATCGTCGAAAACTCTGCGCCTCTACGTCGAACAGTTCTGCGACTCAGATTCCCTTTCCGAAGGCGCTAACATTGTGCCGCCTCCTTCCACATCATGTTCTCCTGTTACGAAGCTCAATTTTGCAGCGTTCAGAAATTTTTGGCTAGATTTTGGAGCGATGTATCAGGAGAACATGAAGCGAAGGGAGGTATCCTGAAATTTCATCGTCGAAAACTCTGCGCCTCTACGTTGAATAGTTCTTCGACTTCGATTCTCTCTCCGAAGGCGCTAACTTAGTGCCACCTCTTTCGACGTCATGTTCTCCTGTTACGAAGCTCAATTTTGCAGCGTTCAGAAATTTTTGACTAGATTTTGGAGCGATGTATCAGGAGAACATGAAGCGAAGGGAGGTATCCTGAAATTTCATCGTCGAAAACTCTGCGCCTCTACGTCGAACAGTTCTGCGACTCAGATTCCCTTTCCGAAGGCGCTAACTTAGTGCCACCTCTTTCGACGTCATGTTCTCCTGTTACGAAGCTCAATTTTGCAGCGTTCAGATATTTTTGGCTAGATTTTGGAGCGATGTATCAGGAGAACATGAAGCGAAGGGAGGTATCCTGAAATTTCATCGTCGAAGGCCTTTCGAAACTCTGCGCCTCTACGTTGAATAGTTCTTCGACTTCGATTCTCTCTCCAAAGGCGCTAACTTAGTGCCACCTCTTTCGACGTCATGTTCTCCTGTTACGAAGCTCAATTTTGCTGCGTTCAGAAATTTTGGCTAGATTTTGGAGCGATGTATCAGGAGAACATGAAGCGAAGGGAGGTATCCTGAAATTTCATCGTCGAAGGCCTTTCGAAACTCTGCGCCTCTACGTTGAATAGTTCTTCGACTTCGATTCCCTTTCCGAAGGCGCTAACTTAGTGCCGCCTTCTTCCACATCATGTTCTCCTGTTACGAAGCTCAATTTTGCTGCGTTCAGAAATTTTGGCTAGATTTTGGAGCGATGTATCAGGAGAACATGAAGCGAAGGGAGGTATCCTGAAATTTCATCGTCGAAAACTCTGCGCCTCTACGTCGAACAGTTCTGCGACTCAGATTCCCTTTCCGAAGGCGCTAACTTAGTGCCACCTCTTTCGACGTCATGTTCTCCTGTTACGAAGCTCAATTTTGCAGCGTTCAGAAATTTTTGACTAGATTTTGGAGCGATGTATCAGGAGAACATGAAGCGAAGGGAGGTATCCTGAAATTTCATCGTCGAAGGCCTTTCGAAACTCTGCGCCTCTACGTTGAATAGTTCTTCGACTTCGATTCTCTCTCCGAAGGCGCTAACTTAGTGCCACCTCTTTCGACGTCATGTTCTCCTGTTACGAGGCTCAATTTTGCAGCGTTCAGAAATTTTTGGCTAGATTTTGGAGCGATGTATCAGGAGAACATGAAGCGAAGGGAGGTATCCTGAAATTTCATCGTCGAAAACTCTGCGCCTCTACGTCGAACAGTTCTGCGACTCAGATTCCCTTTCCGAAGGCGCTAACTTTGTGCCGCCTCCTTCCACATCATGTTCTCCTGTTACGAAGCTCAATTTTGCAGCGTTCAGAAATTTTTGGCTAGATTTTGGAGCGATGTATCAGGAGAACATGAAGCGAAGGGAGGTATCCTGAAATTTCATCGTCGAAAACTCTGCGCCTCTACGTTGAATAGTTCTTCGACTTCGATTCTCTCTCCGAAGGCGCTAACTTAGTGCCACCTCTTTCGACGTCATGTTCTCCTGTTACGAGGCTCAATTTTGCAGCGTTCAGAAATTTTTGGCTAGATTTTGGAGCGATGTATCAGGAGAACATGAAGCGAAGGGAGGTATCCTGAAATTTCATCGTCGAAAACTCTGCGCCTCTACGTCGAACAGTTCTGCGACTCAGATTCCCTTTCCGAAGGCGCTAACATTGTGCCGCCTCCTTCCACATCATGTTCTCCTGTTACGAAGCTCAATTTTGCAGCGTTCAGAAATTTTTGGCTAGATTTTGGAGCGATGTATCAGGAGAACATGAAGCGAAGGGAGGTATCCTGAAATTTCATCGTCGAAAACTCTGCGCCTCTACGTTGAATAGTTCTTCGACTTCGATTCTCTCTCCGAAGGCGCTAACTTAGTGCCACCTCTTTCGACGTCATGTTCTCCTGTTACGAAGCTCAATTTTGCAGCGTTCAGAAATTTTTGACTAGATTTTGGAGCGATGTATCAGGAGAACATGAAGCGAAGGGAGGTATCCTGAAATTTCATCGTCGAAGGCCTTTCGAAACTCTGCGCCTCTACGTTGAATAGTTCTTCGACTTCGATTCTCTCTCCGAAGGCGCTAACTTAGTGCCACCTCTTTCGACGTCATGTTCTCCTGTTACGAGGCTCAATTTTGCAGCGTTCAGAAATTTTTGGCTAGATTTTGGAGCGATGTATCAGGAGAACATGAAGCGAAGGGAGGTATCCTGAAATTTCATCGTCGAAAACTCTGCGCCTCTACGTCGAACAGTTCTGCGACTCAGATTCCCTTTCCGAAGGCGCTAACTTAGTGCCACCTCTTTCGACGTCATGTTCTCCTGTTACGAAGCTCAATTTTGCAGCGTTCAGAAATTTTTGGCTAGATTTTGGAGCGATGTATCAGGAGAACATGAAGCGAAGGGAGGTATCCTGAAATTTCATCGTCGAAAACTCTGCGCCTCTACGTTGAATAGTTCTTCGACTTCGATTCTCTCTCCGAAGGCGCTAACTTAGTGCCACCTCTTTCGACGTCATGTTCTCCTGTTACGAAGCTCAATTTTGCAGCGTTCAGAAATTTTTGGCTAGATTTTGGAGCGATGTATCAGGAGAACATGAAGCGAAGGGAGGTATCCTGAAATTTCATCGTCGAAAACTCTGCGCCTCTACGTTGAATAGTTCTTCGACTTCGATTCCCTTTCCGAAGGCGCTAACTTAGTGCCACCTTCTTCCACATCATGTTCTCCTGTTACGAAGCTCAATTTTGCTGCGTTCAGAAATTTTGGCTAGATTTTGGAGCGATGTATCAGGAGAACATGAAGCGAAGGGAGGTATCCTGAAATTTCATCGTCGAAAACTCTGCGCCTCTACGTCGAACAGTTCTGCGACTCAGATTCCCTTTCCGAAGGCGCTAACTTAGTGCCACCTCTTTCGACGTCATGTTCTCCTGTTACGAAGCTCAATTTTGCAGCGTTCAGATATTTTTGGCTAGATTTTGGAGCGATGTATCAGGAGAACATGAAGCGAAGGGAGGTATCCTGAAATTTCATCGTCGAAGGCCTTTCGAAACTCTGCGCCTCTACGTTGAATAGTTCTTCGACTTCGATTCTCTCTCCAAAGGCGCTAACTTAGTGCCACCTCTTTCGACGTCATGTTCTCCTGTTACGAAGCTCAATTTTGCTGCGTTCAGAAATTTTGGCTAGATTTTGGAGCGATGTATCAGGAGAACATGAAGCGAAGGGAGGTATCCTGAAATTTCATCGTCGAAGGCCTTTCGAAACTCTGCGCCTCTACGTTGAATAGTTCTTCGACTTCGATTCCCTTTCCGAAGGCGCTAACTTAGTGCCGCCTTCTTCCACATCATGTTCTCCTGTTACGAAGCTCAATTTTGCAGCGTTCAGAAATTTTGGCTAGATTTTGGAGCGATGTATCAGGAGAACATGAAGCGAAGGGAGGTATCCTGAAATTTCATCGTCGAAGGCCTTTCGAAACTCTGCGCCTCTACGTTGAATAGTTCTTCGACTTCGATTCTCTCTCCAAAGGCGCTAACTTAGTGCCACCTCCTTCCACATCATGTTCTCCTGTTACGAAGCTCAATTTTGCAGCGTTCAGAAATTTTTGGCTAGATTTTGGAGCGATGTATCAGGAGAACATGAAGCGAAGGGAGGTATCCTGAAATTTCATCGTCGAAAACTCTGCGCCTCTACGTTGAATAGTTCTTCGACTTCGATTCTCTCTCCGAAGGCGCTAACTTAGTGCCACCTCTTTCGACGTCATGTTCTCCTGTTACGAAGCTCAATTTTGCAGCGTTCAGAAATTTTTGGCTAGATTTTGGAGCGATGTATCAGGAGAACATGAAGCGAAGGGAGGTATCCTGAAATTTCATCGTCGAAAACTCTGCGCCTCTACGTTGAATAGTTCTTCGACTTCGATTCTCTCTCCGAAGGCGCTAACTTAGTGCCACCTCTTTCGACGTCATGTTCTCCTGTTACGAAGCTCAATTTTGCAGCGTTCAGAAATTTTTGGCTAGATTTTGGAGCGATGTATCAGGAGAACATGAAGCGAAGGGAGGTATCCTGAAATTTCATCGTCGAAAACTCTGCGCCTCTACGTTGAATAGTTCTTCGACTTCGATTCTCTCTCCGAAGGCGCTAACTTAGTGCCACCTCTTTCGACGTCATGTTCTCCTGTTACGAAGCTCAATTTTGCAGCGTTCAGAAATTTTTGGCTAGATTTTGGAGCGATGTATCAGGAGAACATGAAGCGAAGGGAGGTATCCTGAAATTTCATCGTCGAAAACTCTGCGCCTCTACGTTGAATAGTTCTTCGACTTCGATTCCCTTTCCGAAGGCGCTAACTTAGTGCCACCTTCTTCCACATCATGTTCTCCTGTTACGAAGCTCAATTTTGCTGCGTTCAGAAATTTTGGCTAGATTTTGGAGCGATGTATCAGGAGAACATGAAGCGAAGGGAGGTATCCTGAAATTTCATCGTCGAAAACTCTGCGCCTCTACGTCGAACAGTTCTGCGACTCAGATTCCCTTTCCGAAGGCGCTAACTTAGTGCCACCTCTTTCGACGTCATGTTCTCCTGTTACGAAGCTCAATTTTGCAGCGTTCAGATATTTTTGGCTAGATTTTGGAGCGATGTATCAGGAGAACATGAAGCGAAGGGAGGTATCCTGAAATTTCATCGTCGAAAACTCTGCGCCTCTACGTCGAACAGTTCTGCGACTCAGATTCCCTTTCCGAAGGCGCTAACTTAGTGCCACCTCTTTCGACGTCATGTTCTCCTGTTACGAAGCTCAATTTTGCAGCGTTCAGAAATTTTTGGCTAGATTTTGGAGCGATGTATCAGGAGAACATGAAGCGAAGGGAGGTATCCTGAAATTTCATCGTCGAAAACTCTGCGCCTCTACGTTGAATAGTTCTTCGACTTCGATTCTCTCTCCAAAGGCGCTAACTTAGTGCCACCTCTTTCGACGTCATGTTCTCCTGTTACGAAGCTCAATTTTGCTGCGTTCAGAAATTTTGGCTAGATTTTGGAGCGATGTATCAGGAGAACATGAAGCGAAGGGAGGTATCCTGAAATTTCATCGTCGAAGGCCTTTCGAAACTCTGCGCCTCTACGTTGAATAGTTCTTCGACTTCGATTCCCTTTCCGAAGGCGCTAACTTAGTGCCGCCTTCTTCCACATCATGTTCTCCTGTTACGAAGCTCAATTTTGCAGCGTTCAGAAATTTTGGCTAGATTTTGGAGCGATGTATCAGGAGAACATGAAGCGAAGGGAGGTATCCTGAAATTTCATCGTCGAAAACTCTGCGCCTCTACGTCGAACAGTTCTGCGACTCAGATTCCCTTTCCGAAGGCGCTAACTTAGTGCCACCTCTTTCGACGTCATGTTCTCCTGTTACGAAGCTCAATTTTGCAGCGTTCAGAAATTTTTGGCTAGATTTTGGAGCGATGTATCAGGAGAACATGAAGCGAAGGGAGGTATCCTGAAATTTCATCGTCGAAAACTCTGCGCCTCTACGTTGAATAGTTCTTCGACTTCGATTCTCTCTCCGAAGGCGCTAACTTAGTGCCGCCTCCTTCCACATCATGTTCTCCTGTTACGAAGCTCAATTTTGCAGCGTTCAGAAATTTTTGGCTAGATTTTGGAGCGATGTATCAGGAGAACATGAAGCGAAGGGAGGTATCCTGAAATTTCATCGTCGAAAACTCTGCGCCTCTACGTTGAATAGTTCTTCGACTTCGATTCTCTCTCCGAAGGCGCTAACTTAGTGCCACCTCTTTCGACGTCATGTTCTCCTGTTACGAAGCTCAATTTTGCAGCGTTCAGAAATTTTTGGCTAGATTTTGGAGCGATGTATCAGGAGAACATGAAGCGAAGGGAGGTATCCTGAAATTTCATCGTCGAAAACTCTGCGCCTCTACGTTGAATAGTTCTTCGACTTCGATTCCCTTTCCGAAGGCGCTAACTTAGTGCCACCTTCTTCCACATCATGTTCTCCTGTTACGAAGCTCAATTTTGCTGCGTTCAGAAATTTTGGCTAGATTTTGGAGCGATGTATCAGGAGAACATGAAGCGAAGGGAGGTATCCTGAAATTTCATCGTCGAAAACTCTGCGCCTCTACGTCGAACAGTTCTGCGACTCAGATTCCCTTTCCGAAGGCGCTAACTTAGTGCCACCTCTTTCGACGTCATGTTCTCCTGTTACGAAGCTCAATTTTGCAGCGTTCAGATATTTTTGGCTAGATTTTGGAGCGATGTATCAGGAGAACATGAAGCGAAGGGAGGTATCCTGAAATTTCATCGTCGAAAACTCTGCGCCTCTACGTCGAACAGTTCTGCGACTCAGATTCCCTTTCCGAAGGCGCTAACTTAGTGCCACCTCTTTCGACGTCATGTTCTCCTGTTACGAAGCTCAATTTTGCAGCGTTCAGATATTTTTGGCTAGATTTTGGAGCGATGTATCAGGAGAACATGAAGCGAAGGGAGGTATCCTGAAATTTCATCGTCGAAAACTCTGCGCCTCTACGTCGAACAGTTCTGCGACTCAGATTCCCTTTCCGAAGGCGCTAACTTAGTGCCACCTCTTTCGACGTCATGTTCTCCTGTTACGAAGCTCAATTTTGCAGCGTTCAGAAATTTTTGGCTAGATTTTGGAGCGATGTATCAGGAGAACATGAAGCGAAGGGAGGTATCCTGAAATTTCATCGTCGAAAACTCTGCGCCTCTACGTTGAATAGTTCTTCGACTTCGATTCTCTCTCCGAAGGCGCTAACTTAGTGCCACCTCTTTCGACGTCATGTTCTCCTGTTACGAAGCTCAATTTTGCAGCGTTCAGAAATTTTTGGCTAGATTTTGGAGCGATGTATCAGGAGAACATGAAGCGAAGGGAGGTATCCTGAAATTTCATCGTCGAAAACTCTGCGCCTCTACGTTGAATAGTTCTTCGACTTCGATTCTCTCTCCGAAGGCGCTAACTTAGTGCCACCTCTTTCGACGTCATGTTCTCCTGTTACGAAGCTCAATTTTGCAGCGTTCAGAAATTTTTGGCTAGATTTTGGAGCGATGTATCAGGAGAACATGAAGCGAAGGGAGGTATCCTGAAATTTCATCGTCGAAAACTCTGCGCCTCTACGTTGAATAGTTCTTCGACTTCGATTCCCTTTCCGAAGGCGCTAACTTAGTGCCACCTTCTTCCACATCATGTTCTCCTGTTACGAAGCTCAATTTTGCTGCGTTCAGAAATTTTGGCTAGATTTTGGAGCGATGTATCAGGAGAACATGAAGCGAAGGGAGGTATCCTGAAATTTCATCGTCGAAAACTCTGCGCCTCTACGTCGAACAGTTCTGCGACTCAGATTCCCTTTCCGAAGGCGCTAACTTAGTGCCACCTCTTTCGACGTCATGTTCTCCTGTTACGAAGCTCAATTTTGCAGCGTTCAGATATTTTTGGCTAGATTTTGGAGCGATGTATCAGGAGAACATGAAGCGAAGGGAGGTATCCTGAAATTTCATCGTCGAAAACTCTGCGCCTCTACGTCGAACAGTTCTGCGACTCAGATTCCCTTTCCGAAGGCGCTAACTTAGTGCCACCTCTTTCGACGTCATGTTCTCCTGTTACGAAGCTCAATTTTGCAGCGTTCAGATATTTTTGGCTAGATTTTGGAGCGATGTATCAGGAGAACATGAAGCGAAGGGAGGTATCCTGAAATTTCATCGTCGAAAACTCTGCGCCTCTACGTCGAACAGTTCTGCGACTCAGATTCCCTTTCCGAAGGCGCTAACTTAGTGCCACCTCTTTCGACGTCATGTTCTCCTGTTACGAAGCTCAATTTTGCAGCGTTCAGAAATTTTTGGCTAGATTTTGGAGCGATGTATCAGGAGAACATGAAGCGAAGGGAGGTATCCTGAAATTTCATCGTCGAAAACTCTGCGCCTCTACGTTGAATAGTTCTTCGACTTCGATTCTCTCTCCGAAGGCGCTAACTTAGTGCCACCTCTTTCGACGTCATGTTCTCCTGTTACGAAGCTCATTTTTGCAGCGTTCAGAAATTTTTGGCTAGATTTTGGAGCGATGTATCAGGAGAACATGAAGCGAAGGGAGGTATCCTGAAATTTCATCGTCGAAAACTCTGCGCCTCTACGTCGAACAGTTCTGCGACTCAGATTCCCTTTCCGAAGGCGCTAACTTTGTGCCGCCTCCTTCCACATCATGTTCTCCTGTTACGAAGCTCAATTTTGCAGCGTTCAGAAATTTTTGGCTAGATTTTGGAGCGATGTATCAGGAGAACATGAAGCGATTGGAGGTATCCTGAAATTTCATCGTCGAAAACTCTGCGCCTCTACGTCGAACAGTTCTGCGACTCAGATTCCCTTTCCGAAGGCGCTAACTTTGTGCCGCCTCCTTCCACATCATGTTCTCCTGTTACGAAGCTCAATTTTGCAGCGTTCAGAAATTTTTGGCTAGATTTTGGAGCGATGTATCAGGAGAACATGAAGCGATTGGAGGTATCCTGAAATTTCAGCTCTCCGTTCAATACTCCTCCATTAAGAGACGTTTTTGAAAGACGCAGCGTTAAAGTAGCGCATTTCAAAATCTGGTGTGTGGGCGAATAGGTTTGGAATTTGGATAGGAATGTTCTAGAGAATCTTTACAATAATAATACGATTTTGTAGAGTTTTTCCACTTTATTGTGTTTAAAATACATTCAGTACATTGCAATGGAGCGATACATGAATATTAAATAAGTAATAAGTATATTTTCACTTTATTTTATATATAAAATTTTGGGTTCAAATTTCAAGTTCTTCGATTTAGTGGGGTACTCAGGATTTTATTTTTTAGGTTGAGGGGCCGGGGGGGGGGGTCGAGACAGACGACGCGTGACTCGTTGATACTTTCATGCGCCTGATACAACTCCGTTCCTTTTCTCTTGTTTCTCACTTTTTCCCTGCGTACGCCACTGCTTAGATCGATAGTTTTCCCGTATTTGTTAAGTAACGTTGTTGTCAACGAAGAATCATCCACAAATGCTGTAACAGACGAAGAACGAATTATAGCAACTTGTATTATTTTAAATTACAAGGTTTCGCGCCAAAAGCCTCCATACGGCAGGGAATTTACTAATAGCGAATTCGGACGGTCGCACTGGTGCGCACTGAGTGCGACTTTTAGCCAATTGGAAGCGTGAAAACTCGCACTCAGTGCGCACTAGTGCAGGTTACCGAATCTGCTATAATCCTTTACCGTCAAAAGCGGAAGTAGACAGAGATGAAACTGTACAAAGGAAAGAGACAGAAATACGGATAGAAGAGATAGATAAACAATCCATTTGGAAAGCAGACGATTTAATGAATGTTTAGGTTATGTTATTTCCGGTTTTGCCCGAAATGGCTGCGGTTATACCGATCACTCCCTAAAGGATCACTAGTTGGCCGTAGTGTCGGTTCGTCTCCCATCGTGCGTCTCACGCACCGATTACCACCGCTCCCTGTAGTACGTAGGTGTTCGGCCCCGCCGGAGACCGCCGAAGTCTGTCTGTGCAACTCCCACGAATCTGACAGGGCATGGACACTCCCATGTCAGGGTGTTGAGACTCTTATCAGGGCCTGCTAATGACTAATGCCCGATTTCCTCACCTCCGACTAAAGTCCCGGTCAGTGAACGACCAATTGGATGCTATCATTTGGCACTCATCGACCAATTGGATGCTATCATGTGGCAGATATCTGCCAGATAACTCTAACTGGAAGATATCTGGAGGTGAAGAAATCGGCCGTAAGGTGAACTTAAGAATAAGCAACGACTGAAAATACCGCCCTTACAAAATCATTATTATTATTACTTACATGTGCATCTATATCATTTCGAATTTCTGGATACAATACCATAAGGCAGGTACACATGCCATTATATAGGTAGCAACTAGCAAAGTGAGTTTTACATGAGGGTTTTCCTTTAGATACAGAGTGGGTTGTAATTTTGATTTTATGATTCGCGTCTGTTTCGAGTAGTGCGATTGTTACGGTATGGCTGATGCAGGACTAAGTTTAGATGACATAATTCAGAAATCAAAATCATCAGGGATGAGAAGCAAAGGTGGCGGGTGAGGCAAATTTATGAAATCAGTAGTAAAATTTACTCTATCGTGACTATTGTGTTATCGATTTCCTTATAACCTTAAAACCAAGCCTCCGATTCATCAGAGGAGAAACTTACTTCTTGGTACCGCCTGCAAATACATTCAAAAGATTTCTATTCAACCCCATTTATTATTTTTAGATTCTATCATGATTACATCGATAAAGCACTTCTATTCACTACATCAATATTAACGAAATAATTTTTTTTTCTTCAAATTAGGTGCTTTGACTTAAGCATGTAGCTATGTAACGACCGTTTAAAAAATTTGAATTTCACCTTGCAGATATTTTTTCAGCACTGTTATATGATAATTCCTATTTTCGAAACTTTCAAAATTATTTAATTTAATTTAAAGCGCATCGTGCAAGTATCATTTCCGTTAAACAATTAGGGTAAAGAAACCAGTAAATGACCGAATTGTTGAATGAGAAGCCCAGTAAATGACCGCATATTTTTATTAAGAATTGTACTTATTAATGTTTGATTAATACGCAAAACTGAAAATATGGGATATTAAAAGTGCCACTACACTCTATTTATAAAGAAATAGTAATTTTTAAATTTATAATTGACATTTCTTTGCCTAATGGTCATTCACTGGTATGTGGTCAATTACTGGTTGGTTTACGCTATAACATAATTCATATTTGTATATTTATGTCTATTCGCACCCTCCATTACTAATATCTTAATGTCAGCGTAAACTAGGTAAACGAAAGTTTAAAAAATATTAAATATAATTAGAAAATTTTATCATCCTTTATATAGTATTCGAAAGAGAATTAACAAGGGCGCGCGTGCCAACGGTTCGATAAGAGGACGTGGCTCGCAAGTTATTACCGATGCACGGTTTAAGATCATACAAAAGAATCGGGAGAAGCTTACAGATGCACGGGACAAGCTTGCTGAAATTGCGAAGCAAAGCGACGCCAGATTGAAATTAGATAAGATTCGTGCGTCTCAGTTGAAAAAAATAGAGCCGCAGTTGCCTGGAATTTCTCGAAAGACAGGTCGTAATGGAAGGTTATCTTTATCGACTAATAAAATGCCACCGATTATGCCGCATGCTATTGCGCCGAACATTTCAAACAATTATATGCCACCACCGACAAGAGCGGTGGGTTATAGACCGCCTCCACTTGCGGAGCCCCATTATATGGGAGACATGAACATGGATTACAATGATGGTACATAAAACGGCTTGTCTTATCAATATAAAATAATCTATAATCCTCAAGAGCATTTAATGCATTTATATGTATATGTTAGATTATATGATGGAAACTGCGCCATTAAGGAGGACCGTGAGTAATGAATACGCTCCCATACCACCCCCTCCACCTCCTGTATTCAGTATTAAGCCTGCATCACCATATACATGGGTGAAACCAACGAGCAGTAATGTAACAAGAATTATACCTTCTCGTAAACCTGAAATCGAGAGAGAGCGAGAAAGGGCCAGGGACTACAAAGTTATCGCACGTTCTTCAATGGTAGGTATTTTTGGGGACACAATTTATTGTACTCGCTTTTTAAATATTAATATTCATATTTGTGCTTAATATTTTTAGACAAAAGCTCCCTCTCCGTCATATAAAGAAGATTGGAGTTTCGGCACAAAATCGCGGTATGCATTTCTATTAGAATATTTAATGTATTAGAGAATAATGCAGTTTTACGTACTTTATGATACTAAACTTTTTTTATGTACAATATTGAATAGTAATGTTACTGGTAGGACTATATTAGCAGAAGATCCAATAGATTCAAAGTATTATGATTCAAGAAGTCATAGAGATGTGGGTGTGAAATCGAGACTGGATTCTGTTCCAAATAAGCCACGGACCATGGGTGTTTTATCTCGGCCCAAAACAAGTCCTAGTTCGTCATCACAGTCTACTGGTTATAGAATCGTAGTCTCAAATTTACAAGCAAATGTTACTCAGGAAGATATCAAGGTAGAGTTCGCAAGTTATTATGAAATTAATATTGACTTAAGGGGGGAACTCCTATTTTTTCGGCTAAAAGCATAGCAAAATTTGGGATTTCTTTTAGAAAACTAATATTTTTGCACTTTAGGAATTATTCGAGGACGTAGGAGAATTACTAGTATCCAGATTAGTACGGCCAGGCACTGCAGAAGTCATTTACAAAACATTAAAGGACGCTACTAAAGCTGTCGAAACTTATCATAACAGGCAGTTAGACGGGCATCCAATGAAATGTCTTCTCGTTAATCCACGACCAAAAAATAATCCAACAGGACCTGCCGTCAGGTCTCTTACAGAGTGAGTATACAATTATGCGACAGTGCTATAATTCTATTCATAGAATTATACCCAGTCATAATTATTATTATATCGCGGTCATGTATAAACATTTCTGCTTCCACGTACTTTTCAGATCCAGAAGAAGCGTTAGCTCGAGTTACGTTCAGCCGAGTTTAGGAGTAGTGCATCGTGCATTGTTCGACGATTCTTAATCAAATATATCAGTTTTAATAAAAAAAAAAAGAAAAATGGGATCTATAATGGTAATGAATTTTATTCCTAGTATTTCTAAACAGAATAAAAAGCTGCGTATAGGGATGGGATTAAGGGAATAAGAAAAAAGTAAATTGTAGAAAAAAGGGGGTCAATGGAATTCGTATTAACGACACATCACTTTTTTTTATCTTTAATTTGTATAAAACACAGTACGCCTTGGCAGATAAGGGAGAAGAGCAAGATAGTAAATGAATTTAAATTGTAATTGAGAGACTCAAGACGCTTCTTGTACATTTATTATACTCGAATAAAGTAACAAGCATTTAGGAATTTTCAATATTTCGTTTTCAATGAAATCTCGGGAATAAATACCTTTACGTGAAAATGTACGATACGGTATATATAGTTACACGGGATGTTTATAGCGTGATGTTGAATAAACGATAAAGAATTTCATGGCGTCTCGTGGGACCCAGCGTAGACAGAGGAATTGAGCGTTACTACGATAGAAGCTAATGTGTTAAACATTTTATTTACGCGGTATAAGACGATTACATTACGAATACACCGTGCATGCTGTTACTGGCACGCACCGAGAGTCTTTTTCAGGAATAGGTGTTACATTACTGGAGGGAATGCGAGCAAGTATTTGGAATTAGTTGGCGATTGTAATTCAACGTATTAAATGGCACATAAATAATTTTATTCCTTCATCACAACTACAATTTCTAAGGGGAGAAGAAACTCGCGAGACACAGCTCGATAAGTCTCGCTCATTTCACTCTCGTGTTATGTCGACAGTATATATTAACGTGTACCTTTGTTACCCTCGCACATCCACATGGAAAAAGATATACAATTAAGATACAAAATATAATAAAAAAATTAATGTAAAATAGGTTTAGTACCTAGTACAGACGATATAACGCTGGAATCACACCGTTTAGATATTTACAGAAATGCGTCTAATTAGCACTGATTACCAATACTGAATCTTACATCGGAAATAATTTAATCTTGTCCCGCCTAAGTTATTCGCTCGACATTAAACTTAAGAAACTTTCAACTTAATCTCACTTGACTATACCTTTACGTATAAAAGTTTCTCTTCCCATTCGTTTTACCGTTTAAGAGTAACTTTAACTTCTACGATGATTGCTCACTTTGGATTTGTTTGGCAGCCGGAGAGCCTCCGCGTAAGACATTTCTAAGCGTTTCAACCGGGCGACCTCCACCGACGCCGTGCTCGGCTTGTAGTCCCTGTATTCGAAATTACTGTGGGGTTGCTGGCGATTAACGTCGCGTGGGTATAGGTTCGATTGCCTTCCTGTACTACTAGGCGATTCTTTAGTCCTGTTTGCGTAACTGTGTCCGTTGCACATGGTACCGTTTTGATCGGCAGCCGTGAACGGCCTGAATTTCTTCTTGCCGCCGCTGTTCGACTTCGAAGGGATGACTTTGGGGTTCGTCGTTGGGATTACGTCGGGTGTCGCCGGCCTGTCATTATAATATAATCTTCTGTTGGTATGTTTCTTTAATTTCTTCGCACCGTGGACGTTGATCGACAGATAGTCCACCCGATTCCCGTTCCGATGGCCCGCGATCTTCCCGTTCTTAACGTGCGCGTGACACGAGTCGTTGCTCTGTTGCTCCTTCGTCCCGCTAGTTGGAATAGGAGTTTTCGTTCTGTACAGTGGCTCGGACACCACCGAGGACACAGCGGAGGAGATAACGCTCTGATTATCGTCCGTAGTTTCACTGGGAATATCCTCATGAGCCAGCACGGAGGACTGCAGTTCAGAGTTGCTTGTGCTGGTAGAATCGTCCAGAAGTGGTAGCTTCTCACCCTCGTCCTTGGCGTCGGCCGCCCGCTTCAGGTCGCTGAAGATTTCGCTGAACAGCCGCTTGTACTCCGGCACCTTGCGGAATCTACTCTCGAACTGGCTGTTGTCGTCGTAAATGCTGAACTTGCAATCCTCGCCGTCCGCGATGGAGCAGAGGAGCGAGCCGGGTCTACCCTCGGTCTGCGTCGCTTTGTTGCTCATCTCGTCCGAGAACCCGGAGGACGAAGTCTCCGCTTCGGAGAAGTCCGTTGGTGTGGCCGAGCATGCTTTCTTACCGCACATCTCGGCTTTGCCACGCGCGCCGTTCCCAACAACAGATTTCGTCGACTCCTGCTGCATCTCCGCCTCCAGCGTCGGATGCTGGAAGCTGTTGAACTCGCCGGACATCTCGAGCTCCTCTTGCAAAGACATGCAGGCAACCGGCACGTTGTCCTTTCGTCGCGGGGCCGCTCGTCTTTGAACCTCCAGCAACGCTTGGTACTTCTCCACCAGAACCCTGTACGGATTGTTCAAGTTGCTCGGTGTCCCCTCGTCCTTGCTTTGCGAGTCCTGTAACCAACGTGTTCACACGTTTTCTAATATGCTCAGGAATGATTTCAAGAGTAAAATCACTGCGCGGTTGTGAAAAATTAAATTTCCAAGTAATTACTGTTCGAGTGACTTTATACTGTGCTTGTAAAATGTGTCTGAAAGATAGCTTTTAGTGGTTCCAAAGTAAATTATTGTTGGCTTGTCAGAAAGCTGAAATTAATTCACGATGCAGCTAAAGTCTCGCGAAATTTATCATTCATTTAATTAGATTTAATTATGATCAGGACTGCGTGAGATTAAACAGAATGGATGTTACGTAAGAAACGCTTTTTATATTCAAAGTGGCGCTGCCGGATTGAAGGTGAAGGAAGCGCCAGATTTATAGGACATTAAATAAAATAGCGATAATAGTTGTTGGAAAAATACGTTTTATTTAAGATCGTATAAATCTGGCACTTACATGGTACAAACAGAATTTTAACAAATACGTCGACTAGATATACTAACAATATTCGACCATGCTCAATGCCGAGCAAGCAACGTTTAAGAGACTAAGGCAAACTTAATTGTATAAAGTAAGCAGCGTTACCAAATCGACCAAATCTACTTAAATTTTACAGAGCAATCGCACACGATTAAACGAGACGATAAAAACTTATCTGCTAATTCGTTGATTTAACGCAGTCTTGTCATTCTTTGGAAATTAATTATATTTCCCTCTCCTACTTTTTTCTCGGTGATGTATATTATCTACAAATTGCAGAAACACCTCTAATTTCCTTAATTATTAATAATATAGAGAAGTGCTCCCCGTCATGGTTTCTATGTACTAAATAACTTACGATATTAGCTTCGTCGCGGTATCTTAACTAATGTAAGTGCTCAGTTAGAAGTTTCGTTTTACCCCATATCCTGTCTTAACCGACCCTACCGAAAATTTTACAACGCGTCCAAGTTCGCGTTTATAAACGTTAGTGTACTATTATTCCCCGTTGGTCTAGCAAGCGATCAAATAAAATTAGAAACAGTCTTACCCGAAAATACCCTCAACGTAGAAACTACAAAACGAACATTGTTTAAACCTTCGTGGTCACACGGGTGTATCAGACTTCACGAATTTTTTCTCTGGCAATATTTCTGTAATGCTTTAGACCTTAAAAATTTGGTGAATTAACAGAAAAGACTATATTTTCTCAATTAAAATTTTCATTATATCGAAATTTAGAAAAAGACTGTACGAGTATAATTAACACTGAAAAATTAAGCCTCATGTGACCAATTTGTGATTATAAGGTGTGTGTTCAAAGAAATGACTACCAATCAAAGTAAAAAATTGTACACCAATTTTCGGTCGCGAATCAGCGAAACTTGGAGCGAGCGTTTAAACGGTGGCTACTTAACGTCAAATAACAGAACAGAAAAGGGCATTCAAGTTTGCGGTACAATTTCTCTTCTACAAGATGCAGAAAGACATCTTAGTGCATGCAGCAAGCGAGGTCTCTGGATCGATCTTTCTTTCACTTCAGATTCTAATTGCGAAGATTAATAATAGTTGTTGGCGTCACCTATGTACCGAACACCCTAAAGCAGTTCTTTACGACTCTTGAATGGCAGAACCTTTTCCAGAACGAAGATCGGTATTCGGAAAGGCTTTAATAATAACGGCACGATGCATTCGTTTTTTATGTACCATACGGTGTGAAAGAAAAATAAAATTATCGACGGTGCTTTCCACACGGACGCGAAAGTTGTCCACAACAGGGAACGAAATTCTTTATTCACATTTTTTGCCTTGGTTTTCTTAATCTTTGTTGCGATTGTTCCCTAAAGCAAATAAAACTGAATTACTCGTAGAGGCCAAAACAGTAGAAGCACGTCACAATATGCTGGCGCGAGATTCTATCGTCAAAGTGTCATTCACGAGGCTTTCGAAGCTCGGAAACCAACCGCTCGAAGAGAGAGAAAGAAAAAAAAAAAAGAAACATTATACACAATCTGAATCTTTATGAATGTAACCGAGGCACAGTTAGAAAGCGACGAGGAAGATATTTCTCATGCGCGTTTAGTTCGATAAAACAAGCTCTGTAGAAATGAGAGGAATAATTTACCTGTGTCACCGGCTCGGTTTCGCGTTGAGTGTCAATGAGCGACTCAGCCATGCTGATGTCGTCGTATTCCTCCTGGTTCAGCATCACCGACAGTTCGTCGTGGGGTTTAATCTCCATTCCGCGCAAGCAGCGTCCGCATAACTGCCCTCGCCTGCAAAATCCCCGATCCTTCATTATCAAAACACTTCTTGCCGCGCGGGTGAACTATGAAATCCGCGAGGCTGCGGCTTATCGTTATTAAAATTCACACGGAGAAGTCTAATATCCTCGTTTCACGCGCCACCGTTATCTACATCAGTAAAAGTTTCGAGCGAAGGAAATTCAGAAAAGGATAACTTTCAAGCAGAAGTGGAGTAAGGTTTCCAGCGATGCGTACCTCACTTCTTCCAGCGCATTTATTTCCTCTTGAAGGTTCTTCACATCTTGTGCCTTACTGCGCCAAACGCTTAGCTGCTCTTCCAAAGCGTTGTTCTCCTGCACCAAGGCAGTCAGTTGTTGCCCAAGCTCCGCCACTTTCTTTTGCTCCCTCGTCCTTTGGCTTCGGGACTCTTGCAGTTGCCTGAGCAGCTCGGTGACCGGCGCCTCTTGGAAAGTCTTTTGGCCAGATGGGGCAGCGCTCTGAAAATGTTTTTTTTTTGTAAGTTAATTTGAGTTCAGACGCATCGGTGACTTAGGTATTGAAATTAGCAGGAGGAGATTCATTGATCTACTACTCGTCTAGCACGTGGTCTTGTTTGTTCGAGAGTAACAGCTTCGGATGTTATGAGGAAGGTATTTATTTAACGTGACATGTTTATTAAGGCTGCTCGAGTACTCGGAAAAAGCGAGCCGAGTACCCGTAAAAATCGAGTAGCTCGATAAATCCGAGTAGCTCGAATTTTTTCGAGTAGCTCGAATTTTTTCGAGTAGTTCGAATTTTTTTCGAGTAGCTCAAATTTTTTCTAGTAGCTCAAATTTTTTCGAGTAGCTCGAATTTTTTCGAGTAGTTCAAATTTTTTCGAATAGTTCGAATTTTTTTCGAGTAGCTCAAATTTTTTTGAGTAGCTCAATTTTTTTCGAGTAACTCAATTATTTTCGAGTAGCTCAAATTGTTTCGAGTAGCTCGAATTTTCTCGAGTAGTTCGAATTTTTTCAAGTAGTTCGAATTTTTTCGAGTAGCTCAAATTTTTTCGAGTAGTTCGAATTTTTCGAGTACTTCGAATTTTTTCGAGTAGCTCAAATTTTTTCGAGTAGTTCGAATTTTTTCGAGTAGCTCAAATTGTTTCGAGTAGCTCAAATTGTTTCGAGTAGCTCGAATTTTCTCGAGCGGCCATTATTTACATTCCAGTAGATAAACGTAACATAAAATATTCGAAACATTCGTATTGCCCGAAACGTTCAAGCTTCAAGCTTGAAGTTGCTCGAAAAAATTCGAGCTACTCGTTTTTTTACGGGTATTCGGCTCAGCTTGGATACCGAGTCTCGGCTCAGTCCGAACTTCAAGCTACTCGAATATTCGAGTACTCGAACAGCCTTAATGTTTATCAAACGACGCAAGGAGCTTTTGTTGAGGAATTGTTCAAATGAATGGAATAGAAACTCCGCCATGGAAATTATAAGCTGCACGGTGAAACAGAGATTTACTGCTTTACGTTCGGTAGCAGACGGAATAACCGATAATTATCGAATTTATCTAGCATCGTGCAAACGGAGTTCTATGAATATTAATACCTGTTGTATGCTGCCATCCAGCGTAACCGATGCTTTCCATAGAGCGGTCTGTGTTTGCGCGGAACTCGTCGATCGACCCGCAGCCTGTTGCCGAAGCAAACTTTCATGTCGCTCATTTATCTCGTCAATTTTCTTCTGATATTCCTCGCACCGAGCTTCCAGACACTCGATCGTTACACACTGACTGTTAACAAATCGGGAGAATAATTTATTAATAATAAAACCACCGACGATCAGAGCTGTAAATATTCGAAATTTCGAAATATTCAAATACTCGAGTTTCCTCGAATAACTCGAATATCCGAACATTATTTGAACATTCGAATAATTGGGATTACATATTAATTGTATTTTAGCATGAATTTGAAACTTTGTGAGTCGTTGCTTCCTGCAAAAAATTTACCAAACTAATTTACCAAAAATTTACTATGTTATACGTTACATACGTAACGTAAATATCAGAATAATGTTTTTTGCTACAATATTTTATTTAAATAATAATTACTTACTCTTTGAAACAAATTATTTCTTCTATTTATTTGAATAGTTTATGATTATTTGTTTGAATACTTTGTTCGAATAACGATTGCAAAGTAATTAGTATAATAATACTAAGAACTGAGGGTTGTTTTCGTTTAAATATTTATAAACTTACCAAAGAATAATAAAGTTACAAATTCGTCCTTTGACAAAACAAATAATTGGGAAGGCTGTTACGAGCCGAGGCTGGGGCCAATCAGATTGGCGGCTGGGAGGCAGAAGATGGAGTTTGTTTGTTGGAGTTTGTTAGTAGTGGACGAACCGGTGTCTGGTATTCCCAGGAGCCGCTATAGGGAGGTTGGTTGTCGTGGACGAACCGGGGGATCTGCTATCTCCGGGAGTCACTAGGAAGGTAAGTGTTCATGGAGGATCCGGGATCTGGTATCTCCGGGAGCCGCTAGGAAGGTGGAAGCCGTGGACGAACCGGGGTCTGGTATCTCTGGGAGCCACTAGGAAATATTAATTTAGCCTCGTAATTTTATAATGTGATACTCCTCGAGTGGTAAAAATGTATCTATGTGGGCTAGTCTCACAGTGGAAATTCAAATGATGATTGATTCAAATAAGAGGACTCGGAGTAAGAAATAATTAATTATATACTATAAGCTCGGTCTTTTACAAGGTCAATATGATCAAAGCATTTTACAATAAATTGTGAAAAAATATTTCATGTTTAGATTCCTATTCGGTACAATTCGAAATTCTATCACTCCGAATATTCGAATACTCCTATTTATATGAATATTCGATTACTCCTAATTTTTCGAATATTCGAATCTCAAATTCGAATTCACTGGCATTCGATTATTCGAATCTCAAACTCGAATTCACTGGTATTCGAATCTCAAACTCGAATTCACTGGTATTCGAATCTCAAATTCGAATTCACTGGTATTCGAATCTCAAACTCGAATTCACTGGTATTTGAATATTCGAATTGTCTGGTATTCAAATATTCGAATTCACTGGTATTTGAATATTCGAATTCTCTGGTATTCAAATATTCGAATTCTCTGGTATTCGAGTATTGGAATTCTCTGGTATTCGAGTATTGGAATTCTCTGGTATTCGAATATTCCTAACAGCCTTAATTTCTATCAGAGCGTTCGAAACGACACGTTTTTGAAAAAAATACCTTATATGGGGAGAAATATCACTTACATAATAAGTGTTCTAATAAGTGTCACGGAGAAACTTAGAAGGGGCACGTAAATTTGAGTGATTTTCATGATATCACAAATCAGGAACTTTGACTACTTTAAAATTTCCTAGTAATAAATAATGTTGCATGCAAAATGGAGACTTTTCCTGCTGCCGTTGTCCGTTTCCTTTCTCATATCAATAATTTCTATTCATACATATGTATGTAAAATTAACTCGTTAACAATGATAAGTAATGCAAATTTATACTAGGCTTTTAAAGAGTATAATAAATTATAAGAACATAATATATTCTTTAAAATCCAATCCAATGTAGATTTGCATTACTTTTAGAAGAATGATATGTTAAGAATGATCATGTATTGTGTACAATATATTAGATTTTAGAGAAATCTGCAAAAAAAAATTGTCGTTAAAGAATGACAGCGTTAATTTTCGTACCTTTTGATAAGTTTCTTGTCACTTGTGTTTTCAATTACAAGGCGGTGATTCGCTCGTTCCAAGTCCTGGATACTGACTTCGAGTTGCTCGTAAATCTTCATTCGCGAGTCGTTTACTTCCCTCAGAGCAGCCGTTTGTTTTTTCATGTACTGAAACAGAAGCCCGCGTTCGAACGTAAAACGAATGATCGTTATGATCAACGGAAGCGTTTCGATGCCTAATTATCGGCGAATTACCTCTATTTCTTGTGCTTGTTCCTCGACGGTGGACTGGTGCAGCTTAATGATGTTCTCCAATTCTTTATTCCGCTCTAGGAGTGTCTTGCCGAGTTCTGCTGCCAGCTGTAGATCTGAAATAGATTTGCAGTCAATTAGATGTTATTAAATTATTCAGGTAGCTTTTCTTGCTTTACTGTTCGAAAGTATTTTAAAAATAAATCTGAATGTTTCGGGGAAAATCGTATCGGTATTCGATTGTGTAACGTCCTATTCAATCGATACTACACAGTTTTATAAATTATAAAATTTAACATACACCATATGTGCATTTATATGACTTATTTAGAGAGTTATTCGCTTCCATTTCTAAGTTGAAACGAATGATGTAAAAACAACTCCCACGATTCCTAAATTCGCTTGGCGTTTTATTCACTTAAAAATTCACCCAAAAGCCCAAACTATCGGTTTTAATTCATTATACACAATTTAACAGATTTATTAAATATCGTTAGTTATTTAAATGTAGGAATATTTGCTCATTTTCTTTCACAGGAGATCAGTGGCCGGTGGCGGATTTAGAGGGGGGGCCTCCCTCAAGGGAAAAATATCAAAACCGTAAAACACTGAACTAAACTTTATTCGAATACTCCTTACGATTTCGAGATATGGTATTAAAAACTGAAAATAAAAAATGGTCCCTTTATCACCATTTTTTAAATTTTCGAGTCCCCGAACATCCCTTATTAGTAAAACCTAACGATTGCACAATCATTACCTACAAAATTATCGATTCCACTACATTTTCCAACTACCACACCCGTCGATACTTCTCTGATTTATCTGGCTGGATAAACTGGCATATCCACGTTTGTTAAAAAAATTCGCAAAATTCAATTCTACCATTCTCGATCTCTGAGTATATTAAATTTGCCAAAAAAACCTGCTAACGTCGGCGTCTAGAGCAAGCGAAACCAAATCCTTCGCCGTATAAACAGCTGAAAATGAGTTTCTTAATTTCTCCCGCGGCAGAAGTAAAGCGCGGAGGATCGCACGCGCGCGAAGATCGGCTCGTTGATTTTCCTCTGCTTTAATTACAACCGGGCCCAACGCGATTCGATCTGTGGCGGGCGCTCTTTCTCGTTAGCGATGACGGAACCATCGCGTGCTAAAGATCGTGCGTTGGGGTCCCGAGTGATTTGAAACTATCGGATAATGCTGGATGTTCCGAGTAGTGGTGAAAAACTATCGATGGTTCTCACTATCGAAAACTATAGATGGCTTATATTCATTATCCACAATTATCGGTATTGGAAATCGTAGGTTAGTCAATTAAAAAATAATAACAGCTGAAAATTCAGAATCCCAAATTTAATTTGTAATATTATTACAAATTTAATTCAGAATCCCAAATTCAATTTGTAATATTATTACAAATTTAATTCAGAATCCCAAATTTAATTTGTAATATTATTACAAATTTAATTCAGAATCCCAAATTCAATTTGTAATATTATTACAAATTTAATTCAGAATCCCAAATTTAATTTGTAATATTATTACAAATTTCGATAGTGAGAACCATCGATAACTATCATAAGTACCATCGACAGTTTTCCACCACTAGTGAGAACCATCGATAACTATCGTAAGTACCATCGATAGTTCTCCACCACTAGGGTAAAGGACCCAATTACTGTCACCTTAAGCTATTTTACTTAAAATAACGAATAAATAAACTATAGTATATAATTTATAGCATAGATTATAGCTTGAATTACACAATTCTTTTTGTGTATGACTTTTCAACGTTTATTTATTTGTTGTTTTAAGTAAAATACCTTAAGGTGACAGTAATTGGGTCCTTCACCCTAGTTCCGAGCAGTTAAACTCGACAGCGAGTTCTCGGGGCCCACTGCGCTCCCCCGTTTCCAAACTGTCGACCTCCAGCCGGCCCCGCAGTCAAGGAACAACCGTGCTCCGACTAGGGCCAAGGACCTTCGCGGTGAGCAAACGACCCAACTACCGTTTCCTCCTCGCCATCCCCCTCGGCCATTAAACCTCTCGCTTCAATGACAAATACCACACTGCGCATAAACTATCGACACTTGTAATGGGAAACTCTAACGCTCCGCAATGTAAATAGTTTCGCCGCGGAACAACACGGTAGCGAATTTCGTAGCAACGCTCGAATACGAACACACGAGAATGTATCGGAGAAATTCGAATCGCACTTCGTAGCACTTTAGGAAACGACCTTAATAAAGGTCGCAAGTTTCTTATGAAGGATATATTCTTAGATATCATGTTTACAACTAGGGAACCAAGAAGATTTTCATGAGAGCATCTGTTTCTTATTAGCGATTAAATAGGGCAGTTGAATTTGGATTTGAAATTTAACAGACATCCCCTTCTTTTTCGAATTCGAGAACACTTTATTAAGCGAATTTACATCCACGCTCGTCGGTATTTGTTATTAGCTCCACTGTTAAACCCTCGGAATATTTTTATCCCTACTTTTCACTTTGAACTAGGAGAGCACGAAAATGTCAAATAAAGATTTTAACGCGAATGTTGAATATATAAAATTATTAAAGAATATCGACTCAACGAGGACCTCTTAAACCCGAACACATTTTCTCAGGATAAACCAGCGCACAATAAATTTAAATATGAATTGAAAGCTATTCCTCCACTCGTGCCACAAAATATTTTCCACGTCTCGGAACTTTTCCCCGACTCGCAAAATCTAAGATTCGACTCAGAAATCAATTAAAAGCGAAATATCCCGCGCGGGGAGTCTCGCGCCGATGCCGAAGTGGACGCACGTGTCACCCTGTCAGATTTTCAGCCGGGTGAACACATTCGAGCTGACCGCACAGACTTCGTCCCGCTCCCGTCAGACAGTTCTCCATCTGGGATATACCTTCCGGACCTTGAAGACACGAGAGCTCGATGGAGTAATCCCAGCATTCCAGCGAGTTCATCTGCGTCTGCGGGTCCCAAACGACGTCCACGCTAGGGCCGTTCATCTTCCCGGATCCAGAGCGACGATGGTGTCGATGGAAGTCTCGCTTCTCGCGATGTTTCCTATTTTTTTTCACTCTCCACTCCGATACACTGAGAACCTCGAAAGTCCCCCGGACGAGCGCGAGATCGAATTGTTCACGAGCTGAAGCCTCTGCAAGAGCCGCTTAATTCTGGAACGGTGGATTTCGATTGCCACTGGGGGCGTCCATCCAGATGATAAGATTCGCGCGTACGACTGTTTCACGCGGAGAGGCCGGGTTATCGACCACAACCGGTTCCACCAAAGGCAGCCGGTCTTCTGTGAATCGCTAGGTAGCCGTGGAAGTTCCACGGTGGAGCGTGTGCAGGCCCAAACGTTCGAATGCCCATCCAGGTGCTGGCCCGGCCTCCCCTCTCTTCCCGCTCGTTCCCCCCACCATCCACATTCTTGCGTTCTCTCTTTCTCCATCCCCTCCCGAAAACCCGCCGGGACCGGCCGCCCCCTTCCCACAGGCCCTCTCGCCCCTCCCGCGGAATACCACTCTTCTTTCACTTAAAGTGTAATTCCCTTCTGACGGCGGCGAGCATCTTTCCGCGGGTACTCTCACTCCGCGCGGCCACCTCTTCTTCCTTTCCCTTCTTCCAATTCCGCGAACGTGTATCTGTCCTCTGCGAGGTACACCTCGCATGCACGCGCAAAAGCTGTCCCACTTCTGCGGCTTTTTATTTCGGACCTGTGTCCTCGTGCATGGGAACCCGTCCTCGCGACGTGCCGATCCCCTTTGTTCGTCTCCAGAATCACGTTTCCACGATTTTCGGGGGGAGGATTGTTTGCTAATGCAATGATGCTGGCGGGTGGAGGAGGTGGACTGGAAATATTCAGCTGGGACTTCGGGCCCCGAGATTCTTTTTGCTGACAAATCTTTGGGCCAGTTTTTCATTAGATACGTACGCAACTGACTTATATTTTCGTTCACGAAATATAACAGCGTTATCATGCTTCTCGTGATATATTTTTACTGTTCTTTTATGCGGTACTAATGGCGAAAACACCCGCTTGAAGAAATTGCGAGTTTTGGTAATATCGCGAATATCTGCGAAACCGTAAAATATATCGAAAAAAAATACAATACAAAGTTTTATGGCTTTCGATATTCTACAGTGTGATGATAAAGAATTCTCGAAGGAAAGGGTGGTGGGGATAAATTTTGAAGAAAATAATAATTTCGCAAATTTTGATTTAGAGGGCATAAAAAGCTATAGAACTTTGAATTTAACTTCTTTTTTATATCTTTTACAGTTTCGTAGATATTCGCGATAATCTAAAAACTTACGATTTTTCCGAAGATGTGTTTCCACTGCCAGCGCCGTTTTATTGCCAAATCAAGAAATAATTAGATTGTTAGCATCACCTGAGCAACTTCTTGGCAAAGTTTCAGTTTTTTTCTAATTTTCCAGTTACCGGAATTCCCTTGTCAGTCGATTTTCAAAACTTTTCCTTCGCGCCAGTTTTGCCAGTAATGCAACACCCGTTATATTGTACTTTTCCACCATTTCCCTTTATTGTTTGCGTTGTAATTTGCAATGTAAAGTGGAATGCAAACGCAGAAGGAGGATGTTTATAAACACAAGGTTCGCGGCAACGGTGTACCGTTATTTCAATACAGTAAAAGCGACGAAGAGTGTCTTCTAAATTTGAAATTCCAGAACACGGTGTAACGTGTAGATTTACCACCTCGACAGTGATTTTGAATCAACATAGATCATAATAAACAGAGCGATACAACTTTCGAGTGTGCATACTCTACAGGTATTTACGTCGTAACCAGGAAACTATTTGTTGCTCGATTCGGAAGCATAAGTATGGGTTAAGCGTATGGAAATCTCGCTATGCATAAACGATTATCTGCGAAACGACGTTCCTGTTTGCACTCACGATTAGCATATCTGTTTCGTAAGGCGCCCAGGTATTGGTAAACAACGCATTTATTTCAGCCGATTAAGACGCTTTCGCGTCCTAATCTTGCTCGATTAGATCCTCGGTAATAGCGCGATAATCGTTGAAGAAAATATTTTTATAATGGATCATCCGAAATTCATTTTCCGTTACTACGCGTATTACGCTAACGGATTACGCTAAGTAAAACCCTAACAGATATATTTTTTTATTTGTATAATGACGCGGTAGCATTCGCGAACTTCTCTTTTTCCGCATAATATAACAATTTTCAGAAATTTACTGTAATGAATTTCTTGGATGATTAATTATTTAAATATTAAATATTATCTTGTTACAGGATACGTAAAGAGTTTTCTGTGTGGCTACATATTTATTTCAGCTTATTTCATTCAGAAATGCAAAATTCGATTTAATTTAAAATTCGGACGAATTTTTACTATGGGCATTAAAAGATTCAAATTGAAGAGAATCCATAAAGAATCGTCGATTCTTTTGTAGATTTTTAAATCGTTTTGAAAATCTGTCAGCGATGCTGAACAATGTCTTTGGACTTATTTTAATTTTTATTGCCTTCCAGGGACAAATCGATTTTTGCGCCAAGGTTCGAAAGTCACGCTGCATAATGAAGTCCCGCGAATTTAATGACAATGCCGTCGACGTGCAATCTCTTCGTCGACGCCGTGACCTCGCGATCTCCATTCATGCAAACTACTTATTTTGTCTGTCCTTTGTCTATGTAATAGTGCTGCAAACTGAGGGATCATCGTCGAATCTGTCATCAAGATGCTTTGTGTAGAAGAGGTTGGGTTCGTAGTTCGTACACTCGAAATGAAAATGAAAGAAAGGTGAGAAGAAGAACCGCGAACGTCCGAAGGCGCGAAATAAAATAATTCCCTTGACAGTAATTTTCCGACGCGATTCGCGTTCACCTTAAATATATGTAGAAATATTATAAAATTATTTTTGTCTTCTGCAGTGACAGTTTGTTTAAAAAAAAACACGAGGAAAAATAGTAAACGATGTGATGCGATCATTTGTCAAATTCGTAAAACAGAGGTAGCTTTTTATTGTATTTCAGAAATTAAAGAGCAAAGTGAAGATTTGTAATTTCCATACACAATTTCACGATTGAATTTTGCCTATTTATTTGTGTTATTTATAATTATTAATATCTCTGTTGAAATCGTCATAGGAGACATTCATTTTATTTCTATGCTTCTTAATTCGGACAAACTTACAAGCTCTTAGCTTACAATAAAATAATAAAATAAGAGAGAGAGATTCATTGATAAATTCAGATTTTATAATTTCGCAATACTGATTTTCCTGCCGCTCCTGTCCGTGTTTTAATTACTATATCGGAACTGATAGGCAGCGTGTTTTGAATAAGTGATATCTTGATAAGATCCTGGAGATAATGTTAGAGAATCTTGATGGCTGTTCGGATTCCTTGCCAGCCCTATTACGATACTGAATCGCGTTGCTTCGATAAGAGATTGCTGCATCTCACGCTGCGGGCGAATGAGGTTTATTGCACCGTTAATTGGCGCCTGCATAATTTTCTGGCATGCAAGTAAAGATTCTGGATCAGCTTTATTAACTCAGTTAAATTCCTTCGCTGTGTTAAATATTTCTTTGGCTAACGGGATGAGCAAAAGCTCGCATTGTCAAGCAATGTCGAGACGATTTAATGGGATAACACGGCTACCTCTGTGACAGTTTGATTTATATTCCACGATTCTTGTAATTTATCACAAGTTATTTTACATAAATTACTTAAACTCTCTTTCTGCGTGACAATCGGTAGTCTTCATAAACCAATAACATTTATTCATAATGAAAGCACTAGCCGTGTCTATCGACAAACACATTCGACATATCGAAAATTAGTAGTATTTATGTATACTAATTCTAAAAACCAAGAAATAATTATTTTCTTGTGACACAATTTCGATGGTGATATGTGAATTTAAATAAGATCGTACAAAATCTCTGTGATTATCCTGTAAAATTATTCAAATGAATTGTAAAGAAAAAGGATGATCACAGTTTGTCTGATTTTATTTAAAGTTACGTATCACTTTAAATGAGAACTCTGTGCTTTTCAAGCTACCCCCACCTTAATTCGATAATTATTTAAACATTTTTTTCTTCGTACCAAGAATATTTTCAGGGCGTTCTATGAATATATATACTGAATGAACGATCTATCATAATCTTCTGGAGAATATGTCAGATAATGAAAATGGGTAAAAGCGGTGACTCGTTCTAAATATCTAACAATAAGTAAAAGTTCGGTCGACCAATACGCGCATGCCGACAACAAATTACACGCTACACGAGCACAGAACTGCGACTAACATGGAACGATGAGTTCTGAACTGGCTATTTCTCTGAAATTTATGTAGCATAATGCGTGCCTTTGTATGATACCGAGCCTCGAACTTTTCATTTCACAGGGAGAAACGCTTCGAAACGGGAGGAAAAGCGCGAAGTTGAAACTGTCCCGGTTTTCCCGAGAGAGTTTTAGATTTTGCCCCGAGAAATCATTTCGGAACAAATTTTGCCGCAGCACATATTTTGACGAAAAGTATACCGGAAACGGATTTATGTATTTGGTTGAAAAAAAATTTTTACTCTTCAATATATACAATATTAACTATACTAAGCAGTACATTGATTTACTTGCGTTGTTTGGTGGAAAAAAATTCCCGAAAACACCCTTACTTTTCAGACCATTACAATGGTCTCCCCTTTAATCGGCTGACATTGATATTGAAGGGGTGAAACAGCCCTATAATATCTTGGAAATTATTACAGCTAAGAGAACGGTGTAAATACCAAAATGTCGTATTTTCTAAATAATAAAGAATGCAGCGGTGCAAACAAATTCCGAAAAATCTATATCTATAAATAATGCAATACGGAAACGAAATTTTTAAAAAGTCATCATGAAAATCAGTTCATTTTCGTTCATAAATGTGTGCCTATAAACACTATTTTGTTTCACATATGACCTCGGCTCCACCATAATTTTTTCTCCCGTCCGCTTTCCGGTTTTCATTTTAAAAATCTAGGATCCCCAGGATAAGGTGCAGTTCCAGCGATTGAAACGATTCCGAAGCGGACATTGCACAATGGAACGCGCGGCGCGGGTGGCTCTGCGAGCCGCGGCCCCGTTTACCGGGAAACGCGAAATCCCGTTGGCGGCGCTCGGCGGAATCGCCTCCCCGTGGTATTTCGATTTAAATAACCCCGCGGCGACCCCGGCACCGCCGTCGAATCGGCTCTCCTGCCGAATACTTTCTCCTGGGAATGCTTCGCGAGACGTTATTAATCTCTTCATCGGCCGAAATAAAAGAGAGGAGGCTATTGTTGGCGCGGCACCGCGGAGGCCCGCGATCGGCCGCTCGGCCGTACAGGTGCGCGCGTGTAAATGTTGCCGTGCTCGCGCTGACCTTTCGCGAACGCAAAGAAGCACGGGACGGTGTGAAAGCCGTTTTGAAGATATTGCTGATATTAACTGGAGTATGCGCGTCAGCCAACTGGACCATTACCGATTCCACCACACCCTGCGAACAGCGTATGGGCAGAGAAGTTTCCCGAGCAAGCAACAAAGCACGTATCGTAACTTGCTCTAAAATGTAATTTCACGGCTTGCGAGGCCGCGGAACCGGCACCAGTGTGGGAATTTCTTGGCAGATAGCAGCCAAAGTGTGTAACGACGATCCCGTGGATTTCCATACTTTCTATCGGTGTTATTTTGCACCGTGTACCACGCGGCATTCGTTACTTATATGTCGTTCCATTTACCTACGCTGGTTTCACGTGATAGAAGAACGAAATTTTTTGGCTGGGGAATGTTTCAGGGACAGCTTCGTGCGTCAAGTGAAAATAGTAAACACGCAAGCGCTCGATTATTGGCTAAATCAAAGACGACAAAGAGACGTCTATCTACTCTTTCATTTCTCCTAATTTTTCTAGATTTTAATTTTCTAATATAATTCTGTTAGGAAAAATGATGTAAGCACGAGTTTTGTTAAATCAAATATAGCACCGTCATCTGTCGCTTACTAATTAATAATAACACTTGGCCAATGAAAATATCCCATTCGCACATAATGAGTAAGGTAGACACCCAAATTTGTGACACGTGCAACACCAAATTAATCATCGATCACCTTATTCTCTCCTGAGACAAATTTTCAACTAAAAGGAAAATTGCAAGATTGACTCCTGTGCCAATACGGAAAACCCTCACTGATCAAAAGAAGATAAAACCGTTGCTGAGATTCCAAAAAAATACCAATCTTTTTCAAGAGTTGTGAATATCGTTTCTGTGGACCGAGTCGCTAATAACAAAACTTAGAGGTCGATGCGACTTAAAATAACTGAATTAAACAAATAAAATAATAACACCTTCCTTGAGCGAAGCTTTTGGATAATCGACTTTTTCTTTTCTCCATTGATGAGAAACCAGCGTTGCCTGATTAATAGAATATGGCAATGTAATCATATTAAAATAAATAAGTGCTAAGAATTTATCAATTAAAAATAATCGCGCCAACCTTCCAAAAAACACTTCGTCAGATTGGGAACCACTTTCTACTTAATCCGCAATATTTGATTTGTAAACGGTGTGAAAAAAAGCTCGCGCCGCAAAATGCAATAATATGGCATTCGCGAGAATCGTCTCGTTTGACGCGCAACTTCCAACGAGCGTTCACTCGTATTTCGCGAAATGAATCGCGCATCCCGATAAACCGTGCCATTCTCGCTTAACCGGCACGCGGCGCAAAAGATTTGCCATTGGTTTAAATGAAGCCGCTTCCGCGAGCGGCAGAGATACGTGCGCTTGGTTCCCATCATTGTGCCGGCCGGTGCATAAAGCATACAGGCGACGTTCTAGGAGCATTTCTCTCGAAGATGCTCGCACCATAAATTCCGCGAGCCTCCGTTGTCCTGGATATTATTGTTTATTTTCGCACGCCTTTTCGAATGCGCGCCATTCGAGCGAGGCTTAACGGTGCAAGAAAAGCGGCCCGTTTCACGAATCCGCACGAGGGACGGTGGAATTTTTTCCGAGTGCCCGACCTTCGCGAGGGGAGGAGAATTCTCCGCGAAGAGGCTCAGCGAAACGAATATCGCGAAGCTACTGTAATAGCTTCTGAATAATAGATGCAAACTCGAACGATCAATCTTTAATTTATGAATTTCCGCTCGGCCTCGAATATGACTTTCTATTATGGAATTCTGCATATGCAACATTTCAGTCGTGGATTTCTGAAGTAGAAACTGCAACACTGACATTGAGAGAAGTAACTTTTTAATGAAAGCAAGCGATATCGTCTGTTATTTTTCTTTTTTTTTTCGTGCGACGGCATTGATTTCATTCGGCACAGAGAGGAGGACCTTGCAATAAGAGGGATGCTGCTACATTTTTACCAAGTTTGAGTGAATTAGAAAAAAGTGTTATGGAAATTATTGCTTTATGTTTGTTCGCGATAATCTCGAGAATCAGTGGACGGATTGTGATGCGGTTTTTACAGTTTTATAGAGCTTTTCATCGACGGGATTTGATGTTATATTATGCAGAAATACATACTTTAATCTAGTATAAATAATAAAAATTAAAAGTATTAATATGAATATTGACATTTCTATTTTTATTTATTTGCAATAAATCGCTCATTTGTTACAGGATTTGCATGAAACGACGTAGAATTTTTTATTACACAAATGTAGCTGCACCCTTCTTGCTACGAGGTCCACAAATGTGTCATGAAATTGAATTGAATTAACTTTCAATATTACAAGAAAATTCTCTGCTTCGATGAAACAAATCATCATTACGACTAACGGTTTGTTAAATCATAAACGTGATTTATTTCCACTCTCCACGCGATGTCTTCCATTTCGTATGCACCTTAAGGAAACGAAAGTAATAAGCTAATCCTTTCTAAAGGCAATCGCGGATTTAATACGTTCGAATCATTGTAGAATCCACTGAAATCGCTGCAACATATTTATTTCTTGTGTCTAATAACCGAGAAGAAACCTCGCGCTCCATTCATAAAGAAGAGGGCACGGGAGTGTTGTGCTGGTCGAGAAATCTGGCTCTTCTCACGAGCCAGAAATGGTAAAAACAATGCGTAATAACATCCGATCTTATCCGCGGTATGTCGTCAAAAGCCTAAATATTCCGCGGCGAGTGGGTGTACGAATGTGGAAAAAAAGAGGAAGCTCGTTTGAAAGCAGAAGATGAAAGTCGGCAAAAAGTAACAGACGGCTCGGTTTCTATCGCGCGACAATTATTCACGGCGCACGCATAATGGCCCCGCGATACGAATCTATTTAGATAGTCATTTGGCGGTCAATTAATTTCCGGAAGCCTGTCGATCGTCGATAGAGATATAATTGGGTACGGGCTTAATTAGCGCGTTGTAGCTGATACGTTAATCCGCGGGACATCTACCGTATGATGTATCGTAAGCGTAATGAACGAGTCAAAGTGCCGGTGTGCAACGTTGATCGATGTACCGTCATCTTCGCACGGTGGACACCGTTCGGAAGAGAGGTAAATCCAATTGGGAAGGAAACGGCGGAGATCCATACGCGAGAACTCACTTTCAACTGAGTGTAGATTAGAGCTGCGAATATTCGAATATTCAGGTACTCCTGATTATTCGAATACTCATAATTTTACTCGAATATTCGATTACTCATAATTATTCGAGTATTCGAATACCTACTCCTAATTATTCGACTATTCGAATACCTACTCCTAATTATTCGAGTATTCGAATACCTACTCCTAATTATTCAAATATTCGAATACCTACTCCGAATTATTCAAATATTTGAATACCTACTCCCAATTATTCAAATATTCGAATACCTGCTCCTAATTATTCAAATATTCGAATACCTACTCCTAATTATTCAAATATTCGAATACTTATTCATAATTATTCGAATACTCCTAATTATTAAAATATTCGAATACCTACTCCTGATTATTCGAATACTCCTAATTATTCAAACATTCGAATACCTACTCCTAATTATTCAAACATTCGAATACCTACTCCTAATTATTCAAACATTCGAATACCTACTCCTAAATCCTAATTATTCAAATATTTGAATACTCAAAATTCCTCGAATACCAGAGTATTCTAATACCCCTAATTATTCGAATATCAGAGTACTTTAATACTCATGATTATTCGAATATCAGAGTATTCGAATACTCCAAAATTATTCGAATACTTAGAATATTCGGATATTCTTAACAGCCCTAGATAAATCTATGTGAATCGCTAAGATACGGTTTTGCAATGCTCCTTATCATTCTCTGCTTTCATGAAATCTCGCATCAATTAAAGCTTCGTTATTACTTTGCAGGGAACATTGTTATGAAATTTTAAATATAACAGAAATATATCAGGTGGTGAAGTTAGGTGAAACACCCTGTTAACGCATTTTAGATGGCGTTCTTTTCGTTAAAGCAATTAATTTTCTCGATTTCTCAGATTTCCTCCATTGCTATTAAACGGCGCCGTTGTGCTCGGGTTTGAGTGTTAAAATTGCATGTTATTATCGGAATAGCGGAAATATCTGTCACTATCTCGGAAAATGGTTTAAAATGCTAATGTCCAGCTTGATTATTTTTCTTAATAGTAAAGTTCTTTTTGTCATGGATAATCTGGTTCAGCAGGATCTGTTAGACGACTAGATTACATATTTTATGAACGATGGATTATGTTTGCAATATCGTCTACAGGCTTCTTTACGTAATTCCATCATTTTTATAGCATTTTAGTGGGCATTAAAACGAATTGAGAAATATCTTGAAAGAACAAAAAGTGGCTTCCTCCGCTTATTCTATGCACTTCCTCCGACGTGAAAAGAAGAACCTGGCCTAACAAATTTATACTACACCTCTTTGAACCAAACTAATGCATGTAAAAAAAATCAAATTCGTTACGTGTTTATAAGCATAAATTTAAAGACAAAAATCCAGTTTTATTTTCTTTTTAAAAAAGTTTTGAAGTACTTCTGTCATGGTTACACTAATCTCCTTTTTTCTTTTTCTTCAGGGTGTGTCTATAATAAATCCATTTTACCGTAGCACGTTGTGTCTTTCATGAGTCGAAGAGAAACGTCGCGCTGCAACTTACGACGTTGCGCAAGAGTATTTTAAAAGAAACAAGTAAACAGTGTAGCTCCTCGTAGCGTAAAATAGTTTGAATAAAAAGCATCAAATAGCACGCGATAGTTTTGCTCATATCAGGAACATATTAAATCCATTTGAATTCTTCAATCATACGAGAGCAGAGTTGGGCATTGACTAAATATTAAATTATTTAAATAACGGAACGAATAAAAGTTACAATAACTTTACTCGACGCATGGCGAGTAACGAGTAATATTTTTAACTTTTATTCGATATTCGAATTTTTTATTTCTCTGTACGAGAGTAGGTATAACAGGAATGATTCCAGATCTCACAATATTCAAATTAGGTAAAAGATATGCCTACAGTCTGTTGCTAATACGTATAATTACCGAGTTCATCTTCGCAATTCCTTCAATTACCTTCAGGGGAAAGAATCATATCTACGGTCATCTCCTACCTGCAGAGAAATAATTGCGAGTAGTCATTACCTTCGAGTCATCCGCGTATTCGCTATGTAACTGTCCAATGTAATACCGGCGGAGAGAATGGTAAGGAAAATACCATTTTCTAATGAGATACAACAACGTAATTGCACCTTCGAAAGCATCCTTCTTGTCCGTCTACGTCCAACGTTGGACGCTCTCCTGTGGACGGTCATTTACGAAGAAGCGTGCCTATATACGTGTACAGGGTGTTTCTGAAATCGTGTTGCAATCGGAAATGAGATGATACCTCGTGCAAAAATAAGTCGAAAATATAGTAGAATAAAAATTGTTTCGTAAGGGTTCTAGTAAAGTAGGAATGTTAGATTCATTACAGCCTTTTAGTGATGTGATTAAATTATGAAATAAAGAATTTTTAATATTGATAAGCTAAATTTATATTATATTAGAGTTTGATTAATTTTATTATTATCTATAATAGTATGATTAATTTATCCTCTTTCTTTAAATCTATATTCAATACATTTTGGATTTTGGTGATTATTAAGTGTTTTAAGTACAGCAGTTTACGGTGAAAAAAGTTTTTCTATAACTCCGAACTGTTTTTAGACGAGGATTCATTTAATGTACAGTTATAACATACTCATTGGTAAATTCTGCTGATTTTTAGTCGGGTGCCCGTTCCAAAATCGATTTTCTCGAAAGCAAAAGCGCCGTGTGAAGAAATTTAATTTATATTTTTATACTTCGCCTTCTTCCTGGTTGCACCACGATTTGGGAAACACCCTATATACTCGACGAACATCGTTACGTGAAAATTACTGTCCCGGCGATAAATACCGAACGGCTATAGTTTCACATCCTTAGGGCTCCCTCCCTCGTCGCGGGAAGTCTCTGTGCCAGAAACGAATGTTATACATGTTCGCCGTTGAATTTCGTGCGAATCTAATTAGAAGACAATGAACGGGCTCGCATGTAGTTACTTTCGTCGCGTGTGTAATCAGATGGAATCAACGCTGTACAATTGTACACCAAAGTAATCCGCGCGCGGCCCGTCCGTCGAAATTGGCCCGTGGAAACGATTGCACGCGATTCGCAGAAAGATAAATAAACAGTTAATGTGGAAGAAGTATGGATGCTTGATTTGCACGTAGTAGCAGAGTTGGGCATTATTGGAATAATTTTTCTTCGAATAATCTACGAATGAAATGAAATTATTCGAGTGTAACGAATAATTTGTTATTCGAATTAATTTTTATTTTCTTAGTCACGTTAATAAGTAAAATACGTATTGGAGATAAAAGAGAGATTTCGTCCGTCGAATTTGTCGAGTATTATCGTTAAATATGGAATTTATAGCGTGAAATTATTAAATAGTAAATTATTTAATAATTTCCTCCGTTTTCTGATACTTTTAGGCAATTTAAACAAACAGTTTTTAGCTCATCGGTCTGACTGTATTCTTATTGACTTTGCTACGCAATTTTTCAAAGGAAGACGTATCAGGCGATGGTACTTTCACTGATGAGTTTTATTAGGCATTGCGAGTCTGTTCGATGCACCTATAAGGAGACTGGCAAGCAGATGATATTCTAAAACGATAGAACAATGCAACGAAGGGAAACACTTGTGTTGTCTTAGAAAGGAAAATACAAATAATTATGCCAGACAATCATGCTTTAATGGCTAGGCTGTTTTTGAATCAGCTCCTTATGCGAGGAGAACGGATGCGCATATCTTAATGCCGAACACTTTTCTCCATTTCGGTTTCTATTGTTATTTGCTTCACTCTTAAACATTTTACCTCCTTGTAACGTATCAGAAACTGTTCGCCGTATTTTTCAATCATTTAACCATCGATTAACCGTTTATCAATTTATAATAATTCGCTATAGTAATTAGTGTCTACTCATTGTGGATATAAATTAAACCAAATTTATTGATATAATTTATTTAGAAAATTTATTGACAAAATAAATTCTTGTTAAAATAATAAATAATAGAAATGAATTAAATTCAATTATTAAATGAAGAATACTTAATAGAATAATATTTTTAACAATTACGAGCCAGGCGAAATTTCAGAGGCGACTAAATGCTACTTAATAAAGGAATATAAATCAGAATACAAGAGACTTATCGTCGACGGTCCACTATGCTCGCGTACAGTCGCGGATGATGGATTTCAATACTTTACATACGTATCAGTGAGGGGAATACACAATGAACTCGTCCACCTGACCAACGTACACGTGCTAAAAATACTTAGATAGTACAAAACGTATGTATAGAATCAGGTCACACCTCTAGGAGACCAACCATATATTTGCTAAAAACTTCATTCCAAAAGAAAAGTGACGTTTCTCCTCAGAATTTAAATTTCTTTTCCTTTTTCCATTCAATGGAAAAATTTCCAAATCTTATCCCCGAAAGAAATTCGCCAAAGCCCGTCGACCCGTCAACCAGATTTCAATTCACCCGAGCCGAGTGAATTGCCACGAAGCAATAAATACACTTCACAACCAATCACCCTATCCTTTCCACAAATCAATGTGCCTATTAAAAATTAAAGCCGCCAGAAGTAAAGTCCATTTCAAGCGGGAATGTGATTGCCGCGTAAACGTGTCGCGCGAAACCTTTATCAAACTCCGTTCCTTTTATTACATATCTTAATCACGACGAGATGGTAGCTAAATGCACTTAAGGCGCTCCACTTCCTGCCGCTGACATTGAAAAGAGTAGATACACGCGGCAAAGGCGACGAAAAGTGAGCAACGAAACGGGAGTCGGCGTGCCAAGGTCCCAAGAAGTGACTTTCCCGGTACCAATCCGGAAATTCGCGATTGTAAAACTGTCCGACTTCCTGCGAACGGTAGGCCGTTCGAAATCCCCGACACCTGCGTCGCCGTTTCGCGTAGGGCCATTTGGGACCGCGTCGTCGCCGGCGCAGGCCCCGTTTTCCGAGGCAGATTGTTATTGACGGGGGATCAGACAGCGTCGAGGTAGCGACGAAATATTAAACGGCCCCCACGTTGGATTACGGTACAGACAATAAAACCAGGGGCGGGTGGTGCCGAGGCAATCTGCCGGGACGCCTTAGGGTTTACAGCGAGGTGATCCTAATTATGTACCGAAGCAGGCTAATCCCTAAACGAGGATAAGGAAATGCTGCGGCGATAATGGCACCGCTGCGGAGGACCAGCGAGAGGTGACGCCTGTAACGAGCAGTGGTAACAACAATATGGCTGACCCTCGACTATACCAAATCTACCTCTTGTCTTTGGTATGACTACCAGATGTTCGGTTGGAAGGCAGGGTCTAGGTTTACCGTTATTTACGATGCTATTCCTGCGATTGCCTTCAACTGAGGAACGCAAATATCGTTAGCTTGATGGCGAAGCTGAAGAAGTACACCATCGTAAAATGCTTAAGGGGCGAAAGCGGGGTGACGGTTCGAAAAGCTCGATTTTTTTTATGTGTCTCCTTAATGTTTGGGGTCTCTGTAATGTGCTATTAATGTATTGAAGGAAAATTTTGAGAAATAATGGAGTTATAGATGGTTTGGTGCAGGTAGTGTGTACCTCGGTTTCGTTTGGATTTACGAGGAAGTGGGAAGAATAAAAGTTATTCTGCTTGATGGGAGAAATGTACAGATAAAGGCTGTTTATAAGTACATTGATTTTTTTGATTGATTTTTCTATGTTTATGTAAATTATTCGTGAATGCAATCTGTGGCATTCGCATTTTAAAAGTGTTTTCTATTGTATTCCATTTTTCCAGAAATAACTTTAATTAATTTACAATTAGCTTAGGGGGATTACATATGTTCTTTAATTCACAGTAATTGAAAGCCATTTTTCATGGAAATGCCTTAGATTTTTAGTCTTACCACATTTTTTTATAAATTCAAAGGTTCATGTTTTTAGATTGAATAAAAATCATATTTCGTGAGAGCTCCTTTGTCACAGAAAATCTTGAAATACTAATTCAACGATTTTCCTGTGTTTAGCCTGGGCCTGTAATTTATGCAAATCCCTGGTAGCAGGTGTATTTGGCACTGCACCCACCTGTCGCAGAATCTTTTCCACGAAACAGGTGCACTATACTGAAAGGTCGCGTACAATTCCATTGAAATTTCTGCAAAGATACCTGCACTGCCAGGTCAAGGAAATATAAAGACCAATACAGTAAATGAAGATTAATGCTAATTCAAGCTGCACGAATACTGATGTATTCGAATATTAAAGTATTCGAATACTGATGTATTCGAATATTAAGGTATTCGAATACTGATGTATTCGAATATTAAAGTATTCGAATACTGATGTAGTCGAATATTAAAGTATTCGAATATTAAAGTATTCGAATATTAAAGTATTCGAATACTGATGTATTCGAATATTAAAGTATTCGAACACTGACGTATTCGAATATTAAAGTATTCGAACACTGACGTATTCGAATATTAAAGTATTCGAACACTGACGTATTCGAATATTAAAGTATTCGAACACTGACGTATTCGAATATTAAAGTATTCGAACACTGACGTATTCGAATATTAAAGTATTCGAACACTGACGTATTCGAATATTAAAGTATTCGAACACTGACGTATTCGAATATTAAAGTATTCGAACACTGACGTATTCGAATATTAAAGTATTCGAATACTGATGTATTCGAATATTAAAGTATTCGAATACTGATGTATTCGAATAATAACATTCGAATACTGAAATATTCGAAATTTATTTGTAGCATTCGAATACTTGTAAAATATTCGAAGTTTATTCGTAGCATTCGAATACTTGTAAAATATTCGAATATTCAATTATTCGAATAGTCCCAGCCCTAATTTGAATCCTATTCGCAGCTGTTTAACCGATCAGTGGCGCGATGCGTGTGGCAAAGACGGGGACAAGCGCGGTCGTGAATTCGATCGAAGTTACTCTTTGCCTTTCAGAACGTTGCGGGGACAGTGACCTGAAAAGTAAGAAACTGCAGTCGATGGGGGATAACGTTTAGTGGGCCGTGGGTTTTTCTGTGTCGTTCGACAGGAGAAAAGTCTATCCGCACGACACAGGCATTAATTACAAGATGAAAAAGACGCCAGCTCTAATGGACACTGTGGGCCACCCTTAGTCCCGATCTATCACGACTCGGCTCGAGGCTAGCCTCTGGAAAGCGTACATTGTTCCCCGCTCTTCCTGATTGTTCCTCATTGTTTCGTCCATGTACGTTCACACCTAAATCCTCGGGCGATGTTAATCGTCGTTCATCGGCGGGGAACAAATTGCTTCGTTTCGAAGGTGGGTCATTTACTTGAGAGGAAAGTAGTCGTAATGGTCGAACTGATGCCGAAGACGACTCTTCCTGCACCGCGGCGCAACCGGCTCTCCGGCGGTTTATGTAAACGTATTAAAGCACCGGTTCAGATGCGTGCGAATTAAAAGTATCCATTCCCACCGAGGCGATAGCGAAGCACAGTTTAACACGTGCCGTAAAAATTTTAATCCTAATTTATCGAGTGTTTTTTTTTTGCTGGGTCCGTTAAATTAAAGTGAAAGCATTCCTTTTCCTTGGTGGAGCACCGGATTAGCGAATCAGCTTGTACTTATTTCAATTTCAAAATAGAATGGGTTTCGATGAAAGACAATCAATTACGGAAAATAATTTGTCTTCGGATATCGCTGCAATCTTATGATAAATTTTAATTTATGGTGTCACGGACTGATATTCGCGGTTGTATTGTTTTGTTTTTCTATCAAAAGTTGCTTCAGCGCGACGAAAGATATATTAATCAAGGTTTACATTAACTTTATTGGGAATTAGTAATAGTAACTTTAACATTGATACACGCCTAAAATATCTTATTCGTATGCGGTAGCCTAACACTTTTGTTGAGTAACTCTGAGTTTGTTAATAAAAGATAAGCACCACGGTTGCTAATTAAAGAGTACTTACAGATAAAATTGTGCCTCACTCCTATTATTCCAATTCAGGGTTTGATTTACGACTTTAACCTTCCTTTGTAAAATCACTGTGAATTATATTAGAAGATGGTCATAAAGGAACCGCGATACGTATACAATAGAAATTTCTTTAAATGGGACAGTATTAAGTATAGCCTCGTCGCCTTCGTGAGTCATTTGTTTTGGCTGCTTCATTGTTTCGTGTTTTACTGCACTACTCGGCCAAAATAGTGGAATCCTATCGTTCAGGTAAAGTCATAAATTTTATTACTTTTATGACACGTTCGCCAAATTCCAGTTACACTCCAAATCACAAGACGCATCACTAACTTTTAAAATATTAAAATCTCCTTCTCGTGAATCATTCTTTCTTTACTTTCTTCTGTAAAATTAATAACCGGGGTAATTTAGACTTAAGAATTATTTGCTTCAAAAATTGGATATAAATAAAGAAAATATAATGCTGGGTTTCCTCTGTGCTGACAACGTTTAAATAATCTTTAACATTTAACACCCAATGGTGTAGTAATTTACCCTTTTCATCTTTGTAAATCGAATAATCGTTTTCACCTACGAAACCTTAATAATAATGTCATGTATTAAATTGGGAAATAAATGGAGGTGAATTCCTTTTAAGGAAGAAGTGGTTTTGATCTTGTGTTTCGACTCAGAGGAACGGCCTATCTACACTTACAGTTCTCGTAAGTGAAAGTATAAATTGCAATGCACAGGGAGGGCTTGACGTGATAATTAGATATGCGTTTGTCTGCGGCACTTGTAAACGATAGTTAAACATGAAATCGATAGTGCGTTGCGTTTGATGCGCGACCGATTTGTTCGACGCCAGGCCGCTTTAGCGCAGACATTATTATCAGAGGCTGGAGGCGATAATAACTCTGGCTTTCGGCGCGCCGCGTTCATTCAGCACAATTTCAATCCACACATTATTGCCTTTTGTTTCCTCTCACGTAGGCAGGTCAAGACGTTCACATTTACCTTGCCTCTTTTATTACGGAGCCGGTACCACTTCCTCGTACGCTCTGAGAACCACCGTTCGCGATAATGAGAAGCATTCTGAATTGTTCAATTTGGGAACTGGAGTGATCAAGTTAAGTATGATACATTCGTCGAACAGGGCTGGCGAAAATTTGAAATTCTTTCAGACAAAATACTAAAGATTCAAATATTTTCATAAGCAAATACTGTTTGGAAATAATATTTCATTTGATGGTTAAATAGAACACTGTTTTGAAATACTATTTCATTTAATGGTTAAATGAAATCAAATCAAATACTATTTCATTTAAAGGTTAAATAAAATACTATTTCATTTAAAGGTTAAATAAAATACTATTTCATTTAAAGGTTAAATAAAATACTATTTCATTTAATGGTTAAATCAAATACTATTTTATTTAATACTTAAATCAAATACTATTTTATTTAATACTTAAATCAAATATTATTTCATTTAATGGTTAAATCAAATACTATTTCATTTAATGGTTAAATCAAATACTATTTCATTTAATGGTTAAATCAAATACTATTTCATTTAATGGTTAAATCAAATACTATTTGATTTAAGGGTTAAATCAAATACTATTTCATTTAATGGTTAAATCAAATACTATTTCATTTAATGGTTAAATCAAATACTATTTCATTTAAGGGTTAAATCAAATACTATTTCATTTAATGGTTAAATCAAATACTATTTCATTTAATGGTTAAATCAAATACTATTTCATTTAATGGTTAAATCAAATACTATTTCATTTAATGGTTAAATCATGAGCAAATACTATTTACACTCGGATTCGAATATAGGAAATAAGAGATCGAAAATATGTAGGAGATACAAATTTCAAAACCAAACAGATCTCCCAAATGTCGTTTGTTACGTTCTTAAGATAATCGGGTATGTAAATATTCCTTGCAAGTATTTCTGATCGCAGGTATGTATGTTTACACACATTATTTGTGTTGTCAGTCAGTCAGTCATTATATGGAATACTATTATTTGAAATACTAGGTATTGTACTTGGTCCAGTGTTATCCCCTAAAGAAAAAGGGAAAGTTTAACAGAAGTAAAATATTCGAACGCGAATAAACGGCGATTTTACATACAATGGCCAAACGATACCGTAAACCATTTTTTTCACGCGAAGAATGAAAGTTCCCTTTTTCTTTTTGATTCAACGATCGGTGAACTGCTGCCGCGTATAATGCAGGCTGTTATCGAATACACTGTAGAAGAAAATCTACGCTAGACCGTCGGTCATTTGCACACTTTTGCGTTTCATTTACATTCAACGATCATGTTCGACAAGCTCGGAATGGGTGTCGACTTAAGAACGTATCGATATCACGGCCCGTACCTTTGTCGCTGCCGATCGCGTACGAAGCAATTTCGAAATGACGACCGGTAATAGAATCCATGAATTATATTCTTCTCTTTCTTCTCAAATTTTTTTCCGAAATATCGCAGTAGTCACTCAGCAACGCTACCCACACACTACACAGGAAGGTGCGTGACTCACGGGTCTTGTTCAGAAGTCAAGCTAGTGCCGCGCTCACTTCCGTCACAGCAATTTATTGCATCACCGGCGCTATTTGATAGAAAATTGTTTCGAAGTATCTGGACGGGAGACTCCCACTCGACTTTTGGAAGCGATCGACTATTTAGTCGCGACACGAAGCGTATTGCAAGCTGGCGAATATGCGAATATTCGAATAATTCGAATACGAATAATTTCTTCGAAAATTTGAATAATTCGAATACGAGTCATTTCTTCGAATATTTGAACATTCGAATAATTAGGAGTATTCGAATATTTTTGTAGGAAGCTAAAACCCCATAAACGATTTTAAGGAACTATAATATTTTCATTTCAGAGTATTATTCGCTTTGTAGACACCACTTTGCTCGCTTAATTAATTACTCGTGTACTCTTATTCCTTGTTTCCCTTTACTCTTAATTATTCGAATAATGTTCATATATTTGAATACTTTTAATTATTAGAATATTCGAAGAAATAATTCGAATTCCCTGATATTCAAAGAAATATTCCGAATTCTCTGATATTCGAATATTTGAATACTTAGAATATTCGAATATTCGAAGAAATAATTCGAATTCCCTGATATTCGAAGAAATAATTCGAATTCCATGATATTCAAAGAAATAATTCGAATTCCCTGATATTCGAAGAAATAATTCGAATTCCATGATATTCAAAGAAATAATTCGAATTCCCTGATATTCGAAGAAATAATCCGAATTCTCTGACATTCAAATATTTGATATAATTCCTTGATACTCGAATATTCGAATACTTAGAATTTTCAAATATTCGAATACGTAGAATATTCGAATATTCCCACCGATTTCCCTGGGACCATTTGCAAGACGTAGGTTTTTATATATATATATAGCGTATGCTTCACCGTTGGAATGAACATTAAGACACGCGCGTAATTCTGTTGTAGAAAACGGAAGTTACGAGAGAGCCGGAGAACTGTCGGTGATCATTGCAAACGAAGGAAACTCAATCGGCGAGAGTTTATCCGTCGGTTGCTTTTCAACCACAACACTTTCCAGCCCTTCTCTGCTACTTGTATTTCAGGCGAGAGGAATGAATAGTCGACCACGAAAATACTTCGAGTACGATCAATGTACAACGTTGATTTCCTATAAAGATACGACCGCTTTGCTCGCAATTGGATAAAATGATTTTGTTGCCGCGGCAACAACCGGCGGTTGCGAGTTATCACGGGTGTGTAAGAAATTCTAGTCCACCGATTTGGGAGAAAAGGGAGTTCAAAATTCTACCTTTTTCACACCGTCGATATATGCACTCATACTGGAAAATTGCAATAAAAAAATAGTGTTTTTTATAAATTTAATAAGAAACCTTAGGCATCATCCCTCCAATTACCTTATATGCATTAGATCGTTTTATAAATAATGCAGTTTTTTGAGAACATAGTTGATAACAATATATCTTGACACCAGTTGCATTTGGTATAAATATATTTTATTTATTACAAACGTCATATTCGGGATGTTATGTTATAGAAGTAGGTATATAAATATGCATTTGTAGTGGTGCAATGCATTTGTCACGTGTATGCGGAGATTATTAGTGTAAATTAACGTTAAAGGTGGTTTGCGAAATGAGATCGAGAAAGGAACACGAAAACTTGAGAATTTTATAAAAGGGGAGTAGAAAACTTAGTAAAAAGATGTGAAAGGACCGTGGAAAGTGAGGGAAGATAAAACATACATCCTTGATTAATCATTAAGAGAACGTTGTTTATTCTCACCTGACACGCGTAACGAAAAAACTAAGTAATCATTTACATTTAGAGAATTCTGGACACGATTTCTTAAAAAAAAAAATCGAGTAGGACATCAGACGTATTTAATTAACGTGTTACTACAGTAAAATCTTAATGAAATAGGTGACCCACTTGATGAATAAATAGTACACAGACGAAGATGAAGGGATATTATCTAGTAAATAAATTAGCAATGCTAAACTACGCCTAACGTTTTAACCACGTCATTAAGGAAGTTGAGAAGCGTTTTTACTTCAAAACAGACGCATTAATTGCTGCTGTCAAACAATTAGGTATGCGCGAAAGCCTTAAGGCCAAGTGTACCTGCGATCGTGTCCTTTCAGTTTCCTTTCACCCTACTTCCTGTGTGAACGCAATTGCAATTCTTCGTGCGCTGAGAAAAGTCTGCTTAGCGTCAAAAAATTCTGCGCTTTCAATTAGCAACTGTTTTGTTACAAACATAAAAATTGTAGTCACTTATAGAAAGCAATTATCTTGAACCGTGAAAATTCAATAATCTTCAAGTATTCTTCTAATTAATTTTAACAGGTACAGTTAGTACCAGATTTTCTTATGTTCATCAGCTGAACAATTGAAATCGTAGTTCACAAAATGGGCATTTGTGCGAAATGAAGTCGACTAACCAAAATAGACGATGACTATGCAGAACGTGTGCTTCGATATCGGTGTGTGCAGAGACTTTAGATGAAGTTAGCTGTAATTCTGGCATTCTGTTCTAACCGTACAAGGATTACCGTAACACAACCCTCCAAGAAACTAAAAAACTCTGGGATCTCAAAATTAAATATTCTGCTTCTTCTCCTTGCTACTTGAAATTTTGGTGAACGTGGAATTCCACATTCAGTAATTTAGAAGACATTGTTACCATTTTTTATTTTTTTCTTTGCACACTACTAATTTTCAACCTCCTGAAATTTAATCTTTTAATTTGTATGTACTCTCCCGCTCCAAAATTCCAGAGTCGGGCAAAATTTGCTCCGCCGATCCTGTAGATATAGTTCACTCTCCCAGAAACTAAAAAACTCTGGGATCTCAAAATTAAATATCCTGCTTCTTCTCCTTGCTAGTTGAAATTTTGGTGAACGTGGAATTCCACATTCGTAATTTAGAAGACATTGTTACCATTTTCTATTTTTTTTCTTTGCACACTACTAATTTTCAACCTCCTGAAATTTGATCTTTTAATTTGTACGTACTCTCCCCCTCCAAAATTCCACACTCGGGCAAAATTTGCTCCGCCGATCCTGTAGATATAGTTTACTCTACAAGATCGCTCATCGTTAATTCAACTGACAATAAGATTAAGAGCAGTATCTCGACAAAGGCGCCAGAAGAGCTTCCACTATTTTTCCCACGTCTTGTTCCCGTAGATAACAAATGCACAGGTAGACTTTATCACCGCAACGATCGATGCGCAATCAATCATTGTGTGCTCTTAAATATATCCGTGCGTGTATCGCACGGATTTTGTCCCGGAAAAGTCTGCGGCGTGCTCGAGGTATTGTTGGTACTGTTAAGGGTCAGGTGCCATTTCTCGCGATACAGTCGGTTGTCAGTGATGCATGGATACATTTCAATCAGTCTGCACACTTATTGTGCAGACGATTGCTGATTGCGCCATGAAGTATGCCCACTCTCGGAAGATAAATTCGCAACGACATCTTTCGCACGGTGTATTGGGTCATAATGCGAATGAACTTACCGAGTATCACGATCATCGTTAGCACTACTCGAATGTAAATGTAAATCTTTTCACAGTGGATCCCGGGGATAATGCTTTGCACGAGAAACGTCAAATTAAATGATTCTAAATTGATATTGACAATGAGAGTGCACAAGGTTCGAGTCACTGACAAGGAGAGGTTTTTAGGTTTTGGTTTTTCTTTATGTTTTAGAGGACCCAGAAATAAAATATACGTGGTTTTTCATTTTGGCTCGTTTGTATATTTAGGAGGTGAAATCATCCTTCAAAGTTATAAGATTTTCAGGTGTTCGTCTCCGATTTTGTTGGTTTTTGGAAATTTTTTAGAGGACCGAAAAATAAGAAACATGTGTCTTTTTATTTTGGCCTATTTGCTATGTTTTTCTGCGATTCCTTTGGCCAAAATTCAAAGCAATCCGAGGCGGGGACCACCTATTCTCATGAAAATCGCGGGATGGTTTCACCCCCTAAACATACGAACAAGCCAAAATAAAAAGACACCTGTTTGTTATTTTTCGATCCTCTAAAAAATATCCAAAAACCAAAATAATCGGAGACGAACACCTGAAAATCTTATAACTTTAAGGGGTGGTTTTACCCTCTAAATGAGAAAACTAGCCGCTATAAAAAACATATATATCTTATTTTTCGGTCCTCTAAAACATATCCAAAAATCAAAACAATCGGAGGCTTACACCCGGGATATTCTCCTTGTTACAAATAAATAAATTTTCAAAGATGCGATATTAAGGACAAATATGACAAAGATAATATTTTCCCCAGGGCCATTTTTCTAAAATTTCCAATGCTCCAAATTTGTTTAAATGAAGTGATATATTCTGATTACTGGTAATATTGTGTCGTACGTTTAAAAGTGGTTCTGAAATTATTTCCTAGAGAATTATGTTGAGATTACAGACCAGGTGGTATCACTTATAATTCCTGGAACGTGCAATTTCTATACAATATTTGCATGCACCACAATTAAGGTGAAAATATTTACGTTAAAAATCGGGCAAAATTACTTATTAGACGAGTGTCGACCTCTAAATTCTCATACTTTTCCCTTCACTCAACTTGAGCGGAAATGGCGTTCGGCGGCAAGGAAGAAATATTGTTTTCTACATCGACGTCGTAGCTTTAACGACCCGTATCACATCGAAGAAATACACTGTCAATGGATTCTCTAATTTGTGCCACTTGCCGCGCAGTTTTTCGCAGCGGACGCCCAGTTTTTCTTCACATTCTGCGCTCACCGCGGTGCCGTGAAAACGTTCACCGGGGCGTGACGAAATCGCGCGAGATTATTTAAGAAAACGCTTTTAATCGCCAGGACAAAGAGCGATCGCCGCTATCTATAAACAAGGATAATTCGCGTGTGGGAATAAAAAGAAATGGCTCCTTTAGAGAGCAGCGGCAATTTACTTCCTGCCGAGAGAGAAATTTATGTTAATCGATCGCGAGCGACTGCCATTGACCGGTTCAATGGTGACCCGAGTGTGTCCTGCAATTTTCGAAAGTCGTAATCACCGTACGGCGGCTCATTGGATCTCTTCTTTGTCGATTTGGATCGCCAATAGTTCCGGTTTAGAGTAACATTATCTTAGAAATTTCAACGATCGCAGGAACGCCGAAGACTAATCGCGTGGTTTTTTTTTTGCTCTAAAAGAATATCGAAGTTAAGACAAGTTACCTATTTATTAGATCAGTTTAATAACGATTAGTTTTTACATTATCGCCTGTTTCCTGTATAAATCTTATTAACAAAAATTTGGAACGGTAATTAAGCTACTCTCTCTAAAAAATTTATTTCCCTTTTTACTGTCCAACGTGGCCTTAATTTCATGCATGAAGTGGAAAGTCATCCTTTGTAGCACGTGTCAGTTGGTTGTTATTCATTTGGAGACAAATAATGTACAGGTGGTTCACTTAACTCTATTTTACTCGATCACCTGATATAATTTTTGCCATATTTAAAATTTCATAAGAATATTTCTTATAGAGGCTGCATAGATATGTGGTGATCGGCGTATAGTAACAATAGTTTTATTATGTTGGGAGAGTTTAATGCGCTACGAAGGTCAACTTTTTTTTTAATGGACTGCTAAATTCTATATTTTAATCGTCGGTACCCGATAGCCACTGTAAAAACGAATTCAACGACCTACGAAAATAAATCCTTCAAGGCCACTAAAGGTCACAGAGTCCACAAGGTAGTGAAAATAAATTTCCAATAAATAAATAAATATTTTTGAAATTTTAATAAACTTAAAATTCAAATAAAATTGTTGAAAATAGATATTTTTTAAATATCTTGAAATTTTAATAGATTTCAAATTTAAATAAATATTTTCTAAAATTTGAAATTTGAATATTTTTAAATTTCTTGAAATAATAAATTCAGAAATTAAATAAAACTTTTGCAACTCAATATTTTTGGTATTTCTTGAAATTTTAATAAATTTTTTTAAATTTGGAATACACTAGAAATCTTTCAGATGATCGGGACCCCTGAAATGTGAACGAAGCACGACCTACACTCTCCGATATTTTCATCGGGAAAGGTTGCTTCGACACAACGAACTGAACCATTCCAACTTTCCAGGTATTTTAACCAGGGAAAAGTTGTCCCGCGCTCTGTACCAGCGCGGACGCGATAAACGCGGGAAAGGTAGATAAGTTCCACCGTCGAATGGAACATTCGGACTTTTTGCCGAGATTTTTTGCCACTTCACCGCTGGTTTTTCGGCGTATCGTCGCCTTTGGGAATCAACGCTCTTCCGGAAGTCCTCCCCACGCGCGTTGCGATATGCTGTAAAAAGAGAACTAATACAACTGGTGTAATTAACGCGGCTCCACTATCCCACGAGAACCGCGCGTTTCATTCTATTTCATTCTAAACCAGATGTATGAATAAATCAGTTGCCACGGTTAAGATGGTTACAGGCTAGGCGCAGGAATTCTTCCATTCTTCGCACGCCCGGCCCGTTTACGCGATATGACAGGCTGCGAGCCCTCTGTTCTAGTTTTTAAGGCGGCTCCGTGATTAACTGAGTCTCTTTATTCCATTTCTATTTTTTTTTCACGCAACTTGCGTGTCATCTCGTGACGCATGTAACACGGAGAAACCTACTGAACGTATTAAAATAAGGAGAGCAGTTGTAAATAGGGGTAAAGAGTACAGTGGTTGGCCACCTGACAGTGATTGGCCATATTTTGAGAAATAAATGAATATTAAGAAATACCAATGTTATGCCTTTTTTTAATGAACATATTCATATTCCTTGTACTTTCTTGCTTCGGATGTAATCAATATTTCTCCACTCATTATATACTGTGATTATATATAAAAGCAAATAGGATGACTCGGCTTTGAAGCTTGGAAATTACAGCCATTTAATAAAAAAACCATAAGAGTACAGTTGAAAGTTTACGAATAGTTTAATGTATTTATGATATGTATATCTCTCATATTCGGTATATATCGATAAATAAAAGTTGAAACTTTATAAAAGAATGATTTATTTGTTAAAATTATACATATATTATGAAAAATACAGGGGGCCAACAACTGTCATATGAATAATGTTGAATGGCAATAATTGGCCGGGCGGCCAATGATTGTTTTATAACCTTAGTAACGGTAAAACAGTTATTGGCCCCCAGTATTTTTCATAATATATGTATAATTTTAACAAATAAATAATTATTTTATAAAGTTTCAACTTTTATTTATCGATATATACCGAATATGAGAGATATACATATCATAAATATTATGACATATATACATGTCATAAACATAAGTTAACTATTCGTAAACTTTTAACTGTACTCTTATGGTTTTTTGATTAAATGGCTGTAATTTGCAAGCTTCAAAGCCGAATCATCCTATTTGCTTTTATATATAATCACAGTATATAATGAGTGGAGAATGAAAATTAAATGAAGAAAAGAAATTTTACCAACAAAAAATGGAAAGAAAAAAGAAAGATGCTAAAAAATGCGAAATTTTGAAAAAGAAAGAAGCAGCAGAAAAAGAGAAAGAAGCAAAGAAATTAGCAAGGCTGCTAAAGCAGCAAGAGAAAATCAGTAACAAGGAGAATACTATTCAAAATAAAACAGCGAAACCAATAATTATAAGCAATGAAAGATGCCCAAAGAAAGTATACCTTGTCAGAGATAAGTGATAATATAAGATGTATAAGAACAAATATATTTATTTGTATTTAATAAACACATACATATATAAGATATATCCATTTTTATTGAATAATTTTAATCCCATTTCTATCATCAAATCATATAACATTTTCTTTTAGGTTATATTATGTGTCAAATAGCGGCCAATCACTGTCGAACCGATCGGACAACTACTGTCGTGACCATGCCAATAATTATATTTTTTCGTAGTCAACACATTTTTTGTATATTTTTATAAATTCTTGCTTTTTTTTAAATAAACCCTATTTATTTTTAGATTATTAGGAGTTTTTCTTACTTATTTAAATCGATTTCCAATGCAAATTTACTAAATTCACATTTATAATTCATTATTTATGTGACACTCTTACTTAAGTGGCCAACCATTGTACTCTTTACCCTATGCATTAGAGCTTTCCTAAACTGTGTGATATTCTTACACTCTCGTCAAAACCCTTAAAAATTTAGATTTTTTTTAAAGGAAACTGTAAAAAATAGGGTAACAAGTATTTTTGGTATGGATTCATACATATTTTGAGGTGATACAAAAATTGTTTATTGTTTTTTTCTGTTATGTAATGTTTGAATAAATATCTCTAACTCCGAAGGTGATAAAAACACTATGTACATGAAAACAAAAGAATTAATGGACGGATTTTAAAAATTCTTTCGGGATTCTTTTCGTAAATGAACTCGGTATCGTATTACCAAGTTTCATAAGTTTCGGTCCACTCAAAGTTGAGATTTTAATTTAAACATCACCGGTTCCGGGGCTCTTATATTAAAGCATGTATCAATTAACGAATTTTCATTATTTTGCAGTAACGATTGGAAATGCGATAACCGTAGTCATATACTTTAAGAAAAACTTTCGATTTTTAATTTTAATTTATAATTTTTAGAGTTATAGCTACATCTGAGGAAAAAGAATAGCAACAAAATTCATTATCTTGAAATATGTATAAATCAATACCAAAAAGATTTTTTATCCTATTTTTTACAGTTTCCTTTAAAAAAAAATCTTAAATTTTTTATGGGATTGCACGAGAATGTACCCTTAAGATGGCGGCCTCTGCGTTCAGATATCGAGTGTAGCCAAATTCGCTATGCGTTCTGTGTCATTTGCTGAGAAAGGCTGTTTGATGTTAAATATTCGCGATATACGACTCTGTCTTTAAGGATATTCCCCACTGCATATTACGTAAAAACATTGCGAAACCTGTGATCACTTGTCGATCCGATGATTGGCATGCGAGGATTTTTTTATTTATCAACTTCTAAACAGACAAGCTGTAGAATTATGCAAATATTGCTGAAATTAACGCTCTAACTTTTTGTCTTTATTTATTGCGTAACTTGCCCCTGTTTGACGTAATCGTAGCAAAGATTTTTAAACTTTTACAATCCAAGCATAAACAAACGAGTAGGTACTCTCTTAATAGTTTGAATAAAAGTTGTGAGAATTATCCGCATTATTATCCTAAATGCGGGCGCTTTTGATTTTCGCGTGTAATTAATTTTTTACGCGTGGCATGAATTTTTACAATACAACTGAATCGAAAACTACACACATTCAATTCTTGCTTCCTTTATCGACCTATCAGTATATTTACTACTGATCACCTTATGACCCCATTAATTAATTCATTAATTACAGTTCCCTTGATAATCTTAATGAGCTTTAATTGTTAAAGATTCACGGACTTGTAATATTTAAACGCAGCGATGTAAGTATAATAATCTAAAAATCTATGCTATAATAGAATTTGCTTGCATTTGTGGCAATAAATAAATTATTTAAATCACGAATAAAATAATAGGTAGGATATTTCGAATTTCAAGCTTCAACCACCCGAAATCGGTTTAAATTATACACGAATGTTATTAATTATGTGGCGAAATATATTTTCGCTTTTAAATTATTAAAATAATAAAGTCAAATTAGAGACTTACATCCACTGATTGGTTTGCTGAAAACAAGGAAGTGCCCGGTGACTTATGAACGCGAGTTTATATCGCTTCTAACAGGAAAATAAAAGCAGCTGGCGGATAAATGGCGACGTGGTTAGTAACGAGGACATTTACCTTGTTTATCAATGCACTCCTCGTAAAGAGGCAGCTCGTAAGAGCCAAAGCGTTACAGAAGATATTATATAACTCATTCGAGCCTAAAGGAGACAAGTTTAACTTCAACGAGTATCTCTCAAAATGCATATTCTCTCGCGTCTCTTAATTATCTGGGAGAGCAAATTAATGGCGTTACATCTTGCCAAGTATCACTGACTCAACTTTCGAACGCAACGCGCAGTAAATTTCATTACAGACATCATAACCGTTGTAAATTGCAAATCTTAAAAGTTATGGCTTATAATAAAAGTTACTGTGATTAACTAAATGATTTTGGTTACGAATAACCATTATAAATGAATTAAAATTTTTGTAATTATCGATAATCATTATTAATGATAATATACCAAAAATTAATGAGTTTTAATCATTTCATTTTTTGAGAAATTTCCATGAGATTTAACGATAACTGACTTACATTTAAATAAAAATCAATTTTTACTTAAAGACTTTTTCACAAATTTTTTTTAAAATCACTGGATCTTATTTTGGATCTCAGAATCCCAACGCGTTGTTACGGCGGATCGTAGCCAGGAAAATTTTCGCACGTATACACAGTTTGACTTCAGATCACCCGGAAAGGGGAAAGGCTTTCTTTCGGTGGCTCCCGGCACGTATTCGTTTACGAAGGAGTTATCGCGAGTTCTTGTTGTTTCGTCGACCGTGGGAAGTTATCAGAACCGCGAAAGATAAGGCCGCCGAAGCGGGTCTTTCTCTCGGCTATAAAACACTTCTGCTGACCTCTAATAATCGTCGTGCAGTTGGAAAATAAAAAGCTAGACGTTACGTAAAGCATGTACAAATTACACTCCCGTTTCTGTTCCTTTTTCGAAGGATGTTTACGGTGCTAACCGGATCCCCGATAGCACAGATAGTAATGGTAATAAGCGCTCCGGGATGATCCCCCTTTTTCCTAACGCAACTATGCGAAGAATGATGCATTTAACTTTTTTGCGCGACGTAATGGCCCGTTATTATTTTCTGCTACATTGAGACCGTGATATGTAATAAAAGCAATATCCACCGCAGCAAAGAGCGCAGGCGAATAAGTTAGAAGGTTACTTATTATTTCTGCGGCGTTACTGACATTCCATGGGGCTATGGGAAACGGAAATTTAAAAGTCAAATTAATGGATAGATTAGTAGGTACCTGGTGCCTACTTTCTTTTCGTTATACTATCCACTGATCCTTATCTTCCTTGTTTTTATTTATCGCTAAGATTCAGCGCAGCGGATGTTAAGATTAGTTACAGAATTTTATTTGCACGCAAGTGATTGAGACAAGATTAGTGAAATCCGCTTAAGAATTACAAAACGAAATTGAAAGATAAGCGCGGGAAGAACGCATCTTCTAATTACTACGCGCTATTCTTTTAAGAAATCTGTAAGGGTGGTTAGAAACAAGTAGAATGATATTCCTTCCTGATTTATAGTTAATAATAAAAAAAATATATATACATATATGATTATTAATATTAATTGCGGAGTATGACAAAATTAATTTTAATGAATACTTATTAGTTGGTATAATAGTTGATAAAATTAGTTTTGTTAAAATAATAAATAGTATAAATGAGTTAAATTCAATTAACGAATGGAGAATATTATTAAAATTCTTAAGTTTATATTGTCAAATGATTTTCTTGTTAAGGGAAATTCATAGTTGAATGGAAATATTGAAATTTTAATTATTAATCTGATTGTAATTGAAATATTTAGTCGATTCAAGCATTGTGCAATCTTATAGGTATATTCTTAGACATTTAGTATGAATTTGATAAAAAGCGAAATAATTAATCCATTTCCTTAATTTCTTTAAGTAGATATATTCTTGTAAGAGAAATTGTGAGAAATGCGTGTGCATGCATCTGTTAATAAAATTTTAGAAATCACATAGATGAAAAAAAGAAATATTGTTTTGTAAATAAAATAACACTATTTACACTAATACTAGTTTGTCACAAGATTATTAATGGTTGAATATTGAATAATATTGAATTAAAATTTAATTTGAGGTTTAAAAATTAAATAATTTTATTTTAAATTGAATTTAGATTTAATTGAGAGATTAAAAATGCCATAATTTAATATTAAATTGAATTTTGCTTCCTATTAATTTTCATGCTCCATCTAGACAATTCGAGGTGTTTATATCCAAACGAGTTTTGCTTTCATTAAAACGTTTTAACATTTAATATTAGTTGTACTTACTTTCGTACGCACAAGGGAATCATTTTTCCCGTTTACAAAAGCATAATAATAGGTATTAAATTTTCGAAAATATTAGTAGAAAGCGTTAATCGATCAAATCTAATTGAAAACTGATTGCGTGAATCTTATATCCTTTTGCAGGACGTAGGTGCGAGCTTATTAGAGTGGGCAATATCGGAAGGAAACGCACGAGATATTTCCGGAGAGTTGATCGCGCGTGCGACAGCGTGTAAAACTGAATCAGTGCGGCAAACGTATTTTCTACGCTCGCCGTCGCTCACGAGAACACTTCCAACAAAATTACTTTCACAAAACTCTACAGGCCTTCGTTAATGGATGCAATTAAAACGGACAACCTTATCTGACATATAGCCGACTAACATAATGAATGAAAAAAAAAGCAATACAGTTCACGCTGACGTAAACTTTCATTATGCGACACTTTCGAGCAACAAGATGAAATCTGTTTATTTATTTAATAATGTATAAACTGGTTTAAATTTATTATCTAATCAACACACATATGTTAATACTTTCGTGTATGCAGTTAAATGTAGTCGAGCAAAATAATCACTAATTAATAATCATGGATTGTCATTTGTATATAATATTTTTTATAACGAACTCTTTAACATTTGAACAGAATCATGAATAAAGTCAATTTAAATATTTTTATTTGATAGATATTGTAAGAAAATTAGGGCCTAATTAAGACTTTCAGAGGCTCTAAGCACTTAAAAGTTGTTGAGGCTCCGATAATTGAGGATGTTCGATAATTAAGCTTAAATTACCGATTAAAAGCTAGATTTTAAATTTCAGAAAATTTCTGTGGTGTCCCCTCTTCTCTTGAAGCCCTAAGTACGAGATTATTTTGCTATTGCAAAATATAATACACCAGCTTTATTACTCGGCTCCGGAATTAACATTCTGATTTAGTAATAAAAATTTGGTGAAAATAGTCACATTTATCTGGATTAGTCAAGCATAATGAGCTGAGGCACAATTCATGATCCCAGAGTTCACCGTTCGAAAGTTTTTAAGCGACAGAGAAACCACGATAAATTTTTCTCGATATGGAATTTTTATTAATCTATTGTTTATAAAACTTAGGAAGTAATTACCTCCATTAATCCTTAAGGATTTTAAAATGAACTGATATACTTTTACCAACAAGTTTTACCAACAATCCAACGATACCTGACATCATGATAATTTTTCATCAAACGCAAACATATTATTGCTTCGGTAAAACGCGAAAATACTACGCAGCCATCCACGAAGGATCACGAATTCCAAGACGGATCATGGGGCCAGAAATCCGAGGCAGTGTGTCAAGCGGATTTTTGCAGTCCGTTCACTGGCGAACGACAATCGACTGCTCAGGTCCTACATATCGGAAACGAAACTAGGAAACTGGTAAACAGCGACGGCGTGATCGAGCTGCAGGTAAAAATCGAGGCACGAGCGGATGGATCGTTCCGATCGGATTGACTCCAATTCACTTGCAACCGCGAACGAGCGGTGGAACGGAATCGCGAATAAATCCGATCGGCGATTCTGGGTGAAAATCGCTGCCTGAAATCACTGTAAAGCAAATTGAAATTATGCAGCCGACCAGGGTCGATCGTCTGACCCGCGGGACCGTTACTTTCCAAATCGAAACTTGCAATTCCGCGTGATGGATGCGCGCCGCCGCGTCACGAATCGAAACATCTGAAAGCTGAAGGATTAAGTAGCCGATATATGCTTCGCGCGTGTTATCGCGCTCTCCCGCGAATTGATTTGCGCCGTTCAATTGATACGTCGAACGGACATCAATCGACCACTGTTTGCCAGCACTTGAGGCGCTTCTCGCGCGTGTCTAAACCGACAGTCTGCCTCGGGAATTCTTTTCCTTCTGCGGCGGTTAACTAATTCCCAGTTGCGTGTCGTGATAATTGCCGACGATGAATGTGTTAAACGAGCGTTAAACGCTGCATTTAGGTCAGCTGTTGCCCGCGACATGTACCTGGTGAATTCGTTTTCATTCGCAACAGCATGTCAAAACAACTTTTCCAGCTTTGAAGCGAACGCTGGCGCTTCTGTATTATTATTGTCCTTTGTAAGTCGAGGTGGAGGGAAACCGGGGGGATCTCTTCGATTTTTCACCGGAGACTTCGCGTTCTGAAGTATATTTTCGGGCTCCAGGTTTTAATAGAAATATCTGCGGGTTGTAGAAAAAATTAGATAATAAGAAATTGTGGTGGATATTATATGTGACGGTTGTAAATGTGTTGCAACAATTCTTTTATAATATTGAAATATAAATCAATCTTAATATATGAAGCAGAAAGTTTGTTTGTGTGTTTGTCAGCTAAAAAATTTCGAATGGTAAACTCTGAGGTCACGAAAAGTACCTCAATTCAATAAGCCTGGCTAATCCAGATAAATTTGACTATTTAAAAAAAAAGACACCTCAGAAACTAAATTCTAATTGTAATATATGTATAAAACACCAAATAAAGAAATGCAAAAACATTAAAACCGACTTCAAAAAATAAAACTGCACTAAAAAGTAAAAAATAATTTTTTCCCTTATTTAATCTACGACTCTCAAATTTTTATATCGCCTTCTCATCATTTGTATTGCGAAAATCTGACTCTGACTTAAAAAAAAAGTTGAAAGTCGTAGATTAAATAAGGGAAAAAATTATTTTTCACTTTTTAATGCATTTTTATTTCTTCGAAGTCGGTTTTAATTTTTTTAAATTTTCTTTTGCACAATTAAAGCTATTAATTGGAGAAACTAATATTTTTGTATCTTCAATTGTTTATGTTTAAAGGAATTGCAGATTTGTTTTTCAGATGTTAGACAAACCTTTTACTTTTTTCATCTCCTGATTTATATTCGAATCTCCTTGTTAGAGTGTGTGACACCCCGGGATTTATACGGTGATAAGGTGGCAATTCTGAGGGAGACGGTTGGTCGCATAGGTTAAAGAGAAACGATAAAAATTACGTTTCGCTCGGCAGGAGTGAAACAATTGAAACTATCGATGCACGATAGCGCGATTGTTCTATGCTGAGGCCATCGACATTTTGTCTCCGTAAACACAGTGTTTTCGACGGAAACAAAAGGTAATCTCGGTGAACCTGCGCGTTGTCGTGACTGGGGATACTATAGAAATGCTGGCGGAACACGCGCGCGGTACGGATTACCTATATTTTCCTGCGCCGAACCAAGTCCCACGTTTCTAATCTCATTAAAGTCGCATCCAATTACGTCGATATCATACTTCCCCTCGCTTTTCGCTCTCTCTCTCTCTTTCTCGTCAAATGCAGAAGCAACCGCCCCTTATAGACCTTCTCGATTTTCAAACAAAATCAAACAAAAATTCAGAAAATCATGCAAATGATTTGTGTGCAAGTAGAGTAGTTTATCCGCCTATTTTTTGTTTGTACCTTAGTGAGATTTTAGGGGGTGAAATCGCCCCTTGAAAAAAATAACCAAATTTTCTATCTCGTGGATATAATATCTGAAGAACAGTGAGAGAAATCCAAAAGAATATTCATCAAGAGTTGAAACTTCTTTTTATATCTACAAAATAGCGTAAAAATAATTATCGGAAAGATTCATGGTTTTCAAGTTACCCCACCACCGATCCTTAATCCGAGAATTATTTTTACCTAATTTTGTAGATATCAGAAGAAAATTCAATTTTTATTTAAACAGATTTTCAATGTCGACTGCGATTTCTTTACTTTTTTGTTTCCAGACGTCACGGCGCGAATTTTATAATCTAAATTGCACACCTGGCAACAGAAAGAATAATGATAAGCTTTGGTAGCCTTGGAACTAGTTACGTTCGTGAATAGGCTATTATTCTACAGCCGTGAAAAAGAATAGCGCGTAGATGCTTGTTAACTAATAACTGAAACGGTAATAGCTGGGAAATTACCAACGCGCGAATCGCATTCTTCATTAAAGATTTAGAGCACAGTCGCAAAGACAAGGAACTCTTTATAAACGCAATGATATCAATCGCCTTCTGATACAGTTTTATTCCCGCGATAATGACCGGTAGTAAAGTACCTACGGGAAACTGAAATCGAGGACGCTCGATTCGTTCGACCGAGTTGCCCTCTTCGCTTCGTAATGGACGTTACGAAGACACTAAAAATCGTGGAACTCTATGCCTACATTTGCTGATATCATATTTGTATGTTTTTAGAACGAATTTCACCGTTAAGTTTGCCTGTAAAACCATAAATGTATATTTTTAGAAAATAATTAAGTACACCAACTAAAAAAAAAATACAAAGAACAAACGAATTCATTTTGCTTAGCTTGAATTTTGGATGTAATTGAAACGAAAATTAAAACCGACTTCAAGAAAATAAAAATGCAGCAGAAAGTAAGAAATAAGTTTCTCCCTTATTTAATCTACGACTCTCAATACTTTTATGTCGACCCCAGATTTACACAGTGAAAATGATGACGTAAAAATATTTAGAGTTGTAGATTAAATAAGGAAAAAAAATTAATTTTTACGTTTTTATTTTTTTTAAGTCGGTTTCAATTTTTTTAAATTTTTTGTTCTTTTCTCTTTAGTTATTTAAGTTACATAAATTAAAAAAATATGGCCAGGTGTACAAAAAGAGCTGCTCGTAATAATAATAATGAAGTCGATTAATGAATCAGATTTCTTATTTTTGGTGAAACTTCGAAACTACTGAACCGATTTTGATAATTCTTCCTCCACGATCTAAGTTGATCAAAACTAAACTAAATGCAATAAGTTTCACGAAAATCGGTCCAGTAGTTACGGAAAAATTCCCGGACAAACATAATACAAACACATCGAACTGAGAACATCTTTCTTTTTTTTAAAAGTCGGTTGAAAATAGCCTGAACTGTCTAGACAACTATCCACAAAATATTGTGAGAAACTTTTATGCAAAATGTCACACCACAATTACAAGCACAATAAATTCCTTCAACAGCTTCATTTTACATCTGAATATCGAATACTAAATTCATTTCTGTCATTGCTAGTAGAAATATTGGAGCATAAAATTGATGCTCAAGTTCCTTCATCTGAATCCGCGCATATTTTCGAGAGATACGATAAATAGATGCGAAAGGATGCACCGAAGAAGGGCGCAGCAGGCGTGAGAGGCTCGAAGCATGCAAAGGCAAAGGTTTGTCAAAGTGTGAACGACAGATATGCACTGCTGCAGATCGTGCACCAACACCGCTGTCCTATTAAAGGACACGGCACTTATACACGCCCAGGATGCGGAGATGTGTGAATCAGGCTATGCGCGAGAGTAAATGTGAGTTATGCAGGTATACACGTGCATTCACCTATTGAACTGGTGTACTCAATAGAGAAGAAGCCACGCGGCAAAAATACGCGGCCACATTCAGCAAAGCCGATGACAGATACGCGCTAATTACCACGGGATATACATATATCAGACAATGGAATCAAATAGTACAGGCAGTAACGTTTTAATAAATGCGAGGGAACGTCGTGTTATCCACGGATATCGACTTTCTGTCTCACGCGGTTATAGTTCTGTGACAGGGGTGTTGAGCTTAATTGAAACTTCTCAACGAATCCTTTCAGGCCTTCTACGAAAGTTATGTAATCACTTGTAATATATATGTAATGAAGTATACAATTTGAGAGGTACTTTAAATCCTGTGCAGTCTAATTCGATTCATTAATATTTTAGAAATATGGTTAAGAACACTTTAGCAAATATTTAAAAGGCAGAAAGAGTGAGGAGAAAAATGAGGAGTTTCACTTATTTTTAGTCCCGTGATTTTGGAACTGAATTTTGTGCCAAATGATACCTTACGATGAGACAACAATCACAAGAAATTTTCAAGTTAGGGTGATAATTAGTTTTTGAGATATGGGAGGTGAAAGAAGTGAAAATTTACAAGGAAAGTTTCAAGAAAAAATGTGGGAGGTGAAAGAAGTGAAAATTGACAAGAAAAGTTTCAAGAAAAAATGTGGGAGGTGAAAGAAGTGAAAATTTACAAGAAAAGTTTCAAGAATTTTCACTTCTTTCACCTCCCACATTTCAGAAACTAATTGCCACCTTAACTTAACTTGTGATTAAGTCTCATCATAAGGTATCATTTGGCACAAAATTCATAGTATATTTATCACAAAATAAAATGCTTATTCTCTAAAACTGTATTTTTCATTTATCTTTGCTTCCTCGAATAATATTTTCTGCTTAGATTTAGCTAAATAAAAATAGACACTTTCGCGTCAAATTTCTAATGCGTTGCCAACTTAACTATTTAATCCATTCACGAAGGCACGGTGCGTTTGAGAAATGAAAGCTTTATTATACTTAATTTCATGCTGTAGAATAATTAACTACTTTTTAACATTAAAGGGTTAAATATAAATCTCAAATTGCATTCTAGTTGGAGTATTAAAATTATATCCCACAACGGAAGTTTTAAATCCGAAAAATTGCTTAAAAACGCTGCTCCAGATTGGAGTATCCCCTTAATAGATTACAGAATTATTATATATATATCTGTAGGAAACGCCGGCTTTCGCATGATTTGCTATCAAACTTGTATCGCGTCCCGGCATTCTCGAGTAACTGACACGACACGCTCAGATGAGTGATTGATAAAAATTCGAACGCAATGCACCCATGTACGCGGTACTCGAGCTGCTCCACCCTAAACGCATACCAGGCTCGTTACATGTCCGCGCACGTTGAAGCGACTTTCAGAAACGGAAATCTTTAACTGCCATAGACATGATAAGGCTAAAAACACTGCAGATTGCATAACATTTTCCTAAGTGAAGGAATAAGAACGCTATAAACCCTTATGGACACTAGCCACCAATTTGCGACATTTATTGCACAATAAATTTGCAAGAATGCTTACACTATGAATTTTTTTTTTCGGAAATCGTTGCCTGCAAGTAGTTGCTAGAGAAATCTCAGTTAGTCCTGTGGCAGAGTTGGGATTATTCGAATAATTTCGAATAAGAATTGCGAATTAAACGAAGTTATTTGAAAATGGCGAGTAATTTTTTATTCATCAAGCGGAACTATATTTACAATAAGATGGATTGTAATTCAAACTTTCACGGGTGCAGCGAACTTGCACAAGTAAGGTTGACAAGTTATTTTTGATTTATTATATTAATAACTTTTTTTTTATTTATTATAAATATTTTTATTTATGTAGATACATGACATCGACTACGTTCCACCCTTAATCTTGTTCCGTACCACTCTCATTACGCTGAAGCAACCGAGTCGGTAGGCGTACACGACGGACGCCTTCCTTCAACAATTTTTTCCCTTCTTGTAATCTCATCTACCGTGCTACATACTTAAGCTAGCATTGTATCCGGTCGAGTATTCCTTGACATTCTAAGGCCGTTTCGTATTAGCACCATGGCGCTCGTACATGAGATTTTATCGCCGTGGCGACAAAGGCTATTAAGAATACGCATTTATTGAAAGGATTATTGTGATTACAGTGTCGAGTGGCGGATTTAACAGAAGAAAATATTTTTTCAAACACTATATTTTTTAGCGTTCTCCTTTAGTGGTTTTAAAATCATTCCCGCATCGCGACGACAGTATCCGAGTAATTACCAACGCAGATCGATAAAAGGAACACCCCCTCGTTAAAAATGCGTTCCCCAAAGAACTGTATTTGCACCATGATCCGTCGAGTACCGTATGCTAAACTCATTGTCGGATGCATACACAGCCGTGCAGATACGCGGATGCATATATTAGGTTGCTGCATAAGTTCTGTCCGCTAGAGTACGTCCTCTACAAATTCGATTTTTTAAAACAGCTTATACTTCCTCCAAATTATCTATTTTCCACCATTATTTATCACAGTTTCCCATCTATGTGGAAATTGTATTACGCCTATTTCATAAAAATCTTCTGATTTATTATTAAAAAAGGAACTTATTGCATTTTCTGTGGCCTATAAATTATTAAAGTTCTCCTGTCTAAGCTATAACTTTATAGCTTAATATATATTCATGCCATATCCTGAAAATATGATTACTACGTAATTAATTCAAACATAAATGATGGAAATTGAAAACTGGAAAATATATCAACTTGCTCTGGTCTCCCCTACCACTTGCAATCTCGATATTTTTTTTTTCATTGCTATCGCAACGTGTGGTCTCACATTGTCCTGGACCAGAATTGAGCATTAACTAAATGAAGAATTATTTAAATAACGGATCGAATAGAAGTTACTTGAACTTTAGATTATTCGACGAATAAAGTTGCCTAGAGTTAAGTCCTCGTCCGAGTTAACTTTATTCAACAGAAGAATAATTTTATTAACTTTTATTCATTATTCGAAAGTTTATTCAAATAAAAATTTTACCCATCTCTGTCGTGGAGACTCGGCACCCCCGAGTTTGGCATTAGTCGACTAAAAATTTATTCGTTATTCACGAATAACTTCGAAATGTTTATTCAAAGATCAGTCGAATAATATCCAACTCTGCAGGGCACCCGTTCGATTCATAAAGGATGTTCTTTTTATTCGCAGTTCTTGCTGCGCCCTCCCAATTGGTTGACAACATAAATCAGCATTGATAGTTGCACTTTGGATTGGGTGGCACGTAATATAAAAGGAAGTGGCGGACAGGACTTATGCAGCCACCTAATGCATACATGCATACACGCGCGAGACCGTCGTTCCGTTCCAGGTCACAAAGTCTCGGCTCTATCTCTACCTGGATAGGCATCTATGAAGGCACTGCGCCACGGCCTCGCTCGGTTATCGTGAGTGCACCATGCGCGCTGCACTTTGTACCGTTAGCGGGCATATAATCGCTCGTTGCCGGGCTTACCGAGACGGCTGGCTTCGGGGACGACTGATGTCCGATCGAATTCGTCCCGGCTAACTTGGGGATTAACGGTAAGTACGCGGGACACTATGGTTTCGCGAATCGGAAGTGGCGATCGAGAAACACTAGAGAATCCAGCTGCTCCGTTTAGAGCGAAATCCATCGCACAGCGACGGCCTCTCGTGGTTGGTCTCCGTGCCGATTGATGAAAGGAACGCGAGATTAATAGGGGAAGAGGCGCGAAGCAATGTGATTGGCATGTGGAATTAAGAGGCATCGCTACTTCGCTGGTTCGAAAACTGAGGATTACTCTCGAATTATTTTTTACTTGGGGAATGCTTCGATTTTTTTCATTATAATTTGTTAATGTATCAAAACGAAGATCTTTCTTGTGGCTGTAATGATTTTTTGGAAGTTGGTGAATGAAGGGATTTCAAGCTTCTTTCAATTACGGCTTCTCCTCATTTTATATTGAAAAAAATAATTAAACTTTTCATATGCGAAATGGAATTTTGTTACAGATAGGTAGCCATTTTGTTACAGATTACTGCTTTGCAAACAGTCACGACCGCACGATAGACAGTATACATATTTTGAAATGTATTGTTAAAGTTTGAAGTTAATTTGTTCATTAGATTCCGCGAAATATTGACAGCAATAAAATAACGTTTCCTTGTACATTGCGTTGTAACGATTTTGGTTTCATTTCTCTTTCGAAGAAATGCATTTTTAATATATTAGCGTATATTAAAAAAACAGTAGGTAGATACTAAATTAAAAAACAAGTTGAAAGGTCCACCAAAGTGGTCATGTCTTTTGAATATTTATTTTAAATTATTTTTTCGCGAGTTGTTTATCTGCATGCACCTACACATGGCGTTAAAATATTTTTTACATAATTCTATTAGAAAACGGAGCTTTAGGAAGCCAAAATATTATAATATTTAATTGTTATAACAGATTTCACTCTACGCGTATAAAATAGGATTTTCTGTTGTTACAGTACCCACTTATTCCAAGATTGAGCTGCATAAATTATCTTACAATCTCTGGATTACTTATAACATTTCGATTAATATTAACAGATAATCCGACAAAATCGTAGCAAGCTTAATAAATTAAATTACTTCGCGATAATCCTTTACCGGAGAAAGTGTAGATATCTAATGCTAATAACTAGTTCAGCCAATTAAAACAAATCAAAGCTGGTTGAAATAAAGCAGCAAATGGGGCGTTGAAACTTCAAGCAATCGAAATAACTGCATTGCGAAATTGCATAACAGAAGTGAGGGGACATTAGAGTTTAAACGTGAGCAGTTCGTATGCCGTAATTTGATGCGATTACCCAGATATGTATAACTCGTTTCGCGAGGACTTTTTACTTTGTTCAGACCGGGGGGTCAAGACCATAGGCACGATGGAATTTAAGACAGTTATGGTCAAGGCGAGCCCAGTCGTCTAGAATGCAAGCGTATTTTCGTTCGGCAAGCGGATTATTTAAATTTTCAAGTTCGTGACAAGCTTCGAGTACGAGGATCCCGAAACGAAAACATCCTGCATGTAGTCTCTTCACGTTTGTATTTTACCTACGCCTCGAAGAAAAGGGATCCGGCAAACCCTTGTTTGTCCGTTTATAGGGCTACCTGGATTTTCCGAGGGCGCGTGCAAGATTTATGCTTACGCTACAAATTTTATGATTCCCTTTGGGTTTTACCAGTTTATCCTTGTTAATACCCTACTCATTGTAAAGCCGAAAGTTTTCATCCCCTAATCCAGTTTATTTAGGGTTCGAGTAAGTACCTACGTTTCTAAAGTATCTGCGTTTCAGTACACTGTCGAATGCACGCTGGGCTCTGACGGAAGAATAATTAACCAGTGTTCGTTTAAACTATTTTCCCTTAATATGAATATCAGAATTTTTCATGGAATATGATAAGAAAAGAAAAGAAAAGCTAAGGCCTGAAGAAGCGGTAAAATCGGACTCAACCCCTTTTCAAAATTCTCGATTCAATTGAGGAGACTAGTGACAGAATCGTAAAAAAGAAGAGCTCGGTAACAGGAACGCCGAAGGAAGGCATGCACGAAATAAAATGTACGCTTAGGTACGTGGCTCGTTTCTTTAAGATCCTTGCATGGTGATCCGGTAAAAACAATGGCCTTGTATATCCGCCGGAAACCTACGTCGCCACCAGTGAAATGGAAACTAGCGAATACCGAGAGGCATTATTGCGGAATGTTACTTCCTCTGTACGCAGAATAAAACTATGAAGGTATGTACTAACATGGCCCGCGGGAAAGTGAAACTTTTCGTACATTTTTTCGGACCGCCTGTGATTCCGTGATTGAAGACCAAAGGGGAAAAGCATAATGTAAACATTCTCCGTTTTTTATAGGGGAATAGTCATTTCAACCCTTCCTTCACACTCTGGGTGTAAGCCACCCATAAGTTGATTTTCAAGCTCTGTAGCTTCTACATGTAAGATAAATATCTTTTTTCAAAAGCTGATTCGCAAAATATTTTTTTCCTCAAAATATTATACCTCAACAACAACTTTGTAAATTTTTAGCTTCTAATATTGAAATTTGTATAAGTTACAATTTTTAAAAGATTTCCTTTGTTTTTCTCGACATATAGTAAACTAGATTTTTTTTACAAAAACAGTGTTAAAATTTCAATATAAAAAGGAAGTGGAACACATTCTAGAGAGCTTGAAATTGACCCATGATTTTTTTCATAACGATTGGATTCAACATTATAATATTTCTGATTTCGTCGAAAATTTTCAGTGGTCTGCTAATATTCCGAAATAGAATTATATTTCTTGGATAGTGGAAGGCAGCTGAAGATAAAGGAATTGCATTATGGTAATTCGGTTCTCGCGATTCGATCGATTTAAGAGAAACTCCCGCGTATCCGCAAGCGGAATTGCGATAGAGGACGGGTACTACCGAATGACGAATCCCACATGTAACACTGCGGTGCGCATTTTCTTGCTGCCGATCGTTAATCACGGGAAAGTGAAAACGCGTCTTCTGGAAGTTGCATCCATCCACGTTCGCGAGGTTTTTTGCTCGTTCGAACAGGAACAAGCACGTCCCCAGAATGCCTGTGGCGAGAAGGAAGTCAGCGCTTCAACAACATCGAAACGGAGAAACCTTTTCGACGGCTATTAGACAAGAACTTGATTGGCTGTAAATCGGATCGCGAACTCCATGTAAATAGAATTAGGTGGCTACCTCGTGAACTGTGAATAGGTAAGTACACTATTACGGGGGCGTTTGCCAGTGTTCACGGTGCAGCATCTTGTCACTTTATTCTGTTTTTACACTATGTTGAGGCAGTCGTCTTACTTTCTTACACTCTGTACAGGGTGTAAAGAAAATCATGGCAGATACAGTAGAAAAGGTAGTGCAGAATTAAATTTTTCGTGAACAATGATTGGAGTTTAGGTAACTGCAAATGAAACGAATCTGCAAGGAAAATTATTTGAAATTGCAGCATACCTATTAGAGCTGTAAATATTCAAATATTCGAATAATTCGAATAATTTCGAATCCTCTGATATTCGAATATTTGGAGGAATTATATTCGAATTCTCTGATATTCGAGTATTCGGAGGAATTATATTCGAATTCTCTGATATTCGAATATTCGGAGGAATTATATTCGGAGGAATTATATTCGAATATTCGGAGGAATTATATTCGAATTCTCTGATATTCGAATATTCGGAGGAATTATATTCGAATTCTCTGATATTCGAATAATTCGAATACTTTCGAATTCTCTGATATTCGAATAATTTGAATAATTTCGAATCCTCTGATATTCGATTTCCGCGATATTCAAAGAAATTATATTCGAATTGTCTGATATTCGAAGAAATTATATTCGTATACTCTAATATTCGAATAATTCGAATAATTTCGAATTCTCTGATATTCGAATGATTCGAATAATTTCGAATTCTTTGCTATTCGATTATTCGAAGAAATTATATTTGAATTCTCTAATATTCGAATATTCGAATTCCCAAGTAGTTCAGATAATTGTCGCTCTACTGCATTACTGAAACCTGGAACTAGATCAACTACGTACCTACTCGAGCAGTGAAAATATGACCTACGATTGTATGATATTCTTTACACCAAACAACCTGTCTGATAATGTTTTAAAGTTTCGCATTGAAGCAGCAGTTGTCTTACTTTCTTACGCTCTACATAGTATACGCTCATAAAATAACAGTAATCGAACGTGCTTAATCTGCCGTCAAGCGAATGGATGCTAATGGGGTTATTTAGAGTTTGTCGCGAGGATATAAATTATGTTTGATACTATCTCAGGAACGGTGTGATTACCCTTCAATAAGAATCGTAAAATTGCACGGAGAGTGCGAAACTGTTGAAGAATATTGTAAATTGATAAAATACGAATACCAAAGTGTAAAGTATTACAATTATCAAAGTGAAAGTTTTATGAAATTTCAGACATTTATATCCTATTTGTGATTTTCCATTTTCTAATTTCTATCAGGAGCAAAATGAAAAGAAATCGGACCAATTTCTGTAAACGTGCAATCGGCTTAAAATAATCGATTCATCGATCGTAAACTAAATGGGGGACAAAGCACCCCACCCTGCTGCATAAAATAGAATGTGTATAAATAAATGTGTACATTCATGTGACATATTTATTGACTAATTATAAACCTAACTCAATCTTAATACATTATCAGTAACTAATAACAGTTTGTGCAGTTCATGAATTTTGAAATTATATTTTCCAAGTAACAATAATAAATAAAAATGATTGAAGTATTGTCCTAAGCTTCATTTTATGAAGCTTCTTTCAGAGCTTGTTACAAATATCGTATACGCAGCAAAGATATACAGTTCATACATTACCTGTGTCATGATATTAGTAACTGCCATGTAGAAACAAGTGATCCAATTTACTACTGCTTATTATTAATTATGCCTCTTTTCTTTTGTTATCGAGCAAGATAAATCACATGGAAGTGGTTGCAATGGAAAGTAAACGCGTTCTCCAACATTTTCATTCAGAGATAACATCATGTAATTGCAACTTATTTGAACAAGCTGATAGATTTGCCGATCATGGATTTAGAAATGTCGATCTTAACCGGAGTTCGAACTATTCAAATAACTCGAAATTGGAATGCCTCCAAAATACTTGAATGCTACGAATATTCGGTGCTGTAGTATTCGAATACAGAATTTAAGTATTGCAGTATTTAATACCACATTCGAATTAAAGTTCCATTAAAGTATTTGAACACTGGCACGTTTCTTTTTCCATACAATTCTGCATTTAAAACTGAATAACTTTGGTAGACGATTTTTCGATTCGACAAATTGTTTGGGATTAATTGATTGATTGAGGCTATTTCCTCCAGACAAGTCTATAGTGACATGAATAAAAAAAATTACTTTCGGAATATTTCCGTTTAAATACACTGTTCGATAATTCGAGTATTCAAATATTTGAGTGCAGCTCCAATTCAGAAATAATATTCGAACACTGCAGAAAAATTCGATAAATAGTCCTAGTGTTAATTCTTATTAGTTCCACCGCGAAGGGAATTAACTAAACGATTGAAAAGCCCACCACTTCTTTCATGCATACATTCGATAATTTCAATAAAAGCAGAGCCACGTCGCGGAAACTACTTTCATCAGACAAAAAATTAGATTAACGCCGCGTGTTACGATCTCCTTAATATTAAATAAATAGCAGGCGTGCCTGGTTCAACTGCAAATTAGTCTGCGGAAATCACGCATAGTTTAGTAATTTTAATTGACGTCTTTCGGTTGATGCTTAATCGATAAGACGCCTGCACGTGGGTTGATGAATTGGTGCCCTCGGTGAGAGCTAAATCGACGAAAAAAAAAAAATAAAAGGCCGATAAAAGATCACGGTTCTTGTTTGAAAGCTTGTCCATTCTAATTACTACTCCACAGTGCATCGGGAGACACGAACTTGGAAAGTCGGTGGTCCATTCGCCGAAGGTGATATGCAGCAAACATTAAGCACACGGGAGGCGATCATTTTTCAGAACGGAACTCTCTCCGATTTCATACAACAGCCCACCGGAATTCCAGTTTAACTAGTTTTCAGTTGTCACCAATTGGCCAGAGAAACGCTTACATTTTTACGCTATTTACACTCGTGAACATTGTTATAGAGCCGCGTGGGTACCTACGCGTTTCTTGAAACATAATTTCATGGACATTTGAGATTTTAAGGTAACGCAATATTCTTCTCAAAATCATAAATGTTGTATCAATTTCGAGTTGCAAAATGTTTCAAGAAACTGGTGGTACAACTTGAAGGACGAGATTCTACGTGAACGAATTTAGAATAAGTAAAAGAAGAGAAATAGTATTTTCCGATTTTCGAGAAAAATTTCTTCGAGTACTTATTAATTGCACAAGAAACTGACTAAAAATTAGCAGAATGTAATTGTAAAGGGATCCTTGTGCAAAAATTATTTGAAATTGTAAAATATTCTCCAGACAAGGCTTCATTTTCCGGAAAATCGATTTTGTTTCTTACGCGTTCTCGATGGTATAGTTAAGTATAGCAGACGGCAGAGGTAAATATATATAGTATATTCGTAAATTAAGCTCTAGCGGCAGCGCTCTTGGGGAGAGAAACGATCCTACTTATTGTTACAAACTGAATGACGGTATTTCATTTATGGTATTGGAGAAGCTACAAATCCACAGCTTAGTGCAGTGATGAGCAACCCAGCTCGAGCTACTGACCTGCGGCCCCCAATTGTTTCAATTGTAAATCTATATCAGAAATGACAAACTCACCCCATAGATTAAAATTCTTTGATTAGTATATTTAAGTATTAAGGTAGGTATAAGTACTTAGAGTATTAGGTTTCCACTTTTGGCCCGCTGCTGGCTAAAGGCTTAGTGCAGAAATATTGTACGTCTACTTTTAGCGTTTGGGAGAAACACGGGTTTAAATATGCAATGGTATATATATAAACAATTTTGAAACTGTGAAAATCATGACTTAAACCTCCCCTAATTTCATATGGACTACAATATATTTCAATATTATCGAAATCGCCCTTACAGATGTACCTAAAACTTTAAGTTTTCGATACAATACTAATACAATTTTACAATGTTTTATTAATTAAAAGCTATATACATGCTTGACACGTTCAACTTTAACTGTTAATGCCACAACCAACTGAATGATTCTCGATTGAAATATTTATCTATAATAACAGTATTTTTTAAAATTAATTTTCGACCCAATTCTCATAATATATTAATATGTGTTTTAATTTAAAGCTAAAAAATTGTCTCTCTTTAAACGAATTACCTACGCACATACCTATAATTATATTTTGAAAAATTGTATTCCCGCAGCGCAAATATAAGTTACAAGCGATATTACATCAAGCATGAATGGTCCGCTTCTCGACTCTGTGCTTCTTAATACCAAGGATAGTTATGAATTAACTTTCACAATATTCAAATCGCTTGCTTCGAAATAATAACCCGAGTTGTGTGACCTCTTTAAGAATTCTGCCGCTGGGTCGTTACACCCTTCCCCGAACTAGAGCACTTCTTCCTTTAGAAAGTACCGTAAACATTAATCAATATTAACGCGAGTGCCAATGGTTAATTACGATTTTACACATTCCCACGGTGAAAGGGCCCGCGGAATATAATTAATCCGCGGTCAAATAAATAAACCAACGCGTGTGCTATAAGTACTTAGTATCAGGAAATCGTGAAGTCTGCGGCTGGCAACGGTTTTTATTTCATACTCGATAAGTTCGTCAAATGACAAAGCGCGTTTCCCTTGCAAGGTCCTGGTCTTCGCGCAATATGTAATTTACGAGTCACACGCCTATGTTTTTCTGATAATATTCACGACCTCGATTTGCCGGAGATGTTCTATTGTTACACACGGTACTTGCTACTTGGCAATTCTTTCTCACACTTTTCTGTTCCTCCTATTCTACTGGCTTGGCCATGAAGTCTCCTGTTTCTTTTCCAATGTGGCATTTCAGCTGCAATAGATAAGTGTCGCCTCATTCAGTTTAATACGCGAATAATATTTGAAACTGCGATTCACCGAATCAGAGATATACTTGAAGTTTTGATTTTTCATGTTAAACTTGCTGTTAAACTTGATTAACAAGTATGAAATAACTTTTTGGCCTGGTAGACCAATGTTTTTAGTATCCCAACAAAAAACATATGTATGTCTGAATGATCAAATGACAAATACAGAAAATTTACTTTAATTTTATTGGTTAATATATTCAAGAGATGTAAAAATGTAACATTTGTAATTTTATTAAGCATAAAATACATTCCCAAAGTAGATATTTAAAATTTAAAGGCACGTTTAAGTTTTTCTATTGCTTACTGCCATATAAATATTATAAATAAATGTATACCTATGTAAGAATTAGCAATTTAAATACTATTGACAATTTTTACACCGTCGTCAAATACTTGTGTGATATTTACTACTTCAGTAAATACATTATTCACTAAAGCTAAGTTGGTAAAAATATTTTTAATTAAACTTATCGTTAGTGAATAATGTATTTTGTGCAAGCGATAAATTTTTACCCTTTCTAACCCTACTTGCGCTGTTAAATAATTTAGAAAACCTTCCTTTATTCGCCTTATATGATATTATAAAAAAATTAAACCGCTTTTTCGGTAACCCACAGATAACCTCCATAATCTCTGTCAAATGAAAAATGAAGACACATAAAGTGTTATGAGTGAAATGCTTTCAATTTGTTCTTAAGAAAATGTCCGCTTTCTGCACTATATTACCAGTTTTTCTTGTCATAATGACTTTTTCTTCAGTATAATCTGTCCGTAATAACTGTCCGTTACGTTTATATTCGTCTATTAACTTTATTACTTCTCAGAACTGGTTGGTGATAAATTCAAGTTATTCAAACTCGAAACGTAGGTAAAATTGAATGAATGATAAATTTACATAATAAGTAAATTTCCATTAATAAATACAGCGGCTTTATAATTTATTTAGAGGAATTCGTGTTTTAATTAATGTAACACAATAAGAGTTACAATAATCAATTTTATGTATTGCTGTTTGAAGAATTCATTTATATATGCATATCTATCATTTTTAAATAATATTCAATTTAAATGAAAATTCAAGTAAAAATATAGATGATATTTGTATGAATTACAATGAATTAAATTATTACAATATCACTATCAAAATGTATGAGCACACGATTATGATCAGAGACGGAAATACGTGGCGAATCAATTAGCCAGCATTAAGAAACTGTCTAGTAACGAAACCGTGGGGCAAGCCGAGGTGAAGCAGGCGCGCGATACGTATTTCGACAATTGAGATTAGTTAGAAAGAGTCAGTGGATTCTCACGTATTCATTGAAGTGCCGGCAAAGCAGCTGCTAAATTATAAGGCCGCGTTTTATTACACAACGAATAATGTCAAGAGAGAAACGCACAATGCCATTGTACCCGCGCATTACGTCTTCCCATATCTCTGAAGGAAACTTCCATAACTTCTAGCATGCGTATGACCAATAATTTTGTCTGCCATACTGCACCACGGCTCCATTATCGCTGAAACTCCCACGAGGTCAAGATGCACAAAGGTCGAAGGAATTGTTTTACATTGTAAACAGGTAGAAGCAATTAAAATTGTGTTACTATTATAATAAGCATACGGGGTCCGTTATGTTACTCGGATGGATCACAGCTCCTGTTACATTAAAAATAGAAGAAGAAAAATTGTACGGATAAGAATTACATAAATGCTATACGAAGCAATAAATTCATGGACCCTTCCCCTTTTCACGAGGGAAATGCTGCACCTGGAAGTTCCATTTACAGAACTTTTTTTTAATGAAGCCATACATATTTCCACGTTGATCGACTGTTCTCGTTATTCGGTTTGTAGGGGTGTAGGACAAGATGGTAGAAAAATTGATACTCTACACTTTACAAGAGATATCAAGTTTCTTGATGAGGCATATGCTGTATTCAATGTCTTCGCACACTTCAAACGTCCCATCACCGCATAATAAGCATTTTCTGAGTCGTTTCTTTATATTTCGCATTATAGAAATAAAGTAGTTACTATTTAGCATTGAAGTAAATTAATTAAGAATACCAAAAAAGAATTCATGAGTGAATAATTGATTTTAAAGCTGCCTAGAGCCCCTGTGTTGAAATATTTTCAAATTTATTTCGCTCAAAATTTACCATTCCCAAACTTTGCTCCTCCCCAAAATTTACCGCTCCTCCAAATTCGCCACTTGCGAAATTTACCGCTCCCCAGAATTAATCGCTCCTCAAAATTGTCGCTCCCCAAAATTCGCCGCTCCCTAAAAATTGAGTTCCTCAAAATTTACCGCTCGCCAAAATTTATTACACCCCAAACTTTGTCGCTCCCCCAAATTTTCCACTATTCTGCAATCTACTTATCCTATACAAAAATCCACCCCTGAACTTATCCAAAACCAACATTCAAGAAACTGAATCTTTCCAGGTTGCTGAAATTCGCGGAAATAAATTGCAGCCATTAGGAAATCTATCCTCGAGTCAGTTTACGTATCCAGCAATGCTCACGCGCGCATGCAACACACGATGCGACGTGCTCTTCTCGTCTCAACGCCTACTTATTTTCGAGTTGAACGCAAACTGGACGCAATACTAGCCATAGTGGCTCGCATAGTATCGTATAACAAAAGCCTCTGTAACACGACTCGCGCGGAGAATGTTTAACGCTTTTGACGCTAACCCCGCTGCAGCTAGATACTTTTTCAGCCACCGTGACACGTTGAACTGAAGCTGAATTACCGCGGAAACTGAAGCACGGTTAGAAGGTGTTTGTGTCGCGTTGTGTCCGACACATCGCCTAAGTCACCGTAAAAGAGGTAGGAAGGTATTCTAATACTGGCGCACTGTGGTCGGGAGCAGGCATGTATATTGAATATCTTGATTGTATGTCGTCTTCCTGCGAGAAAGTTCGGTTTCCTTTCCCCCTTAGGAAGAGACGCTGACACGAGCAATTTTATTAATCTCCAAATTGATATTACTGTCCGTAAGAGAATCGTACAATTTACCAGTGACTAATTCGAAGCTTCATTAGCAACTAATCTTGGAGAGCCCTCGACGAAGAAGGCTTATAAAATAGAAGTGATGATACAGGAAATGTGTTTAGAAGCTACGGCATTGATTGAATTAAATATTAATTTATTACACCCAGAATCTAAATTTTTACTGATAATAAAATGTTATTTTAGGGTCCCAAAGAATTTTTCGATGGTAAAACGGCGGAGCATCTTTTCTCGAAAAAAAAATAATAATAATAATGATAAAGAAAATAAAATAAAAGAGGTAAATTAATATACATTAATGTTATTAATTATATGGCAATAAAAGAGTTATGTATTTAAATATGTTAATATTTATCTTATTTTAGAAATATATTATTATATTAGAAATTGTATTCTAATTTCATTTTCGATAGTCCTCGCGAACCTAGTGAATCTAGTATTGTCACTTCTGTGTTTAGAGCGTGAAATTCAAGTCGGTTTATAAAATTAGGTTAATTTTAATCAAACAAAAAAATTTCGTTCTCATTTTTTTCTTTTTCTCTGGGTCCCCCGTCAACAAAAACACAAATGTATACAAATTAATTATACTCAAATTAGATATCTGTTTATTGTTTACCATTTAAAATCAAATCTCTGCGATTTGATCATTGATTATATCGTGAAACGTGAATCAGGCATCCAAGTGTAAAGTTCAATGAACAATGTGTTATAATATATAAAAATGTACCGTAAACTGGAGGAACATTGGCATGTTTTTGGAACATTTTGCTATATATAATATAAAAATTAAGATTTTGCATAAAAAATTCCTCTTCCTTTTTAATAGATGTTAAGTACTTAGATGTCAATTAACAACAATAGCTCGCCAATGGTCCCAGTTTACGGTATCGATTAAGAAAGCGATAAGATAATGTGTCCTCGAGACTAAAACAAGGTAAACTGCACCTTTTTATGAGATCACACACGACAAGAAAAATTCATACATAGATACATGCAAACACCTAATGCAGACAATTATTTTTCACAGTTAATTCTCCCCTAGCAAACATTCCACGCAATAGCTAGCTTCAACTCCAATTACTGTATTAATTGCAATTTTAACCATAGTAATACGGATACACCATTGTTTGCGGGAAGAAATAAAGAGGCTGTCTAATGACTGTCTGGCGGGAAGGGTTTCACTTCCTCGAGAACCAATTTCCTGTAACTGTAACATTCGACGTAATTGCGAGCTAAATTGTTCTTCAACATAGCTTTTCCATGCCATCGTTTTGCTCTTGCCATCGAATTATTTAGCGACTTGAAATTAATATAGTCTTATAAAGTAGTATTATAAAATGTTTATGAAACCAGCGAATAAATATTCGGGTATATACAATTTAAATAATACACACACTCACTTAACTGCAGACAGCTCCTGCAATTATTGATCCCTGCCATTCGTTTTTAGGGAAATCGCAATGGGGGTATCTCTTGGCAACGCGGCAGCGAGGGTTACACCCTTCGTATTGCACGCAGCGTTTCGTGGAGAAGCCATTTTAAAGCAGAAACGCCACGAGCGTGTTTCTATTTTATTTTTGATCTTGTTAAAAACAAGAATTCTTTAGTCGATATCTATTGTCGTGAGACAAATTTCATAACATATTTTCAATAATCCACTATTAAATTACATTTAATTATTGCTGATACTTTTGTCGCACCTTTAGAGATTTCTCTCACCGATTTACTCGCGAAAACATCGACTTCTTTTTCTCCAAAAACGAACGATCAAACCAATTACCTTTGATTTAATAAACAACATCGATCACGTTTAACGCAACTCGGTACAAGGACCCAGTGAGTAAACATTAAACTGATAAATGAAAATCGCAGATAAACTTAACAGTTTAACGATTAGACGCCGTCGAGGATCAATGTTATCTAAGAAAAACCAGATTACGCAAAGAATAGAGAACCACCGCGTTAGATCGTTGCAGATTAAATACGGTCCTCCAGAAATAAGAGAATAAGTACCTAGACTGTTTGCGACGTAGACACTAAAGATAGCGTGCGCGCATTATTTCTGCCCCATATACTTGGATTTTTATAAGGAGGTATGTTAACAGCCTCGAGCAAAGATCGTGCAATAAGTATGCGCGGCCACTTCCTTCGAATGCCACGTGACACTCGGTATGCCCGGCCTTAAAGGAAAAGAGTAAACTGCTGCCGGTAATGGTGCGAGTGGTTTGCATAAATCACGCGGTGCTTTTATTT